>JAQPPZ010017054.1:1433516-2867033 GCA_028583015.1 Wollemia nobilis | reverse complement strand
TATCATCGATGAACTCCTGCATTGATATGCGGAGGGAAGGAATTTCCAACTCGAGAGGCATTACTGCCTCTGAGCCATACACGAGCGAAAACGGAGTTGCCCCAGTGGGCGTCCGAATGCTAGTGCGATAAGCCCAAAGGGCAAGTGGGATTTGTATGTGCCAATCCTTATGACTGTCTGCGACTGTCTTTTTAAGGATGGCGACTAGTGTTTTGTTTGATGCCTCTGCTTGCCCGTTTGCTTGCGGATAATAGGGCGTTGAAAAGTTGTGCTGAATTTTGTACTTTGTGGTCAAAGCACGCACGTCTTTGTTCTTGAATGATGGCCCATTATCTGAGATTATTTTGGATGGAATACCAAAATGACATATGATGTTATGCAAGATGAACTCCACAATGCGGGGTCCTTTCGTTGAGGTTAACGGAATTGCTTCCACCCATTTGGTAAAATACTTTGTGGCAGTTATGATAAACGTGTGACGGCCTAACGATGCGGGGAGATCTTTTCGATTAGATCGAGGCCCCACTACAAAAATGGCCAAGCAGCTGGACTGTCTGTAGGGCCTGGGAAGGTACGTGCATCAAATTGGCATGATGTTGACACTTCACGCACTTCTTGACATACTCGCAACAATCTCGCTCTAAAGATGGCCAATAATAGCCTATGCGAAGAATGCGCTTTGCGATGGCCATACCACTAAAGTGGCCACCACATGTACCGTCGTGCGCTTGGGCGACTGCCCAAGTAGACTCTTGCTGGTCCAAACAACGAAGAAGAATTCCGTCATAGCTTCGACGATACAAAATGTCTCCTATCAAGACATACTTAGCCGCTTTTTGCTTGAATGTTCGTTTTGCGGCGTGCGTCAATCCAAAGGGAAGATTACCTAATTTGAGGTAATCTCTTATGGGTAAATACCGATCCTGTTGATCGAAACCTCGACAGTATGAACAGCCAATCCCTTTTGAAGTTCTTCCCTAACAAATGCTGAATGGGATAGAACTTGTAAGAATAGCGTTGTGTTGCTATTAATGGGAGTGGGGGAGAACAAGGACCCCCGGTTGGCACGTTTCAGACGATCTCGGATTCGAAAGAACTTATCCGAGGATGGTTCAATCTGGATCATGTGGATTCCTGGCGTCAAGTCTGAGCTTGCACGCTCTATCACGGATTGCGATAAGGTTTTGACTTGAATAGTTGTCATATCACCGAAAAGGTCTTGCGGGATTAGTGACCCCAGGGAGGCCATTGTGTCCGCAAAATGATTCGATGATCGAGGGAGTGCCTCGATGTCATACCACTCAAGTTTTGCCAGGAATTTGTCCACGAGGGCTTTATAGGCCTTCAGAACTGGGCATTTGCATTGATATACCCCTTTGACTTGATTGACTATTAACAACGAATCACCAAAGATATTCAATCGTTTGATGTTCATGGCGATTGTTGTTTGAAGACCTAGGAGCAAGGCTTCATATTCTGCATTATTGTTGGTGCACTCGGAAGTTTAATTTAAATGACAGGGGCATTGGAGCGCCCTGCGGTGTGAAGAATACAATTCCTGCGCCACCACCTTGCTCGCATTTAGAACCATCGAAGAACGAGGGTTATGTCGGCCCGTGACTCGGGCTCATCGGAATCCGGCGATTCTGAGACATGGAAGACCCCATCATCGGGTAGTTCTATGACCAGAGGCTGATCGTCTTCAAGAGGAGCCTCTGCTAGTTGATCGGCTATGACTTGTCCTTTGATAGATTTTTGCCCAATGAACTCAATGTCAAATTCCGTCAACAACATGATCCATTTCGCCGTGCGACTACTATGATAAGTACGACTCATCATGTATCGCAATGGATTCTCCTTAGACACAACATACGTAGTGTTGCTCAGCATGTAGTGGCATAGCTTTTTGGTAGCAAACACCACTCGCCAAGAGAGTTTCTCAACGTATGCATAGTTAAGTTCGTAACTGACTAGGGTGCGGCTAAGATAGTAAGTAGCCTGTTCTTTGTGAAGTTCATTCTTTTGGGCTAGCATGGCACCCAGTGCCACCTCAATAGCTGAGATGTATAAGTAGAACGACACTCCTGGTCTAGGTGGTGCCAATACTGGCGGCGAAGCCAAGTATTGTTTGATTTCGTCAAAGGTTGACTGGCACTCGTCATCCCAATGAAATGTGACCCCCTTGTGCAATAATTTGTTCATGGGTCGGCATTTGTCAGATAATTGCGCTATGAAGCGTTTAATCGACGCGACCTTTCCTTGCAGACTTCTGAGCTGCTTGATAGTGGTTGGGGGAGCCATTTCAAGGATTGCCTTGACTTTCTTTGGGTCCACTTCGATGCCTCGTTTTGAGACTATAAAACCCAAGAGTTTTCCGGATGTGACGCCAAATACGCACTTCTTGGGATTCAGTCTGACCTTATGCTCTATGAGGCGATCGAGAATCTTGCTTAAGTCACCGAGATGATCTGAGCGCAAAAGAGATTTGGCTAACAAATCATCCATGTAATCTTCCAAAGTTTTGTGCATGTAATCGTGGAAGATGTATGTCATGGCACGTTGGTAGGTAGCGCCAGCATTTTTAAGGCCAAAAGGCATGACCTTATAACAAAATGTCCCCCAAGGCGTTGTGAACGCCGTTTTAAGTTGGTCTTCAGGATTGATACGAATTTGGTTGTATCCTGAGAAGCCATCCATTAGGGAGAGCATTTCATGACCTGTTGTAGCGTCTACTAGCGCGTCGATGCTTGGCAAGGGGAAATCATCCTTAGGACTCGCTTTGTTTAGGTCTCAAAAATCGGTGCATATGCGAATCCTCCCGTCGGGCTTCTTGACGGGAACCATGTTGGACAGCCATGGCGGATAATCCACGTAGATGACAAACTGTGCATCCAACAGCTTTTGTAATTCGTCTTTGACCATCAAGGCCACTGTTGGGTGCATCTTGCGTAGTTTTTGCTTTACAGGCTTGATTGTCGGATCAAGCGTTAAATTATGCGTGACTAGCTACGGGTCTAGTCCCGGCATGTCTCTGTATGACCATGCAAAAACCTCCTTCTTCGCTTTGAGAAGGGTAATGTAATCGGCTTGCTCTTCGGGGGAAAGACTTACCCCTAGTTTGATAATCTGTGGATTCGTTGGGTCTAAGCCGATGTCTACGTCAGTCGTTTCTTCGACTGACATGTGGGATCCTTCCTCCAACTGATGTGGAGTCGGGATCAAATGGATATCATTGGCTGAGTTTAAATCTACGTTTGGAACCTCGGGTCCCTCTTCAGCCTGAAAAATTTCTTGAGTTGTCCTTGGGGTCAAATGAGGCATTTCACCGAAAGGCCAATACTCTGATGGTGATAAAGGTGAATTGACGCGATCCCAGTCGATGGCATCTATGTCTAGATGCAATGACCATGTTGGATCGGCCGGATTGCGGATGGGTGCGGTCAAATCAATGGAGATCATGTGGATGGAATGAATTTGGTCTCCAGAACCGTGGGTGTGATAGCTCGATTCTTTTAGATGCTCCCTATACTCTGGATCTGGCTCTACGGGAACGGGCACGAATGGATCTTCCCTAGGTGCGAATTCATCCCTATTTGCGAAAAGGATGGCGGGGTCTTTTCTCGAGCACTGGTGTCATGATGGGATCTCGAGGTGGACGATGCTCATCTTGAATTTGGAGCCATGGATCCAATACTTGGTCCCACCTTGCAGGGTCTACCCACCATTCATGCCCTAACCGTATGCCCATCTGTCCCATTAGATCTTCATGGGTTAAAGCATGGTGATGTCGTCGCGCATGTCTGAGATAGTCCATTTCAGTCTCATCTTCTGAATCACTTTCGAAGACCCAAAAATGTTCATCCTCTTCAGCAACTGTTGCTTGCGGCGTTGAGGATCCTCCTTGTTCCAGCAAGTTAATCTGGTCCCATTGTGGTTGTTCCACTCTTGGTGGAGGGACCTGATTCTCTTGATGCTGTGTTGTTTCATCTGGAATCTCTAAGGGGAACAGCTTCAGAAAGATGTCCGACAGCCGTTGGTTTTCTCTTTGAGGACCACTTTCCGAACTTTCGCCTCTCTCTAGCAAAGGAGAGGGATTACTGCTATTTCCAGGGGTGTTTGTTGACCATGGGAGGTAGTCTCCCAATGTGTATTCTGTATTTGGATTGGCATAAGGGTCTAATGCCAATCCCCCCTTGTTGCCTATTTCTAGGCCTTGCATATTTTCAACCAAGATGTCTAATGGGAGGGGATGGTTGAACCCTACCCCTGACTTGTCATATGGCATCTGATATCTTGGTTGGCAAAGGATCCGCATCCCTTGCTCATATCTGCCTAGCCCGTATCCATGCCAATTGCATTGGCCGAGATATTTTAGGGCAAAATCTGGGTTTGATAGATAGTTGATGTTTTCAACAAAAGGCTCTTCGTCTGCTTCCTTTTGTTGGCATGGTTCAAGACCATGATCAAGGCCCCCATACACGAAATTTGTCTGGTTTGGAGGGTAGCCTAGAGGAACAATTGTCCCTATGGGAAGGCGAGGTCTTCCCATGTCTTGTACTGACTCCAATGTTGGCGTCGCCACAACATTTTGTACCAAATATTCCCCCAAGCCCGTACTGGCCATTTCAACAGTGATTGTTGATGATTGGGTGGGAGGAAATGGTAGTCCTTCTTGACTCCATTCCATGTTTGGTGTTTCAGGAGTCTTAGTTTTTGTTGTGTTGGGTGTTTTCTCCGTTGATACCGTTGAGATTGTGGGCAACCTTTCTTCCAAGGGTTTAACCTCTTCCACGATCTGTTTTCCCTTGTCCTTCTATTGGGCCATGATAGGTGGCGTTGATGATGAAGGAGCAGGTGATGAGGTCTCACCTGGCTGGGATTTTGCCTTGTTGGCCACCAGTGGTGCCTGCGGTATCGGACCCTGTTTAGATGGATTTAATTGAAAATCCAAATGCGTTGAAGGGAGGGTCGATTGAGGCATGAATTGTACCGCATTGCAATACTTGAAGGGCTCTAAGTCCATTGGGACTACATGTATTTCTCCCTCATAAGCATACTTTAAGCATTGGTGGGCGATCGAAGGGACACACTTCATGTCCCTGATCCAAGGCCGCCCTAGCAGTATATTATAAGCCATTTCGCCTTCCAGCACATGGCACAGTGTAGGTATTGTCTTTTGTCCTACCTGGATAGGCAGAACAACTGTGCCGACTGTCGAGCATATTGCATCGTTGAAAGCTCGCAGTGTGTACGTGGAGGCTGTGATGTGAGAGGTCGGCGACTTCAAATGTTTTAAGGCTGCAGTGGTAATGATGTTACTGGATGAGCCAATATCTATCAGCACTCTCTTGTACGGAATCCCGTTGACCCGCGCGATAACGTGCAGGGGTGGATCTGCCATGTCATTCGATATCGTTTTGACCTCATCTTCTCTGAATGTGATGACCGGCTCCGTACATCGTTTCACATGTCCTACGAAGTCGTTGAAAGAATTTGCTTCGTGGGGCTGTAATTCAATGGCTTTTAAAATGTCCATAAGAGCTTCCCTATGGGGTGCTGACTGTTGAATAAGCTCGTAAATGGACAGCCTAGCCGATGTGGTCTGCAAACTCTGCGTGAGTTTGGTTCGTATTGTGACCTCGGGTCTAGGCGGAGGCAACTGCGTTGGGCGTTGTTGAGGCTGCGATGTTGTCGGAACTTCCCTCGTAGCTACCTCGGGGGCAACTGCTGGGTACCTTCTGTTCCTTGTTACTATGCTAATCATTCCCACAAATCCCTGCGTGGGAAGATCCTGTCGCACCTCGTTAATCTGGAGTGGTTTTGTCTGTGCCTCGTGGGCAGGCAAGGGGTCCTTGAATACCCCCATTTGTTGGTTGTTTGGCGCGATGGGGTTGTCCACGACCAATGTTCTATTGTCGATCAAATCCTGGACTAGTTCTTTGAATTTCCAGCACCCATTCAAGTCATGTCCTCCGCGCCTATGGAATCTACAATACAATTCTTCTCTGTACCCCCTAGGCTTGGGAATGTTAGGGTCTATAGTTTGAATTTTTGGCAGAGTGACTAAATTTGCCGCTGACAAGCGGTCAAATAAGGAATCCCTAGACTCCGCATATGGGGTGAAATGTCGTCTAGGGCGACGCGGGTAATTTTGCTCCTGTCTTCTATTATCTCTTTCATAAGCAGGAGGCACTGCCTGGTAATTAGCCTTTTGGGGCTGCGTTTCTTGCACAGGCGCGGGAACATTTATCGCAACTTGGTTGACTGCGGCGTGTTGTGGTTGCGTTGTCCCGGTTTTAGTGGTTTTATTCCACTCTTTCTTTTTAGGCTTAGCGATTGCGCCTTCACCTATTTTAATCTCTTCTATGACTCTGGCTTGCGCCAAAGCTTCTTCTAAGCTATCGTATTGCCGCAGCAACAATAGACCAGAGATTGATTTTAAGCAACTTTTTGCGAACATCTGCGTGAGATCAGACATAGGAGGACGGTAGGGTAACTTAGAAAGCAAAGCTCTCCATCGATTCCCATATGCTTGCCATTGTTTCCTCCTCAAAGCTCGCCAGATCACTCAGTGATGCCTTATTCCTTGTGTTGAAGGCAAAGCGTTCAAGAAACGCATCTACTAATTGATCTAAGTTGCTTATGCTTTGTGTTTGGGTAGTTGTGTGAACCAATCCGAGGTGGGGCCTGCGAATGTGGTTATGAATGTTCTAAGCAACAATGCGTCATTATCTTGGATGCCGAAGCATTGGCTTAAAAATCTTGTAACGTGTTCTTGTGCGTCCTCTTCACCTTTAAAAACTGCCAATTGAGGCAACTTGAAGTGCTCGGGGTAAAGAGGTGTAGGCACTGAGGGATGCACCGGATTACTATGGAGTTGACGTAATGTGGGTTTTTGATGCCCAGCAACTTTTGTTTCCACAGACTCCAAACGCTCCAATAGCGCTTGGTATGCATCGAAAGATTTTATTTCTTCCTCTCTTGTTCTCTCTCGTTGTAAGTTATGATAAACTGGAGGCCTATGGAGGGGTGGCCGAATGGCATCCCTCCTGCCTTGATGGGGACTTTCAACATATTCCTCTTCTGGTTCATACTCCTCGTAAAATTCTTGAGGAGTCTCTGGGCGAAACCTATGACCCTGATCAAGCCCTCGCTGAAGGTACCCATCATTGTTTCGGGGAGTTGCCTCCCTCTCGAATCCATGAGGTCTTGGAGGCAAAGCTTGACGAGGTCGTGGAGACCTGTCCTGCACCAACGGATTATGTCTCACATATTGTTCGGCTCTTTGAATGCGAGGGGTTGGCTCCCTCTCAGGTAGTTTATAGCGTAGCTCATCCGCTTCGCGTTGCATGCGCTCTCTATCCAAGTGGTGTTGATACTCTATCTCCCGATGACTTTGTTTAAGCCGCATGATTTGGGCTTGACGGGTGGCATGTTGGGCGACTATCGGGTCAATTTGGTCTACCCTATTTTGCTCAGGAGGTTCGAATGTTCCTCCTATGTGTTTGCCTTGATTTTGATGATCTACAACTTCAAGGGGTCGCTTCCCTCTGTCGAGGTAGGCGGCCTGTACTCGAGGTTCTGGCCTCAAGGGGTGATCATGATGTCCAGCTGGTGCGGAAGCGCAAGGTTCCCGCGTTGTATGTTGTTGTCTTTGAGGAATGCGATGATCTTCCTCGTGCTCCCTCTCATAGGTGTGAAGGGGGCAGGCGGAGTTAGGTCATTTTGTGTAAAGAACCCTACGCTCTAGATTTTGTCTCTCTGTTCTGATGTGAGGTAAAGAAGGGATACCATATCCACGTTGTCCCTCCAAATGGATGGTTTGCCTGTCTAGCGCTTCGTCACGCCGTGGCCACTCATGTCTAACCTGAGAGGGCGATTCTCTGTTTACCTCAAGGTCTACATGTAAGGCATCCTCTCGAAAGGGGCTGCTTTGAATAGGCATACCCCACCGAGGATTCTGAATTGGATTCTTTTGTAGGTTAGACCGATAAGGCGGTATGACCAAATCCTCAAGACTGAAGCGAAGGCGACTTGTGCCTGCTTCTTGTGTACCTTCCGGAGCTTCTGCCCTTGATTGGGCTTGGCTACGGGTGTACACCATTGCGTTGCTTCTATGCTATCTAAGTAGATTTTTTATCTCGTTTATGATGATTTTTTTTTTTGTCTACACTAAGCAGAAATAAACACACACATGCGCAAACCGTGATTATCTCTTTTAAGGATTATTGGTGTGCCCTAAACTGGTTTAGTGCATTTTGATGTTTTGTTTTGTTTTTGTAGGTTTTGAAGAACGTTTAAATGCATAATGAAGGCTCATATAACTCCCAAAATGGTAGCCCCTTCAATATACCAACCAGGCCGATATACCAACCTCTCTATATACCCGCCCTTACGAGAGGGAGACTATAGGTACGTGAGAGCAGAAGGTACATGGTACGTAGGCGGTACGGAAGGGGGATTGTCCTGTTAATGGCACCTACCATAGAAAACTTATCCTCGCGCGCATGGGAATCACCCCAGCGACACTCGGTCAGCTTTCATCAGGATTTACGCCTAACAACAGTTGACAATCGGGAAATGGATGCAAAGCTAAGCCAAGGTGGTGATGAACCCACCGTTGGTCTTGCTCAAGGGCTGGGGTCTTACGACCAGCTCCTTGGTTTAAAATTATTGCGTGAAGTGTGTGGGATTCATTTTATTTAACGAAAATGAAACAAGCATAAATGACTTTTCCTAAGCAATGCAGGATAAAATGAAAACAATTAAAGAAACAAAAACAGAAACAGAAAATTTAACAGAGATTATAAAAATCCCTACCTCTTCTCTGCCTGGACCGGTTGCTTCTGAATTTCTGCTCTGAAAAGTTGCAGACAGAAATTCGTCCCTTGGTGAGACGAATTACAGAACAGAATTCGTCCCTCCTAGAGACGAATTTGAATTCGTCCCAGGGTCAGACGAATTGCAGAATAGAATTCGTCCCTGCTAGAGACGAATAGCAGTATGCAACAAAAAAATGTACCTGTCAAGCACAAAACACAAAAATTTAATCAGTTTCTGTGATTTTAAACACCAGGGAACAGGGTCCCACCGTGATCGCCACTGAAAGCACGAGATTCCGGGCAAAGGAAACACTAATTGCGATGCAACCAAAATCAAATGCGCTTAAGTCCTAGAAATGTAAAATGCATGAAACGAAAGAGACGCATTAAAATGAGATACAAGCGAATGGAGAAAACACAGCCCTTTCATTAAACTTTCTTGATCTCTGTTACAAATACGCCTCCTCCCTTTTCAGGGGCTAGGAGCGTTAAAAGAATTTGATTACAATCACTTAATGTTCCTCTTTCCGCGTGCCCACGATTGAAATGGACGGGCCAAAATGCTGTCGCCGCTGATGTTGATGAGTCTTTGACCTCTGCTGCTCTTCCTGCGAACAAAGAAACAACGAATATGTCAGTAGCATCTGCTACAAATAAAAGGTGTTTGTTCTCTAAAATCATCAAAGATGCATGTAAACACTTGCCTGAAACAGTAAGTACAGTGAATCCAAATAGCCTGAAAAACTGACAAAAAATAGAAGATCTTACCAGAAAGCCATTACCACTGAAACAGTCGGCTAATCTGCTTTCACCTGGAATTCGTCCCTGGGCAGGACGAATTCTGACTGCAATTCGTCCCTGGGTGGGACGAATTCTTCTGTGTTGAAAAATCCGAAGTGATCTGTTCCAATGTCGGCTCTCGAGACCTCCAAAACACCTGCAGACAGAGGGGTTATGTAATTGGGGCCATTTTGGGACGACCCAGATGGTCGGATTCTCCCAATTTGGCCTCTATCCTCGGGAATTTGATATCGCCACCTGCAAGTTAGTGAAACAACAAAGCGACACAAAACATACTAGAATCTGATCAAAAGTTATGAAATTGCAGCTATGAGTTCACCAAACAAAATGACACAATATGCAATGCGAACAAATAATCTAGAATGCTAAAAATAATGGAACTTAGGAAGTGCGGGGGTGCCCAGGTGGGCCTCCCACCGTTGGCACTTGACTTCGGAGCCAATCCACTAGGGATAGGCCCAAAACCTCTTAGGATTGGGGGGTCGGCAAATTGGTTGGTTCAGGTGTCCATGTGTTGGATTTGGGTCAGGTTCAAGCTTCCAAAAGCCACCCAACAACCTCCCTTGCAAAAGAGATTGGTGGATGCGAGAAGGTGAACCAAAAGGGATGCAAGTGGGTCTTCAACTCGGCAGCACTTCGTTGCTTGAAATCTCCTTCTATCTTTCCTTTTTGGGTGAGAAAAGTCCCACCTTTTATAGACCCATGGGGTCTCTTTTGAGAGGGAAGCACAAATGCCATGTGTTGGTCATAGGTGCCATGTGGCAGTCATGTCTTCCCATGAGGGAGGGGAGTCCTCCATTGACTTGGGCTCTCATAACCGCCCTTGTGACAGTCCTCTAACGGCCTATCTATCCACCCACACACGCGTGCGAGGCGAGAGTCATCAATCGACTCGTCTCGGGCTGCCACTTGGCACCATTCTTCTTTTTCCCGTTAAACTTGGAATTCGTCCTACCTAGGGACGAATTCAGAATTCGTCCCTGGGTGAGACGAATTCCAGTTAGTATTCGTCCCTGGGTGAGACGAATAGTGAGCAAAGTGTCCAAATGTGCCAAATTGCTTCCTGACCTTACAAAATTGCTATGAAAGTGGTTAAGACCACTGTTTGACCTCTGAGGGCTGCCCTGGGGGCTGTGTTTGTCAAAGCGATCAGTGTTTGCAGTCACATAATCAGATTGGTGCTGTTTTGGTGTCTACAGTTTGTGTCCTCATTCAAATTTGCTTCCTTTTCCACTCGATACCTTTTCTCATGGTCATAAAATATTTTCGTACCATGTGCCAACATTTCATTAAAAAAGAGTGACCATGGGTCATAATACCGAAAGTCCTAGAGTAGTGTTATTGTATATATTTTTAGCATACCACTAATAAATGTATGATATACTACAATGATTACCTCCTTTGTATGATAGAAGGTTTCCTTCATTTTTCATTGAAGTATGTTTGGTCAACATAGTTCAATTACTTCATATATTCTAGATTGAGAAAGTTTGGTATAAATGCAAATAGCTCATAGGGCACCACTAAAAATCCATAGACCTAAATAAAGTATTTGTACTTACCCAATTGGAAGTTTCTATTTGGAAAATCCCTAGATTTAATGAGGTTGCAATACTCTAGGGACAATATGGGTATGTTATTTATCCCCTCATGATAATATGGTAGATCATATTGTAGAAACTAAAGGTGACATTATCATAAACTTTGAATAGCTCAATTATACAATCATGAATTGTAAGTGGTTTATCATTATCTAAAATCTTTATCTATTACAACATGGGGAACAAGTATTTATTTTGGTTTAGGATCAACCAAATGAGGTATAAAGTGTAGTCAAGTTGGCACATTTATTTGAATTTTCTAAGCTTCCAATTCATGTATTCATTTATATATGTAACATAGTCTAACATATGAGAGTGGCTTGAGTAGTGTTCGATTGTGTGTAGCATGGGTACCTATTCCTTGTTAACAATTTCATCATTCATTTATCCAATAATCATTGCTATACATAATAGGACCATGTGGACATAATTTTTAAACTACCCAATCTTGAGGGGTAATTCAAATCCTTAGGAGTCCCAGGGATTTTTTAATTAGGTGACCAAGAAGTCTCTCCACTTGTCATAATTAAATCTATTGTAATGTTTCATATTGGATTAAGGATGCATGTCACCTCTTATGCTATATTATCCTTTGTATTATACTTTTTTGGATTTAATATTCTATGATGAAGATGCATGACTCATCATAGCCTTTAGTGTACATTGTACAATAATCATGTTATATTTCCTAATACATCCTTCTACTATGTTTAATTATATTGTTGCCTTGTTGGAATGAATTAATTATACTGGTAAGTTACCGCAACACATTCATAATTTTTTAAGGATGATTACTTCAAGTTCTTAATTTCCTTTTTCAAATTTTCCCTCTATCATTGCTTATCGAGTGTCGTGACATCCTTATCACTACTAGGAGATTTCACTTGAGAATCATGAGCTTGTGTATATTGATTGGGATTATTTTACTTTGTATTTTCTATGTGGTAGGCTAGTTGGATGTCATTGACCCTATGTCTTTAAAGTTTCCCTACATATAACTATTTTTTAAATATTCCTTGAAATGTCATTGATTGAGGTTTTTTTTTAGCTACCTTTCCTTTTTATTGGGTTGCCAATTCTTGTTCTATAGATAATACTAAATAATATTCAAAAGGAAAGGTATGAGAATACCTTGAGTCATTTGTGTCTTTGGTTGGATAGATTGGACTTGATAGTTTTGTATAGAACTCTAACTCTTATGAGGGTTTAGTGGAACTAATTTCTAGTGGATAGTATAAGTATATGGGTTTGAAGATATTTTTCAACTGCTTTAATTAAAGTATTTGATTGACCGAATGACATAGGTAGAGAAACATTTACACTATAAGGGAATAATTGATTCTATATGGTGATCTAAATCATTTGTCTTCTCAATTGACTATGCAATATTGACATATTACAAAAGTTTATTCCCTGGTTTACCCTAAATAGAGAAAAACTAGTGACATTGTGGATATTGTTTTATTATCTTGATGTAGCTTGTGATTAACTACAACCAATTTATATATTAGATACAATCCATGGGATATGACTAATTTGTGAAGTAGGCAAATTAGTTGGTTTACTAGTTGGTAGTATGGATTGACTAACTGGTTATGATATAGAGGGTCCTATGTAGAAATATTGTAGGTTATTTACATCAGACAAGGTTTACATCAATCACAATATATACTAAAGGACTTGTGAATATCCAAGTTTGTTAGCTAAAATTGTATATAGCATGACATTTCCTACTAGTTTCTACTTTAATGGGAAAAGAAGGGGGATTTGGTGATCGAAATGAGAAGAAAACTTATAGATTCATATTGGTATCTATTAGAGTTTCTAGGGGTAATTTCTCTTTGGATGGTATCAAGACAATTTCAACAACTTCTTGGATCCATATGACAATAGCTAGATTATTTCCCCTCACGCCATTTATTTGGTATGAAATGAGCTCAACTGGTCAAATTTCATTATCAAAGTATCATGTCTTAGAAATCATATTCATAAGCATGAGTCAAATTTTATACATACCTAAATACATGAGAAAATTGATTCAAAAATAAAATTTTGTTCAAATTAGAAATTCTTTGCTTGTAAAATGGTAAATTGCCAAAAATAAAAAATGCAAAAAATTTAAATTTAGAAAAAGAGTGAATTATTAGTTTTGAAAATAACAAAGTATCATATTCTAATTCAAGTAATTCTTTAATCTTCTAGATTGGAAAATTACTAATCCAAAGAGTAACAAACTACTAAAAATTTACTTGGAGGAATTTTCACTTCCTAAATTTTGGTGATTAAGTGTTTGGTCATGGCAAATTTTTATTTCATCCAAATTATGAGGTTTTTTAGTTCTAGTAATAAATAGCTTATAAAAATAAGACAATTTGTTAATCTCGTAATTAGAAATATCTTGGAGCTTTTAGTATCTTGAATTTGCAAATATTAATATTAGTTAGAATTCTAATGTGTAAAATTTTGTTTGATTATTGAATCGTAGAATGTTTCTTTTTGAATTGAAAATGAAATCATCATTTTAAAGACACAAAGTAAGCATGTTTGACATATTAATTATGGTTTAGGTGTAAATCATGTATTAAATATACCCTTTAATGGAATTAGAAATACTCAAAGTAAATTTGTGTAAATCTTATTTTAGGGGAAAGGAACGAAGCCTAATTTCAATGTAAAAATCAAATCCAACAAGTATACTAGAAAATATTGAATTGTGAAACTGTCTAATTGAATCAAACCTACAATTCAATTTTAACAATTAGAAGAAGAGAAATCATGTCCTCTTCAACTTCCATATTTAGCCAACTCTCCACCAGTCATACTAAACTAACCTATTATAAGTGCATAAAAATTAGGGTGCATGAGATTTAAAGCAAATACAATAAAAAGAAATATGGTCCTAACCATAATAAGATTGGTGTATGATCAATGAACGCATGTAAGAAAAATTTAATAATAATTTTGTTCTCCAACACATTAAATTTATAATAATAGAAATAAAGTACTAACAAAAAATGAAATAAAATGTCACAATCTCTATGCATTCCATAGATCAAAAGGAGAGTTCCATAATGGATAAGCAAATGTTATGCATAGTCTTTCTATTATTATTAAATGTGTTTAAGAGGACAACATAGAGTTCAAAAGGTTTATATCTAATCTCCTCAAATGGCCAAAATATGTTTATAATGGATCTCATAGCTCCTATTTATAACTATCACTCACTTATGAGTTACCTGTATAAATATTTTTACATATAGTAAAAATAGTAGTTTATGGGATATTTAGATAAATTATGCACATCTAAACTTTACATTCCTCTAAAAAAGCTCCTCAACCAAAGGCCTCTAACTCATTTTGGATGCCATATGAAAATAAAATGTATCTTTCCTAGATTTTTCCTTGAATTTCACACTCTCATTGTCCTATTTGGCCTAAAAATTATGGTATGTTGATTCTACAAGTGTTGATTTGCTTATTTGTAAAATAGTGATTTGTTGATTTGAGATGAATTACTCAGTTTGGAAGATCACCTCAATTTACCAGTTGTTTTTTCAATCAATCACCCTCTTTAAAATTTGTTAATTTGTTGTCATTTCTTCAAAATTTATGGACCTATAATACTAATCCAAGAGATGCAAATTTTAATTTCTTTTCTCTCTATAAATAGTTCTTGTTTGAAATTTGAAGGTGGTAGGTGGGCTACTACAAATACATATCTCTAAATGATTGACTAATTTACCAAGAAGAATATAAGTCAATATGCAAGTGTAGCATAAGCTCAAATGCAACCAAATGTATATGCAAATTATTTAAGTGGATTTTTTAATTCCATATGAAATTAAACTTTGATATTATAAAATATTAAAAAAATTGCATTTTAATAGATTGGGGTTAGTTTAGATGGCTCTAATTAAATGTACATTTTAGATTATATATATATTTTGTTGAATTTGTTTATATATATATAAACAATTAATATGGTTATTTGTATTCTTTACATATTTAATATTGATTAAATCCTTAATTCTTCGAGAATAATAACCATTCATTTCATTCCTCTTATTTCTAGCTATAACATTTTTATTCATACAAGATGTTTCTAATATGTAATAACCTGGTCAAACTCACCAGTTGTACAACCTAGTCTAGCTCACCACTTCGATGCTAATTATTATTTTTTTAAATTAGATTTAATTATTTCACCCAATGTTTGATCAGTACAAGGTATAAAAAACTAGTTTTGGTTAAAGTCACTATAAAAAACCCCCAAGTCGACGAGACTGGCTAGATCCTGTGAATGATACCATTTAGTGGACTTGTCCTTCTCACCCTCTGTCTTGGTATCAGAACCTAGAACCATGGATTCGGGTTATCCTCTAAGGCCTGTAACACTTAGAGAGTGGATGCATAACTCCCTCCCTTAATATGTGGAGTCTTAGGCTTAATTTTACTTATATATTCTAAAATAACATGTAAGGGTATTTAGTGTATATACCTAGTGCTTAGTTGATTATCACTACTTGGGAGTTAACTAAGGCCATACCAATTATTTGACTCTAGATCTGGTCTCACTTGTCAAGTTATGAATAACGATGAGTTATCTCATACCAACTATCATTGATTGGTCTATCTCCTTTTATCATGCTAGGTTACTCCTATTCATAAATTGTACAAGGATCCATCACTATATTTCTCGCATAATAACCTAGAGGGATATCTCATACTACCCCTCTTTACCTTCTCATTCTGACCTATCTTAGGAGAAATGGTCATTCTAAAAAATTAGTGGTTACCTTCATATAACCACAAATATTGGGTATTAAATTTCTTAGTTGTTTATCCTCCTTGATGACTCCAACCCTAAATAGATAGATTTATTTTAGGGGTAAAGAGGTTCCTTTTTTAAAAAATATTTATAGTTCTAAATCGTTTGTCATCAGTTTTAATTTATATAAAATTTTGGAGATTTCATATTTTTAGTTTAACTAAATAAATTCAAATTATCTCAATAGATAACTTCAACTATTTTATTCCCTCCTCTGTTGGGAAAATCAAATTATAAAATCATCAATGACTTTAAACATATATTCTACTTATGTGTTAAGAAAAATAAACTTTTATAATTAATGTTATAGCTAAGGTCAACAATTTTTGTTAACCCCAAAGTTACTTTATCTAAACTTGGAGAATTTCCTTTAATTCAAATTTCCATGGAAATAATACTTTCTTTTATTTGAATTATTTGTTTAATAATAATAATAATTTAAAAGATACAATAATACAAATATAGCGAGCAATAAAATACATCATCAAAGATCTCTTTTAAGATATTAACTACCCAACTCCTATCTATTATAACGTTAATTAACTATTGTAAGGAAAATATGTATGAAACATGATTTATAATATATAAAACCTTTATTTAAAGCTTCACATGGATTATTTCCTTTCAGGAGTATACATAAATTAAATTAATCAAGTCAAAGTATTAATAAGTAGCTGTACAAATATCAAATAAAACTTTATAAAAGATTCATAAGCGATGTTTTACAGTACTACAACACAGGTCATATTATTTTCATTTCATCAATAAACAAGAAAAGGTTATTTAACCATTCAAAATGCTCAATAGAAAAGTTGTATTTTAACCTCGGCTAAATATTAATCTCCAGATTTGGAAGTCTTTGATCCTATAAAGATAGGCTAAAGACCCTTGTTACATCTTGAAGTGAATTAGGGATCATAATAACCCAAGGGTGGCTTAAATGTGGATGTTACTCACCTTAGTTGTTAAGTTCAAGTTCTTATTTGAATTTGACATTCTTGATGTTCGAAAAAATTCAAAATATTTAAAAATTTTGAATAAAATTCGATATATTATAAATGTGCATATAACCCCTATTAACATTGATTTTAGGCATGTGTGAGGGGATTGGGCCTCTTACTTTCTAAGTGGTTAATGTGATGATGCATGTCTAATGACATATTCCATGATTGGAATTTCCTTCCACGTTAATACATGTCATATATGAACTTAGTGTATGCACATAAAATTTTATCTAGATCAAATATAAAACCAAAATTTTCGAATGACTTTGTCCGACATCCTAATTAAAAATAAAAATAAAAATAACAATAATAAACTCTTAAAATTAAGTATTCATCCAATCAAATTATCTATTTTACTAAATCATTCAAAAACTAAATATGTCTATTTGGTGTCAAAGCACTGAATAAATATTAACAATGAAATTAAAAAATTATTGTATCTTAAAAAATTATAATATTATTTTTTCATGAAATGTGAATGTAAGGCTATTGTTGTCGATGGACTTTTCGCATCATATATTAACAATGAAATTAAAAAATTAATGTATTATGTTACTTTTTCATTAAATATGAATGTAAGGCTATTTTTGTCAATGAAAGTCATAAGTGCTTTCATAATGATAAAGGTTCCTGTTAATAGTGCTTTGATATCTCAAATGAAACAAGCACAACGTTGTGCCTTCTCCATCATCAAAATTGTGTTTCCTGTAGTCTCCCGTCATTCTCATATTCAAACATTACACATATTCTTCATTGCGCTCATAGCTCTACGAACACTAAAATACAAGCCCCTCTATGTGATCTGCAGCACAAGCCAGAAAGGCACAAACCCCATGTCATGAGTGATTCGTAAAAAATAAAATCACACAACGATTCATAAAAAATAAAACCACACTTTGCACATCATTATTTATGAGGGTCAAAAAAATTCTCAACCTTTGTACGTGCTTGTTTTCCACCCAATTTTTTTCCTTCAAATTTAAGTTTGTTCTCCGAATAAATTCACTAGGATTTCAAATTCAGCGAATTTCGAACTTTATCCCAAAAAATCACGAATTTGATATCTAAGCTACTCACAATAATAATACACTTTAAAGAAAAAATCTAAAATAAAGCATCATTAAGACTCATTTATTCTTTATTATGCATTAACTTAACTTAAGAACACAAATACCAATAGTGAATTAATATCCATTCACTCTCTTAATTTGAATTACTTTCTTTCATTCTCAATGTAAAAGAGAAACTAACTAAAAATAAATTCAACCACTTCATTAACATTAAAAGCCATTCCATCTAAGAGTAGTTCCAAATTAAATAAATTAAATTATAAGGAAATTTTTAAATGAGGCCTACTACAAAGGTACATTATTTGAGCATGGTTCATGGATTTGCACACCTTTAATGTGTTTTACGTCATAGTGAAACAATGGTAATAGAAAAACATTTAATAATAGAAAAAAACAGGATGACATGGAAATACCTAGATAGCCAAACAACATTTTTGTTTTTATCAAGTAAAAATAAACACTAACAAATCAATTTTAGAGAATATAAAAAGAGATTTAAAATAATTCAAATGCCCATATTGGCATTCAAATTCTTTCACAACAAATAATTAATTTGACCATCCTAACCTATGAAACACCCACATTCAAATGTCCAAAGCACATCCTTCACACACACCACACACATTTTTTATAATCAATTTTAGGTAGCCCATATACCATCTCTTGAGAAACCATTTTTCTATAACTAGGAAAATTTACATGGCCAAATCTTAAGTGCCATAGACAACTTTTGCTATCAATAGTTGCACATGCAAAATCATTTTTTTCTTCTCCAAATTTTAGAGGAAACAATCTATTCTTGGTCATGGGAATAGTAGTGATGTGCCTATGCCCATGATTCTTATAAAAAATCTCGAACTTATTGTTTTCAAACACAAGCTTAAAATTCTTTTCGATGATTTTCCCAACACTCAACAAATTATGTTTTAAATCTAGAGTGTAGTAAATATCAGTCATTTTCTTCTTACCTTCATTAGTTTGTACCTCCATGGTTCCTTTACCTTCAACTTGCAATGCTTTATCATCTCTAAGCTTGATATTGGACTTGTAGGAATTGTCAATTGTATATAGCAACTCCTCCTTGCTGGTCATGTGATTGGAACTTCCGATATCAAGAATCCATGTCTCATTCATATTTTGATCAGATTTACCATATGAAAAAACAAAATTGATGAGTCATCCTCCTCACCATAGTGTGCATTATTGCTTCTTCCTCCATGTGATGCTTTCAAAGTACAATATTTTTCAAAGTGCCCATACTTGTTACAATAGTAACATTGTTTGTTACTTATTCCTTGATAGCTACTTCTTTCTCTTTCGTGAGAGCCACCTCTTTATCTTTCTTGGAATCCACCTCTTCCTCTTTCTTGGAAGACACCTTTTCCTCCTCTTAGAGAAAAACTAACTCTTACCTCTTGAATATCTACCTCTTCCTCTCCATTGACCTCTTCCTTGGCCTCTTCATCTTGAACTAGGTTTACCTTCTTTGGATGAAAATGCTTTTTTTACCATTCCCCCAACATTTGGAGTTGAAGAGAATCTCTCCTCATGGGACATTAAGGAACCCATGAGCTGATCATATGTGAGAGTAGTCAAGTTCTTACTCTCCTCAATTACAATGGATACTTGGCTCTATTTGGGTAAAAGTGTCCTCAACACTTTCTTTACATTGACTTCATTATTCACTTCTTCACCAAGAGTCTTCATTTTGTCAAAACATGCTTTGGCTCTCATGCAATAGTCTCCAACCTTTTCATTTTATTTCATCTTGAGATTTTCAAACTCCATTTTTAGAGTTTGCAATCTCACTTGCTTGACTTGAGTGTTGCCTTCATAGCTCTATTTTAGAGCTTGCCATGCATCTTTGGCTGATGCATAACTTGCAATCATTGGAAAAATGCTCTCATCCAAGGTTGTTTGTAAGTAGAATATTGCAAGACTATTCTTCTTTTGTGACTCTCTTGGTGCTTTTCTATCAGCAGCTAGAACAATACTCCAATCGGTTGGCTCTGTGTAGCCATCCTCCACAATCTCCCAAGCACCTTTGCTAATGAGCAAGTGTTTCATCTTGATTGACCAGTAGTCATAGTTGTCTCCTCTAAATTATGGGACTAGGACATTAATGTTGTTATTTGTCATTTTTACAAATCAATGTTGCAGCTCCTTCCTTACTTGGTAGTGTAATTTCAATCCCAATGATTGTTCTTCAAATGTAGTAGACAGCGCCGAATTCCAATGATTACAGAAGCACGTGCTAATATGCATATAAATTTTTTTTTTGAAAACAAAATAATTACTTCCACTATATTCTAAAGTTGATGTTATAAGTGTTACAAATTCCAAAAAATAATATCCATATCTACTAAATCAATACTTGATGCTTAAACTAATGTGAGAAACAACATCAGATACTCCCGCATCCTAAAGAAAATAAAATCCGACAACCTAAGTACATGCCTTTTTCATGTTTTCGCAATCAAGTCCAACACAATCCTTGTTACCATAAAGTGGTTTTAAATGGTCAAGTCCTCTGCCTATCTGTTCTCCACGGTGATATTATACCTACCCCTCTGTAATCTTGGGCCAGATTAAAAAATAATAGTGTAAGAAATGAATCATTGATGAAGTCGCCCTGGCATACTTCACACTTGTAGACACCAAAACAGCACCAATCCGATTATGTGACAACAAGCGCTGATCGCATTGACACACACAGCCCCTAGGGCAGCCCCCAGAGGTTAAACAGTGGTCCTAACCACTCCCAAAAGTAGTTTGGAGGTCAAAGGTCAATTTGGCACCTTTTTGGCACCTTGCTCTCTGCTCGTCCCACCCAGGGACGAATATCAGCATTCACCCCAGGGTGAGGCGAATAGCAACTTTGACTGGCAAAAAGTCAAACCTCGACAAGTCCGCCAGTTAACTGAAGCTTCAGGCCATGCAATTGCGAGGAATGGCTCCAAATCAAGGAGAAAGACTTCAGTCATGCATGTCTTAGATTTTTGGAGGCCTCATGCAAGGAGACTCTAAATCAGGGAATAATATTTTTCTCAAAATAGGACATGCAAACTCAAGTGGCGCCCTCGCATGCGCAATTCAAACAGAGAGACCCTAGGTCTATAAATTGGTGAGTTTTCTCACCCAAAGGATATACAGAGAAGGAGCATTTGAGCAATGAAGTGCTGCCAATTTACATACCTACTTGCGATTTGTGCCTTTCACATCCTTAATCTCTCATTCGAAAGGGAGGTTATTGGGTGACTATTGGAAGCACGAATCAAGACCCAAAACCTAATTTTTGGCCACAATATCCCACAAAATTTGTCGACAACACCCCATAACAGGTTTTGGACCCATCCCAAGTGGATTGGTGCCGAAACAAAGTCCCAAACGGTGGGCGTCCTGCCCCCGGGCGCTCCCCAAGCTGTCGTAGTCCTAAACGCCCCACCCCGGGATGAATAGAAATATGTGATAGATTTCTCTGATTTTTCTTTTGCATATTATTCTAGGTTATTTAAATAGGCTGTAGTTTAAATTTCATTTCATTCTGAGCATTTTTGACCAGGTTTTTATCATTTCCCGCCTTTACTAATTTGCAGATGCCATCATCAAAATATGGGTGCTAGAGGCAAAATTGGAGAAATATGACCATCTGGGTCTTCCCAAAACACCCCCAATTAGCTAACCCCAACTTTGTAGGTCATTTGGAGCTTCCTAGGTAGGACATTGAAGAGGGTGCTTTCTGACAAATTATTGTAGGTTAATTCGTCCCACCCCGGAGCGAATACAAATCTGTGAGGAATTTCCTAACTGTTCTTTTTGCAGTGGTCTCCTGGTAACATATTCATGCTTCTGTCAAATTTTTAGGTCGTTCTGATGTTATTCGGTCATCGTTTTAATATTTTCATGCATACACTAACAATAGGCCTTGGGAAATACATGTTTTATTCTATCTGCAGGTGCTACTAATATTTTCTGTTTCCTTGAATGCAGGTCTTCGACATCAGAGGAGCAGGAAGGAATCAAAAATCATACACACAAGTGGCGGTGACATTTTGGTCCGCCCATCTTACATGTGGGCACGCGGAAGAAGGATTTGCTATCTATGGATGTGATAAAGAAACATATTTGACGCTCCTATCCCCTAAAAAGGAAGGAGACGTATTGTAACATGACTATTAAAAGCATATCAATAAAGAGGGCAGCATATTCCATATTGCTTTTATCTTGTGTCGATTCGTCTATGTTCTTTCTTTTCATGCATTTTGCAATATATAGGCTTTTAGCGTTAAGTTTGGTTTTAAAAGCATCTTACTTGGCATATTCCTTTTTGTTTCCGTATCCTCGTGCTTTCAGTGGTGATCACGGTGGGACCTCTGTCCCTTGATTTTTAAGATTAAATTTCTGATTAAAGTTGCTTGTTTTTGCTTATAGGTACCAAGTTTTCAAACGCTGGACTGCTATTCGTTTCATGTCTGTAGGAATATAGATTGGAATTTGTCTTACCCAGGGACGAATAGGACTTCGTCCTACCCTGGAATGAATACATATCTGTTATTCATCTCACCCCAGGATGAATAGCTCTCTGTGCACTTTTCAGGCAGAAATTCAGAGACATCCAATTTGGGCAGAGAAGAGGTAGGGGTCTTAAACACCCTCTGTCAATTTTTTGCTTTCTGTTTTCTGTTCTCTGGTTTTTTTTTGCTTGCATAGGAGAGTTTAAATGCTTGCTTGTTTCATTTTTGCAACTTAAAAAGAACCCCACACACCACGTGGTAATTTAAACCAAGGAGTTGGTCGTAAAACCCCAACCCTTGAGCAAGACCAACGGTGGATTTCATCATCACCTTGGCTTGAGATATTGCATCCATAACCCCGATCGTGACTGTTGCTAGACGTAAATCCTGATGAAAGCTGACCAAGTGTAGCTTGGGGTGATTCCCAATGCATGAGGATAAGTCTTCTATGGTAGGTGTCATAAACAGAGTGATTCCCCTTCCGTACCACCTATGTTCCACGTATCATCTGCTCTCACGTACCTATAGTCTCCCTCACGTAAGGGCGGGTATATAGAGAGGTTGGTATATCGGTCCGACAATGGTATATTGAAGGGGCGACCATTTTGGGAGTCATAAGAGCCATCATAATTGCATTTAAATGGTCTTCACAAAAAGCTTTCAAAAACAAAAAAAAACAAAACACACTAAACCAGATTTAGGGCACACTTTTAATCTTTAAAAGAGATAATCATTGCTTGTGTGTGTGATATTTTCTATTTAGTGTAGCATAAAAAATCATAAAAAGAAAAATAAAAAAAAAATCTACGCATTTTTAGGTAAACATCACCATGGTGTACACCCGTAGCCGAGCCCGATCACGGGCAGAAGCTGTAGAGAGTGCACCAAGGGGGACAAGTCACCTCCGATATAGTCCTGAGGACTTGGTCATCCCGCCTTGGCGGCCTGACACACAAGTTAGTCCACATCATGCCATTACAGAACATGACTATAGAGGCACCTCCTTGAGGGGCACCCCCACTCAGCTTAGGTCCTTTCAAGAGAAGAACCTACACGTGGCACTCAACATAGACAGGAGACCTCCCTTAGACGCTCATTATGAGTGGCCTAGTGATGAAGTGTTAGAGCAACAGAGGGTCCAGAAGGAGGGGCCACATGACTTCGTCATCCCTCCTTTACCCCGTATTACTGTTAGAAACACTAGGCAATATCCAGAGTATCAGGCTTTCCAGACAGGGCAAGACAATTCTGCCCGCACCTTTTATGCATACAACAGAGAGAATGAGGAAGACCACTATGTTCCTCAAGAGCAATACACAGCGTGGGAATGATGCACCTCCGCACCCGCTATGTATCAGGATCACCCATTGAGGCCAGAGCCTCAAGTGAATGTCGCTAACCTCGATAGAGGGAAGCAACCCATAGGGGTCTCGGATCACCATGACCGAGATAGACATGTAGGAGAGGCATCTAGGCTTCCTAAACAAGAGACGATAGAACAAATTGACTTGGCATTTTCCAAACTAGCCACCCGCCAAGCACAAATCATGCGGCTCAGGCAAGACCAACAATAATTAGAACATTTGTGTCACCTTAACAAAGAGCGCATTCAGCTTCAGACAACCGAGTTGCTTCACAACAATGTGCCTGAGAAGGTCCCAACCCCTCGTGCACATAAATTAGAAGTGTATGAGAGGCACAACCCCTTGGTGCGAGACAGGTCTCCGTGACCTCATCAAGCACTACCTCCAAGACCTCCTAGACCTGAGCGGGAAGCCACTCCCAGACACTATGATGGGCACCCTCCGCGGGCACCCATCAATGTTTACAAGCCTAGGCCAGACACTCCTCAAGAAGCCTATGAGGAGTATGAACAAGAAGAAGAGTGGGCTGAAATGCCCTATCAAGGCAGAAGGGGTGCTACCCAGCTACCCCTCCAAAGGCCTCAAATTCCCCGCAACCCACAGTGGGAGCAAACCAAGGAGGAGGAGATCAAATCCTCCGATGCATATAAAGCATTGCTAGAGCGCTTAGAGACTATGGAGCTCAAGACTTCTGGGCCCCAAAAGCCTACTTTACGCCAACTCCGTAGTCATCCTGTGCATCCGTCAGTGTCGACACCTCCATACCCTGAACACTTTAAGCTGCCCCAGTTGGCACTCTTTAGAGGGGAGGAAGATGCCCAAGAGCATGTGACTCGATTCCTGAGCCAATGCTTTGGCATTCAAGACAATGATGCTTTGCTATTAAGAACATTTATAACCACATTCGTAGGCTCTGCCTCGGATTGGTTTACTCAATTACCAAAGCACAACATCTGTAACTTGGATCAGCTAGTGGACGCGTTCCTAGAATGCTTCACCTTCAACACCAAGAAAAAGGCATCACTAAGTGATCTAGCTAGCCTCAAGCAGTATGAGGAAGAATCTATGGTGGCATATGGGAACCGGTGGAGGACGTTGCTTTCAAAGCTGCCCTACCTCCCTCCTATGTCTGACTTGACTCAAATGTTCTCCAAGAGTTGTTTGAGATCGATCTCCGTGCTATTGCAGCTGCAGCAATATGCCACTTTAGAGGAAGCTCTAGCGCAAGCCAAAATCATCGAGGAGATCAAGATACAGGATGGCAAAATTGCCAAGCCTAAGAAAAAATAATGGAACAAGAACACCAAAATAGGGACTACGCAACAGAAACCCGCCGCGGTCAATCAGGTTGCTATAAATGTCCCTAAGCCTGCACAAGCAACATAGCCTCCAAAGGCTAACTATCAGGCGGTGCCTCCCAACAACTATGATAGAGAAAACCAAAGGCAGGAACAAAATCAGCAGCGTCGCCCTAGGCGACAATTTACGCCTTACACAGAGTCCAGGGACTCCTTGTTTGACCGCTTGTCAGCGGCGAACTTGATCAATCTACCAGAAATTCAAACCATAGACCCTAATGCGCCAAAGCCTAAGGGGTACAGGGAGGACTTGTACTGTAGGTTCCACAGATGAAAGGGACATGACCTTAACGCCTGTTGGAAGTTCAAAGGTTTGGTGCAAGACCTCATTGACAACAATACATTGGCAGTGGATAATCCCATAGCGCCCAACAACCAACAAATGGGAGTTTTTAGAGACCCCTTGCCCGCACATGATGCACAAGCAAAACCCCTTCACGTCAATGAGGTGCAATAGAATTGCCCCATGGAGGGGTATGTAGGGATGATAAGCATAGTGACTAGGAACAAGAGATATCCCGGAGCTGCCCCCATGGCAGTCACAAGAGAAGTTCCATCGACGTCACAACCTCAACAGAACCCTACGCAGCTTCCCCCGCCTAGACCAGTGGCCACGATTCGGACTAGACTTACCCAAAGTCTAAGGACCACATCGGCTAGGCTCTCCATATACGAGCTTATTCAACAATCAGCGCCCCATCGGGAGGCTCTCATGGAGATATTAAAGGCCATTGAGTTGCATCCCCATGAAGCAAATTCTTTCAACAACTTCGTGGGCCATGTGAAACAATGTACAGAACCAGTCATCACCTTTAGAGAAGATGAATTGAAATCGATGGCTGGTGATGTGGCGGATCCACCCCTGCACGTTATTGCATGGGTCAACGGGATTCCGTATAAGTGGGTGTTGGTGGACACTGGTTCGTCCAGTAACATTATTACAACCGCAGCATTAAAACATTTGAAGTTGTCGGCCTCTCACATCGTACCTTCCACCTATACTCTTCGAGCATTCAATGATGCGATATGCTCGATAGTTGGCACAATTGTCCTACCCATCCAAGTGGGACAAAAGACCATTCATACATTGTGCCACATTTTAGAAGGTGAGATGGCTTATAATATCTTGCTGGGGCGACCTTGGATCCGAGACATGAAGTGTGTCCCTTCAATTGCTCATCAATGCTTAAAGTATACATTTGAAGGATAGGTGCATGTAGTCCCCGCAGACTTAGAGCCCTTCAAATATTGCAATTCGGTGCAACTAATGCTGCAGTCGACCCTTCCATCAACGCATTTGGATTTTTAGTTAAATCCATCTAAACAGGGTCCGATTACGCAGGAATCCCCATTTCCAAGTCCTTCAAATTCCCAGTCGGGTCCATCTTCCTCATCTGGTCCTTCAACAACGATGCCACCTCCGGTGGCCACACCAAAGGACAAGGGAAAGAAACCCCTGGAAGAGGAACCACCCTTAGTCTCAACCATCTCGATAGAAGAGATGCCTAGTAGAATGGAAGTCGAGATGCCTAGTTCACCACACATGGAGTGGACTCAGGGAGAACTCCCATTCACTCCTCCTCAAATGCCAACAATCATAGTTGAGATGACCAACACAGGATTGGGGGAGTATCTAGTGAGAAACATTGTAGCCACACCCACACTTGAGTCCATGCAGGACATGGGGAGACCTCGACTCCCCATCGGCTCTGTGGTTCCTCTAGGCTATCCACCCAATCAGACAAACTTCGTTTATGGGGGCCTGGATAATGGCGTTGAACCTTACTTGCACGAAGAGGAAGATGAAGAGCCCTTTGTTGAGGATGTCAATTATTTGTCTAACCCAGACTTCGCATTGAGATATCTTGGCCAATGCAATTGGCATGGATATGGGTTGGGCAGGTATGAGCAAGGAGTGCATGTTTTGTGCCAACCAAGATATCAAATGCCTTATGACAAGTCAGGAGTAGGGTTTAATCACCCCTTGCCCCTGGACATCTTGGTAGAAAACATGCAAGGCCTAGGGATAGGCAACAAGGATGGGTTGGCATTAGATCCATATGCCAATCCTAACACAACTTATACATTGGGGGATTATCTCCCATTACGAACAAACAACCTTGTTGACCTTAACAACCCTTTCCCTTCGGTCGAAAAGGGAGACAATTCAAGGACTCACCTCCAAGAAGGATATGGACAAGACCAAGAAGGGTCTTCGAATGATGAGTTGGAGTATGAGGTAGCACCTTGGGATCCTCTTGAGTCGGATAACAATCATTCACAAGTACATCCCATGGATGATTATCAAGAGAGCTTCCTGACCATGTTCCCTTTGGATGTTCCAATGGAGCATATGCCAGCTCAAGAAAATCAGATGTGACAACAACAATATCCCTTGGACATAGATGACATGTTTGAACAATTACACATAGGGCCAAGGCATAGGTGGCACCTAAACCAGGCGCAGTTATAGCAATTACTACACCCGCCACTCTAGGTACATAGAGAACATCTTCCGCCTGGAGACCCTATAGCACCATCAGTGCCTAGGGTAGATCCTGTCCTCTTATACGCACATAGGGCTGATCCATTTGTACCAGTGCCCATAGAGCCAGATCCAGAGCACCAAGAACATCCAGAATGTCAGAGTCATCACACCTGCGGTAATGGAGACCACAATCATTTCATCAACATGATCTCCATTGACTTAACCGCCCCCATTCATGATCCAGCCGACCCAACACGGTCATTGCATCTAGACATAGAGGCTATCGATTGGGATCATGCTGACACACCACCATCCCCATCAGAGTACTGGCCTTGCGGTGGGATGTTTCATTTCACTCTAGGATAGACTCAGGATGTCTTCCATGCTGAAGAGGAACCTGACGTTCCCAACGATGATCTTAATTCAGCAAATGATATCCACCTGATCCCAACTCCACACCAGTTGGAGGATGGATCCCACATGTCGGTCGAGGAGACGACTGACGTAGACATCGGCTCAGATCCAATGAATCCATGGATTCTCAAGTTGGGGGTAAGTCTCTCCCCCAAAGAGCAAGCCGATTACATTGCCCTTCTCAAGGAGAAGAAGGAGGTTTTTGCATGGTCATACAAAGACATGCCGGGACTAGACCCGCAGCTAGTCACGCATAATTTAACGCTTGATCCGACAATCAAGCCAGTAAAGCAAAAACTATGCAAGATGCACCCAACAGTGGCCTTAATGGTCAAAGACGAATTGCAAAAGTTGTTGGATGCATAGTTTGTCATCTACGTGGATTATCCACCATGGTTGTCTAACATGGTGCCCATCAAGAAGCCCGATGGGAGGATTCGCATATGCACCGATTTTTGAGATCTAAACAAAGCGAGTCCTAAGGATGATTTCCCCTTGCCTAGCATCGATGCCTTGGTAGACGCTACAACGGGCCATGAAATGCTTTCCCTCATGGATGGTTTCTCAGGATACAATCAGATTCGTATCAATCCCGAGGACCAACTAAAAATGGTGTTCACAATGCCTTGGGGGACATTTTGTTATAAGGTCATGCCTTTTGGCCTTAAAAATGTTGGTGCCACCTACCAACGTGCCATGACATACATCTTCCATGATTACATGCACAAAACTTTGGAAGATTACATGGATGATTTGTTGGCCAAATCTCTTTTGCGCCCAAATCATCTCGATGACTTACGCAAGATCCTCGATCGCCTCATTGAGCATAAGGTCAGACTAAACCCCAAGAAGTGCGTATTTTGCATCACATCTGGAAAGCTTTTGGGTTTCATAGTCTCCAAGCGAGGAATCGAGGTGGATCCAAACAAATTCAAGGCAATCCTTGAAATGCTTCCCCCAACTACCATCAAGCAGCTCAGAAGTCTACAGGGAAAGGTTGCGTCGATCAAACGCTTCATAGCGTAGTTATCTGACAAGTGCCGACCCATGAATAAATTATTGCACAAGGGGGTAGCATTCCACTGGGATGACGAGTGCCAGTCAGCCTTTGATGATATTAAATAGTACTTGGCTTCATCGCCAGTATTGGCACCACCTAGACCAGGAGTGTCATTCTACTTATACATCTCAGCTATGAGGTGGCACTGGGCGCCATGCTGTCCCAGCACAATGAATTGCACAAAGAATAGGCTACTTACTATCTTAGCCGCACCCTGGTCAGTTATGAACTTAACTATGCATACGTCGAGAAGCTCTACTTGGCAGTGGTGTTTGCTACCAAGAAGCTACGCCATTACATGCTGAGCAACAAGACGTATGTTGTGTCTAAGGAGAATCCATTGCGATACATGATGAGTCGTACTTATCATAGTAGCCGCATGGAAAAATGGATCATGTTGTTGATGGAGTTTGACATAGAGTTCATTGGACAGAAATCCATAAAAGGTCAAGTCATCGCCGATCAATAGGCAGAGGCTCCTCTTGAAGATGATCAGCCTCTAACCGTAGAACTACCAGATGATGGGGTCTTCCATGTTTCAGAATCGCCAGATTCTAATGAGCCTGAGTCACAGGTCGACATAACCCTATTCTTCGATGGTTCTAAATGTGAGCAAGGCGGTGGTGCAGGAATTGTATTCTTCACTCCACAAGGGGCTCCAATGCCTCTGTCATTTAAATTAGACTTCTCGTGCACCAAAAACAATGCAGAATACGAAGCCTTGCTCATAGGTCTTCATACAACAATCACCATGAACATTAAACGTTTAAACATCTTTGGTGATTCGTTGTTAATTGTCAATCAAGTAAAGGGGATATTCCAATGTAAATGTCCAGTTCTACAGGCCTACAAAGCCCTTGTGGACAAATTCCTGGCACAACTTGAATGGTATGACATCGAGGCACTCCCTCGATCATCGAATCATTTTGTGGATACTATGGCCTCCTTGGGGTCACTAATCCCGCAAGACCCTTCTGGTGCAATGACAACCATTCAGGTCAAAACATTATCGCAATCCGTGATGGAGCGTGCAAGCTCTGACCTAACGCTAGGAATCCACCTGATCCAGATTGAACCATCTCAGGATAGGTTCTCTCGAATTCATGATTGTCTGACTCGAGCCAACTGGGGGTCCTTGTTCTCCCCGACCCCTCTTAATAGCAACACAATGCTATTTTTACAAGTTCTTTCCCGCTCAGCTTTTTCTAGGGATGAACTTCAGGAGGGATTGGCCATTCATACCATCGAGGTTTCTGATCAGCAAGATTGGTACACACCCATAAGGGATTACCTCAAGCTAGGTACTCTCCCACTTGGATTGACACAAGCCGCGAAAAGATCATTCAAATAGAAAGCGACAAAACATGTCTTGCTAGGAGACATTTTGTATCGTCGAAGCTATGAAGGAATCCTCCTCCATTGCTTGGACCAACAGGAGTCCGCTTGGGCGATCACCCAAGCCCATGATGGTACGTGCGGTGGCCACTTCAGTGGTATAGCCATCGCAAAGCGCATTCTCCGCATGGGTTATTATTGGCCATCTTTAGAGCGAGATTGTTGTGCATATGTGAAGAAGTGCGTGAAGTGTCAACATCATGCTAATTTGACACACGTACCTTCTCAGGCCTTGCAACCGATCCAATCGGCTTGGCATTTTTCATAGTGGGGCTTTGATCTAATCGAAAATATCTCCCCTGCGTCGTCGGGTCATCACACATTTATCATAATGGCCACATAGTATTTTACCAAGTGGGTGGAAGCAATTCCGTTAACCTCTACGACTGGACCTCGCATTGCGGAGTTTATTTTGCATAACATCATATGTCATTTTGGTATTCCATCCAAGATCCTCTCGGATAATGGGACGCCCTTCAAGAATAAATATGTGCGTGCTTTGACCACAAAGTACAAAATTCAGCACAGTTTTTCAACACCCTATTATCCGCAGGCAAATGGGCAAGCAGAGGCGTCCAACAAAATGCTAGTCGCCATCCTCAAAAATACCATCATAGATAATCATAAGGATTGGCACATTCAGATCCCGCTTGCCCTATGGGCTTATCGCACTAGCATTCGGACGCCCATTGGGGCAACTCCATTTTTGTTGGTGTATGGCTCCGAGGCTGTCATGCCTCTTGAGTTGGAAATCCCTTCCCTACGCATTTCAATGCAAGAGTTCATCGATGATGACACTGCATGGTAGGCCCGGTTAGACCAACTTATGTTGCTCGATGAACGATGTGTCAATGCTCTCGAGCATTTGCGTATCTATCAAGAGCGACTTAAGAGAGCATATAACATGAAGGTTCACCTACGAGATTTTTAGGTTGGAGATTTGGTCTTAAAAGAGAATCAACAAAATTCTAATTTGCCATCCCATCTAAGGGACAAGTTCATGGCAAACTGGTTAGGTCCTTATGTGATTGATAGTAAAATAGGACCTGGAACATACCGGCTCGCCTCTCTTGAAGGAATCAAGGAGCTAGAACCCTTGAACATCAGTCATTTGAGACCATTCCACATTTAGAGAGCCATAGTCCAACCAAAAGCTCCAAGGATTTTCACAATCGCTTGGTCAACCCAAAATGCCCCAAAGGTATCCATAAACCCTTTGGTCAAACCAAAAGCTCCAAGGATTCCCACAATCGCTTGGTCAACCCCAAAAATGCCCCAAAGGTATCCATAAACCCTTTGGTCAACCCAAAAGCTCCAAGGGTTCCCATAACCGCTTGGTCAAAATAAATAGTTCAAAAACAAACAAAAACAATAAAATCATCAAAAATAACAAAAAAATTTGCATTTCAATTCCATGCATACTCATAAAACATCAAAATACAAAAATATAGGTTGCATTAGGCATCACATCCATACATTGCATATTTGCTGGTTATACAAGTCAAAAGCACCATAGACTGTCATTACTTGGCAATTCCATCATTTTCCACATCAAATCCATTTTATCAAACGTCTACATCCCGCATAACACCATCCTCATTGTTCGCATAGTCAGTTGTCTCCTAATGTATGTAGGGTTTTCATCATTCAGCTGTCTTTAAATTGCTAGCCAAAAATTGTACAAAGTTAAATGGATTTTACAAAGGGAAAGTTTTACTTGGGTCAAGCCTCATTACGTAACATCCCTACACAAGTTAAAACACATAAAATAATTCCTAAGTTGTGTGAATGCAAGAGAAACCTACAAAGCAGTCTAAGGTACCATAGGTGAAAGATTAGCCTGTTCATCCCCCTGTGCGAATGGTTCAAGAGTGTTGAGAATTGACAAAAGGACGAGTTCTTCCCCATCAATTCCCCTAAATAAATAGTGGTTTTCACCACTACCAAAAATTCCAATCACCCTTTGGTCCCTAAGGTTGTAAGGATTCGTACTACACGTCCCTGCCAAGGATGGGTAGTCATCCCCAAGGCCTAAAAGGATTAATGACCATTCAAAAACCAAATTCTCACAAGCCATTATCACAATCCTCTCCACTCACCTTTGGTCTCCACAGTCGTAAGGATTCGTACTACTTGTCCCTGCCAAGGATGGGTAGTCATCCCCAAGACCTAAAATATCAATGCCCTTCCTTCATAAATCTCCATAATCCCCTTTGGTTCCCAAAGTCGTAAGGATTCGTACTACATGTCCCTACCAAGGATGGGTAGTCATCCCCAAGGCCAAAAGGATCAAGGTCATTCATAAGCCAACAAAAAAAGAAAAAAGAAAAAAAAAACAAAATAAACAGTGATTTTCATCACTTTGTATACGAGCAAATATCCTCAACCATTGAGCCAATCAAAATCCTGAACTTGAATCCCTAGAATTCTCAGCATTCGAAAACCATCTAGGTGATCCTCATTACGGGTTTGGTGGAAAACCTACCTGGCAATGGCGGTATCCTAACCGCATGACGATATGTCTATCACATTAGCTTTGCGTGTGAGCAGACCAATGTTTGCATGTGGATGAGCTAGCTTATGGTACCTTTAGGTTGTCTCATGGATTAATCTTACTAAATACAACAACGAAGTTAGTGGAGCTAATTAGGTGATCCTCAGTACAGGTTTGGTTGATAGCCTATCTGGCACTGGCGGTATCTTAACAAATACCACATAAACGAACTCAATTGCACACACAGGGATGTGAAATAACTGGGCAAAACTCAAGTCTGATTTATACCTTGTTCAAAAATCTTGCGAGATAAATGTACAGTTTTGGCTAGTTAGGTAAAATATCTGAGTCTCAGAAAAGCTTAATTACATTTTAAAAATAACTGGTACATTTCATTACGTCCATCATCATCTGAAAGTATGTACAATACAAAAACAAAGTTTTCACATGCAAAGTCATTCCACAAAGCCATCCCATACGTACAGAAAGCCAATAAATTTTGTACAGTCTATGGTGCCATCGACAAGTCATTTCATTCATTCCATATGCATACATCATATGATTAGACACATCACATTCATAATACCACATGCATACATCATCATAAATAACTATGCATAAACAAAAAAACACACCATGAAAAGTTCATAAACACCAAAAAAAAAAGAGTCATCTGTATATATATCATCAAAAATGCCCGTAGGCTACAATGAACCGGTCCTCTGACCTCACAACAAAAACCAAAAGTTCAAAAACCCCCAAGCCTAGGGCGTCGTCCACCATGATCACGAAGGATCGGTGCGACGGGAACTACCCCCCGTGGTGTGAGTCCTATGGGACCTCTCAGGGTGACTACCCCTGCATCACGCCCACTAGTGCCACCCTCATCTAGCCACCTACGATGAGACGATGCTGACTGCTCAGTATCATTGGCTCTCATCCAACGTGAAGAGCCACCTCTAGGGGGCTCAAGAAACCACCCACTAAGGCAGATAATCTCTCCCTCCATATCCATCCGATGTCTGAAACCACTCCCCCACTTAAACCCACTCCCCCCCAAGTAATAATACCTACTACATCACGCTGATGCTAGCCATCTGTAGGAGATCCCTCTCCCACGTCACATCGGTATCCCCCTCCTACCGATGGGACACAGCCCATGCGTTCTCCTGCTCAACTAGCTGAGTCCACAGGATATCCCTCTCCTACAAAGCCTCTCCACTCCTCATCTCACCTCCAACCAACACAAACAATCACATCAACATACCGCAACCACTACCTCCATGTCCTCCGCCATCGCTTGGTGCATAGGTGAATTCAGAACTACAGCCTACTCTGGCTCCCACTGCTTCAGGACATCCTACATTTTTGGCTAGTCCAGAACCCCATAATCCACGCCCACATCCTCAACCTCCACCATCTCCGCATCATCCAGCGGAGCACCCCAACCCTCATCTGGTGCCTCTGCACCCTCATCCCCTCTCTGCCACCTTCGCACCGCCTAGAGGCCCCTCACCTCGCCACCATCGCAAGGTCCACCACTGCTCATACTCAGCCATCACCCCGACATCATCCACATCCGAGACATCAATCATGGCGTCTGCATCCTCATCCAATGGTGCAATGACTGGCCAAGCTAGAGTCCTCTCGTCCTCCTAGTGTCGATAGATCACAGGCTCCCCAGGAAACCCCTGGCGCACCCCAAACTATCATGTAACTTGGCTGTAAGGTAAGAACTCCTGCTCTATCTCATGCCACCCAATAAGCCACCGCCCTCTATGAACCCACTGGAGCCACTCTCTAGCCTCAAGCCAGGCTGGAAAGTCCCGATAGGGATGCCAGAACACATCCCCTAGAGTAAGCCGAGCGAAGGCATCTGCATAGTGCCCTACGGAACCTGCCCATCACCGACTCTATCCCTACTCCTCAGACCACCGCCATAGAGCCGCATACCCGATATCTCTATCCACCATCTCGGCTCGAGTCATCCATGGTAACCCCATCGGCCTCTCCACCGCTATGTGTTGCCATGCCCAACACTACAACAAGTAGCTGCAACTAATCCCCTTCCACCTCCGATAGCGGACCTCGTACAGCTCATCATAGAGCTATGCTAGCAAAGTCTGTCCCCACCTCATGATCATCGGTGCATCCGTTGGACACTCCACTAGCCTGAATACCACCTCCAGTAGGTTCCACGGGAACCTCGCCCCCGAAGAGTCGGGTAGTAGCATGTTGGAAATGAGGCCCATCAGTAATGCATGCCTCACTCCCAACACTCCCTTCTCTAGCCACCATCGAACCAGAATGCCACCAATATGACAATCGATCTCTGCCCTCTCCACTGGGCTATCCACACCCATCGCCTCTCCATGCTCGAAGCAGCGTGTCAACACTATTGTCTGCTGATCTCACGACATCGTCCTGATCGGTAATCCATCTATCGGAATCCGTAGAATCCGATAGACGTCCTCCAAGGTCACCGTCATCTCCCCTGTTGGGAGATGGAAGGTATTGGTCCGTGGTTCCCATAAGTTGATCAGGGCCATCAGGTAGGCCCGATCCCCGACCACCGGCTCCAACCGAGTCACCTGCTTGAGCCCAAGGGCATCAAGCCACTCCTAGTCCACCAAAGTCAGCGCCTCCCATGCTTCAGTGAACACCGTGGGCACACGGTACCGGCTCTTCACAACCTACAAAAGAAAACAACATAAAAACATTAAAAACAATGAAAAATTGTACAGCAAGGCATAACATGAACATTTCAGCAATGCATAATACACAATGTACAATTATAAACAGTAAAATTTAAACAAAATTTCGACATTCTAGGGTTTTCACTCTCACTAATAAATTGAAAAAATAATTTGGTTAGATAAGTAAACAAAAAAATAAAAAAACAATTAAAAAATATTTGTTAGTTCTAGGGTTTTAACTCTCAACTGATAAATTGAAAAAAACAACAAAAATAAATTAATTTTTTTAATTGATAAAAAAAATTAAAAAAATAATTTGTCAGTTCTAGGGTTTTTAACTCTCAACTGATAAATTAAACAAAAAATAAAAAAATAAAAATTTAAATTTGACAGTTCTAGGGTTTCTTTTACTCTAACTGATAAATTAAAAAAACCAAAAAAAAAAATTAAAACAACATAATTGTTTGATCCTAGGGTTTTTAAAAAACTAAAAAAAATTACAAACACAAAAACACAAACCACAACAACTACCTAGGGTTGAGCTACGTTTTTACGCTCAGTTTTACCCTATGTTTCTAACCTAAGTTATGATCTTTGTTAAATTTGGGTTAAGCGACATTTTAAGTTATGTTTTCAACTAAGTTTTTTTAAGCTCAGTTTTAAACTAAAATTCTGATATTTGTTTAACTAGGGTTCAACTAAGTTTTAAAATAAGTGTTAATTTTGATAAACTAGGGTTTCATTTTAAAATTTGAAAAACAAACAAACAGACAAAGAAACAAATAACTTGCGGTTTTCCAACTGTAACCAACAACCAATAAGGAGGAAGGACACTCACTGGTCTCGCTTCGGCTCCGCCGCTCGATCCGGTTCATGAACTCATGGTGGAAGGAAAATTTTGGCAGCGCTTCGCTTCACGGAATTGACCTCCTCCTCCCCAGAGCTCCCAATCCCCAAGAAAAACAAATGAAAATGAGCCCAAAACCTAGTTTTGGCCTTTAAATAGGTTTTTCAGCCTGTACTCGTTCCCCCCTGGGATGAGCACTCTGGTTAGCACTTTTCCTACCCTAGGATGAATACTCAATAGGAATTCGTCCCACCCAAGGATGAATACAAAGCAAAAATTCCAAAAATAGCAAAAACTGCCCAAAAATGCACCAAAACAAGCTTTAAAACTGTCCAATGAGAGTGCTTTTGCACTTGACATTTCGGGCATGCAAAATAGATGTCGGGGTCACAAATCCTCACTATCCTACTCCCTAAGAAGGCTACCATAGCTGGACCGCTCCACGGGATGATGTATTTTTGAGAATTTCATCCCCAAACGACGTCACAAAATGGGTCAAAACCCAACCAAAAATAGCAATAACATTGCCGAACAAAGGCGCTTTTGCGCCTGATATTCTTGGCATCCAAAATAGACGTTGGGGTCATGAATTGTCACTATCCTACTCCCTAAGAAGGCTACTATAGCCGGACCGCTCCACGGGAGAATGGATTTTTGTCAATTTCAGCTCCAAATGGCATCGCAAAAAGGGTTTAAACCCACCAAAAATAGGTCAGAATGTTCGGAAACTGCTTGAGCATTCAAAGGTAAACAACTGAAGGCACCCTTACCTAAGTCATCTTGGGTCAAGCGACTCGTCGCTTTTCTCATGTCGGTCATTCCCTCATCGATTCGTCGCTTGAGGGGGTAGTCACACTTAGTCACCAATCAACAAAAGCACACCCAATCAAGGAAATGACACGCATTCAAAGGATCATTGACAAAGACAATCATGCCCCTGCTTGGGGCAGCAAAAAAGCAACAATCACAAGCTGATCAAACACTTGGCATTCGTGAATCATGAACTCAAGGTTCCCATAGACAAAAGGTTGCGCCCTTTGCCTATTCATGACTGATCAATGTCCAAGTTCAAGTAACACCTCACTAAACAAGGTTAACACTTGAATTAAGTTCCTTAGCTCGTCAGAAGCAAGGATTCAAGAATGCGTGCCCTTTCCATACTTGGGGCATCAAGAGTTGGTTAGGTTACTGAGAAACCCTAATCATTAGTGCTTTGGTTATCTATTTTTGCTCGACGCTGTGCCCTGCACAATGCTTCCCAAAAAGGGGCATCTATAGACACCAAAATAGCACCAATCCGATTATGTGGCAACAAGCGCTGATCGCATTGACACACACAACCCCTAGGGCAGCCCCCAAAGGTTAAACAATGGTCCTAACCACTCCCAAAAGTAGTTTGGAGGTCAGAGGTCAATTTGGCACCTTTTTGGCACCTTGCTCTCTGCTCGTCCCACCCAGGGACGAATACCAGCATTCACCCTAGGGTGAGGCGAATAGCAACTTTGACTGGCAAAAATTCAAACCTCGGCAAGTCCGCCAGTTAACTGAAGCTTCAGGCCATGCAATTGCGAGGAATGGCTCCAAATCAAAGAGAGAGACTTCAGTCATGCATGTCTTTAGTTTAGAGGCCTCATGCAAGGAGACTCTAAATCAGGGAATAACCTATTTTCTCAAAATAGGACATGCAAACTCAAGTGGCGCCCTCGCATGCGCAATTCAAACAAAGAGACCCTAGGTCTATAAATTGGTGAGATTTCTCACCCAAAGGATATAGAGAGAAGGAGCATTTGAGCAACGAAGTGCTGCCAATTTACATACCTACTTGCGATTTGTGCCTTTCACATCCTTAATCTCTCATTCGAAAGGGAGGTTATTGGGTGACTATTGGAAGCACGAATCAAGACCCAAAACCTAATTTTTGGCCACAATATCCCACAAAATTTGTTGACAACACCCCATAATAGGTTTTGGACCCATCCCAAGTGGATTGGTGCCAAAACAAAGTCCCAAACGGTGGGCATCCCGCCCCGGGCGCTCCCCAAGTTGTCGCAGTCCTAAACGCCCCACCCCGGGATGAATAGAAATATGTGATAGATTTCTCTGATTTTTCTTTTGCATCTTATTCTAGGTTATTTAAATAGGATGTAGTTTAAATTTCATTTCATTCTGAGCAATTTTGACCAGGTTTTTGTTATTTCCCGCCTTTACTAACTTGCAGATGGCATCATCAAAATATGGGTGCTAGAGGTAAAATTGGAGAAATCTGACCATCTGGGTCTTCCCAAAACACCCCCAATTAGCTAACCCCAACTTTGCAGGTTATTTGGAGCTTCCTAGGCAGGACATTGAAGAGGGTGCTTTTTGACAAATTATTGCAGGTTAATTCGTCCCACCCCGGAGCGAATACAAATCTATGAGGAATTTCCCGACTGTTCTTTTTGCAGTGGTCTCTTGGTAATATATTCATGCTTCTATCAAATTTGTAGGTCGTTCGGATGTTATTTGATCATCGTTTTAATATTTTCATGCATACACTAACAGTAGGCCTTGGGAAACACATGTTTTATCCTATCTGCAGGTGCTACTAATCTTTTCTATTTCCTTGAACGTAGGTCTTCGACATCAGAGGAGTAGGAAGGAATCAAAAATCATATACACAAGCGGCGGTGACGTTTTGGTCCGCCCATCTTACATGTGGGCACGTGGAAGAAGGATTTGCTATCTATGGATGTGATAAAGAAACATATTTGACGCTCCTATCCCCTAAAAAGGAAGGAGACGTATTGTAACACGAATATTAAAAGCATATCAATAAAGAGGGCCATATTCTATATTGCTTTTATCTTGTGTCAATTCGTCTATGCTCTTTCTTTTTATGCATTTTGCAATACATAGGCTTTAAGCGTTAAGTTTGATTTTATAAGCATCATATTTGGCACTTTCCTTTTTGTTTCCGTATCCTCGTGCTTTCACACACCATATGAATCGAAAGTGGACAAACGCCCAACTTTGGAATTTGAGTAATTTGAAGCTCAATCTGGTGACCAGATACGTCTCCGAGACCGCATATCCGACACCATCCTTGAAGGACTACTGCCTCCACTGGTTATTCAACAGCGGCTGCGAATGTGCCCCTTCCTCGTCCAGCGATAGGTGCCAGGAGAGTGCCTCATCGCTCTTCAAATTCTCTTGCAAGAAATCGAGTGAGGATAGTTAGTGCACCAAATTTGGCTCCGCGAGCTTACAAATACCCTCGCTCATGTCGTCCTGAAACAACACAAAACAATTCTTAAAAATTTTTAGTAAGGTTTCTCTCAAACCTGAATCTGATATCACATGTGAGCCAGGATTAGTTTGAACTAATTTATTCATAATAAGTCATTACAATATATAGTTTGGAAATGTAATGACGAATCTCCCAAGTGGATAAAAGACAAATACATGAGAATATGTAACAAACGAATCTCTCAAGGGGGTAAAAAAAAAATACATGAGAATGACACCAAACCACCTAAATATTATCTATTACAACTGGAGATATTCACAAAGAATATTACCTCATGAAAATAGAAAAACACGCTAATAATAAAAATCAGTCAAGCTCCTACAGATAAAAATAACCATTAATATATGATAAACTCATAATGGCTTATGTTGAAACTTTAAAGTAGTTTTTTTAAAGAACAATACTGATTGGAGAGCCCAAGTAGGGGAGAAATTACACTACAGTATCAATATATAGATCAAAACGTATCCAATATCAATGAAAATAAAAGAAAGAGGTAAACATTTATTTGTTTGTTCAAAATGGAGAGGAGAAAATAAAAATTAAATTATGGGTTGATTAAAATGTTTGAGGAGAACAGTGTAACCAAACTTAAGAATAATATCCCTGATAGGAAATAAAAACGTCTCTTTTTAACAATTTAAATTTGTAAATAACAAAACAAATCATTCTTAATTCTTCATTAAAAAATAATCAACTAGTTTAATGATCTACAATGTTCAACACCGACCTTTCTGGTTTATCCTTTAAGTGGTTGCCTTTATCGTATTATTTTTCTACGCTTCTAATAGATTTTCCTTTATCCTCTTCTACCACCACCCCTACCTTTTTAAGAAAATTCGATAATTCGATTTGAATGCATAATATCATAATTCCCCTAAAATGCATTGCCAGGTGGTATGTCTAAAAACTTACGAAGTCGCATCCGTTCATATCAAAAATTTAATTTTAATTTATTTATTTAATAATAAATAATATAATTTATATAATTATTTATTTAAAAAAAACTTAATTAATTATATAAATTAAAATTAATTAATTATTTATTACTAATTATTTTCTATAAGTCCTCATTCTCTTTTTTAATAACTAAGAATATCAAATCCGTTATTGTGCAAAAGAGAAAAAACAGAGGCGTACAACAATATCACAATCAACTATATGAAGCCATTCAACGATATTACAATAAATTATAATTTGATAATTTTATTTTTTCTTTAATACATAGGAGAAGAGTTGGTTACAACCACTCTTTTTAATAATTGGTCAGTGTAAGGTTCAAACCACACACTCTACCTTCCCTTTGATTCAAATAGCACAAGATTAAAATGAAAAACATCTTTCACCTCTAATTTTTTTTTTTTAATTTTTCACTTTTAGGTTGCTAGTGAATATTTCACCCCAAATTGTTTCCCATTTCACCTTCCACGAACGTGCAACACAAAATCTAAGATCCAAAGCATAAAATATTCATTTAATTTAAAAAGTATTTATAATAATAATCCAAAAACAAATCGTTCAAAGGAGGGTGACACAATAGGTTAATACCTGGTTTCTCTTAATATATGATATGTGGATAATTATACATTAATCTAATTGAAGGTTTGAGTGGTTTATGAGACATTATTTATTAAATACTTTGTTAATGGGATAACTAGCTTAAAGGTATAAGCCCTCAATTTTATTTAGGTAGAGTGAGTTCCTTATCCTTAGTAACATTAAATTGTAGCATGTGTGGGGTAATAAGGTTCTTATAAGTCACATTTTAATAGGTAGCTGTTGGTCATCAAATCTGCCTAGGAAAGGATTTTGGGTAAATGTATGCGCCCTAGACCTAGACCAACATTGAAAGGCCGAAGGGAAGAGATGCCCCTCGTGCCAATCTCCGGAGAAAGGCCGGCTCCTATGCTAAACTACTTTGGTGTTTTGAGATAAGGGTGCAGGAAAGAGATAAAAAGAGTTAGGGTTAGAGAAATAAATAAAAAAGGGGTAAGGGAAGAGAGATTGGTGATTTAAAGTGGGAGAGAATAGGAAGCACGATCACTAACTGACAACTTGAATAGAAGCAAAGAACACCAAGAATAAATGAAAGAAACGCAATATCAACCTTCCTATGTATCCTTCAGGCGAGTTTCAGGGTACTATCCTCGATTGCACACCGGACGCAGGGTTCAGCTTTCTCAGTATGCAAACGAAGGAAAAACAAAAGAATCAACCACAAAGGCAGCATAAAAGAAAACCACTATGACGTTTTTCCTCTCCTATGTATCCTTCAGGCGAGTTTCAGGGTACAGTCCCCATCGCACACCGGATTCAGGGTTCAACTTTCTCGGTATGCAAATGAAGAAAGACAAAAGAATCAAGCACAGAAGGCAGCATAAAAGAGAGAAATGGAGCCCAAAGATCTTTAGTATTAATCACAGGACATCAAGTTACAGCAGCTTTCTTAGCAGATAGTTCCCCCCCTTCTTACATTACAATGCTTGGGTTTTTATAGAGGACCCGACCCTCTGAGTCATAATTACACAGCAAGGAGAAGTACCCCCTCGAGCCCTGAGAATTTGGCTCCCCGAGGCTCTCGTGATCGAGCTCTCAAATCCGTTACCAAAACTGGCAACTGTGATCGGGTCAACCATGGAAAGATGCATTGATGAGCCGTCTGGACATCCTTGGTCTCCGGGTGCGGTGCTCGAGTGGCCGCCATGCTCGTCGGGCTCTTCATCATGGCCTGATACTTCATTTCCAATTGCCAAAAATGAGCAACGAGCTTATCGGGCATGAAAAAATGTATTTATGAGGCACTTGATCACCTCGAGAAAATACCCGGCTTGGAGCGCGTGCCTTTGCGGTGCTTCGCTAGCTTTTAAACTTCACTTCGGGATGGACTTGTGCCGAAGCAGATTCTCCTTGATTTGCACTTCGCATGGTGAAGCTTCGCAAGACAACTTCGAGGGTGATGGAGGCCGAAGCATATCTCTTTCGCTAAATGGGGTCTTTACTTTTCGTTGCTTCGTTGTGCCAAAACTGCTTCGGCGTGGTCCTTCGACCGAAGTAGATACTTCGCTAATGAGTCTTTGAGATGCTTCACCGCGATCCTTCTTCAAAACTGTGGTTCGGGAGTATTCTGGCCGAAGTGCATCTTTGTCTTCAAAATGCATCTTCCACTTCGGATGAAAGTACTTCGCATGAAAGTTTGCCGAAGTAGATGCTTCGCAATGATTTTCGATGAAGTAGAATTGGTTCGCTGACGTAGGGGCCCGAAGTGGATGCTTCGGTGACCTTTTGGCGAAGTGTTTTCAGTACTGTACTCCTTCAAATTCTGCTTCAAAATGGGTTGTGAAATGCTTTGGGTGCGAAGTAGTTTCCTTGCCTTAGCAATTTGGACTATGGTCTAGACCTTCCTTCTTCGGCGAAGTTGTTCTTTTGAAGGCCGCTTCGCTCAACTTTCGCCCGAAGTAGGGGTTTGAAGCGCTTCGGGCCCGAAGTTCTTTTATCGTTCCCCTTACATTCTTCTTCGGCAATACTACTTCGCAAAAATTTTACCCGAAGTAGTGGTGGAAATGCCTCGGGTGCGAAGCTCTTCTCATTTTCTTTCGGCGAAGCTCTTTCTTTTTCTTTATATACAAAGGGGTGGCATTGAAAGCCAAAATTGCTGCAACTTTTCAAATAAAGAAATAACAAAGAAAAACTTTACAAAACACTGTACAAAATTTTGATTTCCTTTTCTACCCCTTGAGAAATGTGACAAAATTGTCAACATTCTTGGCGGCTCGCGGGGCAACGAGCTCGTCTCGGTGGGAGAACCCTTAATTTTAATCCATTGGGCCAGAGTCTTCTCCAGATCCTTCTCCTCCTTCTTCCTCTGGGAGTGCTTCTACAGCTGGTTCTTGTTCTCCTTCTTCTTCTGCTTCTTCTCCTCCTTCTTCTGGCGTGGCCTCCTCGGGAGCAACTTCCTGCGACGGCGATGGGGCAAGACGCTCATGGACTTTCCTCATAGTTCGGTGGACCTGAGACCAGGCACTCTTTGAGAAAGGCTCTAGGTCTTGTAAAGCCTTGATCAAACCATGGAACCGATCGATTTGCCCGATATCTGCATGTTGGGCTCTAGTATATAGATCGTTTAGATAGGCCACGATCTTACAGTATTTCAAAAGGTAATCTGTGATCTGCCTTTCTATTACTGGCTCCGCCCATTCGTCTATTTCTGAGACGTCACTTTCAAATTGAAGCCATGTCGGCTTAATCTCTTCCTTGGACAGGAGATTCCCATCATCATCTGTGAAGCTCGGGAAGCCCATGGAAGAGAGGTCTTGAAAATATCCCATTGATGTGCGCTGCTCGTTCTCGAACATGTCCATGAGGTCCTTCGCCTTCTGCATTTTTTGCACCTTAGAGAAGAAAGCGCGAACTGTGGCCCGGGCTGTAGACCAGTCTCTAGCTATCCGACTCATCGCAGGGACCTGCAAGTCTTGATATTTGGTGCTTTGGACATCGAAAGCTAGTTTGAGTCGGCTTCTAGCTTTCTGAGTGATTTCATCAATGATTGGCCCTCCTTCGACAGTGGCATTCCGGGCTTCCATGATATAGGCCAAAATTGAAAGGGCACTGGAGGCCCGAGATCTAAAGTTTTTAAGCAAATGCGAGCGAATCTCCTTGATTCTGCTCCTATCACATAGCCCTAGGCCCTCCTTTTCGTATAGCTGGTTCTGCATCTGCAAGATTTTTGCTTCGAGCTCTTTGGCCTTCAGATCATTCTCGGCCTGCCTCTGTGCTCGATTTTTGGCTGTACACTCCAGTTGTTGTATCTGCAATTTTAGGGCATGTGCTTCCTTTTTCATCAGCTTGCACTGCTCTTCGACATCCGCTAGCTTGGACCAGATTCTTGCCAGCTCTTCCTCTAGTTTGATATTGGCACCCTCTGCCTCGAATCTGCGCTGATTTGCAATGTTTGCGTGCACTCGAAAGGTCTCGATCCCTACATGCATAGACACAGACTCATTGTCTAGGTTCAGGTGTTCCAGGTCCTTGGTTTTCTCCTGATAATCATAATCCACTGGAGTCATCTCATCCAGAGGCTTCTGGACCCTGGGGACCTTCTTTACCTTGTGTAATTTCTCGACTTTTAAATCAAAGACCGCACACTTCTCAACTTGGGCCAGAGAGCGCCCTCTTTTCTTCCTAGCCTCCTTCAGCATCTTCTCTGTGTTTTGCCATGCTTGAATTAGCTTTTTAGCTAGAGGACGTTCCTTTATTATGGACAACTCAGATTCAAATAAGGTCGGATCTCCAGCCGCAGGGGTAAACAAATATAAGGAGTTGATGGGGAATGCCTCACCAGAAGGTTCGACGATAGGTGTAGCGGGGGCTTCGGCCAGTGGGACAACATCGTGTATGATGGGGAGATGGGATGTGAGGTTCGACATTGGGCTACTATCTTTGCCTTGTCTGAGGGCCGAAGGAACAATGACGTGGGAGGGTGAAGCGGTTTCAACGGGCTGGTCCTGGCCGGATGACTCAGGTGGGGTGGCGCTAGGCAGAGTTGGAATGGAAACAGGCAATGTTTGAAGGGGTGATTGACTTTGTAGGGAAGGGAGAGGTTGATGGGGACTTTCAACCGGGACCATAGTGGACGTGTCAGAGATCAAGGTGAAGGGGGGAGAGTGCGTACCTACGTGCCCTCCTGGCAAAGCGGCCGTGGTGACTTCCTGTGTAATCGGCTCCTGCTCCTTTTGGGCTTTGGCGCTTCCAACCTCCGTGACTTCTACTTCGGGGTCCCCTTCTTGGAGGAGTTCCTCCACATCGATGACGTCTATGTCTGGGACCATCTCAGCACTTGGTGGCATCGCACTTTCAACACCTGCTTCGACCGGGTCTGATGCAGGTTGCTCAGCATGGGCGCTTGAGGGCTTTGTGCGAGGTCGCTTTGGGTGGCTCGGAGGCACTTGACTTTGCTCCTGCCTCTTTCTTTTCTTTCTCTCCAATGGCTGCTCTGCCTCTTCGGCACTTGTGTCGTGGCTTTCTGATGGTCCTTGTGGCAGTGCCTTTGGAGTAGCTTCGGCTTCTTCCTCTGTCGAGGCATATTCAGCTCCTTTTGGACTTTCACCCGACCCCGGGGGAGCTGGAGGGACAAAATCAGCGAAGGATATAGACTTCCAAGTTTCCACGTTGGCATCGTAAAGAATCATGAAGTCTTTATCTATTGCCAAGAGTCCATAAGAATTCATCTTCTGGCGATGGACTCTCATTATCCACCACTCCCAAAGCTTTTCCTCGCTCCAATCCTTCAGTTCCTCCTTTAAATCATCTTTCGCCCTTTTCCAAAATGTGGAGCTTGGAGTTGGGAGGGGGTACTGATCAGGGTCAAACTCGACCTCCATGGGGTAGAACTCATGCCAGGGAGGTAATGTCCTCATCCTCTCCACATGCCACTCCAGGTCTTCCCCATTGGGATTATTCCTTTGTTCCACAATTTTGGGGTGGGGGCAGATGTGGAAATTCTTAAATTTTAAGTGATCCCTCATTACTCCCAAGGGATCATAGAGCCATTGTTGAGGGATCTGGAGCAGACCAAAATTGGTGAGCTTCTCCTCCAGGAAAATGTTCTGTTTCAAGGCAGATACCTCAATTACTCCCATCCTGAAGGGGAAGTCGTAGGTATGTGCCCATTTTCGACCATGGCCATACACGACGTTGGTTGCGTCGCTCTGTCGAGCGACCTCCAATGCAAATTGGTACTCAAAAGGGAAAACAGGGAGCAGGAAGGGTTTTCTTGTAAAGCCGAACATACGAATCACCAATCCCTACGTCAATTGAAAAACATCTCCCTTCTTTTCTTGCACTATTTTATCTCTCAGGCTGAGGGGGACCCGAGGGGAAGAACCCTTCAACAAATGCATGGCGGGCCCCAAGAATTGTTGGTTAAAAGAATAATAGGACTCTGTCCTCAACAGGAGAGGAGTCCACTGGTATACAGGCAGAGGATTTCCATCCTTGTCGCTCGAAGAGATGGTGATATGGGGGAATCACTGATGAACCTGGTAGAAGAACAACCAGACTAGGAGGGAGCAGGGTGCGAAGTACTGGCCCATCGTCGAATTCTTCATACTGGTGAGTCGCGTATGCAAGGTTCGGGCCACCCATTCTGCCCAATCAAAGAAAATTGGGTTGGTGCTTGGTCTTGCAGTATCAGGGGCATAGAATTCCCCTCTTGAAATACATTCGGCCAAAGACACCTGCCAGGGTTGTACCGAGGCATCTATCGACAGGCCCGCCACCCATGCAATGATGGAGAAAATGTCGGTGTTCTTGAAAGCTGCCAAGGGTAGAGGCATTTGGGGCAGTTTTCCTGAAGGGAGCCCGCTTTTGAGGTTTTCATGCAAAAATTTCAATATGAAGTTGTTGGAAGTGAACCTCTCCATCTGTTCGCTTAGAATAACATTACGAACTGAATAACCCTTGGGTGGCCCTTGTTGTGGCGCAAATGCCGCTTGCACATCTTCCTTCAGAATGGAAAATAATTTATGGCCCGAAGCATCCAACACTTGCCTGGATGCAGGCTGGTAATTCTGCGCGATAGCATAAATTAGCTCCGGGCAATGGTGAGCAGGAGGGGCCAAAAACTAGTAAATCTGAGAATAATAGGCAGCAGCCCTTTTATTCTCTGGAGTGAGTCGGCTCACCATAAACTCAATGGTGCGTCGAAGGTCGAGCACATCCTTAGAGAGCTCTGTATCTCTAATTTTCTCCCACCCATCAATTGGCGGGTCTACAAGCTGCTCCTCCTCAGAGTCATCTCCTCCTTCCATTGGCTGCTTTTCAGGGTGAGGGGTGGGATTTATCTTTTTTGGAGTATGCCTTTTCTCCTCCTTGCCCTTCTTTGTTTTTTTAGGGCCTGCAACTTCGGGCTCTTTCCCCTTTTCCTTGGAATTCTTCTTTCCCATGATGGTGGTTGAGTCCTTGATACAGAGAGCTTGAATGTGAAAGACTTAGATGCAAAGGGCAGGAGGATTGCAGGGTATCTGAAGGTTCTTAGTCTAGCTTGAACTGATGGATAAATAACTTCCTTCTTGCTAGGACTTCGTGTTTTATAACCTAAAAAGGCAACCACCTGAATTTATGGCACCTACTAAAATTAAATTTACACCTCGGACGGAAGAGGTTGTCGTATTCTTAAATTGATTCTACATCGACGTGGTACACAGGGCCACATGCTTTGATGATTACTCTTTGTATTGGAGAAGCAACCTGCTGCCACTTCGTACCTTGGCGTGAACTTTTCTTTTCCCTTTTTCTAACTGAATTACCTCGGGATGCACCCTGCCGCTTTTGCCTTAAATTCACCCACTTCGAACTCCTTTCAAGGTTGTTATCGACACGTTCTCCGAGGCACATTTTAAATTCTCCACCTTGCGTGAAGTTGAACTCAATGTTGAAAAATGCTTCACGATGAACCTTTGGTTCGGACTGCCTTTCGACGCTTCGGGCCCGAAGTACTTTTCTTTTGCCACGCTGCCGCTTTGCTTCGAAAACTGCTTCGCAAGGGCTCTTTTAAAATCTACTTCGCAAAAATCTTGCCCGAAGTAGCTGCTGAAAATGCTTCGGGTGCGAAGCTCTTTTCGTGCCTTTGTGTGAATTTTGGTTCGGCCCTTCTGAGAATAACATGCTTCGTAGCGAACCTTCTTGCAACTGCTACTTCGCATAAAAGTCCCCGAAGGGGATTTTGAAGTGTAGTACTTGGCTTTTGCGATCTTGGAACAGGATGTATATACAAATGCAAATTATATACAAAAGTACATATACACACATTTTTTTTTTAAAGAGAGAAATGATGTTTTACCTTAGCGGTGAAAAGTCTTCAGATGAAGACCATTGACAGAGATCGGCAAAACTTGGCCATCTGCATCTTTGAGGATGAAAGAGTTGGCCGAGTTCACCTTCATAATTTTGAACGGACCATCCCAGAAGGCATCCATCTTGTCGTGATTCCTAGGCTTGGCCTTCCAGGAGTCCCACTTCCATACCAGATCTCCCACATTGAATGTGCGATCGGATGACCTTTTCTTGAACCAGTCTTGAGTGACCTGAGCATGCTTAGCAAAGTTCTGGTAGGCTTCTTCATGATCTTCCTCTAGTTGTAGCAGCTGAGCTAATCTACTTTCCATTGGATTAACTCCATCTTCTGCTTCTAACAGCTGTAATGCAGGGATCTCCACATGGATAGGTAAGATGGCCTCCTTGCCGTAGACCAGGGCATAAGGTGAAGTCTTGATTGACTTCTTGACAGAAATTCGATCGGCCCACAAGGCCCGATCTAGAAGGAGATGCCAAGTCCTTTTGTTTTTCTCTATAAGCTTCCTTAGCACCCTCAACAAGGTCTTGTTGGTGGATTCTGCCAATCCATTGCCCTGCGGGTAGTAGTTGGAGGAGATTTTATGATATATCCCATGTTTGTAGAAGAAATCATTGATTTTGGCCCCTGAAAAATCGGGGCCATTGTCCGTGATGATTGCTTCGAGGATGCCGAACCTGGTGATCAACCCTTCTAGGAAGGTGATTACAGTCTCTTGATCTGCATGCCTTGTGGGAATTGCTTCGGCCCACCTGGTGAAGTAGTCAGTTGCGGTCAGGATGAACTTATGTCCCACGAAAGAGTTCGGCGATATGACCCCTATAAAATCCAACCCCCATTGTTGAAAGGGAGTTTCTACTTGTATCGGATGAAGGGGCATCGAAGCATTTCTGCTTCGGTCGATGAACTTTTGACACTGCTCGCATCTGCGACAAACGACGAAGGCATCGGTGAAGAGAGTGGGCCAATAATAACCCACCTTGATTATCTTCAGTGCCATTGTTCTCCCTACGAAGTGACCTCCAGATAGTCTCGAATGAAATTCTCCCAGGACTCTCCTTTTATCATCATCCTTTATGCACTTAAGAAGGACACCATCGATGTTCCTAAAAAATAGGCCTTCGGGGTGCAAAGTGTATCGGGAAGACCGAATCCTGAAATGCCTTCACTGCGAAGTATTTAGATGCACAGGACATCTGTCGGTGTTGAAGTAGTCAATTATTTCTTCAACCCAGTCTTTTTCATCCGCTTCCTGGTTAGTGAAGCATCCTTCGGCTGGCGAGTCATCCCATCGAGATTCTGTCGCTTCGGCCGCTGCGCTCTTCGCCAATTCTTGACATAATGCATGACCATGAACCAGTTTTGTGGGCTTGATCTCGATGTCAAATTCCTGTATCTTGTTCACCCAACCGGCTCTCTTGCTTCCCAATTCTCCTTGGATGATGAAATTGCGTACATCGGGGTGAATGACAAAGACCGTAACCCGACTTTGGGAGATGAACTGTTTGAACTTCCTGAGAGACTTCATTACTGCATGCACCTAACGTTCTATGAAATTATATTTCTCTTCATGGGGATTGATCACCTAGCTCAAAAACGCGATGGGACGCTCTTCACCATCTTCCCCCTTTTGTGTCAGGACCGCAACATAGCTTTCGGGCTCCCCTATGGCATACATGATAAAATCTCGACTGTAGTCAGGGTTGACCAGGACTGGCGCCTGAGCGATTCGGGCCTTAATCTCTTCGAATGCTTCCCTTCTTTCTTCCATCCAGATGAATTCGGCATCCTTCTTCAAAAGATCAGACATTGGCTTGATAACTTGGGCGAAATCGGGGACAAACTTCCTCACGAAGTTGATTTGGCCGAAGAAATATTGAAGTCCTTTCTTGTCTGCTGGGAGTGAGAGCTTCGTTAGAGCCTCGGCTCTGTCGGGATCTACAGTGAGACCTTTTTTTGATATTGCATGCCCCAACAATCTTCCTTCGCTAACTACGAATATGGACTTCTTCGGATTGATTGAGATGCCGAACTCTCGACATTTTTCAAAAATTTGTTGTAGGTGTAGTGGATGATCCTCCCTTCTTCGGGAGAAAATGGTCATGTCATCTAGATAGATGACGATAACCTTATTCAGAAGCTCACCAAAAGCTAAGATCCATTGCCCTCTGGAAAGTTGCACCAGCATTCGAAAGGCCAAATGGCATTCGTTGGTAAGCAAATGTTCCCCACTTGGTGGTGAACGTTGTTTTATGTTGGTCTTCATCCCTGACCCAGATCTGATTGTATCCTAGAGAAACCATCGAGCAAGGAGAAGCGTTGAGCTCCGACCATCGAGTGCAAGATCTGATCGATTTGCGAAAGAGGATAGTGGTCCTTGAGAGAAGCTTGGTTCAGGTTGCGAAAGTCCACGCATAATCGTATATCTCCATTCTTTTTTTGACTGGGACCAGGTTCGCTACCCATGAAGAATGTTTGATGGGATAAATGATCTTCGCCTCGAGCATTTTTAGAAGTTCGGCCTTCATCAGGACCTCGATCTTTGGGTTAACTGGTCTTTGCTTTTGTCGAAAGGGTTTGACCCCCTCCTGTAATTCAATTGTGTGTTGAACCAGCTATCGATTGTATCCCCTGAGGTCTTGATAAGACCAAGCAATTATGTCTGGATACTTTCTGCACAGAGTCTGGATCTGTTCTATCTCTCCTGGAGTGCAATCGGTTCCAACTTTTATTGCCTTTCCAGGTTCAAGCTCTAAATCTTGATACTACTTTTCATTGACTTTGATCATGTGAGAGAGTGCTCGATCATTCTGATCAAAGAGGCTTTCAAGAGTGATCAGTCCCTTGGGAACGTAGTTGTTCTTCAATTGAACTAGCCCCTCATATCCTTCTTCATCAGAGCTCCTGTCTTCGACTGTGGCGGCTTCTTGAATCATGAAATTTACAATCTGCTCATCATTATCAAAGACTTGCCAATGTAGGTCTTTGTCTGGGATAGAGGGCCTGTAGATCATCCTCATAGCTTTGGGCTTGTGCACCATGTCTTCTGCTGGAGAGTACTTGGCTGCGATGGATGCCAGGACATCAGCATGTCGATTCTTTTCTCGTGGGATTGACTACAGATTGAGGGACTCGAACTGGTCAAACAGGTCCCATACCCTATTGCGGTATGACTTTAGATAATGCTTCTTTGAAGTACACCTATTTGTGACCTGGTTGCATACCAGTTCAGAATCTCCAAAGATTTGGAGGTGTTTTATGCCTAACTTGTCAGCTTTCTTGAGTCCTAGGCATAATGCTTCATATTCTGCTGCATTGTTGGTGCAGCTCCATGTCAACCGGTAGCAATACTCCTTTTGCTCTCCGGATGGTGAAACTAGAAGAATCCCTGCCCCAACACCATTTTTACATCGGGCGCCATCGAAGAACAACTTCCATAGTCCTTCTTGGGCACTTGTTCTATTCTCTGGTTGGGTGTGTTTCTCAGGCTTGGTGATCGCATAACATCCTATCTCGGTTTCCACCATGGCATTAAAGTCTGCCAATGAGAACTCATCTTCATAACTTAGTTGCGCAAGAGATTCCTCGACCAGGTCCACTTGCTCTACTTCCTCCACTATTGTATTCACTGGATCACCGCTTTCTTCTTCGGACATCTTCTGCACAAGGAAGGAAGAAGGCTTCTCATTGTAGATTTTCACCTTCTTTCCTTTGAATGGAATTTCCAGATGAGAGTAATCCATTGACAGATAACCACCTAGCTTTGCTATGAATTCCCTTGATAAGCACATACTGAAGTATGGCTCCAGGTCGACGACTACTACCTCTTGTATGACCGTGATCTGAGGCATCTTATGTAGTCGAATAGGAATGTCTTTGATCACTCCTATAGTTTTTACTGGGGTACCATCCAACTGGAGTACACCGTGGCTGCTTCACGTATATTCCATCCCTATCTCTTCGTAGACTGCTCTTGGCATGACTGTTGTAGCGGCCCCAAAGTCGATCATACAGTTATGTACAATATACCCTTCCATCTGTAGTGATAGGTAGAATGGAGGTGGTCTATTCTTCCCTGTAATGGATGTGGATAGGGTCTGCACAAGAGCAAGTGGTGCTGCCTTTTTTGCTTTAATCATCTTCAATGATTCTTGCAGCAGGTCCACTTGTCCAGGTAGTTGCAGTGCATCGTACAAGCTGATCTTGGTTGGGATCCTCTTTAACTCCTCTACAATGTTGTATGCCAGGGAACTGAGCACTTCGGGTTCCTTTCTCGGCTCATATCTGGTGCGATACTGCTCTGTAGCTTCAACTCTTTGTCGCTTAGTTAGTGAAGGAAACTTGAGCTTTTCCCTAGCCTGCTCCTTAGTTTCTGCCTGAGGTGGTTCGACAGAGGCCTTTTGAGCTTTTTCTTTGATTGGTGCAGGCGGAGGAGCTTCGTTCGGGGTCGAAGAAGATGATTGTCCCTTTTTGGGTCGAGCATGCACTTTTAAGGGAGCCATCTGAGTAGCATCCACTTCTATCGCCTTCTTTCCTCCTCTGGTAAGCACTGCAACCGGCTCTTCTTCGCCAATCGCCAAGTTCTGACTCATTTTCCTGATGACGTTGACTTGACCGCCATGACTACTGCTCGCCAACGTTTGTATATAGTGTTGGTGCAACATGCAGGTATTCTCTTCATGCGGATCATTGCACGTAGAGCACCAATATACATAATCGAAAGTGCTCGGAGCTTCATCGATCACAGCATTTCTCGTCGAAGCCTTCCCTTGCTGGACTGCTTGGTCTTTAGTAAGCGCAGGCGTAGGATAAGATCTTCTTGGTAGGAATTCTTGTTGCGCTTGCTTCTTCTTCACAATGGTCATGTCATTGGACAATGTCTGAACTATGGAGTTCAGAGACTGCATTTCTTGCAGGATTTTGGCTTGCATATCATCGGCTTTTGGAATCGAAGGTAATGTAGCCATCGTTGGTATTGGAGGTAGGGCAGGGGGTTGAAATGGTGTTGGTAGTACAGGGAATGGCGAAGTAACTGTGGGCTATGGAGTTAAAAATGTGGGAAAATGAATTTGTGGAGCAGTGATCTGAGACACAATGGGATTCGGGTTCCAAGATGAGATCGGGAGTGCAGGGGTTGTAGAGATCTGTGAAGCGGCTGCGCTCGCATACTGGTATTGAGGAAATTCGGGAAGTATGGGCATCGACATCCTTTGTGGAAGCTTGCCCATAACTATCAAATCCCTTTTCGCCCTCTTGGCTAATTCATACAACTCGAGAAAAGTATTGATGTTAGAATATCTTACCATGATACTGATATCAGGGTTGAAAGCCCGAAGGAAATAGTATGTTGCAGCTTCGTCGGTTGGTCGAAGTCCAACTGGTACTCTCTGCCAGGTTCGAGCGAACCTAATATTGAAGTCTATGATCTCTTCTTGTGGATGCCTCTGGATTGAAGTGAACTGATGCAGGAGAGAGGTAGGGTCGGAGGACTCATTGAAGTTTCCCATCAACTTCCCGACTAACTGGTCCCATCCCGTAATAGTACCGGGTGGTAAAGATCTATACCAGTAGAGGAGTTTTCCTCTAAGGGAAAGAACCAAAAGCTTTACCATCACTTGCTCTTCTGTGATATCATGGATCACCGCCAGAGAGATTATGTCCTGGATGTGCTCCAGAGCAGTCTTTCCAGTTCCATCGAACGTTGGGATCTTCTTGACAGCAGCAGGTGGCACTTGCCCTTGTCTCGCTAGATTTAGTGGCGACAAAGAATCCCATGATGGGAACCACCTGGGTGGCGATGGCTGCTGCATTTGTTGTTGTTGTTGTTGTTGTTGTTGTTGTGCCATACTTGCTCCTAGATTTTGAGAAATAGGAATCCCCGAAGCTCCTCCTTGATTGCTAATAGGACGACTAATAGGAATGGAGGCACTAGGATGCTTCGGTGAGTTGGGAGGATTGGGAGGAAAACTAGATGTTGTGCTATCAAAAGTTAGGCCTTGTTCACTAACAGTAGCCTCTTGCGAGGATGTTCCACGTAATAGTGACTCGGGGGTGACCAACCTTGATCGCTCCCCAAAGGCATCAATATCTAGTTCAAAGAACTCAGTTTCCTCTCCTCTATTCCTAACTCTCCATCTTGTTTGCATGAAGGCACAGACTTTGGTACTGGTCTTTTCGACTTAAATATTCTCGGGTAAACAGAGTCGCCAGATGCTAAGAGTCTTTCGGTAATGAGAGCATCGGTTCTCACTACCACTAGTCAGGTGAGACTGACCGGGTCACACCGAGAACTGATTAGAACTATTGGCCTCGGTGTAGATGGGTTTGAGATTTGTGCTTAAAATATGGGACCTTGGTCCCATCGGGCGTGCCAAAAACTGTTGGTCATCAAATCTGCCTAGGAAAGGATTTTGGGTAAATGTATGCACCCTAGACCTAGACCAACATTGAAATGCCGAAGGGAAGAGATGCCCCTCATGCCAATCTCCGGAGAAAGGTCGGCTCCTATGCTAAACTACTTTGGTGTTTTGAGATAAGGGTGCAGGAAAGAGATAAAAAGAGTTAGGGTTAGAGAAAGAAATAAAAAGGGGTAAGGGAAGAGAGATTGATGATTTAAAGTGGGAGAGAATAGGAAGCACGATCACTAACTGACAACTTGAATAGAAGCAAAGAACACCAAGAATAAATGAAAGAAACACAATATTAACCTTCCTATGTATCCTTCAGGCGAGTTTTAGGGTACAGTCCTCGATCGCACATCGGATGCAGGGTTCAGCTTCTCAGTATGCAAACGAAGAAAGACAAAAGAATCAAGCACAGAAGGCAACATAAAAGAAAGCCAATATGATTTTTTTCCTCCCCTATGTATCCTTCGGGACGAGTTTTAGGGTACTGTCCCCGATCGCACATCGGATGTAGGGTTCAACTTTCTCAGTATGCAAATGAAGAAAGACAAAAGAATCAAGCATAGAAGGCAACATAAAAGAGAGAAATGAAGCCCAAAGCTCTTTAGTATTAATCGTAGGACATCAAGTTACAATAGCTTTCTTAGCAGATAGTTCCCCCCTTCTTACATTACAATGCCTAGGTTTTTATAGAGGACCCGACCCTCTGAGTCATAATTACACAGCAAGGAGAAGTACCCCCTCGAGCCCTGAGAATTTGGCTCCTCGAGGCTCTCGTGATCGAGCTCTCAAATCCGTTACCAAAATTGGCAACTGTGACCGGGTCAACCATGGAAAGATGCATTGATGAGCCATCTGGACGTCCTTGGTCTCCGGGTGCGGTGCTCGAGTGGCCGCCATGCTCGTCGGGCTCTTCATCATGGCCTGATACTTCATTTCCAATTGCCAAAAATGAGCAACGAGCTTACCGGGCACGAAAAAATGTATTTATGAGGCACTTGATCACCTCGAGAAAATACCCGGCTTGGAGCACGTGCCTTTGCGGTGCTTCGCTAGCCTTTTAACTTTGCTTCGGGATGGACTTGTGCCGAAGCAGACTCTCCTTGATTTGCACTTCGCATGGTGAAGCTTCGCAAGACAGCTTCGGGGGTGATGGAGGCCGAAGCATATCTCTTTCGCTAAATGGGGTCTTTACTTTTCGTTGCTTCATTGTGCCAAAACTGCTTCGGCGTGGTCCTTCGACCGAAGTAGATACTTCGCTAATGAGTCTTTGAGATGCTTCACCGCGATCCTTCTTCAGAACTGTGGTTCGGGAGTATTCTGGCCGAAGTGCATCTTTGTCTTCAAAATGCATCTTCCACTTCGGATGAAAGTACTTCGCATGAAAGTTTGCCGAAGCAGATGCTTCGCAATGATTTTTGGCGAAGTAGAATTGGTTCGCTGATGCAAGGGCCCGAAGTGGATGCTTCGGTGACCTTTTGGCGAAGTGTTTTCAGTACTATACTCCTTCAAATTCTGCTTCACAAAAATCCCGCCCGAAGTAGCTGCTAGAAATGCTTCGGGTGCAAAGTAGTTTCATTCTTCCTCCTTTGTATTTTACTTCGTAACACTGCTTCACAAAAAACTCGTCCGAAGTAGCTGCTGGAAATTTCGGGTGCGAAGTAGTTTCCTTGCCTTAGCCAGTTTGGACTGTGGTCTAGACCTTCCTTCTTCGGCGAAGTTGTTCTTTTGAAGGCCGCTTCGCTCAACTTCCGCCCGAAGTAGGGGTTTGAAGCGCTTCGGGCCCGAAGTTCTTTTATCGTTCCCCTTACATTCTTCTTCGGCAATACTACTTCGCAAAAGTTTTTACCCGAAGTAGTGGTGGAAATGCCTCGGGTGCGAAGCTCTTCTCATTTTCTTTCGACGAAGCTCTTTCTTTTTCTTTATATACAAAGGGATGGCATTGAAAGCCAAAATTGCTGCAACTTTTCAAATAAAGAAATAACAAAGAAAAACTTTACAAAACACTGTACAAAATTTTGATTTCCTTTTCTACCCCTTGAGAAATGTGACAAAATTGTCAACAGTAACATATTTATATTTTGTTCCTCTCTAATATTTTAGATTTTTATAAATGTTAGAAAATATTGCACATACTTTCAATAATACATTAAATAATTAAAAAATAAATAATAAATATAATCGTATGTGTCATAAATAATATACAACTTACAATTATACAAAATACTTACATACACTCTTATAATGGTTATTGAAATTTAACTTACAATTATAATTTAACAGTAATTATTATTATTTACATATATTTAGATTAATTATATGTTATTGAAATACTTCCAGTCTGGCTCCGTAATAACATCATAATATTACAATAAAGTAACAATTATGTAGTGACAATATTATGTATTAGAAGATTAATATTTGGATTTTAAATAAATTATTTGAACCACAAAATCTTGAAAAAGATATATTTATGTGAGAGAGTTGGAGAGCAAGCAGGTAGTTAAAACTCTCACGTTCAAAAAAAAGAGATCATAAGTTCACATGTTGCTGATATGGAAAGTTCAATCCATGGTTTATAAGACCAGCTGATGTGAATGGGCTTGGTGAGACTCACGAATGAGTTTCACTGAAGAGAACCTCCCGAATGAGTTTCACTGAAGAGAACCTCTGACACGGAATGATAGGCGTGTTTCCAACCAAAGAATCTTGACAAAATAATTAAAAAGATACCTATAAACAAATTAAGGATTTAATTACCGTTAACACTCAAAAATGTCATGATGAAAGATACCTATAAAGAAATTAAGGATTTAATTACCGTTAACACTCAAAAATGTCATGATGGTGTGACGGATTGTCTTAGGCTGTATTACAAGATTAATATTTGGGTCTTAAATAAATTCTGTGAACCACAAAATCTTGACAAAATAAAGAAATTAAGGATTTAATTACCCTTAACACTCAAAAATGTCATGATAGTCTGACGGATTGTATGATGCTTGTCTGGGGCTGGGAAAATGGTTTTAAGGTCCAGGAAAAAAGGCCATGTGCAAAACTTGTCGAGTCAAGCCGTCTGCAGGGAAAAGGAAATTAGACCAGACCCCAGTTATGATTGAGGCAAGGGACTGGCGGGATATCTCGGCTGTGCATTCCAAAGATGGATGCTCTATTTTTTGGTCTATTCCAAAGAAAAAGGAAAGTGGCGTGCCCAAGACTAAAGAACTTGATGTGAAAATCCATACAGTCACCAGTGGACTGGCGGACAATGGTGATGGACTCTTTTTTTTTTTTGTCTATTCCAAAGAAAAAGCAAAGTGGCGTGCCCAAGACTAAAGAACTTGATGTAAAAACTCATAGAGTCACCAGTAGGCTGGCGGACAATGGTGATGGACGATTATATAACGATGTATACACCTTACTTTATGACCGTGACCAGGAGGCTATGCGTATTAAAATATTACACGTTCTGTATAATCGGACATGCATGGAATCATCGAACGTGCACTTCTTGAATTTCAATTTTGAAACTTATCTGGAAGGTTGGACTTGGAATTATATGTTCAAAGGATATAACCTAAGATTTCATAAAGGTTAACGACTCTGTGAGCAAAATGCGTATAAAGACTGTGTTGGGGTGTGTATAATGCCCAGCAAGTTTCTCTTCTACTGCCTAGTTTGCCGTCTCTGTTTTGTCAGAAGTAGAGGCCTGTCATTTGATAAAGAGTGTAGTTGTACGAGTTGGCCAATCTACTCCTTCCACTACCCTGTCCAGTTTGGTGTCTGTGTCTTGTTAGAAGATGGATGCCTTTCATTTGGTAAAAGGTGTAGTTGTACGATTTGGCCAATCGACTGTTTCCACTAGTTTGATGATCACAGCAGCTGCTTTGCTTGCCGGAATCGTCGTCCTGTTTCTCCTCCTCCGTCCAAAAGATAAACCGTCTCATCATCGTCTTCCTCCGGGGAGTTTAGGCCTCCCCTTCGTTGGCGAGACATTACACTTCTTGCGGGCGCTTCGCCGCAACAAAGCTCAAGAATTCTTCGACAGCAGAGTGAAGAAATTCGGTAACGTCTTCAAGACATCGCTGGTAGGCCATCCCACCGTCGTAGTCTGCGGACCTTCGGTAAATAAGTGTTTGGTCATGGAAAATTTTTAATTCATCCAAATTATGAGGTTTTTTTACTTCTATAGTAAATAGCTTTATCAAAATATGGCAAATTGTTAATCTCGTAGTTAGAAAGATCTTGGATCTTTTAGTCTCTTGAATTCTTAAATATTAAGATTAGTTAGAATTCTAACGTGTCAAATTTAGTTTGATTGTTGAATCATAGAATGTTTCTTTATGAATTTAAAATGAAATCATCAAATACCTATAGATTAAAAGACACAAAGTAAGCAGGTTTGACATATTAATTATGGTTTAGGTTTAAATCATGTAATAAATATACCCTTTAATGGACTTAGAAATACTCAAAGTAAATTTATATAAATCTTATTTTAGGGAAAGGGACTAAGCCTAATTTATTTATATCCTTTAATGGACTTAGAAATACTCAAAGTAAATTTATATAAATCTTATTTTAGGGGAAATGGACTAAGCCTAATTTCATTGTAAAAATCAAATCCAACAAGTATGCTAGAAACTATTGAATTGTGAAACTATTAAATTGAATCAAACCTATAATTTTATTTTAACAATTAGAAAAAGAGAAATTATGTTCTCTTCAACCTCCATATTTAGTCCAACTCTCCACCAATCATACTAAACTAACCTAATCTAAGTATATAAAAATTAGGATGCATGAGATTTAAAGCAAATGCAATAAAAGGAAATATGATCATAATCATAATAATATTGGTGTATGGTCAATGAGCCTATGTAAGGAAAATTGAATAATAATTTTATACTCCAACACATTAAATTTATAATAATAGAAATAAAGGACTAACAAAAAATAAAATACAATGTCACAATCTCTATGCATTCCATAAATCAAAAGGGTAGTTCCATAATGGATAAGCAAATGTTATGCATAGTCTTTCTATTATTTCAAGATGAGTTTAAGATAACAACACAGTGTTCAAATTTTTTATATCTAATCTCCTCAAATGGACAAAATATGTTTATAATGGATCTCATAGCTCCTATTTATAACTATCATTCACCTATGAGTTACCTATATAAATATTTTTACATATAGTAAAAATTGTAGTTTATGGGCATATTTAGATAAAGTATGCACATCTACACTTTACATTCCTCTAAATATGCTCCTTAACCAAAGGCCTCTAACTTATTTCTTAAACGTTTCCTTGAATTTCACACTCTCCTTGTCTTATTTGACCTAAAAAATTATGGTATGTTGATTATACAAGTGGTGATTTACTTATTTGTAAAATAATGCTTTGCTGATTTGAGATGAATCACTCATTTTGGATAATCACCTCATTTGACCAATTGCTTTTTTCAATCAATTAACCTCTTTAAACTTTGTTAATTTATTGTCATTTCTTCAAAATGTATGGACCTATAATACTAGTCCAAGAGATACAAAATTTGATTTATTTTCTCTTGATAGCTAGATTTATTTGAAATTTGAAGGTGGTAAGTGAGATACTATAGATACATATCTCTAAATGATTAAATAATTGACAAAGAAGAATATAAGTCAATATGCAAGTGTAGCATAAGCACAAATGTAACCAAATGTATATGCAAATTATTTAAGTGGATTTTTTAATTCCATATGAAATTAAACTTTGATATTGTAAAATATCAAGAAAATTTACATTTTAATAGATCGGAGTTACTTTATATGGCTCTAGTATAATTTACATTTAATATTCTATATATTTTTTTGTTAAATTTGTTTATATAAGTAAACAATTAATATGATTATTTTTATTCTTTATATATTGAAAATTGATTAAATCTTTAATTCTTTGAGAATAATAACCAATCACTTCATTTATTTTATTTATAGCTATAACTTTTTATTCATTGAAGATGTTTCTAATATGTAATAACTTGGTCAAACTCATTAGTTGTACAACCTAGTCAACTCATTAGTTGTACAACCTAGTTTGGCTCACTGGTTCAATGCTATTTTTTTTTTTAAATTAGATTTAATTATTTCACCCAATGTTTGGTCAATACGAGGTATAAACACCCAAAATTGGTTAAGTTCACTATAAACAACCTGGCTAGATCCTACGAATGATACCATTTAGTGGACTTGTCCTTCTCACCCTCTGTATTGGTATCAGAAGCTAGAACCACGGCTTCAGGTTATCCTCTAAAGGGTCGTAATACTTAAAGGGTGGATGCATAACTTCCATTCGTTAACATGTGGAGTCTTAGGTTTAATTTTACTTATATTTTCTAAAATAACATGTTAGTGTATTTAGTGTATATACCTAGTGATTGTTCTAGTTTCTTTTATCATTCTAGGTTACTCTTATTCATAAATTGTACAAATAGCATCACTATACCACTCACATAATGACCTAAAGGGATATTCCATACTACCCCTCTTTACCTTCTCATTCTGACCTATCTAGATAGAAATAATTATTCTTTAATATTAGTGGTTACCTTCATGTAACCACCAATACTGGGTATTAAATTTCTCAGTTGTTTATCCTCCTTGATGAATCCAACCCTAAATAGATAGGTTTGGTTTAGGGGTAAAGGGATCCCTTCTACTAAAATTGTTCTAAATCTTTTGGCATAAGATTTAGTTTACATAAACTTTGGGAGATTTCATATTTTTAGTTTAACTACATAAAATTCAAATTATCTCAATAAAAAGCTTCAACTATTTTATTCCCCTTTTATTAAGAAAATCAAATTATAAAATAATCAATGAAATCAAACATATATTCTACTTATGTATTAAAAATAATCAACTTTTATAATTAATGTTATAGCTAAGGTCAACAATTTTTGTTACCCCATGTTTCTTTACCTAAACTTGGAAAATTTCCTTTAATTCATTAGAAGTTTCTGTCTAAATAATATTTTTTTTATTTGAGTGATTTACCTACTTAAAGTTTAATAATAAAAATAATTTAAAACATACAATAATACAAATATAACTAGCAAGAAAATACAGCGTCAAAGATCTCTTTTAAAATTTTGACTACCCAACTTCTATATATTATAATATTAATTTACTATTGTATATAAAAGATGTATGAAAATATGATTTATAATATATAAAACCTTTATTTAAAGCTTCACATGGATTTTTTCCTTTGAGGAGTACACATAAATTAATTAATCAGGTCAAAGTATTAACAAGTAGGTATACAAATATCAAATAAAACTTTATAAAAGATTCGATGTTTTACAGTACAACACAGGTCATATTATTTGTATTTCATCAATGAACAATAAAAGATATTTAACCATTTGAAATGCTTAATAGAAAAGTGATATTTTAGCCTCGGTTAAATATTAATCTCCAGAATTAGAACTCTTTGATCCAATTAAGATACGCCAAAGACCCTGGCTACATCTTGAACTGAGTCAGGGATCATAATGGTCGAAGGGTGATTTAAATTAGGATGCTACTCACAATAATAATGCATTTTAAAACAAAGACAAAATCCAAAATAGAGCATTATTAAGACTCATCTATTCTTTATTATGTATTAAATTAAGAAAAGAAAATAGCAATAGTGAATTAATCTCCATTCACTCTCTTAATTTAAACTACTTTCTTTCATTCTCAAAGTAGAAGAGAAACTAACTAAAAAAAATTCAATTACTTTATTAACATTAAAAGCCATTCCATCTAAGAGTAGTTCCAACTTAAATAAAATAAATTATAAGGAAACGTTTAAACGAGACCTACTACACAGGTAAGTTATTTGAGCATGGTTCATGGATTCATATATCTTTAGTGTGCTTTACCTCATAGTGAAACATTTAGTGATAGAAAAACTCAAGATGACTTGATATATTTATGGAAATACCTTGATAGCGAAAGAACATTTTCGTTTTTATCAAGTAAAAATGAACACTAGCAAATCAATTTCAGATAATAAGAGATTTAAGATAATTCAAATACCCACACCGACATTCAAATTCCTTCAGAGCGAATAATTAAGTTAACCAACTCAACCTACGAAAACACCCACATCGGCATTTTTTTTATAGCGATAAAAAGAAAGAATTAATGTATGATAAACTCAGAATGGCTTATCTTGAAACCTCAAACTTGTTTTTTTTAAGAACAACACTGGCTGGAGAGCCAAAGTAAGGAAGTAGTTATACTACAGTATGGTTTATCTATCAATGCCATATAGATCAAAACGTGTCCAATATCAATGAAAACAAAAGAGAGAGGTAAACATTTATTTTTTTCCAAACTAGAGGAAAATAAAAATTACATTATGGTTTGATTAAAATGTTTCAGAAGTACTTAATAGAAATAGTACAACCAAACTTAGAATAATATCCACGATAGGGAAGAAGAACATATCTTTTAACAAACAACACAAATCATTCCTAAATCTTCATTCAAAAATAATCAACTAGTTTAATGATCTACATTGTTCAAAATTGACCTGTCTTGTTTATCCTTAAGTGGTTACCCTTATTATTTTTTTCCGCTTCTACTAGATTTTCCTTTGTCTGTCCTCTTATACCACCACCACCCCTACCTTATTTAAAAATAAAATCTGATAATTGGATTTGAATGTATTATATCATCTTTCCCCTAGCTTTCATTGCCAGGTGGTATGTCTAAAAACATACCAAGTAGCCTCCGTTCATATGAAAAAATTAACTTTAATTTATTTAATTAATAATGAAAAATATAATTTATTTTATTATTTATTTAAAATAAAGCTTATTTAATTATATAAATTAGAATTAATTACTTATTTATTACTAATTATTTTCTATAAGTGTTCCTTTTCTTTTTTTAATTAACTAATAATCTCAAATCAATTATAGTGCAAAAGAGGAAAAAAGAGGCATACAACAATATCACAATCAACTATATGAAGGCATTCAACCATGTTGCAATAAACTATTTGAATGTATACATTTTCTAAACAAAGGCATTCAAACATATTGTAATAAAATTTATAAATGCATTTATTTGATAATTTTAATTCCCTTGGGTAATTGGTGAATCTTTATTTTTTTATTACACATGAAATTTGGTTACAATCATTATTTTTTAGTAATTAGATGTAAGGTTCAAACCACAGGGACTCTACCTTTTGGTTCAAATAGCACAAGGTTCAAATGAAAGGCATATTTCACCTCTAGAGCTTTTTTATTTTTATTTTTTGTTTTTATGTTATTAGTGAATATTTCACCTCAAATAATTTAACATTTCACCTTTCACGAACTGCAACACAAAATTTATTTGTGTTAGTACCAGGTCCAAAGCATAAAATAATCATTAAATTCAAAATGTATTTATAATAAGGTCATGACATAGTAGGTTAATACCTTGTTTCTCTTAATATATGATATGTGGGTAATTATATATTAATATAATTAAAGGCTGGAGTGGTTTATGAGACATTACATTTATTAAATTCTTTGACAATGGGATAGCTAGCTTAAAGGTATAAGCCCTCAATTTTACTTAGGTGGAGTGGGTTATTCATCTTAGTAGCATTAAATTGTGGTATGTGAGTGGGTAATGGGGCTCTTATAAGTCACACTTATAAGTAGCATTAATATTTTAGATTTTTGTATAGATGTTAGAAAATATTGCACATATGTGTACTTTCAATAATACATTAAATAATTAAAAACTAAATAGTATATATACTCTTATGTGCTACAAATGGTATACAACTTATAAATAGATGTAAATCCAACTACAAGAGGTCAAAACAAAATACCTTCCATTACATAAAAATTGTGATAAATGGAAATAATATGTAAAACCCTCCATTTACATAAAAATTGCAATAAATGAAAATAATCAGTAAAACCCTCCATTCACATAAAAACTACAGTACATGGAAATAAACCAATAAATAATTTATTTTCTCATTCTTGGATTCACTTCCCCATTTTACAATGCAATACCAAGGGAATATATATCCCCAGAGAAACCCTAAAAGAAAACCCTAAAGCTTGAAACCCTAAAAGAAAACCTTAAAGCTTAAAGTCCTAAAAATAAAAATAAAATACTATTTTCGGCAAATTTATTTTTCTACCAAAATCTACCATTTTAAGTAATTACTATTTTTGGCAAATTATTTTTCCATAAAAATTTACCTTTTTTTAATAATTACCATTTCGGAAAATTATTTTTGCGTCAAAGAATTCCATTTTGAGTAATAAAAATATTATTTTAAAACTCATTTTAAAAAAATCCTCTAAAGATATCGAACATCATAAGCCCTCAATTTTATTCAGGTGGAGTGGGTTCCTCATCTTAGTAGCATTAAATTGTGGCATGTGAGTGGGTAATGGGGCTCTTATAAGTCACACTTTAATAGGTAACATGTTCATATTTTGTTCCTCTCTAATATTTTAGATTTTTGTATAGATGTTAGAAAATATTGCACATATACATACTTTCAGTAATACATTAAATAATTAAAAACTAAATAATAGATATAGTTCTATGTGCTACAAATGGTATACGACTTATAAATATACAAAATACTTATATACACTTTTATAATTTTATTTTTTTTTTGTAGAAAACATCCCAAAAGGGATGCCACTTTCGGGTAAGACCCAAGGAGGCAGGGGTATCCATTCCACAAAAAATGCCCAGGACTCGGACCTGGCCTACCACCTTTGACATACTCAAGGAGCAAACAAACACACAAAAAAAAAATTAAAAAAAAAAATTAAATAACAACAAAAATAATAAAATAAAATAAAAAACATGCTCCTTGAGTGTGTCAAAACCAAAAGCACAACCAAACACACACAATAAGATAAAAGAAACCACAACACAAACCACATATAAAAATATAAGAACCACATAATAAAACACAAACAAGACAAAAACAACAGAACACTACAAAGACATAACCCAAAAAAACATGAAAAATAAACACAACAAAAACCTAAAAAATAAAATAAATAAAATAAAAATAAAAATAAAAATAAAAACAACCAACAACAGACAATAAACAAAAACAAAAAACATAGAAAACACTCACATATAAAAAAATGAAATAACACAAACAAAGAGAAACCCAAGAACAAGAACGAAAAAAACACAAGAACAATAACAAAAAACATAAAAAAAAAAAACAAAACAACAAAAACACAAGAACAACAAAAAACAACACAAATAACTCAAAAACAAAACAAAACAAAAGAACCCACCCACCTTAAAAAACTAAGCAAAAAAACAAAGAAGACAAAAGAAAAAAAAAAAACAAAACAATGACCTATCTAGACCATAAGACTATTAATGCAAGAATCAACAGAGGAAACAAAATCAAGAATAGAATGAGCTAGGGAACTAAAAAAAACTGAATGAACCAAAGACAAACACAAAAAAAAAAAACAAGAAGAAACTAGGTACCTTCAGAACTGGAGCCATCCAAAGAAATGATAGAAAGAAGAGCTTCCCTAATTTGAGAAGCCCACCATATAGGAGGGTGGACATAACAAGTAAGATCACCTTTATCCAAAGCCTAATTAGCTAAAGCATCAGCACTTTTATTTTGATATCTGACCACATGATTGTAATCAACATTCAAAAATCCCATCTGGATTAACTGAATCTTCTCAATAATTCTTTTTATTCTCCAATCCACCTTATGATTCTTAGAAGGAGTCTTCAAGAGATTAATCATAAGTTGAGAGTCATACTCAACTAACACCTTTTCCCATCCAACCTTAGTAGCCTCCTGAAGGTCTCTAAGGATAACATACCCCTCAGCAAGGTTATTGGAAATAATACCCAAATTCTTAGCAAAAGTAAAAACCAGGGAGCCATCTGAAATTCTACCAATTCCTCCCACACTGGATTTTCTAGGGTTCCCTCTAGAGGCTCCATCAGTATTGACTTTTCCAAAATCCTTAGGAGGAGGTTGCCAATTTCTAGTCCTATCCATCTTACTAATACTCACATTCCCTTTAATTTGGTTGCCCTTAGAAGGTTTAATCTTCAATCTTTGCATCACTTGATCCCATCTTTGGTGGGAGTTTTGGGGGTGATTAAGGAGTTGATGGACTGATTCAACTAAGTTGTCTATGGTATTTTGCCAAATATAGTGAATATCCTTCCTATCTTGATTAAAAATTTGGCTATTCCTTTCATTCCAAATATTCCAAAGAAGAATGGTAGAACCCATCCAAACTAACTACCTAATAAAATGATCAACACTCTCTTGATTAGGCCAATCCCTCCAAAGCTGTTCAAAAGTGAAAAAATTGGACCACTGTAAGCCAAGTAAAGTTGCCATTCTCCTCCATAGCTCAGAGGCTAAAGTACACTCAATAAAAATATGGTTGATATTTTCTACATTCTCTTCACACATTTCACATCTAAAAGGGCCATGAAAACCATGCTTCATAAGTTGCTCACTAGTAAGCACCCTACGATGCAATAAAGCCAATTAAAGAACCTCACCTTAGGTCAAAGATTTTGAGCCCACAATTGAGAAAATATGTCAGAAGAATGGTTGGGATTATTATGGCATAAGGTCAAATAACCTTCAACAACTGAATACTCACCCTTAGTAGTGTTGTTCCATCCAAAACAATATTTTTCATGGGACAAAGAGAGGGATATCATATGAAGGATGCCTTGGATATCTTGTCTTTGCCTTTCTGGGATTTGAATAGGCCAGTTCTCAATAGGGATCCAATATCTACCAACCTTTGAATTACCAGTATGGTACTGTTGAGTGGTGTTTTCACCCAGTTGTGAAAGCACACTCTCCGATAGGATCTGAGTCCCAAAATCCTCTGCTTGCAAAGAAATTATGACTAAATAATTTCTCCAAGGTTCCTATTGTGATGGTTCTTCATTCACCAATGATGTTTTTCAATTTGAATGCTAGGAATACCTTAGGGTTTGCAAGTGGATATTAACAAGGGGCACTGTAGTTTATTTTAATTTGAATTTGCAATGGACTCTAAGCTTTAATGAATTTTTAGTTATTTATTTAAATGACTGTAATTAAAATGCAGAAAATGAAATAAGGGTTTGAAAATAAAATGCATGCAAATGAAGATGCAACTAAACTATGTCCAGAATGCTACCATCTTGATTGATAAAACCGAAGATAATGAGGTTTTATGCATGCAACCTAACCTATTGAACTTGCAAATTCGCACAATCCAGATAAGCTAGGTGTGGGTCTCTGGGGTTTTTACTGCAATTTCAGATTTTAGGCATTCGCATGAAGCAACCAAAAACATTTGCATTAAACTTCACCTAAAAGCCTAGAAATCTAAAAGGGAAAATAAAGCATTAAATCTTGCATGCATAATGACTCCTTCTTTCTTATCAATAAGATGTCAACTCTCTATGTTTCTGTATTAAAATGATGTATCAATTACAATTACATAATGTTCCAGGTTAAACAAATCTAGAACAAATGAAGGAAATTGCCCAAGTGCAGGCCCAGAATGGCATAAAGCCCTTGTTTCTACAACTCTGCTAGCAGCAATTTCCCCCCTCCTGCTCAATATACGCTTCCAATTTTATACTGTCTGGCATGGCTCTTTGGTTCACCTGCGTCATTTCATTTCACCTCCCAAAATGCTTCGTTTCATTTTCCTGCTTCTTTGATGCTTTGACCTTTCGCTCGAATTTGAAACATTTGGTCCTGTCTGCGTATCGTAACCGTCGCTCTGAAGCGTTATCATAAACCTCATGCCTTTGCGCCACATGTTCGATGCATTTTTGCATGTTCCATAACGGTCCCATGAAAATCATGACCAAAAATAGCCTGCGGCCTTGCTCCTTCACTTTCACAGTGAAAACGCGACATGTCACAAAATCGCGACATGTCGCGATATCGTGATGCTTTTGTTCTCCGTATGCTTCGGCCACAACTCGTCGCGATTTTGCGACCATTTTCTCCTTTGGGCCCTCTTGTCGCAACCTGTCGCGATTTCGCGATGCCTTTTCGCTTCATCCCCCTTTGCTGCTTTCTGTCGCGATTTCGCGACCATTTTTGCTCTTCACGCCTTCCGATAGATTCTGTCACGATTTCGTGACCATTTTGCGCTTCATGCACCTTTGCTGATTTTTGTCGCGATTTCGCTATGCCTTTTCTGTTCCGTACAACTGGGCTTGCTTCTGTCGCGATTTCGCGACATTTTTTCTTTTCATGCCTTCCACCTGCAATCTGTCGTGATTTCACGACGCTTTTCACCTGACGCTGCTTTGGCTGCAACTTGTCATGATTTCGCGACGTTTTTCACTTCCGTACATTCTCGGCCACAACCTATAGCGATTTCGTGACGCTTTTCACTTCATGTCATTTGACCAGTTTGACCCACGATTTTGCGACGCGTTGTGATATCGCTACGCCTTTCCATTTTGCCTTTCTCTCTCCTCTTCCGACAGCGATGGAGCGACATGTAGCGATTTCGTGACACTTTTTCATTTTCCTTTTCTCTCTCCTATTTCGGCAACGATGAAGTGACATGTAGCGATTTCATGACACTTTTTCATTTTCCTTTTCTCTCTCCTCTTTCGGCAGTGATGGAGCGACATGTCGCGATTTCGCGACACTTTTTCATTTTCCTTTTCTCTCTCCTCTTTCGGCAGTGATGGAGCGACATGTCACGATTTCACGACACTTTTTCATTTTCCTTTTCTCTCTCCTCTTCTGACAGCGATGGAGCGACATGTCATGATTTCGTGACACTTTTTTATTTTCCTTTTCTCTCTCCTCTTTCGACAGCGATGGAGCGACATGTCGCGATTTCGCGACACTTTCTACACTTGTGCATTTTTGCCCCTTTTCTTCATTTTTAGCATCTGGGTCACTGAGATTTCCTCTGAAAGCCTGCAAAAAAGGTGGGTCCCCAATTTTGGGGTGTGTTGTGGATCAGCCACAACAAATGGCGACTCTGCTGTCAAATGCTCTTGAGCATTTGAGTGAGAACCCAACCCGGAAACATATACAAACTCAAAAACATGCATTAGCACATAAGCAATATAAACAAATGCCCAAAGATCAAAAGTACATGAATCATCAGAATCATCAAGTATTAGCTCGGTGTGTGCAATGAATTTCTTTCCCTATCGTTTGAAATTGATCCACACTCCATTGTCGATTTTGCATGAATGCATATATGAGATTGTGAATGATTTGTGTAACCTAATGAATATGCTAGGAGATCTCGCTTTTATAAAATGCATAATCTTTCTTCTAGTATCATGTACAAAAATTCAAGATTTGCCAAACCCTCTTAGGATCCATTTATTATATCCCAAAGTTGGTTATGAGTCCCTACTATCTTGAACCCATGTGCAAGTGAATGTGAAATCAGAACTTTGGGGAATCAGACTCCCACCAAACCGAGATGAGAGTTTAACCCTATCCTTACTATTCTGATTTAGAATTCATTACCTCACTTTGAGCAAAATAATTAAACCAATTATGGAAGAAATGGTCATGCTAGTCTAACCCTTTGGACAATCAATGGTCTTGTTTTTTAGACAAGACATGTTGCCATGCATGGGCATATCTAACCCCACAATCCAAAACTTATCTTCATTTCTTTGGACCTTGGGGATGACTACCCATCCTTTGCAGAGGACAAGTAGTACGATCCTTCCAATCCAATATAAAGATGAGATGGGAAAATTTTATTTTTTACTTCTTGGACCTTAGGGATGACTACCCATCCTTGCTAGGGACAAGTAGTACGATCCTTCCAATCCAAACTTTAGATGTAAATGGAAAATATTAATTTTGTTGCTTAGACCTTGGGGATGACTACCCATCCTTTGCAGAGGACAAGTAGTACGATCCTTCCAATCCAAGATTTATTATGAAATGAGACATAGGAGCTTTGGGGAATCAGATTCTCAACCTAAGCGAGATGAGAATTTATGCCCTATCCTTACTACTCCATGTAGGTCAAATCAAAGCTTTGGGGAATTGGATCCTCAACCTAAGTTCGATGAGGATTTAGCCCTATCCTTACTACTCTGATTTTAGGCTTTAAGCTTAATGGAAGTGGTCAAAACCATTGTTTAAGGATCATGCTGCATAAATAGGATAGACATGAAATACTTCTTTCGCCCAACCCTTTTCTTCCAAGTTAGGTTTTGATCATTTTACTCAAGATCCTTTTTAATGTATGAGACGTGCTTGGTTCTAGATATCTCAAGACTCAGTTTCCAACCTTAGGATTTTTCTTATATTTATGTTATAACACAACCCTAAGAGGATTTGACATACTTTAATGATTTGTATTTGAAATGCATTTGCAACTAAGATGGCATGTATTTGCAAAGTGAGATGTAACATGAATGCATTGTCTTTTGAAATGCAGATGAAATGTTGCCATATAACTGACTACTTCATGCATCACAAGTTTCAAACGATATTATTAAACTGTTTGTGTTACTTGTGGAGCTTTTACAAGACAATTCCAATGTTTCATATTCTCCCGATCTAGAACATAAGTTAGCATCTCAAGGCAACTTTTTCATCATCTTTTTTTTTTTAAATAAACAAACAAAAAATGTCAAATAAACACACAACTTTAAATTAAAACTTATTCAATCCAAAACCAAACTACAATCCCAAAAATGAAAATTTGAAAACACAAACCAAAAACCAAAAACCAAAATCTATATACAAATGTACACTATAATACAAGATGATGCAAAGCTTGGCTTATCACTTTCCTGGATCCCAAACATGATTAGAACATTTCAACAAAAACAAAAATATAACGTGATATGCATGCCAAATGTTGCGGGAATCCCACAAAAACAACACTAGACCAAACAATGCAACAAACTTCCACTTTCCATGCTCACCATACCAATTTGATTTAGTTCCAATAATACTCCCATAGGTGAGCATCAAATTACTAAAATGATTAGACAATAAATGATTTTCAATTTTATCATGTCTATTCTTTAAAACTTCCATTTCCAAACTTACTCTTTGATTTAGAATTAGGCTATCTTCTTCCAATATGCAATTTTGTAAGTAGGAGCCTATTTCTACAAATTTTAAAACCAAATTATTTTCCAAATTTGTAGGCCAATCAAATTTGTGTAACAATTTACAAGCATCTAGGATATTTACTAAATTAGGATCATTAAAAGTTTTTATCCTAGATTCAATTAATAATTGTTGATGAATTTGGTTTAACAATTCAAGTGCATCAACTTCTTTTCCGTTCATTAAAACCATGTTATTAAAGGTGTGATTAAAAATTATACCTTGTTTTTCATTTACCTTTAATGACATTTCATCATTCAAATTATTTAAATTCAAAATATGGTCATCATTTTCAATCCTCAAACATTCTTGGTCAAAGCGTATGTCCCATGACTCATCTTGATGATCCTTCATTTGAGTTGCTTCCAATTGATCAATCTCTCTGTCATTTGGTTCCAATTCTTTGTTCACTATCCATGGTATCTCTTCATTTGAATCCTCCAAATCATCATGTAAACTTGCATCCACACTTTCAATGAATTTATATTCAACATGATCAAATTTTGTCACCTTTTCAAATCCCGCGAATATGAGATCTTCGTATGATGTAGAAGGCTCAACATCCCGCATATCAAGTGAAATATGAGTTTCATCTATAGGGATGTGAGAAAAGAATGCATTACCATACCTTCCCCAACCATTGTAAAAATTGTCATCCAAATCCATGGAGATGAAACTCCATGGTATTTGTGACATGATCTTTTGATTCATTCATCCATTCATTTTCTTCTTTGTCCTTGGCGATAGGATCATTATAATCTTCCAAAATTTGATGAGATTTGAAACCCTCTTCCAAAACATCCTCAAATTGTACAGGAGTTGTAATATCTTCCTTTGAGTAGGCAATTATGTCATCCTGCATATCAATTGGCACACAAGTTTCATTAGTAGCTTTGGAAAGAGTGAAGTCTTCCCACTTCTTCCAAGCATCATAATAATCATCTTTCAAAATCAAGTGGTGACGTTCAACTATTTCTTCAAGATTTTCCAAATGATCAATGTGTTTCTCATCAAATTCATCTTCACCTTCCTTAGATGGTTCAATTATTTCCAAAAGTGGGTTATTTCTTGAATTCAAATTTATAAGGCTATCATTGTCCAAATTAGTAACCCATGATTCATTATCATAATTTGGAGGGTGAAGAATTTCTTGATCCTTAATTTTACACATCTCATCAATAGTATCTTCCAAGAACAAGTGGTGAGACTTTATCATGTCTTCAAATTCATTTATTGGTTTTCTCCCCATTTCACTTTCAACCACTTTATTTAATTCCATGGTGGGTTCCATCTTATCACATATATCAAACATTGTTGAATTTAGAACCCCTTCATCTAGATAATCATGTATCTCTACATGATCCTCACTAGTGGATGTTGTCTTAGCAATTTGCACCTCCTCGTGGACTACATCTAAGGTGGTTGTAAGATTTGGATATTCAAATTCATCCCCTTGATCATTTACCTTAGATATCATTGGAGTGGAGGGTGCTATGTTTGATGGTTGGTGTAGGTTGGCATCAAAAGAACAATCTCTCATATGAACATGTTGTGCCTTTTCTTCTTCAAGACCTTGTCGTTCTATCTCTTCTAAGACCTCATGGATTTTCTCTAGGGACAAACCACTCAGTTTTTTCCTCAATGAGTGAAGCAAGTGTGGGGTGTATGGCTCCTAGGTATACTTCCATGGCTTCCTCTTCCAATGTGTTAAAATTTTCCCACATTTGGGAGTGCAACTCACGAAATCTTCCATTGAATTGACTCAAGGATTCATTAGACTCTTTACATATGGAGGTAAATTGATTTTTCAATATTTCTAAGTCAGCTCGATTACCAAAATGATGAAGATAGGCTGCTTCTAATTGTATCCAAGAAGTCCTAACCTCCATGGGTAGTTGGCTATACCAAAAGAATGGTCTATCATCCAAAATGTATGCAAATAACTTACAAGCCACCTCCTCATAGAAAATCTGGAATTGACATAATGCATTCTTGTAGACATGCAGCTTTTGCAAGTATCCTAGTGGCACTTCTTGATTAAAACACCGTAAAAAATCCAATAACATTTTAGGAATTTGATAGGGTACCACAGGTATAGATAAACCCTTATAATGATCCTCTATCATTGATACCATTCTCTCTCTTAGAGATGTTATTTCAGCTCTCAGGGATACCCTTTGCTCCTCAAGTGTTGCCATTAGTGAACTTAAAATGTAATTTTAGAACCAAATCTGTTGAATATTCAACCTACAATATAAAACAGAAATCAAGTTAGCATCAACTAAGAGATGTATTCATTAAAATCAAATGAAAAGTAATTGCATGAGACCAAAATTCTAAAAAATTAAATCAAATCACTTTAATTCTGTATGAACAATCAGAAAAATATACAGCATACCTGAATTGCTTAAAATAGAATAGGTAAATAAATTCAGACCGTCCTTTTTACAATCTGTTGAATGTTAGAGGACTAATGCATACAAAAATTTAAAATTATATTACACTAAAAATAAACCCGTACGGCCCTCCTAGCACCAATCCGTTGAGTGGTGTTAGAGGCCGAAGATGCTAATCAAATGGACTTGAAATATTTAGCAATTTAAAATTCTTAAACAATTATAAACCCGTAGCATCTAAAATCATGATAAAATAAACATCTTCAGGCCCTCCTTCTAGCGCCAATCTGTTGAGTGGTGTTTTCACCCAGTTATGAAAGCACACTCTCCGGTAGGATCTGAGTCCCAAAATCCTCTGCTTGCAAAGAAATTATGACTAAATAATTTCTCCAAGGTTCCTATTGTGATGGTTCTTCATTCACCAATGATGTTTCTCAATTTGAATGCCGGGAATACCTTAGGGTTTGCAAGTGGATATTAACAAGGGGCACCGTAGTTTACTTTAATTTGGATTTGCAATGGACTCGAGCTTTAATGGATTTTCAGTTATTTATTTAAATGACTCGTAATTAAAATGTAGAAAATGAAATAAGGGTTTGAAAATAAAAATGCATGCAAATGAAGATGCAACTAAACTATGTCCATAATGCTACCATCTTGATTGATAAAACCGAAGATAATGAGGTTTTATGCATGCAACCCAACCTATTGAACCCGCAAATTCGCACAATCCGGATAAGCTAGGTGCGGGTCTCTGGGTTTTTATCGTAATTTCAGATTTTAGGCATTCGCATGAAGCAACCAAAAACATTTGCATTAAACTTCACCTAAAAGCCTAGAAATCCGAAAGGGAAAGATAAAGCATTAAATCATGCATGCATAAATGACTCCTTCTTTCTCATCAATAAGATGCCAACTCTCTCGTGTTTCGTATTAGAATCATGTATCCATTACAATTACAAAATGTTCCAGGTTAAACAAATCTAGAACAAATGAAGGAAATTGCCCAAGTGCAGGCCCATAATGGCATAAAGCCCTTGTCTCTACAACTCGCTAGCAGCAATTTCCAACCCTCCTGCTCAATCTGTGCTTCCAATTTTATACTGTCTGGCACGACTCTTCGGTTCACCTGCATCATTTTGTTTCACCTCCCAGAATGCTTCGTTTCATTTTCCTGCTTCTTTGATGCTTTGACCTTTCGCTCGAATTTGAAACGTTTGGTCTTGTCTGCATACTGTAACCGTCGCTCTGAAGCGTTATTATAAACCTCATGCCTTTGCGCCACGTGTTCGATGTGTTTTTGCATGTTCCATAACGGTCCCATGGAAATCGCGACCAAAAATAGCCTGCGGCCTTGCTCCTTCACTTTCATAGCAAAAACGCGACATGTCGCGAAATCATGACGCTTTTGTTCTTCGTACGCTTCGGTCGCAACTCGTCACGATTTTGTGACCATTTTCTCCTTCGGGCCCTCTTGCCGCAATCTGTCGTGATTTCGCTACCGTTTTGATCTCCGTACGCTTCCCTGCTTCGGAGCCGCGAAACTGCAACCTGTCATGATTTCGTGACGCCTTTTCGCTTCATCCCCCTTTGCTGCTTTCTATCGCGATTTCGTGCCCATTTTTGCTCTTCATGCCTTTCGGTAGATTCTGTCGCGATTTCGTGACCATTTTGCGCTTCATGCACCTGTGCTGATTTTTGTCGCGATTTCGCTACGCCTTTTCTGTTCCGTATAACTAGGCTTGCTTCTGTCGTGATTTTGTGACATTTTTTCTTTTCATGCCTTCCACCTGCAATCTATCACGATTTTGTGACGCTTTTCACCAGGCGCTGCTTTGGCTGCAACCTGTTGCGATTTCGCGACGTTTTTCACTTTCGTACATTCTCGGCCACAACCTGTAGCGATTTCGTGACGCTTTTCACTTCATGTCGTTTGACCAGTTTGACCTACGATTTTGCGACGTGTCACGATATCACTACGCCTTTCCATTTTGCCTTTCTCTCTCCTCTTTCGACAGCGATGGAGCGACATGTCACGATTTCGTGACACTTTTTCATTTTCCTTTTCTCTCTCCTCTTCCGGCAGCGATGGTGCGACATGTCACGATTTCGTGACACTTTTTCATTTTCCTTTTATCTCTCCTCTTTCGGCAACGATGGAGCGACATGTCGCGATTTCGTGACACTTTTTCATTTTCCTTTTCTCTCTCCTCTTCTGGCAGCGATGGAGCAACATGTCGCGATTTCGTGACACTTTTTCATTTTCCTTTTCTCTCTCTTCTTTCGGCAGCGATGGAGCGACATGTCACGATTTCGCAACACTTTCTACACTTGTGCATTTTTGCCCCTTTTCTTCATTTTTAGCATCTGGGTCACTGAAATTTCCTCTGAAATCTTGCAAGAAAGGTGGGTCCCCAATTTTGGGGTGTGTTGTGGATCAGCCACAACAAGACTCGACAGTAATTAGCCACCTTTATCCAATTATCTCGATGAAGCTCCTCCATCCAAGGCCTCCAATCGGGAAACTGAGTTATCAAAGGCTTGTGACCATCCCAAGAATCTATCCAAAAATTTGCATGTTGACCATTATGAATGATCCAAAATATTTTTTTCTTTATCAAATCCTCACCAGTATTAAGAACCGCTAAAATGGGAGAACCTTTGGTAGGAAGTTGATAGCGAACAAGGTCTTCAAGAATTTTGTTCTCAACATATTTAGCATGAAGATTATTGGCCCAAAGAGCATTGGGGTTATGCAACATCCTCCAATATAATTTAGTAGCTAAAGATTTATTGTTATTAATTGAAGACCGGAATCCTAACCCCCCTTCACTCTTAGGAAGACATAAAGTATCCCATTTCACCAAGGCCCATTTTCTTTTCTCCTTAGTACCACTCCAAAGGAAACGATGACTGATTTGATCCAATTCTCGAAGAACAACCTTTGGGATATTCAAAACAAAAGAAACATAAATAGGAATAGCTTGAAGGATTGATTTTACCAAGGTGATTCTACCCCCAGAAGAAAGCCACTTGTTGGTCCACTTTCCAATTTTCTTCTTGACTTTGTCCAACAACCAATTCCAATCTTTATTTTTTTGCCTTTGAATATTTATGGGAATACCTAAATAAGTGATTGGAAGAGAGGTCTTATTATATATTAATTTATCCAAGACCATGGATTCCTGTCTAGTAGAGCAGTGAAAGAAAATAACTTTAGATTTGTCTTCATTGATCAACTGCCCAGTAGCCTTAGAAAAATAGCTAATGATTTGCTTAATATTAGAAGCTTCCTTAATCGTAGCTTTACCTAAAAGGGTAGAGTCATCCACAAATTGAAGATGAGAGATAGGTCTAGCTCCATGAGAAATGGTAACTCCCTCAAGGGTTTTGTTTTCTCTCTTTTTGGTTATAGTCCTACCCAATCATTCAACAAGAATGATGAATAAATAAGGGGATAGCAGGTCACCTTGCCTAATACCTTTGGAAGCTGGGAATGACTGAGAAGGCTTGCCATTGATAAGAACTAAGTAGGAAACTGAAGAGATACATCCCATAATCCAATCCATCCAATCCTTAGAGAAACCAAATTGCCTCAAAACTTTGATAAGGAAGTGCCAATCCACTCTGTCATAAGCTTTGGATAAGTCTAACCGGATGAACATAGAAGGAGAATTTTACATATCCATGGAATGGATGGCTTCCTGAGCAAGAACTATCTCATCTACTATTTGACGTCCTTCCACATATCCCCCTTGCTCTAGGGAAATAATCTTATGCAAAAGAGGCTTCAACCTTTCTGCCATGATTTTAGTAATAATTTTGAGAACATTACATAAAGCAATAGGTCTAAAAGTTGAGATATGATCAACCTCTTGAGATTTTGGAACAAGAGTAATATAAGTTTTATTGATAACCTTCAAAATTTCTTTGTATTTCCTGGCTTCTTCCACCACATCTAATAAATCAACATGAAGGATATCCCAGAAATCTTGGTAGAACTCAATAGGAAAACCATCAGGACCTGGGGTTTTCCCTTTTTGCATTTTAAAAACTACTTATTGAAGCTCATTGATAGTAATAGGAGCAATCAAAATAGAGTTCTCCTCGAAGTGATAAGAGAAGGGATTGCTTGAAGAACATTTTGTTGTGAAGTTGAGTCAAGAGGAGTAGCAAAAAAAATATTGGAAAAGTAATCAACAACAATAGAGTTCATGCCATCCCAAGTATCAACAACATCTCCAGAATCTGATTTTAAGGAAGAAATAAAGTTGTGAGATCTTCGAGCTAGAAGATATTTGTGGAAGAAATTTGTGTTTCGACCTCCTTCTTTGAGCCATTGAATTCTAGATTTTTGCTTCCATAAGATTTCTTCTTTTTTTTCCCATTCCTCTAACCGAGTTGTGAGTTTAATTTCATCTGCACTTCTCTTCTCTGTGAGGCCATCTAAACGGATTTTCTTATTCAAATTTTCAAGATGAGCAATAACTTCATGTTTTTTTTTATGAACATCCCCAAACTCTTTCCGGTTCCAAGTCTTGATTTTGGATTTAATGTATTACAGTCTTTTGTCAAAAAAGAACATCTTAGTCCCATGCCTAGGTTTACCTTCCTTCCACCATTGTTGCACACGAGGTCTGAAGGAAATGTCTCTAAGCCATATTAATTGAAAACAAAAAGGAGAGAAACTCACATTGGTTTTCCACATTTCCACCATGACTGGCCAATGATTCGAACCAACATTATTAAGAGTCTTCACTTTACGAATGTGACCATGGATTAAGAAATTTTCGGAGAGTAAAAACGTATCCAATCTCTCCATTATACAAGCTAAGCCTTGCCTTCTGTTAGACCAAGTCATAAGGCCATTATCTAGTTGGATATCCACAAGATGGAGGTTTGCAATATATTCGCTCATGAGGTTAGTACTTTTGTCCAAATTTCTATTTCCCCCCTTTTCTCATCCAAAGAGAGGATGGTATTGAAATCTCCTCCGATCAAGATCCAAGCTTTAGGAAAATGAGAGATAATATGAGTGATATCCTTCCCCTGCCATAAACAGTAATGTAGAGCATAATCTGGTTGGAATGTCTACTTTGAATAGCTATAGCCAACAAACCCCAACTGCCAACCATATGGTGAATAACTACCTCTTTTGGGTCCCAAATACAAGCAATGCCACCCGAAGTCCCTTGGGAACTAAGGGAAACCACTTTTCCAGATGGCCAAATTTTACTGGCAATTAAGTCTATATCCTCCATTGATATCTTTGTTTCTTGAAGGAAAACAAGATGTGGATGATTTATCTGAATCATTCTTCTAATTTCATTTTGTTTTGAAAGACTCCCTTTGAGTCCTCTAATATTCCAAGTGATGATCTTCATTAATACCATGGCTAAAAATGTTGGGAAGGGCATTAATCTTACCTTCCTCTACAAGCTTTTCACCTTCTTTTACCATATGATATTGATTGGTCTTGTGACCTACTTTTTGATTAGAATCCATATTTAATTTTTTTTCCCTGTTTCTTGACTTATTCCAATTGAATCTAAGATGGCTTCTAACCTTGAAGAATGCTCATACACAACCAAAGTTTTACTAGATGGTTAAATGGAGTCTATATTGGGACCTGCATTATTTGAAGTTTTGACATTTGAAATATTGTTTTTCTTGTGTAAATTTTCTCCTTTTTTTTTTTGTTGAAAACCTTTGATTTGTTGGTTTGTCTCTGAGTTCTTTCCTTCATATTTAAATTGTGTTTCTAGGATTTTAGCTTCCATTATTTCCTCTTCCTAACTTGGGACATCATTTGTGGAAAGGATTTCAAACATATTAGCAAATGACTTTGATTGATCCTTCATTACTGCTTTTTTTTTAGTGTTCTTCTTCTTAGGTATTTGGAAACCTACTGAGTTTATATCTTCTTTCTTTTGATCAAGAATTTTATTTGGGTAAGCACTGGCCAAATGACCATATTCATGGCAAATTCTACAACGAAAAGGAATGTCCCTATAATTCATGGAAACCCGTTGCGGTCAATCAGGTTGCTATAAATGTCCCTAAGCCTACACAAGAAACATAGCCTCCAAAGGCTAACTATCAGGCGATGCCTCCCAACAACTATGATAAAGAAAACTAAAGGTAGGAACAAAATCAGCAGCGTCACCCTAGGCGACAATTTACGCCTTACACAAAGTCCAAGGAATCCCTGTTTGACCGCTTGTCAACGGCGAACTTGATCAATCTGCCAAAAATTCAAACCATAGACCCTAATGCGCCAAAGCCTAAGAGGTACAGGGAGGAATTGTACTGTAGGTTCCACAGATGAAAGGGACATGACATTAACACCTGTTGGAAGTTCAAAGGTTTGGTGCAAGACCTCATTGACAACAATACATTAGCAGTGGATAATCCCATAACGCCCAACAACCAACAAATGGGAGTTTTTAGAGACCTCTTACCCACACATGATGCACAAGAAAAACCCCTTCACGTCAACGAGGTGCAACAGAATTACCCCATGGAGGGGTATCTAGGGATGATAAGCATAGTGACTAGGAACAAGAGATATCCCGGAGTTGCCCCTACGTCAGTCACAAGAGAAGTTCCATCGACGTCACAACCTCAACAGAACCCTATGCAACTTCCCTCGCCTAGACCAGTGGCCACGATTCAGACTAGACTTACCCAAATTCTAAGGACCACATCGACTAGGCTCTCCATATACAATCTTATTAAACAATCACCGCCCCATCGGGAGGCTCTCATGGAGATATTAAAGGCCATTGAGGTGCATCCCCACGAAGCAAATTATTTCAACAACTTTGTGGGCCATGTGAAATAATGTACATAACCAGTCATCACCTTTAGAGAATATGAATTAAAATCGGTCGCTGGTGATGTGGCAGATCCACCCCTGCATTTTATTGCACGGGTCAACAGGATTCTGTATAAGCGGGTGTTGGTGGACACTGGTTCGTCCAGTAACATTATTACAATCGCAACATTAAAACATTTGAAGTTGCTGGCCTCTCATGTCGAACCTTCCACCTATACTCTTCGAGCATTGTAATGTGATATTTTTAGGTAGGGGTTTGTCAAAATCCATTAAAACACAAATTCAAGCATAAATAATATGTTCAAAATTTTGAGTACAATCAGTAGTCATCATAAAAGTTCCTAAAGAGTTTCCAATTGAAGAAAAAATAGTAGGATTCCAAAATTCAATAGGGAGGCCAAAGAGTCTAACCCACATGGGAGCTATAGAAGGCATCTCTTCTTCAGCTTTTAAATTTAGTATGTCGTGGCTTCATGAAAAGCCCTGCCCTTCCAAAAAACCAAGGACCCCCTTGAAAAGTTTTCTCTATATCTTCATTATTAGCAAATAAAACAAGAAAATAACCATTTGGATAAATAGAGATTTGTAACTCACCTTTAGTTTTCTAGCTTTTTGTAGCCCGTACTTTGAAATAAGATAGGCTCGGACGAAAACCCACAAACCGACAAATTAGTCCTCTTTTTTCCAAATCTTCAATGCCGACTCGAATGTTACCCATATCAAGCTTAACAATAGGAGTTCCATCAACCGCTTTAAGACATCCTGACTCCATTTTCCTGGGATCAATATTAGGCATTCTTAGAGGTTTATGAGAAGCCCTAATATTTATATTAGCATTGGGCTGAGGCTGTCCACCATGAAGGACATCCCTAAAATTCATTTTTGGGACCGAGTCTTCAAAATTCTTATCCTTGATAGGGGTTTTCACAATAGAATTATTTTGTGGGTGCACCTTAGCACCAGATTCACCTGAGATATGATCCATTTTTTGATCAACTTCTTGAAACTTATTTTGTGGTATCTTTAATCCTTGCCCTAGATGTTGTGGAAAGGTATGGTTTTCACTTTTCTTTTGTGCAACAAATTGGAAGTCGTTGTCACTCAAGTTCACAGTATGATCTGTTGAAAGACAAATTTCTAACCCATATTGTATCCCCTGCAACATTTCCTACTAAAATATTGAGCATAAACCACAAAAATATTGGCCGCTAGGGCCCAAAGGCCCTAAAAATCAACCTTTGGAGCTGCTTGCACTCAACCCAGATGAAACCCTCGCATAGTCGCTTGCCAAATATATCGTTCACACATAGGGATGCGCTAGAATATGTGTTGTTCCAAATGATATGAAAATTTGTGGAGACTTTCTAAGGTTTTTCAGGCATCTACCCTCAAAATTTCAGCTCAATCCGAGTTCAGATGAGTGAGATATGGCCGAAATGAGTTCGGCAGTTTGGGCAGTCCTGCGAAAAATGTCTAATCTTCTAACTTTCCTATACACTTTTATAATAGTTATCATAATTTTGTTTTAAATATTAAAACAAAATGTTTTTTAAAAATAGATATAATATAAAATAAAGCTCTTTCAATTGTATATAACAATAACTTGTAAATTCTATTATAATTTATTATAACATTTTTTTAACTCTTGAGGAGACTACTCAACCCTTCGTAAAGATTTTTCATACTAACCCAATCAAAAAACTAAAAATAAAAATAAAAAAATTATAATTTAATTTAAATTATATATATATATATATATATATTTTGGTAAGTAACAGAATATTTACAACGGGTTTTTTGAACAGGATCCCAAAACCTTAGTTACATCATAAGCCTAGGCTGTCAAAACGAACAAAAAATGGGTTGCGTCCAAAGGAAAAAATCCGGGGCCCGGGGCCCTGGGACCTAGTGCCTACAAAAAAAACTAGAAGAAACCACAATAAAACCTCCAAAACTAAAAAAGGCCATCGCCAAACGCGCAGAAGCTGGACGCCAGAGAACCGGTGGACCCAATGGTCGATCCTGGCCGGAAGGGGCCCCACGCCGGTCAATACTACTCCCTATCGGGGCCATCTCCCAGCCTGCACTGAAGCTCAACCAAGGCAGTGGTAGCGGAGGAGGCTGCTTGGGCAGCCGCATTCAGGAAGCTGATAGCCGTGTCAAGGAGGGCTCTGATAGCTAGATTCTGCATTCTGCTGCCTGACCCGAAACTAACATCGGCGGGCTCCGAGGCTTCTTGTTTGGTCCTCTTGGCGCTGCCCGCAGTCCTACTGCTGCCAGGGAAGGGGCCTTTGTAGGTGCCCCTAGGAGTCGGGCCCCCACCTATGCCCTAGGACAAAGTCCTACACTTTCGGGTTGGTCTGCGATGCTTCGGGGCAGGGGAGCCTATAGGCGAGGGGGACTCCTTAGAAATGGAAGCAGTAAGGGGAGCCAATTGGGGAATTAGCCGCATCGGGGGGGGGGGGGACCAAAAATAGGGGGAATGCGATGGAGCTACAGCTGTTTTTCCAGAGCATGCCTATACAGCACAGCCATGAGGCCTTGGTGGGAGGGTCGGGAATGGCTTTTGCGAGCACGGTCAATGGAGAGACCCAGGGAATAAAGAAAAAAACGGGGAGTCCTGACCACCATGGCCCCTCGGAGGTGGTTGAAGTAGCTCAGGTGGAAGCTGAAAAGCCTCTGGTCTGGGTCATCGCAGGTAATGTATTGCATTACCAGGACAATGGCCTCATCAAAGGGGGTTGGGAGGTTGGAGCGAAACAGGTTTGCCTTGTCCCATTGCTGCTCTAGGAAGCGGGACAACTCCTCCTCCCAATTATGCTTGTCTCGCCTGACTACTCGCCCCTTTTCCTCATGGTGGAGGCCTATAACCTCAGTTAAAAATTCTTTGTTAACTTTAAAATGAAACCCCTTGACCGTAACCTCGCCGTCATTCAACGAGTCCAGGAAGCATTGGGTGATCTCATCGTCAGCTCCAGCAAATTTGCTGAAGAAAGGAGTGAAATGCTTGGCATTGGCAAACAGCTTGGCCGACTCACTCAGAGTGAGCATGGACGGCTCGATGAAAACACTTTTGGCAACCATGGGCTGGGGGAGGGAGGGGAAATTAGTCTAGAAGTGCAGGGCCAGGGGTAGGGAAAACAGACACAGTGGGAAGACTCAACGCACGACAGATTTAAAACCACATAGGGAGCCGAAGAAGGGGGAGCGGTCGGCATCAAGAATGGGCGCTCGAGGTCGGGAGTGACACGAGGGGGGAAGGGCTAGGGGGGCATGACTGTAGGTTGCCACATGGGGGAAGGGGGAGGGGCCACTGCCAGCATGCCAGGTGGCGCAACCTGATCGGGGGAGCGGCTTGGGGTTACAACACAAGATAATGCCACGGGCAGACTGAAGTGGCATAGGGATCCATCCTCGAAGTGATCGAGGCAGATAAATCAGGGAGTATCGACATGGAGACAGTATTGGAACTACCAGAGGCACCAATGGAGCAAAGTAGGTCCACGTTGGAAACAACCGAACTTCTGGCATGGCCGAACACACCTGCCACTACGAGGGAGATCTGGGAGACCAATAGGCGGGCAGGAGATGGGCCTAGATATGACCTTCAAAAACCACACCAGTGGAACGTTGGGGCCCGGCACGGGGCAGCTTAGCCACCAAGTTCCTCCACATTGTTGGCTTGATCTTGTGTGGTAATATGAACCAGAGCTTCGGGAAAGTTCGTGGTCCAAGTAGTGAAGGCGTCAGCAGAGATGGCTTGGTTTGCCATGAAGTCGGCCGCCCTGTTGCCTTCCCTGTACACGTGCCGAAAGCTATGATCGAGGAATCCCTGGAGGACGGAGAGGGCTTCCCGGATGAAGTTGTGGATGCGCCAGAAGCAATTGCCTAAACTACGGGCAGCTTTGATAATGACTTGGGAGTCACCCTCAATGATGACTCATGAGGGAGACTCCCTGAGAGCGATCAGCCTGCTTAGCAGAGCTGCTGCTTTGGCAAAGTTGTTAGTTTGGAAGCCGAGCGGAGCAAAAAATGCCATGATCAGGGCCCCGTGGCAATCGCGGATGACCCCACCCACACCAGAGGGCCCGAGATTGCCTTTAGACGCATCGTCAAAGTTGAGCTTGACCCATCCTGGGGGGGCAGTCTAGCTGGTCAAAGATCGACATGAGGGGGCGGGGGGGTCCGGGGGGGAGTTGAATGCCGAGATAGGATAGGAGAGTGGCTTCGCCAAGCCATCGGGGCGCCTTGATCAAGGGAATGGATCGGGAATTTTCAAGGGCAAAGGTCACAACCTTGGTTGCAATCCACCGAGGGGAATGGGTCGGGGAGGAAAAGGCTTTGCTGTTGTGCTCAAGCTAGAGTTGCCAAAGCATATGAGGAAGGCAAGAACTCCAGAGAAAGCGGGTGAAGGGATGGGCAAAGGGGTTGGGCCATTGCAATAGGAGATCATATATGGATTTGGGGCCCACCCACTGGATGGAGAATTGGGAGAGGATGAGGCCCAAGACTTCAGACGAAAAGGGACAGTTGATAAAGAGGTGGTTGGTGGATTCCCAGGCATCGCAACAAAGGTAGCATCTATTCGAGATCTGGAAGCCCCTCTTGATTAGATTCTCGATCCTCAGAATCTTATTTTGGATAGCTTCCCAAGTGAAGTGACTGATTTTGGGGATCAGATTCTTGGCCCACACCTGTCGGGTTGGGAAGGGAGCCTCATCAGGGACTCTCTGAAAATCGTATGCAGATTTGACAGAAAAGACCCCGCTAGGAGTCCCATGCCAAACGCATATGTCATTTCCACCGAAGGTCAGGATGACAGTCACATTGAGGAGGCCCTAGAGTATGGCAGCTTGAAGCGGGTGCCTAGGGTCGAGGATGGGCTTCCAAGAAGTGTGCCCCAGGTTCTGAGAGAGATAGGCCACCACCCCGGGACCTTTGTCTGCCAGCCCTGGTTTGAGAATGAGGAGCTCTCTGTCGGAAGACAGGGCCTCATCTTGAATCCATCTGTCATCCCAAAAATTGATCTTGGCTCTGTCCCCAAGGATCCATCTACTCCCTTTTCGGATAATGTCTTTGGTGGAGATCAGGGACTTCCAAAAGGCTGATCCATCACGGGGCTGAGAATCACTGAGGAAGGGGTAACTATGGCAGTATTTTTTGCGCACAATGCTGACCCACTCGTCCGGGGTGTTGGTGTGCACCTTCCAGGCATGCTTGGCCATGAGAGCCTTGTTCATGGGAACCACCCTCCTGAGCCCGATCCCTCCCTCAGCTTTGGGGCAGCAGACCAGGGGCTAGGAGACCAGGGAAATCCTCTTCTTGTCTTCACTTTTGGACTAGAGAAAGCATTTCTGAATTTGCTCGATGAGAGCTGCAATGGAGGCCGAGATTCTGAAGACCGACATGAAGTATATCGAGATGCTTTGTAAGACTACAGTCAAGAGGGTGGCTCTGCCAGCCTACGAAAGGAGGTGACCTTTCCAGGGGGCCAGCTTCCTCTGAATCCACTCGATCACCCCGCCCCACAGGGCCCTGGAGGATGCACCTGTGAACAGGGGGAGCCCAAGATACGAGGAGGGGAGGGAACCAAGGGTGCAGCCCAAAATCCGCCCGATTCTGATCAGTCTAGCCAAGGAAGTGTGGATGAAGAAAATTGTGCTTTTTCGAAGGTTGATTTTCTGGCCGACCACCTCCTCGTACAAGGTCAAAATATGCTTGAGATTTTTGGCTTGGGGAATGGAGGCAGAGGTGGCAAGGATGGTATCATCCACGAACTGCTGGTGGGACATAGGGGGGAGGCCCGACGCAAGCCTGATACCTGAAATGAGACCGTGGGTCACAGCACCCGAGATGGTACACCCCAAGGCCTTAGCCAGGATGATGAAGAGGATCGAGGACAGGGGGTCACCTTGGCAGAGGCCTCTAGAGCTGGGGAAAAATTTAGTAGGGGACCCGTTGATGAGGATAGAGAACCACGGGGAGGACACACAGTTACTAATGAGCCTGACCCAGGAAGGGTGGAACCTGAACTTGAGGAGAACCTTGGATAAGAAATCCCAGTTAACTCTGTCAAAGGCTTTGTTCATATCCAACTTGAGCAGAAAGGAGGCCTTGTTGGATAGGACAGCTGAGTGGATGGCCTCGTGCATGATGATGACCCCATCGGTGATCAGTCTGCCTTTGACTGAGTTGCCCTAATAGGGGGCAATAATCAGGGGGAGGATATCCTTGAGACAGGAAGCCATGGATTTAGTCAAGATTTTGTACAAGACGTTGCATAGGCTAATGGGGCAAAAATTCGAGAGGGATCGGGCTGCCTGGGTCTTGGGGATCAGAGCTATGAAGGTGGAGTTGATACCTCTGGGGATGGATCGGGTAGTCTGCAGGTCCCGGATGGCAGCACACACTTTCGCCCCAATAATGTCCCAGAATTATTGGAAGAATCGAGGGGGGAAACCATCCGGGCCCGGGGCCGCCTCAGCCTTCATGGAAAATGTGGCAACATGGATTTCGGAGTCAGACAGAGGCTGCAACAACATCTGATTTGCCATGGGCGAGATAGAAGATGGGATGTGCTCCAGAAGGGAGTCAGCCGCATCTGGGGACATGGGGGGGCCATCAACCAAGAGCTCTTGGAAGAAGCGAGTGGTTTCAGCCCAGATGTCATCTTCTTCCTTGATGATTCTGCCATCGCTGCCCACCAACTCAACTATTCTGTTGGAGCCCCTGTTCCTGAGAGTCGACGCATGGAAGAACTCGGTGTTAGGATCACCATCTTGGAACCATAAGGCTCTCAACTTCTGTCTCCAAAAGCTTTCCTCCCGAGCCAAGATGTTATGGTACTCGTTGAGAACCAAACGCTCTTCATCCCTGAGCCCCTGGTCTTGGGAGCTAGCTTGAAATCTGACCTCGAGGGCTTCGAGTTTTTCTTTAAGAATAGCTTTGTTTTCAAAGATATTGCCGAACACCTCCTTGTTCCATGCCTTGAATTGGTCCTTAAGGTGTCTCAGCTTATGGAATATTTGCTCAACAGGGCGTCTAGGGACTGGGGGAGACCACCAGCGCCCAACCTGGGCCCAAAAGTCAAGGTGATGCAGCCACATGGACTCGAACCAAAAAGGCCTCTTAGGGGAGGGTCTGTGGTCGGTTTCAAGGAGGAGGGGGCTGTGATTAGACCCAATTTTGGGGAGGGCCAGCAGGGTGGCGTCAGCAAACATAGGCAGGGCTTCCTTGGATAAGAAAACTCTATCTAGTCTGACCTGGATATGATTTGCTCCCGCTCTTCTGTTGGTCCAAGTGAACCTGGATCCTTTCAGGCTAACATCCATGAGCTCGTTGAAGGTAGTAAAGGCACCAAAGTCCTCCATGCTCCTGCCCTGAGCTACTGAGCCCCCACTTTTGTCAGAGAGGAACAGGGGGCTGTTGAAGTCCCTAGCTAGGATCCAGGGAAGGGGGGCGAAGGCTTCTCTCATCGAGCTAATTTCCTTCCATAAGGCCGCTTTCTCAATGGGGTTGTTAGGAGCATAGACGTTGGACAGAATCCATGAGCGCCTTGACTTTATGCAATGGACCAACATGTTGATGATTCTAGGGGACGAAGATATGAGTCTTCCTTCAAAGAACTGGGGGTCCCACATGCACAGCAGACCCCCGACTGAGCCATCTGCAGTGGTGGACAAGGACTCGCAGTTGCGCCAGGTAGCTTGGGCTAGACGTCGAGCAGCAGTCTCATCTATTTTGGTCTCCTGAAGAAGGAGGAAGGACGGATGGTGATCCCTATGGAGTTGGCCGAGGATCCTTTTCTTGGGGGCCCCATTGAGGCCCCTGATATTCCAGGTGATGAGCTTCATTTGACACCCTTGAGGGGTCGCTTTCCCCCCTTCCCAGAATGAGCGGGGGGTTTGGATCGGTTGGCATCCGTCTTGGAGAAGCTTGCCCCCATGTCAGAAACATTTGCCTGGGAGCCATTGGCTATGTCATCTTCAGTGATCCTAGTCCGCTGATCGCCCAGGGTGGGGCACCCTATTTTGAGTTTACTGCCAAAGTCTGTGGAAAAAGACCTGCTTCGGGTCATCTTAGGACTAACTTCATTGGGCTCGGACGACGACTAGCTTCGATCTATTCCTCGGATGTCTCGGATCCGCACTCCAAGGGGGGAAGCCCAGCAGGGATCACGGGGAGGGTCGGGAGGGGGTCAAGGGAGGAGCGGGGATGGGGGGTGGAAAGGGGGCCACGGCCAAGGGAGTCGATGGGGAAGAGAGCCTGGGCAGCTCGCTTGCCTGGACGCAAGCAAGGTCCTGCGGGGAGGGGATCAAAGCGGGCTGGGCGAGAGAGCGTGGAATCAAGGCCACAGAAGACACCCCAAGGGCAAAAGGGGAAACCTGGGGGAGATCGCCTTCCAGACCGAGGTCCAAGTGAGAATCCTTTAGGGCCGGGGGGGGCCCCCTGGGGGGTCCAGTCCTGGGATCTGGAGCCGTCGCGAGGGGGCCCGCAAGACAGGGCCCGACCTGAATGAGAAGGAGGGTTGGGGAGAGGGCCTTTCGCCTTTTTGGAAACTGGGCATTGGTGGGAGAGGTGGCCATGAGTACTGCAGGTGGGGTAGAAGGCAGGTTTGTTTTCGTAGATCAGGGGTTGGCTCTAGAGGTAGGACCCGTAGGAGATGGTCACCGAGGAGGGGAGAATTGATTCGAGATTGGTGTTGACGCAGAATCGGGCATGCACCATCCGGGATCCTGCCTTGGTAGCAGGGTCAAAGGCCACCAGGTCCCCGACCGACTGAGCAATGAGTCTGAGGACGTCTTCGTGCCACAGATGGAAGGGAAGGTCTGGGAGCCAGACCCAGACCGGGGCGAAGTTGATGCTTTGGGTGCTGGGGTGGAAGTCAGCTCCATACCACCTGAGGAAGAGGCTCTTGCGCCCCAGAAACTAGGGCCCGCCCGATAGAATCTTTTCGACGTCTTCACTGTTGTTTAATTTGATGATGAAGAAGCCCTTGGTCAGGGGAACCAGCTAGATGTGCCCGAAAACCTTCCATTTGGTAGCTGCCTACCTGCGAATGGTTTCCATGTTGGGACGTCCTCCCAGGAATTTCCCTACTAAGGAGGCATAAGAACCAGCAACCAGGGAGGAGAAGACCTCCACCTGGATAGAAATGTGAGTGTCCTCGAGGCAAAGACCTAGCCCCGAGGCCCGAGAAGGGGTCTTGGTGCCCACTAAGATCTGCTGATAGGAGGGTTTGGGCCCGCCCGGGACAAAGCCCCGCTCAGGAGCAGGGGACTTATTCCCCAGCCCTGCGCTCTCATCGAGGCTAGCCTGTGGGCCAGGGCCCAAGACACCCTGGCCCCGAAACGGATCAAGCGCAGACCCATCCACTGGGCCCGTCGGGGGTCCTGCAGGCCCAGGACCGGGCCTTGACGTGCCTGTCCCCGACATCGGGCCCGATCCCGACCGGGGACCTGCACCAAGCACTGCACCTGCCCCCAACCTTGTAACTAGTCCTGCTCCCGCCCCTGATCCTGCTCCTGCGCCTACTCCCGCTCCAGCTCCCGCCATCTTTCGACTCTAGCCGTTATCTCTAGTTTTTTAGCATCTAAATTAATTATATTTTATTGAAATACTTCCATTCTAATTACATAATAACAACATCATAATATCACAATAAATTAACAATTATACATTGTCAAAGACAAGATTATGTATTACAAGATTAATATTTGGGTCTTAAATAAATATGTGAACCACAAAATCTTGACAAAATAATAAAAATGATACCCGTAAAGAAATTAAGGATTTAATTACCCGTAACACTAAAAAAATGTCATGGTCTGACGGATTGTCTTAGGCTGTATTACAAGATTAGTATCTGGGTCTTAAAAAAAAAATAATGTTAACCACAAAAGGATTTAATTACCGTTAACATTCAAAAATATCATGATGGTCTGACGTATTGTCTTAGGCTGTCGTTCGTCCACAATCCTAGAAAGGAATATGGTTTTAAGGTCCTGGAAAAAAGGCCATTCGCAAAACATGTCGAGTCAAGCCGTCTGCATGGAAAGTCAAACCTCCTGCGTAGGGAAAAGGGCACTAGACAAGACACCAGTTATGACTGAGGAAAGGAACTGGCAGGATGTCTCGGCTGTCCATTCCAAAGATGGATGCTCTTTTTTTTGTCTATTCCAAAGAAAAAGGAAAGTGGCGTGCCCAAGACTAAAGAACTTAGATGTAAAAATTCATACAGTCACCGGTGGACAATGATGATGGACGACGATATAACGATGTAGGTTCGTGTGTATACAGCTTACTTTATGACCGTAACCAGGAGGCTATGCGTATTAAAATATTACACGTTCTGAATAGTCGGACATGCATGGAATTATCGAACGTGCACTTCTTGAAGTTCAATTTTGAAACTTATCTAGAAGGTTGGACTTGGGATTATATGTTGAAAGGATATAACCTAAGATTTCATAAAGGTTAACTTGGACTCTGTGAGCAAAAAGCTTATAAAAACTGTGTTGGGGTGTGTATAATGCCCAGCAAGAGTTTGCCGTCTCTGTTTTGTCAGAAGTAGATGGCTGTCTTTTGATAAAGAGTGTAGTTGTACGAGTTGGCCAATCTACTCCTTCCACTACTCTGTCTTGTTAGAAGATGGATGCCTTGAAAGGAAATAAAACCGAAATAAATTCCAAATCGCGAGTTAAAATCGCGTCGGAAAACTACTTCGGGTCACGAAAAATTGCTTCGGCAATTTTACTTCGGCGAGGGAAAGAGTCTCGGAGGAAAGTACGCCCGAAGTATCTACTTCGGGGATAAACTGCCGAACTGGAAATGCTTCGGCAATTTTTACTTCGGGGAGGAACTTCGGGGAAGTTTCCAGCGAGGGAAAAACTTCGGCGAGGGAGAGAGGTTCGGGAGAATTTCCAGCGAGAGGGAGTTTCGGGGGAGGATACTTCCGAAGTAAATTTACTTCGGGGAATGTCTTCCGAAGTGACTTCTTCGGACGGGAGGGCTGCGAAGTTCGGCAGCCCGCGACAACTTGGACGAACCCAAATGCCGCAATGTGCTTCGGCACAAACAACCAAACCCGACTCCTTTCTGGATCGAACGGGTGTTTTCACTTCGGGCCAAACCCTAGCTCTGGAATATCTGCAGATAAAAAAAATGCACAGAGACCAAAATATGCAGAATAAATATTTATATATTTAACTATAATGCCGGTTTACAAGTGCTTCCAACTGAAGCGTTTACAATCTTCTGCAAGACGAAATGTCTGCAGGATAAACTCAAGACTTAAATGGGAGACTGCTGCTCCACTCTCCGGCTAATGGCTGCTGCTACTCTGCTCCTCTCTTCTCTACGCTTTCCTCATACTCCTAAATGACAAAATGGCCCCGGTATTTATAGGCGGGGAATGAGGACAAAGGGCGGGATAAACTCACCAACCCACCGACAAGAAGTAAATGCACGTAAGGTTCCTCGTCCAATCACCGAACGCCCCAGCTACTTGCACGCTTGGACAATTAATGTCCCGATTTGCGTGCTCGCATTCTCGCTTCGATTGTTTCGCTTCGGAGGGCAAATGAGAACGCTTCGCGACGAACCATTTTTCGGGGGCTGCCGATTTGTCTCTCGCGCCGAAGCATCTTCCCAAGGTGTTTCGGAAAGACTTTGCGCCGAAGCGCTTTCGGGCGTGATGTTTGGTTTAATATTTCCAACACCCTCCTTTAAACCAAACTTCACACATTCTCTGACGCCCAACATATCTCGCAATCTGGCGAAGTCCTCCTCCTTCAAGGGCTTTGTGAAGATGTCAGCCAACTGCTCCTTCGATCTGCAGAACTGCAACTGTACTTCGCCGAATTTCACCAGCTCTCTGATGAAATGGTACCGGATGTCTATGTGCTTTGTCCGGCCATGGAAGACTGGGTCCTTCGAGAGCGCGATGGCAGAGTTATTGTCACAAAATATCGTTGTTGCTGCTTCGGGCGGATGCTGTAGTTCACTCAGAACTCTTCTCAGCCAGACTGCCTGGCAGGCTGCTGAGGTGGCAGCAACATACTCTGCCTCTGCTGTAGATAGAGCCACAATTGGCTGCTTCTTCGAGGACCAAGAGACGACTCCGGATCCAAAATGGAAGGCATTCCCCGAAGTGCTCTTCCTGTCATCTACGCTACCAGCCCAATCGTTGTCGGTGTAGCCAATTAACTCCAGCTTGGTCCTTTCTGGCATAGTGGAGTCCATGGTTCCTTGTGCCATTGACATATCGCAGGATTCTCTTGCCTGCTTGCCAGTGAGTGTCTTTGGGCGACTCCATGAACCGACTGATTAAACTCACGACGTACATCAAATCTGGCCTGGTTGCAGTCAAGTACATCAAGCTTCCAACTAAACTTTTATAGAGAGTTGGGTCAACACTTCTGCTGTTGTCAGTCTTGCTCGACTTGACGCCAGTGGTTGCCGGAGTGATGGCAGGCTTGCTGTCCTCCATCTTAAAACGCTTCAGGACATCCTTTGCATACTTGCCCTGAGAAATGAAGATGCCATCTGCTGATTGGACAACTTCAATACCAAGAAAATATTTCATCAGCCCCATGTCCGTCATTTCAAACTCGGACTTCATGGCTGTTCTAAACTGCGCAAATAGGCTGCTGCTATTGCCAGTATATATCAGATCGTCCACATACAGGCAGACGATTATCAGCTCACCTGCTTCATTTGTCTTCATGTACAGGGAGTGCTCATATGGGCATTTTTGAAACCCATTCTCCTGAAAATAGCCATCAATACGGCTGTACCATGCCCGGGGTGCTTGCTTCAACCCATACAGGGCCTTCTTCAGCTTCAGGACCTTGTCCTCTTGTCCTTGTACTTCATAACCGGGTGGCTGGTCTATGTAGACCTCTTCTTCCAACACTCCATTCAGGAAGGCAGACTTGACATCCATCTGGTACACGCTCCATCCCTTTTGAGCTGCTAGTCCCAGAATCATTCTGACTGTGTCAAGTCGGGCTACAGGTGCGTACACCTCATGATAGTCAACTCCTGACTTCTGCTTGTAGCCTTTCGCCACTAATCTGGCTTTATGCCTGTCAACTTCTCCTTGGGCGTTGAACTTCGTCTTATACACCCACTTGACCCCAATGGTCTTCTTTCCTATTGGAAGATCTGTCAGCTGCCATGTCTCATTCTTCTCAATGGCTGCTATCTCCTCATCCATCGCATTCACCCATGTGCGATTCTGACTTGCCTCTTCAAACTCCACTGGATCACACTCCGTAAATAGGGCAAAGTCAGAATAATCTTCATCCATCTGATTACGAGTTACCTCATAAATATCTTGCAAGCTCCGAGTCTTCGCAAGTGTTCTCAGATTTTGAATTCTGCTTGCAAGTGAAGGTGATCGGGATGATGTGGTTGTGCTGCTGCTGGCACCACTATTGCTGCTTGAAGGCACAGGTGGCTGCACACTGTCTTCCTCCAAGTTTACAGGTTCAGCAACTGCTGGTTCAGGCTAACCAGTTCCTAGGCTTCATCCTCCAGGAACTTCACATCTCGACTGATGACAAGTTTCTTTGTCACAGGATTGTACAGCCTGTATGCCTTTGCTGGTTCGTTGTATCCTGTGAAGATGCATCTTTCAGCTTTGTCATCCAGCTTCTGCCTTTTCTCATCTGGAACATGTGCATATGCTATGCACCCGAAAACTCGCAAATGAGCCACACTTGGCTTCAGATTGCTCCAGGCTTCCTCTGGGATTTTGTCTCTCACACTCTTGGTGGGACATCGGTTCAGCAGATAAACTGCACAACTTACAGCTTCTACCCATAACTCATGTGGCAAACTTTTTGCCTTCAGCATGCTCCGTGCCATCTCCATGATTGTTCTGTTCTTCCTCTCAGCTACACCATTCTGCTGCGGTGTGTATCTGGCAGTGAACTGCCTCCGAATTCCATGCTGCTTGCAGAAGTTGTGGAATTCGTTGGAGATGTATTCTCCACCTCCATCAGTTCTGAGAGTCTTCACATAATATCCGCTCTGTTTCTCAACCAGAGCCTTGAACTCCTTAAACTTCCCAAATGCCTCTGACTTCAACTTGATGGGATAAATCCAGGTCTTCCGGCTGAAGTCATCAATGAAAGTCAGGAAATATTTGTTGCCGGCATATGTGGTGGTCTGCATGGGACCACAAATGTCTGAGTGCACCAGCTCCAATGGCCGTGATGCTCTCCAAGACTGTCCTACAGGGAATGCGTCCCTGTGCTGCTTGCCGACAAGGCAACCTTCACAAACTTGGTTCAGTTGCTCAATGAGGGGTAAACCCTTCACCATCTGCTTCCTATGCAGCAAGTTCAGGCCACTGAAACTCAGGTGACCGAATCTGAGATGCCACAGCCAGGTAGCATCCTTCACAACTGCACTCAGAGACATCAAAGATTCATTCTGAATCTGCAGCGGAAACATCTTGTTTTTCGTCATGGACACAGTTGCGATTTGTCCATGCACTTTGTCTCTGATTGAACAAACACCGTCTTTGAACTGAACAGTGTGTCCATTTTGCACAAGTTGTCCAACACTCAGCAGATTGTGCTTCAACCCAAGCACATAATAAACATTCTAAATTGTTTTTCTTTCACCGTGTCGGGTGCGGATGGAGATTTTTCCTTTCCCCATCACGGGAACTTTGCTATTGTTCCCCATCTTGACTTCAGATTGGACTGTTTCATCCAACTGTGAGAACATCTCCCTGTTCCCAGTCATGTGGTTGCTGCACCCACTGTCAAGATACCAAATGTTCTTCTTGCTCTCTTCCTCAACACTGCAAGTCAGTAGCATATTTCCTCCTGCTGCATTTTCAGTTTCCTCTGTATAATGGGCTTGTCGTTGATTCTCGTTCGCCATTTTCTTTCTGCACCGTGAGGCATAATGGCCGAACTTATTGCAGTAGTAGCATTGGACCTTTGACATGTCCTTCTGTTGAGACCTTCCTTGCTGATATTTGCCAGTGCCTCTTCCTCCATGCTGATGAAAGTTGCAACTGGGCTCGCTGTCATGAGGGTTTGACCTCCCTCCTTGCTTGTTACTTCTCCCACGTCTGCTTCTGCCTCTTCCTCCTTGAGAACTAGAAGCGTTGTGGTGGGAGTCTTGTCTGTCGTTGTCTCGGACTGAGACTTTTGCTTTGAAAGCTTGCTCCAAAGAGGACTGAGTTGAGCGGCTCAGCCTCTGCTCATGTGTCTGCAGGGAACCCATGAGTTCGTCCACCGAGAGGATTGTCAAATCCCTTGACTCCTCAATTGCAATTACCACAGAGTCGAACTTCGCTGGTAGACTTCGTAGGATTTTCTCCACGATCCTTTGATTCTGCACAATTTCACCATTCAACCGCATCTGGTTGATGACATCTGTCGTTCGGGTGAAGAAGTCGCTCATTGACTCTAACTCGCTCATCTGCAGGTTCTCGAACTGCCTTCTGAGCATCTGCAATTTTACCAACTTGACTTTGTTGGTGCCCTGGTACGAACTTGCCAGAATTTCCCAAGCCTGCTTGGCCTTGGTGGCTGATGCAATCCGCGGGAAGATGGTCTCCTCAACCGCTTGCATGATATAAAACAGGGCTTTCTGATCTTTCTTCCGATTCTCCTTCAGAAGATCTTTGTCAGCTTGGGAGAGGGCGGCCTGTGCTGCTGCATCTGCCGGCTCCGGGTATCCATTCTCGACCAAGTCCCACAAATCCTGAGACCCGAAGAGGATCTTCATCTGGATGCTCCAGTAATCGTAGTTCTTGCCGTTAAATCGCGGGATCTGCAACTGCAAGGAACTCTTTCCGGAAGCCATGCTTCTATCTCCGTGTCACGGCAACACGTCTCTGATACCAATTTGAAGGAAATAAATTCAAATCGCGATTTAAATCGCGTCGGAAAACTACTTCGGGTCACGAAAAATTGCTTCGGCAATTTTACTTCGGCGAGGGAAAGAGTCTCGGAGGAAAGTACGCCCGAAGTATCTACTTCGGGGATAAACTGCCGAACTGGAAATGCTTCGGCAATTTTTACTTCGGGGAGGAACTTCGGGGAAGTTTCCAGCGAGGGAAAAACTTCGGCGAGGGAGAGAGGTTCGGGAGAATTTCCAGCGAGAGGGAATTTCGGGGAGGATACTTCCGAAGTAAATTTACTTCGGGGAATGTCTTCCGAAGTGACTTCTTCGGACGGAAGGGCTGCGAAGTTCGGCAGCGCGCGACAACTTCGGCGAAACAAAGTGCCGCAATGTGCTTCGGCACAAACAACAAACCCGACTCCTTTTCTGGATCGAACGGGTGTTTTCTCACTTCGGGCAAACCCTAGCTCTGGAATATCTGCAGATAAAAACACATGCACAGCGACCAAATATGCAGAATAAATATTTATATATTTAACTATATTGCCGGTTTACAAGTGCTTCCAACTGAAGCGTTTACAATCTTCTGCAAGACGAAATGTCTGCAGGATAAACTCAAGACTTAAATGGGAGACTGCTGCTCCACTCTCCGGGTAATGGCTGCTGGTGCTTCACCCGTTCTGCTGCTCTGCTCCTCTCTTCTCTACGCTCTTCCTCATTCTACACTCTAAATGACAAAATGGCCCCGGTATTTATAGGCGGGGAATGAGGACAAAGGGCGGGATAAATTTCACCGGCCGACTGACAAGAAGTAAATGCAACTGTAAGGTTCCTGTCCAATCGCCGAACGCCCCAGCTACTCGCACGCTTGGACAATTAATGTCCCGATTTGCGCGCCTGCATTCTGCTTCGGCTGTTTTCCGCTTCGGAGGGCAAATGTAGACTGCTTCGCGGCGAACCATTTTTCGGGGGCTGCCGATTTGTCTTTCGCGCCGAAGCATCTTCCCAAGGTGTTTCGGAAAGACTTTCTGCCGAAGCGCTTTCGGGCGTGATGTTTGGTTTAATATTTCCAACATGCCTTTCATTTGGTAAAAATTGGCCAATCGACTGTTTCCACTAGTTTGATGATCACAGTAGCTTCTTTGCTTGCCGGAAACCTCTTCCTGTTTCTCCTCCTCCGTCCATAAGAACCGTCTCATCATCGTCTTCCTCCGGGGAGTTTAGGCCTCCCCTTCGTTGGCGAGAAATTAGGCTCTTCGCCGCAACAAAGCTCAAGAATTCTTTGACAGCAGAGTGAAGAAATTCGGTAATGTCTTCAAGACATCGCTGGTAGGCCATCCCACCGTCGTAGTCTGCGGACCCTCGGCAAATAAGTTGATCCTCTCGAACGAGAACAAATTAGTTGTGAATTCATGGCCGAGTTCTTTGATTAAGCTCATCGGACAGGAGTCTCTCTCGACCAAAACAGGAGAGGAGCACAAGAGCGTATGTGCTGCTCTCGCCAGCTTCTTCAGCACCACAGAATTGCAGAATAACTTGGACAAGATGAGCTCAGTAATCCGAGAGCACATTTACAAAAAGTGGAAGGGAAAAGAACAAGTAAAGGCGCCTCCTCTGGTAAAGCAGCTTGTTTTCTCCGTTGCAACCAATTTGTTTTTTGGTACTGATGACGAGGATGAACAAAAACACATTCGCCAGCTCTTGGCAACAATTGCAGTGGGAAGTTTAGCAGTGGCTGTAGATCTTCCAGGAACTCGTTTTCACAGGGCCATCAAGGCGCGCCAGGAGCTCGACAAAATCATCTTTTCATTAATGGAAAACAGAAGATCTGAGAGAAATGAAATATACATGGCAAGCCGCTCAAGAGACGCTGCACCTGTTTCCCCCAGTTTTCGGGACTTTTCGCAGGGCAATTACTGACATTCATTATGACGGTTATACGATTCCGAAAGGATGGAAAGTAAGCTTCGGGTCTCTTCTATATAAATTATATTCTTACTTTTGATTTTCAATATTCGAAGGCTTGTTCCGCTTGGTTGGTAACATGTGGGGTTGGTAACATGTGGGAATGGATAACAGTGTGGTTATATTATGTAAACAGATTTTATGGACACCCTATTCAACACATGGAAAGTATGAATATTTCCGCGAGGCGGAGAAGTTTAGGCCAAAGAGGTTCGACGTGAAGAATTTAAATGTGGTCGCGAGTCGCTAAGCTCTCGGAAATTTAGGTTTGAGACGGCGATCGCTCCAAGTCAAATGCGATACGGGAATCGCCAGCCAGTTGGAGCGATGACCAGAGTCGCTCGAAGTCAGAGCGACGCTCGGTGGCTAGAGCGACTCTCGTGTTCGCTAGCTGGCCGGTAAGAGCGACTCTCGGGGTCGATGGCTGACAGAGCGACGCTAGGAGTCACTCACAGGTTAGAACGACTCTTGAGGTCACTGTTTAGTCGAGGGATGCTCAGAATCGCTCACAAGTCTGAGCGATTCACGGAGTCCCTCACAAACTTAAACTTAGATAGAGTAGATCCTTCCTTGTAATCGATACGACAAAAGGAAGAATCTGGAGATCGCACCGAAGACAAAACAAGAAGGGGCAAGATGTGATTATCTAGAAAATGAGAGAAATCTGCGGCCCAAAGTTTATCTTAGAAGAATATAAGGAATTTGACATAATTCTCCACCTTATAGAACATAACAAATTTAACACAAAAGATGGCGATTTTATTTAATATAACAGCCAGGTTACAATACTATCTCCACTACGGGAGTACACGCATCTGCATAAAATGCAAGATAAACTAAAAAACAAAGAAGAACATGAAGTTGTTATTCGGTTCTGTTACAACTATGCTACTGTTCTGCTGTTGTTCAAATATGGCTCTCCTTCTGCTACTTTGCATGCTTCCAAAATGCCAATTGAACCAGTATATATAGTTGGGCTTGGAATATAAGGCGGGAAACCTCTCAACAACCCGCACACGGGAAATAACTGCGACATAAATCGAAATAGTTGGTTTTTGGGAGCGAACTTCGGAAATGTTACCCATTATCGCTCCGCTAGGCGTGCGATTTCTAGAATTGCTCCTTTCTTGAATGATTCCCAAGATCGTTGTAGTGAGCGAGTGATTCCAAGAATCACTCCTCTCCGTAGAGACTTGCGTCAAGGGTGAAATCAAGTTTATTTTTTCTAACACCCTCCTTTAACCTGATTTCACAAGACCTTTGACACCCAGTTGCTCACGCAATCTGCTAAATTTTTCCTCCTTCAAAGGTTTTGTGAAAATATCAGCTACCTGCTCATTGGATCTGCAAAATAGTAGCTGGACTTCATCCAACTTCACTAGCTCTCTGATGAAGTGATATTGAATGTCGATGTGCTTTGTCCACCATGAAACACTGGATCCTTTGACAGTGCTATGGCGAAATTGTTGTCACAAAATATGGTTGTCACACCTTCTAGTCAATGGTTTAGTTCACCCAAAATCCTCGATGGCCATACTGCCTGGCATGCGGCTGACGTGGCGACAACATATTCGGTTTTAGCGATGGACAATGCAACAATAGATTGCTTCTTGGATGACCATGACACTCCTCTCAATCTAAGATGGAAAGCATACCCTAAAGTGCTCTTCCGATCATCAATGCTACCAGTCCAATGACTAGTTGTGTAGCCCACCAGTTCCATATGGTCTCGTCTAGCATAGAAAATTCCATGGTTTTGCATCCCGTTGACATAACGCAGGATCCTCTTTCCTGCTTGCCAGTGCGTGTCCTTCGGAGTCTCCATAAATATGCTAATCAAGCTCATTTTGTACATCAAATTTAGCCGAGTTGTAGTCAAATACATAAGAGTGCCAACTAGCCATTTAAACAGAGTTGGATAAACATTTCTATTGAAATCGAACTTGATCAGCTTAAGTCCTGTGGCAACAGGTGTGATGGCAGGTTTGTTTTCCTCCATCTTGAACCCCTTTAGGACATCCTTCACATACTTACTCTGAGAAATGAAGATGCCATATGCTGATTAGTCAACTTTGATGCCAAGAAAATACTTCATTAGCCCTAAGTTCGTCATATCGAACTCCATAATTGTTCAAAATTGGTCAAATAGTACATCACTATTGCCAGTGTAAATCAGATCATCCACATACAGGCAGACGATTATCAGTTCCCCTGCTTCATTTGTCTTTAGGTACAGGGTGTTATCATATGGGCATTTAACAAACCCATTCTCCTGAAAATAGCCATCAATCTGGCTATACCATGCCTTGGGTGCTTGCTTCAACCTATACAAGGCCTTCTTTAGTTTCAAGACCTTACCTTCACATCCTTCATGTTCATAACCTGGTGGCTGGTCTATGTAGACCTCCTCTTCCAACACACCATTGAGGAAGGCTTACTTGACGTCCATCTGGTAAACACTCCAGCCCTTCTGAGCTGCTAGTGCCAGAATCATCCTGATTGTGTCAAGTCATGCTACAGGCGCATACACTTCATGGTAGTCAATGTCTAAATTCTACTTGTAGCCTTTCACCACCAATCTGGCCTTGTACCTGTCAACTTCTCCTTGGGCATTGAACTTGGTTTTGTAAACCCACTTGACCCCAATGGTCTTCTTCCCTACTGGGAGATCTTTTAGTTGCCATATCTCATTCTTCTCAATGACTTCTATCTCCTCATCCATAGCCTTCACCCATTTTTTATTCTGACTTGCTTCTTCAAATGAAACTAGATCACACTGATTAAATAATGTAAACTTAGAATGTTATTCATCTTCATGATTTTGGGTTGCCTCATAGATGTCTTGCAAGCTCCTCGTCTTCGTGGGTGTCCTCAAAATGGGAATTCTACTTGCAAGCGAACGTGACCAAGATGGTGAGGCTATGCTACTGCTGGCACCAATACTATTTCTTGAGGCTACTGGTGGCTACACAGTGTTCTCCTCCAAGTCCACAAACTCAATGAATGTTGGCTTAGGATGACCAGTCTTCGATTTTCAGTTCCAAGCTTCATCCTCGAGGAACTTCACATCTCAACTGATGACAAGTTTCTTCATCATAGGATTATACAGCCGATATGCCTTTGCCTACTCACTGTACCCTATGAAGATGCACTTCTTCGCTTTGTCATCCAACTTTTACCTCTTCTCTTCTGGAACATGTGCATATGCTATGCACCAAAAAACTCACAAATGAGCCACACTCGGCTTCTGTTTGGTCTGCACTTTCTCAAAAATTTTGTCCTTCATACTCTTGGTGGGACATCTATTCAGCAGGTAAAATCCACAGGTTATAGCTTTTGCCCATAACTCATGTCGCAAACCCTTTGCCTTCAACATGCTACATTTCATCTCCATGATGGTTCTGTTCTTCCTCTCGGCTGCACCATTCTGCTGTGGTGTGTATCTAGCTGTAAGCTGCTTCCAAATTCCATTTGCCTTGCAAAAATTTTGGAATTCATTGGAGATGTATTCACCTCCGCCATCGGTCCTGAGAGTTTTCACTTGATAGCCACTGCATTTCTCCACTAGGGCCTTGAAATCCCTGAACTTGTCGAAAGCCTCTAAATTTTGCTTGATGAGATATACCCATGTCTTTCGACTGAAGTCATAAATGAAGGTCAAGAAGTATTTGTTGCTGGTGAAGGTGCTAGTCTGCATCGGATCGCAATTTTTTGAGTGCACCAGCTCGAATGGCTGTGAGGGTCTCCAAGACTACCCTGAAGGGAATGAATCCTTGTGTTGTTTACCAAATAAGCAACCCTCACAGACTTGATTTGGTTGCTCAATAAGGGGTAAATCCTTCACCATATGCTTCTTGTGTAGCAGGTTGAGGCCACTGAAACTCAGGTGACCGAATCTGAGATGCCATAGCCAGGTAGCATCTTTCACAACTGCACTCAAAGACATCAGAGATTTATTCTAAATCTATAGTCAAAACATATTGTTCTTGGTTATGGACACCATTGTAATCTGTCCATGCTCTCTTTCTCTGATGGTGCAAGCTTTGTCCTTGAATTGAACAGAGTGCCCCTTCTGCACAAGTTGTCCAACGCTTAGCAGGTTGTGATTCAAACCAAGTACATAGTACACATCACAAATCTGCTTCCTTTCATTGTGCCTAGTGCAGATAAGGATTTTTCCTTTATCCTTGATAGGTACCTTGCTATTGTTCCCCATATTCACTTTAGACTAGACTGTTTCATCCAGTTGTGATAACATCTCCTTGTTCCCCATCATGTGGTTGCTGCACCCACTAGCAAGATATTAGACGTTCTTCTAGATATCCTCCTCAATACTGCATGTCAATAGCATGTTCCCACATGCATATCTAGACCCTGCATTTCTGGCTTCACCTGTGTAGTGGGATTTCTGTTGGTTCTCCTTGGCCATCCTTTTTCTGCACTCGGATATGTAATGATAAAAATTCTTGCAGTAGTAACATTGGACCTTTGATTTGTCCTTCTTCTGATTGGATCCATCTTGCTAGTTTTTCCTACTACCTTTTCTTCCTTGCTGATGGAATTTGTAGTTGGTATCTCTGTAATTAGGGTTTGACCTTCCTCCTTGCTTGTTGCTTTTCCCATGCCTGCCTCTGCCTCTTCCTCCTTAATAGTTGGAGGTACCATGGTGGGATTCTTGTCTGCCATTGTCTCAAAATGAGACCTGCACCTTGAATGTCTACTCTAATGAGGACTAATTTGAGTGACTCAGCCTCTACTCATGCCTTTGTAGAGAATCCATGAGCTCATCCACTGATAGGGTTGTCATATCCCTCGATTCTTCAATTGCTATCACACCGAGTTGAAGTTAGCAGACAGGATTTTGAGAATCTTCTCCATGATTCTTTATCTCTGCATGATCTCTCCATTCATCCACATTTGGATGATGATGTTAGTTGTTCAGGTGAAGAATTCGCTCATGGACTTTGAATCGCTCATCTGCAGGTTCTTGAACTCCCTCCTTAGCATCTGTACTTTTACCAACTTCACTTTGTTGGTGCCTTGATATGAACTAGCAAAGATTTCTCAGGCTTGCTTCACCTTGGTTGCTGTTGCAATACACGGGAAAATGGTCTCCTCGATTGCTTGCATGATGTAGAATAGTGCCCTATGATCCTGTTTGCATTTTTGCCACATTGTTTTGATTTGTGATTATTCATGCATAAATTGTAAAATTCTCATTCCTATGTGTTTCTCTGCGAGTTTTGGTGCCAAAACAGCTAAAGTTCGAAGACTGTCGCGATATCGCGACCAAAAACATCATGAAGAGCACGGGTTAAAAATTATCATGATATCGTGACATGTTGTGTTATCGTGGGTCTTTGAGGAGAGAGAAGCCAAAGTCAGAGAATGTCGTGATATCGCGACGTGTTCCAAAATCGCGGTCAAAATGGTCAACGGAGGTAGAGCAGTGAAATTGTCGCGATATCGTGACATGTCACATTTTCGCGAGTTGCGATGGCCATGGAGCAGAGTGATAAACAAGGTCGTCATTTCATGACATAATTGAGCAAATGGCAATGATAATGAAAGATGTCACGATTTCACGACAGAAAAATGAACAAGGGCCAGAATGTCAAATCGTAGCGATATCATGACATGTCGCATTATCGCAGTCAAGGTGGACAGAAAAGCTTAAGGCATGAAAGGAATCGTGATTTCGCAACACTTTTGAAGATGTGACCAAGCAAGAAGAAGACGTCATGAAATCATGACAAATAGTGGCAACAAAAAGTGGCAACAGTAGAGAAAGCAAAGAAACGTCACGATTTCGCGACATATTGTGGAGAAAAAGCTAAATAGACAAGAATGTCACAATTTCGCGACATGTCGCATTTTCGCGATGTGAAAGCGCAGAAAGAACAAAATGGTATGGAATGTCACGATTTCGTGACATGTTCCATTTTCGCTACCTGCAAGACGAAGAAGGCCAAGGGAGAGAAAACTGTCACGATTTTGTGACATGTTATAGTTTCACGGGTAGACAGAAGAGAAAGGCACAGAAAGTAGAAGACATCACGATATCACGACATGTCGCATTTTTGCGACAGGAAGCAATGAGAAAGTCGAAAGAGAGAAAGGTGTAGTGAAATCGTGACTTGTCATGTTTTTGCGGTTTGAAACAATGCAAAGACAATATGAGGAAAGAACGTCGTGATTTCATGACAAGTCAAAGTTTCGTGAGAACAAAGCAAAGAAGGAGCAAAATATAAAAATGTCGCGATTTCATGACATGTCACGTTTTTGCGACCTCAAGTGATAAAGGAGAATAAAGAACCGAATACGTCACGATTTTGTGACATGGTTGGTTTTCGCGATCCAAAATGACAAAAGTGTACGGAGGAGAAACATGTCACGATTTCGCGACCTGTTACAGTTTCGCGCCAGAAAGGGGTTCAACGACCCGATGAAATATTATGATTTCCAAGGATTAAAAGCACTCCAGAATTGAATGTTTTGTTGCTTTCCAATGCATGCAAGGTAGAACAATGTGTTCAGTCCTGTAGTTTTCGAAGCCACCAGAATTGAAGACGCCTCCATTATTCAAAGCTTTTGTTCATGATTTTTTAATGGTTCTAGCATGCTCCGATGATGACCATTTAATGAAGACGATCGGTTCCTTGTTTCATTTAATTTCTGGTTTCTTCGAGGCTGGTTTAAGGGGATCATTTCCTTGTTTCTGTTGCACATTTTCATAGATATCGAGGAGGTTCGTTTCATATTTTAAATGCTACAAAGAGGCAAGACCTCTATAAATATCAGTGTATATCTCAGAAAGAGGTATCGAGAGAGAGACTTTTGCTGAAACACTTTTCAAGTTCTTTGCATGAATGAAAGATATTTGGCCTCTAGTTTTGCAAGCAACTTTCTGTGTGTTTTTCCTTCTATCTCATGCATTCCTTATTTACGCTCGTATTTCTTATCTGTTGCTTAATTTGAATTCTGCATCTGAGTTTAAATATTGCTAGTGAAGAAGTGAGTTCTGAATGTGATTTTGGAGGTCATCCCGTGCAAGGTTGTAAGTGAATTACGTTGATGTCTTCTCGTTATATGTTGTTAATGTGCTTAAAGTTATCTCGTTGCTAATCTTTCTCGATCCGACAAGTTTGGCCTGTGGACATTTCCCATTTCTTTCTGTAATTTCTCATTTCTTTCTGCATATTTCCAGTTCCTTTCCTGCAACTTTAGTCTTAAATCAAGCTTAGATTTAGTAAGGGAACCAACCCTCTTTGGAGATTGGTTTGGAAGACATTTATTTCTCCCAACATTTCAATGTTGGTCAGGTCTAGGGCACATTTTGTATAAAATCCTTTCTTGTGGCAGATTCGTGAACAATAGTTTTTGGCACGCCCGGTGGGACAGACTGTTGCTGTCTCAGAGAGATCCCATAGTATTGAGGGTTTAATGTTCGCCTTCATGCCTTATAGTTAGAACATTTGGTGACTTTGTAATACCTAGATATCTCTAAACGTGGGTACAGTGAAAGCTGTACTTCATGATCACGAGATCGAAGTCCAAAAAATTTGAAAATCTTGTTGAGTTTTTTGAACTTGACAACACAAAAAGAGGTGAACACTCTAGGTTGGTTTCCCCATAACTTGCATCATCTGCCATATCCACAAAAATTCCTGGTATTGTTACTAGTTTTTCATCTTCTCAGTCACATCCACTAGTCCCAATGGCCCAATATCCTCAACCCAGGCAGTTTCAGCATGGAATAGTTCAGGAGCCTTGAATTTGCAGGCTCAAAATCCAGTTCCTCAGGCTGCTTTGAAAGCCTTGCAAACCTATGATGGTACTGGTAAGACGACATATGAACATATTCATGATATAACTTCTTTGGCAGCCATTCATGATATTACAGACGAAGATGTGATGGTGAAGTTATTAGTACTATCCTTGAGAGGAAAATTGCTGTACTGGTATTGATCTCTTCAACCAGGCACTATTGCGTCCTAGGATCAACTAGGAGAACTGTTAGTTAAGAATTTTCATGAACGGGTTGATCCATTTTCTTTGCTGCATCAGTTTAATGCGATTCAAAGGCATCCGCAGGAGGTGATAGCAGATTTTAATGTTCAATTTACCAGAAGCTGGCAGCGAGTGCCTGAGGGTCTTCACCCTACCCATGAGCAAGCTACATTCTACTATCTTCGAGCATTCAATATAGAAATTGGCTTGGATATCAGGCAGTCCAATGTGATGACCTTCCCAAAACTGTTCGAACAAAGACAAAATATAGAGGCAGATTTGATTGCAATCGGTAGGCTTCCTCCAAAGGTAGCAATGCCCATTTTACCTGATATTCCACAACATTTATATCCTAGTTCATTTTTGCAATCTATGTCTTCCATGTATCCTGTTCCATCATGGAGCTCCAAGTGCACCTCGATTGCACCCATCCCGGTTCCTCGCCTCCCTACTCCAACAAATCCCCGATTGCTTGCACCCAGCATTCTACCATTCCTCACTTCCACTTCATTTCCAGCATTACCGACACCGCCAGCACCTTTGCCCTTGCCAGCACCTCCTACGCCTGTAAATCCTGATCCTTACACAACACTCTTGCAAGAGGTAAAATTTGCCAATTCTGCAATAAGAGCAATGGGCAATAAGATCACACTCATTGAAAGGAAGCAAGCTGAGCGAGATTTCCAGCCCAGGAGATTTTAGCCTCCGCCGATTACTAGAGAACAAGTTGCTTCAACAAGCAAAGCACCCGAGAAGAACCTGACTGTTTTGGCAAATGAAGATGCATCCCTTGTAGAAAGAACATATTGGTGTTCAACATGTAATGATCCACATGGCAAAGATACTTGCATGGTTCATTTGAATTATGTGCAGACATTGGCCGCTAGCTCTTCGGGAGGGCAAGTCAACATGATCTCTGAGATAGGTCATAGCTTAATGGTTCCATCTGAAGAACAAGTTTCAGTTCTCACAAGGACTGGAAAGAAGCCTGTTACAGTAGACCCTACTGAGCTGGAGCCATTAAAAGTGCCATCTAATTTGAGAAAACAAGTGAAAACTCCTGTGCCAGTATCAAAGCTAGATGCACCTATTTTATCAAAAGATCCTGTTTCACACAGAGTACAAGAAAAAGTTGTAGCTACACAGGCAAGACGAGAAGTAGTGACAAAGCCAAAAGAGAGAAAGGTGTAGCAAAATCGTGACTTGTCACGTTTTCACGGTTTGAAACAGCGCAAAGACAATATGAGGAAAGAACGTCACGATTTTGCGACAGGTCATAGTTTCGTGAGAACAAAGCAAAGAAGGAGCAGAATAGAAAAACATCACGATTTTGTGATGCATCACATTTTTGCGACCTCAGGTGACAAAGGAGAATAAAGAACCGAATACGTCACGATTTCACGACATGGTTGGTTTTCACGATCCAAAATGCCAAAAGCATACGGAGGAGAAACATGTCGCGATTTCGTGACCTGTTACAGTTTCGTGCCAAAAAGCGGTTCAACGACCCGATGAAATATTGTGATTTCCAAGGGTTAAAAGCACTCAAGAATTGAATGTTTTGCTGCTTTCCAATGCGTGCAAGGTAGAACAATGTGTTCAGACCTGTAGTTTTTGAAGCCACTAGAATTGAAGATGCCTTCATTAATCAAAGCTTATGTTCATGATTTTTTAATGGTTCTAGCATGCTCCGATGATGACCATTTAATGAAGACGATCGGTTCCTTGTTTCATTTAATTTCTGGTTTCTCCGAGGCTGGTTTAAGGGGATCATTTCCTTGTTTCTGCTACACATTTTTGTAGATCTCGAGGAGGTTCATTTCATATTTTAAATGCTACAAAGAGGCAAGACCTCTATAAATATCAATGTATATCTCAGAAAGAGGGATCGAGAGAGAGACTTTTGTTGAAACACTTTTCAAGTTCTTTGCATGAATGAAAGATATTTGGCCTCTAGTTTTGCAAGCAACTTTCTATGTTTTTTTCCTTCTATCTCATGCATTCCTCATTTACACTCGTATTTCTTATCTGCTGCTTAATTTGAATTCTACATCTGAGTTTAAATATTGCTAGTGAGGAAGTGAGTTCTGAAATGTGATTTTGGAGGTCATCTGCGCAAGGTTGTAAGTGAATTACGTCGTTGTCTTCTGTTATATGTTGTTAATGTGCTTAAAGTTATCTGCTGCTAATCTTTCCCGATCTGACAAGTTTGGCCTGTGGCTACATTTCCCATTTCTTTCTGTAATTTCTCATTTCTTTCTGCATATTTCCAATTCCTTTCCTACAACTTTAGTCTTAAATCAAGCTTAGATTTAGTAAGGGAACTAGCCCTCTCTGGAGATTGGTATGGAAGATATTTCTTTCTCCCAACCTTTCAATGTTGGCCAGGTCTAGGGCGCATTTTGTATAAAATCATTTCCTATGGTAGATTCATGACCAACAGATCCTTATTCATATTTTCCTTCAATAGGTCCTTGTCGGCTTGGGAGAGGGTGATCAGTGCTACTGCATCTACCAGTTCTGGGTAGTCATTCTTGACCAAGTCCCAATGCTCCTGAAACTCAAATAAGATCTTCATCTAGATGCTCCAATACTCATAATTCTTGTCATTGAACTGTGACATATACAACTGTAGGGAGTGGTTTTTAGAAGCCATGCCTCAATATCTACGGGATGACATAGAGGATTTAATACCAATTTGAATAATTTAAATGTGGTCGTGAGTCACTAAGCTCCTAAGAAACACTTAGAAATTTAGGTATGAGATGACGATCACTCCAAGTCAAATGTGATACGGGAATTGCCAACCAGTTGGAGTGATGACTAGAGTCACTCAAAGTTAGAGCGATGCTTAGAGTCACTCAATGGTCAAAGCAACTCTCAGGTTTGCTAGCTGGCAGAGCGACTCACAGAGTCGCTTACTGGCAAGAGTGACTCTTGGGGTTGCTTGCTGGCAGAGAGATGCTTAGAATTTCTCATAGGCTAGAGTGAATTTCGGGGTTGCTGGCTAGCCAAGAGATGCTCAGAATCGCTCACACATTCAAGTGATTCATGAAGTCCCTCATAAACTTAAACTTAGATAGAGTAGATCCTTCATAGTAATCGCTACGACAAAAGAGAGAATTCAGATATTGCACCCAAGAAAAAATAAGAAGGGACAATATGTGATTATCTAGCAAATGAGATAAATCTGTGGCTCAAAGTTTGTCTTACCAAAAAATAAGGGAAACTTGAAAATTTGACGTAATTCTCCACCTTGCAGAATAGAAAAAATTTAACACAAAAGATGGCAATTTTATTTAATATAACAACCAGGTTACAATATTATCTATACTGTGGGAGTACACGCATCTTCATAAAATTTAGGATAAACTGAAAAACAAAGAAGAACACGAAGCTGCTATTTGGTTCTATTACAACTCTGCTACTGTTCTACAACTTTTGCTACTCTGCATGCTTCCAAAATTCCAACTAAACTAGTATATATAGCTAGGCTTGGAATATAAGGTAGGAAACCTCTCAACAACCCACATGCGTAAAATAATTGCGATGTCAAATCGAAACAGCCAGTTTTTGGGAGCGAACTCCAAAAATATTACCCATTATCGCTCCACTAGGCATGTGATTCCTGGAATTGCTCCTTTCTTGAGTGATTCCTAGGATCACTACAGTGAGCGTGTGATTCTAAGAATCACTCATCTTCGAAGCGACTTGCATTGGGGGTGAAATCAGGTTTATTTTTCTAACACAACGAAGGAGAGGTGGATGTCAGTACTTATGTTTACTTACCATTTTGAGCAGGCACTCGCAAATGTCCAGGATGGGAGCTCTCCAAATTGGAGATACTAATATTCATGCATCATTTCATTAAAAAATTCAGTGGCTATTCCACAATTGATCCCAATGAAGGGATAGTCGCAGATCCAAAGCCCCCTCTCCATGCCAATGTATTAGCTATTAAGCTCAATCCTAGAGTCTAGACTATAGTTTCTACATTCTAAAATAATATAAGAAAATAAGACTGGGTCACGGCTTGGCAAGTCCATCTATTTCAATTCATCTCTACTCCTACTTTGAATGCATATTCTTATGCATTGATTTTGACTATATATGACAACATATTTTCACTGTTATTTTTTGTATTTGGACTCTCATTCAAAAACCCAAGTTCTTTGGACTCTCATGCATAAACTCAATTTTTTTTGCACTCTCACCCAGATTCAAACCATCATGTGAATTTGTTTAAAAAAAAAATATTGTGTTTTAAATTGTTTAAAATGTAATCGGTAATCTTACAGGCATAAATTAGATCTTAAGGCATTTTTCAAAGTAATAAATATTCAATCAAGAATAAACCTTGAAAAATACTTGTAAAGTTTTTCATATTTGATTGATATCCTTAAACATTTTATCTCACCATGTTTTTCATTTAATATTACATTTAAATGTTTTTCATTTAATATTACTTTTAAAAAGTTTCATATATATTAAGTTAAAGCTTTGTTATTAAAGAAATAAAATTGAGTAATAAACAACAAAAAGTAATGAGTGAGCTTATTTTTTCTTATTTTAAAATTTTATGAGAAAAAGTTAGTTAATATAGAAGAAAATTCAAAGCTAGTTAGTGTGGGAGAAAATTCAAGTATAAAAGCTTGCACTTAAAGATACTTTTGGTTGTGGATAATAATTCAAGAGTGATTGTAATCTTTATCTAGACAACAAATATTATAACAACAAAAATGATTATATTTAAATCAAGAGAATAGCATTAACAAGTAGATCATATGAAAACAATGCACTTTGATGTCATGAAAAGTTTCACTCTATGATAAGAGATTACAAATAGAAAATAATAGAGAAAGATAAAACAAAATGGTCATAATATAAACTTCAAGATGAATTGAGAATATATTGTAGTAGAAGTTGGGTTATCATTGATTTTTCACTCCAAAAAAAAGTGATAAATAAATCCCCTCTACATCATTAAATGTCAAGGGTTATCATGATTGAATCAAATCTAAAAATTAGAAGAAACAAATAAGGATATAAGGGATGAGCAATTACAATATACAAGTTTGAATTTAGAATGAATTTGAGATGCAAATGAAGATATAGAATAAAATTTAAAAATAAAAAAAGTATAAGAGATCAAATATAATGCATTTAAATTGTCTTCATTTCTCAATTATTATAAAATCCTCTCGCTACAATAAAAAAAAATGTATTGTAGAGTCTTACATTTCAAGGTTTTAAGATCAACATAAAAAACAAAGGAATAGGGAGGATATCCATGTAATTTAGCTATTTGAGGGTGTAACAACCCTCCTCATACGATCATTAATTATAAATTAATTAATTGATTACACTTGCCTTTTTCCTATAGAGCATGGTACTACTAATATCTATTGTGTATGCATGATCATGTACACATTTTTGATAGACAAGGATTGGTCAACAGAAAAGGTAAAAGGAGAAATGATGATTGGCTCTCGAGTACATGGAAGCTCACACTCGGTATATCATATAGGTGCATTACAAAGGATTTATGTTATTGTGTGAGATATATTTGAATGTTTGTTGCTTGATTGTTTAAATTTAAATGATACATGCATATGATTCATTGGTAATGAAGATGTCTATGACAAGGGAACCATTTTGTTAAAATAGAATTCCTTCATGCTAGTTAAAATTTATAAATAAGAAACCCCTAAGGGCTAGGTGGATTGGTAAGTACAAGTGTGGTTGGGCACTTACCAAGAAGAGACCTAGGTTCAAACCTTGGGGGAAGCCAACCCTTTGCAAAGGTAGTAGTTTGTTCCGAATACTTTGAGTGTTCATCAGACCGATGATGATGATATGAACCTCGAGTGACCGATGGTCCCCATATCATGCTAGGTCAACAAGAACAAGATATATAGGTTTGTTGGGAGTAGTCCCTATGGTTTGAACCCTATGTTGGCCAATTACTAAAAATAGTGGTTGTAACCAACTCTCCTATGTAATAAAAAAAATTACAAATAAGAAAGAAAGTTATTATTAAAATAATAAATACTAACAATGAAAAAATGAAATAAAAATAAAAATTTATTATATTCCTTTCTTAATATATTGTATAGATGTATATGGTAGATTGTGGTTATGTCGTGCTGAAGTATTGTGTGTAACTTTCATTATGACTCTACTGAAAAATATTATTTTTTATAACGGAAGTAGCGAAGATGGGGGAAATTGGTTGAGTAGAGAAAGTGGATGTTATCTTGCTTTGCATGTCAATTAAATTGGAGTGTTTCATGCATGGTTTTGCCTTCGTTTGTTAAAAAAATAGATATTTTTACTATTTTTGTTCTGCTGGGTGAATCAAACTAGTTTGGAAATTTTATCTCAATTGGAAAAGAAGTGGAAGGACGATGAAGTGATATACAACAAACTTCAGAATCATAGGTCAAGTCCTTGGATCTTTAATTAAGATATTTGATACAGTAGAATTGGATGAGTTTTATTTATCTCATAATGATGAATGCGTAGAATTAATAGGACTCATATGCTAATGCCTATAGTTGAATGAAACTGGTTTAGCTGTAAATGGTATACATTATTTGTACTTGAAATATAGAAGAGGTGTTCTTGATTTGTTGAGTTAAATAAATCTATGTAAAACCATATAAATTTGTCCATTATTTTTATAACTACTAGCACTGGATGAACTAGAAAGTGTATGTGAAAGGGTGCTATTTATTTTTGTAGTATGACATTGAAAATGATGGTTATTGAGGATATTATTGTTATGTTATCATGATGAATTTGTGTTGGAACTCCTCGTGGTATGAAATGAATGCATGGAAAGAGAGATTTTTGTATTCTTGCATGATGTTGAATTATTAGTATAAGGAAAACTTGGTGCTTTTATTTAGCTATGCATTCATTTAGAAGATGAGATTTTTTTATCCCAGTTGTACGTCTTACAAGTCTTCAATCGTCTAAATTATGATGGGAGAGAATATACTTGGAAAAAGTGTTGTTTTGTTATTCTTTTAGCATACGAGGAATGAGAACTTGGAGCGTTGCAACTCCTCTATTTGGACTCAAGACGTTGTCACTACTGTTAAGACAAAATTGTTCATAGTGTTTTTGTTAGTATGAGGAACTTTAACATAAAATATTTTTTTAGCCATATAATTACATGTTGAGACATTTGTTGTATTACATTGTGGTATGCGACCAGAAAAAAATGGCAGCTACGTATACTTTTTATTGTTCAAAATATACATTGAGATTGTGGATATAAAGCGAAGTCATAGTATTCCAAAAGGTATATGAAATTAAAAAGGGGTAGTGTGATATGTATTTCTTTAATACAAACAATTGTTGCCTTGTGGGACATTGATTCTTGCATGGATTAAATGGTTGTCTAGAAAATATGTTAATTATGTATAGAATGCTGAAGATATTATGTGTTTTTAACACCTTACTATTCTTTTAAAAAAAGACCTAAAAAAAGAATATTTATGTTTAAATTGGTGATATTTGAGGGGGTTTATTCAATAAGAGTTGCTCTGAAACTCGAGTGACTATCATTGAAAATCTCTTGAGTTTATTGTAGTAAGGTTTGATAACATAACTTGCCAATAAAACTGAGAGATATATTAGTTTATCATGAGAAAACAATACCCTAGTTATCATTTAAAAGTGGGTCCAATTTGAAAATGATATGTTAAATTCAGTAAATTTATTTTTGTTGAACAACCAAGTAAATGTTGTCTAATTTGTGCTAAATCCTGAAAGACATAAAGGAGCACCATGTTTATTAGCCTAGAGAAATACACTTTGATCATAATCAAAAGCAAACTACTTCTTTTAAAATGTGAATTATTAATCTTTTTTTCAAAAACTTTGGTTAGCTAAGAGTGTGACAATCTTCTAGGCAGTTTGTGTAAATTCATTGTATAAAACCATAGAGGCGTTATCCTTCTACTTCTTTTAGAATGTGAATTATTAAATATTTTTTCAAAAACTTTGGTTAGCTAAGAGTGTGACAATATTCTAGGCAGTTTGTGTAAATTCACTATATAAAATCATAGAGGTATTATCCTTGAGATTGATTCATTGTGCTTTAAATTGGGATACATAAATAATTGACTTTAGCTAGTTCATTGGGTGTAACCATATGTGGTATATATTTACACAAAGCCATTATTAAAACCCTTGTAAAGACAATCTTAAATATGGTATGGTTTATAAATTGTCAGCTTAGGGTGATGTAATAATATTTTATGTATCTAAAGTTGTTTAAAGTAAAGAACATTTATATTAGCATCGCTTTAGATATTTAAATATCAAAGTAAGTGAATTATTTGTTTTAAGAGAATTTTAAGTTGTATTTTATCTTTTGACTTATGATGAATAATAATGCCTTAATACAAGAAAAATAGGAAAGCCTAAGAATAATACTAGTGAACTTGAAACTAGTGATGACAAAATTATTTAGGAGTTGAGCTAATATTATTTGAAAATTGAGGTAGGAACTTTAGACTTTTCCTTTAGTAAAATTAAAAGTGTGCCTACCATAGTATTATAAATTGTAAAATATGGGAACATAAAACTTTAGAATATATGCTCATATTTAGATAAAAGTATAAAAGAAGTTAAACCTATGTAATGCTTAGTTAAATGATAGCTTTTGTAATATTGCTTAAGTTTAGTGTGATATGTAAACTATTAAAATTTTGGATCCTATCTAGAGTATTTAGTGATAAACGCTAGCTATAAATTCAAATAATTCTTTAGTATAACTCATTGAGAAGGATCAGAAAACTACTTAAGAACCTAAAAAAATAAATGAATGCTTAGTATAAATTCCTCGAGGAGGAAGATTCTAAAATAGGAAACTTGAAGATATCATCAAGAAGAGATGATTAATTGAAATTATCCAATGTTTTTAAGGTGTGGTCATGCACACAATGAGTCTCAAGAGCAATCATTGTCTAACAGAATTTTCCGTAATAAGATATTTGGTTAGATCTGGTAATAAGGGGCGATATGGAACACCATATCTAGGTTGTTATTTAGGTAGTACTATGATAAGTCCTATGTTCATTTGACTTAACTAGTTCATCCATTATGTTTGGTTTGGGACAAATGTGTTGGACATTTTGAGCTCAGTTAGTTGTCATTGATGTCAAGGTGAAAAAGTTGTCATTGATGCCAAAGTGAACAAATGGAGCCATCATCAACACCATGGAGCACACCATTATTAACACCAGGAACAAAGCGAAGAGTTGAAGAATAAATTGGCAAAATAATATTTTATGAGGGTTTAATTAAACCCATGGTGGCAGAATATTTTAAATCAAATCAGTGGAGTACAAGTTGCAGGTTTAAATTTACCCCATGGAAGACTTTAATTTTATTAAAGTCAAAGGTTTTAAAATATAATTTATAAAATTTAAATTCTATTGGAATTTAAATAATTTATAAATTATATAAAGGTTTAGCTAGCGCCGACGTCATCAAAAATTAAGGAGCATCGACGTCTAAATTCGAATGGTGGTTTTGTGTATAAATTAATGCCCAAAGGGGCATTCAAAACTTACCCCTCGATGAATTAATTCCCATGCAAAAAGGTTGAAGGTATTTCATGCATCGTGAACATTGAGGAAGAAGACAAAGAGCTTTGTCTTATTAGTGCCAGGGAAGAAGACAAAAAGAGGACAACATATGGTTTGAGCCACATAGGACACGGTGGTCCATTGGTAGTGCACGCTTTGCGAAGGCGTTGGGAAAGGAAGAGCCCACGTTCGATTCTCATGGACGTGCCAAAGGAAGACTTTTTGTTTGCATTCGATTTGAGCACCAGGTATAGAAGAAAGAGCACGAAGTGCTCGTTGGTTTCAAACGTGCGTCTAGCGCATGCGGTGGTCAAGCCCATGGCTAGAGCACTCGTAGAGGTAGAGATCGTGGGGTCGAATCCCACTAGTGGCAAAGGTAATTTTTTGATTAAAATTTATATTGCCTAAGGTTTTCTTAAAGGGTCATTTGGAGTTATAAGGGTTTGTGAAGATTTATTTTTAATTAAATTGCATTTGGAGTTATAAGGGTTTGTGAAGGATTATTTTTATTGGAAATTGATTTGTGCTATTTGGAGTTAAAAGGGTTTTTGAAAGATTGTTTTGTTGAGAAGGGATTTATGTTATTAAGGTTGTTAAAGAAAAAGGATTTGATTTTTGCTAAAGTTCTTCTTGCCATTAAAATTGATTAAAGAGGTTTTGAGTTATTTTGGTGGATGTTGAATTTATTATTAGTTGGGAGTTTATAAGGTGTTATTGGATAAATACTTTATGTATGTTGATGGTTGTTTTTGAAAGGTGGAGTGATAAGGTGTAATTGAGTATTTATATTATTTTGTGAGAAATATTTATCATCTAACCTCTTTGAGCTTGGCATAGAAGTGTTTGTGGTTGTGGCAGATTTATGAGATCCCTTCATCATCAAGAAAAAGGTATGAGCACATTCTTCCATAGTTGAGTTGATTGATTGGTTTTCTGGAAAATAAGTTTGGAGTGAAAAGGACTTGATTAGGGTTTCCTTTTTGAGAGTGTTTGAGTTAATGCTTCAAGGTTTTCTAGAATAAAGAGTTGTTATTAAAACCTTGTTTTATAAGCATTGTTGTTGAAGCCATTGGTAGTGTGAAGAACCTGAGTTAGGGTTGTGCAAAAGATCATGAGTATCATTGTTATGTGAATATTTTTTATAAGCATTGTTGTTGAAGCCATTGGTTGTGTGAAGAACCTGAGTTAGGGTTGTGCAAAATAACATGAGTATCATTGTTATGTGAATATTGTTTTATAAGCATTGTTGTTGAAGTGAGTTGTTGTGCAAAGAACTTGAACTAGAGTTTGAAAAGAACATGAGTATCATTGTTATGTGAGATTTGTTGTTGAGCATTGTTGGAAACATTTTGAGTTGATGTTTACATGCTTGGACTAGGGTTTGTGAGCAAGGGTTGTTTCTTGAGTGATTGGTTGAGTAGAGTTGGTTGAGCCTAGTCAAGTGGGTGTGTGAAGTGATTGTTCAAGTTCCATAAAATAAACTATCCTATATTCTGATTTGAGTTGAGAAAGTGTTTGAGCATTGAGTTGATTTTTTTTTTTTGTGGGTTTTTTTGTGGTTTTTTGGGGAGTTTGGCAAGTTTTGTGTGGGCTTGTTGAGCATATTTGAGTAAGTTTTGTGTGGACTTGTTGAGCAGATTTGAGCAAGTTTTGAGTGGACTTGTTGAGTATATTTGAGCAAGTTCTGAGTGGACTTGTTGAGAATATTTGAGCAAGTTCTGAGTGAACTTGTTGAGAATATTTGAGCAAGTTCTGAGTGGACTTGTTGAGCAGATTTGAGCAAGTTTTGAGTGGACTTGTTGAGCATATTTGAGCAAGTTCTGAGTGGACTTGTTGAGTAGATTTGAGCAAGTTCTGAGTGGACTTGTTGAGTAGAATTGAGCAAGTTTTGAGTGGACTTGTGGAGAATAGTTTGGTGCAGATTTGAGGATAAGTTTGTGCCAGACTAGAGATAGATATTGAGCATATTTGTGCTAGACCGAAGGACTATGTTTAGTGTAGATTTGAGATAGATATTTGGAGGTGATAGAGTAGAGAGGATAGTAGTCTCTAGTGGATAGAGATCCATTAGCTAGGGTAGTGAGGATAGGTCTTCTGAGTGGGGATAAGAGTCTTCAGTGGAGAGAGATCCACAAGCCAGTGTAGTGGAGGCAGTAGTCTTCTAGAGGATCACCATCCAGAGTAGAGGAGAAGGAGTTCTCCTATGGATAGAGATCCATGAACTTGATTTAGGGGATCAACATCTCCTTTGGATAGAGGTCCATAAATATTGTAATAGGGAAGGATTCCCAAGAGATTGATTGAGAAAATTTTAGTGAAATATTTTCTCCATGGAGTAGCCCACATTGGGTGAACCATGTAAATTGTGGTGTCTCTATTGTGTATGGTGATTTATGCATTGCTTTGATTACTGCTATTGATATTGCTATCTATACATTGCATAATATTGATTTGGAAAGAAAAGTAAAAAGTGGTCTTATACTGTTCACCCCCCTCTCAGTATAAGCTTGTGTTCTTCAATTGGTATCAGAGCGGGTTCCTTCAGAAGAGTTTAACAACTTGAAGGAAAAGCTAACAAGAACACAATGGATCCTAAGGAAGTGTCCTCAAATAATTCAGCACCAGTATTTGATGGAAGTGACTATATGTATTGGAGTATGATGATGAAGATCTACCTAATGGCACTTGGCAATGAAGTTTGGGAATTAGTGGAATTTGGATATGATCCCTTAGTCAATCCTCCTACAGATAAGGAAGGTAAGCTTCTACAACACTATAATTCAAAATCAATGAATGCACTTGTGAGAGGTTTGCATAGAACATAATCTATGAAGGTTATGCATTGTAAAACTACAAAAGAAATGTGGGATAAATTGCAAGGTATATATGAAGGAGATAAAAGTGTCAAGAAAGAAAAGATACGAAATCTCAAAGGACAATTTGAAACATTAAGAATGAATGATGAGGAAAATATCAGTGCTTATCTAATTTGAATTGATGAGGTTGTTAATGATATGCAAGGACTTGGAATGAAGATTGATGAATCAGATGTTTGTGATAAAGTCTTAAGAACTCTTCCAAAAATATTCAGTGAATAGGTTTCTGCTATAGAAGTGTCAATGGATGGTGATTCTTTGACAAGAGATAAGTTGCTTGGTATGCTTACAACTTTTGAGATAAGAACAAAATATCCTATTCCCCAGAAGGAAGCAACATTCAAAGCAATCAAGAAAACAAAGGGTAAGAAGTCAGAGTCAAGCAGTGAGTCATCCAGTGATGAAGAAGCTAATTATGGTAGAAGAGATAAAGATTCTAGAAGATCCAGAGATCTAAGATCTATTAAGTGTTTCAATTGTGGAAAGTTTGGACATTTTGCAACAGATTGTCAAGAACCAAAGAACAACAATGGTGAAGAAAAATAGGATCACAGGAACAAGGAATCAAAAAGATATAGGCACTAGAAGAAAAGCAAGGATGGACAAAGCAGACAAGGAAAGAAGTTCTTTCAAAGGCAAAAGAGGAGCTACTATGCGGATAATGCAAGTAAGTACTCAAGTGATAGTGATGCTAGTTTTTCAGACAATGATAGAGATGAAGTCCTATTTATGATTGAAGAAAAAGAGCAAGTTAAGAAAAAGACTCCAGTTATTCTCAAGTGTTTTAGATGTGGTAACTTTGGACATCTTGAAGATGATTGTACAAGGGATGGTTATAGTTTCAGTGATGATGAATATGAGAATGCACTTGAAGGACTAGATGAAAATCTTCTAATGGCTTTAGAAGAAGAAGTAAGTGATCCTATAGAAGACAAGCCAAAAGAAAATAAAGATGTGGACAAAGGTAAACAAATAGAGGAATATTCAGAAAAGGATGGTTATGATCTCAAGGGAGAACTTATCTATGCTCTTGACATGGTAAAGAAGGTAAGGAAGCAACACTCTAAACTTGAAATTCAGTTTCAAGAATGTGATGAAGAGAGAAGATTGCTCATAGAGGATTTAGAAAAATCAAAGGCTAAGGCAAAGAGGTTCAAAGATAAGTTAGAAGCAAAGATCTTGGAATGTGAGAAGTTAGCACAAGAAGTGGCACTACTAAAAGAAGATTTAGAGGACTCCAAGATCAAGATGAAAGGGTTTAAAAATAGCTCAAAGAACTTGGATAAGTTCATCAAGACACAAAAGACTACATCAAGCAAGATAGGTCTTGGATTTGAACAGGTTCAAAATAAATGGGAAGGAGAGTCAACTTCAAGTTTTGGAGGAGAAGAAACTTCAGATGAAGATACTTCAGAAGAAGACAGTGTAAAAGAAAGTGAGACATCTAAGGATGAGTTGGACAATAGAGAGTTCAACAAAAATAGGAACAATGCACAAAGAAGATACAAATGGAACAACAATCAGAATAGGAGACCAATGAGGTCAAGACAAGGAAACTTCAATGGAAGATGCTTTTCATGTCACAGGTTTGGGCACATGGCTTCACAATGCAGGACACATGTAAGATAGGAATATGGGAACAGACAACTTTTTCATGGGTATTTCTACTCATGTAATCAGTTTGGTCACAAGGCAATGAATTGCAAGATTCATGATAGAAGAGGATATGGCTTCACTAGGAGAAATCCTAAGACATTTGCACCTCCAAGGAATAATAACATTAAGTGTTATAAGTGCAATAATGATGGTCACACAACAAAGTGGTGTAGAGCAGACATTCCAAAAATAGGTATGAACAGGAACAAAAATATGAATATGAATAGGAATAGGAATAGGAATAGGAACATGGACATGAATAAGAATAAGAACAAGAATAGGAACATGGATATGAACAGAGAACAAGGAATGTTGACATGGATAGGAACATGGACATGGATAGAAACAGTTAGAGGAATCAGAAAATTTAGATAAGAAGAAAAGAGGATAAAGGTAAAGAACAGTGCTTTCTAGGAGTAGAAATACTCCCACCTCGAAATTAACCACCTCAATAGAAGGTGGGGGAGGGGCTAAGCTAAGAGGCTCATTCTTAGCCCCGAGCCCCAAAGGTGACCCTTTGCCATTGATGTCAAAGGGGGAGAGATTTGAGTAAGGGGAGATATTTGGTATTTGAGAGAGCATTCAACCAGGGGGAGCAGAACAAAGGAAAGGTCAAGTTTTTAGTTAAAATAATTTGGGTTGCCATCAATGACAAAGGGGGAGATTGTTGGACATTTTGAGCTCAATTAGTTGTCATTGATGTCAAGGTGAAAAATTCATCATTGATGCCAAAGTGAACAAATGGAGCCATCATCAACACCATGGAGCACACCATTATTAACACCAGGAACAAAGCGAAGAGTTGAAGAATAAATTGGCAAAATAATATTTTATGAGGGTTTAATTAAACCCATGGTGGTATAATATTTTAAATCAAATCAGTGGAGTACAAGTTGCAGGTTTAAATTTACCCCATGGAAGACTTTAATTTTATTAAAGTCAAAGGTTTTAAAATATAATTTATAAAATTTAAATTCTATTGGAATTTAAATAATTTATAAATTATATAAAGGTTTAGCTAGCACCGACGTCATAAAAATTAAGGAGCATCGACGTCTAAATTCGAATGGTGGTTTTGTGTATAAATTAATGCCCAAAGGGGCATTCGAAACTTACCCCTCGATGAATTAATTCCCATGCGAAAAGGTTGAAGGTATTTCGTGCATCGTGAACGTTGAGGAAGAAGACAAAGAGCTTTGTCTTATTAGTGCCAAGGAAGAAGATAAAAAGAGGACAACGTATGGTTTGAGCCACATAGGACACGGTGGTCCATTGGTAGCGCACGCTTTGCGAAGGCGTTGGGAAAGGAAGAGCCCACGTTCGATTCTCGTGGACGTGCCAAAGGAAGACTTTTGTTTGCATTCGATTCGAGCGCTAGGTATAGAAGAAAGAGCATGAAGTGCTCATTGGTTTCAAACGTGCGTCTAGCGCACACGGTGGTCAAGCCCATGGCTAGAGCGCTCATGGAGGCAGAGATCATGGGGTCGAATCCCACTAGTGGCAAAGGTAATTTTTTTGATTAAAATTTATATTGCCTAAGGTTTTCTTAAAGGGTCATTTGGAGTTATAAGGGTTTGTGAAGATTTATTTTTAATTAAATTGCATTTGGAGTTATAAGGGTTTGTGAAGGATTATTTTTATTGGAAATTGATTTGTGCTATTTGGAGTTAAAAGGGTTTTTGAAAGATTGTTTTGTTGAGAAGGGATTTATGTTATTAAGGTTGTTAAAGAAAAAGGATTTGATTTTTGCTAAAGTTCTTCTTGCCATTAAAATTGATTAAAGAGGTTTTGAGTTATTTTGGTGGATGTTGAATTTATTATTAGTTGGGAGTTTATAAGGTGTTATTGGATAAATACTTTATGTATGTTGATGGTTGTTTTTGAAAGGTGGAGTGATAAGGTGTAATTGAGTATTTATATTATTTTGTGAGAAATATTTATCTTCTAACCTCTTTGAGCTTGGCATAGAAGTGTTTGTGGTTGTAACAGATTTATGAGATCCCTTCATCTTCAAGAAAAAGGTATGAGCACATTCTTCCATAGTTGAGTTGATTGATTGGTTTTCTGGAAAATAAGTTTGGAGTGAAAAGGACTTGATTAGGGTTTCCTTTTTGAGAGTGTTTGAGTTAATGCTTCAAGGTTTTCTGGAATAAAGAGTTGTTATTAAAACCTTGTTTTATAAGCATTGTTGTTGAAGCCATTGGTAGTGTGAAGAACCTGAGTTAGGGTTGTGCAAAATATCATGAGTATCATTGTTATGTGAAGATTGTTTTATAAGCATTGTTGTTGAAGCCATTGGTTGTGTGAAGAACCTGAGTTAGGGTTGTGCAAAAGAACATGAGTATCATTGTTATGTGAAGATTGTTTTATAAGCATTGTTGTTGAAGTGAGTTGTTGTGCAAAGAACTTGAACTAGAGTTTGAAAAGAACATGAGTATCATTGTTATGTGAGATTTGTTGTTGAGCATTATTGGAAATATTTTGAGTTGATGTTTACATGCTTGGACTAGGGTTTGTGAGCAAGGGTTGTTTCTTGAGTGATTGGTTGAGTAGAGTTGGTTGAGCCTAGTCAAGTGGGTGTGTGAAGTGATTGTTCAAGTTCCATAAAACAAACTATCCTATATTCTGATTTGAGTTGAGAAAGTGTTTGAGCATTGAGTTGAAACATATTGGGTCTCTAACAATTCTCTTTATGTTTCTATGAGATTGGTTAAGTTATGTGTGAGCTTATTGAGCATATTTGGACAAGTTATGAGTGAGCTTGTTGAGCAAGTTTGGACAAGTTCTGAGTGGACTTGTTGAGAATATTTGAGCAAGTTCTAAGTGGACTTGTTGAGAATATTTAAGCAAGTTTTGAGTGGACTTGTTGAGAATATTTGAGCAAGTTCTGAGTGGACTTGTTGAGCATATTTAAGCAAGTTCTGAGTGGACTTGTTGAGCATATTTGAGCAAGTTTTAAGTGGACTTGTTGAGCAGAGTTGAGCAAGTTCTGAGTGGACTTGTTGAGCAGATTTGAGCAAGTTCTGAGTGGACTTGTTGAGCATATTTGAGCAAGTTATGAGTGGACTTGTTGAGCATAATTGAGCAAGTTTTGAGTGGACTTGTGGAGCAGATTTTGGTGCATATTTGAGGATAAGTTTGTGCTAGACCAGAGATAGATATTGAGCAGATTTGTGCTAGACCGAAGGACTGTGTTTAGTGCAGATTTGAGATAGAGCTTTGGAGGTGACAGAGCAGAGAGGACAGTAGTCTCCAGTGGATAGAGATCCATTAGCCAGGGCAGTGAGGATAGGTCTTCTGAGTGGGGACAAGAGTCTTCAGTGGAGAGAGATCCACAAGCCAGTGTAGTGGAGGCAGTAGTCTTCTAGAGGATCACCAACCGAGAGCAGAGGAGAAGGAGTTCTCCTATGGATAGAGATCCACGAACTTGATTTAGGGGATCAACATCTCCTTTGGATAGAGGTCCATAAACATTGTAATAGGGAAGGATTCCCAAGAGATTGATTGAGAAAATTTTAGTGAAATATTTTCTCCATGGAGTAGCCCACATTGGGTGAACCACGTAAATTGTGGTGTCTCTATTGTGTATGGTGATTTGTGCATTGCTTTGATTACTGCTATTGATATTGCTATCTATACATTGCATAATATTGATTTGGAAAGAAAAGTAAAAAGTGGTCTTATACTATTCACCCCCCTCTCGGTATAAGCTTGTGTTCTTCAAAATGATCGTGAGTCACAATGGACATGTATGATCAAGTCCAAGGTCAGGGTATTGATATGGCTCTAGCTGAATTTGGGTAGTGGAAAATCATCTAGATACTAGGTATATGTACACTAACCACATTACATATACATATTGGAATAAGTTGATATGTTAGTTGAGGGTTCAGTATGATAAGGGATGGAGAAGTAATCATCCATCCTCTAGGTGTTATGGGCCCTAGAGATAACCCCAGCTATGGATCGACCGTCATGCCAAAACATGAGGATGTTATATGAGGTTAATCGATTCCATAAAATGGTACCTTTCATAGGATTTAGTCAATCTCATCCACTTGGGTGGCTATCTGTAGTAGTCTTGAATTCAAAAGTGGTACGATATGCCTATACTAATTTAAAAATATGATATCGATTCTTTGGGTGATACAATATTTTAGAATTGAAAACATTATATTTAGAAGAAAAACAATTACCTTGTATAATTTTTTGACTTATTTTGAAGTATAACCAGGGTGGGTAGACTTGGGTTGTAACATATGGTATCAGAGAAAAATATATCGTAATTTGTAAAAATTTTGATTAAGTATTTTTAACTAGATCAAATAAAACTTTAAAACTGACTTACTTCTTTCACCTATAGGTCAACTAGCAAAAATGATGTGAGGTAGTTCCTAAAAATCTTGTGGGAATTAGGGATGAAGAAGCCACCAAAATACTTATGAGGATACCAAGGTTGGGCATAAGACGAGAATATTCTCAACATTAAAGAAGGATGAACCGGTTGAATGAACCCTCACCAAATGAGTCTAGTAGGTAGAAAGGAAACTTTGTAAAAATAGTGCAACTATTTCAAACACATGTGGATCAACAACAAGAATTAATATATCAACAACAAAAATTGATTGGAGACTTTATCAGGGAAAGGAAACCTACATGTAGTTTTGTGAAAGCACATGAAGAGCCAACAATAGTAGATGGTGCTAGAGTGGGCTCTGAGCTGGTCAAGGACCTAGTGAAGGTCAATAATTTAAAGTTCAATGATGTAGGTTAGGATAACGTAGTAGAGAAGCTCTAGGAATTCACTAATTTGCAACAAGGATTAATGTCAATTTAACATTATTATCAAAAATTTAACCAACTACTAAAATATGTATCTGATTATGATAGTATGGAGGCCATGAAGGTGCAAAAGTTTATAAAGGATTATATCCTAATATTGGTATTGAGTTAAATATTCTAAATCCTAAAAATATTTCTACATCATTTAATCTAGTTAGACAAGAAGTCTATCAAGGTACTAAAAAGGCTTACTTTAATTATCAATAACTGATTGAAAAAGAAAAATATGATCTTAAGAAGCATAAAAATGCAGGATTCATAAAATAGATTAATGAGTAAAGTAAAATTTATAATGGAGAATACCAGGATAGACAAGGAGACACAAATGGAAGAATTGTTCAAGGCTACAAGCATAGTAAAAATGACAAATGTTACCATGGGAGAAATTGTTCAAGGTAAGTTGAATACGGAAAAAAAAAATGTGTTGTATCCCAAAGTAACAATGAAAATAATAATAAAGGAAGCAGATCTCCTCTAAGTGGATATTACATATGTCAAGGATCTCATTATGCCAATAAGTATCCTCACTGAGCTAATATTCATCAAAAATCTCTAGAAGAAGTATCTCATAGGATCTTTGTGGTGATAGGTAGTCCTATACTTGATGGTCAAGTTAATCCTTTCTTAATAAATGTTAAAATATTTGATAAAGATGTGCATATTTTGATAGATAGTGGATCAAATGATAACTTTATTTCCACTATATTAGTGAGGAACATATCTAAAATACATGGGTTTTTGGTTATAAATTGGAAGGTAGAGTACGAGTCAGGGAAATCTTACCAAGTCAACCAATATCTATTTGACATTCATACCATTTTACCACAAGGAAAAATAATTGGAATTTGTATGTGGCACCTTTGAATGCTTTCAACATTATTCTTGGTGTTGACTGGTTAAAAACCCATAAGGCTCTTCTAAATTTTGAGGAAAAATGAGTAGAGTTTATAGATGAGTCTAATTAAAGGATTGGCATTCATTGTGATCATGGTGCAACCAAGCCATATCTATTGTCTACCATGTAGATAAATAAATTCATTAGAAAGAAATGAATGATATTTATAGTTTAAATGAATAATAAAGAAGAGACTTAAGTGGAGTCTAAGCTCTTGCAAAAGCATCCTATTTTGGAAGAATTCAAGGGTGTATTTTTGAAGGACCTTTCAGGGTTACCTCCTTAGAGAGAGTTTGATTTTTCTATTGAGCTATTACCTGGAGTTATGCCCATTGCAATGGCACTATATAGGATGACTCCTATTGATCTACAAGAGCTAAAAACACAACTTCATGATTTGTTGGAAAAAGGATTAATCAAGCCTAGTGTATCACCATGGGGAGATCCTATCTTCTTTATTAATAAGAAATATGGTACCTTGATAATGTGCATAGACTACTAAATGCTAAATAAGGTTACTATCAAAAATGGATACTCGTTACCTAGAATTATTTATCTCTTTGATCAGTTGAAGGGAGCAACCATCTTCTCAAAAATTGACCTAAGGTCTAGTTATCATCAGTTAAGGATTCGAGAAGAACACACTTATAAAACAATTATTAGAATAAGGTATGGATATTTTGAGTTTACCATCCTACCATTTGGGCTAACTAATACCAAAAAATGCATTCATGAATCTCATGAATATAAATTTTAGAAAGCACTTAGATATGTTTGTGCTCATGTTTTTTGATGATATATTGATCTATTCCAAGAGCAAGGAGGAGCATGATTAGGATATGCGAACTGTACTTGAGATTCTTAGAAAGAATTAGTTGTATGGAAAACTATCAAAGTGTGAATTCTACATACCAAAAGAACAATTTTTGGGACATATTATCTCTGCTAAGGGGATTTTCATCGATCCCAAGAAAATATAAGCAATTATTGATTGGATAGCAACTACTAATATGACTGAGGTACAAATTTGTATGGGGATTATAGGCTATTATAGGCAATTTGTCAAAGGGTTCTCAAGAATTACCCAACCATTACAAAACTTAATAGGAAATATAAAGCCTTCAAATGGATAGATAAGTGTAAAGAGAGTTTTCAAATTTTGAAAGAAATTTTTACACCCACACTAATTCTGTAATAACCTGATCCTAATAAGCAGTTTAAAGTGTGTACTAATGTATCAATTGAAGTATTGAGAGGTTTTTTGACCCAATATAATGTGGTTATTACATTTGAGTTAAAAAAATATATGAGCCATGAGGTATATTATGCCACTCATGACCTGGATTCGGTAGTGGTTGTGCATGCCCTTAATATTTGGAGGTACTACAATAGAAAGCAAGTTTGCCAGGGAAAGCAAGTTTGCCAAGGAAGTGGTAAGACTACATAGATTTCCAGAAGTCATAATTTTTGATAGATATTCTCGCTTTACCTATGAATCTTGGTAGGCTTTGCATGAAGCATTGTAAATTAAATTGAATATTAGTACCACCTATCACCTTGAGACATATGGAAAAACTAAGAGGGTGAACCAGGTATTAGAGGATATGTTAAGAATGTATTGCATGGATCAATATACAAAATGAGAAGACTATTTATACATAGTGGAGTTCGCATATACTAATAATTATCATGCATCACTAGGTATGGCACATTTTGAAGTCCTATACGGAAGAAGATGCAAAAATTCATTATATTGGGATAATTTGAAATATCAGGTGTGATCAGACTAAAAAATATAAAAGAAATGGAAGATCAGTTGAAAAGAATTTAATAAAAGTTGAAGGGGACCCCAGATCACTAGAAGAGCTATATAGACCTCAAAAAAGACACCGAGATAATATAATGTGGGATATAGAGTGTTCTTAAGGATGAATCCGACTAAAATTTCCATAAAATTTTCCAAACTTAACTCAAGATATGTGGGTCCATTTGAAATTATGGGTAAGATAATCCCTATTGCATACAAACTTGCTCTACCACCAAGCTTATCCAAAATCTATAATGTCTTCCATGTGTCCCTCTTTAGGAAATATATTTCTAATCCTACTCATGTTTTAGATGTTTCAAAATTGCAGATGACCAAGACACTAAAAATTGAAGTAAGACCTTTTAGTATACTTTGTTATAGGACCAAGAACCTAAGGAAGAGGAGTATAGAGCAATGCAGGGTACAATGGGACCTCTACTCAAACAAAAACACCATGTGGTAGAACTTGGTAGAAATGTAGTAGTAATTTCATTATATATTTGAGTAGACATAGACATTTTAAAATATTTTATGTGCTTTGATGATATATGTAGATATGCATATTATTATGTGATTGGACACTGAGTAGAATAGATTTGAGTGTGGTTCAAGTTACTGAGTAGAGTAACATTGTGTATGATTTTGGGTTACTAAGTAGAGTATATTTGCTCATATGATGATGTATGTTTTGGTTTGTTCATGGATATTTGGTTTAATGTAATATGACATTAAATTATTTTATTGCATGTTCAAATATAAATGATTTTTATTCAAAGATGATTTTTTGATATAGATAACAAAGTATGATTTATAAATTGATATAACTAATTTGGCATAAGTGAAAAGTTGTATTTGGATATAATCAATTTATTTAACCATACCATGAAACACAAGGAATGTGTTTGTTTCTAGTGGGGAAGTATGTAATGACCCTTCTTGTATGATCATTAATTATAAATTAATTAATGAATTACACTTGTCTTTTTTCTATGGAGTGTGGTACTACTAATTTTCATTTTTTATACATGATTAGGTACACATTTTTGATAAAAAATGATTGGTCGATAAAAAAGGTAAAAGATAAAATTATGATTGGCTCACGAGTACATGGAAGCTCACACATTGCATATCATATAGGTGCAATGCAAAGGATTTGAATTGTTGTGTGAGATATATGTGAGTGTTTTTTACTTTATTATTTAAATTTAAATGATACATGCATATGATTTTGTGGCGATGAAGATACCTAAGGCAATGAAATAATTTTGTTAAAATAGAATTCCTTCATGCTAGTTAGAATTTACAAATAAGAATAAAATTTATTATTAAAAATAATAAATAAGAGTTGCTCCAAAACTCGAGTGACTATCACTAAAAACCTCTTGAGTTTATTGTAGCAAGGTTTGATAAGATAACTTGCCAATTAGACTAGGAGATAGATTAGTTTATGATGATAAAATAAAACCCTAGTTATCATTTAAAAGGGGGTCCAATTTCAAAACGATAAGTTAAATTCAATAAATTCCTTTTTTTTGGATAGCCAAGTAAATATTGTCTTATTTGTGATAAACCCTAAAATATGTAAAGAGACACCATGCTTATTAGTCTAGATAAATGTACTCTGATCTTAATAAAAAAGTGAACTACTTTTAAAATGTGAATTATTAAAGTTTATTCAAAAAATTTGGTAAGCTAAGAGTGTGACAATCTCCCAGGAAGTTTGTGTAAATTCACTGTAAGAGTGAGGAGCCTCAATGTTAATAACCTCTTTACTTATTACATGAAAATAATTTATTTATTAAATAACAAAATTCATCCACAAATATTAAGCACAATAATAATTTCACATTGAAACCTAGATATAAACATTGATATAGAAAATATTTAATTTATAAATAAAACCCTTGAGGTAGGGCAATACCGTACAATCCTCCTTCTTGGCAGGAAGACACTTATTAATATATCTCAACTTGAGATCCAAACATATACAATATTCTTCTATTAATATCCATATGAGTCTTTTTCCCACATTACATAATACTCGATTACCTACTACTACTACTTACCCACATATGTGGGATATAATACATTTATTATAATATATTGATATTTAGTACAATATTATAGTACTAAATTTTTAAATTAGGTACCTAACATTCCATCCCCATTACAACATTTTTCATCCTTAAAACATAAGAAAAGATTAACTAATATGATTTTTTGATCCATGCTATAAACTATTACTAATTTTGATCTTCCTTCCATCCCAATGAAACTCTGATTGCTTATGGTCTTCGTTAATACAAAAAAATAATTTTAGCATTTTAGTATCCAAAAGTAATTGTTGGGGGCCTAAAATTACCTTTATGTCCTAAGCGTAGCAACCCCCCATGATTATATATTTGCTCTTAATGTTCTCCAAGCGTATGTGTTTCATGGTATGTACCTCGTGGACTCTAAAATCATGTAAATTAGATAAGAATGTGATGATGTCACTCTTATCGACAACATATGGTCCCATTGGGCAACCCTCAAGGGTTAATTAGGGATCCTAACCACTTTTGGGAAGGTTTACACCACATTTGGGAAGTTTTAGGCCATTTAGCCATGGTCGTCCTACCCCAGGACCATAGTTCATGGTCGTCTCACCTAGGTACGACCACAAGCAACCATCCTTGGGTGGGACGACCATGGTCCAAGCCCATCAAAAATTCAAGTTTGGAACAAATGGTAATCAATTTCTGCCATTTATCCCATCAAGTTGCTGATGACATATTGGGAGACTTTTTAGGCCATTACAAACTACAAATTAGAGGCCCAAATTTGAGGTCTCTTCCACCCTATGCATGGAAAAGACTTCGACAAGTGGTGCCACCTGCCTTGCATGCCCCAACTTGCCCCTTTGGCCCTGTGGCCCTCTTGACTATAAATTGGAGTGATTCCACTCAATTTCAAAGAGAGACCTTTGCAATAATTAAGCCACAAATTTCTATCAAGATTACCTCTCCTATTTTGCCCTCGTATTTTCCCTTGGAATCTTCATCAATCAAAGGAGTTCCCAAGGCATCCCCAAATACACACATCCTTTCAAAACCCCATCCATTCCTATGAGTTCAATTACCAAATTTTATGAAAACACCCCTAGGAGTATTCTAGACCAGATCCTAGAAGAATTAGTGGCAAAAACCATCATATTTTATGGTCTTCCCCACTTGGGATTGTTAACAATCCCAATTGGAACACCCAGGGATGACCATGAATTGGAATATAATTTTGAATCAATTTTAGTGTAGATCATTTTTATAGTAGTATATATACATCATACTTGAATTTGGTGAAGTTTGGAGTAGTTTTGGACTTTCAATTAGGGTTTTTACGAAAAAGATCCTAATTGACCCACCCAGGGATGGCCACATATTTTACTCATAATTTCACTTCAATTCTATACAGATCATTCCAAAATTAGATAATATACATCATGCTAAGTTTTGGTATCATTTGGAGTAGTTTTTCATTCTCTATTGCACTCTTGGTATCCATTATTACATGTATTTCATCGATTTTATCCTAATACACATGCTATTAACCCATTTTAATTTCTTGTGTGTAGGTACAGGTATTATAGTGCATGAGGAAGGAGATAAATATTTGAATATGGATAGATCATAGCAACTATTAGAATTTCCCAAAATAGACATGCAAAGTATTACACAAAATATGAAGAAAGAGTAGAACTGATTGATTATTCCATGGATCAACTTTGTATAAATAACAAAGTTGATCATTGAGAGTCATTGGATTACAACAACTCATCAAATCTGATCTAGACTATAACTGAGAGTTTACCTAACTCATGAAGGAGTGGAAACTCAAGTAAGTCTATCCTAGTAGAACTTAAGAGAATAATTACTTATTCTAACACCCCCCTTAAGTGATACTAGGGGTGTATTGTACAAATGAGTCCCGACAATAGAGCCTGATGAGGTACTCATGTACAATGGTTTCATTTTGAGTAGATGGTAAAAACCCCATGGGAAAAACCATCTATCAAAAGGAAAAAAGGAAGAGGCATGTCTTCGGTTTGCAAAGATTGTCCTCTAAAAAATAATAAAAAAAATATGAGTCTCGACAACATGGCCTGATGAGGTACTCATTTACAATATTTATGAGAGATGGTGAAAAAACCACATGGGAAAAACCATCTGCTATGAAATAAATAGGCATGTCTTCGGATGGCGAATATTGTCCTTAATAACACAAAAAAAATAATGAGTCCCGACAACATGGCCTAATGAGGTACTCATGTACAATATGTAAGGGAGAGATGATAAAAAAACCACATGGGAAAAAACCATCCTCCAAAGAATACAATAATAAAAGGTGAGGTGAAAAGACCTCTTTTTCACTGTAGTTGTAATACTCCAAGTTTCTCTCGCAACTGTATGTAACGCGGAGAAGGAAATGACTTGGTGAAGATGTCTGCAACCTGATTTTTAGTTGGAATATATTCCAAGTATATGTCTTCATTCTGAATATGTTGTCGAATGAAGTGCATGTGTATCTCAATGTGCTTGGTGCATTGATGCTCAACTGGATTACGTGCAATATGAATTGTGCTTTGATTGTCACACCAAATAGTTATAGGTTTTTCATTGGAAAACCCAAATTCTTTTAGAATCTGACGAAGCCAAAGAGCTTCCTGACTTGCTAAAATTGTTGCCCTGTATTCTGCCTCTGTAGATGATAAGGCCACTACTTGTTGTTTTTGCATAACCAAGCAATTGGTGAAGAACCAAGACAAAAAACATAGCCAAAAGTTGAACATTTGTCTTCTACTGAACCTGCCCAATATGAATCCATGTAGCCAATGATATCCATGGATTTTTCCTCATATAAAATCCCAAGGTGAGTAGTTCCTTGCAAGTAGCGGAGGATTCTTTTTGTTGCTTTCCAGTGACTAAAATGAGGTTGATGTGAGAATATGGATATTAAGCCAACAACATATGAGATATCTGGATGAGTATGAGTAAGGTATAACAGACTCCCTACAAGATGATGGTATAGAGTTGCATCACATAGAGGGGATGTGCAGGAAGTACTTAGATTGACACCAGACTGAAAAGGTGTAGGAGAAGGTTTGCAATCTATCATTTTAAACCTTTGAAGAAGATCTAGAGTGTATTTTTGTTGACACAATGAAATTCTTGCATCTGTTTGATTTATTTGGATTCCAAGGAAGTAATGAGCTAGACCCAGATCAACCATATCAAATTTTTTAGAGAGGGAGTCTTTTATAGTCTGAATGTGAGCGAAGTCACTACCAGTGAGTAGTAGATCATCAACATATAGAACAAGTATGGTGATTTTTCCTTCATCTCTCCAAATGTAGACTGTGTTATCAGACTCACAATGAGAGAAACCTGAGGAAAGAAGGAAAGAGTCCATTTTTTCATACCAAGCTCTAGGAGCTTGTTTGAGGCCATAGAGAGATTTCTTTAGCCTACAAACAAGAGAGGAGTCTTGAGTGAAACCAGCAGGTTGTTCCATGAATATCTCTTCCTTTAAGTCCCCATGTAAGAAAGCACTTTTTACATCCATTTGAAAGACATGCCACTTTTGGGAAGCAGCCAGAGCAAGAACCAGTCTAATAGAATCCATTTTGGCAACTGGTGCAAAGGTTTTAGCATAATCAATTCCTTCAATTTGAGAGAAACCTTTGGCTACTAGGCGAGCTTTGTGTTTGTCAATTTCTCCATTAGGTCCATATTTTGTTCTAAAAATCCATTTACAATGAACTAATTTCCTTCCTTTAGGTAGGGGAACTAAATCCCAAGTTTCATTTTTTATTAAGGAAGAGAATTCATTTTCCATGGCATCATCCCATTCTTTAATACCAATGGCTTCTTTGAAGGATTGAGGATCAGAGAAAATAGACTAAGAGACAAGACCAGTGCCTATGGGGTTGGTTAATCTAGATGATGGAAGATTTTGAATGTAAGGAGTAGCTTCTTTAACAATGGTGTGGGCCCATTTTGGCATAGTGGAAGGAGTAGAAGGAGTGGAAAGACTTTGAGTTGGAGTTATAGGTTCCTCATCTTGATCATCAATCTCTAAATTAATCTCTAAAGTTGGTTCTTCATTATATTGAGGTTCTACTATAGGAGAAGGCTCAATAGGAGAAGAGGATGGTTGAGGATCTTTCTGAGGGAATGTTTCATCAAATTGGACATTCCTATGAAAAATACCTCATGAGTTGTGGGATCAAGGAGCCTGTATGCTTTCATTTCCTCACAATAACCAACAAATATGAGCTTTTTGCTTTTCTTATCTAGAGTCTTCCTTTTCTTCTTTGGGATGTGCACCCAAGCAGTACACCCAAAAATATTGAAGAAGGAGACATCCGGTTTTGAGCCATCCATGCTTCTTCAGGAGTTAAATGGTCAAGAGCTTTATGAGGTGTGCGGTTTTGAATATAGTTTGCATAGTTAATAGCTTCTACCCAAAAAAATTTTGGAATATCTCTTGAATGGAGCATGCAGTTTGCCATTTCCTTTAATGTTCAGTTTTTCCTCTCTGTAATACCATTTTTATGTGGATTATGGGAGATAGAATGTTGATGAATGATGTCGTGACTTGATAGAAATATTGAGAACTCATTACTATAGTATTCCCCCCATTATCTGTGCAAATTTGCTTGATGTTGCAAGAGGCCTGATTTTCAACTAAGGCTTTGAAGACTTTGAAGTGGGATAGAACATCACTTTTGTATTTTAGGAAGTAGACCCAAGTTCTTCTGGAAAAGTCATCAATGAAGGTTAGAGCATATTTTGCTCCTTTGAAAGAAGGCTCTGGGAAAAACATCAAGTCACTATGGATTAACTCTAGAGGGGATGAGGTTTTTAGAGAACCACTTGGGTGGAAAGGATCTTGATGTTGCTTTCCAAGAGCACATCCAGGACATACTCCATCAATAGAAGAGACTTGAGGTAAACCTATTACCATTTCATGGGTGTTCAATTCCTTTAGGTAGTTATAACTGAGATGACCAAACCTTTCATGCCAAATTTTGCTTTCAAGATCTCCATGAGCCACAAAACAGGAGGCCCCTTATGGATTTTTGAATCCTTTGAAGTGAAATAGGTGAGTGTTGTGATCAATATCTCCTTTGGCTACAAGAGAGTGGGGGTCTTGAAAGTCTCTTATCTCAACTCCTGTTGGAGAGAAGAGAATAGTTTTCCCCTTTCCAAAAGTACAAATATGATAGATGGAGAGGAGATTTGTTGCAATGTTTGGAACATAGAGAACATTATTAATAGAGCCACCATCAATGGATATGTCACCCTTTCCTTTGACTAGGATAAAGGAGGAGTCACCAACTTCTATGCTACATGTTGAACTTGAGGAGATAGAAGAGAATGACTCATCTGAAGCAATCATGTGATGAGTTGCTCCAGAATCTAGGACCCAGTAATTAGATGAAGTATTGGTGGTCTTCCCTTGGATATTTAGGGCTTTTCCTATTTGCTTTTTATTGTCTATATTTTGATCCTTCATAGCTGCCTCTAGTTGTTGTAATATTTTCCAACATTTGTTTGCAGAATGACCATTATTTTTGTAGTGAGTACAAGTTATGGGACTCCTTTCTTTCTTTTTGAATTTTTCTTTAGTGGAGGTGGATGCTACTAAGGCTTTAGAGGAAGAGGAAGAGATCTCATACTTTGCAAGTTTTGTTTCTTCTCTAGTTAGTCTCTCACAGAATTCTTCTAAGGAGGGCATTTTGAAACTTGCACCAAGAGCATCTTTTGTAGATAGAAAGGTGGTTGTGAATATCTGAAATACACCATTTAATTTAGAAAGTATTAGATAGATGCATTCTTCATATTTTTTATCCTTGCAACTACCTTTAAATTGAGTAAGGACTTCTTTGAATTTTGTGAGAAAGTCAACAATATTGCTAAAGTCGTCAGGAGATAAAGTTGTTAATTCTGCCTCAAGCTGCATTGACCTCATTTGATCTACTTTTCCAAATAAGTTCTTTAGTTTCTCCCAACTTTCATAAGGAGTTTTACAATCTGTAATGTGAAACCATAAGCTTTCATTTACATTAGTGCTTATAATACCCATTGTTTCATACAACTTCCCTTTATGAACAAATTTTTCATATTCTTTATCAAACTCGAGTTGATCTTCTTCTAATAGGTGTGTGAGCCCTTTTTGAGAAATGAGATTTAATATTTTGGGTTTCCATGTATGATAGTTATGAGGAGTGAGTGGATCAATTGTATTCATTTTTCCAAAGAGAAATTGAAGTGAACCAATAATTCCCCCCTTTAACTTCAATATATTAATGTAATGGATTATTGATTTAAAAGGCCGAAAGGAAATATCAAGAATCCTCAAAATACCCACCCTAACTTGAGGGAAACTATAAGTAAATGAGGAGATTTGATATATTTTAGAGGCCAAAAATAATTTTTCCAGTCCTATATATGTTTCTCAAATACCCGCCCTTACAAGAGGGAAACTATAAGTAAGAGAGATTTGATACATGGAACATGGACTTAATATTAGATGTGATCATCCAAATTTCAAAATTGGAATATCTCAATCACTCGCCCTTACGAGAGGGAAACTATAAGTTAGAGAGATTTCAAATATGAGAAATTTGGTTGATCAAAAAAATATATGCCAGGCCTTTATACCAAGTCTCTCAAAAAACCCGCCCTTATGCGAGGGAAACTATAAGTTTTCTTGGAGGATTGTGGTACGTGGAGCGTAGGTAATATTATTTTTGAGTTTTAATAATCTTCTTTAGGTAATGTTTTATTTTATAATAATTAAGAGCTTGCTTTCAAACTAGAGAGTACTTTATTAAAAGCAAAAAGAAAAAAATAGATGAATTTAGAAGGATAAAGTTAAAAGCAAGAAGAGGCAAAAATGTCACCAACCAATGAAATGGAATTGCCACTAAAGATTGTATAATACTTTTTGAATAAGAAAAATATTATTTGTTTTGATAAAATGAGGGTGTGCAAGAAGTTAGTGAATATCTTCTTATACCATATGGAGATTTTAAATGAGATAAAACAATATATACCTCTGAAATTTAAAAGCCACTATAAAGAAATCTAGAACAATGATTTAAAGAAGATAGACACAAAAAATATATATGAATACACCCTCCCTAAAAGATAAAAAAAAAAAGGTGCAAAATTGAGCACCCTAACCCCCCCCAAAAAAAAAGAACTTTGCATTTACTAGGTTACAAATGACTCTTTTCACTAAGCCCTTTGAAAGAGAAAGAGGCTTTAGAAAAAAATTGAGTCAAAATAAAATATGAAATACATAAATTCTAAGGGGATATTTTTGTATGGTTTTTACCTTCAAAATTGAAGGGACAGATAAAAAACCAATACAAAAAAGCTTTAGAAAAAAAATAAATAGAAGAGATATACTTCAAACAAGGCGCCTGCGATTTGCAACTGCGCTAAAGCGAAAGAAAGAACAGAGATAACTTCTGAAAGAATGATCTTGTTTCTGCACGAAGAGGAAACCCACAATTATTCAGGTAGGTACCAGGAAACATAGAGGTAGAAGTGGTTTTTACTTTGATGTGTCACAGAAGATAAATATCACTAGATAAATATCACTAATGCTTTCGATGAGAGCGTCGAAGAAGGCGCAGACCTAGCGCTCGCAGACATAGTTTCTCACATACGCAGCGCCTCAGCTTTTGTAACCTATAGAACAAAAGTAAAAAAGGAGAGACGATAAACGTAAATATAGACTGTTATAAAAAATTTTAAAAGATATAGCAAATGAATGATATCATGTTAGAATTTCCCAAAATAGACATGCAAAACATTACACAAAATATGAAAAAAAAAGTAGAACTGATTGATACAACACTGTAACTGATTGCTGCTCCTGGAACGATCTATGGCGCTCACCTGAAAGCTGAAGTTCAAGCCTCAGGAATCATCGTTTTAGTACCACGTAAAGGAACACCCCTCATATTTAGTGGAACATCTTTCCAGTGCATGCATTCTCTTCCGGACTCCAGCAATAGCTACAGTCCTTACCTTCTCCGCGTTAATAGCAACAATACTACACGTGGCAGAAGATCTCCATGAAAAACAACAAAACTAGCAACACTTCACTTTGACATCTACCACCACCACTGCATGCACATTCCATGATGATCGCAGTGCCACCAATGCACAAATCTGTGGAAGACTTTTTACAAATTCTTCTACCAGTCTCAAATCATATTTTAAATCTTCAACTAAGCGCGTCAACAATTTGAAAAAATGGTCAGAAGTGGAATTGAACAGCAGTTAGAAGGATGGAAAGCAATAATCAAACATCAGTTAATCACAGATAGCAAGGACTATCGCCATCTCAAAATTCCCTTTCTATTTTCTATTCACCGTCTACGCCAAACTCTTCTACTGGAAAAATCATTTTTCCATTGCACGAGCACCTCGCAGATTTGCTTCAGTCAACATTATTCACGCCATGGTGGGAGAAGTTCAATCCATGGCAAAATGTGCATTTTTAATAAAAACACACTTGGTTGCTTTACAAACATCCATGGCGAATATCATTCCTCCTTCAAGAGTGTTCAAGATTGTCCTACATGTCATAAATAGTCCCGGCATCATCCACATCTTCATTGCAATTAAATGGCACATTCTTCATAGTCGCTCCACCGCGGTTTTCGGATGAAAAAAAAATGGGCCAATGTGTTTTCTTTCGATGTGGGCAAACGAAAAAATTTGCACATGTTTAAAAAAGCGAAAAAAAATGCTTCTCCTTCTTGCACATGTAAGAAAGATAAAATGCCATTGGGCCATCAAGCTCTACAACCGGTTTTGACTCCTCTGCGTGGTCCTCGATCATCAAACGTGGAGATAGTTCGTTGCACAAGACTTCAAAAATCTGCAATAGTTCGTTGCAATGGTCTTCGCCACGTAACACCCCTACACAAGACACCCCTACAGGTTGTGATCCCAATCAAGGAAATTACTTCCTAAGTATGAACACTTCACATACCTTATTTCAAGAATGAAAACCACACATTGAGGCACCTACACATAGAGAAATACCATGCATTCACATGCCTGCTCATTCTACATTGTACATCTACATGCAGGATCAAGACTATGCACCATGGGTGGGTCTAAGTGATCACAATACACTTTCAAATTGGCCTCATGGATCTCAGAAGTACAAGTACCAAGATGAGTATGATACTCATTGTACAGGGTAAGACAAAACTGCCCTTCCCTTCCTCATTAATGAAGTAAGACATGAGGAAATTCTCGACTATCCTCAGCTTAATTGCTCCACATAAGCACAATATGCTTCTACGCCAATAGAGTACCAATAAATTCAATTTAATATTGAACCTCAAGTGAATGCAACCTCCCTTAATTGAGGGAAGATCATAGTTGATCTTTCAGATCCTCTTGAACAAGATAGGTATCATGGTAATAGTGCTAGGGCTCGTAGGTCCCGCATAGTTGAGCAGATAAACCAAGTTATCAAAAGGTATGATAGTTTTTAAGCTAAATTTAATTAGCTTCAAATAGTTAAACAATTCTCAGATCTCTTATATCACCAACATCAATTAAAAATACAAAGTATTGAACAACATATTCAAGAGACCTTGTGCAACGAGGTTTCTACCCCAAGTACACATAGACAAGAGGCTCATCAGACGTATCCCACTTTCAATAAAAATAGACCTCCTAGGCCTAGTAAAATATTGTCACCTTGAAATCCTAGGCCTAATTAGGACTTACCTCCTTGGCCAAACATAGATCACCTTCAATAGGTATTAGTTCCTCCTTGTAGGCCAATACAAGAAACACCATACAAGGCCTATGATTATTTGGAACTAAAATAGGAATACCTAGAAGCACCTTATGGAGGTATGGTTGATGAAATTCAACCACCATGCCATATTCTTAACATTCCTCACCCTCCCCTTTGGGGTCAAAGTAACGAAGAGGAGATTAAATCCTCTAATGCATATAAAGCATTGCTTGAGTGCATAGAAAGCAAGACAACTGGGTTTGGGTTTCAAAATCCCACTTTGCTCCAACTATGCAGTAAATAACTACATCCATATATACCTTCCCCTTCATACCTGAAGCATTTAAAAATACCTAAATTAGATAAAATTTAAAGAAGAGGAAAATGCACAGGAGCACGTCACTAGGTTCATGAACTAGTGCTTTAGTATCCAAGAAAATTATGCCTTACTCCTAAAAATATTTTTGATTACCCTCTATAGCCTAGTTGTAGAGTGGTATAATCAACTTCCACGAAACATCGTCCATATCTTTGAAAAAAATGCACATGCAATCCTAGAATTTTTACCTTTAATACCAAGAGAAAGTGACCTTAACAGACCTCACAAGATTAGAAAAATATGAAGATGAGTCAATCACAAACTATGGTAATAGGTGGAAAATGCTTCTAGCTAAGCTACCATATCAGGTTTGAAGCCATGTGGATGTTACATATTGATTTTAAACAGAGGATGAATCAGTGGTGGCAATATGATGTTCAAGGAACTCTTTTTGTTTTAGCCCAGAAACTCAATACCATCAAAGAAAATATAAAAATATGGAATAGAGATATCTTTGGAAATATCTTCCAGAACAAACAGGATATCAAGAACAGGCTATCTATAATTGAAAAAGGGAGTCAGGAAAGAGGAGATTATTTTGCTGAGGTGAGAAGTGAAGAGAGGAATTTATTAGCTCAATATCACAACATCCTTCAATGTGAGGAAACCTTTTAGAGTCAGAAGTCTCATGATATTTGGCTCAAAAAAGGAGATTCCAATACAAATTTAATTCATGTTTCTACTATGATACACCGAAGCAAAAATAGGATAAAAAAAATTCGCAGCCAAGATGGAAGGATCATTAATGATATTAAGGAAATCAGATATGAAGGGATAGCTCACTTTATGCAATTGCTCTAGGAGGATTGTTGACCTAACTCTCATGTTGCCATGGATTTATTCCTTCAGTTTATTCCTCATATTATTTTTGATGACATTAATAGTAGACTTTACTATTGTTCTTTCTAATGAGGAAATTAGAGTGGCTCTATTCTCAATGAAACCTGACAAAGCCCCTGGTCCTGATGGCTTCCCTCCAATATTTTTTCAAGCCTTTTAGGATTTAGTTGGTAAGGATGTTTGTGATGCCATAAGAGAAATACAAATCTCTAAAGTTATTCCTATAGGCTTCAATTCCACCTTTATTGTGCTCATACCAAAAAATACGAATGCAAGCAATTTTAATGAATTCAGGCCGATCAACCTCTGCAATATTATATACAAAATTTTAACAAAAGCCATTACTATCTGCTTGAGAGAGGTGATGCCTTTAATCATTAATAGTATCAAGCAAGTTATATCAGATTAAGATCCATCTTGGATGGCATCATTTCAGTTCATGAAGCAATTCATTCTATATCCTCCAATAAAAGAGTTGCCTTCCTTATTAAACTTGACATGAACAAAGCTTATGACAGACTCAATTGGGATTTCCTTCTAGCCATCCTGAACAAGTTTAGCTTTTATTATGATTGTATTTTATTAATCAAAGGATGTATTTCTTCAACCTATTTTTCTATCCTCATTAATGGCTCTCCTGCAGGATACTTTCAGAGTAGTAGGGGTTTAAGGCAGGGAGATCCTCTATCTCCTCTTATTTTCATTATTTTTGTTGAGGCTTTAGGCAGATCAATCCTGGAAGCAAAAAAATTCGGTCTAATTTCTAGAATTCAGGCTACCTCTCAATGTAATCCCATCACTCACCAACAATTTGTTGATGATACCCTATTTTCTACCTTTACCTCCATCAATGAGGCCAAAATCATCAAGCGTATTCTCCTCTTGTATGAAGAACCTATTTGCCAAAGGATAAATTTAAAAAAAATTAAACTATATTTTCTTCATACTCCTATAAGAAGATAGAATATCATTTCCAATATCCTTGAATGTTCCATATCCCATCTTCCTTCATCCTATTTGGGCTTACCTCTTTTTATTGGAAATGCCAAAGAAAGCCTATGGGATAATGTCATTGAAAGACTACAAAAAAAGCTATCCACCTAGAGAGGTAATATTTTGTCTCAAGTAGGTAAAATTACTCTCACCATGGCTTGTCTCCAAAGCATTCCAGTTTATTTCCTCTCTTTGTTCAAAGCTCCTGTAAATGTTTACCAAAAAATAGAAAAAATCCAAAAACATTTTCTTTGGACAGGGTCAGAAAATAGACATAAATTTCATTTAGTTTCTTGGGATAAAGTTTGTAAACCCAAAGAACAAGGAGGTTTAGGGCTTAGAAGGATCCATATTCTCAACCTTTCTCTTCTTGCTAAGCAATCCTGGAGACTCATTTCCAATGACAATGCTGATTGGGTTAAGATTATGAGAAGGAAATATATTCAGACTTCTAAATTCCTTTTCAGTGGGGTTCCTTATACTAGGTCTGCCTTTTGGAAATCCATTTGTATCACTCGCACCCTTTTAAAAAAGGTATTAAGATAGCAATTTGGGAATGGCAATTCCATTTTCTTTTGGGAATACAAGTGGCTTGGTGATCGTCCTCTCATCCATATTCCTATGCTTCAAAGGATAATCAACATTACTAAACACATGGTTGGATCGTTAGTGACTGATTACATTTCTTCAAATAACGAAACCTTGAGCTGGAAAATACTTGATTTCCCTAATTATGATGCTGATATTTTATGTTTTCAATCTCAGTTATCTTCTATCATAATTCCAGCAGGAGATTCTTTAGATCGTCCAATTTGGGAACCTACTGATTCTGGAGAATTTTATAAATACTCTAGAAACTCTTATTCCTTTTAAGATGGTTTGGACCAAGTATCTAACTCCCAAAATTACCTCTTTCTCTTGGCTTTGCATTTAGGATCGAATCCTTACAACGAAAAACCTAATAAAAAGGGGCATTCTTCTTCCTAACAGATGTTACCTTTGTCTTTCTAATTGGGAGTACACTTCCCACCTATTTTTGTTTTGTTCCTTTTTGAGAATGGTGATTAGAAAAATTTTCCTTAAATTTAATTTAGTTTGGGCCTATCCTCCTTCCATTTTTGAACTATTCCTCTAGTGGCCAAATCCTTTCCAAAATCATGTGCTTGCAGGGTTATGGAAATTTTGTTTACAACTTTACCTTTGGAAAATTTGGCTTGAATGTAATAGAAGAGTATTTGATAAAAAATCCTTGGATGCTGACATCATTTCCAATAGGATCATCCTATATGCCAAATAAAACATCCTCATTGCCCCTTTTGATCCTTTTCCTTATTCGCCTTTTGAGAAAGCTATCCTTAATTCTTATCATGTCGACTTAGATACTTCAAGACCGGTCAATCCTTCATCTTCTAGAACCAACATCAAGTGGCATCCTCCTCTGGTAGGGTGGGTTAAACTTAACTTTGATGAAGATACTAAAGGTAATCCTAGCAATGTTGTAGCCAAAGGAATTCTTTGTGATCATCTTGGTAATTCTATTTTTTCTTACTCCAAACATTTGGGTGTTCTTTCCAATAATTCAGTTGAAGCCAAGGCTTTATGGAGAGGCCTCCAATTCATAAAAAATATTCCAAGGAATATCATTGTGGAAGGATATTCTCTAAACATAATAAATTATTTAAAAACCTCCAAACCTTGCAGTTGGAGGATCAAAACAATAATGGAAGAAAGCCAACAAATCCTACTCCAACAAAATGACACCATTGTCCAACATGCCTTTAGGGAAGCCAATTCCGTTGCTGACAAATTGGCTAACATCGGAGTGAATGCCCATGGTTTGATGACATGGACCAACATTCTTCCTCCTAAAGTTTTTGAGCTCATCAGGCATGATCAAAATATTGGTAATCATGATGAATCTTGAGCACCTTGTTCAATGTATTGTCTGATGCTTCCTTGTGCATGTGAAGCCTTGGGTTTATTTCCCAATAATTAAGAAATATTTTAATTCCAGATTGATGATATTTTCACACCACTTGCATTGTCTTGCCTTGGATCATGTTCACATGACCCTTTTTTATATGATTTTAGGTTATCCACCACCTCTTTTTTTTAGCCTGCACTTATTTTTCGATAACCGATTCTTTTTTGAATCCCAATGCAAAGTCCATATAGATTTTTTGAGAATCATATATTAACATTTTTCATTCTACATTGTTTCAAGATTTATTTTGGTAAACTTTCCAATCCTTTATGTTTCTTATGCCAGCTCCCCTTGTTGGCTCCATTTTTTGTGCATCCCCAAGATTCAACCTTCTCAATGGATTTTGAATTTCACAATTACTTGTAATTTTCAACATCTAAAAATCCTCCTTGTTACCAGTTATAGCCAATCCCCTTCCTCTAGGAGGATTTTTCCCTTTTTGAGGTGTCCTTACTGGTTTCCTTGCTGGCTCTGGAGCTGCACCACTACTTTCCATTTATACCTCCCTATGCATGCTCCGTTTACTCATCATCCTTTCTCCAAGTGGCTTTACCTATTTTTTTTGGTATTCCTCTTTTTCCTCTGCTCCGCTATTCTCTGTTTTTAATTATGGAGGGAAAACCTGTGTTTATCGAACCTGAGATGTTTGAATTAGAAGCTATTTCTAATGACATATTGAAGGACAAAGGTGGGCTCATTAAATTTTTTAAGATGTTTTCTGGCATCGACGTGGAGGTGACCAAATATTTTTCTACCTTCTGGGACAATGGTGTTGTTACCATTCATGACATGGATATTTAGATCACTGTGGAGCTGCTGGCCAAACTGACGAGATAAAATATTTATGGCAAGGTAATTAGGAGGAACAAGCACAATTGGGACACGAAGTTAACTCACTTTAAGAAGAATTAGGTGATACACAATATGCACAAGAAAGTTTTGTATCACCACCACTTTTCTACACCTTGGAATTAAATCCTCAAACCCATTATGCAGTATTTAACCGTTGAAAATCTTGAGTCTCAGCTTTGTTGCTTCCATTTAGCCTTCATTAACCATTTTTGTGAAGCTAAAATGATGAACATCCCAGCCACACTTTATTGGTCCATGGATTATGCAATTATCTCCACCCGTACCAAAAAGGAAGAGGGTTTGCCCTGTCACCAAGGACTTTTTAGAATCCTTTATAGGTTCCTTCTCTTGAAGTTTCCCAAAGGAAATATCCCTACCCTAGATTCAGATGAAGAAAACTCTTCTTCGATGCCTAGCCCTAAAGCCTCTAGACCAAGATAAAGGACAAGAGTGATATACCTCATTCTGGGTCCAATATCAAGAAAAAGGCTAAGATAAAAAAAACACCTATTCATTGTTCCCAGAGACTCAAATTCAAGGAAGTTGCTAAAACCCCTCCTTCCACTTCTGAGAAGCCCTTGAAGGATCTTTCCAACTCCCCTGATATTATTGAAAAATACCTCCATAAGCTTGATGTCCATGCCACTTCTGTTACCATTGACCATTTGGAGATTGCCCATATGGCTATTAGGAAGGCAATTTCGAAGCTCAAGGAATAATGTTAACCACTCAACCTTCTATTTTTTTGTGATTATTTTGAGGATATTCTAGCCATTTCTATTGTAGAGGTACCTTCTGATGTTAAGGTTGATGCTAAGGATGAGGATGTTATGGAAATCGCGAAGGAAGCCTACATCGAAGCCCCAAAGGATGCACCAAAGGACGATGTGAATAATATCATGTTGGAGGCTACTATTGCGCAACCAATGCAAATTGGCATACCATTTTGAGATTTCTTCCTCATCTATTTTTCCTTCATCTTGGAGGATTTTATCCTCTTTGGTTCTGCTGGTGGTATGCTTATCACTTTTTGTTCCTTCCTGTGCAAGTATTTAGTCCTTTTTAGTTTTGCTGGTTGAATACCTCTTAGTTTTGTTCCTCATTTTGTTTCCTTTGAGGGTTTTCCTTTGAGGTTTTAATAAAAATATTAACTTACCAAGAAAAAAACTACCATATCTATTTCTAGTGTTTGAGTTGACTTAAATATTTTCTAAGAGTTGTTTAAAACCAATATCATTATTACTACAACTCCAATAGTATTAAAATCTTGAAGATTCTCTAGTGTAGGCTAGAACAATAGAAGAAATTAAAATTCAAGAAGGGTAAATTGCAAAACCCCATAAAAAGGAGTGGACTAAGAACCCAAAGGGAAATCTGATACAATCAAAGCTAGTAGTAGTCAACCAATTTACCTTTAATGTCCTAGGGCTTGTGCAAACAAATCCACCTTAGAAGGTAAATTATCAATCCCAATCTCCTCCTGCAAGCTACAACAATAACACTCAAGTGAATTAGGGGAAAAATCATCAATGTTACCCTAGGTGATAATTTACGTCCTTCGCTGAGTTGATGGACTCCCTATTTGATCATTTATGGGCAGCCAAAGTGATTACTATACCAAACATTTGGCCTATAGACCTAAGTACGGGTAAAAAAAAGCCTATGGAACATCGAGAAGACCTATATTGTAGATACCATAGGCAAATTGGACATGACTTTCCAACATGCTACGATTTCAAAAACCTAGTACAAGATATGATCAAGAGGAACAATGTTCAAGTGGATAACCCTCTCACTACAAAAAATCAACAAATGGATGTTTTAAAGGCCCACTACCCACTCATGAGGTATAGGAAAATCCTACCAAACAAGTAAATGAGATCCATGTGATACCCAAATGAGATCCATGTGATACCCCCTCAATAAGGATTCATCGATATGGTTAGCATTGTGAAAAGGAATAGATGCTACCCAAGTCAAATTGCACCACCTACGATTTCAAGTGATATTATCTCAATGGCATAGCCTCCACCACCTCTAATGCAAAGCCTTCCACCTCGTTCAATGGTTACAATAAAAAATAATATTTCTCAAATATTACAAACAATATCGATTAGACTTTCCATATATGAGCTTATTCAACAGTCTCCTCCTCATAGAGAAGCTCTTATAGATATCATTAAGTTGATTGACCTACAACCCTAGGAGTCTAACTTCTTTATCATTTTTGTGGAGCACGTTTAGCGATGTAAAGAGCCAGTGATCATGTTTCATGAAAATGAACTCAAATCGATAGCAAGTTATGTGATTAATCATCCTCTACACATCATTGTATGTATAAATAAAACATACTATAACATAGTTCTGATTGATACTTGTTCGTCAAGTAACATATTAACCACCAATGCTCTCAAATATCTAGGACTTCTAGCATCCCATATTGTTATGTCCACCTACATCATCGGAGCATTCAATGATACAATATGGTCAATAGTCGGCACTATAGTCCTACCTATTCAGGTGGGATGCAAAACTATACCAACATTATGTCATGTTTTGGAGGGCACAATGGCTTACAATATATTGCTAGGAAAATATTGGATTAGGGATATGAAGTGCATCCCCTCCATCACTCACCAATATCTAAAGTATACTTATGAATGGCAAGTACATGTCATCTCTACAAATATTGAGCCCTTAAAATATTGCAACTTGGTGCAACAGATCCTCGAGTCAACCTTACCATCAACTCATGTGGACTTCCAACCGAATACGTCTATTCGGGTATTCAAGGTCCCATTCCCTAACCATCACCTTCCATTAATCCATTACTATATTCTTCCATACCATAGTCATCATTGGTAACTTCAGAAACACCTTCATCATTGTCAGATTCTTCGCATAAGAACATTTCGAAGAGGCCAATTGATGAGATACCTTCCATCATTTCCACCATTTCCATGGAAGATATTCCTAGTCTAGTAGATGAGGAACCATCTCATGAGGTAAGCATTGATTCATCTCAAGCCTTTCTTCCATATCCTCCATATTCACCATTTCTGGTTACAATCCATTTGGATAATATAGGTTTAAGAGAATACCTAGTGAGGAACATCACAATAGTTTTAGCCATTGAGATAATGTAAAATATGGTACAACCTCATATCTCCATAGGTAGCATTGCACCTCTAGGAATACCAACCAATCAAATGAATTTTATATATGGGGGTATTGAACAGAGAACACTACCAGCTCCTTAGCAAGAAGAAGATGAGGAACCTTTCTTTGAGGATATTAATTACATGTCAAATACTGACTATGCCTTGTGATATCTCCATCACTGCCATTGGCATGGCTATGGTTTGGGGTTATATGAACAAGGTACTCATGTTTCTTATCAACCGCAATATCAATTGCCATATGATAAATCTAGTTTAGGACACAACAATATTGTGCCTCTCGATGTCCTCATAGAGATTTTAGAATGCTTAGGTCTAAATTATAGGGATAAGCTTGCATGTGATCCCTATGCTAATCCTAATCATGTCCACGCTTTTGGAGACTATTTTCCCATAAACATAATATATTAGAGGCTATCATGCAATTTCACCTAATCCTATGAAGAGGGTGAAGGTTCACATACCCTTCCATATAACAACAAGGAAGATGATCATGGTCCCCCTGAGGAATGGACAATGGATGATGAATTGGATTATGGTGTAGCACCCATCAACTACCCTAGTTTAGATGAGGAATACAATAAGGTCATTCCATTGGATGAAAAATAAGATTTTTATCTATGTATATTCCTAGTACAACATCCTCTTCAATGACAACATTTTCCACTCAAAGAGCAAGCTCATCGTCTTCCACATAGACCATCGTCGATCGTTCCACATCCACCACAACCACCCCTGCAAGTCATGAGATAATATTTTATCTCTAGACCCAATTGCCCATCCAATGGAGATCACCCATATATTAATATGATTTCCATAGATCTTATTGCACCATTGCATGATCCGAATAACCCATCAAAGCCATTGCACCTTGACATTGAGGTAATTTACTTTGATCGGGGAGATTCTCCCCCATATCCATTAGAGTATTGGCCTTGTGATGAAATGTTACAACCATTTCATTTTTCTCCAAGGACTACTAAAAATTTCTTTCACGCTGAGGTTGAGCATGATTTTCCAATTGATGACGTAAACCCAGCTAACAATATTCATTTGATTCCTACCCCACATCAGTTGGAAGAGGGATCTCATATGCCAATTGAGCCAATAATTGATAGCAATATCAACATAGATCCTGATAACCCCAATTCATAAAGTTAGGATAAAGCTTATCCCATACTAAGCAATCTGATTACAAAAAAAATTTAAAAGAGAAGAATAAATTTTTTGCATATTCCTATAAAGATATACTAGGACTAAATCCCAATTTAGTCACGTATAATCTCATAATTGATCCAAATGCAAAACTAGTTAAGTAAAAGTTGTGCAAAATGCATCTAACAGTAGCCTTAATGGTGAAATATGAATTGCAAAAACTGCTAGATTATGGGTTTCCAATATGCTACCTATCAAGAAACCTTATGGTAATATTTACATTTGCACTAATTTTTGAGATCTAAATAAGGTGATTCCTAAGGATGAATTTCCTTTTTTAAAAATTGATGTGCTAGTAGATGACACAACAAGCCACTAGATTTTATCCCTAATGGACAGTTTCTCTAGATACAATAAAATTCGCATTAATCTAGAAGATCAACTTAAAATGACATTCACAATGCCTTGGGGGATATTTTGTTACAAGATCATGTCTTTCGATCTCAAAAACACTGGTGCTACCTGCCAGTGAGCTATGACTTATATTTTCCACAACTACATGCATAAAATTTTAGAATATTACATAGATGACTTTGGCTAAATTATTACTCCTCCATGAGCACATTGATGTATTGTGCAAAGTCCTAGATAACCTCGTTGAATATAATGTTAGACTAAATACCAAGAAGTACATCTTCAATATCACATCTAGAAAACTCTTGGGATTCATAGTTTCTAAATTAGACATAGAATTAATCCAAATAAATTCAAGGTAATCCTAGAAATGCCTCCCCCCACTACTATCAAGCAACTACATAGTCTACAAGGAAAGGTCGCATTCATCAAATGCTTCATAGCACAATTATCGGATAAGTTTCAAACTATGAACAAATTGTTACACAAGGGGGTTGCATTTTATTGGGATAACAAATGTCAAGCTACCTTTGATGATATTAAATAATATTTGGATTCGTTGCTAGAATTGGATTCTCCCCGACTAGGAGTTTTGTTCTATCTATACATATTAGCTACTGATATTGTGTTGGGTACCATGTTGGCCCAAAAGAATGAATTGCACAAAGATCAAACTACATACTATATTAGCTGCATCTTGGTCAGTTACAAAATAAACTATGCATATGTTGAGAAGCTATTCTTAGTAGTGTCTTTCAGCACTAAAAATATATGTCATTACATACTCAATCATACCATGTATGTAGTATCCAAAGAGAATCCATTACGATATATGATGAGTCAAAATTACCATAACATTTGCATGGAGAAATAGATTATGTTTATGGAATTTGACCTTGAATCATCAAACAAAAATCAATTAAAGGTTAGGTCATAGTTGATCACCTCAAAGAGGCTCCCCTTTAGGATAACCAACCTCTTAGCATAGATCTTACTAATGATGGAGTCTATCAAGTTTTAAAATCACCTGATCTTGAAGAGCCTAAAGAACAGACTGGTATAACTCTATTTTTTGATGGCTTTAAGTGCGAGAAAGAGGGTGGCACAAGAATTGTATTTTTCACACTATATTGAGATCCAATACCCCTTTCATTCAAACTTTATTTCCTGTGCACCAACAATAATGCTAAGTATGAAGCTCTTATAATAGGCCTTCAAATGGCAATTACCATGAAAATAACCAAGATCAACATTTTTGGTGATTCCTTGCTCATAGTGAATTAGGTTAAGGGAATATTCCAATATATATCCTCAATATTACAAGCCCATAAAGCCCTAGTGGATAAAATTTTGGAAAAATTTGAATGGTATGATATTGAGGCACTCCCTCGTTCATCTAACCATTTTGCAGATACAATGGCCTCCTTAGGGTTTTTAATACCATAGAACCCATCTGATGATATCACAACCATTCAAGTCAAAACACTATCACAATTTGCAACTAAGCATGAAAGCCTTCACTCCATGCCAAAATTCCACATGATTCAAATTAAACCTTATCATGAATGGTTCTTTAAAATTCATAATTGCTTGAATAATGCCACTTGGGGGACTTTGTTTTCTCAAACTCCTTTTGATACTATCACAATAAAATATCTACAAGCTCTCTTCCAATCAGTATTCTCGAGATATGAATGTAAAAAGAATCAAGTAATTCATGCAATTGAGGCTTATTAAAAGCAATATTGATCCATCCAACTAAAATACTACCTAAAGCTTGGTAGTATCTCTTATATATTGCCGCACGCCAACAAGCACACATTTAAGCAAAAAGCGGTAAAATATGTCTTACTTGGAGATATACTGTATCATCGAAGCTATGAGGATATCCTCCTTCATTTCTTAGAACCTCAAGAGTCTATTTCGGAAATCACCCAAGCACATGATGGTACATGTGGTGTCCATTTCAGTGGCATGGCCATCATAAAGTGCATTCTTCACATGGGCTATTACTGGCCAACATTAGAGCAAGGTTGTTGTGCTTATGTTAAGAAGTTTGTAAAAGGTCAATACCATGCCAATTTGATAAACATACCTTCTCAAGCCTTAAAATTGATTCAATCAGTTTGTCTATTTTCACAATGGGGGTTTGACCTAATCAAAAAAATCTCACCCTCTTCCTCAAGCCATCACATGTTCATCATTATGGCTACTAAGTACTTCATAAAATGGGTGGAAGTAATTTCCCTTACCACTACGACTAGACCTTGCATTATGGAGTTCATGTTACATAATATCATTTGTCATTTTGGTATCCCATCCAAAATAATTTTAGATAATGGGTCATCTTTTAATAATAAGGATGTGCGTGCTTTAGTAGCTAAATATAACACCCAACACAACTTTTATATGTCCTATTATCTACAAGTCAATGGGTAAGCTAAGTTATCAAGTAAAATGGTAATTGAAATATTAAAGAAAATCATTAAATATAATCACAAATATTGTCATAATCAATTGCCTCTTGCCCTTTGGGCCTACCACACTAGTATTCGAACACCCACTAGGTCAACTCCATTTTCACTCATGTATGGTGCAGAGGGTATCATGTCTTACTAGAAATCCCATCACTATGCATATCCATGCAAGAGTTCATCGATGAAGACACTGAATGGTAGGCTCACCTAGATCAACTAACTTTGCTTGATGAACGACATGTTAATGCTATTGAACATCTAAGTGTTTATCAAGAGCATATTAAGAGATATTACAACATGAAAGTACACCCTAGAGACTTTCAGGTTGGTGACCTTGTTCTAAAAGAAAATAAAGAAAATTCTAACTTACCATCCCATCTATAAGATAAATTTATAGTAAACTGGTCAGATCCATATATTATCACTAGTCATATTGTACCTAGAACTTATCACCTAGATTCCATTGAAGGATATGAGGAGCCTGAACCCTTGAATATCCTTCACCTATTACCTTTTCATGCGTAAAGCACCATGCCCTACAAAAAAATCCCCAAAGGTATCTATAAATCCTTTGGTCATAAAAAAATGCTCCAGAGGTACCTACAAACCCTTTGGCCACCCAAAAATCCCAAAGGCATCTACAAATCCTTTGGTAAACCAAAAAGCTCCAAAGGTATATATAATCCCTTTGGTCACCCTAAAACACTCCAAAGGTATCTATAATTTCTTTGGTCACCCTAAAACACTCCAAAGGTATCTATAATCCCTTTGGTCACCCTAAAAAGTCCCAAAGTCATCTACAAATTCTTTGGTCACCCAAAAATCTCCAAAGGTATCTATAAGTCCTTTGGTAATCCCAAAAATCCTCAAAGGCATCTACAAATCCTTTATTCACCCTAAAAAGCTCCAAAGGCATCTATAATCCCTTTGGTCATTATAAAATGCTCCAAAGTTATCTATAATCCCTTTGGTCACCCTAAAAATCCCAAAAGGCATCTACAAATCCTTTGGTTACCCAATAATATCCAAAGGTATCTATAATTATTTGGTCACCCAAAAATCTCCACAGGTATCTATTGAAAGCACGAGGATACGAAAACAAAAAGGAATATGCCACAAGAAAAGAACAAGAAAGAACATATGCAAATTGACACAAGATAAAAGCAATATGAAATATGGTAATCTCTTTATTGATACGCTTTATAAATTGTGTTACAATACGTCTCCTTCCTTTTTAGGGGATAGGAGAGTCAAATGTGTTTCTTGTCACAACGTCCATGGATAATAATCCTTCTTCCGCGTGCCCACATGTAAGATGGGCGGACCAAAACATCACCGCCGCTTGCGTATGTGATTCTTTGCTCTTTCCTGCTCCTCTGCTATCGGAAACCTGCGTTCAAAGAAACAGAAAATATTAGTAATACCTGCAGACAGAATGAAACATGTATTTCCCAAAGCCGATTGTCAGTGTATGCATGAAAATAATAAAACGACTATCAGATGACCTCTGATTGACCTGAAAATTTGATAGAAGCATAAAAATATCATCAGAAGACCATTGCAAAAAGAACAGTCTAGAAATTCCTCATAGTTTTGTATTCGCTCCAGGGTGGGACGAATAGACCCTTGACAGATTGGTATTCGTTCCAGGGTGGGACGAATAGACCTGCAATAACCTGTCAGAAAGCACCCTCTTCAATGTCCTATCTCGGAAGCTCCAAATGACCTGCAAACTTGGGGTTAGCTAATTGGGGGTGTTTTGGGAAGACCCAGATGATCATATTTCTTCAATTTTGCCTCTAACACCCAGATTTTGAAGATGGCATCTGCAAGTTAGTGAAAGCGGGAAATAACAATAACCTGGTCAAAAATGATCAGAATGAAATGAAATTTGAACTGTAACCTATTTAACCTATCTAGAATCACAATGCAAAAGAAAAACTAGAGAAATCTATCACATATTTCTATTCATCCCGGGGTGGGGCGAATTTTCCTACGACAGATTGGGGAGCGCCCGAGGGCAGGACGCCCACCGTTTGAGGCACTGTTTCGGCACCAATCCACTTGGGATGGGTCCAAAACTGATTATGGGGTGTTGTCGACAAATTTTGGGGATAGTTGTGGCCAAAAATCGGGTTTTGGGTCCGGATTCGTGCTTCTAATAGTCACCCAATAACCTCCCTTTCGAATGAGAGATTAAGGATGTAAAAGCACAAATCGCAAGTAGGTATGTAAATTGGCAGCACTTCGTTGCTCAAATGCTCCTTCTTTGTATATCTTTTGGGTGGGAAAACTCCCCAATTTATAGACCTTAGGGTCTCCTTGTTTGAATTGCGCATGCGAGGGCGCATCTTGAGTTAACTGTCCTATTTTCAGAGAAAAGCTAACTCCTTGATTAAAAATATTCTTGCATGAGGTTTCTAAAATAAAGACACTCATCACTTGAAGTCTCTCTTCTTGAATAAAAGCTATTCCTCACAATTGCATGGCCTGAAGCCTTAGTTAACTGGCGGAGTTGCCGAGGTTTGACTTTTTTTTCTAGTCAAACCTTCTATTCGCCTCACCCTGGGGCGAATGCTGCTATTCATCCCTGGGTGGGACGAATGCCAGTTTGTATTCATCCCGGGGTGGGACGAGCAGAGAGCAAGGTGCCAAAAAGGTGCCAAATTGACCTTTGACCTTTAAAACTGCTTTTGGAAGTGGTTAGGACCACTGTTTAACCTCTAGGGGCTGCCCTAGGGGCTGTGTGTGTCAATGCGATCAGCGCTCGTTGTCACGTAATCGGATTGGTGTTGTTTTGGTGTCTATAGATGCCCCTTTTTGGGAAGCGCTGTGCAAGGCGCAACACCGAGCAAAAATATATAACCAAAGCACTAATGATTAGGGTTTCTCAGTAACCTAACCAACTCTTGATGCCCCAAGTATGGAAAGGGCACGCATTCTTGAATCCTTGCTTCTGACGAGCTAAGGAACTAGAGTCAAGTGTTAACCTTGTTCAGTGAGGTGTTACTTGAACTTGGACATTGATCAGTCATGAATAGGCAAAGGGCGCAACCTTTTGTCTATGGGAACCTTGAGTTCATGATTCACGAATGCCAAGTGTTTGATCAGCTTGTGATGATTGCTTGTTTGCTGCCCCAAGCAGGGGCACGATTGTCTTTTTCAATGATCCTTTGAATGCGTGTCATTTCCAAGATTGGGTATGTTGTTGTTGATTGGCGACTAAGTGTGACTACCCCCTCAAGCGACGAATCGATGAGGGAATGACCGACATGAGAAAAGCGATGAGTCACTTGACCCAAGATGACTTAGGTAAGGGTGCCTTCAATTGTTTACCATTAAATGTGAAAGCAGTTTCTGAACATTTTGACCTATTTTTGGTGGGTTTAAACCCTTTTTGTGACGCATTTTGGAGCTAAAATTGGCAAAAATCCGTCTTCCCGTGGAGCGGTCCGGCTATGGTAGCCTTCTTAGGGAGTAGGATAGTGACAATTTGTGACCCCAATGTCTATTTTGGATGCCAAGAATGTCAGGCGCAAATGCACCTTCGTTCGGCAATGTTATTGCTATTTTTGGGTGGGTTTTGACCCATTTTGGTGATGCCATTTGGGGATGAAATTCTCAAAAATCTGCTATTTCCGGGAGCGGTCCGGCTATAGTAGCCTTCTTAGGGAGTAGGATAATGAGGATTTGTGACCCTGACATCTGTTTTGCATGCCCATAATATCAAGTGCAAAAGCACTCTGATTGGACAGTTTTATTGCTGTTTTTGGTGCAATTTTGTGCAGTTTTTTGTTGTTTTTGAAATTTTTGCTCTGTATTCATCCCAGGGTGGGATGAATTCCTATTTAGTATTCGTCCTAGGGTGGGACGAGTGCTAACTAGAGCGCTCATCCCAGGGGGGAATGAATACAGGCTCAAAAAGCCTTTTTAAAGGCCAAAACTGAGTTTTGGGCTCATTTGCATTTGTTTTTCTTGGCAATTTGGAGCTCTGAGGAGGAGGTCAATTCTACGAAGCGAAGCACTACGAAATTTTTCTTGCGACCATGAGTGCACACACCGGATCGAGCGGCGGAGCCGAAGCGCTACCAGTGAGTGCCCCTTCCTCTTTATTGTTTTGTGTCACAGTTTGAAAACCGCAATTTGTTTATTTCTTATGTTTTTTTTTTGTTGTTGTTTATGGTTAAAAATGAAAACCCTAGTTGATGAACACGTAACTGAAAACTTAATTTAACCCTAGTTAAACACAGATCAAAATTTTAAGTGAAAACTGAACTTAGAAAGTTAGTTTAGAACAGAACTTAAAAACTGCGTTGAACCTGAATGAAACCAAAAGCTAAACTGTAAGTTAAAAAATGTAGAGTAAAACTAAGCGAAAAGCGTAGCGTGAACCCTAGTTGACTGAACCCTAGTTGTGTAATTGTTTTTGTTGTTTAATTAATCAGTTTAGAGTGTAAACCCTAGGTCTGACAAATTAATTTTTGTAAATTTTTGTTGTGTTTTTGAATTTATCAGTTAGGATTAGAAACCCTAGGACTGACAAATAATTTTATGGAATTTTGTGCTTTTTTTTTGGCTGTACAATTTGAATGCATTATTTGTATATACATGTTAGAGTTGTACAATTTTTCATTGTTTTTAATGTTTTTGTGTTGTTTTCTTTTGTAGGTTGTGAAGAGCCAGTATCGGGTGCCTACTGTGTTCATTGAAGCGCATGCGACGCTGACTTTGGCTGACTGGGATTGGCTTGACGCCCTTGGGCTCAAGCAGGTGACTCGACTGGAGCCGGTGGTCGGGGATCGGGCCTATCTGATGGCCTTGATCAATCTATGGGATCCCCGGACCAACACCTTCCATCTCCCAATAGGGGAGATGATGGTGACCTTGGAGGATATCTATCGGATTCTTCGGATTCCAATAGACGGACTGCCGATCCGGACGACGTCGCGGGATCGGAGGACAGTGGTACTGATACGCTATTTTGGGCATGGGGAGGAGTTGGGTGTGGAGAGCCCAGTGGAGAGGGCGGAGATCGACTACCATATGGGTGGCATACTGGTTCGATGGTGGTTAGAGAAGGGTGTGTTGGGAGTGAGGCACGCATTACTCATGGGCCTCATTTCCAACATGCTGCTTCCCGACTCGTCGGGTGCGAGGTTCCCATGGAACCTGCTAGAGGTGGTGTTCAAGTTGGTGGAGTGTCAACGAGACACACCGATGATTATGAGATGGGGATAGACTCTGCTAGCATAGCTCTATGATGAGTTGTACGAGGTCCGCTATCGAAAGTGGAAGGGGATCAGTTGCAGCTACTTGTTGCAGTGCTGGGCTTGGCAGCACATAGCAGTGGAGAGGCCTACGGGGCTGCCTTGGATGACTCGGGCGAAGATGGCAGACCAAGAGATTGGATATGGGGTATTATGGTGGAGGTCGGAGGAGCAGGGTCAGAGTCGATGATGGGCAGGTGCCGTAGGGCACTATGTCGATGCCTTCGCTCGGCTTACTCCAGGGGAGGTGTTCTGGCGCCCTTACCGGGACTGTCCAGCTTGGCCTGAGGCTGGAGAGTGGCTTCGACGGGTACAGAGGGAGCGGTGGCTGATTGGGAGGCATGGGACTGAGCAGGAGTTGTTCCCATACGGTCGGGTTACATGATAGTTTGGGGTGCGCCAGGGGATGCCTGGTGAGCCCATGGTCTATCGACGTCGGGGGGATGAGAGGACTCTAGATCGGCCAGTCGTTGCGCCACTTGGCGAGGATTTAGATATGGCGATTGATGTCCTGGATGTGGATGACGTCGGAGTTACTTCGAGTATGAGCAGTGGTGGACCTTGCGATAGTGGCGAGGCGAGGGGCCTCTAGGCGGGGCGGAGGTGGCAACAGCAGGAGATGAGGGTGCAGAAGCACCAGATGAGGGTTGGGGAGTTCCGCGTGATGATGCAGACATGGTGGAGGTTGAGGGGGTTGGAGGGGATTTTGGGGTACCGGATCAGCCAGAGATGCAGGACGTCCCAGAGTAGTGGGAGCCAGATCAGGCTGCTGTCCCGGATTCACCTATGCCTCAGGCAGGTTCAGAGGATGCGGAGGCAAGACAGGGCATAGAGATAGCATGATTGGAGGAGCTGCTATGGAGGTGATATGGGGAGCTAGGAGAGGCTTTGTAGGAGAGAGATCTCCTACGGACTCAGCTGGCAGAGCGGGAGACCGCATGGGCTGCGTCCCATCGGTAGGAGGGGGATACCGATGTTGCATGAGAGAGGGATCTACTACGGATGCAGCTAGCATAGCGCGATGACGTAGTAGCTTACTACCATCGATGAGAGGTAGAGTGGGATCAGCGGGAGTCATATTGGCTTCGACGAGAGGCATATTGGCATCGACATCGGATGGATATGGAGGGAGAGATCATCCACCTTGGTGGGCGGTTACCTGAGCCTCCTGGAGGGGGTTCTTCATGGTGGACGAGAGACAGTGATACTGAGCAGTCAGCATCGTCCCATCGTCGATGGCTAGATGAGGGGGGCACTAGTAGGCATGATGCAGGGGCGAGCAGCAGTCGCCCTGAGAGGTCCCATAGGACCCACACCACGGGGGGTAGTTCCCGTCGCACCGATCCTGCGTGATCATGGTGGCCGACGCCCTAGGCTTGGGGGTTTTTGAGTTTTTGGTTGTTGTTGCGGGGTCAGAGGACCGGTTCATTGTAGCCTGCGGGCATTTTGTTGATGATATATATATACAGATGATTCTGTTTTTGTTTTTATAAACTTTGCATGATGCGTCTGTCTGTTTATGCACATTGATTTATAATGATGGATGCATATGGGATTATGATTGCGATGTTGCTAATTAGATGATGTATGCATATGGAATGAATGAAATGATGTGTTGATAACTTGTCGATGGCACCATAGATTGTACAAGATTTATTGGCTTGCTGTACTTATGGGATGACTTTGTGGAATGACGTTGCATGTGACAACTGTGTTTTTGTATTTTGCATTTTTTGTTTTTTTTTTTTTTATGGTGATGTATGAAATGAAATGGACCAGTTGTTTTTGAAAATGTAGTTAAGCTTTTCTGAGATTCAGATATTTTAACTAACTAGCCAAGACTGTACATTTATCTCGCAAGACTTTTGAACAAGGTATAAATCCGACTTGGAGGTTAACCAAGTTATTTCACATCCCCGTGTGTGTAATTGAGTTCGTTTATGTGGTATTTGTCGGGATACCGCCAGTGCCAAATAGGCTATCAACCAAACCTCATACTGAGGATCACCTAACTAGCTCCACTAACTCCGTTGTTGTATTTAGCAAGATTAATCCATGGGACAATCTAAGGTACCATAAGCTAGCTCATCCACATGCAAACATTGGTCTGCTCACACGCAAAGCTAATGTGACAGACATATCGTCATGCGGGTAGGATACCGCCATTGCCAGGTAGGTTGTACACCAAACCTGTAATGAGGATCACCTAGATGGTTTTCGAATACTAAGAATTCCAGGGATTCAAGTTCAGGTTTTTTATTGGCTCAATGGTTGAGGATATTTGCTCGTATACAAAGTGATGAAAAATCACTGTTTATTTTGTTCTTTTTTTTTTGTGTTCTTTTGAGCAAGGATTTTGAATAGTGGTGATAACCACTGTTATTTGATTTGGCTTTTGAGCTTTGTAATAACATTGATCCTTTTAGGCCTTGGGGATGACTACCCATCCTTGGCAGGGACGTGTAGTACGAATCCTTACGACTTTGGGAACCAAAGGGTAGTATGGAGATTAGGAAGTGAGGGTATTGATCTTTTTAGGCCTTGGGGATGACTACCCATCCTTGGCAGGGACGTGTAGTACGAATCCTTACGACCTGAGAGACCAAAGGTGATTGTGATGATGGCTTGTGGAAATGGTTTTTTTTTTGGAATGGTCATTGATTCTTTTAGGCCTTGGGGATGACTACCCATCCTTGGCAGGGACGTGTAGTACGAATCCTTACAACCTTAGGAACCAATGGTGATTTTTGAATTTTTGTTAGTGATGAAAACCACTGTTGATTAGAAGGAATGGATGGGGAAGAGCTTGTCCTTTTGTCAATTCTCAGCATTCTTGAACCATTCGCACAAGGGGATGAACAGGCTAATCTTTCACCGATGGTACCCTAGACTGCTTTGTAGGTTTCTCTTGCATTCACACAACTTAGGAATTATTTTATGTGTGTAAATTTGTGTAGGGATATTACATAACGAGGCGTGACCCAAGTAAAATTTTCCTGTGTAAAATCTGTTTGACTTTGTACAATTTTTGGCTAGAAAGTTAAAGACAACTGAATGACGAAAACCCTAAATACATTAGGAGACAACTGACTTTGCTAAAAATAGGGATGGTGTGATGCGGGATGTATGCATTGAGAAAATTGATTTGATGTGAAAAATGATGGGATTGCCAAGTAATGACAGTCTATGGTGCTTTTGACTTGTATAACCAACAAATATGCAATGTATGAATGTGATGCCTAATGCAACCTATATTTTTGTATTTTTGATGTTTTATGAGTATGCATGGAATGGAGATGCAATTTTTTTTTTTTTTTTGATGATTTTATTGTTTTTGTTTATTTTTGAATATTTGTTTTGACCAAGCGGTTATGGTAACCCTTGGAGCTTTTGGTTTGACCAAAGGGTTTATGGATACCTTTGGGGCGTTTGTGGGGTTGACCAAGCGATTATGGGAATCCTTGGAGCTTTTGGTTTGACCAAAGGTTTTGGGGGGGGGACAAGGGTTTATGGACACCTTTGGGGCATTTTGGGGTTGACCAAGTGATTGTGGGAATCCTTGGAGCTTTTGGTTTGACCAAAGGGTTTATGGACACCTTTGGGGCATTTTGGGATTGACCAAGTGATTGTGGTAATCCTTGGAGCTTTTGGGTTGACCAAAGGGTTTATGGACACCTTTGGGGCATTTTGGGATTGACCAAGCGATTGTGGTAATCCTTGGAGCTTTTGGTTGGACTATGGCTCTCTAAATGTGGAATGGCCTCAAATGAATGATGTTCAAGGGTTCGAGCTCCTTGATTCCTTCAAGAGAGGCAAGCCGGTAAGTTCTAGGTCCTATTCGACTATCAATCACATAAGGACCTAACCAGTTTGCTGCAAACTTGTCCCTCAGATGGGATGGTAAATTAGAATTCTGCTGGTTCTCTTTTAAGACCAAGTCACCAACCTAAAATTCCCTCAAGTGGACCTTCATGTTGTATGCTTTCTTAAGTCACTCTTGATAGATACGCAAATGCTCGAGAGCATTGACGCGTCGTTCGTCAAGCAACGTAAGTTGGTCTAACCGGGCCTATCGCGCAGTGTCATCATCGATGAACTCTTGCATTGATATGCGCAGTGAAGGGATTTCCAACTCAAGAGGCATGACAGCCTCGGAGCCATACACCAACGAAAATGGAGTTGCCCCAGTGGGCGTCCGAATACTAGTGCGATAAGCCCATAGGGCAAGCGGGATCTGAATGTGCCAATCCTTATGATTATCTATGATAGTATTTTTGAGGATGGCGACTAGCATTTTGTTAGACGCCTCTGCTTGCCCATTTGCCTGCGGATAATAGGGTGTTGAAAAATTGTGCTGAATTTTGTACTTTGTGGTCAAAGCACGCACGTCTTTGTTCTTGAAGGGCGTCCCATTATCCGAGAGGATCTTGGATGGAATACCAAAATGACATATGATATTATGCAAAATAAACTCCGCAATGCGGGGTCCAGTCATAGAGGTTAACGGAATTGCTTCCACCCACTTGGTAAAATACTCTGTGGCTGTAATGATAAATGTGTGATGACCCGACGACGTAGGGGAGATCTTTTCGATTAGATCAAAGCCCCACTACGAAAAAGGCCAAGCCGATTGGATCGGTTGCAAGGCCTGAGAAGGTACGTGTGTCAAATTGGCATGATGTTGACACTTCACGCACTTCTTCACATATGCGCAACAATCTCGCTCTAAAGATGGCCAATAATAACCCATGCAGAGAATGCGCTTTGCGATGGCCATACCACTGAAATGGCCACCACATGTACCATCGTGGGCTTGGGTGATCGCCCAAGCGGACTCCTGCTGGTCCAAGCAATGGAGGAGGATTCCTTCATAGCTTCGACGATACAAAATGTCTCCTAGCAAGACATGTTTTGCCACTTTCTGTTTGAATGATCTTTTTATGGCTTGTGTCAATCCAAGTGGGAGAGTACCTAGCTTGAGGTAATCCCTTAGGGGTGTGTACCAATCCTGCTGATCAGAAACCTCGATGGTATGAATAACCAATCCCTCTTGAAGTTCATCTCGAGCAAAAGCTGAGCGAGAAAGAACTTGTAAAAATAGCATTGTATTGCTATTAAGAGGGGTAGGGGAGAACAAGGACCCCTAGTTGGCTTGAGTCAAACAATCTTGGATTCGAGAGAACCTATCCATAGATGGTTCAATCTGGATCAAGTGGATTCCTGGCATGAGGTCAGAGCTTGCACGCTCCATCGCGGGTTGCGATAATGTCTTGACCTGAATAGTTGTCATCTCACCGGAAGGGTCTTGCGGGATTAGTGACCCCAAGGAGGCCATAGTATCCGCAAAATGATTCGATGATCGAGGGAGTGCCTCGATGTCATACCATTCAAGTTGTGCCAGGAATTTGTCCACAAGGGCTTTATAGGCCTGCAGAACTGGACATTTACATTGGAATATCCCCTTTACTTGATTGACAATTAACAGCGAATCACCAAAGATGTTCAATCGTTTAATGTTCATGGTGACTGTTGTCTGAAGACCTATGAGCAAGGCTTCATATTCTGCATTGTTATTGGTGCACGGGAAGTCTAATTTAAATGACAGAGGCATTGGAGCCCCTTGTGGAGTGAAGAATACAATTCCCATGCCACCTCCTTGCTCACACTTAGAACCATCGAAGAATAGGGTTATGTCAGCCTGTGACTCAGGCTCATCAGAATCTGGCGATTCTGAAACATGGAAGACCCCATCATCAGGTAGTTCAAAGGTCAGAGGCTGATCGTCTTCAAGAGGAGCCTCTGCTAGTTGATCGGTGATGACTTGACCTTTTATGGATTTTTGTCCAATGAATTCTATGTCAAACTCCATCAACAACATGATCCATTTTGCCGTGCGGCTACTATGATAAGTACGACTCATCATGTATCGCAATGGATTCTCCTTAGACACAACATACGTCTTGTTGCTCAGCATGTAATGGCGTAGCTTCTTGGTAGCAAACACCACTGCCAAGCAGAGCTTCTCGACGTATGCATAGTTAAGTTCATAACTGACCAGGGTGCGGCTAAGATAGTAAGTAGCCTGTTCTTTGTGCAATTCATTGTGCTAGGACAACATGGCGCCCAGTGCCACCTCAGTAGCTGAGATGTATAAGTAGAACGACACTCCTGGTCTAGGTGGTGCCAATACTGGCGACGAAGCCAAGTACTATTTAATATCGTCAAAGGTTGACTGGCACTCGTCATCCCAATGGAATGCTACCCCCTTGTGCAATAATTTATTCATGGGTCGGCACTTGTCAGATAACTGTGCTATGAAGCGTTTGATCGACGCGACCTTTCCCTACAGACTTCTGAGCTGCTTGATGGTAGTTGGGGGAAGCATTTCAAGGATTGCCTTGACTTTGTTGGGATCCACCTCGATTCCTCATTTGGAGACTATGAAACCCAAGAGCTTTCCAGATGTGACGCCAAAGACGCACTTCTTGGGGTTTAGTCTGACTTTATGCTCAATGAGGCGATCAAGGATCTTGCGTAAGTCATCGAGATGATTGGGGCGCAAAAGAGATTTGGCCAACAAATCATCCATGTAATCTTCCAAAGTTTTGTGCATGTAATCATGGAAGATGTACGTCATGGCACGTTGGTAGGTGGCGCCAGCATTTTTAAGGCCAAAAGGCATGACCTTATAACAAAATGTCCCCCAAGGCATTGTGAATGCCATTTTTAGTTGGTCCTCGGGATTGATACGAATCTGATTGTATCCTGAGAAACCATCCATGAGGGAAAGCATTTCATGGCCCATTGTAGCATCTACCAATGCATCGATGCTAGGCAAGGGGAAATCATCCTTAGGACTCGCTTTGTTTAGATCTCAAAAATCGATGCATATGCGAATCCTCCCGTCGGGCTTCTTGACGGGTACCATGTTAGACAACCATGGTGGATAATCCACGCAGATGACAAACTGTGCATCCAACAACTTTTGCAATTCGTATTTTACCATTAAGGCCACTGTTGGGTGCATCTTGCGTAGTTTTTGCTTTACTGGCTTGATTGTCGGATCCAGCGTTAAATTATGCATGACTAGCTATGGGTCTAGCCCCGGCATGTCTTTGTATGACCATGCAAAAACCTCCTTCTTCTCCTTGAGAAGGGCAATATAATCGGCTTGCTCTTTGGGGGAGAGACTTACCCCCAGCTTGAGAATCCATGGATTCATTGGATCTCTGCCGATGTCTACGTTAGTCGTTGCCTCGATCGACATGTGGGATCCGTCCTCCAACTGGTGTGGAGTTGGGATCATATGGATATCGTTTGCTGAATTAAGATCATCGTTAGGAACGTCAGGTTCCTCTTCAGCATGGAAGACATCCTGAGTCTGTCCAGGAGTGAAATGAAACATCCCACCGCAAGGCCAGTACTCTGATGGGGATGGTGGTGTGTCAGCACGATCCCAATCTATAGCCTCTATGTCTAGATGCAATGACCGTGTTGGATCGGCTGGATCATGGATGGGGGCGGTCAAGTCAATGGAGATCATGTTGATGAAATGATTGTAACCTCCATTACCGTAGGTGTGATAACTCTGACATTCCGGATGTTCTTGATGCTTTGGATCTGGCTCTGTAGGCACTGGCACAAAGGGATCAGCCCTATGCGTGGACATGCAAATAGGGTCTGCCCTAGGCACTGATGGTTTGATAGGGTCTCCAGGCGAAAGATGCTCTCTGTGTACCTAGAGTGGCGGGTGCAGTAATTGCTATAACTACGTCGGGTTGAGGTGCCACCTATGTCTTGGACCTATGTGTAAGTGTTCAAACATGTCATCTATGTCCAAGGGATACTGTTGTTGCATTTGTCGCATGTGGTTGAGATAGGCCATCTCGATTTCATCTTCGTAATCACTATCAGAGATCCAAAGGCCTTCGTTTGCTGCAACAACGGTTTGCGACAGATGGGGCTCATCCTGTTCGAGCAAATTAATATGGTCCCATCGAGGTTGTTCCGCTCTCTACGGGGGGACCAGATTTTCTTGAGGTGGCCTCTGCTCAATTGGACCATCCAATGGGAACATGGTCAGGAAGCTTTCTTGATAATTATCCATGGGATGCATGTGGGAATGATTGTTTCTTGACTCAAGAGGATCCCAAGGTGCTACCTCGTACTCCAACTCATCATCCGAAGACCCTTCTTGGTCTTGTTCATACCCTTCATGGAGGTGAGTCCTTGAATTGTCTCCCATTGCGACCGAAGGGAAAGGGTTGTTGAGGTCAACAAGGTTGTTTGTGTGTAATGGGAAATAATCCCCCAATGTATAAGTTGTATTTGGATTGGCATATGGATCTGATGCCAACCCATCCTTGTTGCCTATCCCTAGGCCTTGCATGTTTTCGACCAAGATGTCGAGGGGCAAAGGGTGATTAAACCCTACTCCTGACTTGTCATAAGGCATTTGGTATCTTGGTTGGCACAAAACATGCACTCCTTGTTCATACCTGCCCAACCCATATCCATGCCAATTGCATTGGCTAAGATATCTTAATGCGAAGTCTGGGTTAGACAGATAATTGACATCCTCAACAAAGGGCTCTTCATCTTCCTCTTCTTGTAGGGAAGGTTCAACGCCATTATCCAGGCCCCCATAAATAAAGTTTGTCTGATTAGGTGGGTAGCCTAAAGGAACCACAGAGCCTATGGGGAGTCGAGGTCTCCCCATGTCTTGCATGGACTCAATTGTGGGCGTTGCTATAATGTTTTGCACTAGATACTCCCCCAATCCTGTGTTGGCCATCTCAACTATGATTGTTGGCATTTGAGGGGGAGCGAATGGAAGTTCTCCTTGAGTCCACTCCATGTGGGGTGAACTAGGTGCCTCGACTTCCATTCTACTAGGCTTCTCTTCTATCGAGATGTTGGAGACTAAGGGTGGTTCCTCTTCCAGGGGCTTCTTTCCTTTGTCCGTTGGTGTGGCCACCGTAGGTGGCATCATTGTGGGAGGACCAGATGAAGAAGATGAACCCGCCTGGGAATTTGATTGATTTGGTAATGGAGATTCTTGCGTAATCGGACCCCTTTTAGATGGATTTAACTAAAAATCCACATGCGTTGAAGGAAGGGTCGATTGCGGCATTAGTTGCACTGAATTGCAGTATTTGAAAGGCTCTAAGTCCGTAGGGACCACATGCACTTGTCCTTCAAATGTATACTTCAAACATTGATGAGCAATTGAAGGGACACACTTCATGTCCCGGATCCAAGGTCGCCCCAACAAGATATTGTAAGCCATCTCACCTTCTAAAATGTGGCACAATGTATGAATGTTCTTTTGTCCCACTTGTATGGGTAGGACAATTGTGCCAACTGTCGAGCATATCGCATCATTGAATGCTCAAAGAGTATAAGTGGAAGGTACGATGTGAGAGGCCAGCAACTTCAAATGTTTTAATGCGGCGGTTGTAATAATGTTACTAGATGAACCAGTGTCTACCAACACCCGCTTATACGAAATCCCGTTGACCCACGCAATAACGTGCAGGGGTGGATCCGCCACATCACCAGCCATCGATTTTAATTCATCTTCTCTAAAGGTGATGACTGGTTTCGTACATTGTTTCACATGGCCCACGAAGTTGTTGAAAGAATTTGCTTCATGGGGATGCAGCTCAATTGCCTTTAATATCTCCATGAGAGCCTCCCGATGGGGCGTTGATTGTTGAATAAGCTCATATATGGAGAGCCTAGCCGACGTGGTCCTTAGACTTTGAGTAAGTCTAGTTCGAATCGTGGCCACTGGTCTAGGCAGGGGAAGCTGTGTAGGGTTCGGTTGAGGTTGTGACGTTGATGGAACTTCTCTTGTGGCTGCCACGGGGGCAGCTCCTGGGTATCTCTTGTTCCTTGTCACTATGCTTATCATCCCCACATACCCCTCCATGGGGCAATTCTGTTGCACCTCATTGACGTGAAGAGGTTTTGCTTGTGCATCATGTGCGGGCAAAGGATCTCTAAAAATGCCCATTTGTTGGTTGTTGGGTGCTATGGGGTTATCCACTGCCAATGTATTGTTGTCAATGAGGTCTTGCACCAAACCTTTGAACTTCCAACAGGCGTTAAGGTCATGTCCCTTTCATCTATGGAACCTACAGTACAAGTCCTCCCTATACCCCTTAGGCTTTGGCACATTAGGATCTATCGTTTGAATCTCTGGAAGATTAATCAAGTTTGCCACTGACAAACGGTCAAACAAGGAGTCCCTGGACTCTGTGTATGGTGTAAATTGCCGCCTAGGGCGACGCTGCTGATTTTGTTCCTATTTTTGGTTTTCTCTATCATAATTGTTTGGAGGCACCACCTGATAGTTAGCCTTCTGAGGCTGTGTTGCTTGGGCAGGCTTAGGGGCGTTGATAGCAACTTGATTGACCACGACGGGTTTCTGTTGCGTAGTCCCTATTTTAGTGCTCTTATTCCATTCTTTTTTCTTAGGCTTGGCAATTTTGCCATCCTGTATCTTGATCTCTTCGATGATTCTAGCTTGCGCCAGTGCTTCTTCTAAAGTGGCATATTGTTGCAACTGCAATAGCACAGAGATCGATCGCAAATAGCTCTTTGCGAACATTTGAGTTAGGTCGGACATAGGAGGGAGGTAGGATAGCTTTGAAAGCAACGTCCTCCATCGATTCCCATATGCCACCATAGATTCCTCCTCATACTGCTTGAGGCTAGCTAGATCACTTAGTGATGCCTTTTTCTTTGTGTTGAAGGTGAAACGTTCTAGGAACGCGTCCACTAGCTGATCCAAGTTGCAGATGCTATGCTTTGGTAGTTGAGTAAACCAATCCGAGGCAGGGCCTACGAATGTGGTTATAAATGTTCTTAATAGCAAAGCATCATTGTCTTGAATACCAAAGCATTGGCTCAAGAATCGAGTCACATGCTCTTGAGCATCTTCCTCCCCTCTAAAGAGTGCCAACTGGGGCAGCTTAAAATGTTCGGGGTATGGAGGTGCCGACACTGACGGATGCACAGGATGACTACGGAGTTGGCGTAAAGTAGGCTTTTGGGGCCCAGAAGTCTTGAGCTCCATAGTCTCTAAGCGTTCTAACAACACTTTGTATGCATCGGAGGACTTGATCTCCTCCTCCTTGGTTTGCTCCCACTGTGGGTTGTGGGGAACTTGAGGCCTTTGGAGGGATAACTGGGTAGCACCCCTTATGCCTTGATAGGGCGTTTCAGCCCGCTCTTCTTCTTGTTCATAATCCTCATAAGCTTCTTGAGGAGTGTCTGGCCTAGGCCTGTAAACATTGATGGGTGCCCGTGGAGGGTGCCCATCGCGGTTTCGGGGAGTGGCCTCCCGCTCAGGTCTAGGAGGTCTTAGAGGCAGTGTTTGATGAGGTCATGGAGACCTGTCTCGCACTAAGGGGTTGTGCCTCTCATACATCTCAGATTTATGTGTGCGAGGGGTTGGGACCTTCTCAGGCACATTGTTGTGAAGCAATTCAGTTTTTTGACGTTGAATGCGCTCTTGGTTAAGGTGACACAAATGTTCTAATTGTTGTTGGTCTTGCCTAAGCCGCGTGATTTGCGCTTGGTGGGCGGCTAGTTTGGCAAATGCCAAGTCAATTTGTTCCATCGTCTCTTGGTTAGGAGGCCTAGATGCCTCCCCTACATGTCTTTCTCGGTCATGGTACTCCGAGACCCCTATATGTTGCTTCCCTCTATCGAGGTTAGCAGCATTGACTTGAAGCTCTGGTCTCAATGAGCGATCTGGATATAAAGCGGGTGCAGACGTGCATCATTCCCGCGCTGTGTACTATTCTTGAGGAACGTAGTGATCTTCCTCACACTCTCTGTTATATGCATAAAAGGTGCGGGCAGAATTGTCTTGCCCTATCGGGAGAACCTGATACTCTGGATATGGTCTAGTGTGTCTGACATTAATCAGGGGTAAATTAGGAGTAACAAAATCATATGGTTCCTCCTTGTGGACCCTTTGTTGTTCAAGCACTTCATCACTAGGCCACCCATAACGAGTTTCCAAGGGAGGCCTTATATCTAGGTCGAGTGCTACATGTAGGTTGTCTTCTTGAAAGGATCTTTGCTGAGTGGGTGTGCCCCTCAAGGGGGTGCCTCTATAGTCTTGTCTAGTGATGGCATGAGTTGGAGTGCCCCTCAAGGAGGTGCCTCTAGAGTCATGTTCTGTAACTGCATGGTGTGGACTAACTTGTGTATCCTACCGCCAAGGCGGGATGACCAAGTCTTCAGGACTATATCGGAGGCGACTTGTCCCCCTTGGTGCACTCTCTGCAGCTTCTTCCCGTGATTGGGCTTGGCTACGGGTGTACACCATGGTGATGTTAACCTAAAGATGCGTAGATTCTTTTTTTGGATTTTTCTTTTTATGATTTTTTTGATACACTAAACAGAAAATAGCATACACACACAAGCAATGATTATCTCTTTTAAAGATTAAAAGTGTGCCCTAAATCTGGTTTAGTGTGTTTTGTTGTTTGTTTTTGAAATATTTTTTTGAAAACCATTTAAATGCAATTATGAAGGCTCTTATGACTCCCAAAATGGTCGCCCCTTCAATATACCATTGTCGGACCGATATACCAACCTCTCTATATACCCGCCCTTACGTGAGGGAGACTATAGGTACGTGAGAGCAGATGATACGTGGAACATAGGCGGTATGGAAGGGGAATCGCTCTGTTTATGACACCTACCATAGAAGACTTATCCTCATGTGTTGGGAATCACCCCAAGCTACACTTGGTCAGCTTTCATCAGGATTTACGTCTAGCAACAGTCACGATCGGGGTAATGTATGCAATATCTCAAGCCAAAGTGATAATGGAATCCACCTTTGGTCTTGCTCAAGGGTTGGGGTTTTACGACCAACTCCTTGTGTTTAAAATACCACGTGGTGTGTGGGGTTCTTTTTAAGTTGCAAAATTGAAACAAGCAAGCCTCTAAACTCTCCTATGCAAGCAAAAATCAGAGAATAGAAAACAAAAAATTGACAAAGGGTGTTTAAAACCCCTACCTCTTCTCTGCCTAAATCGGATGTCTCTGAATTTCTGCCTGAAATAGTCTAGCGTTGGAAAACTTGGTACCTGTAAGCAACAAAACAAGAAACTTTAATCAGAATCTTAATCTTAAAAATCAAAGGACACAGGTCCCACCGTGATCGCCATTGAAAGCACGAGGATACGAAAACAAAAAGGAATATGCCACAAGAAAAGAACAAGAAAGAACATATGCAAATTGACACAAGATAAAAGCAATATGAAATATGGTAATATCTTTATTGATACGCTTTATAAATTGTGTTACAATACGTCTCCTTCCTTTTTAGGGGATAGGAGAGTCAAATGTGTTTCTTGTCACAACGTCCATGGATAATAATCCTTCTTCCGCGTGCCCACATGTAAGATGGGCGGACCAAAACGTCACCGCCGCTTGCGTATGTGATTCTTTGCTCTTTCCTTCTCCTCTATTGTCAGAAACCTGCGTTCAAAGAAATAGAAAATATTAGTAATACCTACAGAAAGAATGAAACATGTATTTCCCAAAGCCGATTGTTAGTGTATGCATGAAAATAATAAAACGACTATCAGATGACCTCTGATTGACCTGAAAATTTGACAGAAGCATAAAAATATCATCAAAAGACCATTGCAAAAAGAATAGTCTAGAAATTCCTCATAGTTTTGTATTCACTCCAGGGTGGGACGAATAGACCCTTGACAGATTGGTATTCGTTCCAGGGTGGGACGAATAGACCTGCAATAACCTGTCAGAAAGCACCCTCTTCAATGTCCTATCCCGAAAGCTCCAAATGACCTACAAACTTGGGATTAGCTAATTGACCTTTGACCTTCCAAACTACTTTTTGGAGTGGTTAGGACCATTGTTTAACCTCTGGGGGCTACCTTGGGGGCTGTGTGTTTCAATGCGATCAGCGCTTGTTGTCACATAATAGGATTGGTGCTGTTTTGGTGTCTACATCTATAATCCCTTTGGTCACCCTAAAACACTCCAAAGGTATCTATAATTTATTTGGTCACCCTAAAACACTCCAAAGGTATGTATAATCCCTTTGGTCACCCTAAAAAGTCCCAAAGTCATCTACAAATTCTTTGGTCACCCAAAAAACTCCAAAGGTATCTATAAGTCCTTTGGTAATCCCAAAAATCCCCAAAGGCATCTACAAATCCTTTATTCACCCTAAAAATCTCCAAAGGCATCTATAATCTCTTTGGTCATTATAAAATGCTCCAAAGTTATCTATAATCCCTTTGGTCACCCTAAAAATCCCCAAAGGCATCTACAAATCCTTTGGTTACCCAATAATATCCAAAGGTATCTATAATTATTTGGTCACCCAAAAATCTCCATAGGTATCTATAATCCCTTTGGTCACCCTAAAACACTCCAAAGGTATCTATAAACTCTTTGGTCACCCAAAAAGTCCCAAAAGTATCTATAAATCCTTTAGTCACCCAAAAAACCCCAAAGGTACCTATAAATTCTTTGGTCACCCAAAAAGTCCCAAATATATCTACAAACCCTTTGGTCACCCCAAAAAGCTCCAAAGGTATCTATAAACCTTTTGGTCACCCCAAAAAGCACCAAAGGTATCTATAAACCCTTTGGTCATCCAAAAAGCCCCAGTGGCATCCACTAAGCCCATTGGTCAAATGTATATATATATATATACATATATATATCAAAATCCAAAAACATCATTAAAATATTAAAAAGTTAAACATATTACATTGCATTGCATTTCATATAGTTGCATTATACAATCACTTGCATTAGGCGTACCCATCATGGCATTTTTCATTTTAGAGTTGATCATATATGTCTAGCACCAGGTCTGTTGTATGTACACTAGGCATCCTTAAAAATCAAATTTGTCAAAAGTCAGTATTAACATGTGTTTACATTATAATTATCATTTCCATCCACATTCCTCACTGTGTGTCTATTTCCCTTCACCTAGTCATTTTTTATAAGGCATCATTAGGGTTTTTGATCACTCAGCCATCTCTAGTTTTCTTTTCAAATTTTGTAGAAAGTTATCCTAAGTTTTAGAAGGTAGAGTCTTGTTTTGATTGTACCTTGTATACATAATAATCCCAAAATATTTTCACACTAATAAATCCATGTTTTGCATAAGGAAATATGAAACCTACAAAGTGGTATGTGTTACCTTAAGCAAAAATTTTACCTCGCTCATCCCCCTGTGTGAATGGTTCAAAGATGCTAAGAATTGACAAAAGGACAAGCTCCTTCTTACACAAAGCAATCAAAAGCCCTTACCCACACCAAATTGGGGTAAGTATCCAAAGAAAAAAAATAAGTAAACAGTGGTTGTTACCACTTAATAATATTCAAAAGAAAAAGTGGTTTTCACCATTAGTAAAAGCAAAAAGTAAAATAAACAGTGGTTCCCACCACTACCCAAAATACCTTTCTCACCATAAAAAAAATGAGCTAATCCCTAGAGCAATTCAAAAAAAAAATAAGGGAGTACTAAACTTGAATCCCTGGAATTCATAGCATTTGACAACCATAAGGTTATCCTCATTACATGTTGGGTAGCATCAAGCATACTTGGAAATGGTGGTATCCTTACACATGATGACATATCTATCACATTAGCAACCTAATTTTATATAGACCAATGTTTGCATGTGGATGAGGCTTTTGGTAGCTTGTATTTCCTAGTGGTCTAATCCAACTACGTACAAAACTTAGAATCATGATACTCGTAGGGTGATCTTCAATACAGATGGGTTGCATTAATCCTATTTGGTACTAGGGTAACTTTAATCACTATTATAGAAATAAATTAACATGCACACACATGGATATTGAATATTTGGGTCATCCTCATATATTTATACCTTGCTAAAATGTCTTGCATAGTTTCTATACCACTTTTGATTAGATCACTAGATTTTTTGAGTCTCATGAAAATATTAAAAATATTTTATAACATCTTACTATGCATATCATTCCATAACATTATATCACATGTTTATTAGTTTACATTTTCATAATCCATTACATAGTCTTATGATAACGTTAAAATGAATGGATGAATTTTGTACAGTCTATAGTCCTAGAATCTAGTGTGTCAAATAGTCTTCATAATCTATCATATAGATTAATAAATCATCCATTTCATTATGCATACACTCATACACATATCATAAAATAACATCATATTACAATACATGCATCCATAAAAGCATCAGAAAAATAAACATAAGCATTGCATACATCTCATAAAGTAGCAAGGAAACATGTGATGACAACATAAAAATTCATATATATCTATATATATATATATGTATGTATATATACATGTATATATATATGTATGTATATGATATACATATATACATACATATATATATATATATATATACATACATACATATATATACATATATATATATATATATATGTATGTATACATGTATATGTATGGGACCAAAATATACATCATAATCCAAAAACTACCCATAGGCTACAATCAAGTGGGTCCTCAGACCTCATGCTCCCAAAATCCAAAAAGAACCATAGAGTCTCAAAATCCATGGTCATACAAGACTAACACCATGACTCTCATCCCCACCCTCATTCGATGCTCATATAGAGCTCCCAGATATTCTCTCCCTTGTCATATCTACTTTTATCATGGATATAGGTACCCCCATCCTATCCAATGATTACCCTGTACCACTTATCCTACGCTAATGGGACCCACTAGCAAAAGAGTGAGTTGGTAAGTGCCCTCTAAGACAAACTATCTCATATTCCAAATACTGTATGTAGGAAGTGTAATCTCAATGATGCATCTGGTACTCGCTCGGTAAGGTCTAGAGTTGTGTCACCTCCTCCCATAGTTTGTCTATCTCACTTGTATACATAAAAGAAGAACACCATTGAATTAAAAATTAAGCATTGCATTATATTTCATAAAATGAGTTTTGTGATACAATAAGCCCCTTTGTAGGGTGCTTCACAATAAAAATGCTCGAACAAGGTGATCCCATTTTACAATAAAAAAATTATGTCTTTCACTTCTTGATGCTACAAAAATGTGGAAGGTGGGTTTTTTGTGACCACCATGCTGAATGCCCTTTGATCTTGTTGAAATCCTGAACCTGAAATATGCACACATGGAAATGGACAAAGGTTTAGTAGCACTTGTCAACATGAATAAGATGAAATATAAATAAAATGACTAATGTAAAATGAATATAGAAGAAGATGAACAATGAATGTGGCTAAAATAACTAATGCATAATGGAAATAGAAAACAAGTATGATTATTGCTTACATAGCGTAATCAAAGCAACGTAACATTAGCATTTATCACTCCTCTTTTTTTTTTGCTCATGTGATGGTGCCTTTATTTGAGGGTTTTTGGAGGGAAGGATAGGTGGCAAGCCAGGGATTCCAAGTGGCAGCTCTTGGGCAGCCACCAATCCTGGGTAGTTGTAGTGAGTCACTAGAAGTGTCTCACTTAACTGGGGAGATGTGGCATGTGGGTAGGTGCAAGTGGAGTGAAGTGTGGATTGAGGTGTAAGATGTGGCAAGTGGGTAGGTGGAAGTGGAGTGATGTGTGGAGTGAGGGTTGAGATGTGGCAAATGGGTAGGTGCAAGTGGAGTGAAGTGTAGAGGGTTACCCCATGTGAAGGGAAAAAGGGTACAAGGGTGTATGAAAGGTGGCAAAGGGGTTATGGTGATGTGGCGAGGACACATGTCAAGTGAAGAGAGAGGGTATCCTAGGAGGATATTTACCAGATTTAATAAAATCTATAAAATATAATTATGTGCAAAATTTTATACCTAAGTCAAACTTAGGCACATAATGTTATGCATAACTAAAATGTGCAATGTGAATGAATAATGTGCATGAATTATATACCTAAGTTTAGACTTAGGCATATATTATTATGCAGAATTGTGATGTGCAATGCCAATGAATAATGTGTAGGAATTATATGCCTAAGTTTAGACCTAGGCATATATTATTATGTAGAATTTTGATATGTAATGCAAATGCCTATATTTTGGTGTCTATATATGCCCATTTTTGTACTATGTTGTGTGAAATACAATGTGGTGCAAAAAAAAAAAGACACATGGTTTTATTTAATGGAGGAATGGATTTAGATCTTCTCGATGTAAAGAATGAATGACTTTTTTTTTTTGAAATTTTTGATTTGTTTGCGTATTCCCTCAATTGGTAAATAGATAAAGGATGAAATCCATGAGCCAATTGACCAAATGTGGATGATGAAATGAGGTGGTTGATTGAATTATGTGGATGTGATGAAAATGTATGTTATTTTGATCAGTTTGATGCCCCAAGTTTGGGATTATTTGTGTTCTTGCAAATTTGCCTTTGGTTTCATTGATTTGCAAAATGTGTGGTAAAATATTCAACCACATTTGGAGTTCTTGTTCCACTCTGAATTTAGTAATTCCTTCCAAATTATGGGTTCAAGGAACCAACCGTTCTGTAATTTGATACTCGAGTGATTTTTTATTATTACCAAATTGTTTTTGGTTGTTTTTCACTTTTGACTCAATGAAAGGGGTTGAAGGATAACCTTGTGCAAATATGTTATAAACACATCTAAGCTCAAATATTTAGGGACCTAGCTGATTTAATGTCATAGTGATTTGATGTTGAATGTTTGAATGAGTTTTCTTATGGTGAGCTACCCATCCTACCGGATTGCATGGATTGCTAGTTGTTGCAACTGCTAGGTGTATAGGGTAATCCACTAGATACAAGGTTCACTAATGACGTGATTGATGATGATGATGATTATAAAAAATGAATGATGTGATTGATATAAATATTGGAAATCAATATCAAGTTGGATGCCCCAAGTTTGGGGTGGACTTATATTGTCGTAAATTTACATTTTGGTTTAATTGACATGTAATATGATGAGGTAAAGGAACCAATCACCCTAGGAGCTTGTTGTCCTAGTTAATATTAGTAATTACTTAATGCAAAATTATGAAGTATAAGTTTTCCATTTTTTGTAACCCCACAGAGTAGGCATCAATGACAACCTTGGACAAATATGCTTGAACACAAGTCTCTCAAAAATTGAAGGATACACCTGATTTGATTTCAAACGTGATGATGTGAAATTATTTTGAATAAGTTTTCTTATGGTAATTTATTCATCCTACCAGATTGCATGGAAAACCAATCACTGCAACCACCAAGTTTCTAGAGTAAATCACTATGTAGAAGGTTCACTTGAGATGATGATGATGTGAGATTATTATTTGGAGGGTTTTACAATGTTTTTGTAGCCATTTACATTTGAAGGGGAGTTGTGTAATATGGTCACAAATAAAAGTCAACTTGTGTTGCCCCAATCATGGAAAATATGCTCATTTTAATGAGTGTAATTTGCATGATTGAGTGTTTTGAGTGTTCACTTTGATTATGAATATGAATTTGTTGATTTTGTATTTTCCTTCAAGCGATCAGTCGATGGAGTAGATGTGAAATGATGAAAGTGATGAAACAAATGATAATGGTTAATGAGATGGATCTTTTTGTTTTTGTTTCAACTATGGTTTCAACCATTGTTGATAATTAAGCATTTCTATCCCTTGGAGTAGTCCAGCCATATGGCTTTCTTAGGGAATTGAGATGATAAAAATTCATTTCTTGCATGAGGTGAATCACTTTTCAAGGGCCTTATGGTAACTTATCCATCCTACCAAATTGCATGGATTTCCAGACGTTGCAACCACCAGGTATATAGGATAAGTTACTATATACAAGGATCACTTGAGTCTAAGTGGAATAAGGAAAGGTACACGTCTATCCCTTGGAGAAGTCTAGTCGTATGGCCTTCTTAAGGAGTTGAGATGAGGGAACTTCTATTCATTCAGAAGCTTGATGAATTTTTTTTGACCAAAGGAATCGAGATATCTTTGAATTTTTTTCTTTGTTTTTTCTTGTTTTTTTTGTTTTGGAGAATGCATAATTTTTTTTTTTTTGTATGAAAAAATATGCATGGAAATGTGTTTGGTGTTTTATGTTATAGTAATACAAAATATGTATGGAAATATTTTTGGTGTTTGATGTTTTTGAAATGGAAAGAAAGCACAAGATGTTTTTTTTGTTGTGTTTTTATGTTTTGATTATTGATTTGATTTTGACCAAAGGAATTTAAGTACCTTTGGAGCATTTTGGATTGATTTGACCAAAGGGGTTTATGCCTTTGGGGCTTTTTGAATTGTGTTAATGATAATTGTCCTTATGGTAATCTACTCCTATCGGATTGTATGGATAGCCAATCGCTACAACCGCTAGGGTGCTAGAGTAAATCACTAGATATAAGGTTTACTTAAGGTTGGTTGAAAGGAGGAAATGTGCATCTCTATTCCATGGAGCAGTCCAGCTACATGGATTTCTTAGGGATTTGAGATTATAACATTTCAATTTTTGAAAGCCTTGTTGAGATTGAATTTGACCAAAGAAATTGTGTTATATTTGGAGGTTTTATTTTTTTTGTACATGTTATGAAATGAATATGTTATGAATGAATGCAAATGAATCAATGATGTTGTTTTATTAATAATTTTTCAATATATTTTGAACCATTTGAATGAATGGTGTTTTTTATTGATTGTTGTTTAAAGAAATTTTAAATTGTTTGAATGAATGGTGTTACTTTATTGATTTTTGTTCAAAGAGATTTGAAACTGTTTGAATGAATGGTATTGCTTTATCAATTTTTGTTCAAAGATATTTTAAATTATTTTAATGAATGGTGTTGCTTTATTGATCGTTGTTCAAAGAGATCTTGAATTTTTTTAATGAATGGTGTTGATTTATTGATAATTATTCAAAGATATTTGAACCATTTGAATGAATGGTGTTGCTTTATTGATCATTTTTCAAAGATATTTTGAACCTTTTGAATGAATGGTGTTTTTATTGATCATTTTTCAAAGAGGTTTTTGAACCATTATTTAGCAAAATTTACCTTTATTGCTTAATCAAGGGCACCAATATGATACTACTAGTATGACCACATGGATGAAATGGATCATCAACCATTGGTCTTGATGGTTATGGGCGATTAGGCTCCAACAACTCATTGCTCTCACCTGATGTGATGAAGCTCTGCTGCATCCATAACCCAATCCATACCCCTCTAAGGCCACAAACTCATAAAGTATCTAGAAAGGGAGCTCAAGATGTCTCGGTACTCCGATGCCCCAATAATTGGATGATTGAGCTCCTCACTAAGTAGCCACCTACAAGCAGGAGAAGCAGTGGCATCATAGGTGCAAGGAAGACCAACCGAACGTCCAACAATGATGTGCTCCCAATACCATACTTGGGGCACCAAACTACAACCTAGTATCTTCTACCCCCATCTCTTCACATCATACAGCTCGCTATAAATATGGTACAAAAGAGAAGAAGCCCATGCCAACTGTTAAGGATCCATAATAGGATCAAGAAAAATAGGAACCTAGTTTCATGGTATCCTCGATCCCATGGAATTAGGCAACATGTTTCTCAAAAGGTACATCAAGAAAGCTGGAACAGCTCCCAAACTGTCAACAACAAAGAGATCTAGGTAAGCAATACCCCACCAGCTATAGTCTACATCCCACATATCACCAAAGAGAGGGAACATAGCGTCCTTCTTGTCGAGGCCAACATAAAAAATAGGACCCTCAATGGGAATGCAAAGAATCTGGTAAACATCCTCTAAAGTGATAGTCAGCTCCCCCATCATAAGTTAAAAGGTACCCTTGTCAGGATCCCAACACTCAACAAGCACAAACAACAAATCCTAATTAGCTTGAATGGTGCTCAATCTCCCACAACCATCAAGACCAATGGTCTCTAGGAACATCCAATCATTGTTTGTAAGGGCCTTGTGCACTTTATGAATAGTGCGAGGCCACCTATGCCAGGCATCAAGGAGCCTAACCTAAAATTGAAAACAAAAAATAAATAAATAGTAGAACAAAATATTACCTAACCCTAGGTAATAAACTAGCAATAAACAAAAAAAAACAAACAAACAAAAAAATCAACAAAATATTACCTAACCCTAGGTAATAAACTAGCAATAAACAAAAAACAAGCAAAAAATAAATAAATCAACAAAATATTACCTAAACCTAGGTAATAAACTGGCAATAAACAAAAAAAAACAAAAAAATTAATAAAATATTACTTAACCCTAGGTAATAAACTGGCAATAAACAAAAACAAACAAAAAAAATAAACAAAATATTACCTAACCCTAGGTAATAAATTGGCAATAAACAAAAACAAAAATAAATAAATAAATCAAAAAAATATCACCTAACCCTAGGTAATAAACTGGAAATAAACAAAAAAAAACAAAAAAATAAATAAAATATTACCTAACCCTAGGTAATAAACTGGCAATAAACAAAAAAATAAAAAATAAATCAATCAACAAAATATTACCTAACCCTAGGTAATAAACTACCAAAAAAAAAAAATTGCACCTACCCCTAGGTGAGCATATATCAACAAAAAAAAATACAAAAAAAAACAAAAAAAAAAACAAAGAAGACAAAAAACATAACAAAACAAATAAAATAAAACGAATTCATTACCAGCCCCACTTAGTTTAAAATAAAACAAATAAAAAATAAAAAAAACAAACAAATAAACAGTTACAAACACAAACGAAAAACCCTAACTACAAGAAGGACCACCTACCTCGGCAAACTGACCACCACCTTCTGCTCCATACGAGATGCCACCACCGCCACCATCACCACCACTACCCTCGCCGATCTCCATCTCACTCATCACTCACACCAAATCAGCAGATGACAACTAGCAATGAATGAAAATGATAGGCACATGCCTATTTATAGCCTCATTTCACGACAAAAAATACACGTCCGCATTTTCCAGATCGTACAAAAATGCAAACTTGTGATTTTAAACTAATCTGTGAAAGCGTGGTTAGCGCGTCAAAATCGTGAACCCATGGTTTCATGAATGCGCAACCGCATATTCAAATACAAAAAAAAAATAAGAAACTAACAAAGCAAAATCTAAAGTTAAATGATGCCTACTCTGTGGGGTTACAAAACATGATATGTTCAAATCAAGCAAATGCACATTAGAATTCCTAAAGTCACTAGGAAAAGCAACTAAAATGATTGGTTCCTTTTTATTTCAATTCATGCATGTTAGAAAAACCAAAGGATAATCTATAAAATAACTTAATTAACTTAGAGCGACATCAAAAATAATGCTATCAATTGGCCATTTGGTATTAATTGTTACCCACTCACCAATCGATGGGGTAAACATGCAAACCAAAATTTCATTTAAAATAGTCAACCATCTTGCCACACCAAAAGAGAGCGAGTCCATCTATCCAGTAAAGTTAGATGTCATCAGTTTTTACACTACATTGTGTTGTACACAACAAAGTACAAAAAGGGGCAACTATATACACTAAAATCCAACACCTTCAAAACCACATCTACCACCCCACCATCAAATCCTGCATAATAAAATTATATGCCTATGTATAAACTTAGGGATATAAAATGCTGCACATTATCCTATTTTTCTAATTTATTAAATCTAGAAAATCATCCTAGGATACCCTGTGTACCCATTGGACATGTGTCCTAGAAACTTAATACAACACCCCTACCACATCTTACCCATTCCTATCCCCATTGTCCTTGCACATGAGATAGACTCCCAAGACCCATGCCACAACTCATTTGTTTTTGTCCCCTTGTCCCTTCACATAAAACAACATCCCACATCCCACTCCACTTGAAGCCACATCACCCCAGTTAACTAAGGCACACTATGTGACTCACTACAACTGCCCCTCCTACCTAACAACCTAGATTTTCCAATTGGCAAATCAAGCATGCCACCTCTCATTTCCCTCAAAAACCCTAACAAGCCTATAAAAACACCATTAGTCCACCAAGAAAAGGGAGTTGAACTTGCATACCGACATGTTGCTGAAATAGATATAGACCCAGTGAGAAATTGAGAGCACAAGCTCGATTCTGATCATTGGCTCGGATATCGAGGCAATCTGCCATTGAATCAAAACTGCTTATCCTTGGTTCCATAGTTGAAAACATGACTCTATAGTTTTACAACCATAGGTCTACGATTTCCAGCCCACAACCGTGCTTTTGTGGTTCCACAGTCCTGAGAAATTTCATCAATAGAGATAAGCAATTTAAAATATGGATCAAGGCTTTATTTGTTAATTGTTTTATGCTATCTACCTTTCATACATATCAGTGATAGGTTTATGTGTAGCATTGGGTTTACTGCTTGACTATACAGGTGCTACTAATCTTCTTCATTGGTTTGCATGTGTGCAGGTAATAGGTATCTTGGATAAGTTGCTAAAGTTGGAGTGGTCCCTTGTTGGATACCAAAGCCCACTCACCCTTTGAAGCTGTGATGAGAAAAAGAAGAACACCACATCCTGTGGAGGAGTTGGAAGATCTCTGAGTTGGAAGATCTCTCACTCCCATAACAAGCATTGTATTTCATAGAGACGAAGAACATTGTAAAATTGCTCCCAACACACTTGGGGCAATTCAAAATATTTTGTAAAAGTTATATCAATATCAATACAAAAGGGGCATTTTGATAATCTATTTCTATCTCTATTTTTTTAATTAAATTCGATAAAGTCTCTTTTGATATTATTTGAAACTTTTAGTGTGCATTTTACAAAGAGATGTGCCAAAAGGGGAATCCATTTTATAGATCAAGGATGGTGTCTTTTGCTCTTCTTCACGCTACAACAATGTTGGAGGTGGGTTTTTTCATGACCATCATGCTGGACTTGAACTTGTTGAATCTACAACCTGAAATCTACACACATGCAAATAGAAAAGAGTTTAGTAGCACCTGTCAACTTGAATAACATGAAATGTAAATTAAATGACTAATGTAAAATGAAAATAGAATAAAATGAACAATGAAATAGTAAAATGACTAATGCATAATGAAAACATACAACAAGTATTATTATTATGATTGCTTACATGACCACAATTTGGGTCGCATAACATATGTATTTCCTTCCCTCCTCCCTTGTTTTTGTCATGTGATGGTACCTTTAGAGGCCTTTGAGGGTTTTGGAGGGAAGGATAGGTGGCAAGCCAGGGCTTCCAAGTGGTAGGGATTGGATAGCCACCTACCTTGAATAGTTGTAGTGAGTCACTAGAAGCATCTCACTTAACTGGAGAAATATGGCATGTGGGTAGGTGCAAGTGGAGTGAAGTGTGGAGTGAGGTGTAAGATGTGGCAAGTGGGTAGGTGGAAGTGGAGTGAAGTGTGGAGTGAGGGTTAAAATGTGGCAAGTGGGTAGGTGCAAGTGGATTAAAGTGTGTAGGGTTATCCCATGTAAAGGGACAAAGGGGACAAGGGTGTATGAGAGGTGGCAAAGGGGTTATGGTGATATGGCTAGGACACATGTCAAGTGAATAGAGAGGGTATCCTAGGAGGATATTTCCCAAATTTAATAAAATATAGAAAATATAATTATGTGCAAGATTTTATGCCTAAGTCAAACTTAGGCACATAATATTATGCAGAACTAAAATGTGCAATGTGAATGAATAATGTGCAGGAATTATATGCCTAAGTTTAGACGTAGGCATATATTATTATGCAAAATTGTGATATGCAATGCCAATGAATAATGTAAAAGAATTATATTCCTAAGTTTAGACCTAGGCATATATTATTATGTAGAATTATGATATGTAATGCAAATGCCTATATTTTGGTGTCTACACTCGTCACTACTAGATCCCCCAGGGATAGATCTCTCTTCTCTAACCTATAACTGAAGAGTAGATAACTTTGTTGTCTACCTATCAATATCTACCTATGCAATCTGTACCTATTCTTGTAGGATATTCCTCTCTTCTGTGTATTCCCTCCACTCATATCTACCTCTGATCAACTCATCCTGTAGCTCAGTAATAGTAGCATCCCATTTTGCCAACTATACCTACACTCCTTGCTCATAAAATTCATCCACAATGTAGGCATCCTGTGGATCCCCCACATCAGTGAGATCTATCCACTCATACTTTACTCAATTATGCACATGTTGCTCACCTAAGTTTAATTCCTCCTCATATGGAGCCTCATTATATCCCTCATTTGGAGCATCCCTGTGAGCCTCCCTTGTCACCATAATTGTACCACATTCTAGTGGTCCCTCTCCTCACCATTGGTGTGACACCCACAAGGAGTCATACTCTGCTATATTCCTTGCATCATCTAGCTCAGATACTTCCTCTATAGGATCTACCTCCTCTCCAAATGTTTCAAATGTAGGCCAAGTTAGTGCCATCTTATCCCCATGATGTCGATAGATCACTAGCTCACTAGGAAATCCTTGGCATAGCCCAAACTACTCTAGAACTTGAGCATATGGGAAGTACTATTTCTTGTTCCTGTGTTAACCAACTAACCATTGCCCTTGCCTCACTTGATGAAGCTATGCCTTACCCTCAAGCCATGCTAGGAAATCCTTGTATGGTCTCCAAGTGACCTCCTCTACCCTTAGCCATGTAAATGACTGTGCATAATGATCAATCGTGCCTACATAGGGATAACTTTGATCCCTCTCCTGGTCTCATTTCCATAGAGTCCCATAGCCTATCTTACTATCCACAATTTATGCTCATGTCATCTAAAGTAGTCCTTGTTATCGATCCACAACAATATGCTACCATCCCCATACCTGTAGTAGAAATTTGCATCCCAATCCTTTCCATCCACGAGAATGGATCTCATACAACTCATCATAAATATATGCTAGTAAATTAGTGCCCCGAGCCATCACTAACAACCTCTCTATGGTGCACTGTACAAGTGAAAATGCCAACTCCAAAAGGTTCTAGGGGAACTTGGATCTTGACAAGTTTGCTAGTAATATGTTGGACATAAGCATCATCAATAAGGCATATCTCGTAGTCAATACCTATGGATCATACCATAACTCCACTAATATACCTATACTAGGTAAGTCTTGTACTATCACATGCTAATCCCTTACAAAGTCCCTTGATGAGTATATATAATCAAACACACCTCTATCAAAATGCACAAAATTTGGTAGACGTCCTCTAACATCACTATCATCTCCCCATTCGATAAGTAAAAGGTGTTGGTGCGAGGATCCCATAAATCTATCAAAGTCATCAGATAGGCTCTATCACCCACCACTGGCTCTAACCATGTCAATTTTTTGAGACCAATGATTTCAATTCATCTCTAGCCATCCTTTATCACTAAGTCCTTGGTAGTCTTAAAAAAAGTTAAAAATTAATACTAAATCTTGATCACCTATCAAAGGCAAGCAATCTTAACCAAAATGCAACAAAAATACATCAAAATTACCCAAATCTAGCAAAAACAATCTCAAAAAAGGACCTTTTTCCCCCAAATTCATGGTCATCCCACCCAGATACAACACCCAAATTGGCAACCTTCCCACCTAGGGATGGCCACCAGTGGTCGTCCCATCTAGGGACGACCCCTAAAAATGCTAAAAAAAAGGGCCTTCCTGGCCCCCAAAAATAGGCATAAAAAACATAAAAAATAGAATAAAATTGCATACAAACCACAAATAAAGCACAAATTGCTACATCTTATCAAAATTGAGGTTCATTAACCATGGTTTAGTGGGTTTTTTTGGAAAATGTGCAAATAAGTACATCTCCAAGTTCAATAAAGTATAGGAGAAAATTCAGCCCTTACCCATATCACACCGACTCCATAACTCATTGAGTCACGAGGCTAAATCATGGTGATTTTGAGATGGTATAAACATTCTCCACTTTAAAAAATCACTCTCTTACTATTTCCCTCTTAGTTTACCAAGTTAGAAGTGTGCAAATGAACCATTTAAACCAATTTTGGTCTTAAAAAGCACTAGAATGAGCATGGTCGTCCTAGGGTGGGATGACCAAAAAATTGACTAACTATCCCACCCTGAGATAGCCATAAGATATATAGCCATATCACCCTAGGAATATGACAAAAAAATACCACAAAAACAGCAAAAAAAGGCCAAGAAAATGGCCTAAAAACCACCAAAAACAGGTCAAATTGATAAAATTCACAAAGGATTAAGATTGAACAAAAACATTTCATGGATGCATTGAAAATTCTTGAATTCACTCCCCAAGAAGGCCATTTTAGCTGGAAAAATCCACGGGAATGAGGTATGTAGTCCTTTTCTTCCATGAAATATCAACAAAACCATCAAAATCCTTACAAAATTGATAAATTTTACAATGGATAAAATTATAGGTAATCCCAATCAAATCATATTGGTCAAATGACTCATAAATTTCATCATTGGTCATGCCCTCATTGACTAATAACTTGAGGGGGTAGTAATAATAACAAATTCACAATCAAAATCAACACCCAAACACTCAAAAGTGTAACTTGCATACATTCAAAAGAATCATTGCCAAAGACAAATTTCAATTCCACACTGGGACAAATAATTAAGCACCAATGCAACAAAAAAAAGTCTTGGTATACTTTAAGACTCAAGACACGTATCCCAAAATAGGTAAAATAAGGAACCAATACCTAGTATACCATAAGCCCTAAATCTATCATTACAAGGTGGCTAAAAGGTATACCAAGATCAATAGTTCAATTATGTCAAAAGCAAGGATTCCAAGAATGTATGCTCTATCTACAGTGGAGGCATCTAAATTTGGTTAGGTTACTAAATAACCTTAATTGTTTAATAATTTAGTCATATATTTTTAGTTCGTGCTCTATTTCACATTATACATCTCAAAAAGGGGCATATGTAGACAATAAAATCGTGTAAATCGGATAAGACTACGATGATGCCACTCTTATCGATATCATATTGCCCCATTGGAAAACTATGAAGGGTTAATTAGGGATCCTAACCACTTTTGGGAAGTTTTACCCCACTTTTGGAAATTTTTGGGCCATGTATCCATGATCATACAACCCTAGGACGACCACAGTTCAGTCATACAACACAAGGATGACGACAAGAAACCATACCTAGGTGGGATGACCATGGTCCATGCCCCTCAAATAGTTAAGGTAGAGAAAAATAGTTATTAATTTATGCAATTTATTCCACCCAATGACTTATAATATATTGGGAGACTGTCTAGGCCATTACAAATTGCAAATTGGAGGTCTCTTCCATCTTATGCATGGCAAAGTCTTCGACAAGTGGTGGAACCTGTCTTGCATGCCCCAACTTGCCCCTTTGGCCATGTGGCCCTCTTGGGCTATAAAATTGAGTTATTCCACCAAATTTTAGAGAGAGACCTTTGCAAGAATTAAGCCACAAAGTGCTATCGATATTACCTCTCCTCTTTTACCCTCGTATTGGCCCTTGGAATCTTCATCAATTGAAGGAGTTCCCAAGGCATACCCAAATATGCAAATCCTCTTAAAAAATCATACATTCCTATGATTTCAATTACCAAATTTTATGAAAACATCCCTAGGAGTATTCTAGAGTAGATCCCAGAAGAATTGGTGGTAAAAACCACCTTGTTTTGTGGCCATCCCCACCTGGGATGGTTAACAATACCAATTGGAACACCCAAGGATGAAAATTAATTGGCATACAATTTTCAATAAATTTTAGTGTAGATCATTTTTAGAGTAGTATATATGCATCATACTTTAATTTGGTGAAGTTTAGAGTAGTTTTGGATCATCAATTAAGGTTTTTGTGAAAACAGTCCTAATTGTCCCACCTAGGGATGACCACATATTTTTCTTATAATTTTACTTTATTTTATGCACAGATAATTCCAAAAGTAGATAGTATACATCATTCTATGTTTTGGTATCATTTGGAGTAGTTTTGCATTCTCTATTGCACTTTTGGTATCCATTGTTGCATGCATTTCATCAATTTTATCCTAATCTGCATATGCTATTAACCCATTTCAATTTCTTGTATGTAGGTATAGGTATTACAACACATGAGGAAGGATCTAAATATTTGAATATGGATAGCTCATAAAAATGGTAGCAAAAAGTCACTCTTCAATCGTGAGTGCGAGGAAGACACTGAAAACATACCATAAGTTTATGAAAGGATTGGATCCTTCAAAATTGTAATTGGATTGTATCAATTGAGAGCCCTCAAGGGGATGTTTTGTAACCATATATTTGAAAAATTAATTAATATAAAGAGAACCCCCCATTTATTTCATCTATTTGTTATATTTATGCTTACTTTAATTTCGCTTTTGAATGCTTAAGTAGAACAATAGATGCAATTCATTTCCCTTTGCCTAGTGTGTCATTGTTTCTGCTCTACACCTCATGCAGGTTATAAATCCTAGGAAGTTTGGGGAGCATGGGATCCAACTATTTTATATGACATTTGATATTTTTTACCATGGTTGGATCCTTACTTTGATGAAATATTTTGGTGCTTGTACTTCCTTGCCTCCTATTCTAGACTACTATATCATGTGTCTCTTGGTAGATAAAAGGAACAAAGAAGAAAAAATAAAAATAATAAAGGAAAGAAGTAAAACCTAACTAGCCTATCTAACCTACCTTTAGGTGGTGATGTGCCAAAGATCTAATAGACTCTTCATGCCATGGAAAGTTGAGTTGAACACATGCATAGCATTCTAACAATGTGCGAGGAACATAGGTCCCTCCAAGAATGTGAAGAAAAATAGAACACCCATTCTATAACTAAGATAGGGATTTCATAATCTGTCATAGTTTCTATTAAGTGTGAAATCAGAGTTACATACATGCAGGGAGAAGAGGTTTAAAAATTATTGATTGGTAAGGCAAGGCACAAGCTTGGCTATTACACAAGAAATAATAAAGGAAAATATCCTTATAAGAATGGATGAATTTTGATAATCATAATGAGAAGAAATATACATATTTATATATAGATACATGGGGTCTTTTCCCCCTAAAATTCAAAATTCCCCCCCCCTTTCCAAATTTTTTGCTCATGGCTCTTTTGCATTAATGGTACATAATATTGAGGTTGTTAGTATTGGAGTTACTATATATGAGGTCCTATCACCCATGATGGAAATCTATCATACACATTTATTTCCACTAATGTGCTCAGGTCCATAGTTTATTCTATAGAGAACTCATCATAGTATCTTAAATGTTGTACATTCTCATAGAGAGAGGACCATGCATCCATGAAATTATACACCTTTGCATAATATGTGGAGACCTAAAATATTAGGGCATGATTGGAGGTAGTCTAACCAAAATATGGTTAATAGTCCTCATGCATTCCTTATTCTGGTTGGTGTTATTTATGGTAGTGTCTCCCTATTAATTTCTCCTATCATTTCTATTACCAATGTTGGCTAGATGTGATTAGTAATTTTATTTGGTCATCCATCCCTAAGAAAAAATCTTATTTAAATTCTCACTACTTTCTATGTTATGATTTACTAGAATTTTTGTTATACCTACTTTGTTGTGGGTCCCCACCATGTGGATCTGTTTACCAAGGATTTTGTGCCTACCTTTGTTTGCACTCTTCTTTGGGTTCATTTAGACCTTGGATGTCTCAATATTCCAATGGAACTAACCTTTAAAAATATCTTAATGGTCTTACTCTTCCCAAGTGTAGTGAGGATTTAATGCAGTAATCCTTTTGTTCCATGTTTTGGTAGAATCTTATTGTTGGTCATAAAGTTCACTCTTCTTCATCCATACTTGATTTTGTTTGTAATTAATATCATATCCATGGTTTTGGCTCCTTTTGTTCCATGTATGTCCATAATAGCTCTATTGTTATATGTTGCCTTGTCTCCATGATTGTTGCCTCTCATGGTGGTGTGGATGAAAATATGCTATGACCTTGACTTGATATTCTACATTCTTTAACTCAAAATTTTGCTCCTCTATTTTAGATTCCTCTACACATTGTTTTCACATGTTCTATTTTTTTCATGTATGCATGTGTTCTATGCCTTTCTTGGATTTTGTTGTAGTTTTTACCACAAACTATGTTGCTGTTATTTTTTTAATGAACTTTGTTATTGCTACTTCTTTCTAGGATTTTGTTTCAAGTTCTCATGCCTCTTCCTCAAATTTTTTTCCTATAATATATTCTTATTTTTCCTTGGATCCTTACCTCTTGCATTGAGAAATATCTTGTACTATTTTTTCTTGTACTAGAACTTCATAAACTTCTATTGTATATCAATATTAACAATACCAAAAGAAATTAAACAAGGATGTAACCAAGAACAATGTTTGTATCATCCATCTCGATAGCATTAAAATCTATATGCAAAAATTATTTTTCCATGGTGATATTTAAATCTTCAAAAGTTTGAATATTCATACCCTCAAGTTGTATATATTTTATTTTCTTTGCCTAAACATGCAACCTCTTAGCCAAAGACATATTGCTAAAATTACATTTTCTACTAGGGTTAATAGAAATAATGATATTTTTCCTTCCAAGTGCTTCCATGAACCTATAAAATAGAATTTTTAATATTGAACAAATCCCTATAATCACTCTTTGGCTTATTTTATACCAAAGATGTGGTTCCATCAACTTGAACATTGTCATCTATATATTTTCTTTCTATCATGTCCTTTTTATTCTTTTTTGTTCCTTTTAAATCATTTTTAACTCTTATTCATATCCCTTTGTGGTGACCTTCAAACTATGGTCCCACTAACTCAATAATATATGCTCCAATTCATCCCAATTTTACTTATAAATCCTTTTTCTAAAATAATTTATAAAGAGAAAAAAACTTCCTCTTTTACAAAGTTGTCAAGGTAATATCCCTTATCAAAATATAGAGATCTAAACTTCATCTATTATTCTTGAACATCAATATCATCTTTTCAAGAGAATATTTGCAACTCCATGAACTCAACCCCCCCAGAAAAATAAAAAATAAAATAAAAATAAATAAAAATAAAACTGATTTTTCAAAAATAAAATTCCTCAGTTATCCTATATTCATTTCAATAAAAAATTAAATATATACTCAATCCAACAACTATTAATACCTTATATACTGTATAATTTTAACAACTAATAATGGCCCACTCTATAGATATATTTCTTCTTTTTTTACCATCATCTTAACAATTGTTAATGGATTATAGATTTGTACTTCTAACAACTAATAATGATCTACTTTATGGATTTTTAATGGATTAATACCAAAATGTGGACTAGGTACTACCAAACTATGAACTGTGTATTTTTGCACAACTACCATACTATAGGTTGACTACTACCAAACTATAAACTGCTACCCTAAAAATATTTCTTTTGAGAAAATGCTACCAAGTTGTAGATTGGGTATTTTGGCACTTATATTAGCAACACATAATGACTTGCTCTGTAGATTTTATTTTGTTTTGTTTTATTATTTATGGATTATCTAGTGGACTATACACTTGGTATTTTCTACATCCATTTATAACTATTTGCTCTATTGAAACTATTACTAATAGTCATATGAAACTTACGTAGAAATTTTGGTAATAAACTAGGCCTTAAATTATGACTTACTAGTGGCTTGAGGTAAATATCATAGGCCATAAATGTTGTCTAAGTGAATACTACTCTCTCATAAATAATAGTATTCCCACTAAAGAATAATAATTGAGAAACTAGCCATGGGTTTACCTACAAATGAAAACTCTTTGCATGCTTTCTAAGGGGTAAATACTACTAACTAGGTTTGGGATCATTGACCATTTTCATTGTTAATACACTCAAACCATTTACTTTAGGGTTCTTGGATTACTCCATAGAATGATTTTTAGGATAAATGTTAGCCCAAGTACTTTCTCTAGTTAAGTTGTGGGATAAATACATTTATTATAATATTAAATTCCTATCCTAGGTACCTAACACTTAACGTAAATCTGATTTCTTATGAGAACATAAAACTATTTTTTTTAACATTGCTCTCTTTCAAGCTTTCAAGGACATTCTAAACTATGCCAAAGTTGTTAGATAATTATACCTCAAAAATGTAGGGTACAATAAAATAGACCCAAAAGCAATTTAGGTAGCAGGAAAATCAACAAACTTAACTATAATGAAAATTTTACTACCTACATATGATGACCCTAGGAGTATGATGGTCGATGTATGCATTAAAAATAAATTGAGTCAATAATATTCTCATTGATTTGAGAGTGGTTATCAATGTAATGATAAATTCCACCATAAATAAACTAGGAATACAATAGCATAGGTATACTCCCATAGTCCAAATGGTGAATGATTCAATTGTTAAGCTTAAAGGAATATCAAAATATATGGTAATTAATATGGATTCATGGTAATATCTCAAATATTTTATGGTCTTCTAACATAAGTCAAGTCTTGAGTGATATCCATTCATTTTACATTATCCTTGGACAACCATTTTTGAAGCCTATATAAGTTGCTAGTCTATAAATATACTCTCTCCAATGGTGCCAAGACTAAATAACTTACCTTATATCCCTTTTATAAACCTACTTTTGAACAAGAGTAACCTTTATGTGTTGATGAAAATAGGGACAATGAAATCCATATAAATCTTGTCATTAATCTTGGTCATGTCTATATTCTTAAAAATCTTGATGAAAATACTCTTATTTAAAATATTATCCAAAATATATACTCATTTAGTGCTTTTATCTGATGTCCTATAAGTGATATTGTCAAATTTGAAGGTGATTGTTCCTATAAAAAATTATCTTCAAATAAAGGTTTTGTAAATTATAGTAGAAATCTCATTGTCCCTTGTGAATACTCACCATATTTGTATTCCTTGAGTGATATTTTACAATTTGCCTCAAGATGAAAAATTTCAAACTATAGTTATTCTAAGTAAGACCATATATTAATAACCACCCAAATTTGGTTTCATAAAAGGAACACATTAAAACAATTTGTGGCAATTACAAAGCCTTTGCATGTGATTAACATAATATTAAGGTCATTAAAACTATAACTTGTACTCAATATAATTATATTGAGCATGAATATTGACCCATTCAACAACCCCAACAAAGGGTGAATCCAACCCTATGTAAAATTGTGAAAAACAAAATGTAAAATCTCTTACAAGAAACTTTCATCTATCATATGCATGATAGTTAGTTGGTCTAACCCTTAGTGACCATACCCAAGAAAAATAGAAGTGATAAATTTGTGTTGCTTACAAAGAACTCAACAAAGCCACTATAAAGGAAAATCTTCTCTTACCCTATATTGACCAAGTACTAGAGATCCTAGTCGAGAAGAAATACTTATAATTCCTTGATGTCTTTAGTGGCTATAATAAAATTCCAATTACCCCTAAAAAAAGGAAAATATAAATTTTACATAACCTTAGGGAACATAAAACTATAGTGTATTACCTTTAAGCCTTTGCAATATATGAATTATGTTTTAAAAAGCTATATTGGGTATTTTGTTTGATCTTATTCATATTTATTTGGAGATTTATATGGATGATTTTATTGTATATGAAAAATACTTTTTATGAAGCAATGGAGAATCTAATAAAATTCTTGTAAAGATTCCAAGAGAACAATATTTATCTAATTCATAAAAATGCTATATATTAATGATATAAAGTGATGACTTTTGGAACCATATCTCCCTAAACAGGATAGAATTTTACCAATATAAAGTATAAGTGATACAAGCACTAGCTTCACCATAAAACTAAAGTTTGTGTATAGATTTGTAAGGCACATAAGTTAATATAATATATTCATTAAAGATATTAGTAAATATGTTGCACCACTATTTACTTTGCTTACCAAGGATGCTAAATTTAATTGTATAATAGAATACAAATATGCATTAAACATCTCAAAAAATATTTTTGGTATCCAATTATAAGAATTTTAATTGAGATATCCTTTTTTACACACATGTCAATGCTTCTAATTTAGGCTTAGAAGTTGTCCTAGGATAAAAATATGATAAATAGTCTTATACTATCTACTTTATTAGTAAAAATATTTTGGATGTCGAGATGAATTATATTATCAGTAAAAAATATATTCTTGCATGTCATCAATAAATTTAGACACTATATCATAAAATATCTCAATTTATTCTTACTAATTATTTTCCAATTTGCTATTTAATAAATAAACCTGTAATGAATGATTGTATAATTATATGGTTACTATTGCTATAAGAATTTGAAATTACTATAAATTACAAGCTTAGTAAAGAAATATGATTATAGGTTTTTTTTATCAAGTATACCAAACAATAAAAATTTACCCTCACTCAAAGATATAATTTTTTTAGTGAATATTTATTTATTTTTTTCAATGCATAATTCTTACTCTACATATATTGCTAATTATCTTATTGTAGGAGTTATGACAAAATATTTTTTTCGTATAAAAATAACCTACTTAAATTAGTGGAGAACATCTTACACATGGATAATAGGAAATATTTTCAATACAAGAGATGAACGTGCTTTGTGCTAATGCACTTGTGAAAATAAAATCTACAACTTTTTGAGATCTTGTCATCATGAACCATTAGGTGGAAATTTTGCATCCAATAGTATAATCTTGAATATTCTATAAGTTGGATACTGCTAGCCTATCTATATTGAGATGTTAATTAATTTGTTGTGCATTGTGACAAGTTGTAGTGAATGGGTAGACCCATAAAATTAAATGAAATACAATTACAACCAAGGCTATCTCTTAAAAATTTTAAAAAATGGAGGTTGGATTGTTTGGGTCCTATTAACAAAACATAAAAATAAAATGATAAATTCTTATTTACATAAACCATGTTACCAAATGGATAGAGGTTAACATACTACAACATGATCAAGTTGAGAACATTGTTGTGTTTTTATATGAAGAAAATTTACTAAATATAGTGTGCCATAGAAGATTCATATAAACGATGCCATGACCTCGTTAGGGAAGTGGTATTAGATTTAGCATTGAAAGTATTTAATGTTCCATTATTAGGATAATGGACAAGTTGAGGTGACTAATAGATATTTGGATAATATTTTGACCAACATAGTAATAATTTATCAGTGTGAGTATGCTAATCATAGATTTAAAGCACTCTAGACCTATCCCACCACTTATAAAATAACTATGTGGTTCACTCCTAATTTATTTTATGGTAAGAATGTTATCCTACTCATTTTGTTTAAAATTAAAACTTTAAACTACTTTATGGCTAGGGATGGACTTATTTGAGGTATGAAAACAATACACTAAATAATTCAATTCCTTTGATGATAATAAACTAAAGGATATTTATTATACAAACTGGTATAATGCCAAATAACACAATGGTATGATAAATTTATCAAGGATTAGAAGTTTAAAATTGGTTTTTAAGCTCTAATTTGTTGTTCTTGGTACAAGAAATTTAAAGTATAACTTCACACCTATTGGCTTGATCCATATGACATTGATATAGTGTATGATAATGGAGTGGCCAAACTAATGATAAATATGGTCAATATTTTCCTCATGGACAATGGACATCATTGATGAGCACCAGAAATGCTCATATTTTGTACATATTTCTTTGGTCAAAATGTGGTTGTATAATAAGGATTGCGTACTTTTATGAATGATTATATAGATATTTGATATAATTATGCATGTTATCTAATTTGTGTGCTTTTAGTATGTTTTGTGGAATTGAAGTTGATTTAGTTAGATTTGGAACAGTCGAGGTCCTTTTGATGGACTTGGCACTCTATTTCATTGGGGGTCAACGTAGAGAACATAGGCTCCTCCCTGCAACCGGAAGGCACCAAGGGAACAAGCGCCTCCCTACAGTTAGAAGGTGCCAACTGAATGCGAGCACCTCCCTATAGTCAGAAGGCGCCAACTGAATGCGAGTGCCTCCCTATAGTCGAAAGGTGCCAACTGAATGTAGGCACCACTGATTCTTTGCCCGTTGACCAGACTCGAAGGACGTGGACAGCAGTGGCTGGTGTAGTTCCAACTCTACGTCATGCAGAGCTAAATTGGAGATAGCACCAATGTATCAAAATGTCTTATTGATGCCAGGCAAAGCATGAACCAAAACGAACATGCCACCATCAAAATAGAATGCCAGACATCGATTGCATTCGCCAGACTATTCTAATTTAGTCTGGGAAGAATCAACTGTTGTAACCACTTCTATAACAAAAGTTCTACGGGTGTGTTATATAAACACACGCAGATCGTTCTGAGGGATAGATAGAAAATATATGTGGAGATATAGAGATATTTAATAAAGATCCATTTTAGAGTTACATTGTAATGCGTTGATAAATATATTACAATTACAGAAGTTCTAAAGTGTGTGTTCGATCGGGAAGAAGCTGCTGGAGCCTAGGCCCACTCCAAGCCAGTATTTCTTCCCCATTTCCTTCTTGTTTGTTTATGTTAATTAGTTTATTGCTTTCATAGGAATGTTCATTGGTTTGCTAGTTCAAGTATTTGCAGTAGATTCATTTTTAGGAATATGTACATGATTTATTTCTATAGATTTAAATTTTGTTCTTCTTATGTAATTTATTGAGGAGTGCAGGAATGATTGAAAACCATCTCAAGAACACCCCCCAAATGTAGGATTAGCAGATTCACCTCCAGTGGTATTGTAGTAACCTAATTTCGACTCTTCACAAGTTTACGAAGCTCCCTGGGTTGATAATTAAATGCACGGGCATGTGACAAAAATAGGAAACCATTCACCTTGTTTGGCCCACAACATTTTGGCGCCATTGTCTGGGAAGCATCTTAATTAGATTACTTACAATACCCTGAAACCTTCTATCTGACCTTGCATGAGTTCTTCGAGAAGAAGAGGACCTGACGGTATCTTTATAAGAACTAATCCATCAGGACCTAAGTCAGTCGAGCATTTTGGATTTGAGTTAGACCCGCCCGACCTACCAACAATCCATTGGAGTGAGGAACCACACTTTGTGCAAAGTGCCACCTCATCCCATCAACAAGGGGACAAATGAATCATCACAAATCCCCTGTTTAATAGGACTCCTCTAGAGGAAGCCCTATTGTGGAAGGCTATGGAGGATCAGACGATCTCGCCAGAAAACCTTAGAGCATTGACTCAAAAAGTTTTAAACGATCGAAAGGCCATAAATGCTGCATTAGAAACCACATTTCTTGAAAAAATGGTAGATAACGATGAAGTCTCATCTGGCTTTAGTTTCCCAATAGAGGAGGGAGTAGGAGATACCAAAATGAAAAACATATCCCCTGCTCACCTTCCATCCTTCAAAGGACACCCGACTGAGGACCCTGACCTATTTTTATTCAAATTTGATGTTTTGTGCAAGTCTGTGGATTACAAATCAAACGCGACGAAGTTGAAATTATTTCCTTCTACATTAGATGATGCAGCTCTACGATGGTTCATCGGTCTAGGAGACAAACACATCACCACCTGGGACTAGATGAAGACGCTCTTTCTAGAGCAATATCAAGATTTTAGGAGAGCAAGAGACTCCATGGAGGAGGTCCTGAGCATGACACAAAGAGAAGATGAGTCTCTCGAGGAGTATTGGGAGAGATTCAGCTTTAATCTTCAACGGTCCCCTCACTCGAAGCTATCTGATAAGTCCCTCAAAAGCATCTTCTTAAGGGGACTTACCAATGAGTCACTGGAGGCTCTCAACATGATCTTTGGAGGTGATGTCTATCAACATGCTATGGATGACATCCGACAATTATGCCGGAACTACTCGAGAAGGCGAGGCAAAATCATCGCCAGGACCATGAAGGCGACTGCTTCAATCACCAAAATAGAAATAGGCAACATGCTGGAGGATTTGAAGAGCGAAATGCTCTCATCTCTAGCACTATAGATGGATACGCTGCTGTTAGAAAATAAGAAACAAGAAAATGACACAACATTAGCCTATTTCTACCCAAAATGTAGAGGAAGGCACGCAAAGAATGCATGTCCAGAAAACAAGGTCAGAGTATGCGCAGTTTGTAAGCTGAATCATAAAACTCGGTTATGCCCACAACTGCCCAGCAACTAGGAAGCGACTGAGAGCACGAAAGCCTACTTCATAGGCAATAGGAAGAGTTGGCCATAGCCCCCATGGGGAATATACCAATCGAGATGCCATCATATGGGGGAGGGTCATACATGCACCAAGGACCCCCTCAACCACCTAATATGGGGTGGTGGGGACCATCACCCTGGACTAACGCACCCCCAGTAGCATTTTTGAATTAGCAGCCATGGATGCCATATCCATATCTTGGGCAGTAGTGGAGAGGCCACAATGCGTGGAATCAGACTCCACAGAGTGCAGCTCCTGCTCACATCCAATAGAACTTACCAACATTGCTAGCAGTGAGACCTGTGCAGCTACCAGCACAACCGATAGCAAACCTAAACAATAGAGTAAATCAGCCGTCATACAACGTAGAAGGTGAGATGTACCATATGTACAATATTTAGCTTAGATCAGGTAGGCAGCTAGGAGTAGAGACACCGCCTCTGGTAGAAGATGAGGAAGAAGTGGTAGAAACTCCTCCACTGATAGAAGAGGAGGAAGAAATAGAGGAGACACCTTTGGTAGAAGAGGGAAAAGCACTTGAGAGAGCGAAGGCTCCATTTCCTAGCCACCAAAATTTGACATCTTGTCGAGCTTGAAGAATCTCACGATGATGATCCCATTATTTCAAGCAATTCAAGATGTCCCCATTTACACCAAGGCAATTAGAGAAATGTGTCTAAGGATACCAGGATGAAAAGCTACCCAGACTATCAACGTCATGGGTAAACTGGCAGATCTAATGATGGGTAGAACACATCATCCGAAGTATGCAGATCCAAGTAGCCCAGTGCTGACCATAAAAATTGGAGGACATTTCCTATCCAACACATTGGTTGACCTCGGGGCAGCTATCAATGTGATGCCTCAAGAGACCATGCAGAGGCTACGGCTCATGAACCTAAAGCCAACCACGATAGTGCTACAGTTAGCCAATCGATCAACCGTGTCATCGAAAGGGATGTTGGAAGATGTGATCGTAATAGTCAGTGCATGGGAATATCCAACCGATTTTTTAGTTTTGCAAACCAAGACCAGGCTGGGTGGTTACCCACTCATTTTGGGGAGGCCATGGCTGGAAACAGCTAACACCTACATCAGCTATCGGGATGGGCTAATGACCATCTCCAATGGGCAAAATGTCAAAATGCTGACCATTTCACCACCAACTCAGTCTATGGACTCGACAGAAGAACCTAGGATCACCGAGCATGGAACTACGGAGTTGTCCATAATCCAGTCGGTGATGACCTTGGAGGAGGTGGCAGAAGAGGACGAGGATGGTGCTATCATGGAGTTTCTCCATGGAGAATCGTCCACCCTCGCACCTAGATCTCCGTTGATTGGCACCCAAGATCAGCACATCCAACAAATACACGTTGGGCCAGGGAGGATATTAAATGTCAATAGCAAGTTGATGCCCACACAGCTAGAAAAATTGGAAGAGCTTCTGGTAAAACACCAGCAAGCATTTGCATGGGACTACGCAGATATGCATGGCATCAGCCCAAAAATATGTACCCATCGGATTTATTTAGATGACCAGGAAACTCCTAGTCGACAACCACAGAGAAGGATGAACCCAGCAATGAAAGACATTGTCAGAGAAGAACTGCACAAACTTTTGGCTGTCGAACTCATATATCCAATTTTTGATAGTGAATGGGTATCACCATTAGTGGTGGTCCCCAAGAAGAATGGGAAATGGTGGATCTACGTGGACTACCGAGCATTGAACAAGGCGACTAAGAAAGACCACTTCCCACTCCCGTTCATCGATCAGGTCTTGGACACACTCTCAGGAAGAAAATACTTCTCCTTTCTAGATGGTTTTAGCGGTTACAACCAGATCCAGATAGGGGAAGAAGATCAAGATAAAACAATGTTCACCTATCCATGGGGAATGTTTGCCTATAAGGTATTGCCTTTTGGACTGTGCAATGCATCGACCACCTTTCAAAGGGTGGTGCTTAGCATATTCTATGATATGATAGGAGACGGGGTGGAAGTATACATGGACGACTTCACCGCCTATGGAGAAACCTTTGAAGACGCAATGACAAATCTAGAAAGAGTGCTCGACAAGAGCAAGGAGAATCATTTGTCCCTAAGTAATGAAAAATGTTTTATGATGATGCAGGAAGGCATCGTGTTGGGACACCACCTCTCTATGGAAGGAATAAAAGTAGACAAGAGGAAGATCGAGGTCATCAAAGACCTACCTAGCCCTAGAACGTAGAAGGAGGTAAGAAGTTTCCTTGGATCATTCGGGTACTACCGATGATTTATCGTCGAATTTAGTAAGATTGCCAAACCACTGCACACCTTACTTTCTAAGGACGTAGAGTTCAATTGGATGGGAGACTATGAAGAAGCATTCCAATTGCTGAAAGAAAAATTGATATCTACATCGGTCTTGAGAGGACCGAATTGGGCCATACCGTTCCATATTTATTGCGATGCATCTAACGGTGCGATCGGAGCAGTCCTCGGGAAGAAAGACGATGAAGAATTTTATGCCATCTATTATGTTAGTAAAAACTTGGCGGGAGCAGAGCTCAACTATACAGTGATAGAAAAAGAATTCCTCGTAGTTTTCCATGCAATAAACAAATTTTGCCACTATATAACGGGATACAAGGTCTTCGTTCATACGGACCACGCGGCTATTAGGTATCTGATGAGCAAGCCGGACATTGGTGGTAGAATTATCAGATGGCTATTGCTATTGCAGGAATTCGACATCACTATAGTCGATAAACTGGGCAAGGACAACGTCGTGGTGGATTTTCTGTCCAGATTGATACCAATAGATCATCAAGCGATGGAAGATCAGTTTTTGGATGAACATCTGTTCGCTATTAGTGAAAAAATTTTGTGGTATGCAAACGTAGCCAATTACTTGGCCACCGGAAGGACCTCACCTGCTCTCTCCTACCGAGAAAAGCAGGCGGTCATAGAGAAGAGCGCATCATTCCTTTGGATGGATGGTCTCCTATTTAAAATAGGATGGGACAAAATTATAAGAAGATGCATAGCAGAACAAGAGTTTTCAAAAGTGCTCAAGGCATGTCACGATGAGCCATGCGGAGGACACTTTGCAAGGAAATGAACTGCCTATAAAATCCTACAGGCTGGGTATTTTTGGCCCACTCTGTTCAAAGATGTGGCAGCGTATACCAGCAAGTGTGATGAGTGCCAAAGGATGGGTAGACCAACCCACCAGGATGAAATGCCCCTGCAGCCCCAGGTACACCTGGAACCTTTTGATAAATGGGGCATGGACTTTGTGGGACCATTCAATCCACCTTTGATGGGAAGGAGGTTTATTCTGGTCTGCACGGATTACGTCACCAAATGGGTGGAAGTGCAGGCATTAAGGGACTCAAAGGAAATAACGGTCGCCGATTTCTTATTTGCCCATATTTTCACATGATTTGGGGTTCCTCGGGAGATAACAATAGACCAAGGGCCCCAATTCACCTCCAAATTGATTGAGGAGCTGATGGAGCAGTATAGAGTTTGGCACAATAAAACCATGCCCTACCATCCGCAGGCGAACGGGCAAGTAGAAGTGACAAATAGGGAGATAGAAAACATCCTGACCAAAACCGTGCAACAACACAAGAAATATTGGGCCACATGGTTGCCAGAGGTAGTTTGGGCATACAACACCACGTGGAAATCCACCACAGGATGCACACCTTTCCAACTGGTCTATGGGAAAAATGCGATGATGCCCATCGAGTTTGAAATCAAAACTCTGAGGACGGCTTCAGAATTAAATTTGAGCTTGGACAAAGCTCAAAAATAGAGGATTCGCCAACTAGATCAGCTGGACGAAATCTGACTGGATGCTTTGCAGAGGACAGAGATTATACAGAAGCAAAGAAAGAAGTGGCATGATAACCACATCAAGCTGAAGAAGTTCCAGGTAGGGGAATGGGTACTATTGTATGATTCTCGATTCCAGGAAAGGAAGGGCAAACTTATGCAGAGGTGGATGGGGTCGTATGAGGTGGCAAATATCATTAGGAATGGGGCAGTGCGCATTAAGACAATTGATGGCAACAAAACCATGTTCACAATCAATGGCCATCGACTACGCCCCTATAATACATCCAAAATGTTACAGGTGGAATCCATAGTAGGCATGGGGGAGACCCCATCTTGCTAGATCTAGACCGAACTCTCACAGGTGAAATGGTGGGCATGAAAGTGCTCACCCAATTTTTTAGTTAATATAGTTTTTTTTTTTTAATGTGTGTTTTTGCAGGGACGACGCCCGCATGCAAGCTGCAGGCATCCTAATCCAGGGCCTAACAGGCATGAAATGCGTCTAACTGCCTTTATTTTCCTTTCTTTTTCGGTTTCTTTTTGTAGGTGGAGGACCTGACAACACAAGGGGTAGGTATCTGGGAAACCAAGCCTGATTCGACTCAGCATTATTACACCAGCTCGTAGGTAGAATCTGGGCAGAATGAAAAAACTGGCAAGGCTTGATCACCCTTTTTCTAGTCAAATCGCCAAGTCTAGAAGAAGGTGCCTTACGACAGTAAGAAGGCACCAAGTCCAGAAGAAGGCACCTTACGGCAGTCAAAAGGTGCCAAGTCCACCAGAAGGCGCCTTACTACATCCAGAAGGCGCCAAGTCCACAAGAAGGTGCCTTACCGCACCCGAAAGGTGCCCATCTAGAAGAAGGCACCTTACTGCATCTGGAAGGCACCAAATCGGAAGACAACGCCTTCCACCTATGAAGTTCAAAAAAAAAATAATACATATGTAGGCACCTTCCATGGCAGGAAGGCACCAAATCTTAAAAAAAAAAAGAGCCAGCCGAAGGCGCCTTCCAACATCAGGAAGGCGCATTCATCCAGCCGAGGCGCCTTCCAACATCAGGAAGGCGCATTAGCCGAATACGCCTTCCAACATCAGGAAGGCGCATTCATCAAGACGAATGCCTTCCAACATCGGGAAGGCACGAACCAGAAGGAGGTGCCTCCCACATTGGGAAGACGCATGTAGGCAAAAGTACCTCCCAGCCAATCAGAAGCGCCTCCCTATAGCCGAAAGGCGCATTCGTTCGACGAAGAGCACCGACAATGTTGGAAAGGCGCTACAAGGGCACCATCCACATGGGGAAGGTACCGGATGCCTTGGGCAAAATGAAGCATCGCACGAATCAACGACATCAAATGACCACACCCCTCCCTCGTGTCACAAGTCAGCAAATTAGCGGCTACCATGACAACTGGAACGTCGAATCAGGTACGCGCATACTAAATCAAATCGTTTATATAATTATTTATAAATACGTAGTACCAAAAAATACCGCCGTCATAGAGATCATATCCCCCCAAAGCTGAAAATGCGTGCCAATGATAGGGCACCTTCCATAACTTCTAGGGTTAGGTGTCTTTTCTATAAGAAGGCGCCTTCCTACAGAAGGAAGGATAGAAAAATATATAGCATCGAAAGGTGCCATGGGAGGAAGGTCCAAGAACCATGCGATCAAGAAGAATGAACCCAGTGATACTGATGGAATCAGAGGGGCAGTGAAGACCCAATTCAAAGCCGAGGGGTGGCTCGAATACTGCACCCTGGTCAGTCAGGGCCAGGATGTGGAGGCAGCTAGAGAATTTGCCACCTCTTTGAGGGGCGATGCGGCCCAAGTACGAGGGGTGGAAATTCTAGTCACCCCTGAGTTCATCTCACAGGCGACTGGATTGCCTCTCATGGGGGAATGTGCATACAAGGGCAGAGTGCTAAAGCTATACACCGAAATACTACTGCCAGGAGGAGATGTGCAGATAGACAGGGAGGGGTTACTCAAAAATAGTCTCCCCATGAATATACGAAATATGTTCGAGCAGATTGCTTGATTCTTCACATGCATAGGGAAGTATACCCATCTGAACATTAATCATGTGCACTTCCTCAATCACCTAGTGCATGGGAGGAAATTAAATATACCCTTCTATCTGGCGATTGCTCTAAAATATGAAGTGGCTCGGTACCAGAAGGGGGCACCGTCCACCTTAGCCCACCATGGGATGATATCGACATTGGTCCGCCAGCAGAAGCACAAAGACAGAACCACGATGCAGAGGGAGATGGCAGCCAAATAGAGCAACACAATGTGGTTGCCAAATTAGGGCAAGGTGAAGCATCCCCTACAGAGGAGATAGCAAACATTGGGCAATATGTGTCGCCCTACTTTCTAGGAAGGGTAGAGCAGTCACCGATGCTCGAAGACATAGAGGACAAAGGGCATTCCCTAGTGCCCGAGTATGAGGAGGAAGAAGCGCCACTCGCTGGTGGTGAGGATGAACCAATCCCTAGGAGGAAATATCTATGGTGATTCCTCTCGATAGAGGAAGAATAGAGTGACCCAGAGATAGACGTTGCCGCCCAAACCCTCCAAGAATTAATGAACCAGAGCCCATGAAATGAAGGAACTTCTGGGGGTAATGACCAGATCGATGCGGCCTTGGAGGAGGCGCTCGACTGGAAAACCGATTGTTGGATGGCACAGTAGACTCTAGAAGATTTCCAGGACCAGCATAAAATGGAATTGGAGGAAAGGGATAGACGAATCACTCAGCTCGAGCAGCTGGTCCGACAGTTGTAGGAGGAAAATCAAATGCTCCAGGATAGAGGAACAACAAGACAAGAGGTGGCCACTCAGACTGATTGGACAGAAGAAGTGCCGACGAACTCTCCCACATCCATCGAACGAGTATTCTCTTTAGGGGAGATTCGATCGGATGCCCGAAAGAGCATCCCGGAGGTAGGGGAGGATTCCTCTATTTTTAGGGGTGAAAAGGAAAGAAGTCCTACGATGCCCCCTATCATTGTCCTGAGTGACACAAAGCAGGACGAAGGTCTCCAGCAGTAGATAAGACCAGAGGATATGGAGGACCTCCCCAGGCCTGACGAAGGAGAAGAGCCTGAGGGGTCGACACCAGGTAGACAGGAGAATGAAGGATCACCCCTAAAGATAGCAGCATAGCCGATCCTTCGAAGTAAAGAGAAGTCCCCAGAGAAAGAAGAGACCTCGGTCTGAGCCACCACATTTTCTGTAGAGGCCAAGGCAAAGAGGCCCAGGATGGCTCGACAGAAGGTGAAAGTGACCTTCGTCGAGTCAGAGGAGGACGAATGGGACATGCAGCCATTCTTCAAGAGACAAAAATATTTTGAGTGGCTGCGCAACAAAATGAAAGCAGCCAAGGAGGCCAGGAAGGCATCCTCGAGGGTAAAAGGAGATTCTAGCATCTGCATCAATCCGACAAAAGACATCCAGTTTTGGGACATCTATGGTTCATCCCGAGGGTGGCCTTCCATGATGAGGAGGTACTTGGAATGGTGGGGAGTATATGGCCCACAATTGGAGGCCACTGCAATTGCAAAGGAGAATGCAGGGCTTACCCCTGAAGTGGTCGGATTATACAAGGCCCAAGTAGTGCCTTCCAGAGAGGATAACTCGGATATCCCTCTGGCAGTGGTCAAACCTCCAGACGTTGACCTCTGGCAAGCTACCAAAGCTACATTTCAATCGATAGGAACAACGTTGGCTAGGCCACCACCAGTAGTGGCCAGAACAAGAAGGGGACAATTGACAGCCACAGTTTCCCATAGGCACAGACGAACCACACCTTCACATGTCGGCATGAAAAGATAGACTCAGGCCACAGGGGCAGCCGAATCCTCCAAGAGATGGCGACGATGAAAAGTCAGAGGGCTACCTGTAGTTGGATGCCATGAGGGCGTGGCATATGTTAGGCATGGGGGGATGATGAGCACCAGAAATGCTCATATTTTGTACATATTTCTTTGATCAAAATGCATCTGTATAATAAGGATTGCATACTTTTATGAATGATTATATAGATATTTGATATAATTATGAGTGTTATCTAATTTGTGTGCTTTTAGTATGTTTTGTGGAATTGCAGTTGATTTAGTTAGATTTGGAACAGTCGAGGTCCTTTTGATGGACCTGGCACTCTATTTCATTGGGGGTCAACGTAGAGAACATAGGTGCCTCCCTGCAACCGAAATGCGCCAAGGGAACAAGCACCTCCCTACAGTCGAAAGGCGCCAAACCAAAGACGAGCGCCTCCCTACAGTCGAAAGGTGCCAACTGAATATCAGTGCCTCCCTGCAGTCGGAAGGTGCCAAACCAAAGACGAGCACCTCCCTGCAGTCGAAAGGCACCAACTGAATATCAGCGCCTCCCTATAGTCGAAAGGTGCCAACTAAATATTAGTGCCTCCCTATAGTCAGAAGGCACCAACTGAATGCGAGCGCCTCCCTACAGTCGAAAGGCACCAACTGAATGCGAGCGCCTCCCTGCAGTCGGAAGGCGCCAACTAAATGCGAGCGCCTCCCTGCAGTCGAAAGGCACCACTGATTCTTTGCCCATTGACCAAACTCGAAGGACGTGGATAGCAATGGCTGGTGTAGTTCCAACTCTACGTCATGCAGAGCTAAATTGGAGATAGCACCAATGTATCAAAATGTCTTACTGATGCCAGGCAAAGCACGAACCGAAACGAACACGCCACCATCAAAATAGAATGCCAGACGTCGATTGCATTTGCCAGATTGTTCTAATTTAGTCTGGGAAGAATCGACTGTTGTAACCACTTCTGTAATAGAAGTTCCGTGGGTGTGTTATATAAACACACGTAGATCGTTTTGAGGGATAGATAGAAAATATATGTGGAGATATAGATATATTTAATAAAGATCCATTTTAGAGTTACATTGTAATGCGTTGATAAATATATTACAGTTACAGAAGTTCTAAAGTGCGTGTTCGATCGGGAAGAAGCTGCTGGAGCCTGGGCCCACTCCAAAAAAGTATTTCTTCCCCATTTCCTTCTTGTTTGTTTATGTTAATTAGTTTATTGCTTTCATAGGAATGTTCATTGGTTTGCTAGTTCCAGTATTTGCAGTAGATTCATTTTCAGGAATATGTACATGATTTATTTCTATAGATTTAAATTTTGTTCTTCTTACGTAATTTATTGAGGAGTGCGGGAATGATTGACAACCATCTCAAGAACACCCCCCAAATGTAGGATTAGCATATTCACCTCCAGTGGTATTGTAGTAACCTAATTCCGACTCTTTGCAAGTTTACGAAGCTCCCTAGGTTGATAATTAAATGCACGGGCATGTGACAAAAATAGGAAACCATTCACCTTGTTTGGCCCGCAACAATCATCTAAAAATTTATAGTTATTCACTATCGAAAGACGAGTTCATCACTAATTTTCTTTAGGATATGGAAGTTTAACTTATAGTGAATGCGTATCTTACATACTCCACTTTAGAAGAATAAGGAAAGCTTAGTTTTTTGTGCTATTGAATGGAATAATGTTTGAAAACTAGGATATTTATAGACATCCTCTAACAATATCTCCAGTGAAACCCTTTGTGTATTAGAGGACAAGGTATCTCTTGAAAATCAAAATTTAGAATTATTGGTCATGGTCTATTACATCTAGCCTTCCAATTACAACATTTGATTGACCTTTACTAGTTTCAAATCAAATGATATGCTGGTTTAATAATCAAGTGCAGTAATTGGTATGGAGGGATATATAGTAAGGGCCTTTGCAATCATTATCCTCTTCCAAACCTCTATAGTTTAAGACTATAGGACCATAGACACTTTGTGAACTGAGGCCTTAAGCTTAATGACACCATCCTTGATTTGTATTTTATCTTCTTTCATCATACTAATGACTTCAATGATAATTTTTTCCTAGGAACCTCTATATCTTGTTAGATAAATATCTAGTTTCATCCTATGATGGGTTACTACACTTGGGTGGTTTATATTGACTTAATAATCTATGATAATATTTGCAAAGGTAATATCATCGTCATCCTAAGAATATACTAGGATAGGATGGTAAAAATTATACGAGAATATGTTGAAGCAATCGGAGGATAAAATTGATTGATGATAGGCATTTGAGGAGGTGGAGATGTGGATGTAGACACTTGGATAGTAATTTGTGTCGACATAGTGAAAAGTGGTTACATAACAAGAAATATAGTAGGTCTAATAGAATATGCAATAAGTGGACAAGTTGTTATGAATTTAATTATGGGATTTGAAAAAGGAAATGAAGTGATTTATGGTGATGGTGATAATAGTAGATCCATAATTTAGGAAGGAATACCTCTAGGAGACCCTATAGTTGCGCTTACAAATGTGATGTGAATGTGATAGAAGAAATAAGAAGAATTAAAAAAAATAGAATAGAAGTGTGAGTGGAGAATATATAAGGAGAGAGGAAGGAGGGGGTGGATGTGTAAGAAGTATTATGATGGTAGTTGCTATGGCATCCTAATTTATGATCCTATTTAACATGGTTTTTTGGATTCATTCTTAGTTGATGATATGATTAGTTGTGTATAAATTTTCTTTAGTATTTCTACTTTGTTCTATCCTTTTACACTTTAATATGTGGAAGATTTGCTTGTAGCCTTCCTCTTTAACATATTGTCCAACATTAACATGATCATTCTAAATTCTTGTTGGATCATTTATCATATGGTAATGCTTATTAGTGCCAATGTAGATAAAGTATCAATATTGATGGTAATAGAGGCACTAATTGGTTTAGTTTATTCCCTATTAGTTTCCCTCCTCTAGTGCACTTGATTCCACATGCTTGATAATTTTACATCAAACCACCCTTGGTGCATATAATATCCCATGGTATTCATTTTACATATAGTATTTTCCCAACCAAGATCTTCCTTGCTAAATATCACTGGCTCTCAAGGGATATTATGGTTTGATATATTTTATTTACATTAGGATGAAAATCCATCTTCACTATCATGTTAAAATATTATATATACCACAAATAAGGGTATATTTTCCATTGCTATAATTTATATTTATATCCATGAGGTATTTCTAGCTTGGCAAGGTTTGTGTCCTCATTCAAATTTACTTCCTTTTCCACTTGATGCCTTTTCTCATGGACACAAAATATTTTCATACCATGTTCCAACATTTCATTAACAAAGAGTGACCATGGGTCATAAGATCAAAATTCCTAAAGTAGTGTCATTTTTAATATTTTTAGCATACCACTAATAAATGCATGATATCACCTTGGTTTTAGACTCATTACCATGATTACCTCCCTTGTATAAAATAAGGTTTTCTTCATTTTTCATTGAAGTATTTGTGGTCAACATAGTTCAATTACTTCATATATTCTAGATTGAACTAGTTTGGTATAAATGCAAATAGCTCATAGGGAACCACTAAGAATCCATAGACCTAAATAAAGTATTTGGACTTATCCAATTGGAAGTCTTTATTTGGAAAATCCCTAGATCTAATGAGGTTGAAACACTCTAGGGATAATATGGTAGATCATATTGTAGAAACTAAAGGTGACATTATAACCAAATTTGAATAGCTCAATTATACAATCATGAATTGTAAGTGGTTTATCATTATCTATTATATTGATTTATTACAACATGGGGAACACGTGTTTATTTTATTTTAGGATCAACCAAATGAGGCATAAAGTGTAGTTAAATTGGCACATTTATTTGATGTTTCCAAGCTTCCAATTCATGTATTCATTTATATATGTAACATACTCTAACATATGAGAGTGTCTTCAGTAGTGTTCACTTGTGTGTAGCATGGGTACCTATACCGTGCTAAGTAATTCATTATTCATTTATCCAATGATCATTTCTATACATAATAGGACCATGTGCACATAATATTTGAACTACCCAATCTTAAGGGGTAATTCAAATCCTTGGGAGTCTTAGGAATTTTTAAATTAGGTGACCAAGAAATCCCTTCACTTGTCATAATTAAATCTATTGTAATATTTCATATTGGATTAAGGATGCATGTCCCCTATTATGCTAGATTATCCTTTGTATTAAATTTTTTTTGGAATTAATATTCTATGATGAAGATGCATGACTCATCATAGCCTTGAGTGTAATATACATCAGTGCTTATCATACTTCTCAATACATCCTTATAATATGTTTAATTATGGTGTTGCCTTCTTGGAATGAATTAATTATACTTCTAAGTTACCACAACACATCCATCATTTGTTAAGGATGATTACTTCAAGTTGTTCTCAATTTATTTTTTCAAATTTTCCCTCTATCATTGCTTATCTAGTGTCATGACATACTTATCACTACTAGGGGCTTCCACTTGAGAATCATGAGCTTTTGTATATTGATTATGAGTATTTTACTTTGTATTTTCTATGTGGTAGGTTAGTTGGATGTCATTGACCCTATGTATTTAAAGTTACCCTACATCTAACTATTTTTTAGATGTTCTTTGAGACAACATTGATCGAGGTTTTTTGTTAGCTACCTTTCCTTTTTATTGGGATTCCAACTTTATTTCATGGATAATACTATACGATCTTCAAAAGGAAAGTCCTTGTTAACTTCTAAAATTGAAAAGTTAAAAAAAAATATAAATTATTTGGATTAGGTATGTCCTAAACCAATTATTGTATTACCTCCATCTAGTTTTCCATAGTGGTTAGTTGAAACATCAATTGAATCATGATGGACATAAGGGTTTGGATGGCCATCAATGCTTGTGTTTGGAATTATTGATTGTATATTTTAGTCTATCTCATGGCCACTACAAACACTACCATATTATATTCTACATTATAGATAAAACACCATAGGATGTTGAATTCTAAATTTATGTTTAACATGTTATTCTATGATTAATTATTCATTTGATTCATAGATTGATAGAGAGCTTGATCCTTTATGAAATAAAGAGTCCTCTTTTATGGTCAATTTCTTGCTTTATACCAAATAATATTTCTTGTTAGCCATTATTTTATCTCTTTTCTACAGTTATTTGATTTATAAAAAAATTCATCATTTTATTTAGTTAATTCATCTAATATTGGATATTACCATTCTAACATTATGATGAAGAAGTATTAATTGTATTAGGTGGTTGGGGATGGGTTTGTAATACAAGCAATTAGGATTTAAATACAATTATTTGGAAAATATGAGTGTATATGGAGCATTGGATTGGATAGACTGATAGAGTTTAGCAAATTAATTTTGAGTGTCTATAAATTGTGCTACTAGTGGTGGAGATCCTTAAAATTGTGAGGTTGATATTTAGGTATGTAGCATAGGACACATATGGAGTAGAGGGTAATTTTTATAGTTGAATGAGTACATCTTCCACATAGGATACTCCCTCAAATTTTTCTAATAAGGTGATATAAGTGGAATTTCATACCATGAAGGCTTAGACCTAACTATAAGCCCCTTGTGTAGGATGGAAAATCTTTCTCATAAAAAATAGTACATTATGGGGGATGAAATACAAAGTCCTTATGAACCTTGTGTTGTAATTGTAAATATTATCTTATGGATACCTCTATATGGCATGTAACTAGAAAATGACCAAATAATAATTACCCATGTTACCACATATCCTTATAAGCTATTTGATTGTACAATCCCAATTGGTGACTAAAGTGTTAGGTAAGATTTTATACCATAGAGTTGTTGTATCCCTTAATAAGTATACGAGTATCTAAAACAATATATTTTGCTTGAATTCTTTGCATAGATTTTAGCATAGAAAACTCATCAAGATAGTCCATAGTAATTTTCTATATTCCCATAAAAAATGGGTAAATATTTCATTAAAATCATTAAAATGAGAGAACAGACCATGAGTTTTTAAGGCCCTTGGTAATTACAATTAGATATCTAGTTTTATGGGTTGGAATATAAAAGAGCATCATAATATTAGGGCTCTTGCATGCATTGCATTGGTTGCAGATATTGCATCTCACCCTAAGGGGGGCCCATGTATGCCTATGATTGTGGTACATGTTAATCCATTTGTTACTAAGGAGATATTAGTGGATTTTAAGGGACCATAGGCTATTATGGAGGAGTGGGGGGCTTATATTTTGTATAGCTTGAGGATTCAAATATACATATAGATTGATATCCAATATCATATGTGGATTAGGTATATTTTTTAATTTTGTGAGTGCAAACAACATTATTGGATCAACTAGTTCTATGGAGATATAGGTTGCTAGCTATTGTGAAGGCTGGTATGAAAAAATATTGAGTCAATTCTATCCTTGGTTGTCTAGATTGGAATTTCCAATTTTGTATAGTACTATAACTCATATTAGGATTTAGTGGAACTAATTATCATTAGGTAGTATAAGTATTTGGGCTTGAAGATATTCACTACTTGAATTAAAGGAATTGATTGACCTAATAGAATTGGTATAGAAAAATTAATATTTTACTCTAGATGGTGATCTAAATTATTTTTCCTCTCAATTAACTATGCAATATTGACATATTCAAGAATTTTATTATTTGGTTTACCCCAAAATAAGACAAACTAGTGATAGTGTGGATATTGTTTGATGATCTTGATGTAGCTTGTAATTGACTAGAACCAACTTGTATATTATATATAATCTACTGGATATGAATATTTTGTGAAGTAGGTACATTAGTTGGTTGAGTAGTTGGTAGTATGGATTGAATAACTGGTCATGACATAAAGGGTCCTATGTAAAAATATTGTAGGTTATTTACATTAGACAAGGCTTACATCAATCACAATGTATACTAAAGGACTTGTGAATATCCAAGTTTTGTTAGCTAAAATTGTCGTTAGCAAGGCATTTCCTCCTAGTTCCTACTTTAGTGGGCAAAGAAGGGGGGTTTGGTGATGGAAATGAGAAGTAAACGTATAGATTCATATTGGTATCTATTAGATTTTCTAGAGGTCATTTCTATTTGGATGGTATCAATATAAGTTCAACAACGTCTTGGATCCATATGACAATAATTAGATTATTTCATTTCATACCCTTTATTTCATATGAAATGAGCTCAACTAGTCAAATTTCATTATCAAAGTATTATGTATTAGACATAATATTCATAAGCATGATTCAAATCTTATACATATCTAAATACATAAAAACTTGATTAAAAAACAAAATTCTGTTAAAATTACCAATTCATTGCTTGTAAAATGGTAAATTGCCAAAATTTAAATATAAAATTTTTGAATTTAGAAAAAGAGTGAATTACTAGTTTTGAAAAAAAAAAAGCATAATATTCTGATTCAAATAATCCTTTAATATTCTAGATAAGAAAATTACTAATCCAAAGAATAACAAACTACTAGAAATTTATTTAGAGAAATTTTTATTGTCTAAATTTTGTTGATTCGGTGTTTGGTAGTGGATTATTTTTTTGATAAGGTAGAAGGAGTTTTGGTAGGATTTCCAAACCTACGTATAAAAATAATCTAACCTCTGCACACCAAAGGAGGTAGAGAGAAACCAACAAACATCTTGCTGCCAAGAAACCTAAGATGGTAAACAGTAAAACAAACTCGTACTAAAATCTATAAATATGGAATCACCATCCTGTGTAGGGGAAACCACTAGGTCCAAGGGATGAACCAACCTAAAATAGGCTATGCAAGAATATAGGTCACAAACACAAAAGTAGGAGAAATAGATGGTATGTAGGCCAAACTAGCATACAACCATATATGGCACATATACATCAAAACTAGAACAAGAATAGAGATCTAACTTAGAACTTGGTGCCACTAGGACCAGCATCAGAGTCTACCTTGGCAATGAGATCACTCAGGACTTGCCATCCCATGAGGGATAGAACTTCCTTCGCACATGAGATAGAATCTTGCATGGAATCTATCATCGAATGCTATAATTTAATAATTATGGAGTTGAGGGCCTTCAGATTATATCCAATGGAAAGGGAGCTAGGATTCATAAATTATAAAGCATCCCCCACCTCCGTTATGGATTTTTACTTTTTACCTAGGGGAGGAACTCTTTTGAAACTAAATTTTCAACAAACAATGGATTCTTACATGTATTTTTTTGTTTTACCACAAATCTCTTTTATCGCCTTGTTCCTTCATCACCATTGCCAAGACCCCTAGGAATCGAGTCTGCAAAATCCACCAGTATTGGAGTAATCATACTGGCTTCCAACTCTTCTTGGAATAAATACTCAGAGTTTTCAAAGATTGAGGATGCCTTGAAACCCATTGTTGGAACTGAAACATTCACCAAAGTATTTAGAATGCTTTCTCCCTCCAAATCTCATTGCTTCATAATATAATAAAATATTAACTTAAGCAACCCTTGGTGCAATGGATTCGATGCCACACCTTTCTTTAGAAACCATCAATAAATAAGGAAGATTCATAATTTTCTTATGATGTAGGTGATTTAAAATCATAAAATGGTAGCTCCTCAACACCACCATATTTTTGTCTAAAGTAAATTACTACATGACAAAAAAAGCAACACGATACCAAGGAACCTTGAGAGAGTTGTGCTTGAACTGGTTATAAATATTAATGAGCTCTTCTTCACCATCTAGGAACACCTGTGCCTCCTTTTCTAGCGAGTATTTCTCCCTGTTATGAATTGCTCCATCCATCACCTGCCTTGTCACCTCTGTGATCAGGGGGATGTTTATATTGAATTCAACCAACTCTACCCTCACCATCCTATCATACCATGAATAAGTAAGGTTTTTTACCATATCTCGATGATAATCATTGAACTTCAATAGGTATTGTAACACATTCTCTTTCTTTAGAATTTTATGAATCTCCTCATCCATCATGAGAGAATGAGGCTCCACAATCAAAGTGGCCATTCTAACATTCTATTGATCCCTATGTAGGTGAGTAAAAGTAGAATAATTACTTTTTCCCCCAACCCAACCTTCGTAAGAGAAGCTACTAAGGTATCTAAGATACTGATCATTCTCCCTATTTATTGTACCAATAAGATCTACATGTGACCACTCCTTATAAATGATTTTGGAAAACCACCGTAACACCCACACGAGACTATCAAGATTAGCCAAAATATAGGAAAGAGAGTTTTTTCCACCTTGCCACCACATTACTTGGGACTCTCACCAACTGAGCACAAAATATTTTGGAGCAAAAAGATAATTTAGAAATCTACCAACATTGAAAACCACACCACCATCCAAACATAAATAAAATCTATCCCAAATTCTTGAGACTCAAAAATCGAGGGCTCTACTGGAAAGGTATATGAGGGTAAAAAATCCCATAGGATGTATGATCACCACACCTTTCAACACGCCTAAAATTAGATCCCACATGTTATGACTCTAACAATTCTTCATCTTCCAAGACCTATCATTATAACATCTCAAGGCGCCACCTGAGAAAATAACTTCACACATTCATGATCCTAACCACTTCCCTTAAAAAAAGACCATAAATACCTCATCTCATTCATATAACCAAAACATGACCACTGATCCTAAAATTATGGCCACCTTGTAGATGGAATACTCTTCTATACATAAAAGAAAAAGCACCATCCAAATAGAAATTTAAATTTAAAATATGGTGGGATTTCCTCTTTGATATGCAAAAAACCATAACCCCCATTGTACAAAAATAAAACCCAAATTTAATCCTATCATAGTTTATCATTATTATCCACTTTGTAGACATATTTAGAAAAACTATCCATCCACACTTGAAAATTTTGAATTTGTAGGCCTTGATTGGTGAGGAGATCGATGGCCTTATTAGATTCTCTAAACCTATGATGGATTTTTACTTCTTCCAAACTTTGGATCTACCTTTGGGCTTCCTAAATAAAGTTTGAAACTATCCAAGATAGAGTTTGGGTGCCTTTCAATATATTAATTATATTCAGGGAATGTCCCTCTATAATTAATTTCCTGCAATTGATCCTATCTAACAAAGAAACACCCTATAACTATGTCCACACCTTAGCAAAGTGATTTGTTTTATGACCTAGGTATTCAAAAAAGGTAAGAAAAATTTTCCCCTTAGTTTTTCTAAAAATACCACTTGCACCTGCTTGGCCCGGGTTCCCTTTAGAGACCCATCAAAATTAAGTTTCAACCATCTGTCTAAGGGGGTTCCCAAACAATATGATATCTATCCTGAATCATCCTCGAATCTACATTTGGATGAGGAAAAAATAGATGCAATCTACGCTCCAATCTAGCCTATGAATCACATATTAGTCTATCCAAATTTACGGTCTCAACATTTTCCACCAAATCACTTACCACTCTTGCGACAACACAATAAACTGATTGGAATTTCCCTTCAAACATTTGAGTATTTATTTCCTTCCAGATTATCCACCATAAATGTGGTAGTCCAAGCTTCCACAGGGATCTCAAAATTAAAAAATTAAAAGGATATCTCCATTGATCAACTATATCTATTAGGAAGTGTGGAAGAACCCACACTAGCCCCAATTATTTTAAAAAGGCTCTAGAAACTTCAGTAGAAAAGGAACATCTAAAATACATATGCCTTGATGATTCTAAGTCTCACTCATAAAGAAAACATCTATTTGGGGTGCTCATCCCCCTATTTTGAAGGTTATCGATCGTTAAGAATTTTTATTAAATAGCTAACCAAAAGAACACATTGATTTTGGGTGTGAGACCTTTTATCCAAATCTGATTAGCAGGGAACCAAGGGTCTCTTTCGAAATCCAGACTTGACCAAAGAAATTTTTTCCTTAACTGGGCCTCAAATTAATCTATCTTTGATTTCCATACTCAAGGTAATAAGCCACTTAATCTCATAAAACAACAACCTAAGGGCCCCTCTAAACACTTGAGGTATTTTAGGGATTTCAAAATATTTCAACCTATGTCACCCATTTAAAACCTTGATGAAATAACATACTTTGGAATTGAAAAAATCTATCAGTTATGGGTTTCAGGTCCACATAATCTAATAGATGATCCAGTGGATAATTGGACATCCAAGTGTCCCACCAAAAGTCTATCGAAGTGCCATCTCCCACCAGTCACCTCAAACCTTTATAGATACCCGATCGACTACCGATTAAACTAGACCAAAAAGCAAAACCTAAAGGGAAAGCATAGGATTTTAAGAAATTATTATCATTTAAGTATTTTGCCTTTACAATATTGATCCAACTAGTATCTTCATCTTTAATTAACCATAAATCTTACTTCTCAAGGAGAGCCTTGTTAAGGATTTTCATCCTCTTCAGACCCAAGATCCCTGCCTCTTTGAAACTGCAAACTTGATCGTATGAGACCACATGGAATATATTTTCATTCTCATAACTAGAACATAGAAAAGTGCATTTATTTTTTTCCATTTTTTAGAAATTTCACTAGAATTTTGAAGAGAGATAAAAGATATATCGGTATGCTCCACAGGGAATCCTTTACTAGATAAATTTTTCTAGCCTAGCTCAATATAGCGCCTTTCCATCCGGTAAGATTTAAAAAAAAAAATCACAATTGCATCCTAGAGATAAGGCTTAGAAGCACATTTAAACATCAACATACCAATATATAGCATAGGAAGAGAACAAATCAGGCACCCCAAAATCTTAGCTATCCTTCACTACTGATAAACCAGAGTGTTTAGAAAAAAAAGCATACTTTTCCTAAAATTTACTTTTTATCCTGTCACCTTCTTAAAATATTCAAGAATAAATTTAACTAATTTGGTTTGAGTAATTGAGGTCCAAATGTAAATTAGAGTAACATCTGCATACTGGTTATGAGAAATAGAATCAATCGAATGGGCAGGTCTTAAACCTCCAATACCAAAATTTACCTGAATGGATTTTCCCAAGGCTTTGACCACCAAAATAAATAAATATAGTAAGAGTGGATTACCCTAATGGAGACCTTTGTAGCTACTAGAATATTCTATCATAGATATGTTAAAAATAATAGAGAATATTACCATTGAAATGTAGGCTTTGACTAGGTTCACCCTGTCCTGATATTTAAATTTTTTAAGGACTCTGAGTAAAAAATCCCAGGCCACCCTATCATATGCCTTATTCATATCCAAATTTATAAGTGTACCGTGTATCCAAATTTACTAACTGAGTGAATTATCTAATGCACCACAATAATACCATCTAAAATTTTCCTCCCTGGGATGAAGTTGCTCTGAGGAGAGTCAATAAGTAAATGGAGCAATAATTTTAGTCTATTGGCCATGGATTTCATTAGAATTTTAAAAATTATGTTGCAAATATTATCCTAAAATTAGTGAAGCCCATGGCCCTCGGGGATTTAGGAATAAGAAATAGAAACATAGAGTTTACTTCCACAGGGATAAAACAAGATCTCTGAGCCTCTCTAATCACCTCACAAATTTTGGACCAACAATATGCCAAAATTTATGGAAGAAAATTAATTGAAATCCATCAGGTCCTAGCAGATTTTAATCTTCCATTTCAATAGCCACCTTCCTGATTTCATCATCGTCAAAAGACTAATTCAATATTTAGAGATCAACTCTAGGATATTTTGAAGCATCCGATTTTTAACTGAAATATATCTATTGAAGGGATATCCCATAATATATTTAAAAAAACTTACTACATTTGCTTTGATCTCATCCACATCTTTAGATGTCTCTCCTCCCGTCAATCAAATCTCTTGAATCCAATTTTACCTCCTATGTCGCAATCCCAAATAATAGAAAAAATTTGTAATATAGTCCCCTTCCTGGAGCCACAAGGACCTCAGCTTCTGATTTCATAGAGTCTCTTTAGTAGCCAGCACATTATAAAGCTTAGATATAGTATGTATTTCTTAATATCTCAAGTCTTCATACACCACTGATGAGGCCAATATTCCTTCAATTTCTTCCAAATGAATGCTCAAAGCCCTTTTCTTTTCGTGAATGTTACCAAACTTATTCTTGTTCTAGGTCTTCAAATTGACCTTAATATACCTAAATTTGAAATTAATTTCCAACAAAAGGGGTTTAGAGAATCTTATATCCCACCATTACTTAATCCTGGTCTTCCATTCTGGGTGCTATAACCACATGGCCTCAAATATGAAAGGCCTTGGATAGAAACGAGGACTCTAGACTTTATCAAAAACTAGGGGGTTATGATCCAAAGCAAGCTTAGAAAGAGGATTTAGCAATGCATATCTAAACAAAGTGATGCCTTCCATGTAAACGAGAAAGTAATATAATCTATTATAGATGTTTTGATTTTCCAATCTTCTATTATTCCACGTGTATCTAGACCCTTTCAACTGCATATCCATTAGCTCTTGAGAATTCATAAAAGATGTAAAATATCCAATACTATTGGACACAAGAGCCCCCATTACAAAATGGGTGTGGAAATCTCCTGCGAGAAGCCAAGCCTCATCCTTTAACACCTCTAATTTAGATTAATGAATTTCACAAAAGCACCCTATTTTGAATCGTATTAGGAACATAAATGTTTGATAAGATCCATTTAAAACCAAAATATTTGGATGAGAAAAGAATATTAATTATCATTTTTGAGGTGAAGAGGACCGAATCTTCAATAAATTTAGAATTCCATAGGTATAGTAGGCCCCTAAACACACCATATGTCATATTAGCCATAAAATATACCTCTTTCCAAAATCTCTTTTTATCTAATACCATGCTCATCACATCCATTTTAATTTCTTAAACTAAAATAATATCGGATTGATGATATTTCCTCAAATAGGCCAAGGCTCTCTGCTTAATCATCCCATTAAGGCATTTGATGTTCTAGGATATAATATTTATCTATGGGGTTTGGATCAACTCCCCACATTTGGAGATTGAAGGGACCAACAAAAAAATCCATATTTAGCTACTTTCCTTTAGATTCTCTATCCTTCTCAAATGTTAGATTCCTTTAGCTATGAAGACTTTGTATCTTTGGATGGTAGACCTTTGATTCCAAGGTCCCTTATCCCAAACCCAAGAATTTAACAAAATTTGGCTTAGTATTTGCTACCGCCTCTACCCCAAAAGGGGCTGAGAGGGCAAGCACCTCCTCCACCGTTGATTTATCTTGAAAGATAAGACCTTGGAAAGAGTTTTTAAGAAAATATTATGGGATACCAACTGCACAAACTACTTCTATCTTCTCATCCATTGGTAGGTTTGGTGCCGATCATGCCTAGATATTCACCACTACCCTTTTGAGGCTGCTAATATCTACTTAAAATATTTTTTCAACCAGCTTTTCTTCTAGTGGGAAAGAATTCTGAATTGCATTCTTGATATTGCCTAGGGTGGATTTGGGGCCTAGATCTGACTGAGATTTTATCCCCCAACTTTTATTGATACCCTAATTCATATTTTAAGCCTTTCTCACATAGATCCCCGAGTTGTAGCCAACCCTTTTGCACACCGTGCACATAGTGGGCCTATTTTTATAAATAATAGATTAGGTCCAAGACCCAACTTTGGATATTAGGTCAATATATCATGGTAGGTTAGACTCTGGGTCTACCAATACACACATCTGGATAAAAACCATCTAGGATTATGACCTTGTGGTTGAATCAATCTAAACTAATTCATCAATCACCATTGCAACACCCTTAATGACATCATCATGCTAGAAATAGAAGGGCAAGTCAGGGAGGTGAACCCATAGGGGAGCCAAGTTGAGTTTTTGGGTTGTCAAGTTAAAGTCAAGTATCCATTTCCATAGGAAGAGCCCCCTTTTTCCAAAGAACCATGGACCCCCACCTAGAATCCTTTTTACATCCTCCTCATAGTTAAAATTAATCATGAAGAACTCATTTAAAATTGTAACAATTTTCAAAGACCCCACTGGCTTCCACTTGGCCAAAGCCCACATCTGAATCGCATCCATATATTGCTTGCTACTAAGGAATTTTTTGATCAGGTTCCAAGACCCTACCCCTAAATTTGAATCCACTAGCTCATCTAGAATAACCATTTTGTCACCATAAGGGAAAAGATAAAAAAAATAGAGCTTCTAGAACTATCCCCTTAGCAGTAATTGATACAAAAGAGGGCATCTATTGTGTAAAGCAATACCTATATATCAAACACCCATGAGATAAGCCAAAACCAGTAGCCTCAATAACCGATGTGGGAGGATCCCCCACTAGAATTGCCACCTCAAACACTAGGTACCTCCAACCAATATTTCAAGGGAAGCCATCACCTTACACGTTGACTCAAACCCCATTGCTAGCAAGTTAAAAACCAAACTGCTAGCGGTGCCAAATCTAAGAATCTCCTTACCTACCACCATGCCTGGAACCCTACCAAGTCCCAACTATGACCCGATACCTACAACCACATTTGTAATTGACCCTCCACCTGAACCATCCTACAATTTTCCACCATTGTCCTCATTCAAATCGTCAACTCTCATCCTTCCTTTGCTTCTATGTGGAAAATTTTTATTTCATCCAAAATATGAGGTTTTTTAGTTCTAATAGTAAATAGCTTATCAAAATAAGGCAAATTGTCAACCTCACAGTTAGAAAGATCTTGGAGCTTTTAGTCTCTTGAATATGCAAATAATAATATTAGTTAGAATTCCAATGTGTGAAATTTAGTTTGATTACTGAATCATGCAATGTTTATTTATGAATTTAAAATGGAATCATCATTCTTTGAAATACCTATAGATTCAAATACATAAATTAAGCATGATTTAGGTGTAAATAATTGAGTAAATATACCCTTTAATGGACTTAGAAATAGTCAAAGTAAAATTGTGTAAATATTATTTTAAGAGAAAGAGACTACGCCTAATTTTAATGTAAAAATAAAATCCAACAAGCATGCTAGAAACTATTGAATCGTGGAACTGTCTAATTGAATCAAACCTACAATTTTGTTTTAACAATTATAAGAAGAAAAATCATGTCCTCTTCTATCCAAATCTCCACCAATCATACTAAACTAACATAATCTAAGTGCACAGAAATTAGGGTGCACTAAATTTAAAGCAAATTCAATAAAATGAAATATGGTCGTAACCATAATAAGATTGGTGTATGGTCCATTAGCACATGTTAGAAAAATTGAATAATAATATTGTACTCCAACACATTAAATATATAATAATATAAAGAAAGTACTAACAAAAAGTGAAATACAATGTAACAATATTTATGTATTCTATAGATCAAAGGGTAGTTCCATCATGGATAAGAAAATATTATGCATAGTATTTCTATTATTCCAAAATGAGTTTAAGAGGAAAACATGGAGTCCAAAAGGTATATCTCTAATCTCCTCAAATGGCCAAAATATATTTATAATGGATCTCATAGCTCCTATTTATAACTATCATTCACCTATAAGTTACCTATGTAAATATTTTCTACATATAGTAAAAATTGTAGTTTATGGGCATATTTAGATAAATTTTGCACATCTACACTTTACATTCCTCTAAAAATGCTCCTCAACCAAAGACCTATAACTCAATTTAGGTTCCATAGGGGAATAAAATATATCTTGCATAGATTTTTCCTTGAATTTCATAGTATCCTTGTCCTATTAGGCCTAAAACATTATGGTATGTCTATTCTACATGTGGTGATTTACTTATTTTTAAATTAATGCTTTGCTGATTTGAGATGGATCGCTCCTTTTGAAATATTACCTCATTTGACCAATTTATTTTTTTAACCAATTACCCTCATTAAACTTGGTTAATTTTCTATCATTTCTTCAAAATTTGTGGACCTATAATACTAGTTCAAGAGATGCAAAATTTGGTTTATTTTCTCTCTATAGTTAATTTTTATCCATAATTTGAAGGTGGTAAGTAGGCTACTACATATACATATATATAAATGATTAACCAATTGACCAAGAAGAATATAAGTCGATATGCAAGTGTAGCATAAGATCAAATACAACCAAATGTATATGCAAATTATTTAAGTGGCTTTTTTAATTCCATATGAAATTAAACTATGATAAAATAAAATATCAAGAAAAATTTGTATTTTAATAGACCGGAGTTACTTTAGATGGCTCTAATAAAATGTACATTTCAAATTTAGTATATATATTTGTTAAATGATTTTATGTAAGTAAACAATTGATATGGAATATTTTATTCTTTACATATTGAATATTGATTAAATCCTTAATTCTTCAAGAATAATAACCAATCACTTAATTCCCATTGTTTCTAGCTATACAATTTTTATTCATACAAGATATTTCTAATAGGTGTTGTAGCAACCCAAGTTCTACCCACTTGGTTGTCCAAACATCCCAAGTCTTCCCACTTGGTTGTCCATCATCAAAGGATACAATCAGAGAATTTTTTTTCTCTAGAATCAATTATTATTGTTCATATTTTTTTTCATTTCTAGTATGAGCATGTTAAATTAATATTCATGAGTGCCTTTCTGCTATAGACAAAATACTCATGAGATCGATATTTGGCCAGATCCAATATTTTTTCTCATTTTAAACTTCACTCTCCTCCTGATATCCTAAGTTCAGATAGGGGGTTTATTTTACTATAGGGCCCATAACACCTAGAAGTGTGGCGCATACTTTCTCCATGTCTTGTCATGATCTTCAATATTTTTGACATATAATATGTAGCGCATACATGCTCAAGCTAGATGATCATCCTTTTCTCAAGGAGCACCATATAGGGTCCTATCAATTCCCTGGTAACCACCCGACACCTTATGTTGATTAACCAACATGATGTCCCATACCATTGTGCTATCGGATTAACCTAGTCAAGCACAATTAACCACTCTTCACTAGTAGGGATAACCTAGAAGAGATTCCCATACAACCCTTCGTCACCTCCCATTTTGACCTTTTTTTTTTAGAAGTACAGTTAGAGCCCTGAAAAAGGATGGTTGTCTGCTCGTAAGCATCTTTAGCAATTATTTTACAATAGTGTCCCATCCATAATATTGAAAATAGAACCAAGTTTATCATACCCACAATCCTTTGATTTAAAACATAATATTTTCTCACCCACAATCTTGGAATAATTTCAAGGTTGTCCTACCCACAACCCTGGGTTGTGAAATAAGATTAATCCTTCCACAATATTTTAAACCTTTAAATATAAAGTTTGCCTAAGGTTGGTTTCAAATATTTACTGATGGCTTGGTTTCGTTGTTTTCCTTATTGGATTGTTATTTAATTTTCTATTAATAAGTACAAGATAAGAATTTTATTTTTAGCATTACATTCAAACTAGATAAAATCCCACACAAGCTAAAAGATATCTACTCAAATTATTTTAATAGATTCTATTCATTTAGAATAAAAATCTTCTATAAATTTAATATCCACAACCCACTTCTCACCTAATATCCTAGAAAAATTTACTATAAAATCATGAACTGAGTTATTCAAACCACATGCTACAATGAGATTGTATCACAACATTAATTATAATAACCACATACGGTTCTAAAAAAAAAAATTATTGTTGCAAAACTAAAGAAATACTAATTGTACATCCAAAAAGAGTGCTTTTCACTATAACATACCCAATTCAACACGCGGGTTTACTTCCAAATATCCACAATACCACAACAATTTATATTTTCTAAAATTAAAGCATGTAAAAACTTGAATCTATAGGTTATGATAACTTTAAAAACTTCCAACGTTTGATTTTCCAATTAAGTTTAGATACATTCCTCTACACCACACAGGTTTAAGGTTATCTTAATTCTGCTCGACTCTTATTACTCCCTACGTTCAACATAGTTTTTGATACAACACTCCTATTGTTGGTTCTAATTGAAAATATGTGCAACCAATAAAATTTTATTTAGATGTTCTCTACATTCACGTTTAGGAATACACCTTACGACAATATACCTTTCAAGACTTTATGGAACCCTCCTTTCACACATGCATCTTAATTTTTCTCATTACTATTTACCATGTTGTTTAATCCATAAAAAACCTTTCCAAATATATAATACTTGATGGGTTTCCTAGTATGCCCCATTTGAAATTGTCTAATAAACACTACTATAGTTTCAAAAATCATAATTCAAGTTCTTTAATCACACTGTTTCCATTCATTTTTATCTTCACATAAAATGAATAAATCCAAGCATAACAAAAATTTTTAATGCCAATCCCCTAAATGAATTCTATGTATATGTTTCCATTAAAAAGAATGTTCTATAAAATTCAAATAACATGCAACTAATCATGTTATAAATACAACGGAGTACCCAAGTTCAATAATACCCAATCAAAGTTTCAAATGTATAATTCAAAATATGCATCATGCATACAACATATGAAAGGAATTACAAATTTCTACTGAATATGTATTTATTTTACAATATTCCATAAAGTAAGCTACACTGCTATTTTATTTTTTCACAAAAAAACCAACATGTATTTTCAATCACCCAGCTTCCTTATTATTCAGTTTTACAATAAATACAAACTCAATATTGGGTTTACACCAGTATTACTTGGAATTACTCCTTTAAGCAGAACTAAAGTGTTAATAGACATATAAAAAGTCTTTGCACTATGGAGATTAATAATCCTCCCTCGATGCTAGAAAGCATGAAAACTATCGGTAACAGAACTAAATCATGTATTTAACTCCATCGAATTCCGATTTTTTGACATAGGTTTTGATATAGTTCATATATCAGAGCGGCAAAGCTACTATGAAATGCAACTAATTTTATCATGCGAAAAGTTTCTATATAGTTCAATGCAACATACAAAATTTCCAAGAAAGAACTTCCCATATCACCATGGGTATTCTTCGCAATTTGAAAGCAAAGTCTTCTATTTCTTTTTCTTTTTAAACAACATGCAAAAGGAAAAATTGCAATCCCAAAAAAAAATAAGTTATAATATGTTATCAAAAAACCTTTCTTTTTTCCTCATAACATTTAAGCACATGCATCATATATTTACCACACATACTCAATAAATATCAATTTTGCCTTTATTATTAATCAAGTATGGGAAAACTATTACCCTCAAACAAGCTATATGTTTTAAAACTTTCCTCACAAGAACACAAAATTGTTTCATTCCTTTTTACACTCAAAAACCAGCAATTGATATATCGAAGAACACCAACATGCAGTTATTAAATTTGTAGTACTATATTTTAATTTAAGCACATAGAAACAAATTATATTTTATACTCTTCTACTCACTCATATTGCCAACAACAATATATCCACCTAAATTTAAAATATAATATGCAATTATCTAGACATTCCACTAAATGTTATCCAGTTCACTTACTTTTTATCGTAGCCGCTATCCTTGCACTATAGAGTCCCTTGTCATCATTTCTTCTCCTTCCTCACGACACCAGACCCCCTTCTCTCTTTCCAAAAAGAAAACATAAAACATATTTCCTGCTTCTCCAAGATTGCCTTCGTTCTTTGGAGATTCCCCTCCAAAGAACATGCCATATGCCAAGTGTACCACACTCCCAACATCCAACAACAAAATTAATCATAATACCTAGTTTTGTTGAAGATTTCCACCTTATTTTATTATTTTAATTTATAATTTCCAAAACATACACATTGCCCCTCATAAAACTATATATATTATATCATAAAATGACTATAATATTTGACACTTTTTCTGTAAAAGCAATTAAATAATTTTTTGACAAGTAAGATGATTTATTACATAAAGACCACTTATTTTCAATGCCTTTCTAGCATATATATATATTTATTTATCAATAGCATTGTAACTATATTAGAGATTATTTTATTTAAGTTAAATAAATTCGTTGTAAAAGTAAACATACAGTTGTACATACACATGTAATTTAACAATTATTTTACTTTTCCACATAACTTATTTATCTTCATTTCTCATTCAAAACTATGGCTCCCATGCTTATTAGCATTTTGCTTGCCAATAAAAAAAATCATAGTTTAGCAAACATCAAACAATCCTACAAATGCAACTACATGTTATGCATCTATATGGACCATTGTTGAATGAATTTCCTATAGGGTTCTTTGTCCCTATCAATCGAAAAATACACAATTGCTCATCATTTCCCTAAATTACCTTACATCGAACAATCATACGGTCCATTAGGAAGATATCCTTCTTTTGCATGGTCCTTGTTGTCCAATATTTGTGCTCTGCATCCACAGATACATTAGTAGTATGTTATCCTTGCAGACACATTATGCATATAATAGAGTAGAGTTTTGGAGGGTTATTACATACTTCCCTCCTAAGACTAAACATAGTTCCTGTGTTTACATTTTTCATTGATGCATGTACATATATAAAAAAATATGAGCATAAATGATAACAAAAATAGACATATTATATCAATGAATTTATTTCCAAAATTGAATCATCATGCATTGTTAATATCGTCCATTCACATCATAAAATATATTTATCATACTTCATATCCAAGATATGATATTATCATTGTTCATACACAATTAACCCATGCCAAGAAAATAACACTATTCAAATAGCACTCAAACAGAAACAAAAATTGTCTTTCCATTATGGCCACATCTTCCCATGTGGCATTGTTTTCAAAAAATTGGTCCCATTGGACCTTATATTGCTCGATATTCAGATTTATTAGTTGCTTTGTTCGATAACCAAGGATATTAATAGGTTGCACTTCAATGTGCAGCGGATCGTCCATCTGCAATTTTTCAACATTTTAAACATGTGAGGGATTAGTAACATATTTCTTCAGAAGGGACACATGGAATGTATCATGAATTTTTGTAAAATTAGGTGGAAAGTCTAATTTATAGGCAATTGGGTTTAGTTTATCAACAATTTCGAAGGGACCTACAAATTTTGGGCTAATATTAGAGGATTTAATAGAACTTTTGGTAGGTTTAACCCTCAGGAATAATTCATCTCCCAAATTGAATTCCCCAGGTGTTCTCTTAAGATCTGCATGACTCTTTTATCTATCTCAGGATTCTTTGATCCTTTTACAAATGTTATTGAGACAATCTTCCATTTCCTTGACCATATCCAGCCTAATCATCACCCGATCCTCTAGATTATTCTATGTTAATGGTATTTTGCATCTCCTCCTGTACAAAGCCTTGAATGGAATCATACCTAGATAAGTATGGTAACTATTATTGTAAGGAAATTCCACCAAAAAAAGGTAACCCTCCCACTTTGTCTGGTGATCCATACAATACATGTGGAGCATATCCTCTAAGACTTCATTCACTCTTTTTATTTGTACATAGTAGGATGATAAGCAATACTAATATTGAGCTTTGTTCTCCACGCCTAATATAATGTTTGCAAAAATTTAGATGTAAATTGGGAATCCCTGTCCCATATAATTGTTTCAGGAAAACCATGTAGCCAAACCACTTCCCTAGAAAATTTTTGGACTACAATGGGAGCTGCATATTTAATATTCCCAAACAAAAAATATGGCACTTTGGTCAATTTATCCACTACCACCAAGATAACATCATGCTAATAATGGTTTTTAGGCAATGCCACAATAAAATCCATAGTCACAACTTGCCACTTATATTGTGGAATATCATGTGAAAATAAATAACCAGCTAGATGTAGATGTTCAACTTTCACTTTTTGACATTCCAAACACCTTGCTACAAATTTAGTGATGCCTCTTTTCATTCCCGACAAATAAAATTCCTTTTTTAAATTCTCATACATCTTTACATATCTAGGATGCATGGAATAAGGAGCACTATGCACCTCTTGCAGAATCATATTTCTTAGGTCTTTATTTTCAGGCAATACAAACCTATTTTTAAAAAGTAATGTATTTTCCTTGATTATGAATTCTCTTACTTTATTAGATTCTTGCTGAATTATTTCTCGATACTTCTAAGAATATTCATCTTGAATTTACAACTTTTTGATTTGATCAATTATAATAGATTGACGATGGGATATTGCATTGACATATCACCTTCTACTTAAAGCATCTGCTAATTTATTCTCCTTCCCTTTTATGTTCTCTATATCAAAATCATATTCTACCTAAAATTCTATCCAACATCTTTGTCTAGCATTGAGCATTGGTTGAGTAAAAATATATTTTAAGCTTTCATGATTTGTTCTAATATCAAAGGATTTACCAAGTAGGTAGTGTCACCATATTTTTAGGTCATGTACCACTACAGCCAACTCTAAATCATGTGTGGCATAATTAATATAATTTTTCTTGAGTTTTTGAGACTCATAAGGGACAACATCATTATCTTGCATAAGAAACCCTCCTAATACTTCCAGAGAAGCATTAGTACACACTATGAATGATCATTCAGGATCCACTATTCTTAGAATAGGCATTGATGTTAACTTCTTGTTAAGAGTTTTAAAAGCCTCTTCACAATGTTCCATCCATTTAAAAGCTTTTCCTTTCCTTTGAAGATTGGTTATTGGATAAGCTATCTTAGAAATTTTTTGAATAACTCTGTGATAATGTCCAGTCATTCCCATAAAACTCCGTACTTCAAAAACATTTGTTGGAGCAGGCCAATAAATAATAGCCCCAATATTCTTTGGATCAAAAACCATTCCTTCGGTAGATATTACATGTCTCAGATATTGAACATGAGTTGCATAAAACTCACATTTGGATAGTTTTCCATATAACTGATTCTTTCTAAGTGTTTCAAGAATAGTTCTCATATGAAAATCATGCTCTTATTTATTTTTGGAATAGATTAGTATATCATAAAGGAATATCAACGCAAATTGATCTATTTGTTTGTGAAACACTCTATTCATCAAATTCAAAAAAGTTGTCAGTACATTGGTCAATCCAAAATGCAACACTGTAAAATCATAATGATCATATCTTGTTTGGAAAGCAGTTTTATGAGTATCTTCTTCCCAAATTCTCAACTAATGATATCTAGATCTAAGGTCAATTTTGGAGAATATTTTGGCTCCTTTTAGTTGATCAAACAAATCATCTATTCTAGGTAAGGAGTACTTATTCTTAACAATCATCTTGTTTAGCATTCGGTAATCAATAAATAACCTTAAAGTTCTATATTTATTCCTCATGAACAAAATCAGTGTACCCCATGATGAAACACTATGTTTAATATGTCCTTTCTCTAAAAGTTCTTGTAACTGAGTCATAAGTTGTTACAATTCTATTGTAGTCATCCTGTATGGTGCACAAGCTATAGAGGTTGTTCCTGGTAAAATATCTATAGTGAAATCAAACTTCCTTTGGGGTGGAAGACCCAGTAAATATTCTCAAAAAATATCCCAAAAATCATTCAATACTAGATAGGTTTGAAAAAGGCTTACTCCAGACTCATTTTCCTACTTTTTATTAAGTTTAACCACAAATATTCCACTACCCTTTTCTAGTTCTATTTTAACTTGCATTGTTGTCAAAATATGTGGTTCCACTGATTCATGCTCACAGTAAATTTGAATCCTTTTCTTGGTATCATCAGTAAATTCCATCCATATTTTCTCAAAATTTAATAATGCTTTATGTACCTTGAGCCATTCAACACCTAAAATTATGTCAAAGGTATGCAATGGAGCTACATGCAAATGTCATCAGGTTTCTCCCTGTGGTAACATTATTAGAGGATCAAATAGACATTGGTCTGTAGTATAGGTTTACCCAGATCCATACTCGACTTTCCACCCATTAGCCATAAATCCAGGTTTTTTTGGTATATCCCTTAAAACTTTTGGTGATATAAAACTATCAATGGCTCCATAATCTATTAAAATGTAAACATATCTACCATAAATTTTACCTTTCAACAAAAAAGGTGTTACTTGATAATTGAGTTTGAAATTACATGTTGTTGGATAAATCTTATGAGCAGGTTCCACAGGTTCTTTCTTCTTATTAGCTTGTAATGGATATTTATCAGCATAATGAGGTTCCTGACAAAACTAGCATTCAGTTCATGGTGCCCTCTCTTTCTTATTTCCTTTATTATCATCTTGAATACCAAATCTTGGTGCATTAGTTCTTTGATCAATTCTTTCCCTAAAATTTCTTTGGCCTCCCTAGAAATTTGGATTTCCTTGGTTTGCTTGATATATTTTCTTATTCTTATCAAACCTATTTTGGTTCCCATTGCCACGGTGCTTGGTCTAATTTCTATCACCTTTTTTTGGACCCACATTTTTTTTTGTGACTCTTCCTTTTCAAAGGATTGTTGGTAAAAAACTTTCTTCGATATTATCCTCTTCTTGTCTGGCCAAGTCACAGGTGGTAGTTAAAGTTGCAGGTTTCAACATAATAATCAAGTGTCCTATTTTTGTATGCAACCCTAGGAGAAATTTTTGGATTTTGATCTTATTTCTTAGCTCATACTCAAGCATATATTTGAGCAATTGCAAAAATTATTGATAGTATTCAATCACAGTCATATTCCCTTGAGTTATCCTTGAAAACTCTACAGTCCTTTCAAGGTAGAATTACGGTGTTAAGATCCTATATTTGAATACCAACACAAAAGTATCCCAGGGAACATAAACAACCTCTATATTGTGAGTCCTATAAGTATCCCACTAGTCTACGACAACTTCAATCAAGCAAAATACTACCCATAAGGTTTTTAACTTAGATGATAAGGTTTTAACCACAAAATACACCTCCACATTATTTAACCATCTCTCAGGCTCTTCCCCATCATATTTATTATCAAATTTGGCTATATCGAGCCTTCACATATTCTTGTCCAATTTAGAACCTACTTATTTCCTTCTTGGGTCAATAGTTGTCTCATCCTCAACTATTATCATTTCTTTTTATTTGGATAAATTTTCAATTGTTTTTTATTGATGGGAAATCATTTCTTGTTGTTGAGCTAGCTAAGATTTTTGCTACTCCATATGTTCTATAATTTGGGCATTTTGTTGTGCCATGTTTTCAGCTATTTAAGCATTTTATTGCTCCATTTGTTCTCTTTTTTGGCTCATTTTCTCCCGCAATAATTGTACCATCCGGACCATTTTATCCTCTTTATTAACTGGTTCTTTTTCCTTCCTCTTTTCTCAAGGACATTCAATGGTTTCCTCAAATACCTTGAGTCTCATAACGTTTTGAATGACTCTTCTTAGGTTTTTAGTTATCCCTTCTCACTAATCCATCATAGTTCATTTTGAGGAACTAGCCTTTTGTTCGGATGACATTGCCTATTTAGCAAAAAAAGGAGCCCAATCAAATTTTAAGTTTAGGTGAGCACATTAGCAACATAATTTAAGCTAATCAAAAAATTTCTAGTTCTATGTTGCCTAAGTATTCACAACCTTCGCTTTGATACCAAATGTAACAACCCAAGTTCTATCCACTTGGTTGTCCAAACACCCTAAGTCTTCCCACTTGGTTGTCCATCATCATAGGATACAGTCAGAGAAATTTTTTCTTTAGAGTCAATTATTATTGTTCATATTTTTTTTCTAGTATGAGCATGTTAAATTCATCTTCATGAGTGTCATTTCATTGTAAAAAAAATACTCATGAGATGGATATTGACCAGATCTCATGTTTTTGCCCATTTTATATTTTCTAAAATAAAAGCATGTAAAAAATTGAATCTATAGGTTATGATAACTTTAAAAACTTCTAGCGTTTGAGTTTCCAATTGAGTTTAGATACATTCCTCTACACCACATGGGTTTAAGGTTATATTAGTTCTTCTTTACTCTCATTACTCCCTACGTTCAATACAGTTTTCAATACAACACTCCTATTGTTGGTTCAAATTAAAAATATGTGTAGCCAATAACATTATATTTATATGTTCTCTACATTCATGTTCATAAATACACCCGACGGTAGTATACCTTTCAAGACTTTATGGAACCCTCCTTTCACACACACATCTTAATTATTCTCACTACTATTTACCATGTTGTTTAATCCATAAAAACCTTTCCAAATATATAACATTCACTAGGTTTCCTGGTATGGTCCATTTGAAAGTTTCTAATACACACTACTATAGTTTTGAAAATCATAATTCAAGTTATTTAATCATGTTGTTCCCATTCATTTTTATCTTCACATAAAAATAATCAACCCAAGCCTAACAGTTTTAAATTTGTCAATGTCAGTCCCCTAGCGACTTCTATGTCTATATTTCCATTAAACAAAATGGTCTATCAAATTCAAAGAAGATGCAATTAATCATGTTATAAATATGATGAAGTATCCAAGTTCAATAATACCCAATCAAAATTTCAAACTTCTAATTCAAAATACACATCATGCGTACAACATATGAAAGGAATTACAAAGTTCTTTTGAAAACATATTGATTTTATAATATTTCTGAAAGTAAGCTACACTACTATATTATCTTTTCACCAAAAACCAACATGTATTTTCAAACACCCAATTTTCTTATCATTTAGTTTTACAATAAATCCAAACTCAATATTGGTTTTACACTAGTATTAGTTGGAATTTCTCCTTTCTAGGGAACTAAAGTGTTAATAGACATATACAAATTCTTTGCGCTATGGAGATTAATAATCCTCCCTCAACTCTAGAATGCATAAAAACTATCGACAGTAGAACTAAACCATGTATTTAACTCCATCGAGTTTCAGTTTTCAGAAATAGATTTTGACATAGTTCAAATATCAAAGCGGCCAAGCTACTATGAAATACAGCTAATTCTATCATACGGACAGTTTCTATATATTTCCATGCAACATACAAAATTTCCAAGTAAGAACATCCCATATCACCATGGGCATTCTTCGCAGTTTGAAAGTAAACTCTTCTATTTATTTTTTTTAAAACAACATGCAAAAGAAAAAATTGCAATACCAACAAAGAATAAGTTATAATACGTTATCAAACAAATATTTCTTTTTTCTTCATAGCATTCAAGCACATGCGTCACATATTTCCCACGCATGCTCAAAAAATCTCAATTTTGTTTTTATTCTTAATAGAGTATGTGTAACCTATAACTCTCAAACAAGCAATATATTTTAAAACTTTCCTCTCAGGCACAAAAAATTATTTCATTCCTTTTTACACTAAAAAATCAGCAATTGATATATCGAAGAACACCAACATGCAGTTCTTAAATATGTAGTACTATATTTTAATTTAAGCACACAGAAACACATTTTATTTTATACTCTTCTGCTCACTCATATTTCTAGCAATGATATATTCACCCAAACGCAAAATAGAACATACGATTATCTAGACATTTCACTAAATTTTAGCCAGTTCACTTAATGTTTATCGTAGCTGCTCTTCTTGCACTGTAGAGTCCCTTCCTTGTCGTCGTTTCTTATCCTTCATCCCAACACTAGACCTCTCTTCTCTCTTTCCAAAAAGAAAACATAAAACATCTTTCTTGCTCCTCCAAGCTCCTCCAAGCTCACCTCTGTTTTTTGGATATTTCCCTCCAAAGAACAAGCCATATGCCAAGTGTACCACACTCCACACATCCAAAAATAAAACTAATCATAATACCTAGTTTTGTTTATGATTTCTACCTTATTTTTTTAATTTAATTTATAATTTCCAAAATATACACATTTCCGCTCATAAAACTATATATATAATATCATAAAATGACTATAATATTTGACACTTTTTCTTTAAAAGCAATTAAATCATTATTTTCCAAGTAAGATGATTTTTTAAGTAAATATTGTTTATTGTCAATGTCTTTCTAGCATAAATAAATATATATATATATATATATTTATCAATAGCATTGTACCTATATTATAGATTATTTTCTTTTAAGTTAAATAAATTTCTTGTATAATCAAACATAAAATTATACATACACATGTAATTTAACAATTATTTTACTTTGCCACATAACTTATTTATCTTCATTTCTCATTCAAAACTATGGCTCTCATGCTTATTAGCATTTTCCTTTCCAATAAAAACAAATCACAGTTTGACAAACATCAAACAGTCCTACAAATGCAACTACATGTTATGCATCTACATGGACCGTTGGTGAATGCATTGCCTATAGGGTTCTCTGTCCCTATCAACCGGTGAATACATCACCGCTCATCATTTCCCTGACTTACCTTACATCGAACAATCCTACGGTCCATTAGGAAGATATCATTTTTTACATGGTCCTTGTTGTCTAATACCTATCCTCTGCATCCACAAATACATTAGTAATATCTCATTCTTACAGACAAATTAGGCATATAATAGAGTAGAGTTTTGAAGGGTTATTACAGGTGTCATATTTTTGTGTTTAGAATTTTGTTATAGTTGGTTTCTCTTAATATATGATGTGTGGATAAATAATTCTAATTTAATTTAATTGAAGGCTTAGTGGTTTATGAAACCTACCATTTCTTAAATTCTTTGTCAATGGGATAGCTAGCTTAAAGGTATAAGCCCTCAATTTTACTTAGGTGGAGTGGGTTCCTTAACCTTAGTAGCATTAAATTGTGGTATGTGTAGGGTAATGGGACTCTTATAAATCACAATTTAATAGGCAACATATTTATATTTTGTTCCTCTGTAATATTTTAGATATTTATATAGATGTTAGAAAACATTGCACATATGTGTACTTTCAATAATACATTAAATAATTAAAAACTAAATAATATATAGTTGTCTGTGCCACAAATGATACACAACTTATAATTATATAAAATACTTATATAAACTCTTATAATAATTTATTATAATTTTTTTTTTTAATATTATGACAAGATAATTTTTTAATATAAATATAATATAAAATAAAGCTCTTTCAATTATATAACACAATAACCTGTAAATTTTATTTTAATTTATTATAACATTTTTTTAACTCTTTACATAATGCTCTTAAAAACTTTCTTTCAAATACAAAGAAGATAACTTTTTTAATTTTAATCCCTCAACTTAATAGAGAATAAATATAATTAAAAATATTTAATAATTTTTTATATAAAATTATTGTAGTATTAGTTAAATAAATTATTACAATAATTATGATATAAGTTTATACTTTAACAGTAATTATTATTTAAATTTAAATTAATTATATGTTAGTGAAATAGTTCCACTCTAATTGCATAATAACAACATCCTAAATATATTAACAATTATGTATTGTCGCACTTTAACGAGATTATGGGTCTTAAATAAATTATGTGAACCACAAAATCTCGACAAAATAATTAAAAAGATACCTATAAAGAAATTAAGGATTTAATTACCCTTAACACTTAGAAATGTCATGATGGTCTCACGTATTGTCTTAGGCTGTGCCCATGCAGCCTCCGCAATCCTAGAACGGAAAATGGTTTTAAGGTCCTCGAAAAAAGGTCATGTGCGTAAGGAATTTGAAGCCTTCTGCGTAGGGAAAAGGACACTAGCCCATACGCCAGTTATGACTGAGGCAAGGGACTGGCAGGATATCTCGGCTGTCCATTCCAAAGATGGATGCTCTTTTTTTGTCTATTCCAAAGAAAAAGGAAAGTGGCGTCCCCAAGACTAAAGAACTTAGATGTAAAAATTCATACAGTCACCGTTGGACAATGATGATGGACGACGATATAACGATGTAGGTTCGTGTGTATACAGCATACTTTATGACCGTAACCAGGAGGCTATGCGTATTAAAATATTACACGTTCTGAATAATCGGACATGCATGGAATCATCGAACGTGACTTCTTCTAGAAGGTTGGACTTGGACTTGGAATTATATGTTGAAAGGATATAACCTAAGATTTCATAAAGGTTAACGACTCTGTCAGCAAAAAGTTTATAAAGACTGTGTTGGGGTGTGTATAATGAGCAGCAAGTTTCTCTTCTCCTGCCTAGTTTGCCGTCTCTGTTTTGTCAGAAATAGATGCCTGTCATTTGATAAAGAGTGTAGTTGTACGAGTTGGCCAATCTACTCCTTCCACTACCCTGTCTAGTTTGGTGTCTGTGTCTTGTTAGAAGATGGATGCCTTTCATTTGGTAAAAATTGGCCAATCGACTCTTTCCACTACCCTGATCCTCGTCCTGTTTCTCCTCCTCCGTCCAAAAGATAAACAGTCTCATCATCGTCTTCGTCCACGGAGTTTAGGCCTCCCCTTCGTTGGTGAGACATTACACTTCTTGCGGGCGCTTCGCCGCAACAAAGCTCAAGAATTCTTCGACAGCAGAGTGAAGAAATTCGGTAACATCTTCAAGACTTGTTAGAAGATGGATACTTTAAGGTGTAGTTGTACGATTTGGTAAAAGGTACATCTTCGTTGTCTAGGAGGGTATAGAATGGACTCGGATGTCAAACTAGAACATGTTCTTTTTATAAAGATTGATTTTGAGAAAACTTATGACCACATTGAATGGAGATTCATTCTTTCTATGCTCAAAGCTTTAGGATTTGAGCTAGTTTTCATTCAGACTATTGTTATGATATTCAGAGATGCTTTGGCTATTCTCAATCTGAACAATTCACAATATGAACCAATGGGCATTTTTAGGTCTATTAGATTTATATGTGCTTGTTGTTGAAGCCTTCAACTATCTTTTAGTTGCTCAAGCTTTTGCAGATCTTATTAAAGGAATTGCTCTTCTGACCAAGGACAACTTATTAATGATCACTTTTTTGATGACTCCTTTCTTACTATAAGGGAAGAGGAGCAATTTGTTTCTAATGCTCTATTTTTTCTGAACACCTTTTGCATAACCTCTGGTTCTAGCATACAATGGAGGAAGACCTCCTGCTTAAGACAGTCTCCCTTGCCTATGTCGCTTTGGCTTCAAGGGTATCATTGGAATTGAATCCCTTATGAAGAATTATTTAAGTTTCTTGGTATTCCTTTTGCTTTTTAAGGCTCCCCTACTAAGATTTGGAATTATGTGCTTTAAAGAATTAAAAAGAAACTTGATTTCTGGCTTAGTAAGAAGTTATCATTAGCAGGTAAATTTTAGATTTGCTCTAAAGTTTTAGTTGCCACTCATATATACTATTCCTCTTGTTGGATTCCTTCACAAGATTGCTATAAGAAGTTTGAGAGACTCATTCAAAATTTTCTTTGGAATAATTCTTCTGAAACAAAGGGATTTCATAGAGTTGCCTAGGATATTTGTTCTCTTCATAGAGAATCTGGCGAAATGGGTCTGCTAGAATATAGACAACAGGGTATTGCTCTATGTGCTAAGTGGATGGTCAGGGCTCTAGGGGGAGCTAAAGCTTGGAAAGTTTTGGTTCAATATTTTATTTTCTCTGGTCTTCCCTTAAACCTTAGATCTTGGAGATGGTTAGAATTTCCCTCTCTCATTGTTGCTCCAGTTTTTGTTAAGATTTCTAGCTCATTTGTTATTAAAAGTATATGGAAATCTCAGCATCAACTCACTCCTTAGATCTATTGGAGAGGATATGGATTCCATAAAGGATTATCCATCAACTCTATGAATATGGATTCCTTAGCTCGAGTGCAATGGATTTATGCTCATTTTTTCAAAATGAATATGTTACAATAGCTGATTTCTTTTCTTGCTAGACCAGGGATTAGATTCCATAGAATGAGTTCAAACACACCTTCAGGCTAAATGGTGTAGATAAAGATACGTATGATGTTATTGCTCTCACCCTTTTTTTCTGTGTTGCACAAGATGGGTGTGCGCTCACAACGTCATTGGTGATCCAACTAGAGATGGCATGTTGAAACTTCTTTGCTTAATTATAAGGTTTGTTTGGGGTATAAATGGTTATATCCTCATATTCCTTTGGTGCCTAAGCTCAATCAACATTGGGACTTATTTTCTACAAGGACTAGATGGAATTCTAGATTTTAGAATGTTTGGGCTACTTATGTTGAGCCCAAGCAATATTTTCTTGCATGAAGCTTACTATGTCAAGACCTTCCCTTGGGGCAACATTTGAAGAACCTTGGAATTCTTGATCCTAAATATTCTTTTTGTGGTGTATCTGAGTCTTGTACTCACATTTTTTAGAATTGCAAAAGATCTAGGTAAGCTTGAAAATGGGTTTTTTTCATTTTTTTCCCCATTTATAGCTGCAAGTATTTCTTGGCCCCAAGATATTTTTGGGGACTCTTTTACTTTGTCTCTCCCATTTTTTGAAGCATGGCAAGTTTTCAAGATTATCCTCCTCTTTCATATTTGGAAGCCCCGTGATAAAATTATTTTTAAATATTATACACCTATCACATTTACTCATGCTGATAAAATAGAAGTTTTTAATGACATATGACTACATATATGTAGTCAAGCCAATAAAGTTGCTATAAATTTGTATCATCAGCAAGTTCTTCTAGCACATTGGGCCAATGCTCCATATACAATCAATCGAATCCTCCAAATTGCTCTTCTCAGGAGTATTTTTTATCTCGCTCTCACCATCGACCTCCTTCATATGTAAGAAGTTCTCTCATAGACAGGTACTGGTCCCAACCCTCACTAGTCAGGAAGCAATCTAATGTTGACATTACTTGTTCGTTCTGCTGGGTTGGGGATGGGATGATGTTTAACCAGTTTCACGTGGGCCAGTTGTTGGTTGGAGTAGTTTGAGTACTAAAAGCCTTAATCACGATGCAGAGGGATGGATTCCCATCCCATAATCACTAGCAATTTATACATGACAACATGCTAGAGCACATTACCCCATATGATATGTTTTTTTTTATGTAATGATCATCAATAATCATGATTGATAAATTTATGTTTTGTTGACGGTTTTGTTTTCTAACCATTGTAAATAAGGGTTAGTTTGATTCCCCATAGGATTTGTTAGCTCACCCACTTTTTTTTTTTTTTATTGTAAATGCTTTTATCTTAATTTAATATAAGTTTACTTTTTCCATTAAAAAAAACTTTTTCAATTATATAACAATAACTTGTAAATTAAGATTATAATATATATTTTTTAACTCTCAACGCTGTATATTAGTTATAAGATTTTCCCATACTAACTCAACCAAAAAAATAAATATATAAAAAAAATTATAATTTAAATGTAACTATTATATATATATTTAAATTAATTATATATTATTAAAATACTTCCACTCTAATTGTATAATAACAATATCATAATATCACAATTATGTAATGTTACACTTCACAAGATTATGTATTGCAAGATTGAACCACAAAATATTGACAAAATAATTAAAAAGACACCTATAAAGAAATATTTGGGTCTTAAATAATAAATTATGTGAACCACAAAATCTTGACAAAATAAAGAAATAAAGGATTTTAATTACCCTTAATGGTCGGACGGATTGTCTGAGGCTGTCCGATCGTCCACAATTCTACAAGGGAAAATGGTTTTAAGGTCCTGGAAAAAAGGCCACGTGCAAAACTTGTCGAGTCAAGCCATGGAAAGTCAAGCCTCCTACGCAGGGAAAAGGAAATTAGATCAGACGTCAGTTATGGCTGAGACAAGGGACTGGCAGGATATCTCGGCTGTCCATTCCAAAGATGGATGCTCTTTTTTGTTTTTTTTTTTTGTCTATTCCAAAGAAAAAGGAAACTGGCGTGCCCAAGACTAAAGAACTTGATGTAAAATCCATACAGTCACCAATAGAAGTAGAAGTATTAAAGTGGAACAAAATTCCAACGTAGGATCGTCTGAACAGATCTCCCTCCCTCAGAAATCGTAGACTTGGTTTCTTGTGCTGCCATGTCTGTATACATGCATCTGCCCTATTGTGTTGGCGGCACGACACGTTCCCTCGTGCATTTACTAATCTGGAAAAGCCTTAAAAAAGCGGTTTAGGCTGCTGCCACGCCGACGGAAGTCATGGCCGCCACGGCTCTTTACATTTTATTCGACGTTGCCCTTAAAAAACAAGCCTGGAAATCACAATGAAATGCAACCTGCACGTAATTATCAATGTTGTTTTTGTGGGTCAAGAAGCATCTAATCCAACAACTATCTTATTTTATATGTTTTTGGGGTTATAAAGAAAAAATTGAAAAAGTAATACATAAAAAAAATTATTGTCACTTTAGAGTATTTGTCCATAAGTTGTTTTAATGAACCTACAAATTATAAAAGTTTAACAATAAAAATAAATTTTATTAAAAAATATTAAAAATTAAATCCTTCTAATTTTCTAATTAATCTCACGTCCGAACATACTTGTAAAATCTTAATGGACATTTTAATAAACCAGCAGAAATGTGGTGGACATGTTGCTGCTCGGTAAAAAAGAACAATTACACATTCAAACTTTTCAAATTACTGAGTTGACCGATAGAGCCATCCAACTTGAAGTGCACAAAGAAAAAACAAACACTACTGCAAAAACAAACGCTGACCTAAATGTCTAAGTGCATCTTCTGGAACGTAAATCCACCCAAATACATCTTCTTGAAGAGTATCAAATCAAATAAAGAAAAAAAGCATCAAAATCTGTGAGAAACGTCTTGCATTGGCCTAATTCAGAGGGTGTGCACTTTGCGGTGACTCCATTGCCGACGTCGGTGGATTTGATTTGTAGGATATGCGTATTGAAATATGACACGTTCTAAATAATCGGACGTTCTTGAAGTTCAATTATTGAAACTTATCTAGAAGGTTGGACTTGGAATTATATGTTGAAAAGATATAACCTAAGATTTCATAAAGGTTAACGACTCTGTGAGCAAAAAGCTTATAAGGACTGTGTTGGGGTGTGTATAATGCCCAACAAGTTTCTCTTCTTCTGCCTATTTTATCGTCTCTGTTTTGTCAGATATTTTCAGATTTATTTGTGTAGTGGTTTATTGTTTATTATTTTTAGTCATCTTTTTTTATACTTATATTTATAATGATTAATTTTTTACAATAATAACATTGGATCTTTGATTTATGATACCTCTGATTAGATCCTTCTTGCTGATTTTTTCTATTGTTTCTTCCTCCTACTTGATGGAAGTTGCAGTTGGTTTTTCCATCATCGGAGTTTGATCTTCCTCATCGCTTGTGGCCTTTTCCATGCTTACCTCTGCTATTTTGTCCTATTTCTCCTTGAGAATTGCAGGCTCTTAAGTGAGATTCTTCTCTGCTACTATCTTAGAATGAGATCTACATATTGAACGTTTGCTCCAACGAGGACTGAGATGACCGACTCAACCTCTTCTTATGTATTTGCAAATAACCCATGAGTTCATCCATGAAGAGGATTGTCAAATACCTTGATTCTTCAATTACAATCACCATTGAGTCGAACCTTGCTAGTAGGCTCCTCCGTATCTACTCCACAATTCTCTATTTCTCCACATTCTCGCCATTCATCCTCATCTGGTTGATGATATCTATTATTCGGGTAAAGAAGTCGTTCATGAACTCTGACTCACTCATCTAAAAGTTCTTGAAATCTCTTTTCAACATTTTCAACCATACCAACTTCACTTTGTCGGTTCCCTGGAAGGAGCTAGAAAAAATTTTCCATATCGCCTTTGATGTGGTTTTTGCTGCAATTCACGAGGAGATTGTCTCCTCTACCACCTACAATATGTAAAATAATACCTTCTGGTCCTTCTTTCAATTCTCCTTCAGAAAATCTAACTCCACTTGGGAGAGAGCACTCATGGATGCTGCATCTATTGGTTCTACATAACCATTCTGGACCATGTCCCATAGCTCTTAAGACCCAAATAAGATCTTCATATGGATGCTCTAGTAATCGTAGTTCTTGCCATTGAAATGTGGGATCTACAACCACAATGGGTTTCCACTAGAAGCCATTGCTTCTTATCTTCCATGAGTAAGGCGTTGGCTCTAATACCAATTTGATGGATTTATGCAATGGTGGAACAACAAAAAAAATAAAAATTTTGGAGCGAAAAAGATTTTTGGGAGGTGAAAATTAAAATTGCCTCCAAAACGATTTATGGAGGATTGACGTTAAAATCACTGTGAAATAAAATATTGGAAGGTTTTTAAAATAGTTTCTGGTGATAATGATTTTGGGAGGATTTAAATTGAAGTTTCGGTGAAAAAATAGTATCGGGAGGTTTGAGATTATTTTGGGGTAACAATGCAGTTTTGAAGAAACGAGGGGTGAAAAATCCTTTTCAGAAATCTTCTATGTCGAAAATGAATGCAATCAATTTCGGGTCTTTTACCCATTTTGGAGCATTCAACTTCCTTCCCCGCAAATGCTTTTTTAGAGTAGTTCTTACCCAAAATTCCTTTTTGGAGAAGATATGGGTGAAAGACTCAAGTAAGCACAAATAAATATTTCTTATATAAATCAAAATAAGGATAAACTACAATTGTAGTTTTACAAGGCAAAATAAAACCTTACATCGAGTGCTTATTTTTAATAAGCTTTACAAAAATGTTTGCAAACCCTGTAGTAGGTTAAGCTTACACATGAAGATTTTGAATGCTATGGATTTAGTTCCTTATCTTCAGTTTACTATCACTTGACTTATGTGCTCTTCTCCTTTGTGCTCCTCTAATCTCTCTATTCTCTACAATGCACTACCTTATATAGTTGGGTGAACAAAGAGATAATACTTATCTTCTTATAGGGGATAAGGCTTATCACCAAATATTCTAGGATTTTCACCTATCTATAATGGTTGATATTTACTATGCATGTGAGAACTTATGATGATCATATTTTAGCGATAATATTTTTCAGAGATCTTACCAGGCAGAAGGGATAGTTGCAGAACTAGATTCACCTCTCCCTGCCAATGCATTAGCAATTAAGCTCCATCCTAAAGTCTAGACTATAGCTTCTAAAAGTTTTACTATGCTCCATGTGGGACAGTGTATACGACAGGCTGGAATAGTCACAGGCCAGATCACATGTTGTATCCTAGAGCATGTAGAAGGTCACGGGTTGGAATAGTATGTTTTGACCCATAATTTAGAAAATGTGTGCACACTTTTCTAGGTGTAGTGGGAGCAGGCTGAAACATGAAATCCATAAAATGATGAAACCCATGGGTAAGAGAAAAAGGAGATACACGAACTTAATCACAAGATAAATTTGTGAGATGGAGTAGATGTGTATCATGGACTTAAGCGTGAGTTGAATTTGTGGGGTCTGATAAACAATTAAATGAAGCGCATGAGCTATAATAAGGATAGGAATATGTCTTACATCATGATATGAAATCATCAATACTATTTCCAAGGTAAACAAACACGTGGACTAGAACATGCTTGTTCTACGCCGCTAGATATTACAAAGGTTTTAAACAATATAGAACACAGACCCCAACAATGCAAAAAGAAATATAATTTTACTTTGCTAAGTTGGTTAATAAATCACGTAGAATATTACGCGAAGATAAAGAATACACAAAAATATTATATATTACATAAACTTGGAAATACATGCACATACATGTGTTGGAAATAGATCCACAGAACTGCAAGTTAGAAATATGTAGTGTACATTCATAGAGGAGTTTTTGAAGACTACGACTTCAACTCCTTGCTTATGTTCATGCTTCTTCTACTCTGCTATGTTATCCTCTTCTTCGTTGCTCCATACCATTTGAAATATGACATCAACTTATATAGCTGAATATTTGAGGGAAAGGCTTACCAGTTTGACATGCATTTAATTCAAAAATAAGATTTCCATCCAATCATCAAACAACTTCATCTACCGGTAATAACTTCGGATGCTTTAAAATACGATGATCAAAATAGTAGGATAAAATCTGTTAGAGATCTATCAGGTATGAAATCTACTTTAATTTCTAACATCCTCCTCTAAAAGATATTTTACAAAGACTTTGACACCTAGCATTTCCCTCAACCTTTTAATTTCATCCTCCTTCAAATGTTTTGTGAAGATATCCGCAACCTGGTTTTTGGACCTATAAAATAATAACACAACATCATTAAATTTTACAAGGTATTTGATGAAGTGGTAGTGGATGTTGATGTGCTTGCTCCTACCATGAAACACTGGATCCTTTGACAGTGTGATGGCTGAATTATTATCATAGTATATTGTTGTTGCTCCTTCCTGGTGATGATTCTGCTCACCCAAAATTCTTTGTAGCCTTACTACTTGGCATATGGCTGAAGTGGTGGTAACATACTCTACCTCAACAATATATAATACAACAATTGGTTGCTTCTTTGATGACCATGAAAATGCACCCGATCCAAGATAGAATGCATAATCAAAAGTACTCTTCCTATCATCTATACTGCAAACCCAATCACTAACTATGTAGCCAACAAGTTTAAGTTGGTCTTTCCTTGCATAAAAAAATCCATGGTTTATTGGTCCCATTGACATAATGCAAAATTATTTTGCCTGCTTGGAAATGAGTGTTCTTCGATGCTTCCATAAATCTGTTAATCAGACTCACTACAAACATCAGGTTTGGTTTGGTTGCTATCTAGTACATGAGACTTTCAACTAACCTTTTATAGAAAATTGGATCAACATTGCTTCTGCAATCTAATTTTAATCCTGTTGCAACTAGCATGATTTTTGGTTTGATGTCCTCTATTCTAAACCTTTTCAAGAAATCTACTGCATACTTGTCTTGAGAGATGAAGATACCATCTGCAAATTAGGTAACATCAATGCCAAAACAATATTTCATCAAGCCTAAGTCCATCATCTCAAATACCTTCTTCATGGCATGTCTAAATTGCTCAAATAGCATATTGCTATTGCCAATATATATCATATCATCTATATACAAGCAAACTATTATCATCTCTCCCTTTACATTTGTATTCATGTAAAAAATGCGCTCATATGAGCATTTAATGAACTCATTATCCTGAAAGTAAGTATAAATGTGACTATACCAAGCCTTGGGTGCTTTATTCAACCCATACAATGTCTTCTTAAATCGTAGCAGCTTGTCTTCTTTCCTTTCTAGCTCATAGATGGTTGGATGGTCTATGTAGACCTATTCTTCCAACACTCCATTGAGAAAGCTAGACTTGGCATCCATATGGTAAATATTCCAATCCTTCTGGGTTGTCGATGCCAGAATTATTCTAACTGTATCAAGTCTCACTACAGGTGCATATACCTCATGATAGTCAATCCCTGACTTTTTCTTGTAGTCTTTTGCTACCAATCTAGTCTTATGTCTATCAATATTACCTTGGGTATTAAACTTGGTTTTATATACCTATTTTAATCCAATGGTCTTCTTCCTTGCTAGAAGATCCATTAACTGCTAGGTCTGGTTTTCTCTATGGCTTCTATCTGATCAGCCATAGCCTTCATCCAGGTTCTATTTTTAATTGCATCTTCAAATAAAATTGGATCACACTTAGAAAATAAAGCAAAATCATAATGTTCTGCTTTGTCAATTTCATTTCTAGTTACCTCATATATATTGCAAGCTATGGTATCTTCAAGTTGGAGATTCTCCTTGAAGTGGAGGTCATCATGATGATGATGTAGTGTTTCTGCAAGCACTACTATTACTATTTGAAGCTATAGGTTGATGCACTCTATTGTCGTCCAAGTCCTCATATTTAATGATTACTATATCTTGCTGACCAAACTTGGATTTCCAGTTCTAAGCTTCATCTTCCATGAACTTCACATCTCGGCTAATGATCAACTTCTTTGTTATAGGATTATACAATCTGTAAGCCTTTGGTTCTTCATTATAACAAATGAAGATGCATTTTTCCACTTTGTCATCCAACTTCTTTCTCTTCTCATATAGGATGTGTGGATATGCTATGCACTCAAAAACTCTTAAATGAGCCACACTGGGCTCCTGATTGCCCTATATCTCTTGAGGAATCTTATCCTTCACACTCTTTGTGGGATATCTATTTAGAAGATAAATTACATAAAATATAGCTTCTGCCTAGAACTCATGTGGTAATCCCTTTACCTTCAACATACTTCATGCCATATCCATTATGGTTTTGTTCTTCCTCTCTACAACATCGTTCTGATGTGGTGTATATCTGGTTGTGAACTACCTTCAAATTCTATGTTATTTGCAAAAATAATGGAATTCATTGGAGATATATTCACCTCCTCCATATGTTCTGAGTCTTCACATAATAGCTACTTTATTTTTCAACCAAAGCCTTGAACTCCTTGAATTTATCGAAAGCTTCTAAATTCTTCTTAATAGGATATGCCCATGTCCTCTAACTGAAATCATCTATAAAAGTAAAAATATTTGTTACTAGTAAATGTGTTGGTTTGCATAGGGCCATAAATATCTGAATGCAGCAATTCTAATGATTGTGAAGCTCTCCATGATTGTCCTATAGGGAATGCATCTTTGTGCTACTTTTCGACTAGGCAACCTTCACATGCTTGATTAGGTTGCTCTATAAGGGGTAATCTCTTCACCATATGTTTCTTATGCAATAAGTTCAGGCCATTAAAACTTTGGTGACTATATCTAAGATGCCACAACCATGTAGCATCATTTACAACTACACTAAATTATAGTAGAAATTTATTTTGAATCTGTAGGGGGAACATCTTGTTGTTTGACATGGACATAGTTGCTATGAGCCAATTCTCTTTATCTCGAATTATATAGGATCCAATTTTAAATTGTATAGTGTACCCCTTCTGCACAAGCTATCCAATGCTTATAAAATTATGTTTCAACCTAGGTACATAATACACATCATAGATGTGCTTCCTTTCACCTTGCCTAGTTTAGATTATGATCTTCTCTTTACCCATGATAGGTGCCTTGATATTGTTCCCCATCTTCACCTCAGATTTAATAGTTTCATCCAATTGTGATAACATTTCTCTATTTCCAAACATGTGATTGTTGTACCCATTATCGAGATACCAAGTATTCCTTTGGCTCTCTTTATGTGTACTACAAGTTAACAACAGATTACCACATACATATCTACTTTTTGTAATTTCATTTTTATTTATATAGTGGGCTTGCTAATTATTATTTTTGGTCAACTTATTTCTACACTCATAGCTATAATGACCAAATTTCTCATAGTAATAACATTGGATATTTTATTTATCATACCTCTAATTTGATTCTTCTTACTAGTTTCTACCACTCTCTTCCTTCTGCTTGATAGAAATAGAAGCTATTCTCTCCTTCACTAGAGTTTGATATTTCTCCTTGCTTGTTACCTATTCCATACTTACCTCTATTGCTTTGTCCTATTCCTCATTGATAATTGGAGGCACTTTCTTGGGATTGTTCTCTTCTTATATTATCTCAGAATGAGACCTACATATTAAATGCTTGCTCTAATAAGAACTGAGATGATATGCTCAATATTTGCTAATATATCTGTAGATAAAACATGAGATCATTCATTGATATGGTTGTTAAATCCCTTGATTCTTCAATTGCTATCACAACTAATTTGAACCTTATTGGTAGGCTCCTTAGTATCTTCTCCATATTTTATCTATTCAATCTCATCTGGTTGATGATACCTGTTATATAGGTAAAGACATCACTCATGGACTTTGATTCACTCATATACAAATTTTGGAACTCTCTTCTCAGCATATGCAACCTCACCAACTTCACTTTGTGGTACCTTGGAAGAATTTGGTTAGAATTTTTCATGCCTTCTTCGATTTGGTTGCTACTACAATTCTTGGGAAAATAGTTTCCTTGATTACCTACATTATGTAAAATAATGCAATTTGATCCTTCTTTCAATTATCCTTCAAGAAATCTAACTCCACTTGGGAGAGAGAACTCAATGTTGCTACATCTATTGGTTCCAGATAACCATTCTCAACCAGGTCCTATAGCTCTGAGACCCAAAAAATATCTTCATCTGGATTCTCTAGTAATAATAATTTTTGCCATTGAAATATGAGATCTGCAACTACAACAAATTTCCTTCAAAATCCATTTCTTCTTATCTTCTACAGGTAGGCGCTAGCTTCGATATAAATTTGAAATTTTTACTATGCTCCATGCAGGATAGTACACACCATAGGCTGGAACAACCATGGACCAGAGCACGTATTGTATCTTGGAGGAGAGAACATGTAGAATGTCATGGACTAGAATATGATGTTCTGGACCATGATTTATAAAATGTATACATATTTTTCTAGGTGTAGTGCAAGCGGGCTAGAACATGAAGCCCACAAAACAATGAAACCCGCAGGTGAGAGAAAAAGGAGATACATGAACTATATCATAAGATAAATCTATGGGATGGAGCAGATGTATATTGCAAACTTAAGCGTGAGTTGAATCTGTGGGGCTTGACAAAAAATTAAATAAAGCATGTAGGCTATAATAAGGACAAAAATATGTTCTACATTATGATATGAAATCATTGACACTATTTCTAAGGTAAACAAATGCGCAAGCTAGAATATGTTTGTTCTGCATTGCTAGATATTTCAAAGGTTTTCAATGGTATAGAACACGAACCGCAATAAAGCAAAATAAAATGTAACCTAACTTTGCTAAGTTGGTTAATTAATCACGTAGACTATTACACGGAGACAGAAAATACATAAAATATTATATATTACATAAACTTGGAAATACATGCACATACATGTGTTGGAAATAAATCCACAAAACTACAAGTTAGAAATATGTAGTGTACATTCACAGAGAATTTTATGAAGGCTATGGCTTCAACTCCTTTCTTATCTTTATGCTTCTGCTACTTTGCTTTTTTCTCCTTATCTTTGCTCCTCCACATCATTTTAAAAGATAACATCAAATAATATAGCTAGATATTTGATGGAAAGTCTTACTAGCCTTCTGAAATGCATTGAATTCAAAAATAGGTTCACCAAACAACTTCATCTACTAGTAATAACTTTAGATGCTTTAAAATATGGTGATCATAATATAAATATAAGATCTATTATATATCTATTAGGTTTAAAATCTGATTTTGTTTCTAAAAGCTTCTACATTTTGAAATAGTATAATAAAATAATACTGGATCACAACTTTGCAAGTCCATCTGTTTCAATTCATCTCTACTCCTACTTTGAATGTGTGTTCTTATACTTTGATTTTGACTACATATGACAACATATTTCTGCTATTATTTTTTTCTTCGGATTCTCATTCAGAAACCCAAGTTCATTAGACTCTCATCTAGATTGTTATCTTTTTCTTTAGACTTTTATTCAGAAAATCATTTTTTTTACACTCTCACACAGAAACAAGATTCAAACCATCATGTGATTTTTTTTAACCAAAAAAATTTATATTTTAAATTGTTTAAAATATAATCTATAATCTATAATCTTACAAACATGAATTAGATCTTAAGGTATTTTGTGAAAGTAATAAATATTCAATCAAGAATAAACCTTGAAAAATGCTTTTAATTTTTTAATTATTTGATTGATATCATTAAACATTGTATCTCACCATGTTTTATATTTAATATTACTTTAATAATGTTTCATATATTTATTAAGTTAATTTTTTATCATTAAAAAATATAGAAGTGAAAGTAATATTATTTTTTATCATTAAAAAATATAGAAGTGAAAGTAATAAATAATTAAAAGTAATGACTGAGCCTCACTTTTTCTTATTTTAAATCTTTATGACAATTCAAAAAATAAATTATTTTAATGAGAAAATTTTAGCTAATATGGAAGAAAATTCAAAGCTAGCTAGTGTGGAAGATACCCTGGTTGTGGACAAGAGTCTAAGAGCGATGGTAATATTTATCTAGACAAAAAATATTGTAACACCAAAAATGATTATAAAAAATTATATGAAGCATGATATAATGGTTCCTAGAAACAAAGGGATAATCTATATATGTTCTATAAATATTGACCAATTTTTTTTAATGTTCAAAATTCGATAAGAATGGAAGTGGGTTTGAATTCGAATTACTCAATATGTTTTGCAAAAGGATTTCTTCTCATAATATTCATAGTTTAAAAATTAGGGATAAAATAATAGGTCACATCCTATGGTTTAAGAGGAGAGATTCTTTATATTTAATACCATAGAATAAAAAATTATCATGGAGATAAAACCTATTTAAAGGCTTCTAGTGTGGGTTAGGATTTTTGGACTTCCATATCAGATTATCAATAATGAGGATTTAAAAAATATTAGCAATACTCTGGGCTAGTTCATCTTTGATAGACTAATTACTAATTAGCAAAAGCATGTTGTATATACTTGGATATATGTTGCCATGTGGATATTTCAAAATATTTTCCAAATTCCATTAATATTGTATATAAATCAAGTGAATTAGATCAACAAGTAGATCACATGAAAATAATGAAATTTGATGTCATGAAAATTTTCACTCTATGGTAAGAGATTACAAAGAGAAAATAATGGAGAAAGACAAAAAAAATTGGTCATGAGATAAAATTCAAGATGAATTGAGAATATATTGTAGTAATAAATAATAAATAAATCCCCTCTACATCATTAAATTGCAAGGGTTATTATGGTTGAATTAAATCAACAATTAGAAGAAACAAATAAGGATATGAGGGATAAGCAATTACAATATACAAGTTACAATTTAGAAGGAATTCGAGGTGCAAACGAAGATGTAGAGTCAAATTTAAAAACCAAGAAAGTAGAAGAGGTCATATATAATCCATGTAAATTGTCTTCATTTCTCAAGTATTTTTTTTAACATGGTGGAATCAGTAGCTGCCATGAATCTGAGTAGGATGTCCAGATTTTATGGCCGCTACAATATTCTATGTTTTTTGCCCCAGAATCTGCCACACCCATCTCCGCACATTCCGTACTTATAACCACCATACCACGATCATTTTAAACTTTTACGTCGTTGAAAGAACCCAGAAAGGGACAAGAATTTAGTATGACAAGGCCCAAGATTTGAACCAAAGAAATTGGTATTATTTGAACCCTACACACCTTGTCGACCACACGGCGTAGCACATCCACCATTGCCACTTGCACTACACAGTATTGTGCTCATTTCTCAAGTATTATAAAATCCTCTCCTTGCAACAAAAATGAAAGTAGTGTAGAGTCTTACATTTCAAGGTTTTAAGAGCAACATAATAAACAAATGAATAGGGAGGTTATCCATGTAATTTAGCTCTTTTAGGGAATCATAAGAAATTAATTACTAAGGAAAATAGTCCTTTCTTTTTACAATTTTGATAATAACATAAATAAGAGTGTTTTTATAGGCTATTCATTACACTTCATATTCTCTTGGACAATATAAACCTATATATGACAAGTCTCATTATGAATTGACTAAAAAAATTAAAGATATTGATGAGGAGGAAGGTTCTAGTGGGAATACAAAAAGGAGAGGAAGATCCTTAAAATAAAATCATAGGGATAATTATTTTGGAGATCATAAATATATGTCACAAGTGTTAACAAGAAGTGAGTCTAAGGCCAAAACAAATAGAATAAAATGATGAGAAAAATGGTATCTCAAAATATTAGGCGTATGAATAAGACCCCTAAAAAAGAGTCATTAAGAAATTAATAAGTTGTATAATCCTATGTTTATTTTAATAAAAATAAAAATAAATAGTGAGGAATATACAAATGCACTCAAAAATATTAGATATGGGGATTATCTAGTAGTTTATACTATAGGAGCTTCAACAGGTATTGTAATAATTTAGCATAAATACAAATGGGATGAACTACCACTAGAAGCAAAAGGTAATTAAATTGCTAGTTTTTTTGTAATAAAAATTGAGGTTGTAAATGTATATGTTCCAACTATAGGTACTCTTCATGATAGATGTTGGAAGGACCTCAGGTTATTTATTTCAAATTCATTTATGGTGCATAATTATAATCAAAATTAGTGGATGATTTTACTTTATTTAACCATTTTAAATGGTTTTGGGATATTATTACTTTAAAATATTAATACACATGGGATATTAGATGCATTGGGTAAACACATATAGAATAAAGACTAATACCTAATATATGGTTGCAAATAGAGCATAAAATCTCTTTACGTATTTTATTGTGATGAATATTAGATTATAAACATATTTTCTTAAGATGTGATCTACATAGTAATGGTCATCCAAATCCATTTTGATTACAATCTATGTGGATATAAGGCCTTATTTTTTCTAGATGATTATGTTATGGTGGGATGAATCAAGGTTTTAAGAATGATGTATATGTATAGATTTGTTCAAAAAATGAAGTGTCTAAATAGACAAATAAAGATTTGGAAATTCAAATATTTTTATAGAAATTTAAAACAAAATAAAAAACTAAATCCAAGCTCAATAATTTATATTCTAAATAGTATAAACTAATAGAATGGACCATGATGCTTATGTGAAAGTAAGACAATTACGTTTTTTATTATAATATTGAAAAAGGAAGAACCATATTGGTCCTAAAAAATTGAGGATAGATGGAATAAATAAGGGAATAGAAATACCAGTTTTCATGATACAACCAAATCAAATTTATCTTTTTATTGAATCATATATATTTTAATTTTTAAAAGGGAGATGCAACGAGGAAGAATATATTAGCAAGGCAATAATTAATTTCTTCAAGATAATATGGCTCAATGTAATATTTTATAAAATTTTCCATCAAATATCACACAAGAACATAATTAATATTGATGAGGAAAGTCTCTACATAGGATCTATAAGAGGTAGTTTATTTTTTCACCCTAATAAGGCACTTAGATCTAATGGATTTTTCCAATTTTTTTAATTTTTACTTTTTAGGGGGATTTTTTTGAGGAGTTATATGTTGGATGTTATTGAATTGGCAAATAAAAAAGGCTAAAATAAGCAATATCAATGTCACATTTATTGTATTGGTTTACAATAAAGATAAGATAAAATATTTTGATAATTATTACCCAATATGATTTTTAAAATTGGCTTCTTTTCCTGATTTGCATCTCAAAATAAAATTTTAACTATGGATAATTTAATCATCAAAGGTATTTTTATCTCCAACTATTGTGCTATTTGCAAATCCAATTAGGAATCAATCGTCCATATTTTTCTACAATACCCTTTTTCTATTTTCATTCTGAATTCCCTGCTTGATTTGGTCAACATTACCTAGGTTCAACCATCTTCCATCATCTTTTTGTTTGGTCAACTTCTCTACAAGTTTCAATCTAAAAAATTGTGTTGCAGGAACTCCTTAGCATGTTGTTGATAAATCAAGCATTACATGGACCCCTCCTCCTACATGGTGGATAAATCTCAACTTATATGGAGCGGCTAAAGGAAACCCTAGAAGGGATGGGAGCAAAGGCATAATCAGGGATGACAAAGAGAAAATCATTGTAGCCTATGCGAAGAATATCAAAGTTCAAACCAACAACTTGGTTGAGGCAAGAGCTCTTATCAAGGTCTACATGTCCTAGAAGGTTTTGGCTCTAGCAACAAAATCATTGGAGGATATTTATTTTTTATCATAAATTATATAAAAACATCTCAATCCCCTTTGTAAATACTTTCTAATACCATTTAATAATGTAGGAGGCTTGTTAACAAGTACTCTAATATCATTATTCATCACGTATTAAGAGAAGAAAATAAATCTACTGACTCACTTACTAATAGAGGCATTGAGGAAGATACCCTTCAAGTTTGGCATACAAATTTCTCTCAAAATATTAGGTCTACCAATTAGGATGAAGACATTTGTTTACTCTAAATTTCATTTTGGAATTTTTACAGTTTTTGGAACTAATTGTGCTTAGATTTATTTGGGTTTCTTTCCTCTCTCCATTTGGTTTGAGATGTTGTTTTAGTTGCTCTATTTTTTTTTTATCTTGGGTTTATCTTGTTTATTTATCCTATTTCACTTTTATGCTTTGTAAAAGGTTCATCATCCCTTTCAAAACTATTTCCCATCAATAAATAAAAAATAAAAAACAATGAAAAAAATTGAATTTTTTTTTAGATAAAAATTATCTCAAAGGGACAAATTAGTTTTATTCAAGGTAAATAAATTTTTTATGGTATCATCATTTTACAAGAGGCCATATATTATCTTCATTTCAATAAAAACCTACATATGGCTGTAAAATTAGATATAAACAAAGCATATGATAGGGTTTACAAGATTTTTCAACATAATACTCTCAATAAATTTGGTTCTAATTAAGGTTATGGTGAATGTATTAGATATTGTTATAGAAATCCAAAATACTATATTTTTGTCAATAGATCTCTCATTAGATACTTTGAATCATCACATGGATCCACTAGGATGACCTACTATGTCCTTATATCTTTATTATTCTTGCTAAGTATTAGGAAGAGCTTTCTTCAAGGGAAAAATAAAAGGAAAAATTAAAGTGATGGATGTTGAAAAAATATTTCCTTTAAACATTATGTATGCCTTATTAATGATATTTTCCTCTTGGTTAGCAAGGTCATGGAGTTTAAATCAATGTTATCATTCTGTGAAAAGGATCTTGTATGATTGGTTAGTATAACAAAATCTAGAATATTTTTATAACACTTCCATATATTCACAATAGATTATTTAGAGAATTTACGGATTCCATAAACATATTTGGATATTCCTTTGTCTAGTAAAGGGAAAAAAAGGACCTATGAGAGACAATTTTGGATAGAATGATTTTTTTTGGTAGGTTAGAAATATAAGTTCTTAACCATATATGGGAGGCTATAACTTATAAAGACTATACTATAGTCTATCTCTCTATATATATGATATTAGTTTCATGACGGTTAGTAGGTATAACATTTAGATTTGATAAAGTTTAAAGATATTTTCCTTGGAAAGGATGCGAGGAAAAATTTAGATTTCTATTTGTAAGTGGAAAAAAGTTTTCAAAGAAATAATGGTTAAGGTATAGGCTTGTAAAATTACATATGAATTTGACATTATGGAAAAATATGGTTGCATATTATTCAAATATCAAGTACAAATTTGGGTAAATTGTTACTTCAAAAATATAGGGTCTATTGATGCAATAAAATTGTTCAAGAAATCAATCCTATGCAGGTGTCTAACAAGATGGAACTTCATATCAAATAACTTATAATTAATCAAGAAAATTATTAATAAGGGATATTCTACAAATTTTTGATGTAATGCTTGGTTGAAACCTTACTCCCTTATTTTTTTAGAATTTCTAAAAATAGACATTCAAAGCATTACACAAAATATGAAGAAAAGAGTAGAACTGATTGCTTTATTCCAAGGATCAACTTTGTATAAATAGAAAAGTTGATAATTGAGAGTTGTTGGATTACAATAACTCATCAAATCTGATGAAGACACCACTAAGTATTCTCTTGACACATGGAGGAGTGGAAACTCAAGTGTTTCTATCATAGTAGAACTTAAGAGAATATTCATTTATTCTAACACCCCCCTTAAGTTATACTAGGGGAGCTTTGTACAAATGAGTCCTTGCAACAAGGCCTGATGAGGTACTCATGTACAATGACTTATTTATGAAGAGATGGTAAAAACCCAATGCAAAAAATCATCAATGAAAAGGAAGTAAGGAAGAGGTTTGTCTTCAGATGGCGAAGATTGTCCTCTTAATACAATAAGAATAATGAGTCCCAATAACATGGTATGATGATATACTCATTTACAATATATAGTTGGTGAAAAAACCCTTTGGGGAAAACCAACTATCACAACTTATTTTTGAAGTGATGGTAAAAATCCAATGGGAAAAACCATCAATCAAAAGGAAGCAAGGAAGAGGCTTGTCTTCGGATGGTGAATATTGTCCTCTTATACAATAAGAATGATGAGTCCCGACAACATGGCCTGATGAGGTACTCATTTACAATATATATAGATGGTGAAAAAACCCCTTGGGAAAAACCATCTTTCACACAAAAAAAATATCCAAGATAGAGGCATGTCTTTGGATGGCAAAGATTGTCCTCATAATATACATGTTGTTTGAGAGATGATAAAAAAAAACACAAGGAAAAACAACATTCTCAAAACAATATAATGAGAGGTGGAAGACCTCTGTGTAAATGCAACTATAATACTTCAAGTTTATCTCACAACTGAAGGTAACGCGGGGAAGGAAATGACTTGGTAAATATATTTGCAATTTGATTTTCTGTTAGAATATAGTCCAAGTATATATTCATGTTCTAAATATGCTATCGTATGAAGTGCATGTGTATCTCAATGTGCTTGATGTGCTGATGTTCAACCAGATTACGTGCAATTTATATTATGCTCTGATTGTCACACCAAAGAGTTATAGGCTTCTCATGGGAGAAACCAAATTCTATCAGAATTTGATGAAGCCAAAGAGCTTCCTAACTTGCTAAAAATTCTACCCTGTATTCTGCCTTTGTAGAATATAAGGCTACTACTTGTTGTTTCTTGCATAACCAGGCTATTGATGAAGAACCAAGGGAAAAGACATAGCCAAATGTTGAACATATGTCTTCTACTGAACCTGCCCAATCTGAATCCATGTAGCCAATGATATCCATGGATTTTACCTTATATAGGAGCCCAAAGTGCATAGTGCCTTGCAAGTAATGAAGGACCCTTTTTTTTGCTTGTCAATTACTGAAGTGAGGTTGATGATGAGTGGTTATTTGACACATTTCTGTATCAAAATTGTTTTATTGTTATAATTATTTAGTGATTATGACATGTTTTATGTGAATTATTATTGAATATCGTGTGAATTATTAGTAAATATGATTAATTGTAGTAATCTAATAAATGTGTTTAATTTATACAAAATTCATCCGAGTCTTCAGAAAAATGCAAAAAAAAGTGTTGATCGATGAAGAGATTGTAGAGCTTTGGAGTGCACCTCAAATGAGAATAAGAATGAATAAAAGGACCTAGGATAAAAGCAAAGCTCGATGAAAATAGTAGTTGACATGTTACAAAAGCATGTTACAGATGTATATTACTAAAGTATGTTACATATGTATATTACTAAAGTATATTACTGAAGTATATTACTGAAGCATGTTACTGAAGGTAACTACCAAAGAAAGTTACTGAAGAATATTTTACCAGCAGTTACCGAAGGATAATAAATATTTTTGAATTGTGTAGCATGCCACATCAATGACAATATGTTAATTTTAGATTACAATAGACATTTTCGCTTAGCAAAATATTTCATTTATCGCATAATATCCGCGAGAATATTTCAGTTGTTAAAGTTGTTATTTTATTAATAAATTTTACAATCAAATTATTATGAGAAGTTTTAGATATAGATGCAAGACTGTAAGAACTTTCATGGAATATAGGACATGAGGTCCTAATGTATATCTTGCGAATCATTCAAAATAGTATTGCCTTGTTAGGTTTCTTTTTAGGATGCCACTTGGAACAGTCAGAATATTTATCAAGCCTAAATGGAAATATATATTATGTTAGGTTTAGATTATTTTGGATTTATGCATAATTGTTGCATCAAGAAATCCACAAAATCCGCATGGCAAAATATGTGGAGAAATAATGTTTGGAATTGTATTAGTTACAATATAAATTACATAGGAGAGACCTTGAAAGATATCTAAGGGAAAAATACAAGAAATTATTGTTTGTTCTAAGTTTACAATTTTGAAGAAACGCGCAAACATGTACAATTGAATCTCCAGTAATAAAAGTAGAATTTTGTTCTTCAAAAATGGTAATTTGTATCAATTTCATGTGTTGTTTAATTTCCGATATGTAAATTGTGTTTATCTGTTACTTGCATTTATAGAATAGACATAATGTTAGTATTAGTTATAAAATCTAGTTACTAAGATAAATTGAACTAGGGTAGAAATACTTACACTACCCTCTAGGATGTGGGGCCCACTCCTATAGCCAGTCCTTGAGCTCTCGCACCTGTAATAGGTTAGGATTAGTTAGCCTTAAATTAAATTGCATTTCAATTTACATAAAATAAGATAGATTGCACGAGGATCCTCACAAATAAATTAAATCATGTCATAAATAAATTATTTTACAAATAATTAGGTGCATCAGTAAATAAATTCATCATTAAAATTAAATTATCATTGCATCAGTTATTTATTATACTCTGCATCATTTATTTCTGCACAAGTCTTATTATGTTTATTACTTTCTTGTACACGTGAAACCTGAAAAAGAAACTTGAGCTAAGCTTAGTATTAATCCCCACGGTACAATCTATACAGGATTCATACTTTTTAAATCTAACCTTGATTTCCCTTGTATTGATAAAATTAAATGTAAGCTCTACAACCAATCATTTTTGGCACCGTTTTCTAGGAGAGTAGTGCAATAGTGATTAGTCAGAAAAGTTGTTTGGAAGTGCAAAGAGAGAGGCTTACTTGTAAGTGAAAATGGGTATGTACGAGACCTTGGTGTGCATATGTGTCAGAGTGGCCCAAATATTATTCCAAAAATTTCCTTCGTTCGACATTGCCAGGTTCATTTTTCTTAAAGGATTCATTTCTATTGCTTTTATAGATTATAATTTTATTTTTTGCAAATTTCAATTTCAGCAAATTTTATTTTCTGCAATTTCCTTGCTTTGGGTGATTACTATTGTTAATTTTATTTAGGACCTATGAAAAAGAATATGAAGTAGGTGAACTATGAAAACAACCTAAAATTTGCTTAGGACCCTATTTTTTTAGTAGGAAGTAGTTATATTGAGTGACACAACTATAATGAAATTCCTCCTAATAGTCAAAGAACAGTAGAAATTTACCTTTTACTTCAGCAATTTTACTTCTAGTAAAAATTTACTTTCCAAGCATTTTTACTTTTTCCTAAGTATGCTGAAATTAGCTATATAAATACATCTAATTTTAGTAGCATTAGGACTATTTAGTAATTTTAAATTTATTTCTTTTTTGTTGTGTTAAGAGTATTTATAAGTTCTGAAATTTATATTTAAACTTGGTAGACAGTAGGATTGAAACACAAAAATCAAAACCCAAACAGAAAATAAAAAAATAATAATATAAAATCAAAGAGAGAAAATAAAATAAAATAAATGGTGAAAAATAGTCAAACTGAATTTATAGACCTTAGAAAATTATTAATACAATAGGAGGTTAATATTCTTTTTGAACAAGGGACCAAAACAACCAAACTGGAGTGGGAAGAACTGTGTGAACGCATTGAAACTATCAATAGAATATCAGAAGAACTAAAGAAAACCAAGAGGATAAATATAGCAAAAACTCTAAGGGTAAACCATTCTTCACCTTATTGTTAGAGTTACTATAGTAATTCTATATTATTACTTTATTTATGTTGTTAGGGTAGTTAGTTAACTACCTAGGTTAGTTACGCTATTGTTAGCATATATAATATTGGGTCTATTTTGTTATTTTATTTTAGACCTAAGTTGTTGATTAGATCCTATTGTTACAAGCTAATCTGGGCTCTAAAATGTATTATTTATATTGTTTCCAATCAATGGAAATATGTTCGTTTTCTTCAACATGGCATCAGAGCCAGAAGTCTGAGAGAGAGAGGATGCAGCAATAATTTTTTGCAGAGCTGCTCTGAGGAAAATATTTCATAGCGGAAGCTTGTTGGAAAATGGAGTGAAGAATTTTTTTTTATTTTTTTTTATTTTTCTTCCCAGCGCCGCAGCACTGAGGCCACAACACTCATTTTTTTTTGTGCACATTTTTTCTATGCATTTTTATCTCCTTGTGCATGCACTCCCACGCACATTTTTCTATGCATTTTTCCCTCCTCGGCATGCCCTCCCACAAATGTTTTTCCACACGAGTCTCCCACCCCCCCATGTCGCGCGACTCACGCGTGACTCTCGCAGACCACCCCCCTAAGTCGTGCGACTCCTACGCAACATCGTAGACCACCCTCCCCCCCGACATCGCATGACGCCCACATGACATTGCGGCTTCCATGCCCCCCCTCCCCTCCCTGCCACCGTTGCAGTAGAGGCAGTCGCGGCCACCTATCGTCGCTTGTAGCAGAGGCAACCGCGGCCACCTGCCACCGCCTGCAGCAATGGAAACCAAGGCCTGCTATCGCCACCAGCCAAGGAGGAAGCCACGACCACGTAGTTGCGAGGTGAACGGGCTTTCGGGACCCTCCTCAAATAGGAGGGGGTCCCTGATCCTCTTATATCAGCCCGCTAGTCCACCTGGTGGTGGACTGAGCGGTAGGGCTCAGGGAGCACACAGGTCACGGGTTTCAATCCTGCCGACCCCCCTCTTGAAAAAAAGGTAAAAAAAAAAATTCTTCTAAAGTTTTTATAATTATTTTTTTAGTTAAAATTAAAAAAAAAATTGATTTTAATTTATTTTACATAGTTTTTAAACTATATAAATTAAAATTAATATTTTTTTCACTTTAAAACTATAAAATAATTATCAAATACTTTGTTGAGAGATTTTTTTTTAAAGGGGGAAAGTGAGTAATTTTTTGAAAAGCAAATTTGGCATTATTGTAAAGGTGCATTTTCGGCTGCGCCTGACACCTAGTGGGTCATTCTTGTGGGAAATTTTATGTTGTAGGTTGCATTTTTTTCTATTTTGCACTACTTCATTAAAAGTTAAAAAAAAAAAACAAATTCACTCCCTAAGTCCCCAAAATAATTAAAACCCATCTATGCAATTTATTGCACTGCAGCGTTCGGTATTTGTGATACCTCTGGCCAGAACTTACAGGTAAAGCTGTTGTGATTGCACTACTGTATCCGCCGCCTAATATAGCTACCAAAATGATGTCTAAGATTGTTCTCTATAAATCGTCGGGGAGAGATAAGTTTGCCATTTTGCATTTTTTTACTCCATCTATTACCCTAATAGTTCTTGTGTTTAGGCGTAAATCCTGACGAAAGTTCTGAAATCCAAAGTGTTTAGGGGAAGTTATGCCCCATGCATGAGGATTGTAGACTTTCTATGGTAGATGCCATAAACAAGAATATTCCCTTTCAGTACTGCTTAAGTACCACGTATCGTATGATCTCTAAAAATTACCTATAGTTTCCCTCACGTAAGGGCGGGTGATTTTTTTTATCTTTCTAAATACCTATAGTTTCCCTCACGTAAGGGCAGGTATTTTGTACGGTATAATAGCCTAGAAAAAGGTATATCGAAAGGGGTACCAATTGGTTTTATAATGAACCTTCACCATGTCTGCAAAATTAATGACTGATTCTCATCAGTTATTGAAAGGTCCTAATTACACACCATGGAAAAATAAGATGAAGGCCATTATAGCAATGGATGACTTATGGGATGTTGTATCTAGAGCAAAAACAAGACCTTCATCTACTTCTGGTGCTACAGCTCCATCTACTGCTCAAAAAGACTTTGACAAGAAAGACAGCAAAGCAAAAGTGCTCATTTTGCTTGCTGTGTCTAATGAAGTTCAACCCCATATTGCTAACTGTGAAAATAGTAAAGAGGCGTGGGATGCCCTTAATACTATATATGAGGGAAATAATGATTCCACTATTCTATTTCTTCAATCTCAATTACACAGTCTAAGCATGAAGTAGGGGGAGACAATTGAATTTTTTCTTTGTAGAGTGTTTGAATTGAAAGCAAAGTTGAATTCTTTAGGAGAACTAGTTGATGAAAAGATCCTTACCTAAATTGTATTGAGAGATTTACCTGATTATTATTGAGTATTGATCACTTCCCTTCAGGTATTGCAATGAAAAGTTACTTTTGTAGAATTGTTTAATATGCTTCAATAGGAGGAGGCACACCAACTACAACGAGATGATTCTTCTAACACTGCCCTCTACATCAACAGGAAAGGGCAGGACCAGAATAAGGGTAATTTTTAGAAGGGAGGGAATTCACAAAAGGATTCAAAAGGGAAACAAACTCAACAACCTCAACAAAAAAATAGATATTGCAAGATCTATGACAAAGAAGGTCATGATAAAAACAGATGTTGGCATAAGAATAAACAATCAAAACAAAACGGCTGGAACAAAACACAAAAGAACAAACAACAAGTGAATTTTGCTATTGAAGAATCTGACATGGATTCTAAGAGAGCCCACAAAGTTCTCATGACTACCACAATGTCCAAGCAGATGGATCCTATATGGTATGTTGATTCTAGAGCCAGTAAGCACATGAATGGTGACAAATCATGGTTTGAGTCTTTTGAGGCCAAAGAGGGCAAACCTGTAACTATTGCTGGTGATAAAACCTATAAGGTTCAGGGAGAAGGTACTATTTCAGTCACTCGTCCTGATGGCAAGTGTCATATTGACAAAGTTCTCTATGTTCTAGGATTGGCAAATAATTTGTTGTTAGTCACACAAATTATGTACAAAGATATGGTTGTGAACTTTAGTGTTGATGGAGGCAAGAAGTGTTGTTCTATTACCAGGAGGGGTAAGAACATTGTAACTGCTTCATATAAGCATGGATTATTTACCTTAGATGCTATCTCTACTCCACATGTAGCCATGACAGTCTCTACAAAGGAGGCAACTTCCCTATGGCACAAGAGATATGGACATTTGAGTTCTGGTTACTTGAGTTAAGTAAGTATGAAATGGTAAAGGGTCTTCCTTCCCTTTCTACAAATTTACCAGTTTGCGCTGACTGCTTGGCAGGAAAGCAGCATAGAGTACCTTTTGAAAAGAGCTCTACAAGAGCAAAGAAACCTCTAGAGTTGGTTCACACCGATCTGTGCAGTCCCTTCACTCCCAAAAGTTGTGGGGGTAAGAGGTATTTTTAGTTATTCGTGGATGATTACTCATGAAATATGTGGGTATTCTTTCTTCAACTGAAATCTGAACCATTTGGATTTTTTCAACAATTCAAGAAATTTGTTGAAAAGGAGTCAGGGACTTCTATAAAGACTCTCCGCTCAAATCAACGGGGGGAGTTCACCTCTAAATAATTCTCTGAGTTCTTGAAATAAAATGGGATCACATGACAGTTAACTACTGCTTATACTCCTCAACAAAATGGAGTTGCTAAAAGGAGGAATCATTCCATCATGGAAATGGTTCGTTGCATGCTCACAGGAAGTAGTCTTGAGCAACTATATTGGGAAGAAGCTATCACCACAGTAGTATATCTATTGAATAGGCCACCCACAAATGCCCTACAAGGAATGAATCCACAGGAACCATGGAGTGGTAGGAAACCCTCCATTTCTCATCTACGCATTTTTGGATGTAAATCTTTCATGCACATACCAAAAGAGAAAATGAAGAAGCTAGATGAGAATACATTGAAGTGTATTCTTCTTGGCTATGATGAGAACTCTAAGGGTTATCGTTTGATTGATCCCTTGACTAAGAAGATACACATTAGTAGAGATGTAGTTTTTGATGAGGCTTTCACATCAAAAAACACATCAGATGTATACCTAGACCTTGTGGAAACTAAGGTTGATAAATATCCTTCCTCAAAGGTGAGGTTGTTCTTCATCTTCTTCAACACCTCAGAAGAAGAATCCAAAGTGGTATACAAATACAATAAAAGACTCTAAGCTATCCACTCCACAATATTTGACATTGGATAGGCCTCATACTCGCAGCATGGCTCGATAGGAGAAAGCTGCAACAGAGAATACTGGGGTTGATGATCTGTGTCAATATTTTGAAGAACTTTTTGTAGATCCAGAGAGAGATACAAAAGATATGGCTATTGATAATGATAAGGTGTTTATGTCTTCAATAGATGATCTTGAACCTACATCAGTGCAATATGCTCTAGGTGAGCATTAGTGGAAGGCCGTTATGGATGTAGAGTATAAGTCTTTGATGAAAAAAAAAACTTGGAAGCTTGTCGATTTGCCATAAGGAAAGAAGCCCATTGGCTGCAAATGGGTGTATAAATTCAAGTACAAAGCAGATGGGACAATTGATAAGCATAAGGCCTGTCTTGTTGCAAAGGGCTATGCTCAAAAGGAAGGCATTGACTATGAGGAAAATTTTGCACCTACTACTCGGATGACCACAATTCGAGTTATTTGTGCTATGGCAGCACATTTTTTGTGGAAAGTTCACCAGATGGATTTCAAAAGTGCTTTTCTGAATGGTGTTCTCCAAGAAGAAGTCTACATGACTCAGCTAGAAGGATTTGAAGTGGAAGGCCAACAACAGAAAGTTTGGAAATTGATCAAATCCTTATATGGCCTGAAACAAGCTCCTCGAGCTTGGTATATAAATATGGACAATAACCTCCTACGACATGGATTTAAGAGATGTCCATCAGATGCAAACCTCTATTTCAAGAAATAGGGTTCTGAGATAGTGTTGCTTGTACTCTATGTTGATGATCTGCTCATTACAGGGAGTTTAGAAACTATGATCTCTACTATCAAAAGAGACTTGTGTCAATATTTTGAGATGTCAGATCTCGGACTTCTCCATTATTGTATTGGTTTGGAAGTCATCCAGAAGGAGCACTACAGTAAAGTGTCTCAGAAAAAATATGCCAAGACATTGTTGGAAAAATATCCCATGACTGATTGCAAGCCAATGGCAACTTCAATGGAGATAGGAATTCAGTTATTGCGATATGATGATTCACCTCAACTAGATGGTACTCTCTATTGACATTTGATTGGGAGTCTCATATATCTAACCAATACTAGGCCAGATATCGTATTTGCTATCAACTATCTTTCGAGGTTCATGCAGGAGCCTAAGACCACTCATTGGAAAGCAACAAAACATGTTCTTCACTATGTCCATGGTACTATCGAATATGGCCTAGAATACAAGAAGAACAACAAATTATTATTGCAAGGATACATGGACTCCGACTATGCCAGATCATTTGATGATCGCAAGTCAACTTCAGGATATATTTTTCATCTTGGATCCGGTCCTTTCTCTTGGCATAGCAAGAAGCAACAAGTGGTTGCTATCTCATCAAAAAAGGTAGAATATCGCACCACACGTGAAGCTATGTGCGAAATGATATGGTTGTGGCGCATTCTGACAAGTATGGGTCATCCATCCAAATCTCCAATACACTTGTTTTGCGACAATTAGGGTGTTCTAAACCTAGTTAAGAATCCAGTCCATCATGAAAGAACAAAGCACATTGACACAATGTCATTTCATTCGAGATGAAGTTTCAAAGCACCGAATTCAGCTTCAATACATTCCCACCGATGCTCAAGTTGCAGACATTTTCACTAAGGCACTTGCACGTGTCAAATTTGAATTATTTCGCAGCTCTCTTTGTATTGCCAAATGATGAAATCAGGGGGGATGTTAGTACAACTAGTAGTTCTTAAATTACATAAATAATGTAATAAGGGGGGATGTTAGAGTTACTATAGTAATTCTATATTATTACTTTATTTATGTTGTTAGGGTAGTTAGTTAACTACCTAGGTTAGTTATGCTATTGTTAGCATATATAATATTGGGTCTATTTTTTTATTTTAATTTAGACCTAAGTTGTTGATTAGATCCTATGGTTATGGGCTAATATGTGCTCTAAAATGTATTATTTATATTGTTTCTAATCAATGGAAATATGTTCGTTTTCTTCAACACTTATCAGGATATTGGAAGAAGTTGTGAGAATTGGCTTTGGGATAGGAGAACAATAGTAAATCTAGTAATTTATCCTCGGAATCAATACCTTGGGGATTCCCTCACAATTCACAACTTCCTTGCAGAAATATAAAGGAAATAATTAGCCCTACAATACAATAAGAGATATTGCAGGATTCATAGAGTTGTACGTTTTAGATAATTATGCCAAGAGTTGCATTACGAGCTACAATTTGGAATTCTTGATCCTGTTGCAACCAAAGATTTCCTTGTTTAGTTGATTCAATTGTTGATAGACTACTTCAAATTTGAAGAGGAACATTTTATGACACCGGAACAACTTGATCCAGTCAACGATATTCATAAATTATTCAAATAATATTAGACATATTGCAAAAACAAGAAGTTTAGAACATTCATGAGCAGACCTAGAGACTCTAAAGGAAGATTCATAAAAATTACCAAGACAGAAGGAAATTCCCAAAGAGACTTTAGAGAGCTTGGAATTTATAAATTAATAGAAACCAAGGTTACAACATCAACCAATCAAGCTAAAATCCTAGATCAAGATCCCAATTCATATTTATTGCTCGATCCAGAATTTGACAACTACGTAGATCTTTCTTCTATATTTTTTGATCCTATACCTAATCCAATTCTTGAAATCCTATATTCAAGTATGACTGATGAGCAAATTGGTTTGGGATAGGAAGGAGAAAACCATGGAAATAGGAGACAAATGCAAGAGAGAGATCAGGAAGAGAACAAACAAAGAAAAATGTTCACTTTTCCAATCTTACATACAGAAGCAACAATAAGAGAACCTAAATTAGTCTCTATTTCTATATTGCCTACCTTTCATGGAAAAACCCATGAACATTTGAATGCTTTTCTTTTTAAATTTGAAGTAGTGTGTCAAGCTTATTTTTACACCACCAATGAGAAAAAGCTAATGTTTTTTACATCTACTCTTAAAGATGCAGCTTTAATATGGTTTATGGGTCTAGGAGGAGTTTGTAATCATTGGAATGGAGAAAATTGATTAAAAGAGTTATTTCTTGAAAAATATCAAAATTATTGTAGATTTGGGGATAAGAAAGCTGAGATTTTTCATATGAATAAAAAAGAAGAAGAATATTTGGAGGATTATCTCAAAATATTTCAATTTGTAGGGTCTAGAGTAAATGTATACCTTGATGAATAAATCCTAAAAGAACTTTTCCTGAAAGGGGTGAAGGAAGATGTTCTTGAGATTTTAAATATTATGGCAAAAGGAGACATTCATATTATGTCATTTGAGGAGATTATCAATGTTTGCAAAAATTATTTGAGAAACAAACCTCTAAGAAGCAATACATATACATCCACAAGGGGAGGAGTGACAAGAGTAGAAATTGGAAATATGTTGGAAGGCTTAAAAATTGATTTGTTGAGTACTTTGACCTCATCCTTGGATTTAATGGATAAAAAATCAAAGGACACTAAAGAAATTTACTGCCATAGGTGTAGGAAAAAACACAATTTGAGAGAATTTCCTCTCAACATAACAAATACATCCAATATCTCCGCTTGTCAAATTTGTGATAAGAATCGTAAAACTAGAAACTACAAGTATATCTTCGATGTTAAAGTTGCCATAAAAGAACATGAAGTGGAAGAAATGGAAGATGTTTATTTTTTCACTCAAATATGAAATGGTCCATTTAATGACCCACCAAATTGGTAAAACCCTAGTTATTCTAACCATAAAATGCCTAATCAACGGTCTAATGCATTGAACTGGACAAATGTGGAATCTTACAATCAAGACTGGAACATACCCCCATGGGCTCAATTTATGGCTAATTCTTATGGAGGACCACATCCATGGAATCAAGGGACACCAAGTAAGAACATGCCTAGTTGGAATAATAGTGGCCAATATAACCAAGGTGGCACCACTTGGTCCCCAAACACAACACAACAACAAAATCTTAAAACTCAATTTAGGGGACAAAATACTCAAAACCCACCTCAAAATAGCCTTCTACCACCTCTGACAAATAATAATAATCCTTCTAAGCAACCACCTCTTCCATCTCAACCAATTCCTAACCCTAACAAGAATAAGAATGTCCAACAAGTTTATGAGGCTAGTGAGACATGTTCTATATCCGTAGCACCATGTCAACATATTCAATTAAGATTAGGAAAGGTATTGTAAAATAATGTTACTCTCACATAAATTGATGATTCTATCAAAAATTTGTTTGAAAAAGAGGATAACAACAAAAATGAAACATAAAATCCACTAGAAAATATTCCAACAAAGCAACAAGAAATCCAAATAAGGAAGGAAGTAGAAGTACCATTCCTTCAAAGAATGGCAATAACAAAATAACCATCTAAGTCAGTATTTAACTTTCTTCAAGAAATAGAAGGTATTATTATTAAAATTCCTTTATTATAAGCTATCAAGGATATACTCATCTATTCCAAACTTATTAAAAATATATGTTCAAATTCAGGGAAGAAAAAAAGAATGAATTCCAAACTATTCAAGTCATTGGATAATTATCTGAGATAATGATAAGAGATAGGTTATTACCAAAATACACAGATCTTGGAATACCTATACTCACAATACATATTGGAGACATAATATTACAAAATACTTTTATTGATTTATGAGCCGCTATTAATGTCATGACCAAATAAACAATGTAATCCTTAGGGATGCATAAACTACAATCAACTTCTATTGTGCTTCAACTCACCGATAGGTCTACTATTAAGCCATAAGGAAAACTAGAAGATATTATGGTCTCTATAAGTTCATGGGAATATCTTGTAGACTTTATAGTCTTACAACCCAAAAAGAAGTTAGGGGGACATCCCTTAATCTTAGGATGCCCATGGCTTGTAACAGTTGATGCTTACATTAGCTGTAGATAAGGAAATATGATTATTTATGATGGCAAGAATACTAAAGACCTTAGTTTATTCCCTAGATCAACAATAGAAGAAGAATTTCCAAAGCAATTATGGTATGATTTCCCTCATGAGTATGATAATATCAAAACCTTATCAATTAATGTTCTACACAAACAAATTCAACAAGAAATCGAGGGACCCCTACCATTACTGTTAGGAAATCATCAAGAGAATCAAGGTCAAGACAGTAGTTGTTCATCTCAATTTTTCATTGATGAGGCAAGAACAAATTAATCTCAAATAGAACCATATGGTTATGATTTAAACATTCTTGGATATGAGGTAAATGTGATAGATGCAAATACATAAAAGTGTAAACAAATAGATATTATACCAGGAAAAACTCTTAGCATTAGCAATGAATTCACAAGCATGCAAGAATCACAGTTGGTAGATGTGCTTAGAAAGCATCAATCATCATTCACATGCAACTATGAGGATATGATGGGTATCCACCCAAATGTTTGTACCCATCACATATTTATTCAAAAAGGTTGTAATAAAGTAAGAAAACACCAAAGACGATTGAATCCAACTATGAAATAAGTAGTTCAAGAGGAAATAATTAAACTCTTAAAGGAAAGATTTATATACCCAATTTTTGACAGCCAATGGGTGTCACCTTTGGTGATAGTCCCTAAAAAAATGGTAAATGGAGAATTTGTATTGATTATAGAGAATTAAACAAAGTAACCAAGAAATATTATTTTCCCTTGCCATTCATTGATCAAGTCTTAGATACATTGGTTGGAAAGAAATATTTCTGCTTTTTATATGGATTTAGTGGATATAATCAAATCTCCATAGCTGAGGAAGATCAACAAAAAACAACTTTCACATGTCCTGCAGGAACCTATGCTTATAACATTCTACCTTTTGGACTATGCAATGCACCTGAAACTTTTTAAAAAGTTTTATTGGCTATATTTTCTGACTTAACTAATGAATGTGTGGAAATTTATATGGATGACTTCACAGTATACGGTACTACCTTTGAAGAAACATTATGAGGCTTGTAAAATTTTTTGGTAAGATGCCAAGAGAAAAACCTCTCTCTAAGTCATGAAATTTTTTTTATGATGATGAAAGGAGGTATTGTTCTAGGACATTATATATCAGAAGAAGGTGTTAAAGTAGACCCTACAAAGATACAAATTATTTAAACCATTCAACCTCCAAAAACACAAACAAAGTTGAGAAGTTTCTTAGGACACACAGGATACTACCGTAGGTTCATTAAATACTTTAGCAAATTTGCTACTCCCATGTTTAAGCTCTTAACTAAATATAGTGAATTCAATTGGACAAACGCATGTCAAGAGCCTTTGAAGAAATAAAATAAAAATTGGTTGCTGCTCCAATATTGAGAGGACCAAATTGGGAATTACCATTCCACATTCATTGTGATGCTTCAGGTTATACAATAGGAGTAATATTACAATAAATAAATAAATAAATACCTTATGCTATCTATTATGTAAGTAAAATATTGCATGGAGCTGAGCTTAACTACACTATTATGGAAAAAGAATTTTTAGCTATAATTAATGCTATCAATAAATTTAAACATTACATAATAAAAGATATGAAGTATTTTTCACACTGATCACTTTGACATTGGCTTCTCTTACTCCAAGAGTTCAATGTCATAATTATAGATAAGGCAAAAAAAAAATAATGTTATTACACATCACTTATCTCGCATGTAAATTTTTGATGATAACGATTTAATTCCTGATAATTTTCCATACAAACATTTGTTTGCTCTTTATATTTTTATGCCTTGGTATGTTGATATTGTAAATTATTTAGTAACAGGAAAAATGCCTCAAAATTATACACTGTATGAGCATAGGAAATTAATACATCAAAGTATTCCTTTTATGTGGATTCATGGAATTCTATTTAAAAAATGTCATGATAAAATCATTAGGAGATGTGTGCAAGAAAATGATATATATGAGATTATTAGGATAGCACATGAAGAACCTTGTGGAGGTCATTATGCCACCCAAATAATGGTTAATGAAATACTTTAAACTAGGTACTTTTGGCCTACTATGACTAAATATGTTCATCAATTTATTGATAGATGTGATGCTTGTCAAAGAGCTAGCAAGCCTACACCATCTATGGAAATACCTTTGGTCCCACATATAGTACTTGAACCATTTGAAAAATTGGGTATTGAATTTGTTGTACCTATATACCCTCCAAGTGATGGTAATAAACACATACTTGTATGTACAAATTATGTTACCAAGTGGGCTAAAGTTAGAGCTCTCCCACGAGCTCAAGCTGAACCAGTGGCCAATTTTCATTATGAAAGCGTAATGCAATGCTTTGGAGCACCAAGAGAATTAGTTTCAGATCATGGACCTCAATTCACCTCTAATGTGATTGATAAATTTTTTAACATATATCAAATAAAACACAATAAAACCTCACCATATCACCCTTAAGCTAATGGACAAGTAGAAGTTAGAAATAGAGAACTTGAAAAGATAATTACAAAAATTGTAACTGTTAATAGGGGTGATTTGGCTAAGAGATTAAAATAATATTTATGGGCATATAATACAACTTGTAAAACTACCACAAGATTATCACCATATGAAATGGTCTATGGAAAACAAGCCATCATGCCCATTGAATTCAAGATAGAAACTCTTCGCACAATGGTACAAATTGACATGAATTTGGATAACACACAAAAATACAGGTTGGAAAAGTTAAATATTCTGGATGAGAGAATATTATAAGCATTGCATAGAATTAAAATAACCCCAAAACAAATAAATAAGTACCATGTACATTTCAATCAGGATATTGGGCCTTGTTATTTGACTCTTGTTATCAAGATTTTCAAGGTAAATTAATAACAAGATGACTAGGACCCTATGAAATTGAGGAAATATTTGGAAATGGTACAGTCAGACTTAAGCCCATAGATGATTCAACAAGGAAACTACTAGTAAATGGACATAGGCTTAAACTTTATAAGAAGCCATTATCTAAGGAATAATCCATACACCAGTTTAGACAACAAACTAATTTGCAGTGTATTTCTGAACTGCAATAAGCTACTATCCAATAAACTCTCTCTTTGAAAAGAAAATAATAATAATAATAATAATATAATTATAGATATATATATATATATATATATATATATATATATATCAAAATTGAAAAAAGTTAATTTATAAAAATAAAAATGATTATGATTCCTTTATTTCATCATGAAGTATTTGTATTCCCTTCCATTTTCAGTCTTAATGTTTTAAATATAGCTCAAGGAAAAGTTTTTTTTTTTTTAAATCTTGTAGGAAGATGATTACCACATGATGCATAATACCTTGTTGCTATATGAAATATAGATATTCTTCAAATACTCAAATTATATTTGGTATCCTGAGCAAAATTTTCATTGAAAATAAAGCAAATCTTTTAAAAATGTTATAAGTTACTCCTAGTTTATCAAGTTTTTCTTTTGACCACTCACAATTGCACATCTAAAAACATTGTGAAATATTGGAGAAATTAACTCATGTGTTATTTTTGCCATAAGTAAATAGTTTTCCCTGCTTATCTATTTATACGCATGGTCTAGAATACTAAAAAATTGGTGAAAGGACAAGCTCACCCTTCACCCTTAAAAAAAAATTATATATATCCCTTGCTCCTTCCAAAGTGAGCAAGTATCCCACATAAAACAAAAGTAAATAAAGGGTAAAAGAGTTTGAATCCTTGGAATTCTCAGTATCCCAAACACCTTGGGGTACTATTTATTGCGGTATCCTTACGTATTAGCACTAAGTTTTTATAAGACCTCTAGATGCTCATAATATCAATTAGATTTTTGGTATACATAACCCTTGTTGTTTTTCAATCCTTACTCATAATGGGAAATGAATCCTCACTACACACACAGTTGGTATTGAAAGAGGCTTGAAAATACTAGGACAACTTTGACATTAATTTGGTTTGTGAGAGGAGTAAATGAAGTTGTTTCAAAATTGCTAGAATGTTTGAAGTCTTTGAAGAATAACCCTAGAAACATCACATGCAGGTAAAAGTCCAAAGATAATCCTCATGAAAATACTATGATTTCAATTTTCTCTACAAAAGCATGGCTTGTGTCCATCACATTTTCATCATTTAAAAGCCATCTTAATAACTATTTCACTTTTCCCCATGATTGAAGATATCCTAGAAGGTTGAAATCATATTTTATATAAATTATTTTTCTATCCTAGAAACTTCTTCATGACATACAGGAAGCATACTCACCAAAGTTATAATAAAACCCCAAACACCCTTCCTTTTTTGTTTTGGCTATATAGCCAAAATTACAGTTTAAGACGGGGGATAAATAAAGGCATATACATCTCATAATATAGTTTGGGGGAAGAAAATAGGTAAAGTATTTTCTTGACTCTAAATAGTGGTTTTGGTGTCTTCCGTAAATACCTTCCATAAGTGTCTTTCGTAAGTATCTTTCGTAAGTGTCTTCTGTAAGTACCTTTTGTAAGTGTCTTCTGTAAGTGTCTTCCATAAGTATTTTCTGCAAATATCTTCCATAGGTGTCTTTTGTAGATATATTCCACAGATACTTTCTATAAAAAAAATTTGTAGTTATCTTCTGTAAAAATTTCCTGTAAGATAGCATCCATAAACATGATTTTAAGGCATCATCAGTAACACTATTCAATAACACCCTTCTGTAGCTGTCATCCATACTTATAGCACTAAAAATCATAAGTTTAAAAATTTAAACTGAAGACACGTGGTGACTTAAGAAGTAATAGGGAAAATGAAAGCATGTGAAAATGACAAGCATAAGAAAGCACGACAGTAATCTTTTTTTATTCCAAAATTAAACTAAGGGAAATTAAAATTATATGATATGAACCCTTGGTTCATATAGCTATCAAACACCACATATTAATGTGCTTGATCCGACCATCAATCATCGTCTGAACCAATAAAAACGTGGTAGATTTTTACTTTCACCACATGAGGTGTTAAGGGAAGTTGACAAAAGCTAAACCATGGAAAAATTATATTAGCATAGGATATGTGACTCTATTCAACCAATCATGAGAGGTTACGTGGATCAAGGATTTTCACTATTGATTAACATAAGATCAAGGGTTGAGGAGGAAAAGAGAAAACACAGGTAAAGAAACATGACCCTCTCCTACTATTGTGATTGATCATCGACACGTGCCCCCTTTATTACCCAATCGAGTGAAAAGCATGAGAAATTGGATGATCGTCGTCGATTGAAATAAGATCAACGAACGATATTGCATCGGAATTTAAAAACCCTATTCACCATCAAAACTAGGGTAAACACCACCATCATTGATAGGTTTTCAAGTCATATTTATCGTCGATAGAAAGAAAGAAAAAAGTATCCACCATCAGAAGAAACATAACAACACTTCATGCAGCCATGCAGATAAAACAAACCAGCCCCAACCCGAATCCAGTCACAAAATGCAGAGAATATTGTGAGGATTTGAGAAAATAGTCTAAGTAAAAAGGTTGAAATTATGTCGATTAGGTCGAAATAGTCTATGATTTTGCATGTGCTAGCACCATATTAGGTCAAAATTGTAGGGTTTGTCGAGAACATCAGAAGGTGGCAATGCTGCGGTGAAAGCAACAGGTAAAATTTCAATTTTAAATTTTGATTTTTGTTTTTGTGTTTTTTTTTTATTGTTGTTTTCCTGTATACATAATAGATATTCGCTACTTCATTTTGTACATACGAAAATAAATAATTACAAAAAAAAAAAATTAGGGTAAAATTAGGGTAAATTACAAAGATTTCAAAAATACAAAAAATCGTTTATCTTGTAAATTACAGAGATTTTAAAAATAAAAAATATACAAAGATTATAAAATTAGGGTTTTTGAAAATATAGGAAAAAAAATCATATGTATTAAAATTTTTAGATCTGGTATGATTACAGTAGGGTTTCGAACAACTATTTGAGGATGTATTTTATTTTTAACCATAAAATAGAGTAAAATTCTAAATAAAAATAATAATAAACATAGTAAATTTTTAAATGCTTTGCCGGCTTCTGAGGAAATTCTGTTTATAAATAAATTGCAGGATTCTTTTTGATAAATTCAAAATCCTCTTCTCCAACCCTTAGCCATCACCATGCCTCCACCCATTTTTCAAAAACATAGTGAGTCATCATCTATTGAGACCCAAAACCCAAGCGACTCTATAGTCGAGCTTTTACAAAATGCCCGATGGTGGGAAGCATTACCTAAGTTTAAAGGCCATGATTTAGGGGTGGCTAGACATTTCATAATGAACTATAACCCCAACACAATGTCTACTCATGTTGGAGGACTCCAGCTAGACTTAAACCCTAGCTTGATCTCTGAGGTGTTGGGTTTACCTGAGGTTGGTCTATCTTATTATAAAAATCTATCTAAAAGTGTCACTTAGTTGGTGACAAAATTTGGTGAATAGTGTACAATTCTTAGAGACAAGGAGGAATGGATAAAAGGGGTTTCGACTTCTACAATTCAATTCCTATGGCAAGAAGCAGTTGTCATTAATATTAAGTTCTTCACTCTTGAGGGATAAATATCTATCTTATCAGCTTACCGCATTCATATGTTAATGAACTTAAAATTCCTAAATAATAAATATTATGCCATTAATCTACCTTACTTTTTGTTCCAATCACAAAAATTGAATTTTTTGTGAGTTAAACCCAAAAATTCTCAAGAAAAACCAATACTGCACTTGATTGCACACCATGGTTTAATTAAATTGATTGTACTGAAAAAAGCTCATGAAGTGAAAGTATCTTGGAATCGGATCGTGGATGAATCCAACATACCCAAATTCTCGAAATCTACTAGATATGAGGGGGAACATTCGACAGAGGAAGAAAATGACTTTGATAGTTAGGAAGAAGAGCTTGAAATCCCAAAAAGGAAATGTAAGACTTTGAAAAGTAATAAACAATCCTGATCGAATATCAGATGTCAAAAGAATATTGTAGAAAACTTTGAATAAGAATATGAACAAGGGCATGAATATAAATTACCTGAAACATAGTCTACTATAGAGACCTCAACCTACCTTCATGCACAGAATACAGTTTTGCAAATGAAAATTGATAGATTAAGGGAAGATTTTATAGAACACTCTAAAATTATCCAATGAACCCTTGTTGTTCAAATAGATTTGACTAAGCAGTCTTATGTGGATAAGACACCTAAGCCTGTGGACTCTATCAACCGACCGTAACCTATTGAAGTCTCCCTGCATAAAATTTCTACTTCTGGTAAAAAACCTAAAAAAATTGTAAACTTCAGCAAATAGGTGTACACTAATAAATCAATTGACTTTTCAAAGATCCTCGAGGAGAATAGTTCCCAGTAAATTCTTAGTATTACTCACTAGAATCAACCTACAAAATTGGATCTGCCCGCCAAGAAAGGAAAAACATTAAAATATCTTGTCTTGGATGTAGGGATGCCTTTGGAGCTTGATCTGATGGTTAACAATGAGGAACTTCATCCTTCACATACAAAGGATACATAGCAGAAAGGGAGTGCTCAGGAGGTTAAGCACATCAAAATAGTTATGGTGAAAACACCAGTTGCAGTAGTTGCAATAGTTGTAGATCAGTAGGCTAAGGAATAAATACATTGAGTAAAATGAGAGCGTAAATTACCAGAAACAAGACCACGATCATCCAATATTTCTTCTTGAATTTCTTCTCAACACGCACCAGTTGGATGAACAATGAAAAAGCTATTATTTTATTAATTACTTAGACTTATATTTTTATGTATTGATCATATTTGTAGTATATTATCCATGGTATTTTATATTTAGACTTATATTATGACATACGTAATATGTACAGTTAATATTTGAAATATTTTCATTGAATTGTCATTTATTGATATAAACTGTTTATTCTCAAATTTGTGAAATTAATAATTTTTGATAAATCCAATTGATAGATATTTTCAATATTTTGGATAACTGATTATTTTTCTTATTTTATTGGAGAAACTTAGCATGATTCTGTTAAATATATCTGTTTGATTTGTTTTAGATGATTTCTAGCAAAATCATATGAATGTTTCAAAATCATTATAAGTTATGTAAACAATATTCTCTGAAATTCTGGTAATGATTGTAATGAATTATGTTATTCTTTCTATACAAATATCAATGTACTTAGAATTTTTAGTTATTCATAAAATTTTGAATATATGATGCATATATAGGGTTGTTATATTATGTTCATCTTATATTCTCGCATGCATGAGGAAATGCATAGACTTCAGTCTGGGGGAAAATGATGAGTGGTTATTTGACACATATTTATGTATCAAAATTGTTTTATTGTTATAATTATTTAGTGATTATGATATGTTTTATGTGAATTATTATTGAATATTGTGTGAATTATTAGTAATTATAATTAATTACAGTACTCTAAAAAATGAGTTTGATTTATACAAAATTCATCTGAGTCTTGATAAAAATGCAAGAAAATGTGTTGATGATCGATGAAGAGATTGTAGAGCTTTGGAGTGCACATCGGATGAGAAGAAGGACGAATAAAAGGACCCAGGATAAAAGTAGAGCTCGATGATAATAGTAGTTGACATGTTACAAAAGCATGTTACAGATGTATATTACTGAAGTATGTTATAGATGTATATTACTGAAGGATATTACTGAAGTATATTACTAAAGCATGATACTGAAGGTAACTACCGAATAAAGTTAATAAATAATATTTTACCCATAGTTATCGAAGGATAATAAATATTTTTGACTTGTGTAGCATGCCACATCAGTTATAGCACGTCAATTTTGGATGACAACAAATATTTTCACTTAGAAAAATATTTCATTTATCGCATACTATCCGCGAGAATATTTCAGTTGATAAACTTGTTATTCTCTTAATAAAATTTGTAATCATATTATTATGGGAAGTTTTAGATATAGACGCAAGACTATTAGACCTTTCCTGGAATATAGGATATGAGGTCCTAATGTATATCTTGTGAATCATTCAAAATAGTGTTGTCTTGTTAGGTTTGTTTGTAGGATGCCACTTGGACCAGTCAGAATATTTATCAAGTCCAAATAGGAATTTGTATTATGTTAGGTTTAGATTATTTTGGGTTTATGCATAGTTTTCGCATCAAGAAATCCACAAAATCCACATTTCAAAATATGTGGAGAAATAATGTTTGACATTGTATTATTTACAATATAAATTACATAGAAGAGACCTTGACAGAGGTCTTCAAGAAAAATATAAGAAATTATTGTCTGTTCTAAGTTTACAATTCTGAAGAAATGTACCATCATCTACAATTAAATCTCTAGTAATAAAAGTAGCATTTTGTTCATCAAAAATGGTAATTTGTATCAATTTCATGTTTTGTTTAATTTTTGTTATGTAAATTGTGTTTATCTGTTACCTGCATTTACATAATAGATATAATGTTAGTATTAGTTATAAAATATAGTTATTGATATAAAGTAAACTAGGGGAGAAATACTTAGACTAACCTCTAGGAGGTAGGGCCCACTCCTATAGTCATTCCCTGAGCTCTCGTCCCTACAATAGGTTAGGATTAGTTAGCCTTAAATTAAACATCATTGCAATTTACATAAAATAAGATAGATTGCACGAGGATCCTCACAAATAAATTAAATCATGTCATAAATAAATTAGTTTGTAAATAATTAGGTGCATCAGTAAATAAATTTTTAGAATAAGAGAATATTCTCTTAAGTTCCATTAGGATAGACACTTGAGTTTCCACTCCTCCATGTGTTAGGAGAACTCTCAATGGTGTCTTCATCAGGTATGATGAGTCGTTGTAATCCAACTGCTCTCAATGATCAACTCTACTATTTATACAAAGTTGATCCTTGGAATAAATTAATCAGTTCTACTCTTCTCTTCATCCCTTGTAATGCTTTGCATATATATTGTGAAATTCTAACATGGTACCAAAGCAGGATAGATTTTGCTAGCATTCTCTATTAAATATTATGGGATCTAGTTCATTTACTTTGGCTTGAAATTATTTCAATAGTCATTTCTCTTTTATCTAGCAAAATATTTATTGTTGAATAAATTTTATGCAATTTTTTAATATATTTGTTCTAATTCGACTTTGAGGTATTTCAAAATATTAAAAATCTCTTCCTTTGCTTCAAAACGGGTTAAACCTGTTCTATGGGCTATTTGAGCCCATTTTGAAAGGAGGGTTCTTATTATTTTATTTTTCTCCCTCTCTTTGAATTATTCTTTCAGCACCTTTTTTTTTTAAATATTGTAAATCCTTTTATTTATCATAAAAGTAATATTTTTTTTATTATGTAAAAGTTCCTTTGAATATCTTTGGGTTGTGTAATGAGAAACATCCATTTCATCTTAAAACGTAGGGTATTTTCGCTCTTATCATGGGAGATTTTGATCTTTGGAGATTTGGGTAATCCTTTCTTGGCACTCGTGGCTTATCTTCATGGATCATTTTATTCTTGTTAGCTCTCCTAGCACTTGCATTTTGTAGAGATCCCCTCTCCAACTATCCCTTGCCCCTAAACACTTCTGGACGTTCCTAATCGAATCTCCAAATGTTGATTTCTCTTCTCCGGTGCTCTTTCAACCCAGTGCTTATAAAAAAATTTCCCTGTTTCTTTTTTTAAATCAAAATCTTCCTTTAAAGTTTTCTTATTTTACAACTAAAACTATTATAGATTTTTTTTAAATATATAACAAGTTTTTTTTAGAATCACCTTTCTCATAATGTGGTATTGTAGGAATGTTCTCTGGTTATTTTTTATAACGTAGTATTGCAAGAGAGTTCTCTGGTTATTTACCATGGTCTTATAGGGGCATTCACTATTTTTTTCTCATAACGTGGTATTGTAGGATATAATTTTGCAAATCTCTAGTTATTTTTCCTAACATGGTCTTGCAGGAGCGTTCTATGGTTGTTTAACATGGTCTTGCAGGAGCGTTCATAGTTTTTCTTATAATATGGTATTGCAGGAGTGTCCACTAGTTTTTCTTCATAACGTGGTCTTACAAGAGTATTCACTTATTTTTTCATAACGTGGTCTTGCAAAATTATCCTTTCCTTTTACGTATTTGTAGAATCAAGAAATGAAAGCTCAAGTTCACCTCTACTCAGTGCCTGCATTTCATCTACCCTCAAGGGTCTCTTCTCGGCATAGAGTATCTCTGCACCTCCATCCGAACGTCGAAGCTCCTCTCCTTCTATTGCAGATAGTTGAGTTCTCGAAATCTCTATTTTGCATCCGATGACTTCTCTCCTTCTGGTTGTTGAAAGGCGTTGCCCCTTCTTCCATTTTGAAATTATATTTTTTTTGCAAGCCTTCGAAAGGAACGTCTATGTAGTTTTTTTAAATTTGTTCTCTTCTCTCACGGCTTGTGTATAATTTCTTTATTTTCCCTATATTTTATTTTTAATTAGGTTATTTTGCTTTCCTTCATTTCGAAGGACATCATTTGTCTCCGAGCCTTTCGTGAGACAAAATTGTAACCTTTTTCTAATATATTTTTTTTCACTCTCTTGGTCCATCACTTTAAGGGGGGGTGTGCTATCTTTTGTCAATCTTATTCTATGATTTTACTTTCTTTCAAGTAATTATAAGGTCAAAAACTTTATATTTCATAGTGAAGATCACAAAATTTCATTTGCTTTATTTAAGGGGGGGGGGGGGGTATCTTTAAAATTTACAATCCTTTTTTTTTCTATCTTAATAAATGCTTAAAGTTATTTTCTTTAAATATACTTTAATATTTCTTAGAAAAGATATTAAAAAATTTAATCTCATTTTTTGTAAGGCCCATATTTTTTGTAAGGCCCATATATATATATATATATATATATATTTGTCTATCTTCATCTTTGCTTTTTATAAACCTTTGTTATTTTCAAAGCAAGTGCATTTTATTAAAGATTTTTTTAGAAGAAGTATATTTTAAATCTAAACCTTTTAAATAAAAATTGTTGATAGTTAAATTTGATTTACAATTTTAAAAACAATATTTTTTTCTCAAAATATCTTTTGCCTACGTTCCATGTATCATTACCCTTAAAAATTTTAGTTTCCCTCATGTAAGGGCGATTTTTTGAGGCACTTGGTATAACGGTCTGGAAAATATTTTTCATCATCCATTTCTTTGGATATCTATCTAACTTATAGTTTCCCTCTTGTAAGGGCGAGTATTGATATACACCAATTAAACAGATTGATTCCATGCATTTAGGACAAAACCCTTCCAATTCTTCTCTCTACTTACAATTTCCCTCAAGTAAGGGTCGGTATAGTGAGGAATGAAATGGATTTGGCAATATCAAGCAAACAATATTAAAAAACTCATTATACTTGTAGTTTCCCTCTCGTTAGGGCAGGTATTTTGAGTCATAAATATTGAAAAGCTTCATATATTTCTTCCAATTGCATTAATCAATTAACTGAAGTTCTAAGGGGGGATATATTGGTAAAATATAACTTCAATATTTTTCCTATGTTAAAATAATGAATTCAGTTGAACCTCTCACCCATCATAACTTTCACACTTGGAAACCTAAAATTTTAAATCTTATCTCTCAAAAATTTCTTACACATTTGCTTGAAGAAAAACAACTAGAATTTGATAAAGAATATGAAATCTTTGTTCATAAAGGAAAAATGCATGATGGGTATTATAAGCTCTAATGTTCATGAAAGTTTGTGGTTTCATATTACATATTGCAAAACTCCTTATGAAATTTGGGAGAAACTGAAGACTCTATTTGGAAAAGTAGATCATATGAGATCAATGTAATTAGAAGCCGAACTCACATCTCTATCTTGTAAATATTTTAGTAGTATTGTTGACTTCCTCACTAAGTTCAAAGAAGTTATCACTCAATACAAAGGTAGTGGGAAAACTAATACTGAAGAGGAATGCATTTATCTAATTATTTCTAAGCTAAATGGTGTTTTTCAAATATTTTCTACGACATTTATATCTACCAAAGATGCTTTGGGTGCAACCTTTAAAATTCCTTCTTTAGAAGAATTTGTGATAGATTAACTAGGAAAGAAACTAATCTTGCTAGATATAAATCTTCTTCGTCTTCTTGTAAAGCCTTAGTAGCCTCCACTTCTTCTAAATAAAAAATTAGGAAAAAGGAAAAGACCCCCATAACCTGTACTCACTGCAAAAACAATAGTCACTCTGCTAACAAATGCTGAAAAATATTACAAAAACTAGAGGTAGCTATAAAAGATCAAAAGATAGAAAATAAAAAGCAAATATGAAAATCCCTTAATGTTCAAGATTCTAGAGCTACTCATCACATGACTGCTTCAAATAAGTCTTTTTCTTCTATCTCCTCTAGTTCTACTTGTAGCATAGAAGTAGGTGACTCTTACTTTATCCTTATCAAAGGAAAAGGGGATATAACCATTGATGGTGGCTCTATTAACAATGATCTCTATGTTCCAAACATTGCCACTAATATCCTCTTTGTATACCAAATTTGTACTTTTGAAAAGGGGAAAATTGTTCTCTTCTCCCCAATAGGAGTTAAGATATTTTTAAGATTCCAAATCTCTTATAGCCAAAGATAATATTGATCACAACTCTCATATTTTTTACTTCAAAGGTTTTAAAAATATAAAATGAGCCTCCTATTTTGTGGCTCATAGTGATATTAAAAGTAAAATATGGCATGAAAGGTTTGGTCATCTTAGTTACAACTACCTAAAGGATTTGAGCACCCATGACATGATTATAGGATTACCCCAAGTCTCTTCTAGTGATGGAGTTTGTCCTGGATGTGCTCTTGGAAAGCAACATCAAGATCCTTTCCATCCAAGTAGTTCTCTAAAGGCCTCTTCCCCTCGAGATTTAATCCATAATGACTTAATGACCTTTCTTGAATCATATTTCAAAGGAGCAAAGTATGCTCTAACCTTTATTGATGATCTATCTAGAAAATGTTGGGTCTACTTCCTGAAATATAAGAGTGATTTACTATCCCACTTAAAAAATTTTAAAGCCTTAGTTGAAAATTAGGCTTCTCGCAAAATCAAGAAGATTCACACTAATAATGGAGGGAATACTGCAGTAATGAGTTCTCCACTTTTTTATCCAATCATGGCATCATTCATCAGCATTCTATCTCCCATAATCCTCAATAAAATGGTATTGCAGAAAGGAAAAACCAAAAATTAAAATAGATGGCTAATTGTATGCTCCATTCAAGAGATCTTCCAAAAGTTTTTTGGGCAAAAGCTATTAACTGTGCAAATAATATTCAAAATCGCACACCTCATAAATCTCTTGACCATTTAACTCCTGAAGAAGAACGGACTGGATTAAAACCAGATGTTTCTTACTTCAATATTTTTGGGTGTACTTCTTGGGCTCACATCCCAAAGAAGAAAAGGAAGGATCTTGATGAGAAAAGCAGAAAACTCATCTTTGTCGGTTATTGTGAAGAATTGAAAGCATACAAGCTTCTTGATCCCTCAACTCATGAGGTCTTCTTTCATAGGAATGTCCAATTTGATGAAACATTCCCTCAAAAATATCCTCAAAATCCCTCTTCATCCATTGAGCCTTATCCTATAGTAGAACCTCATTATTATGAAGAACCAACTCTTGAAGTTAACTTGGTTATTGATAATCAAGATGAGGAACCTATAACTCCATCTCAATGTATTTCAACTCCTTAAACTCCTTAATCTATGCCAAAATGGGCCCACACCATTGTTAAAGAAGCTACTACTTACGTCCAAAATATCCCTTCAACAAGATCATCCAAAACCATAGGCACTGGCCTTGTATCTCAGCCTATTTCCTCTAATCCTCAATCCTTCAAATAAGCCTCAGGTATTAAAGAATGGGATGATGCCATGGAAAACGAATTTTCTTCCTTGATAAAAAATGAGACTTGGGACTTAGTTCCCTTACCTAAAGGAAGGAAATAAGTTCTTGTAAATTTATATTCAAAATAAAATATGGGTCTAATGAAGAAATAGACAAACACAAGACTTGTCTAGTTGCCAAAGTTTTTTCTCAAATTGAAGGCATAGATTACGCAGAAACCTTTGCTCCTATTGCTAAAATGGATTCTATAAGATTGGTTCTTGCTCTAGATGCTTCCCAAAAGTGGCTTTTCTATCAAATCGATGTCAAATGTGCTTTCTTACATGGATATTTAAAGGAAGAAACATTCATGGAACAACCTGCTAGTTTTACTCAAGACTCCTCTCTGGTTTGTAGGCTTAAAAAGTCTCTCTATGGCCTCAAACAAGCCCCTAGATCTTGGTATGAAAATATGGACTCCTTCCTTCTTTTAGCAGGTTTTTCTTATTGTGAGTCTGATAACACAGTTTACATTTGGAGAAATGAAGGCAACATCACCATTCTTGTTCTTTATGTTGATGATCTTCTTCTCACTGGTAGTAACCTAAATCACATTCAAACTATAAAAGACTCACTCTCTAAAAAAATTGAAATGGCTGATCTAGGAAAAGCTCATTACTTCCTTGGGATCTAAATAATTCAAACAAATGAAGATATATCTTTGTGCTAATAAAAGTAAAATCTAGATCTTCTACAAAGAATTAAAATTATAGATTGCAAACCTTCTCCTACCCCATTTCAATCTAGAATTAATCTTAGTACTTCTTTCTCACCCTCTCTTTGTCATGCTACTCTATACTGTCAACTTGTAGGAAGTTTGCTATACCTTACTCATACTTACCCAGATATATCATTTGTTGTTGGCCTCATATCCATATTCTCTCATAAGCCTCACTTCATTCATTGGTAGGTAGCAAAAAGAATCCTCTTTTACTTGTAGGGCACTACTCATTTTGGGCTCTTATACAAGGGAAAATCCATGGATATCATTGGCTACACAAATTCATATTGGGTAGATTCAGTATAAGATAGATGTTCCACATCAGACTATATCTTTTTCCTTGGTTACTCACCAATAGCTTGGTTATGCAAGAAATAACAAGCAGTAGCCCTATCTTCTACAGAGGTAGAGTACAGGGCAGCAGTTTTGGCTAGTCAGGAAGCTCTTTGACTTCGTCAAATTATGAGAGAATTTGGTTTCACACATGACCATCCTATAACTCTTTGGTGTGAAAATCATAGAACAATTCATATTACACACAATCCAGTTGAACATCAATGAACCAAGAACATTGAGATACACATGCACTTCATAAGACAACATATTTAGAATTGGGGCATACACTTGGAATATATTCTAACTGAGGAAAAAATTACAGATATATTCACCAAGTCATTTCCTTCTCCACGTTACCTTTAGTTGAGAGATAAGCTTGGAGTTATTCAGCTACATTGAATGGATTTATGAGGACAATCATTGCCATCTGAAGACAAGCCTCTCTTCTTCTAATAGTTGGTTTTTCCCCATAGGGTTTTTTTCACCAACTATTTATTGTATATGAGTACCTAAAAAGGCTAAAGTTATCGGGACTCATCTTTATTTCTTGTAATAAGAGGACAATCTTCACCATATGAAGATATGCCTCTAATTGTTGGTTTTTCCCCACAAGAGTTTTTTCACCAACAATATTATGTAAATGAGTACCTAATCAGGCCAAGTTGTCAAGACCCATCTTTATTTCTTGTATTAAGAGGACAATATTTGCCATACGAAGACATGCCTCTCATAGTTGGTTTTTTCCCACAGGGGTTTTTTCACCAACTATATTATGTAAATGAGTACCTAATAAGGCCAATTTTTTGGGACTCATCTTTATTTATTGTATAAAAAGGACAATCTTCGCCATACTAAGACATGCCTCTCTTCTTCTCATAGTTGGTTTTTCCCCACAGGGATTTTTTCACCAACCATATATTGTATTAGGTGGAAAATCTTCACCATACGAAGACAAGCCTCTAAATTCTATTTGATTTATGGTTTTTTCCCATTGGGTTTTACCATCTCTTCAAAATAAGTCTTTGTACATGAGTACCTCAATAGACCTTGTTGCCAGGACTCATTTTTATGATTCACCCCTAGTATCACTTAAGGGGGGTGTTAGAATAAGAGAATATTCTCTTAAGTTCCACTAGGATAAACACTTGAGTTTCCACTCCTCCATGTGTCATGAGAACTCTCAGTGGTGTCTTCATTAGGTATGATGAGTTGTTGTAATCCAATGGCTCTCAATGATCAACTCTGCTATTTATACATAGTTTATCCTTGGAATAAATCAATCAGTTCTACTCTTCTCTTCATCTCTTGTAATGCTTTGCATATATATTGTAAAATTCTAACATCAATTCATCATTAAAGTAAATTATCATTGCATCGATTATTTATTACACTTTGCATCATTTATTTCTGCACAAGTTTTATTTTGTTTATTACTTTTTTGTACATGTGAAATCTGAAAAAGTAACTTGAGCTAAGTTTAGTATTAATACCCACGGTACAATCTATATGAGATTCCTACTCTTTAAATCTAACCTGTATTTCCCTTGGGTTGATAAAATTAAATGTAAGCTCTACATTTGATCAGTTTATGAGAGAATATGGATATTAGGCCAAATAACATATGAGATATTTGGGTGAGTATGTGTAAGGTATAATAGAATTCCTACAATCTGATGGTATAGAGTTTCATCACATAGAGGGGATGAGCAGGAAGTACTGATATGAATGCCAGATTGAAAAGGGGTAGTAAAAGGTTTGTAATCTGTCATTTTAAACCTTTGAATAATATCTAGAGTGTACTTTTGTTGAAATAATAAAATTCCTATATCTATTTGACTTATTTGAATCCCAAGGAAGTAATTAACTAGACCTAGATAAGCCATTTCAAAAAATTTAGAGAGGTAAACTTTTATAGTCTAAATGTGAGTGAAGTTATTACCAGTGAGAAGAAGATCATAAACATATAGAACAAGAATGGTGATTTTGCCTTCATTTATCCAAATGTAGATTGTGTTATCAGACTCACAATGAGAAAAACCTGCGGAAATAAGGAAAGAGTCCATATTTTCATACCAAACTCTAGGGGCTTGTTTGAGGCCATAGAGAGACTTTTTTAGTCTACAAACAAGAGAGGAGTCTTGAGTGAAACTAGTAGGTTGTTCCATGAATATTTATTCTTTTAAGTACCCATGTAAGAAAGCACTTTTAGTCTTTTTACATCCATTTGATAGACATGACACTTTTGGGAAGTAGCCATAGCAAGAATGAGTCTAACAGAATCCATTTTAGCAACTGGAGAAAAGGTTTCTACATAGTCAATACCTTCAATTTGAGAAAAAACTTTTGCTACTAGGTGAGCTTTGTGTTTGTCTATTTATCTAATAGGCCCTTATTTTATTTTGTAGATCCATTTACAATGAACTAACTTCCTTTATTTGCGAAAGGGAACTAAATCCCAAGTTTTGTTTTGATTAAGGAAGAAAATTATTTGATACCTATTGCTTGTTTGAAGGATTGAGGATCAGAGGAAATATACTGACATACAAGACCAGTGCCTATGGGGTTGGATGATCTGGTAGATTGAATATTTTGGATGTAAGGAGTATCTTATTTAACAATGGTGCAGAACCATTTTGTCATAGTGGAAGGAGTAGAAGGAGTTGAAAGATATTGAGTTGGATTTACAGGTTCCTCATCTTGATTATCAATTTCCAAGTTAACCTCAAGAGTGGGCTCTTCATAATATTTAGGTTCTACTATAGGAGAAGGCTCAATGGAAGAAGAAGGGGATTGAATATCTCTTTGAGGGAATGTTTCATCAAATTGGATACTCCTATGAAAAAAGAACTCATGAGTTGACCGATCAAGGAGCCTGTATGCTTTCATTTCCTTAAAATAACCAACAAAGATGAGATTTTTGCTTTTCTTATTGAGAGCCTTACTTTTCTTCTTTGGGATGTGAGCCCAAGAAGTACACCCAAAAATATTGACGAAGGAAACATCTGGTTTTGAGCCAAACCATGCTTCTTCAAGAGTTAAATGGTCAAGAGCTTTATGAGATGTGTGATTTTGAATATAATTGGCACAATTAATAGCTTCAGCCCAAATTTTTTTTGGAATATCTCTTGAATGGAGCATGCAATTAGCCATCTCTTTTGTCCTATTTTTCCTCTTTGCAATACCATTTTGCCAAGGATTATGGGAGATAGAATATTGATAAATGATGCCATGATTTGATATAAATATGGAGAAATCATTATTGCAGTATTCCCCCCATTATCAGTACGAATTTACTTGATTTTACAAGAGGCCTAATTTTCAATGAAGGCTTTGAAGACTTTAAAGTGGGATAGAACATAAATTTTATATTATAGGAAGTAAACCCAAGTTCTTCTAGAAAATTCATCAATAAAGGTTAGAGCATAATTTTCTTCTTTGAAAGAAGGTTCAGGAAAATTCATCAAGTCACTATGGATTAGTTCTAGAGGGGATGAGGCTTTTAGAGAACTACTTGAGTGGAAAGGATCTTGATGTTGCTTTCCTAGAGCACATCCAGTACAAATGCCATCAATATAAGAGACTTGGGGTAAACCTGTTACCATATCATTAGTGCTCAGTTCCTTTAGGTAGTTGTAACTAAGATGACCAAACCTTTCATGCCAATTTTTGCTTTCAAGATATCCATGAGCCACAAAATAGGAGGCCTCTTCTAGATTTTTGAATCCTTTGAAATGAAATAGGTGAGTGTTGTGATAAATATATCCTTTAGCTATGAGATAATAGGTATCTTGAAAGTCTCTTATCTCAACTCCTGTTGGAGAGAAGGGAATTGTTTTTCCCTTTCCAGAAGTATAAATTTGATATATGGAGAGGAGATTTGTGGAAATATTTGTAACATAGAGAAAATTATTTATAGAGCCACAATCAATGATTATGTCTTCCTTTCCTTTGACTGGGATAAAGTAAGAGTCATGCACTTCTATGCTACATGTAGAACTAGAGGAGATAGAAGATAATGACTCATTTGAAGCAATCATGTGATGACTAGCTCCAGAATCTAGAACCCAATAATTAGAGGAAGAATTGGAGGTTTCCTTTTGAACATTTAGGGATTTCCCTATTTTATTTTTATTGTATCTCTTTTGATCCTTCATAGCTGCATCTATTTGTTGTAATCTTTTCCAGCATTTGTTTACATAATGGCCATTCTTTTTACAGTGAGTCCAAGTTATGGGATTCCTTTCCTTATTTTTGAATTTTTATTTTAGTATAGGTGGAGGCTACTAAGGCTTTGGAGGAAGAGGAAGAGGAAGATATCTCATATCTTGAAAGTTTTGTTTCTTCCCTAGTTAGCCTATTACAAAATTCTTCTAAATAGGACATTTTAAAGGTTGCACCAAGAGCATCTTGTGTAGATAGAAAGTTGGTTGCAAAGATTTAAAATACACAATTTAGTTTAGAAATAATTAGATAAATGTATTCTTCGTCAGTATTTTTCTTCCCACTACCTTTGTATTGAGTGAGGACTTATTTAAATTTGGTGAGGAAGTCAACAATACTACTAAAATCTTTAGGAGACAAAGTTGTTAGTTCTTTCAATTGCTTTTATTCTAATAGGTGTGTGAGCCCTTTTTGAGAAATGAGATTTAAAATTTTGGGTTTCCATATATGGAAGTTATGAGGAGTGAGAGGATCAATTGTATTCATTTTTGCAAATAAGATTGAATTTTAACCAATATACCCCCCTTAGAACTTCAATATTATTAATGCAATTTGAAAGAAGAGATGTAATATTTTGTTTTAATGTCACAATCCTCCACCTACCCACCCTATCGAGAGGGAAACTATAATTAATAGAGTTTTATTAATTAAAATTAGCTTATAAGAAAATTCCTATAACTAAAATTTATTCTTCTCAATATTTGCTCTTACGTGAGGGAAACTATTAAGTAATGAGAGAAAAAATATTAGGAGGATAGGCTTGAAATGCAAGTGGGATCAACCAGATTTGGATGAAGGAATATCTCAATGACTTGCCCTTATGAGAGGGAAACTATAAGTAAGAGAGAAATCCAACATGGAAAAAAATGGTGATCGAAAAATACATGCCAGGCCTTTATACTATGTATTTCAAAAACATGCCCTAACATGAGGGAAACTATAAGTTTTTGAAGATATTTGTACGTGGAACGTAGGCAAAATATTTTGAAATTTTTAGGAACAAAATTGATAATTTTTCTTTAAAATAATTTTTTTAAGTGCTTCTTTAGATAAGATATGAGATTTCCAAGAGCAAAAAAAACTTAGATTTTTAGAGCATATAAAAAAAATCAGCAAAGTTAAAATAAAAATATCAACTTTTAATTATGCTTTTTAATAGATTTAGTCCATATAACATATAATTTAGGAATAAAAATTATGCACTTTAATTATTATGTTACTTACTTTTGGAAAAAAAAGAACTAGAAATATAGAAGAAAGACAATCTAAACCAACAAAGTTTTTAAAAAAATAGCAAATTTAACATAAATTTATCAACTTTCAAATATTATTTCTAATAGATTTAGTCCATATAACATATATATAAGGAATAAAAAAAAATGCACTTTAATTATTATGTTACTCTTAGGTCCGAGGTGTATACCAATTGGTTCATCCAAACCCCATAAGGGGGGTGAAAGTCCAAGTTTCAAATCTTAGGCCTCGTCGGACTGAACGCTTGTCCCTTTCTTGGTGCTTTCAGTGACGTAAAAGGTTTAAAATGATTATGGCATGGTGGTTATAGGGGCGGACTGCACGAAGATCTGTGTGGCGGTTTCTAGGGCGAACAACACAAAATACTATGGCGGCCATAAAAATATAGACAACCTACCCGGATTCGTGGCGACTACCGATTCCACCATGTAAATACAAAAAAAAAAAATTATTATTATGTTACTCTTTTTTTTTTAAAAGAGAGGAACTAGAAATATAGAAGAAATACAAGAGTAACCCCCTCAAAAGACAAGAAATGGTGCAAAAAAATAGCACCCTTACCCCCCCCCGTAAAAGACTTTGTATTTCTCAGATTTACAAAAGACGATGTTCACTTTTAAATAAGCCTTTGAAGACTTAGGAAAAAGGGATGTGAAAGAAAACCTTCAAAATGAAGGTATGCTAGAGAGGAATTCAAAGGAACAAAAAAAGGAAAGACAATATTGCATGAAGACCAAAGTGCCTGTGGAAAGCTTAGAATAACATTAAAAAATATATCCTTCTGATTATGTCTAGACACCCTGCATGAAAGAAATTATTGGCAGGATACAAATGACAATTCAAAGAGAGTCTTCACATTGATTTGAGGAGAAATAGGAGAGTTTCCCGTCTGCAAAAATTGCATACCCAGTGTGTCATGGAGATTCGTAATAGAGGCAACATGAGAATGACATAGGTGTCAAAGGAAAGGGCCCTACGTACGATTCGCGAGCCATATTTGGTCTCTAAGAGGTGATGGAGAGGAGGAATAGAGCAACATGAGAATGACCAAGGTGCCAAAAAAAGGATGCCACTACTATTCGTGAGCTGTATTTGTTCTCCGAGAGCAAGTGCAATGTAAGCGGAAGCTGCCTACAAGGAAGATAAACACAACTAATAGGAAATAATATTTCCTATGATATCAAGCTTGATTCAAATATAGAAATAGAATATAATCGCATGAAGAGAAGAGTTTATCTATAAAGTTTTATGTATGAATATTTTCATAGTAGAGTGCCTTTTTTTGAAAAAAAATAGATCTATGAAAAGGAATGGGCAGTATATCTGAAAAAAATTATAGTAGAAGACAAATTTTTATCAAAAAAAAAACTACATACATAATTTTTTTTTTTTAAATATAGCTGAAATAAAAACTATATATGAGATCTTGTTGAAGGCTTTAAAAAAAAGGAAATCCAATAGAATATACAAAGAACTAGCTTGAAAAAACCTTCAATAGGGAATGCTAGCAAAGTCTATCCTGCTCTGGTACCGTGTTAGAATTTCCCAAAATAGACATGCAAAGCATTACACAAAATATGAAGAAAATAGTAGAACTGATTGCTTTATTCCAAGGATCAACTTTGTGTAAATAGCAAAGTTGATCATTGAGAGCCCTTGGATTACAACAACTCATCAAACCTGATGAAGACACCACTGAGTGTTCTCCTGACACATGGAGGAGTGGAAACTCAAGTGTGTCTATCCTACTAGAACTTAAGATAATATTCACTTATTCTAACATATTTCTCATCCAAAATGACAACTACTAGCTTGAAAATTCTTATCTTAGAAATGTGTAAAATTAAAATATTATATTAATCTGAGTAATTATTCCAAATTAAGAATTTCTTTTAGCAATTTGATTGAAAGAGAGTACCTCAAGTAACATCAAATAAGATTCAAAGTATGCTTTAAGAGTTATATTATATATTTTTATGTGGAAGGATGAATTGGTTTGAAATATCTAAAAGGATGGTGGATAGTTGATCAAGTTGGGATATAAGGATTTAGAAAAATGAAAAATTTTACTCCTAAATATTTTCCTTGGAAGGATGTTCTGTCTACTAATTCATAATGCCTCAACATTCCTTTGGTTATAAGTACAAAGTAAAAGTGTTATAAGTGAGATTATACAAAGAGGAAGACCTAGAAATATTAGACACTTGGTGTACCTTGTGTAAAAAGGATCTACAAACATCAATTATTTACCCCTTTAATTATACCATTAGGCTCTACTTTTTCTAAAAAATATGAATATATTGGCTATCTCCATAAACATTGAAAGACTTGATAAAATATTGGATTAATTATTTCAAATCTAAAGCATTATGCAATCTATGTATGATTTGTCATACCATTATTTATTGGAATTTATGGCTTGAAGGGAATAATAATATTTTTTTTAAATAATCCTCAAAATCATGACCAAGTTGAAAATCATATTATTGCCTCTCTAACAAAATATTTATGAGCATGGTGCTAATCATAGAAGTCTTAAGTGTAGAAATAATGTACGAGCCACTTGGTTATCAAATTTTAATATACATGGAATGGAACTTTGTGAAAATGGAGTTGGCACAAAGGATTTGATTCGATCTACGGTAAAATAGAAATGTGTAGAAGTTGGGTTCATTAAAATTAATTTTGATAGTGCTTTCAAAGTAAATGTGAGAAAGATTGGATTAGGTTGTGTTTTGAAAATAATTAAGGTAAAATTTATATCAATTATGCAAAATCATATGGTACTTCAACTAACAACTATGTAGAGGATAGGGTAGTTATTAAAAAGATTAAAATTACGTTTGAAAGAGTAGAAATATATTTCAATTAAGGGGTATTCATAAATTATGAATAATGCTATTGTACAAAATAGATGTGGTGATCAAATGAAAAATTAATATTATTTCTTTCCCATCAACAATTATTATAGACAATATCTTTAAAATATCAATATATTTATAGAGAATAAAATAACATAGAAAATTATTTATCCAGTTGTGGTGTTCATATTTATCTTAATAATATTCAAATATTAGAAGGCAACTGGTTGACTATGATTTTATATATTAATTAATATTATATCAATGATTTGACTATTTAAACATAACAATTCAAGGGAGATTAAGAATATCTTTGATAAAAAGTCAAGTTGGATGTGATTTAATTGACCAAACAACAAATGCAATATATTTTATTTTTATAATCTTACACTTTTAAAGAAAGTGCAAGCCATGTGTGATCCTCACCTTTTACTATTTTATTTAAATAACAATAATGAATGAGTGTTATTAGTGTGAGTAGGTAACACATATAAGCAAGCAATGAGTCTCAACTCTTCTTGTTCTATATCTTTGATAAATTTAAAAAGTAAAGGATTCATATGAGGAGAAGCTAGGTGACATGGTATGAAAGTCACTTTTGGCAAGTTCTCATTGGTAGTAAGGATTCCATAAATAGAAGTATAGATTCTCTTATTGGAGCCAAGATAAAAAGTGGATCATGAAAATCCTCTTATAATATATTAGAATTAAATTTAAATAAATATAATGGGATCAACAAGTGGATTATAAAAATATTACAACCTAATATCACAAAAATTATGAGATTGGGAACAAGGCAAGTCATTGCATAGTGAAAAGTATGGAGAAAGAGATGGACAATTTTGGGCATGAGACCAATTTGAAGATAAATCATAGAGGTTATACCATAGTAGAAGCTATACTAAATTTAGTATTTTCTACTTACATGAAAGTAAAAATAAAGCACCTCTAGATTATAATATGTTGAAGGTCATTACAATTTACTTAGAAAACCCATTAAAAAAATGAAGCACATAAGGGATGCAAAAATACAATGCTCATGTTCAAATTTACAAGGAACTAAAGGTGCTAAGAAATATATAAAAGGATAATTTTAAAACAAAGAATGTAAAAAAGGTCAACATTAATATAAAATCATCTTGATTTTTCTCAAGTAGTATAGAATCCTATCCTTGCAAAAAAAATGAAAGTAATGTACAATTTACTCCTTGCACTCTAGGGTTTCAAGAGTAATTATAAAAAAAAAAAAATGACTACTAATGGTATCCATGGAAATTTAGGTTTGTTTGAGAGGAATAATAAAGTAATTAATATGGAGAATCATCCTTAAATTTAATGGTTTCCATGGCAATATTTAGGATTTTTAGAGTATCATAAGAAAAAAAATTGCCATGGATGATCATGTCGATACATTAAGGATTCTAAGACAATTTTAAAAAGAAAGAATTTGTGAGGTTATTCCTTGCACTTCAAATTGTCTAGAACAACATAAATTTTATAAATATCATTATGAATAGCATAAAAAAATAGAAGAGATTGATGAAGATAAAAAAATTATTAGGAATAAGAAAATGAGAGGAAGATCATTGAAACAAAAGCAAGAGAAAAATAAAACTTGGAGGGACATTGATTTGGAAAACCAAAAATAAATATCAAATTTTTTAACAAGAAGTGGTTCTTAACCAGAAAATAAAAGTAAAAAGTGATAATATAAATAATACCATGGAATATTATGGGTATGAGTAAGACCCCTAAAAAAATAATTATTAAGGAAGTAATAGATTGTTATAATATTAGGATTATTTTAATACACAACGAAAATTTAAGTAGGGAGGAATGTAAGGACACATTCAAAAAGATTTAGAATATGGGGTATTGTAAATTAGTTTCTTCTATGGAAGATTCCAAAGGTATTGGAACAATATTAAATAAAGGTAAATGAGATTGAAAATTGCTAGAAGCAAAGATTAATTATGTTGCTTGTAATTATTTTTAATAAAAATAAAATTATCAAAGTTAGGATTGTAAATAAATATGTTCCAAATACCTATTTTTAGTGAAAGACATTGGAAGGACCTTAGTATATTTTTTTTCAAATATAATTATAAATCATAATTATGGTCTATGGGTTCATATGGGGGACTTTAACACAGTTCTATCTCCTTTGGAAAAGAAGGATGATACTCCTGGCCTAAATCATGGGAGTATTTTACTTCATTTGTCAATTCAAATGGAATTTAGAATGCATTTCCTTCTAGATTTAAATATACATGGAATAATAGATACAATAGGAAAACTCCTATAGTAAAATTATTGCATAGATTTTTGTTATGTAATACATATTACAAGTAGAGTATACAATAAATATGGATACTTTATTATGAACATGGTCAAATCATAAGCACATTCTCTTGAGATATAATCTACTCAATAATGGTCATCCAAACCCAATGTTGATTTTAGTTTATGTGGCTCCGAGACTCTAATTTTTTTCTAGATGTTTATGTTATGGTGGGATGAAACAAGATTTGAAGGACAATGAATATTTATAGTTTTGTTAAAAATATAAAGTACCTAAAGGGATAAATAAATATTCAGAATGTCAGATATTTTTGGTAACATATTTGAAATAAATAATAAATTAAATCTAATCTTCAACAATTTACAGTCTAGATAGTAGAAATCATTGGAATGAGCCAACATGATTCAAACCAAGTAAGATAATTACTTTAAAATTATTATAATATATTAAAAAGGAAAAATCATATAGTCTAAAAATTTAGGATAAGATAGATTAAACAAGGGGATAGAAACATCCTCTTTTCATGCTACAACCAAAACATATTTATATATCTATTGAATAAAATATATTTCAGACATATATGAAGGATGTATTGAGGAAGAATAAAGCATTAGGAAGGAAATAATAAATAATAAATAATAAATAATAAATAATAAATTATTCATTTTAATAAAATTGGCATCCAAAACAACAACAATAATTTCCATATTCTACAAAAAAATCCATTCCTTTACATTAAATTTTATAATCCAACCGCCTAGAGCACTTCCTCTACCTACTCAACATGTCTTAGACCTAAAAAATAATGCTACAAAACCAATCTACAACAATGATATAATGGGTTTTCCCATATACTCTATCATTGTATTAAGGTGCAATGAATTATGCCTTCATTTAGAGAATTTTTTTTAGACCTAAAACTACCAATCATTATTGAATAAGAGGAAGAGTTAGAATCTAGACCAAATATATCTCTTCATAATTTACCTCCCAGAAAAAATATTACTCTAACCCCCTCTTATCCTAAGCTCCTTAATCAACATAGTGAGGAGCCTCAATGTTAATAACCTCTTTATTTATTACATGAAAATAATTCATATTTAATAAATAACAACACTCATCCATAAGTACAATCCTCGTTATTGTAATAAAGACACTTATTAATATATCTCAACTTGAGATCCAAACAATACAATATTCTTCTCTTCATATCCATATGAGTCTTTTTCCCACATTATATAATACTCAACTACCTACCACTATTGTTTAACCACATATGTGGGATAAATACATTTATTATAATATTGATATTAAGTACAATATTATAGTATTAAATTCTTAAATTGGGTACCTAACATTCCATCCCCTTACAATAGTTTTCATCCTTCAAACATAATAATATACTAAATAATATAATATTTTGAGCCATGCTATGAACTATTAATAATTTTGATCTTCCTTCCATCCCAATGAAACTTTGATTGGTGGTGGTTTTCATTAATACAGAAAAATAATTTTATCATTTTAGTATCCAAAAGTAATTGTTGGAGGCCTAAAATTACCTTTATACCCTAGGAGTAGCAATCCCCCATGATTATATTTTTTCTCTTCACCTCCTCTAAGCAGAAGTGTTTCATGGTCTCTGCCTTGTGTAGAGTGTCAATCCTAGGATGTTTGGGGAGCAGTGGATGCAACTCTTTTAGATGACCTTTGGGATTTTTTACCATGGTTGGATCCTTACTTTGATGTAATATTTTGGTTCTTGTCCTTACTCACCTCCTATTATAGCCTACTATATCAGGTATGTCTTGCTAGAGAAAAGAAATAAAGAAGAAAAAAAAGAAGTAAAATCTAACTATCCTATCTAAACTACCTTCAAATGGTGATGTGCCAAAGATCTAATAGACTCTTTATGCCATGGAAATTTTATTTGAACACATGTATAGCATTCTAACAATACACGAGGAACACCTGTCCCTACAAGAACATGAAGAAAATATAACACCCATGCTAGAATTAAGATAGAGATTTCATAAGTTGTCATAGATTCTATTAGGTGTGAAATAAGAGTTACATACATGTAGAGAGAAGAGGTTTGAAAACTATTTGATTGGCAAGGAAAGACTCAAGCTTGGCCATGACACAGGAAATAATGAAGAAAAACACCATTAAAAGAATGGATGAATTTTGATAATAATGATGAGAAGAAATATACATATTTATAAATAATATATGGGATCTTTTCCCCCTAAAATTCCCCCTCTCAAAATTTCTTGCTCATGGCTCTCTTGCATTAATGGTGCACAATATTGAGGTTTTTAGGCTTGGAGTTACTAGAGATAATGATATGGAATACAATTACAAACAGAATACAAAAGGCTTGCATGAATGAAAACTTAATTTGTATTACCATAACATACCTATAAATAGGTATTACAAAGTTATCTATCAGATAAGACTGCATTAAATGTTAATGGTTACAAAGCTTATCCACTTATCTGATACAATAACTATGAAATAAAACAAGTACTATTAATCCCTATCATTCCTCCCCATTGAGAAAGCATTGGTCCCCAATGCATACAAGTGTGGAAGAGAAATATGGGTAGCTAAGGAGTGTCGGGTACAACCAAAAATGCACTCATGTTACAAAATAAGAAGACCAAAATGACGAACTTGAGAAAGTCTTTAGAAAACCAAAAATTGATAGTGACACTAAATTAGGCTTATAAAATATTCTCAAACGATTGTAAACACTGTTATATCGGTGAACAGTTGGATGGGTACCTCAAATCGGTAGAAGAAAGCAACATTGGATGGACAATGAAGATGCTAGAGAAAATTCCTCAAATTATGTACACCAAAATATGCTAGGTGGAATCAATGGCAGTTAATGGTGGTATGCATTTAATAATAGCAATGGTGGTATGCATTTAATAATAGCAATGATATGGAAATGTATTTAATGAAAGCAACAACATGAAAATGCATTTAATGAAAGCAACAACATGGAAATGCATTTAATGAAAGCAACGACATGGAAGTGCATTTAATGAAAGCAACGACATGGAAGTGCATTTAATGAAAGCAATGACATAGAAATGCATTTAATGAAAGCAATAGTGGTATGCATTAAATTTTTGTTTTTGAATGAACAATAGTGGAAAAATTAAATTAAATTAAAAATAATTTAATTTAATTTATTATTAAATTTACATTTAATGGTGAGTCGCACGCAAAAATTAAAAGAAAAATGTGCACATTAAAATAAAAATGCACATTTGGTGGTGGGCGTATTTTAATTATGGACACGCACATTAATTATGGCATGATTTTAATGATAGTGACAACGACGAAAAAACTAAATTAAATTAAAAAATTTTTAATTTAATTTATTTAATCATGGAGGGAAAATTAAATTAAACTAAAATAATTTAATTTAATTTAATTAATGGTGGAGGCCACGATTGAGGTCAGGTGAGAGGAATATATAGGTGGATTGCGGATGGGAAAATACCAAAAATGGTTTCAAATCATTGGAAGAGGGTTGTAAAATAGAAAAACTATTAGAATACATAGAAATAACTACAAACAATCATCAGATAATGCAAGACAAAACAAAATATGGATAGTTTTATGCCGAAAATGATCGGATCAATATCAAAAAATGTTTGATATGTGTGAAAAGTGATAGATATGGTAGTATGCTTGGAGATCAATGAGAGGATAGAAAATCCATGTTCGAATGGCGTCCTCACAAGCGATGAGCATGCGATTGTTGGAAAATCATGCTTGAAGTAGAAGCATCGAGTTGTAGGTGGATTGCAAAGTAGTGTGGGCAATAAAATCAAGTTGGATTTGTAGTTGCCATTATGTTCAAACTTCTACCAGGTAAAATATTCAAGCACATAGTCCAAAAAAGGTAATAAATTATGGACAAATGGTTGGATCTACCATAAAAAAGGTAAAAGAACAAATTAGAGGTGAAGTGGGTAATCCATAATACCAAAAAGTGCATTAGGCATGGTGACAATAGTAGAGAGTGATGGTAGCACTAGAAAAGGCATAATTTAAGGTTAAAGCAGAAGTTGGTTGTAAAGGTGAGACTGTGAAAAGTTGTTTTCTAGTGTGTAAGCATTAGATCCAAAAAAACAATCACCTTTGACACCAAAACGATAAGGGGTATGACATTTTTCATCACAAAGATGCTAGAAACTTTCAACATGTTCATATTTGCTGAGGTCAGCAATATATAAATGTTGAATATCATTAGAAACATCATCTAATAGCAATATGGTGGGCATTTCATCCATAGATCCTGGTTCAAGTATAGGTGTTGCTTCAAGTTTTGGAATAGGTAATTCATCAACAAAAGGAATTTTGGTAACAACTATGGCCATTTTAGCTTAGAGCTACTAAAATTTCGTAAGCATATCCGTGTAGTTCTTCTAAAGTTCCACGTGGTAAGCTTTGAATTGAGCATGGTGTCAAACTTAAAGTGTAAAAAGGACAACGAGCAAAAATGACAAGACAAAGGGTTGAGAAAACACAAACCCTAGCTATGGCAGGGTTTTCAAATCAATCAGAGTGCAAACCAAGCTCAAAAAATGTTTGTAAAATATATGTAAAAGTTTCATTGAACAATGGATGAAACCACCAAACCAATATCCACGGGAAGTATTTCTCATTCTTTTATTAACCAAACCTGGTCTAAAGAAGAGGATACTCTTCTAACCTTGTGCTCATCTCTGATACCAACGATATGGAACATAATTACAAACATAACATGAAAATATTACATGAATTAAAACTTAATTTTTATTAGTAGAACATGCCTATAAATAGGTATTACAAAGCTATCTATCAGATAATAATGCATAAAATGCTAATGGTTACAAAGCTTATCCACTTATCTGACACAACAACTATTATATAAAACAAGTACTATTAATCCCTATAAGATGAGTTATTGTTACCCATGATTGAAATCAATCATACATATTTATTTCCACTAATGCGCTTAGGTCCATAGTTGCTTCTCTAGAGAACTCATCATAGTGTATTAAATGTTATACCTTCTCATAGAGGGAGAACCATGCATCCATGAAATTGTACACGTTTGCATAATATGTGAAGACCTAAAATATTAGTGCATAATTGGAGGTAGTCTAACCAAAATATGGTTAACACCCCTCATGCATTCCTTAGTCTAGTTGGTGTTCTTCAGGGTAGTCTCTCCCTAATGCTTTATCCTATCATTTCTATTACCACTGTTGGTTGGATGTGATGTCATTTTATTTGGACATCCATCCCTAAGCGAAACTCTTCTTTTAATTCTCACTACTTTTATTTTATGATTTACTAATTTTTTTGTTATGCCTTCTTTATTTTGGGTCCCCACCATGTGGGTCTACTTACCAAGGTTTTTTTCCTACCTTTGTCTGCACTCTTCTTTGGGATCCAATTCCTCAAATTCTACCTAGGCTTTCATCTAGATATTGTATGGCTCAATATTCCAATGGAACCAACCTTTAAAAATGACCAAATGGACTTACTCCTCCCAAGTGTAGTGAGAATTTACTACAATAATCATTTTTTTCCATGTGTTGGTAGCATCTTATTGCTGGTCATAAAGTTAACTCTTCTTAATCCATACTTTATTTTGTTTGTGATTAATAGCATATCCATGGTTTTGGCTCCTTTGGTTCCATGTATATCCATAATAGCTATATTGTTGCATGTTGCCATATCTCCAAGATTTTTGCCTCTCATGGTGGTGTGGATGACAATATTCTATGACCTTGACTTGATGTTCTACTTTCTTTAACTCAAAATTTTGTTCCTCTATTTTAAATTCTTGTATGCATTGTTTTCTCATGTTCTTTTTTTTTTTTTTTTATGTATGCATGTGTTCTATGCATTTCTTGGATTTTGTTGTAGTTTTTACCACAAACTATGTTGAAATTTTTTCAATGAACTTTGTTATTGCTACTTCATTCTAGGATTTTATTTCAAGTTCTAATGCCTCTTCTTTAATATGTTTTCCTATAATAGATTCTTATTTTTCCTTGGATCCTTACCTTTGATATTAGTAAATATCTTGTACTATTTGTTTCTTGTACTAGAACTTCATGAACTTCTTTTGTATATCAATATTGATAGTACCCAAAGAACTTAACCAAGGATATAACCAAGAATAATTTTTGTATAACCCATCTCAATAGCATAAAATTATATATGTAAAATGTATTTTCCCATGGTGATCTTTAAATCTTAATAAATTTGAACATTTATACCCTCAAGTTGTATCTTTTATTTTCTTTGCCTAAACATGCAACCTCTTAGCCAAATATATATTGATAAAAATATTATTTTCTACTAGGGGTAATAGAAATAATGATATTTTCCCTTCAAGTGCTTCCATGAACCTACAAAATAGAATTTTTAATATTGAACAAATCCCTCTAACTACTCTTTGGCTTATTTGATGCCAAATATGTGGTTCCATCGACTTGCACATTGTCATCTATATCTTTTCTTTCTATCATATCCTCTTTATTACTTTTTTGTTCCTTTGAAAGCCTTTTTAACTCTTTTTCATATCCCTTGGTGGTGACCTTCAAACTGTGGTCCCACTAACTTAAGAATATATGCTCTAATTCATTCCACTTTTACTTATGAATATTATATATATATATATATATATATATATATATATATATATATATAAATAAAAAAAGCTTCCTCTTTTACAATGTTGTCAAGGTAATATTCCTTATCAAAATATAGAGATATAAAATTCATCTAATATTCTTGAACATCAATATCATCTTTCAAGAGAATATTGGCAACTCCATGAAATCAAACCTCCACCAAAAAAAAAAAAATTAGATTTTTCAAAAATAAAATTCCTCAGTTATCCTAATTCATTTCAATAAATAATTAAATCTATACTCAAACCAATAACTATTAATGCCCTATAGACTGTATACTTTTAGCAACGAATAATGGCCTACTCTATAGATATTTTTATTCTTCTTTTTTTACCATCATCTTAACAATTTTTAATGGATTGTAGATTTATCCTTCTAACAACTAATAATGATATAGTTTATGGATTTTTATGGATTGCTACCAAACTACGGACTAGGTACTACCAAACTATGAACACTACTATCATACTATAGGTTGGTACTCTGTTGTTAGAATAAATGAATATTCTCTTAAGTTCTATTAGGATAGACACACTTGAGTTTCCACTCCTCCATGTGTTAGGTGAACTTTCAGTGGTGTCTTCATCAGGTTTGATGAGTTTTTGTAATCCAATAGCTCTCAATGATCAACTTTGCTATTTATACAAAGTTGATGATTGGAATAAATCAATTAGTTCTACTATTTATTCATATTTTGTGTAATTATATGCATGTATATTTTGGGAAATTTTAACATGGTACTATAGCATGATAGATCTTGCTAGAATTTCTTCTTGGAGGTTCTAGGAGTTGGTTCTTTGATTCTTATGTTGGCTTCTCCAATTTTTTTTTCCTTGGATTTAAGCCCTCAATAAGTTCTTCTTATATATAGTTTTTTGCTATATCTTTTTTGATATATATATATATATATATATATATATATATATATATATGGTGTGTGTGTGTGTGTGTGTGTGTGTGTGTGTGTGTTATTCTTTCTCATGTTAAAAAATAGAAAAGTTTGATTGACTGTTGAAGTAAATATTTTTATGTCTAGATTATACCCATTCTAATATATATTAAAAAAAAATTCTCCAAAAAGGAACACCTTATTCAAGCATTTTTTTTTAAAGTTTGATTAAAAGGAATTTATTTTCCTTTCTTTAAGGTCATTCGTATTTATAGGAGAAGGATTTTTTTTGGTTGTTGCTCTCAGAGAAGTGTTTCCACATTCTTGAATCGAGGCACCCATATTTTTTGGGCACCATTTTTACGTGATGCCAATGATTTCCATATCTCCTTTCATAGAGATATGAAATCTTAGCTCTCCATCTATAATGCTTGGTGCACCTTAAATTAGGATTATGCATAAAGGTTCGGCCATGAAATCTATTTATAAAATCAAGGCAAATTGTCTTGGAATCTCGAAAAATTATGTGGAAGTATACATGGCGAATTGAATTTATTTATCTCCAAAAAATTTCAAACCGTGGTGAATTGCATTAATTTTTCTCCAAAAATTTTCAAACCATGGTGAATTTTTCTGTGTTGGGGGCTATGAATATCAGTTTGCAAAATCTAAAAATGTACGGTAAACTTAAAAGCTTTAGGTCAACATGAAATACTTTTAGCCTTTATGCTTTATGATGTATGACAATAGATTGTAGGCATGATGATCGACTACAGACATGATGACTGGTGGCATGCATGACCATCGTTTGTAGGCATGACGATCGATTGCAAGTATACTGATAAATTATAGAAATACCAATCGATTTTAGGCATGACTATCGATTGTAGGAATGACAATCAATTACAAGAATGTTGATCGATTGTAGGTATGATGATCGACTATAGGTATGATGATCGACTACAGGAATATCGATCGGTTGTAGGCATGATGATCGATTGTAGGAATGATGATCGACTGTAGACATGATGATTGACTATAGATATGATGACAACTGGTATACATGATGATAGGTTATAGACATGATGATTGGTTGTAGGTATGCCAATTAGGTTCAGCTATTACGATCGATTGTAGGAATGATGATCGACTGCAAACATGATGATCGACTATAGACATGATGACCACTAGTATACATGATGATAGGTTGTAGACATAACAATTGGTTGAAGGTATGCCAATTAGGTGCATCTATGACGATCGGTTGTAGGAATTCTGATTGATTGCATGCATGACGATCGGTTATAGGCATAACGATCGATTGTAGGTATGATGATCGATTACAAGAATGACGATCGATTGCAAGTATGACAATTGATTATAGGCATGACTGATTGGCTTATACCGATACACATTACTCTGCAACTAATCATCTTATACTGATTATCTTGCACTAATCGACACTCCTCTACAATCGATCAACTTATGTTGAAAACACTCCTCTACAAGCTTATCAAATTTTTTGTTGTTTCAGAGCTAAATTTGAGTTATATTATTTTAGATGTATGTTTATTAGTACCCACTATAGTATATATATGGGTAGTATATGAGACGATTTGGGCGGGAAAATTAAAATCATTTATAATTTGAAGGTGAATTAGGTGGGAAAATCAAAATTATTTATAAATTTGAGGTCGACGAATTAAAATAAAAATATTTTAATTATTATCAATGATGAGTGAATTTACCCCAAAAACACTTCCACCTCATAAATTTTGTGCGAATGGGCCCTAGTGAAAAAATCCAAAATTAGCCAATTTAAAATCTTGAAAATCCTAAATAAAGCTAATTTATGATATTTCACACTTATGTATAACCCTACCTTAGAGTCTCTTCTAACTTTCGGTTGTTGCCTACATGTTGCTCTTGGAGAAGCATTTTGATGCTCTTAATCAAGGCACGCATATTTTCTAGGCCCCATCGATCGTGACGCCAACGATTTCCATATCTCCTTTCATTAAGATATGAAATCGTAGCTCTTCATATATAACGCTTGGCACACCTTAGAGACTCTTTCAAAATTCATAATTTTTAAAATTTATCTTTTTAGTTATTTTCATCACGTCAGTTGCATTTACTCCATATTTAATCGACATATCTTGCTCTTCACTGTCGTTACTTTTGCATATCGGTGATCTCCATAGGATATGCTCTTAAATAAGTATACCTTTTAATCATCGATAATCGGTGGATTTGTTCTCAGTTCATGATTTTCAACAACTCTCCTTCATCCTATTTAATTTATCTACGTTCCCTATTTTATTTGCCTTGTTTTATTTCTCTTTAGCTTAATTTCTCTGACGAATATCTATGCAGAGAAAGTTTTTTATATTGCTCAAGATATTGTGTCTGAATGCTGAAGGAGTAACTAATGGTTTTTTAATATATTTCTTCTTCCTTGTTTGTCTATCCTGCCCTTTTTCTACAGGTTTCGTTCCTCTCTACCTAGGCAGAATGAGGTAGTATCAAGTTTGATATAAGTTTGATATAAGTCATTTCATTTGTTTGTTGTTCTTTGCCTTGTTCGTCTCTATTATTTTTTCTACAGGTTTCAAGGTCCTTTCTCTAGTGAAAGTTACATCTTAGAGACATTCATCTGTGATTTTGGCATCACCAAAAAAATAAGCACTCAACCTGCCTTGGACGGTCTGGTTGAAGGGTTCTTTCACCAACAAAAGCTACCTCTTCGAAATATGTGTCTTTAAGATCTACATTAGCAAAGGCATCCTATACAAGGGCTTATCGAAGACATCATCTAGAATCAACGAAGGCTTCGTCTCCTCAACTTTCATCTTCGTGCGAACAACGAAAAAGTCTTCTCAAAAGTGCATCGAAGTGTAATGGTCTTATTTTAATTTCATTCATTCTATAAAATATTTGTATGGGTTTTTTCTTCAATTTTGAAGGAAAAAATCCATTTGTTTTCCTTCCCTAAAGTTTTATTTTAGCTTTAAAATTATCACTCATTTTTTCACTTCACCTCCTTCGAGGGAGAATAGTGAAACGAGTCCTTTGTAAGCTAGTAAATAAAAATAAAAATAAAAAAATTTGGGGAGGGGGGGGGTTCAGGTGCTTTTTTGTGCACCTTATGGTTTTTTTAGGTGGGTGTTCTTCTATGTGTTTTTAAAAGTCTTCCTTCTTCACATCTCTCTAATCAAATCCAAAGTAAAAATTTTAATTTAAAAAAATATATATTGCTTATAGTTAATCATACAATAATTTTTTGCTAAAATAATTTTCTTCTAATCAAAGGTTTCAATTCATAGCTTACTTATTATTATTAGTTTGAATCATTATTTTAGTGTTGTGATCAAATTAATCCTAATAATATTTCTTAGTAAGCAGATCATTATATGAAAATATTTTATTGATTACAAAGTTTCTTACAAAGAGTTCTTATTAAAAAAAAAAAATTAACAATATATTTACCTCTTTCTCAGACTTTGAAATCTAATCTAAAAATATTTTTTGAATATTTCAAGAGACAAGTATTTTATCTCCTCTCACCCATATTGGTAATCTAATATAGCTTATAGTTTCCCTCACGTAAGGGTGGGTTATTAAGATTACCACTATAGGTCTGGAAGATATAGCCTATGTTCCAAGTATCTTATCTAAACAATACTTATAGTTTCCCTCTCATCAGGGTGGGTATTTGATATAGATAGATATATTGGCCTGTCATATTTGTTCTCTTTAAAACAATATTAAAATTCAAATCTCCTCAATACTTATAGTTTCCCTCTGATTAGGGTGGGCATTTCTGAGTTATTTGATGTATCTTAAAAAGGTTTGGCATATTTATTCTCATTAGCCTCAAAATAATATCAATTTTCCTCAAATTACTTATAGTCTCCCTCTCGTTAGAGTGGGTAATTTTAAGGCATTTGGTTAGTCGTTTAGGCTTCTATAACTAATATCCATTGCATTCTCTAAATTAAAGTTAAATGGGGGAACTTTGGGTTAACTTCAATTCAAAATGAACGTAATGAATACAATTGATCCTCTCACTCCACATAACTACCATACATGGAATCCCAAAATTTTAAATCTCATTTCTCAAAAAGGGCTCACTCACCTTTTAGAATAAAAACAACTTGAGTTTGAAAAATAATATGAAATATTTATTTACAAAAAGAAAATGTATGAAACTATAGGAATTATAAGCTCTAATGTAAGTGAAAGCTTGTGGTTTCATATTACAGATTGTAAAAATCCTTATTAAAGTTGGGAGAAACTAAAGACCTTGTTTGTAAAAGTAGATCAAATTATATCAATGCAACTAGAAGTAGAATTAACAACTCTATCTCCTGGGGACTTTAGTAATATTGTTGACTTCCTCATCAAATTCAAAGAGATCCTCACTCAATACAAAGGTAGTGGGAAGAATAAGTCTGAAGAATAATACATTTATCTAATCCTTTCTAAACTAAATGGTGTATTTCAAATCTTTGCTACGACATTTCTATCTACCAAAGATGCTCTTGGTGCAACCTTTAAAATGCCCTGTTTAGAATATTTTTATGATACACTAACTAGGGAAGAAAAAAACTTGCAATATATGAAATATCTTCTTCTTCCTCTTCCTCAAAATCCTTAGTAGCCTCCACGTTTTCTAAAGAAATTTTCAAAAATAAGGAAAATAATCCCATAACTTGTACTCATTGCAAAAAGAATGGTCACTTTGTAAACAAATACTAGAAAATATTACAACAACTAGAGGCAACTATGAAGGATAAAAATATAGAAAATAATAAGCAAATAGGGAAATCCCTAAATGTTCAAGGGAAAACCTCCAATTATTCCTCTAATTACTGGATCCTATATTCTGGAGCTACTCATCACATGACTACTTCAGATGAGTCATTCTCTTCTATCTCCTCAAGTTCTACATGTAGCATAGAAGTGGGTGACTCTTCCTTTATCCCAGTAAAAGGAAATGGGGACAACCATTTATGGTGGCCCTATAAATAATGTTCTCTATGTTACAAACATTGCCACAAAATCTCTTCTCTGTATATCAGATTTGTACTTCTGGATAGGGAAAAACAATTCTCTTATCTCCAATAAGAGTTGAGATAAGAGACTTTCAAGATCCCCATTATCTCATAGTAAAAGGATTCATTGATCAAAACACTCACCTATTTCACTTCAAAGGATTCAAAAATTCAAAAGGGACCTCCTGTTTTGTGGCTCATGGAGATCTTGAAAGTAAAATTTGGCATGAAATGTTTGGTCATCTTAGTTACAACTACCTAAAGGAATTGAGCTCCCATAATATGGTAATAGGTTTAGCCCAAGTATCTTCTATTGATGGATTTTGTCCTGGATGTGCCCTTGGAAAGCAACATCAAGATACTTTCCACCCAAGTAGTTCTCTAAAAGCCTCATCGCCTCTAGAATTAATCCATAGTAACTTGATGTTTTTTCCATAACCTTCTTTCAAAGGAGCAAAGTATGCTCTAACCTTTATTGATGACTTTTCTAGAAGAACTTGGGTCTAGTTCTTGAAATATAAAAGTGATGTTCTATACCACTTTAAATTCTTTAAAGCCATAGTTTAAAATCAAGCCTCTTACAAAAACAAGCAAATTCGCATAGATAATGGGAGGAATACTGCAGTAATGAGTTCTCCATATTTCTATCAAATAATGGCATAATTCATCAAAATTTTGTCTCCCATAATCCTTGAAAAAATGGCATTTCATAAAGGAAAACTAAAAATTAAAAGAAATGGCAAATTGTGTGCTCCATTCAAGAGATCTTCCAAAAGTTTTTTGGGTAGAAGCTATTAACTGTGCCAATTATATTCAAAATTGCACACCTCATGAAGCTCTTGATCATTTAACTCTTGAAGAAGCATGGAGTGGTTCAAAACTAGATGTTTCCTTCTTCAATATTTTTGGGTGTACTACTTAGGCACACATCCCAAAGAAGAAAAGGAATACTCTAGATAAGAAAAATAGAAAGCTAATATTTGTTGGTGATTGTGAGGAAATGAAAGCATATAGTCTCCTTGATCCCTGAACTCATGAGGTATTTTTTCATAGGAATGTACAATTTGATGAAACATTACCTTAGAAAGATCCTCAACTTTCCTCTTCCTCCATTGAGCCTTCTCCTATAATAAATCCTCAATATTATGAAGAACCAACTCTAGAGGTTAACTTAGAGATTGATAATTAATATGGGGAACCTATAACTCCAACTCAATTTCTTTCCACTTCTTCTACTCCTTCCTCTATGCCAAAATGGGCCCGCACCATTGTTAAAGAAGCTACTCCTTACATCCAAAATCTTCCATCATCCAGATCAACCAACTCCATAGGCACTGGTCTTATTTTTCAGTCTATTTCCTATGATCCTCAATCCTTCAAAGAAGCAAATGGTATTAAAGAATGGGATGATGCCATGGAAAACGAATTCTCTTCCTTAATCAAAAACAAAACTTGGGATTTAGTCCCCTTGCCTAAAGGAAGGAAATTAGTTCATTGTAAATGTATTTACAAAAAAAATTATGGTCCTAATGGAGAAATTAACAAATACAAAGCTCACCTAGTAGCCAAAGGTTTCTCTCAAATTGAAGAAATTTATTATGCCAAAACCTTTTATCCAGTTGCTAAAATGGATTCTGTAAAACCGGTTCTTGCTTTGGCTGCTTCCCAAAAGTGGTATGTATTTCAAATGGATGTAAAAAGTGCTTTCTTACATGGGGATTTAAATGAAGAGATATACATGGAACAACCTGTTGGTTTCACTCAAGACTTCTCTCTTGTTTGTAGGCTAAACAAGTCTCTCTATGGTCTCAAACAAGCTCCTAGAGCTTGGTATGAAAATATGGACTCATTCCTTCTTTTCGTAGGTTTTTTTCATTGTGAGTCTAATAACACAGTCTACACTTGGAGAGATGAAGTAAAAATCACCATTATTTTTTTATATGTTGATGATCTTCTAATCACTGGTAGTATCTTCGATCACATTCAAACTATAAAAGACTCCTGAAGAACACAAGCTTATACTGAGAGGGGGGTGAACAGTATAAGACCTCTTTTTACTTTTTCCTTTATACTTCAAAATAGTAAAGCAATATACCCAAAGCAATATCAAAACAATGCACAAAATCATCCACAAAGTGACCAATTTTAACGTGGTTCACCCAGAATGCCTGGGTTACGTCCACAAAACTTTTCTCTAAAAGTTATCTCAAAGTTCTTTGGGAAACCTTCTCAATTACAATGTTTATGAGCCTCGTCCCAAAGGAGACACCTTCCCATGATCTAAATTTATGAGCCTCTACTCAAAGGAGATACCTTCCCCCAATCTAAATTTATGAGCCTCTACTCAAAGGAGATACCTTCCCCTCTACTCTAGAAATGATCCCTCAGAAGATCAACTACCTCTACCTCTTGCCAGCACATGGAACTCCTTTCCACCTAAGACCTCCTATCCTTAATTCTTAGCCTAAGAGACCTATGCCTTCTATGATCACGTCCATAGTAGCTCAGATACCTATACCAAACACAGTCAGTCGGTCTAGTACAAGTCTTTCTCTGTCTATCAGATCTGTCCAACTCTATGAACAAATCAATCCTCTACACACAAGCCTTCTCAAAGACTTGCCAAAACTGTCCTCAGGTTCTTCTCAAAGAACCAATACACCTATGTCCTCAAGTTCTTTGATAGAACTCTCAAAAACTCAACTCACAAGTCCTTTGCTAGGACCTGCCCAAATCTGCTCACAAGTCCCCACCGAAACCTGTCCAAATCTGCTTACAAGTCCCCTCTAGAACCTGTCCAAAACCTTCTCACAAGTCCCCATTGGAACCTGTCCAAAACCTTAGCAAGCTCACCAAGAAAAACTTGCTTAGTATGAACTCACAAAGAGAATTGTTAGAGACCCAATGTGATTCATAAACCTCATAGAAGCATAAAGAGAATTGTTAGAGACTCAATATGTTCTATACTTAACTCCCAATCTCAATCTCAAATCTCATAGAAACATAAAGAGAATTGCTAGAGACCCAATGTGTTCTATACTTAACTCCCAATCTCAAACTCAACTCAATATCAACTCAAACTCAATCTCAAAAGAATAAGATAGATGTAGTATGTTTTTCTCAAGAATATGAAACACAACCCAACAATTTCCAACCATGCAATATCTCATATAACAATGATGCTTATATTATTTTTACCAACAACTAGGGTTTCATCATCTCAATGCAAGTAGCAAGACTTACTAATATAAACCCTAGTGCAAAAATGCTTCCTCTTACTCAACCAGAATTATGCATTTACCCAAAAATTCATCAAAGACTTTAATGCATAACCAATCTTCAATATCCAGAAAATAATACCTAGTAGACAACCTTTTCACTCCAAACTTAATTTCAAAAAGTATAACATAAACAACATACATGGAAGAAGTTGCCCATACCTTTACTTTGATGAAGAAGGAGAACTCAAAATCTGTCACAACACTAACTCTCAATTTGCCACCAATTAGAGTTAGCAACTATACAATTATACACAATAATAAAGATCCAAATATAACACCTTATTTCTCCAACTTACTAAAAACACCAAAGTACAATAACATACAAAGTAAAACCTCTTTACACCTTATTACTCCACATAAACATTAACCATCAATAAACCAATGTCAAAATAAAAAATGATACCTTAACCTTATACCTCTCATGTAATCACAACCACCATTCTTTGCACACCGTGACCAAAAGGAAATTCCCAACGAAGAGAATCAAACTAGGAACCTCTACCATCTAGTGCTTTCACTTAAACGCCACCGTCGTTGGGTCATAAGTGCCCAATGAAATAAAACACCGCTGCCCTCTCTTTTATCTTCCTTTGACACCAAGAACTTGGAAAACGTAAACGTCTTCCACAAACCGCATGCAACAATCCACTGTCATCAAGCCAAAAGGTAAGGATGTAGCCCAAGCTCAAATCTGAGTTTGCCAAACACAGTCTCCAAGACACAGAACAAGCACGATATCAAAGACGTCAACGGAGATCGAAAACATAGAGCAAGCTCAACTCGAATATACCAAGCATTGTTCGAAGGAAATAGAGCAAATGCAAATTACGAACACCAAGCGCAAATCGAACGAAATAGTGCAAATGCAAATCACGGATGCCAAGCGCAAATCGAATGAAAATAGTGCAAATGCAAATCATGGATGCCAAGCACAAATCGAACGAAATAGTGCAAATGCAAATCACGGATGCCAAGCGCAAATCGAACGAAATAGTGCAAATGCAAATCACGGATGCCAAGCGCAAATCGAACGAAACAACTACAAATCACGGATGCCAAGCGCAAATCGAATGAAACAGAGTAGCCACAAATCACAGATGTCAACATTAATCAGAGGTGCTCACTTTTGAAAATCATGCCACCTTATATAGCAATTTTTCCTTCACTGTTTGACGTTGGCGCTCTTCCAACAATGGCAACAAATCGGCAAAAGAATTCTTGTTTCTTCCGTTGCTTAAGGGTTGAAAGAACCTTTAATAATAATTATTATTATTTTATTAATAATAAATTAAACTTGGACCTTTGACAAAGGTTTGAGTTAATTTAACTATTAATAATACACATGGACCTTTGCATTAAGTTAAGCTTGGTTTTAATAAAAACCCTTAATGAGTCCAAATGGTTTTAAGAAAAACCTTTAGCCTTGTCACCATGGTTTTAATAAAAACCCTTTATTCTTGACATCACACTCTTTTGAAATCAACACAAAAATGCCTTTTGACATCAATGACAACTTATACATTTGAGCAAAGGCAATGTACCCAAGGTACCCAAAATTGCCAACAACTCCCTCTCTAAAAAAATTGATATGGCTAATCTAGGTTTAGATCATTACTTCCTTGGGATCTAAATAAATAAAAAAATGCAGGTTTTTTATTGTGTCAACAAAAATACACTCTAGATCTTCTTCAGAGGTTTAAAATGTGATACTGGAAACCTTCTCCTACAAATTTTCAATCTGGAATAAGTCTAATTACTTCTTTCTCATCCCCTCTATGTGATGCAACTCTATACTGTCAGCTTGTAGGGAGTCTGTTAGACCTTACTCATACTCATCCAAATATCTCATATATTTTTGGTCGCATATCTAGATTCTCCCATCAACCTCACTTTAGTCAGCTTATAGGGAGTCTTGTAAGGAGTAGCTTATTTAACAATGGTGTGGGCCCATTTTGGCATAGTGGAAGGAGTAGAAGGAGTTGAAATACATTGAGTTGGAGTTACAGGTTCCTCATATTGATTATCAATTTCCAAGTTAACCTCAAGAGTTGGCTCTTCATAATATTTAGGTTCTACTATAGGAGAAGGCTCAATTGAAGAATAATGGGATTGAAGATCTCTTTGAGGTAATTTTTCATCAAATTGGACATTCCTATGAAAAAAGACCTCATGATTTGATGGATCAAGGAGCCGGTATGCTTTAATTTCCTCAAAATAACCAACAAAGATGAGCTTTTTGCTTTTCTTATTGAGAGACTTAATTTTCTTCTTTGGGATGTGAGCCCAAGAAGTACACCCAAAAATATTGATGAAGGAAACATCTAGTTTTGAGCCAGACCATGCTTCTTCAGGATTTAAATGGTCAAGAGCTTTATGAGGTGTGTGATTTTGAATATAATTGGCATAGTTAATAGCTTCAGCCCAAAAAACTTTTGGAATATCTCTTGAATGGAGCATGCAATTAGCCATCTCTTTTATCCTATTTTTCCTCTTTGCAATACCATTTTGCTGAGGATTATGGGAGAGAATATTGATGAATGATGCCATTATTTTATAGAAATATGGAGAACTCATTACTGCAGTATTCCCCCCATTATCAATACAAATTTTCTTGATTTTACAAGAGGCCTAATTTTCAACTAAGAATTTGAAGACTTTAAAGTGGGATAGAACATAAATTTTATATTTTATGAAGTAGACCCAATTTCTTCTAGAAAATTCATCAATAAAGGTTAGAGCATATTTTTCTCCTTTGAAAGAAGGTTCAAGAAAAGTCATCAAGTCACTATGGATTAGTTCTAGAGGGGATGAGGCTTTTAGAGAACTACTTGAGTGGAAAGGATCTTGATGTTGCTTTCTTAGAGCACATCGAGGACAAGATCCATCAATAGAAGAGACTTGGGGTAAACTTGTTACCATATCATTAGTGCTCAGTTCCTTTAGGTAGTTGTAACTAATATGACCAAACCTTTCATGCCCAATTTTGCTTTCAATATTTCCATGAGCCACAAAACAGGAGGCCCCTTCTAGATTTTTGAATCCTTTGAAATGAAATAGGTGAGTTTTGTGATCAATATATCCTTTATCTATGAGATAATAGGTATCTTGAAAGTCTCTTATATCAACTACTATTGGAGAGAAGAGATTTCTTTTCCCCTTTCCAAAAGTATAAATTTGATATATGGAGAGAAGATTTATGGAATTTTTTGTAACATAGAGAACATTATTTATAGAGCCACCATCAATGATTATGACCTCATTTCCTTTGACTGGGATAAATGAAGAGTCACCCACTTCCATGCTACATGTAGAACTAGAGGAGATAGAAGATAATGACTCATTTAAAGCAGTCATGTGATGAATAGCTCTAGAAAAAAAAACCCAGTAATTAGAGGAAGAATTGGAGGTTTTCCTTTGAACATTTAGGGCTTTCACTATTTGCTTTTTATTGTATCCCTTTTGATCCTTCATAGCTGCATCTAGTTGTTGTAATCTTTTCCAGTATTTGTTTGCAGAATGGCCATTCTTTTACAATAAGTCCAAGTTATGGGATTCCTTTCCTTATTTTTGAATTTTTATTTTAGTAGAGGTGGAGGTTAATAAGGCTTTGGAGGAAGAGGAAGAGGAAGATATATCATATCTTGAAATTTTTAGTTCTTCCCTAGTTATTCTATTACAAAAATATTCTAAATAGGGCATTTTAAAGGTTGCACCAAGAGCATCTTGTGTAGATAGAAAGTTGGTTGTAAAGATTTAAAATACACAATTTAGTTTAGAAATAATTAGATAAATGCATTCTTCATCAGTATTTTTCTTCCCACTGCCTTTGTATTGAGTGAGGACTTATTTGAATTTGGTGAGGAAGTCAACAATATTGCTAAAATCTTCAGGAGACAAAGTTGTTAGTTCCTCTAGTTGCTTTTATTCTAATAGGTGTGTGAGCCCTTTTTGAGAAATGAGATTTAAAATTTTGGGTTTCCATGTATGGAAGTTATGAGGAGTGAGAGGATCAATTGTATTCATTTTTGCAAAGAAGATTGAATTTTAACCAATATACCCCCTTAGAACTTCAATATTATTAATGCAATTTGAAAGAAGAGATGTAATATTTTGTTTTAATGTCACAATCCTCCACTTACCCACCCTAACGAGAGGGAAACTATAAGTAATAGAGTTTTGTTAATTAAAATTAGCTTATAAGCAAATTCCTATACCTAAAATTTATTCTTCTCAATATCTGCTCTTACGTGAGGGAAACTATTAAGTAATGAGATAAAAAATATTAGGAGGATAGGCTTTAAATGCAAGTGTGATCATCCATATTTGGATGAAGGAATATCTCAATGACTCGCCCTTACGAGAGGGAAACTATAAGTAAGAGATAAATCCAACATGGAAAAAAATGGTGATCGAAAAATAAATGCCAAACCTTTATACTATATATTTCAAAAACCCACCCTAACATGAGGGAAACTATAAGTTTTTGAAGATATTTGTACGTGGAACGTAGGCAAAATATTTTGAAATTTTTAGGAACAAAATTGATAATTTTGCTTTAAAAGAAATTTTTTTAAGTGCTTCTTTAGATAAGATATGAGATTTCCAAGAGCAAAAAGAACTTAGATTTTTAGAGCATATAAAAAAAATCAGCAAAGTTAAAATAAAATTATCAACTTTTAATTATGATTTTTAATAGATTTAGTCCATATAACATATAATTTAGGAATAAAAATTATGCACTTTAATTATTATGTTACTTAATTTTGGAAAAAAAGAACTAGAAATATAAAAGAAATACAATCTAAACCGGAAAATTTAAAAAAAAAAACAGCAAAGTTAAAATAAATTTATCAACTTTCAAATATTCTTTCTAATAGATTTAGTCCATATAACATATATATAAGGAATAAAAAATTATGCACTTTAATTATTATGTTACTCTTTTTTTTTTTAAAAGAGAAGAACTAGAAATATAGAAGAAAGACAAGAGGATCTCCCTCAAAAGACAAGAAATGGTGCAAAAAAATAGCACCCTTACCCCCCTATAAAAGACTTTGTATTTCTCATATTTACAAAAGATGATGTTCACTTTTAAATAAGCCTTTGAAGACTTAGGAAAAAGGGATGTGAAAGAAAACTTTCGAAATGAAGGTATGCTAGAGAGGAATACAAAGGAACGAAAAAAGGAAGGATAATATTGCATGAAGACCAAAGTGCTTGCAGAAAGCTTAGAATAACATTAAAAAATATACCCTTTTGATTATGTCTGGACACCCTGCATGAAAGAAATTATTTGCAATAAATGAAGGACAATTCAGAGAGAGTCTTAGCGTTGATTTGAGGAGAAATAGGAGAGTTTCACATCTGCAAAATCCGCATACCTAGCGTGTCATGGAGAAACCGAAGGCTGGTGATACAAGGATCCACGCTCACAGCTTCTACTACTCATCCTCTATATTTGATATACCTCTAGAAAAATACAATACGAAGGTGAAATAGATATTATCCTATTATCAAGAATAAAATAATATGAAACTATTGCAAATGATATAAGCTTTAAGATATTACACACTAGATCTTTGAGCATAAAAAAAAATGAATGCAGTGCGAAATATGGAGGAGGTGAATGAGATTTTAAAGGACTTTTAAAAATATTTGTTAGCCATTGCCAAAAATAAATCCCAAAAATAGTTGGATTGGCGACTCTCTACCAATGCCAAATCGAGAGACGTTATCTTCAAATGGTGCTTTAGAAAATTTTTTAATTAAAACATTTTAAATGCAACTAAAGAGGATGACTTTTCAATTAGACATGGCAGACTAAAAAGATTTTTTTTAAATCTTGGTCAACATTCAATAAAAAAACCTCTAGTGCACCGATGGAGATTCGGAATAGAGGCAACATGAGAATGACATAGGCGCCAAAGGAAAGGGCCTTGCATATGATTCGTAAGCCATATTTGGTATCTGAGAGGTTATGGAGAGGCAGAATAGAGCAACATGAGAATGACAAAGGTGCCAAAAAAATTATACTCCTACTATTCGTGAGCTTTATTTGTTCTCTGAGAGCAAGTGCAACATAAGCGAAAGCTTCCTGCAAGGAAGATAAACACAACTGATAGGAAATAATATTTCCTATGATATCAAGCTTGATTCAAATATAGAAATAGAATATAATCGCATGAAGAGAAGAGTTTATCTATAAAGTTTTATGTATGAATATTTTCATAATAGAGTGTCTTTTTTTTGAAAAAAAAAAAAAAAAATCTATGAAAAGGAATGGGCAGCATATCTGAAAAAAAATTATAGTAGAAGACAATTTTTTATCAAAAAAAAACCACATACATAATTTTTTTTTCTAAAATATAGCTAAATAAAAACTATATATAAGATCTTGTTGAAGTCTTAAAAAAAAAGGAAATCCAACAGAAGATACGGAGAACCGAATCGAAAAAACCTTCAAGAGGGAATTCTAGCAAAGTCTATCTTGCTCTGGTACCATGTTAGAATTTCCCAAAATAGACATCCAAAGCATTACACAAAATATGAAGAAAAGAGTAGAACTAATTGCTTTATTCCAAGGATCAACTTTGTATAAAGAGCAAAGTTGATCATTGAGAGCCCTTGGATTACAACAACTCATCAAACCTGATGAAGACACCACTGAGTGTTCTCCTGACACATGGAGGAGTGGAAACTCAAGTGTGTCTATCCTAGTAGAACTTAAGAGAATATTCACTTATTCTAACATATTTCTCATCCAAAATGACAATTGCTAGCTTGAAAATGCTTAGCTTAGAAAGGTGTAAAAGTAAAATATTATATTAATTTGAGTAATAATTCTAAATTAAGAATTTATTTTAGCAATTTGATTGAAAGAGTATACCTCAAGTAACAACAAATAATATTCAAAGTATGCTTTAAGAGTTATATTATATATTTTTATGTTGAAGGATGAATTGGTTTGGAATCTCTAAAAGGATGGTGGATAGTTGATCAAGTTGGGATATAATGATATAGAGAAATGAAAAAATTTACTCCTAAAGATTTTCCTTGGAAAGATGTTATGTCTACTAATTCATAATGCCTCAACATTCCTTTGGTTATAAGTCCAAAGTAAAAGTGTTATAAGTGAGAGTCTACAAATAAGACGACCTAGAAATGTTAGACACTTGTTGTACCTTGTGTAAAAAGGATCTAGAAACATCAATTATTTATCCCTTTACTTATACCATTAGGCTCTACTTTTCATAAAAAATATGAATATATTGGCTAGCTCCATCAACATTGAAAGACTTGATAAAATATTGGATTAATTATTTCAAATCTAAAGCATTATGCAATCTATGTAGGATTGGTCATACCATTATTTATTGGAATTTATGGCTTGAAGGGAATAATATATATATTTTTTAAATATTCCTCAAAATCATGACCAAGTTGAAAATCATATTATTGCCTCTCTAACAAAATATTTATGAACATGGTGCTAATCATAGAAGTCTTAAGTGTAGAAACAATGTACGAGCCACTTGGTTATCAAATTTTAATATACATGGAATGGAACTTTGTGACAATGGAGTTGGCACAAAGGATTTGCTTCGATCTAGGGTAAAATAGAAATGTGTAGAATTTGGGTTCATTAAAATTAATTTTGATAGTGCTTTCAAAGTAAATGTGAGAAAGGTTGGAGTACGTTGTGTTTTGAAAATAATTAAGGTAAAATTTATATCAATTATGCAAAATCATATGGTACTTCAACTAACATCTATGTAGAGGATAGGGTAGTTCTTACAAAGATTAAAATTACCATTGAAAGAGTAGAAATATATTTCAATTAAGGGGTATTCATAAATTATTAATAATGATATTGTAAAAAATAGATGTGGCAATCAAATAAAAATTTAATATTATTTATTTCCCATCAACAATTATTATAGACAATATATTTAAAATATCAATATATTTATAGAGAATAAAATAACATAGAAAATTATTTATCCAGTTGTGGTGTTCATATTTATCTTTATAATATTAAAATATTAGAAGGCAACTGGTTGACTATGATATTATATATTAATTAAGATTATATCAATGATTTGACTATTTAAACATAATAATTCAAGGGAGATTAAGAATATCTTTGATAAAAAATCAAATTGGATATGATTTAATTGACCAAACAACAAATGCAATATTTTTTATTTTTATAATATTACACTTTTAGAGAAAGTGCAAGCCAAGTGTGATCCTCACTTTTTACTGTTTTATTTAAATAATAATAAGGAATGATTGTTATTAGTGTGAGCAGGTAACACATATAAGCAAGCAATGAGTCTCAAATCTTCTTGTTCTATATCTTTGGGAAATTTAAAAAGTAAAGGATTCATATGAGGAGAAGCTAGGTGACATGGTATGAAAGTCACTTTTGGCAAGTTCTCATTGGTAGTAAGGATTCCATAAATAGAAGTATAGATGCTCTTATTGGAGCCAAGAAAAAAATGGGATCATGAAAATCCTCTTATAATATATTAGAATTAAATTTAAATAAAGATAATGGGATCAACAAGTGGATTATAAAAATATTACATCCTAATATCACAAAAATTATGAGATTGGACACAAGGCAAGTCATTGCATAGTGAAAATTATGGAGAAAGAGATGGACAATTTTGGGCATGAGACAAATTTGAAGATAAATCATAGAGGTTATACCATAGTAGAAGCTATACTAGATCAAGTATTTTATACTTCCATGAAAGTAAAATAAAAGCACCTCTAGATTATAATATGTTGAAGGTGATTACAATTTACTTATAAAATCCATTAAAAAAATGAAGCACATAAGGGATGCAAAAATACAATGCTCATGTTCAAATTTACAAGGAACTAAAGGTGCTAAGAAATATATAAAAGGATAATTTTAAAACAAAGAAGGTAAAAAATGTCAACATTAATATAAAATCATCTTGATTTTTCTCAAGTAGTATAGAATCCTATCCTTGCAAAAAAAATGAAAGTAATGTACAATTTACTCCTTGCACTCTAGGGTTTCAATTGTAATTATAAAAAAAAAAAAATGACTACTAATGGTATCCATGGAAATTTAGGTTTGTTTGAGAGAAATAATAAAGTAATTACTATGGAGAATCATCCTTAAATTTAATGGTTTCCATGGCAATATTTAGGATTTTTATAGTATCATAAGAAAAAAAATTGTCATGGATTATCATGCAAAATCTTTAGGGATTCTAAGACAATTTTAAAAAGAAAGAACTTGTGAGGTTATTCCTTGCACTTCAAATTGTCTAGAACAACATAAATTTTATAAATATCATTATGAATAGCATAAAAAAAATATAAGAGATTGATGAAGAGATAAAATAATTATTAGGAATAAGAAAATGAGAGGAAGATCATTGAAACAAAAGCAAGAGAAAAGAAAACTTGAAGGGACATTGATTTGGAAAACCAAAAAAAAATATCAAAATTGTTAACAAGAAGTGGTTCTTAACCAGAAAATAAAAGTAAAAATTGATGATATAAATAATATCATGGAATATTATGGGTATGAGTAAGACCCCTAAAAAAATAATTATTAAGGAAGTAATAGATTGTTATAATATTATGATTATTTTAATACAAGACGAAAATTTAAGTAGGGAGGAATGTAAGGACACATTCGAAAAGATTTAGAATATGGGGTATTGTAAATTAGTTTCTTCTATGGAATATTCCAAAGGTATTGGAACAATATTAAATAAAGGTAAATGGAATTGACAATTGCTAGAAGCAAAGATTAATTATGTTGCTTGTAATTATTTTCAATAAAGATAAAATTATCAAAGTTGGGATTGTAAATATATATGTTCCAAATATCTATTTTTAGTGAAAGGCATTGGAAGGACCTTAGTATATGTTTTTCAAATACAATTATAAATCATAATTATGATCTATGGGTTCATATGGGGGACTTTAACACAGTTCTATCTCCTTTGGAAAATAAGGATGATACTCCTAGCCTAAATCATGGGAGGATTTTACTTCATTTATCAATTCAAATGGAATTTAGAATGCATTTCCTTCAAGATTTAAATATACATGGAATAATAGATACAATAGGAAAACTCCTATAGTAAAATTATTGCATAGATTTTTGTTATGTAATACATATTACAAGTAGAGTATACAATATCTATGGATAATTTATTATGAACATGGTCAAATCATAAGCACATTCTCTTGAGATATAATCTACGCAATAATGGTCATCCAACCCAATGTTGATTTTAGTTTATGTGGCTCCGAGACTCTAATTGTTTTCTAGATGTTTATGTTATGGTGGGATGAAGCAAGATTTGAAGGATAATGAATATGTATAATTTTGTTAAAAATATGAAGTACCTAAAGGGATAAATAAATATTTAGAATGTCAAATATTTTTGGTAACATATTTGAAATAAATAATAAATTAAATCTAATCTTCAACAATTTACAGTCTAGATAGCAGAAATCATTGGAATGATCCAAAATGATTCAAAGAAAGTAAGATAATTACTTTAAAATTATTATAATATATTAAAAAGGAAGAATCATTTAGTCAAAAAATTTAGGATCAGATAGATTAAACAAGGGGATAGAAACATCCTCTTTTCATGTTACAACCAAAACATATTTATATATCTATCAAATAAAATATATTTCAAAAATAGATGAAGGATGTATTGAGGAAGAATAAAGCATTAGGAAGGAAATAATAAATAATAAATTATTCATTTTAATAAAATTGGCATCCAAAACAACAACAATAATTTCCATATTCTTCAAAAAAATCCATTCCTTTTACATTGAATTTTATAATCCAACCTGCTAGAGCACTTCCTCTACCTACTCAACATGTCTTAGACCTAAAAAATAATGCTACACAACCAATCTACAACAATGATACAATGGGTTTTCCCATATACTCTATCATTGTATTAAGGTGCAATGAATTATGCCTTCATTTAGAGAATTTTTTTTAGACCTAAAACTTCCAATCATTATTGAATAAGAGGAAGAGTTAGAATCTAGACCAAATGTATCTCTTCACAATTTACCTCCCAGAAAAAAATATTACTCTAACCCCCTCTTATCCTAAGCTCCTTAATCAACATAGTGAGGAGCCTCAATGTTAATAACCTCTTTATTTATTACATGAAAATAATTAATATTTAATAAATAACAACATTCATCCATAAATATTAAGCACAATAATAATTTCACATTGAAACCTAGATATAAACACTAATATAGAGAATTTTTAATTTATAAATCAAACCCTTGAGGGAGTGCAACACCGTACAATCCTCCTTATTGTAAGGAAGACACTTATTAATATATCTCAACTTGAGATCTAAACAATACAATATTCTTTTCTTCATATCCATATGAGTCTTTTCCCACATTATATAATACTCAACTACCTACCACTACTGTTTACCCACATATGTGGGATAAATACATTTATTATAATATTGATATTAAGTACAATATTATAGTATTAAATTTTTAAATTGGGTACCTAACATTCCATCCCCTTACAATAGTTTTCATCCTTCAAACATATGAATATACTAAATAATATAATCTTTTGAGCCATGCTATGAACTATTACTAATTTTGATCTTCCTTCCATCCCAATGAAACTTTGATTGGTCATGGTCTTCGCTAATACGAAAAAATAATTTTATCATTTTAGTATCCAAAAGTAATTGTTGGAGGTCTAAAATTGCCTTTATACCCTAGGAGTATCAACCCCCCATGATTATAGATTTTCTCTTCACCTCCTCTAAGCAGAAGTGTTTCATGGTCTCTGCCTTATGTAGGGTGTCAATCCTAGGATGTTTGGGGAGCATGGGATGCAACTCTTTTATATTACCTTTGGGATTTTTTACCATGGTTGGATCCTTACTTTGATGTAATATTTTGGTTATTTTCCTTCCTCACCTCCTATTATAGCCTACTATATCACGTATGTCTTGCTAGGTAAAAGGAAGTAAGAAAAAAAAAATATTAAAGGAAAGAAGTAAAACCGAACTAGCCTATCTAAACTACCTTCAGATGGTGATGTGCCAAAGATCTAATAGACTCTTCATGCCATAGAAATTTTAGTTGAACACATGCATAGCATTCTAACAATACACGAGGAACACCTGTCCCTACAAGAACATGAAGAAAATAGAACACCCATGCTAGAATTAAGATAGGGATTTCATAAGTTGTCATAGATTCTATTAGGTGTGAAATAAGAGTTACATACATGTAGAGAGAAGAGGTTTGAAAACTATTTGATTTGCAAGGAAAGACTCAAGCTTGGCCATGACACAAGAAAGAATGAAGGAAAACACCCTTAAAAGAATGGATGGATTTCGATAATCATAATGAGAAGAAATATACATATTTATAAATAATATATGGGATCTTTTCCCCCTAAAATTCCCCCTCTCAAAATTTCTTGCTCATGGCTCTCTTGCATTAATGGTGCACAATATTGAGGTTTTTAGGCTTGGAGTTACTAGAGATAATGATATGGAATACAATTACAAACAGAATACGAAATGCTTGCATGAATGAAAACTTAATTTGTATTACCATAACATACCTATAAGTAGGTGTTACAAAGTTATCTATCAGATAAGATTGCATTAAATGCTAATGGTTACAAAGCTTATCCACTTATCTGATACAATAACTATAAAATAAAACAAGTACTATTAATCCCTATCATTCCTCCTCATTATAAAGCTTTGATCTCCAATGCATACAAGTGTGGAAGAGAAATATGGGTAGCTAAGGAGTGTCGAGTACAACCAAAAATGTACTCATGTTACAAAATAAGAAGACCAAAATGATGAACTTGAGAAAGTTTTTAGAAAACAAAAAATTGATAGTGACACTAAATCAGGCTTAGAAACTATTCTCCAACGATTGTAAACACTGCTATATCAGTGAACAGTTGGATGGGTCCCTCAAATCGGTAGAAGAAAGCAACATTGGATGCACAGTGAAGATGCTAGAGAAAATTCCTCGAAAGACGTACACCAAAATATGCTAGGTGGAATCAATGGAAGTTAATGGTGGTATGCATTTAATGAAAGCAATGACATGGAAATGCATTTAATGAAAGTGACAACATCAAAATGCATTTAATAAAAGCAACAACATGGAAATGCATTTAATGAAAGCAACGACATGGAAATGCATTTAATGAAAGCAATGACATGGAAATGCATTTAATGAAAGCAATGGTGGTATGCATTAAATTTTTGTTTTTGATTGAACAATGGTGGAAAAATTAAATTAAATTAAAAATAATTTAATTTAATTTATTATTAAATTTACATTTAATGGTGAGTCGCATGCAAAAAATTAAAAGAAAAATATGCACATTAGGTGGTGGGTGTGTTTTAATTATGGACACGCACATTAATTATGACATGGATTTAATGATAGTGACAATGATGAAAAAAATTAAATTAAATTAAAAATAATTTAATTTAATTTATTTAATGGTGGAGGGAAAATTAAATTAAATTAAAAATAATTTAATTTAATTTATTTAATGGTGGAGGCCACGATTGAGGTTGGGTGAGAGGAATATATGGGTGGATTGCGGATGGGAAAATACCAAAAATGGTTTCACATCATTGGAAGAGGGTTGAAAAATAGAAAAACTATCAAAATACATAGAAATAACTACAAACAATCATCAAATAATGCAAAACGAAACCAAATATGGAGAGTTTTATGCCTAAAATGATTGGATCAATATCAAAAAATGTTTGATATGTGTGAAAAGTGATAGATATGGTAGTATGCTTGGATATCAATGAGAGGATAGAAAATCCATGTTCGAATGGCGTCCTCACAAGTGATGAGCATTCGACTGCTGGAAAATCATGCTTAAAGTAGAAGCATCGAGTTGTAGGTGGATTGCAAAGTAGTATGGGCAATAAAATAAAGTTGGAGTTGTAGTTGCCATTATTTTCGAACTTATACCAGGTAAAATATTCAAGCACAAAGTCCAAAAAAGGTAATAAATTATGGATAAATGGTTGGATATACCATAAAAAAAGTTAAAATAACAAATTAGAGGTGAAGGGGGTAATCCATAATACCAAAAAGTACAATAGGCATGGTGATAGTAGTAGAGAGTGATGGTAGCACTAGAAAAGGCATCATTTAAGGTTAAAGCAAAATTTGGGTGTAAAGGTGCGATTGTGAAATGTTGTTTTCCAGTGTGTAAGCATCAGATCCAAAAAAAACAATCACCTTTGACACCAAAACAATAAGGGGTATGACCTTTTTCATCACAAAGATGATAGAAACTTTCAACATGTTCATATTTGCTGAGGTCAGCAATAGATAAATATTCAATATCATTAGCAACATCATCTAACAGTAATATGGTGGACATTTCATTCATAGATCCTGGTTCAAGTATAGGTGTTGCTTCGAGTTTTGCAATAGGTACTTCATCAACAAAAGGAATTTTGGTAACAACTATGGCCATTTTAGCTTAGAGCTAGTAAAATTTGGTAAGCATATCTGTGTAGTTCTTCTGAAGTTTCACGTGGTAAGCTTTGAATTAAGCATGGTGTAAAACTTAAAGCGTAAAATGACAATACAAAGGGTTGAGAAAACACAAACCCAATCTATGGCAAAGTTTTCAAATCAATCAGAATGCAAACCAAGCTCAAAAAATGTTTGTAAAATATATGTAAAATTTTCATTGAACAACGAATGAAACCACCAAACCAGTATCCACGGGAAGGATTTATCATTTCTTTCTTAACCAAACCTTTTCTAAGGAAGAGGATACTCTTCTAACTCTGTGCTCATCTCTGATACCAATGATATGGAACATAATTATAAACATAACATGAAAATCTTACACGAATTAAAACTTAATTTTTATTAGTAGAACACGCCTATAAATAGGTATTACAAAGCTATCAATAAGATAAGAATGCATTAAATGCTAATGGTTACAAAACTTATCCACTTATCTGATACAACTATGATATAAAACAAGTAATATTAATCCCTATCAGATGATTTCTTGTCACCCATGATGGAAATCTATCATATATATTTATTTCCACTAATGTGCTCAGGTCCATAGTTGCTTCTCTAGAAAACTCATCATAGTGTATTAAATGTTATACCTTCTCATAGAGAGAGGACCATGCATCCATGAAATTGTACACCTTTGCATAATATGTGAAGACCTAAAATATTAGTGGATAAGTGGAGGTAATCTAACCAAAATCTGGTTAACACCCCTCATGCATTCCTTAGTCTGGTTGGTGTTCTTTAGGGTAGTCTCTCCCTATTGCTTTATCCTATCATTTCTATTCCTATTTTTGGTTGGATGTGATTAGTCATTTGATTTGGACATCCATACCTAAGCGAAACTCTTCTTTTAATTCTCACTACTTTTTATTTTATGATTTACTAAAAAAAAAATTATGCCTTCTTTATTGTGGGTCCCCACCATGTGGGTCTACTTACCAAGGTTTTTTTCCTACCTTTTTCTGCACTCTTCTTTGGGGATCCAATTCCTCTAATTTTACCTAGGCTTTCATCTAGATCTTGGATGGCTCAATATTCCAATGGAACCAACCTTTAAAAATGACCAAATGGACTTACTCCTCCCAAGTGTAGTGAGAATTTACTACAATAATCCTTATTTTCCATGTGTTGGTAGCATCTTATTATTGGTCATAAAGTTAACTCTTCTTAATCCATACTTTATTTTGTTTGTGATTAATAGCATATCCATGGTTTTGGCTCCTTTGGTTCCAAGTATGTCCATAATAGCTATATTGTTGCATTTTGCCTTATCTCCATGATTTTTTCCTCTCATGGTGGTGTGGATGAAAATATTCTAAGACATTGACTTGATGTTCTACTTTATTTAACTCAAAATTTTGTTCCTCTATTTTAAATTCCTCTACGCATTGTTTTCTCATGTTATTTTTTTTTAATGTATGCATGTGTTCTATGCCTTTCTTGGATTTTGTTGTAGTTTTTACCACAAACCATGTTGAAATTTTTCCAATGAACTTTGTTATTGCTACTTCATTCTAGAATTTTATTTCAAGTTCTAATGCCTCTTCCTCAATATGTTTTCCTATAATAGATTCTTATTTTTCCTTGGATCCTTACCTCTTATATTAGTAACTATCTTGTACTTATTTTTTATTGTACTAGAACTTCATGAACTTCTTTTGTATATCAATATTAACAGTACCCAAAGAACTTAACCAAGGATATAACCAAGAATAATTTGTGTATCATCCATCTCGATAGCATAAAATTATAGATGTAAAATGTATTTTCCCATGGTGATATTTAAATATTAAGAAATTTGAACATTTATACCCTCAAGTTGTATCTTTTATTTTATTTCCCTAAACATGCAACCTCTTAGCCAAAGACATATTGATTAAAAAATTATTTTCTACTAGGATTAATAGAAATAATGATATTTTCCCTTCAAGTGCTTCCATGAACCTAAAAAATAGAATTTTTAATATTGAACAAATCCCTCTAACTACTCTTTGGTTTATTTGATGCCAAATATGTGGTTCCATCAACTTGCACATTGTCATCTATATATTTTCTTTCTATCATATCCTCTTTATTCCTTTTTTGTTCCTTTGAAAGCCTCTTTAACTCTTCTTCATATCCCTTGGTGGTGACCTTCAAACTATGGTCCCACTAACTCAATAATATATGCTCTAATTCATTCCACTTTTACTTATGAATCTTTTTTCTAAAAATATATATAAATAAAAAAAGCTTCCTCTTTTACAATGTTGTCAAGGTAATATCCCTTATCAAAATATAGAGATATAAAATTCATCTAGTATTCTTGAACATCAATATCATATTTCAAGAGAATATTGGCAACTCCATGAACTCAACCCTCCACCAAAAAAATAAAAATAAAATTTAGATTTTTCAAAATTAAAATTCCTCAGTTATCCTAATTCATTTCAATAAACAATTAAATCTACACTCAAACCAATAACTATTAATGCCTTATGGACTGTATACTTTTAGCAACTAATAATGGCCTACTCTATAGATATTTTTTTTCTTATTTTTTTACCATCATCTTAACAATTGTTAATGGCTTGTAGATTTGTCCTTCTAACAACTAATAATGATATACTTTATGGATTTTTATGGATTGCTACCAAACTACGGACTAGGTACTACCAAACTATGAACACTACTATCATACTATAGGTTGGTACTCTATTGTTAGAATAATTGAATATTCTCTTAAGTTCTACTAGGGTTATGCATAAAGGGTCGACCCTAAAATCTATTTATAAAATCAAGGCAAATTGTCTTCGAATCTTGACAAATTATGTGTAATTATACATGGCGAATTGAATTTATTTATCTCCAAAAAATTTCAAACCGTGGTGAATTGCATTAATTTATCTCAAAAAAATTTCAAACCGTGGTGAATTTTTCTATGTTGGGGGCTATGAATATCGGTTTGCAAAATCTAAAAATGTATGGTAAACTTAAAATATTTAGGTCAACATGAAAGACTTTTAGCCTTTATGCTTTATGATGATTGGTCTGAGACATGTATGACAATCGACTGCAAGCATGATGATCAACTACATACATGACGACTGGTGGCATGCATGACCATAGATTGTAGGCATGAAGATCGATTGCAAGTATACCGATAAATTGCAGAAATACCAATCGGTTGCAGGCATGACTATCGATTGTAGTAATGACGATTAGTTGCAAGAATTTCGATTGATTGTAGGTATGATGGACTATAGGCATGATGATCGACTATAGGAATATCTATTGTTTTCATGCATGACAATCGGTTGCAAGAATGATGATCGATTGTAGACATGATGATCTACTATAGACATTATGACCACTGGTGTACATGATGATAGGTTGTAGACATGACGATTGGTTGTAGGTATGCCAATTAGGTGAAGATATGATGATCGGTTGTAGGAATGTTGATCGATTGCATGCATGAAGATCGGTTGTAGGCATAATGATTGGTTGTAGATATGATGATCAGTTGCAAGAATGATGATCGATTGCAAGTATGACAATTGACTATAGGCATGACCGATTGGCTTATACTGAAAGACACAACTCTGCAACTAATTGACTTATACCGATCATATTGCACTGATCGACACTCCTCTGCAAATGATCAGTTGATGTCAAAAAACACTCCTCTACAATATTATCAAGTTTTTCATTGTTTCAGAGATATTTTTGAGTTAGATTATTTTAGATTTATGTTTATCAGTACCCACTATAGTATATATACGGGTAGTATATGAGACGATTTGGGCAAAAAAAATAAAATCATTTATAATTTGAAGGTGAATTAGGTGGGAAAATCAAAATTATTTATAATTTTAGGTCGACGAATTAAAATAAAAATATTTTAATTATTACCAACGATGAGTGAATTTACCCCAAAAACACTTCCACCCTGTAAATTTTGGGCGAATGGGCCCTAGTGGAAAAATCCAAAATTAGCCAATTTAAAATCTTGAAAATCCTAAATAGAGTGAATTTATGATATTTCACACTTATGTATAACCCTACCTTAGAGTCTCTTTTAATTTTTGGTTGCTTCCTACACATTGCTCTTGGAGAAGCATTTCAACGCTCTCAATCAAGACACCCATATTTTCTAGGCCCCATCGATCGTGATGCCAACAATTTCCATATATCCTTTCATTGAGATATTAAATCATAACTCTTCATCTATAACACTTGGCACACCTTAAAGAATCTTTCAAAATTCATAATTTTTAAAATTTATCTTTTTAGTTGTTTTCATCACGTTAGTTGCATTTACTCTGTCTTTAATCGACATATCTTGCTCTTCACTATCGTTACTTTTGCATATCAGTTATCTCCATAGGATATGCTCTTAAACCAGGATACCTTTCAATCGTCGATAATTGGTGGATTTATTCTCAGTTCATGATTTGCAACAACTCTCCTTCATCCTATTTAAGTTATCTTCGTTCCTCCTTTTATTTGCATTGTTTTATTTCTCTTTAGCTTAATTTCTCTAACGAATATCTATGTAGAGAAAGTTTTTTATATTGCTCAATATATTGTGTCTGAATGCTGAAGGAGTAACAAATGGTTTTTTAATATATTTCTTCTTCCTTGTTCGTCTATCCTACCCTTTTTCTACAGGTTTCGATCCTCTCTATCTAGGCACTGCGAGGTACTATCAAGTTTGATATAATTTTTATGTAAGTCATTTCATTTTTTTGTTGCTCTTTCCCTTGTTCATCTTTGTTATTTTTTCTACAGGTTTTAAGGTCATTTCTCTAGTGAAAGTTGCATCTTAGAGACATTCATCTGCAATTTTGGCATCACCAAAAGAACAAGCACTCAACCTGCCTTGGACGGTAAGGTGAAGGGTGCTTTCACAAATTAAAGCTACCTCTTCAAAATATGTGTCTCTAAGATATACATTAGCAAAGGCATCCTCTAAGAGGGCTTACCAAAGACATCATCTAGAATCAACAAAGGCTTCGTCTTCTCGACTTTCATCTTCATGCAAACAATGAAAAAGTCTTCTCAAAAGTGCATCGAAGTCTAATGGTCTTATTTTAATTTCATTCGTTCTATAAAATATCTGTACGGGTTTTTTCTTCAATTTCGAAGGAAAAAATCCATTATTTTTCCTTCCCTAAAGTTTTATTTTAGCTTTAAAATTATCATTCATTTTTTCACTTCACCTCCTTCAAGGGAAAATAGTGAAACGAGTCCTTTGTAAGCTAGTAAATAATAAAAAATAAAAAATTTGGGGGGAGGGGTTCAGGTGCTTTTTTGTGCACCTTACGGTTTTTTTAGGGGGGTGTTCTTCTATGTGTTTTTAAAATTCTTCCTTCTTCACATCTCTCTAATAAAATCCAAAGTAAAATTTTAAATTTAAAAATATATATATATTGCTTATAGTTAATCATACAAATTTTTTTTGCTAAAATCATTTTCTTCTAATCAAAGGTTTCAATTCATAGCTTACTTATTATTATTAGTTTGAATCATTATTTTAGTGTTGTGATAAAATTAATCCTAATAATATTTCTTAGTAAGCATATCATTATATGAAAATGTCTTATTGATTACAAAGTTTCTTACAAAGAGTTCTTATTCAAAAAAAAAAAAATTAATAATATATTTACCTCTTTCTTAGACTTTGAAATCTAATCTAAAAATATTTTTTGAAGATTTCAAGAGACAAGTATTTTATCTCCTCTCACCCATATTAGTAATCTAATATAACTTACAGTTTCCCTCATGTAAGGACGGGTTATTACGATTACCACTATAGGTCTGGAATATATAGCCTATGTTCAAAGTATCTTATCTAAACAATACTTATAGTTTCCCTCTCGTCAGGGCGGGTATTTGAGATAGATAGATATATTGGCCTGTCATATTTGTTCTCTTTAAAAAAATCTTAAAATTCAAATCTCCTCAATACTTATAGTTTCCCTCTCATTAGGGCGGGTATTTCTGAGTTATTTGATGTATCTTAAAAATATTTGGCATATTTATTCTCATTAGCCTCAATCTCATATCAATTTTCCTCAAATTAATTATCATATCCCTCTCATTAGAGTGGGTAATTTTGAGGCATTTGGTTATTCGTTTAGGCTTCTGTAACTAATATCCATTGCATTCTCTAAATTAAATTTAAAGGGGGGAACTTTGGGTTAACTTCAATTCAAAATGAACTCAATGAATACAATTGATTCTCTCACTCCTCATAACTACCATACATGGAATCCCAAAATTTTAAACCTCATTTCTCAAAAAAGGGCTCACTCATCTTTTAGAAGAAAAGCAACCTGAGTTTGAAAAATAATATGAAATATTTATTTACAAAGATAAAATGTATGAAACTATGGGAATTATAATCTCTAATGTAAGTGAAAGTTTGTGGTTTCACATTACAAATTGTAAAAATCCGTATTAAAGTTGGGAGAAACTAAAGACCTTGTTTGGAAAAGTAGATCAAATTAGATCAATGCAACTAGAAGTAGAATTAACAACTCTATCTCCTGGGGACTTCAACAATATTGTTGACTTCCTCACCAAATTCAAAGAGGTCCTCACTCAATACAAAGGTAGTGGGAAGACTAAGTATGAAGAAAAATACATTTATCTAATCCTTTCTAAACTAAATGGTGTATTTCAAATCTTTGCTACCACATTTCTATCTACCAAATATGCTCTTGGTGCAACCTTTAAAATGCCCTCTTTAGAATATTTTTATGATAAACTAACTAGGGAAGAAAAAAACTTGCAATATATGAAATATCTTCTTCTTCCTCTTCCTCAAAATCCTTAGTAGCCTCCACGTATTCTAAATAAAATTTCAAAATAAGGAAAAGAATCCCATAACTTGTTCTCATTGCAAAAATAATGGTCACTCTGTAAACAAATACTAGAAAATATTACAACAACTAGAGGTAACTATGAAGGATAAAAATATAGACAATAAAAAAAAATAGGGAAAGCCCTAAATGTTCAAGGGAAAACCTCCAATTATTCCTTTAATTACTGGATCCTAGATTCTAGAGCTACTCATCACATGACTACTTCAGATGAGTCATTCTCTTCTATCTCCTCAAGTTGTACATGTAGCATAAAAGTGGGTGACTATTCCTTTATCCCAGTCAAAGGAAAGGGGGACATAACCATTAATGGTGGCTCTATAAATAGTGTTCTCTATGTTCCAAACATTGCCACAAAATATCCTCTCTGTATATCAAATTTGTACTTATGGAAAGGGAAAAATAATTCTCTTCTATCCAATAGGATTTGGATAAGAGACTTTCAATATACCCATTATATCATAGCCAAAGGATTTATTGATCACAACACTCACCTATTTCACTTCAAAGGATTCAAAAATTTAGAAGGGACCTCCTTTTTTGTGGCTCATGGAGATCTTGAAAGTAAAATTTGGCATGAAAGGTTTGGTCATCTTAGTTACAACTACCTAAAGAAATTGAGCACCCATAATATGGTAACAGGCTTACCCCAAGTATCTTCTATTGATGGAGTTTGTCCTGGATGTGCCCTTGGAAAGCAACATCAAGATACTTTCCACCCAAGTAGTTCTCTAAAAGCCTCATCCCCTCTAGAATTAATCCATAGTAACTTGATGTATTTTCCAGAACCTTCTTTCAAAGGAGAAAAGTATGTTCTAACCTTTATTGATGACTTTTCTAGAAGAACTTGGGTCTACTTCCTAAAATATAAAAGTTATGTTCTATCCACTTTAAAGTCTTTAAAGCCTTAGTTTAAAATCAGGCCTCTTACAAAATCAAGCAAATTTGCACAGATAATGGGAGGAATACTACAGTAATGAGTTCTCCATATTTCTATCAAATAATGGCATAATTCATCAGCATTCTGTCTCCCATAATCCTCAAAAAAATGGCATTGTAGAAAGGAAAAACTAAAAACTAAAAGAAATTGTAAATTGTATGCTCCATTCAAGAGATCTTCCAAAAGTTTTTTGGGTAGAAGCTATTAACTGTGCCAATTATATTCAAAATTGCACACCTCATAAATATTTTGATCATTTAAATCCTGAATATTCATGGAGTGGTTTAAAACCATATGTTTCGTTCTTCAATATTTTTGGGAGTACTACTTGGGCACACATCCCAAAGAAGAAAAGGAATACTCTAGATAAGAAAAATAGAAAGCTCATAATTTTTTGTTATTGTGAGGAAATGAAAGCATAGAGTCTCCTTGATCCCTGAACTCATGAGGTATTCTTTCATAGGAATGTACAATTTGATGAAACATTCCCTCAGAAAGATCCTCAACTTTCCTCTTCCTCCATTGAGCCTTCTCCTATAATAGAACCTCAATATTATGAAGAACCAACTCTAGAGGTTAACTTAGAGATTAATAATTAATATTAGGAACTTGTAACTCCAACTCAATTTTTTTCCACTCCTTCTACTCCTTCTTCTATGCCAAAATGGGCCCGCACCATTGTTAAAGAAGCTACTCCTTACATCTGAAATCTTCCATCATCCAGATCAACCAACTCCATAGGCACTGGTCTTATCTATCTGTCTATTTCCTATGATCCTCAATCCTTCAAAGAAGCAACTGGTATTAAAGAATGGGATGACGCCATGGAAAATGAATTCTCTTCCTTAATCAAAAACAAAACTTGGGATTTAGTTCCCTTGCCTAAAGGAAGAAAATTAGTCCATTGTAAATGGATTTATAGAACAAAGTATGGTCCTAATGGAGAAATTAACAAACACAAAGCTCGCCTAGTAGCCAAAGGTTTCTCTCAAATTGAATAAATTGATTATGCCAAAACCTTTGCTCCAGTTGCTAAAATGGATTCTGTAAGACTGGTTCTTGCTCTGGCTGCTTCCCAAAAGTAGTATGTCTTTCAAATGGATGTAAAAAGTGCTTTCTTACATGGGGATTTAAAGGAAGAGATATACATGGAACAACTGGTTGGTTTCACTCAAAACTCCTCTCTTGTTTGTAGGCTAAACAAGTCTCTCTATGGTCTCAAACAAGCTCCTAGAGCTTGGTATGAAAATATGAACTCCTTCCTTCTTTTCGTAGGTTTTTTTCATTGTGAGTCTAATAACATAGTCTATATTTGGAGAGATGAAGTAAAAATCACCATTCTTGTTTTATATGTTGATGATCTTCTAATCACTGGTAGTACCTTCGATCACATTCAAACTCTAAAAGACTCCCTCTCTAAAAAATTTGATATGGCTAATCTAGGTTTAGCTCATTACTTCCTTGGGATCCAAATAAATAAAAAAATGCAGTTTTTTTATTGTGTCAACAAAAATACACTCTAGATCTTCTTCAGACGTTTAAAATGTTAGATTGGAAACCTTCTCCTACACCTTTTCAATTTGGCATAAATCTAAGTACTTCATGCTCATCCCCTCTATGTGATGCAACTCTATATCGTCAGCTTGTAGGGAGTTTGTTATACCTTACTCATACTCATCCAAATATCTCATATGTTTTTGGCCTCATATCTAGATTCTCCCATCAACCTCACTTTAGTCATTGGCAAGCAACAAAAAGAATCATCCGCTACTTAAAAGGAACTACTCAATTTGGGATATTATATAAGGAAAAATCCATGGATATCATTGGCTACATAGATTCATATTGGGCAGGTTTAGTAGAAGACAAATGTTCAACTTTTGGCTATGTCTTTTGTCTTGGTTCTTCGCCAATAGCCTGGTTATGTAAAAAACAACAAGCATTAGCCTTATCATATATAGAGGCAGAATATAAGGCAACAATTTTAGCAAGTCAAGAATCTCTTTGGCTTCATCAAATTCTAAGGGAATTTGGTTTGTACCATGACAAACCTATAACTCTTTGGTGTGACAATCAGAGCATAATTCACATTACACAAAATCCATTCGAGCATTAGTGCACCAAGCACATTGAGATACATATGCACTTCATTCAACAACACATTCATAATGGGGATATATACTTGGACTATATTCCAACTGAGAATCAAATTGCAAACATCTTCACCAAGTCATTTTCTTCCCCGCATTACCTTTAGTTGCGACATAAACTTGGAGTAATACAACTGCATTGACACAAAGGTCTTCCACCTCTCATTATATTCTTTAGAGAATGTTTTTTTTCCTTGTGGTTTTTTTTATCATCTCTCCAACAAAATGTATATTATGAGGACAATATTCATCATCCTAAGACATGCCTCTATCTTGGATATTTTTTGTGACAGAAGGTTTTTCCCCAAGGGTTTTTTTCATCATCTATAAATTGTAAATGAGTACCTAATCAGGCCAAGTTTTCGGGACTCTATAATTGTATGAGGACAATATTTGCCATCCGAAGACATGCCTCTATATTAATTTTTTTCTTGTGATAGATGGTTTTTCCCAAAGGGGTTTTTTCACCATCTCTATAATGTAAATGAGTACCTCATCAGGCTTTCTTGTCGGAACTCATTTGTAAAAACCACCCCTAGTATCACTTAAGAGTGGGTGTTAGAATAAGTGAATATTCTCTTAAGTTCTACTAGGATAGACACACTTTAGTTTCCACTCCTCCATGTGTTAGGTGAACTATCAGTGGTTTCTTCATCAGGTTTGATGAGTTGTTGTAATCCAAAGGCTCTCAATGATGAACTTTGTTATTTATACAAAGTTGATCCTTGGAATAAATCAATCAGTTCTACTCTTTCTTCATATTTTGTGCAATGCTATGCATGTCTATTTTGGGAAATTTTAACATCTGTAGACTACTAGCAAACTATAGACTGCTACTCTAAAAATATTTCTTTTAACAAAATGGTACCAAGTTATAGATGTTAGAATTACCAAGAGTAGAACTACAAAGCATTACAATATTTGAAGAAACAAAATAGAATTGATTGATTTATTCCAGGGATCAACTTTGTATAAATAACAAAGTTGATCATTGAGAGCCATTGGATTACAATAACTCATTTGATGAAGACACCACTGAGAGTTCACCCGAAACATGGAGGAGTGGAACAACTTATCAAGTCTGATGAAGACACCACTGAGAGTTCAATTGATACATGGAGGAGTGGAAACTCAAGTGTGTCTATCCTAGTAGAACTTAAGATAATATTCACTTATTCTAACAAGAGATTGGGTATTTTGGCACTTATACTAGCTATTAAGAATGACTTGCTCTATAGATTTTATTTTATTTTTTATGGATTATTTAGTGGACTATAAACATGGTATTTTCTACATCCATTTACAACTATTTACTCTATTGAAACTATTACTAATAGTCATATGATACTTACATATAAATTTTAGCAATAAAATAAGCCCTAAATTGTGGCTTCCTAGTGGCTTGAGGTAAATCTCATAGGCCATAAATATTATCTAAGTCTCTCATAACCAATAGTATTCCTACTAGGATATAATTATTGAGAAATTGGCCATGGGTTTACCTACAAATGAGAACTCTTTGCATGCTCTCTAAGGGGTAAATACTACTAACTAGGTGTGGGATCATTGATCCTTTTAGTTGTTGATACACTCAGACCAATAACTTTAGGGTTCGTGGGTTACTCCATAGAATGCATTTTAGGAGAAATGTTAGTCCAAGTACTTTTCGTAGTTAAGTTGTTAGGATTTGCACCTAATCATACGAGATGTTATTAGCATATTGCATGTACTTATTAAGCACTAAAATTAGGATCCATATAGTGAATAATGAAACACAACCCTAAAAGGTGCACCAAAATATGGTCCTCGAAAGTGCTCTAAAATAGTTTAATCATCTTGTAGTGAAACATGACCCTAGAAAGTCCTTTAATACCATTTGTTAAGAACCTCTTTAATTATAATAGAAAAATCATTCATATTTACATAAATAACAACATTCATCCACAAATATTAAGTATAATAATAATTTCACAATGAAACATACATATAAACACCGATATAGATTCAAATATAATTCAAACCCTTTAGGTAGGGCAACTTTGTACAATGTTACTTATTAGAAGTATGCCACTCCTTACTATATTTCAACTTAATATCCAAACACATACAATATTCTCCCTATCCATAAGATTATTTTACCCACATTATATAAAACTCAACTATCTACCACTACCACTTAACCACACATGTGGAATAAATACATTATTATAATATTATAATATTAAGTACAATATTATAATATTAAATTCCTATCCTAGGTACCTAACACTCAACCTAAATCTGATTTCTTATGAGAACATAGAAATGCTTGTTTTGACATTGCTTTATTTCAAGCTTTCAAGGACATTCTAAACTATGCCAAAGTTATTAGATAAGTATACCTCAAAAAGCTAGGGCACAATAAAATAGACCCAAAAGCAATTTAGGTAGGAGGAAAATCAACAAACTTAACTATAATGAAAAATTTAATACCTACATATAATGATCCTAGGAGTATGATGGTGGATGTATGCATCAAAAATAAATTGATTCAAGAATGTTCTCATTTATTTGAGAGTGGCTATCAATGTAATGAAAAATTCCACCATGGATAAACTAGGAATACAATAGCATAGGTATACTCCCATAGTCCAAAGGATGAATGGGTCAACTGTTAAGCTTAAAGGAATATCAAAATATGTGGTAATTATTATGTATTCATGATAATATCCCAAATATTTTATGGTCTTATAACCTAAGTCAAGTCTTGAGTGATATCCATTAATTTTACATTATCCTTAGACAATCATTGTTGAAGTCTATATCAGTTTCTAGTCTATAAATATAAATATATCCAATGGTGCATAGACTAAACAACTTACCTTATACCCCCTTTATAAACCTACTTTTGAACAAGAGTAACCTTTATGGGTTTATGAAGATAGGGACAATGAAACACCTATGCATCTTGTCATTACCCTTGGCCATGTCTAGAGTCTTAAAATATTGATGAAAATACTCGTATTTAAAATATTATCAAAAATACCCCATAAGGGGGACGAAGGTCCAAGGTTCAAATATCGGGCCTCACTGGACTAAACGCTTGTCCCTTTCCTAGTGCTTTCAGTGGCATAAAATATTTAAAATGATTATGATATGGTGGTTATAGGGGTGGGTTACATGAAGATTTGTGTGGCAGCTTTTGGGGTGAACATCGTAAAATATTGTGGTGTCCATAAAAGTCAAACAACCTGCTCGGGTTCGTGGCAGCTACCAATTATACCATTTAAATTCAAAAAAATATTATCCAAAATACATACTCATTTAGTGATTTTATTATATGTCCTATAAGTGATATTGTCAAATTTGAAGGTGATTGTTCCTATAAAAAAATATCATCAAATAAATGTTTTCTAAATTCTAGTAGAAATATCATTGTCCCTTGTTAATACTCACCATATTTGTATTCCTTGAGTGATATTTTACAATTTACCTCAAGATGAAAATTTGCAAACTATAGTTATTCTAAGTAAGCCATAAATATTAATAACCATCCAAATTTGGTTTCATAAAAGGAACACATTAAAATTTTGTGTGGCAATTACAAAGCCTTTGCATGGGACTACCATAATATGAAGGGTATTCAAACTATAACTTGTACTGATTATATTTATATTGAGCATGAATATTAACCATTCAAAAATCCCAACAAAGGGTGAATTTAACCCTATGTAAAATTGTGAAAAACAAAACTATAAAATCTCTTACAAGCAAATTTCATCTATCATATCTATGGTAGTTAATTGGTCTACTCCTTGGTAACCATACCCAATAAAAATGGAAGTGGTAAATTTGTGTTGCGTACAAAGAACTCAACAAAGCCACTAGAAAGAAAAATTTTCTCTTACCTTATATTTATCAAGTACTAGAGATCCTTTTTTTTTGGTAAGTAGAATACTTCATTAATTATCGAGTTTTGGTAATTAGAGATCCTTGCCATCCTAAGGATTCTCTATCCTTTACTACTTTTGGCCTTTCTAAAATGCCTAGTCAACAAGGGAAAGCAAACACTAGTCCTACCAACTGACAAAATAGACAAAAGTAAGCAAACCGCCATCGTATCCAAAAACAAAACATTGAAAAATAGGCTTTTGCCTTGAGAGGAGCACTTCCTCTGTACAAAACGTAAACCAAAATTAAGACCGCCAAGGCCTGAGGAACCTTAGGCCTCATCTTCGACGTCCTCCTCGAGCTCCTCTTCCTTCTCGTCCTTGTTGTCCTCATCGTCGTCCTTGACCTCCACTTTTGACATGTACCCCTCATTGAAGAACACCTGAGTCAAGGTGTCATGGGCCTCCTACATCTGGTTAATGATGATGGTGTAGGATTTCAGAACAAAATATTTCAGGACCATGATTGTAGGTCCCTCCTCCTCCATGTCGCTCACACTAGCTTTGGAGCTCCCTTGAATTTATTTGTTTTTCAACCTCATGGATGATCTCATTGTGAGTTCCTCGATCCTCAGTCTCTTATTTGTGGTCCCTCCTCTACTTATAGGCTCCCCAACTCTCTTCTTCTCTAGATAAATTGATGTAGGCTTGTTAGTGCCCGGGCTAGCTCTCGCCCCTGAGCTCTTTGCATGGTGGCTAGGTGGTATCTCCTCAATGACCAGAGGTTCAGTATTGGGAGCCATCACCAGCACCCACTTGTATATGACTTTGAATAGCCCCTGGTGCATCGACATGGTAGACCCCCTCTTGCTATGACATGCATTGATAGTATAATTCATAGAGTTCATCAAAAACTGGGGGATACTTATCGGGTTGACATCCTGAAAAAAAATCACAAATGCGTAATGGAAGCTTAACAAGGTCTTGTTGGGATCCTCCACCGTGACAAATTCCATTAAATTTTTCATAACCCCATTCCATGGGGTGGGCAAATCCATTCTAGTCAGCCCATTTTTAGCCTCCTTAAATATTTTGGGGTTATCTCTGAATTCCTTCAACTCAACCTCCCAGTGATGCTTTTGATGATGGATGGAACGTCCTCTCACCATTTGCCCAATCACAGCCACGAGCATGTTGACATCAATGACAATATCTCTTCCCCAAATCTCCACCTTCCCATATTCCCAAGTATCCATCACCACCTGGGTGATATCATCCTCTGCCCTTGAGAATAAGTCAAAACATTGAGTGAACCTTCGCTCAGTGAGGATGGTCTGGGCAACAGGCTCCATTATGACCATGTTAGGTTCAACATACGCCATTTTGTTATTAACAGGCTTCTTCCTAGCAGCTCTCTCAATCTCACACTGGCTTGTGCTCCACGATCCTCCGCCTTTGCCCATGTTAGAAAGGTGGTAGAACTTATTGTTTTTCTGACATGTTAGAGATCCTATTCAAGAAGAAATACTTATAATTACTTGATGTCTTTAGTGACTATAATAAAATCTCAATTACCCCTAAAAATTAGGAAAAAATAAATTGTACATAACCTTAGGGAACATAAAACTATAGTGTATTACCTTGTACGAATGATGTTTGAAAAAACTATCTTGGGTATTTTGTTTGATCTTATTCATAATTATTTGGAGATTTATATGGATGATTTTATTGTATATGAAAATGCTTTTGATGAAGCAATAAAGAATCTCATAATATTCTTGTAAATATTCCAAGAGAACAATATTTCTTTAATTCATAAAAATGCTATATATTAATGATATAAAATGATAACTTTTGGAACCATATCTCACTAAACAAGATAGAAGTTGACCAATATAAAGTATAAGTGATACAAGCACTAGATTCACCATAAAACTGAATTTTGTGTATAGATTTGTAAGGCACATAAGCTACTAGACTAGATTTATTAAATATATTACTAAATTTGTTGCACCACTATTTACTTTGCTTACCAAGGATGCTAAATTTAAATGTACAATAGAATGCAAATATGCATTAAAAGTCCTCAATAATTTTTTTTGGTCTTCAATTCTAATAATTTTAATTGGGATCTCCTTTTTCACATATCAATACTTCTAATTTAGGCTTAGAAGTTGTCCTAGGATAAAAATATGATAAATAGTCTTATACTATATACTTTATTAGTAAAAATATTTTGGAGGTCGAGATGTATTATATTATCACTAAAATTTATTTTCTTGCACTTATCTATGTCATCAATAAATTTAGACACTATATCACAAGATATCTCAATTTATTATTACTAATATTTTTCCAATTTGCTATTTAATAAATAAACATGTAATGAATGGTTGTATAATTAGATGGTTACTATTTCTATAAGAATTTGACATTACTATAAATTAAAACCTTAGTAAAAATATATAATTATAGGTTTCTTATGAAGGATAGCAAACAATAAAAATTTACCCTCGCTCAAAGATATATTATTAGTGAATATTTTTGTATTGTTTTAATACATAATCCTTACTCTACATATATTGCTAATTATCTTATTGTAGGAATTATGACAAAATATTTTTTCATAGGAAAATAACCTACTTAAATTAGTGGAGAACATATTACACATGGATAATAGTAGATATTTTCAATAAAATACATGCCCATGCTTTGTGCCAATGCACTTGTGAAAATAAAATCTATGACTTTTTGAGATCTTATCATCATGAATCATGTGGAGGATATTTTACATCTAATAGAATAATCTTGAATATTCTATGATTTGGATACTACTAGCCTATATATATTGAGATGTTAATTTATTTTTTGTACATTGTGATTAGTCCTAGTGAATGGGTAGACCCATAAAATTAAATGAAATATAATTACAACCAAGGCTCTCTTAAGAATTTTAAAAAATTGGGGTTGGATTGTGTGGGTCCTACTAACAAACCATCAAAATAAAAGTATAAATTCTTATTTGCATAGACCATGTTACCAAATGGATAGAGGTTAGCATACTACAACATGATCAAGGTGATAACATTGTTGTGTTTTTATATGATTTTTTTACTAAATATAGTGTGCCATAGAAGATTCACGTAAAAAAATGGGCATAATTTGCATTAGATGTCATGGACTCATTAGGGAAGTAGTATTAGATTTAGCATTTAAAGTATTTAATTTACCATTATTAGGATAATGGACAAGTTGAGGTGACTAATAGATATTTGGATAATATTTTGACCAAGATAGTAATAATTTATTAGTGTGAGTATGCTAGTCATAGACTGAAACACTCTAGACCCATCCCACCACCTATAAAATAACTATGTGGTTTACTCCTAATTTATTCTATGGTAAGAATGCTATCCTACTCATTTTGTTTAAAATTAAAACTTTAAACTAACTTTATGACTAAGGATGGACTTATTTGAGGCATGAAAACAATACACTAAACAATATAATTCCTTTGATGATAATAAACTAAAGGATATTTATTATACAAACTGGTAACACAATGATATGATAAATTTATCAAGGATTAGAAGTTTAAAATTGATTTTTAAGCTCTCATTTTTTATTCTTGGTAAAATAAATTTAAAGTATAACTTCACACCTATTGTCTTGGTTCATATGAGATTTATCTAGTGTATGAGAATGGAGTGAACAAACTACTTATGATCAATATGGTCAAGATTCCCCTCATGGACAATGGACATCATCTAAAAATTTATAATTATTCATTTTTAAAAAAGGAGCTCATCACTAATTTTCTTTAAGATATGGAAGTTCAACTTATAGTGATGCATCTCTTAGATCCTCCACTTTAGAAGAATAATAAAAGCTTATTGTTTATCTAAAATATGCAACTATTCTTATAGTGAAAATATTTTTGGTTCTACTGAATGCCATACTAGTAGACATCGTCTAACAATGTCTCTAGTGAAACCCTTTGTGTATTATAGGACAAGGTATCTCTTGAAAATAAAAATATATAAATATTGGTCATGGTCTATTACATATAGCCTGTCAATTACAAAAATTGATTAACCTTTACTAGTTCTAAATCAAATGATATGGTGGTGTATTAATCAAATGTAGTAATTGGTATGGATGGATCTATAGGAAGGGCCTTTGCAATCATTATCATATTCCAATATATAGTTTAATACTATAGTACCATAGACACTTTGTGAAATGATGCCTTAAGCTTAATGACACCATCCTTGATTTGAATTTTATCTTCTTTCATCATACAAATGACTTCATTGATCATTTTCTTCCTAGGAACCTCTATATCTCGTTAGATAAATATAAAGTTTCATCCTATGATGGGTTACTACACTTGGGTGGTTTATATAGACTTAATAATATATGATAATATTTGTAAAGGTAATATCATCATCATCATAAGAATATGCTAGGATAAAATGGTAATAATTAGAGGGGAATGTGTTGAAGTAGTAGGAGGATCAAATTGATTTATGATAGGTATTTGAGGAGGTGGAGATGTGTATGTAGATACTTGGATAGTAATTTGTGTCAACGTAGTGAAAAGTGGTAATATAAGAGGAGATATAGTGGGTCTAACAGAATATGCAATAAGGGGACAAGTTGTTATGACTTTAGTTATGGGCATTGAAAAATGAAATGAAGTGATTTATGGTGATGGTGATAATAGTAGATCCATAATTTAGGGAGGAATGCCTCTAGGAGACCCTATAGTTGCACTTACAAATGTTATGTGAATGTGATAGAATAAATAAGAGGGATTTAAGAAAATGGAACAATAGAATTCTGAGTGGAGAATACATAAGGATAAGGGAAGGAGGGGTGGATGTGTAAAATTATTATGGTGGTAGTTCTATGGCATCTTAATTAATGACCCTAATTACTATGGTTTTATGGATTCATTCTTAGTTGATGATATGATTAGTTGTGTATAACTTTTCTCTAGTATTTCTACTTCATTATATCCTTTTACACTTTAATATGTGGAATATTTGCTTATAGCCTTCCTCTTTAACATATTTTTCAACATTAACATGATCATTCCTAATTATTGCTAGGCCATTTATCATACGGTAATGCTTATTAGTGCTAATATAGATAATGTGTCAATAGTTATGGTAATAGAGGCGCTAATTGGTACATTAACTTTAGTTTATTCCCTATTAGTTTCTCTCCTTTGGTGTACTTAATCCCACATGCTTGAAAATTTTACATCAAACCACCATTGGTGCATAGGATATCCCATGGTATTCATTTTATATATAATATTTTTCTCAACCAAAATCTTCCTTACTAAATATCATTGGATCTCAAGGGATCTTATGGTTTGATAACTTTTATTTACTTTAGGATCAAAATCCATCTTGACTATCATGTTTACATATAATATATACCACAAATAAGGGTAGCATTTCCATTGCTATAATTTATTGTCATATCCATGAGGTATTTCTAGCTTGGCAAAATTTGTGTCCTTATTTAAATTTGCTTACTTTTACACTTGATGCATTTTCTCATGGACATAAAATATTTTCATGCCATGTGCCAATATTTCATTCAAAAAGAGTGACAATGGGTCATAAGACCAAAATTCCTAGAGTAGTTTTATTTTCATTATTTTTAGCATACCACTAGTAAATACATGATATCACCTTGATTTAAGACTCACTACAATGATTACCTACTTTGTATAATAGAAGGTTTACTTCATTTTAATTGAAGTATGTTTGGTCAAAATAGTTCAATTACTTAATATACTATAGATTAAAATAGTTTGGTATAAATTAAATAGCTCATAGGGCAACACTAAGAATACATTGACCTAAAAAAAAGTATTTGTACTTACTCAAGTGGAAGTCTGTATTTGTAAAAACCCTAGATTTAATGAGGTTGCAACACTCTAGGGACAATATGGGTATGTTCTTTAGTCCCTCATGATAATATGGTAGATCATATTGTAGAAACTAAAGGTGACCTTATCATTAACTTTGAATAGCTCAATTATACAATAATGAGTTGTAAGTGGTTTGTCATTATCTATCATCTTGATCTATTACAACATGGGAAAAACGTATTTCTTTTGGTCTAGGATCAACCAAATGAGGCATAAATTTTAGTTAAATTGGCACATTTGTTTGAAGTTTTTAAGCTTCCAATTCATGTATTCATTTATATATGTAACATAGTTTAACATACGATAGTGACTTCAGTAATGTTTGATTGTGTGTAGCATGGGTACCTATTCCTTACTAACTAGTTTATCATTCATTTATCCAATTATCATTGCTATACATAACATGATCATGTGCACATAATTTTTTAACTACCCAAAATTGAGGGGTAAATCAAACTCTTGGGAGTCTTAGGGATTTTTAAATTAGGTGACCAATAAGTCCCTTCACTTGTCATTATTAAATCTATTGTAATATTTCATATTGAATTAAGGTTGCATGTCACCTATTATGCTATATTATCCTTTACATTCAATATTTTTTGGATGATGCATGACTCATCATAGCCTTGAGTGTAAATTGTACATCAACCCTCGTCATACTTTTCAATTCATCCTTCTACTATGTTCAATAATGTTTTTGCCTTCTTGAAATGAATTACTTATACTGGTAAGTTACCAAAACACATCCATCATTTGTTAAGGATGATTACTTCAAATTTTTATAAAAATATATTCTAAATTTTCCCTCATCATTGCTTATCCTATGTCATGACATCATTATCACTACTAGGGACTTTCACTTGAGAATCGTGAGCTTGTGTATCTTGATTGGGAGTATTTTACTTTGTATTTTCTATGTTGTAGGCTAGTTGGATGTCATTGGCCCTATATCTTTAAAATTCCCCCACATCTAATTATTTTTATATGTCCCTTGAGGTGTCATTGATTTAGGTTGTTTGTTAGCTACATTTCCTTTTTCTTGGGTTGCCAATTTTTATTTTATAAATTATACTACACAGTCTTCAAAAAGAAAGGTATGAGAATACCTTGAGTTATTTGTATCCTTGGTTTTCTAGATTGGACTTGATAGTTTTATATATATCTCTAACTCTTATGAGGGTTTAGTGGAACTAGTTTCCAATGGATAGTATAAGTATTTGGGTTTAAAGATATTTTTCCACTAGGAGGTAATAATTGATTCTATATGGTGATCTAAATCATTTTTCCTCTCAATTAACTATACAATATTGACATATTCAAGAAGTCTATCCCTTGGTTTAGCCCAAATAGAGACAAAATAGTGATAGTGTGGATATTGTTTGATTATATTAATGTAGCTTGTGATTAAATATAACAAATTTTTATAATAGATGTAATCTATGGGATATAACTAATTTGTGAATTAGGAACATTAGTTGTTAAACTTGTTTTAGTATGGATTGACTAATTGGCTATGACATAGAGGGTCCTATGTAGAAATGTTGTAGGTTATTTACATCATACAAGGCTTACATAAATTATAATATATACTAAAGGACTTGTGAATATCCATGTTTTGTTAGCTAAAATTGTATTTAACAAGGTATTTCATCCTAGTTTCTACTTTAGTGGGCAAAGAAGGGGGATTTGGTGATGGAAATGAGAAGCAAACTTATAGATTTTAAATGCAATTTTTTTTAATTAGAAAAAGAGTTAATTATTAGTTTTTAAAACAACAAAACATCATATTCTAATTTAAGTAATGCTTTAATCTTCTAGATTGGAAAATTACTAATCCAAAGAGTAAAAAATTACTATAAATTTAGATGGAGGAATTTTCACTTCTTAAATATTGGTGATTAAGTGCTTGGTCATGGAAAATTTTTATTTCATCCAAAATATGAGGTTATTTTTAGTTCTAATAGTAAATATCCTATCAGGTCCGAGGTGTACACCAATTGGTTCCCCCAAACCCCGTAATGGGGGTAGACGTCCAAGGTTCAAATATTAGGCCTCGCCAGACTGAACACTTGTCCCTTTCCAGGTTATTTCAATAGCGTAAAAGGTTTAAAATTATCATGGCATGCTGTTATAAGGACAAACTGCATGGAGATCTATGTGGTGACTTTTTAGGTGGACATCACAGAATACTGTGGTGGCTATAAAAGCTAGACAACCTACCCGGATTCATGGTGACTATTGATTCCACCATGAAAAAAATAGTAGATAGCTTATCAAAATAAGGCAAATTATAAATCTCATTGGACCTTTTAGTATCTTGAATTTGCAAATATTAATATTAGTTAGAATTCTAATGTTTGAAATTTATTTTGATTATTGAATCATAGAATTTTATTTTATGAATTTAAAATGAAATCATCATTCCATGAAATACCTATATATTCAAAGACATAAAGTAAGCAAGTTTGAAAAATTTAATTATGGTTTAGGTGTAAATCATGTAATAAATATACCTTTTAATGGACTTAGAAATACTCAAAGTAAATTTATGTAAATATTATTTTAGGGGAAAGGGACTAAGACTAATTTCAATGTAAAAATAAAATTGAATCGTGAAATTGTCTAATTGAATCAAACCTACAATTCTATTTTAACAATTAGCATTCATGTCCTCTTTAAACTCCATATTTAGTCCAACTCTCCACCAATCATACTAAACTAACCTAATCTAAGTGCATAAAAATTAGAGTGTGTGATATTTAAAGCAAATGCAATAAAATTAAATATGGTCATAACCATAATAATATTAGTGTATGGTTAATGAGCGCATGTAAGGAAAATTGAATAGTAATATTGTACTCCAACACATTAAATTTATAATAATAGAAATAAAGGACTAACAAAAAATGAAATACAGTGTCACAATCTCTATGCATTCCATAGATCAAAAGGGTAGTTCCATAATGGATAAGCAATTGTTATGCATAGTCTTTCTATTACTCCAAAATGAGTTTAATAAGACAACATAGAGATAGAAAGGTGTATCTCCAATCTCCTCAAATGGTCAAATTATGTTTATAATGGATCTAATAGATCCTATTTATAACTATCATTTACCTCTGAGTTACCTATATAAAAAAATTTACATATAGTAGAAATTGTAGTTTATGGGCATATTTAGATAAATTATGGACATCTACACTTTACATTCCTCTAAAAATGCTCCTCAATAGAAGGCCTCTAACTCATTTTGGATGCCATATGGAAATAAAATGTAGCTTTCCTAGATTTTTCCTTGAATTTTACACTCTCCATGACCTATTTGACCTAAAAAATGGTATGTCAATTCTACAAGTGGCAATTTGCTTATTTGCAAAATAGTGATTTGTTGATTTGATATGGATCTCATTTTTTAACCAATTGATTTTTTCAATCAATCACCCTCTTTAAAATTTGTTATTTTTTGTCATCTATTCAAAATTTATGAGCCTATAATACTAGTCCAAGAGATGCAAAATTTGATTTCTTTTCTCTCTATACCCAATTCTTGTTTGAAATTTGAAGGTAATAAGTGGGCTACTATAGATACATATCTCTAAATTATTAACTAATTGACCAAGAAGAATATAATTCAATATGAAAGTGTAGCATAAGCTCAAATGCAACCAAATGTATATGCAAATTATTTAAGTGGATTTTTTATTTCCATATGAAATTGAACTTTGATATTGTAAAATATCAAGAAAATTTGTATTTTAATAGATTGGATTTACTTTAAAATGGCTATAATATAATGTACATTTTAAATTCTATATATTTTTGTTAAATTTGTTTATATAAGTAAAAAATTAACATGGCAATTTTGTTTTTTACATATTGAATATTGATTAAATCCTTAATTCTTCGAGAATAATAACCAATCACTTCATTCCCCTTATTTCTAGCTATAATATTTTTATTCATACAAGATGTTTTAAATATTTAACAACCTATTCAAACTCATCAGTTGTACAACCTATTCTAGGTCATTGGTTTGATGCTATTATTTTAAAATTATATTAATTATTTTATCCAATGTTTGATCAATATGAGGTATAAACAACCACTTTTGGTTAAAGCCACTATAAAAAACCCCTAAGTGGATGAGTCTATCTAGATCCTGTGAATGGTACCATTTAGTGGACTTGTCCTTCTCACCCTCTATCTTGGTATCAGAACCTAAAACCATGGCTTTGGGTTATCGTCTAAGGCCCTTAATATGTAGAGGGTGGATGCATAACTCCCCTCCCTTAACATGTGTAATATTAGGTTTAATTTTACTCATCTATTCTAAAATAACATGTAAGTATATTTAGTGTATATACCTAGTGCTTTTTTTATTATCCACTACTCAGGAGTTAACTAAGGTCATGTCAATTCTCTGGATCTAGACCTGGTCTCACTTGTCAAGTTATGAATAATGATGAGTTATCCCATACCAACTATTGTGGATTGGTCTAGCTCTTTTTATCATGTTGGGTTACTCCTATTCATAAATTATACAAGGAGCCATCATTGGACCACTTGCATAATGATCTAGATGGATATCCCATACTACCCCTCTTTACCTTCTCATTTTGACCTATCTTGACAAAAATGGTCATTCTTGAATCTTAGTGGTTACCTTCATGTAATAATCAATATTGGGTATTAAATTTCTTGGTTGTTCATCCTTCTTGATGACTCTAACCCTAAATAGATAGGTTTTGTTTAGGGGTAAAGGAGTTCCTTCTTCTAAAATATTTATAGTTCTAAATAATTTGGCATTAGATTTAGTTTACATAAACTTTTGGAGATTTCTTATTTTAAGTTTAACTAAATAAAATTTAAATTATCTCGATAGATAAATTCAACTATTTTATTTCCCTTCTATTGGGAAAATCAAATTATATAACCATCAATGAAGTCAAGCATATATTCTACTTATGTATTAAGAAAAATCAACTTTTATAATTAATGGTATATCTAAGGTCAACAATTTTTGTTAACCCCAAGTTTTATTTACCTAAACTTGGAGAATTCCCTTTAGTTCATTATAATTTTTCATCCAAATAATACTTGCTTTTATTTGACTAATTTACCTACTTAAATTTTAACAAAAAATGAAAGGTAGTGTCATGATCTCTATGCATTCCATAGATCAAAAGGGCAGCTCCATAATAGATAAGTAAATTTTATGCATAGTCTTTATATTATTCCAAAATGAGATTAAGAGGACAACATGGAGTCTAAATGGTGTAGCTCTAATCTCCTTAAATTGCCAAAATATGTTTATAATGGATCTCATGGCTCCTATTTATAACTATCATTCACCTATGAGTTATCTATATAAATATTCTCTACATATAGTAAAAATTGTACTTTATGGACATATTTAGATAAATTATGCACATCTACACTTTACGTTCCTCTAAAATTGCCCCTCAAAAAAATTCCTCTAACTAATTTTGGGTACCATATGGAAATAAAATATAGCTTTCCTAGATTTTTCCTTGAATTTCACACTTCCCTTGTCCTATTTGGCCAAAAACATTATGGTGTTGCAATTTGCTTATTTACAAAATAGTGCTTTACTAATTTGAGATGGATCACTTGTTTTGGTAGATTACCTCATTTGACCAAAAAAAAAATTCAACCAATCATCCTCTTTTAACTTTGTTAACTTTTTATCATTTCTTAAAAATTTATGGACCTATAATACTAGTCCAATAGATGCAAAATTTTATTTCTTTTCTCTCTATAGCCAATTATTGTTTGAAATTTGAAGGTGGTAAGTGGTCTACTATAGATACATATCTCTAAATTATTAACTAATTGACCTTATAAGAATATAAGTCAATATGCAAGTGTAGCATAAACTCAAATGCAACAAAATGTATATGCAAATTATTTAAGTGGATTTTTTAATTCCATATGAAATTAAATTTTGATATTGTAAAATATCAAGAAAATTTGTATTTTAATAGATCGAAGTTACTTTATATGGCTCTAATATAATGTATATTTGAAATTCTATATATTTTTTGTTGAATTTATTTATATAAGTAAACAATTAATATGGTGATTTTTATTCTTTACATACTGAATATTGATCAAGTCCTTAACTATTCAAGAATAATAACCAATCACTTCATTCCTCTTAGTTTTAGCTATAATATTTGTATTCATACAATATGTTTTCAATATATAACAACCTGGTAAAACTCACCAGTTGTACGACCTAGTCTAGCTCACCGGTTCAATGCTATTTTTTTGAACTTAGATTTAATTGTTTCACCCAATTTTTAATTAGTACAAGATATAGACAACCACTTTTGGTTACAGTCACTATAAACGACCCCCAAGTGGATGATACTAGCTAGATTCTATGAATAGTACCATTTAATGGATTTTTCCTTCTCACCCTTTATCTTGGTATCAGAACCTAGAACCATGGATTGGGGTTATCTTCTAAGGCCTATAATACTTAAAGTACAAATGCAAAACTCCTCTCCATTAACATGTGGAATATTAGGTCTAATTTTATTCATCTATTCTAAAATAACATGTGAGGCTGTTTAATATATATGCCTAGTGCTTAGTTGATTATCCACTACTTGGGAGTTAACTAAGGCCACACCAATTCTCTAGCTCTAGATTTTGTCTCACTTGCCAAGTTATGAATAATGATGAGTTACCCAATACCAACTATCATGGATTGGTATAGCTCCTTTTATCATGCTAGGTTACTCTTATTCATAAAATGTACAAGGATTCATCACTATAATTCTCGTATAATGACCTAGAGGGATGTTTCATACTACCCCTCTTTACCTTCTCATTATCTCGACAAAAATGAGCATTCTTGAATCTTAGTGGTTACCTTCACATAACCACTAGTATTGGGTATTAAATTTCTTGGTTTTTCATCCTCCTTGATGACTCCAACCTTATTAGTTTTTGATACAACATGTAATATGAGATAGCAATCACAAGATGCGGAATAATAAGAAAGTAAATCTGCAAGATGACTAAAATATGCTATAAATAGAAATGATAGAAATAATTACAAAAGTAGCTATGGAGGAAGTGAACACTCCATGATCTAAGCTACTACTCAAGGAATGAGCTCTGAGCTCATAGCTCACACACTCTACACTACTACACACTCTCCTACACTACTATGTTGTTCTATATATCACACTACTATATATGGCCCTTTATATAGGAAGATAGGTTCCTTGGCCAACACTCTACCTAGTTGTACAAGGGACACCTTGCACATATACAACTTGCACATTGACACTTGTGCATTTATTACATTGCATTAAGTAACTAGATAACGTCCCCCTAAAGTAATCTAATGTCCTAAGTATGTACCAAGGAAGGTACATTTACATGACCCAAATGACGTAATATAATCTATTTATAACACCCCCATTGTATTACAATATTTGGGTATTGAAGACTTTAGTCTTCAATGTGGATCTTCCTCTTGACCTTGAGATTTTGATTCTTCTTCTTTGATTTCTATAACTTGTTCAAGCAAGTAGTTAGTATCTTCAAAACTTGTCATTCTTGTTGAAAGAGCTTTGATTTCATAATCATCTGTTGATTCCTTTATTTCTTCAATTTCTTCTATCCTTTGAGCTAGATGTCATTTTTTATTTCCTTTTCAATACTCCAATTGAAGATAATTGGTTGGATGCTAATATTATTGCTGATGAGGATTTTGATATTGTTGCTAATGAGTATTTTGATATTATCATCTAATTTCCTTGATTCTAATTTTTGGGATTGAAATTGCAATAGTTGGTACTATGGCATTTTCTCTTGCATATCTAACAATACATGTTCTACCATGGTTTTCATCCTTTTTATGGAGAAGCAATACTTCCCTATGGATTATTTTTAGATGTCAATGTAGTGTTAAAAATCTCATATTTAACTGTATTTTCCACTTCATATTCCTGTAAAATATTGACTAAGTTATCAAAATAAGTATCTTTACTTAGAACTTGTAAAGATGTTACTAACTATTTATAGTTATCTGGAAGTGCTCTCATGGTTACTTGAGTAAGGAGTTCATCCTTAATTGTTTCTCCTAAGGAAACTAATTTTTCTTTAATATTTGCTACGTTTCCTTAGGAACAATTCTATGCTTTCTTCATTGTTCATATTTAATGAATAAAGTTAACTTTGAAGATGGATAATAGTTACCTTATTCTTTCCTTCAAAAATTTTATCTAGGCTTGTCCATGTATTTGAAGATGATTTTGTTGAACTGATATACGGTTGTATCTCATCAGTGACAGCAAAGTTTATTATTATTAGAGCCTTTGAATCATTTTCTACAAACTTTAGGATTTCAATATCATTTGTAGTAGATATTTGATTTTTCCCTTTGACAATATCCCAAAAAATTCCATATACCAAAATAGCTTTCACTTTATTCTTCTAGGAGAAATAATTACGACCCTTGAGTAGTTGAGATTCTGCTAGGAAGAATTTGTTTTATGCCATTTAAATTCCCTAATATCAATTCTTAGGTTTTGTAGAATGTCTTATGACTCCCTAGTGTATTTTGGATAAGATATAAAGTGATTTTGTAAATCATAGTTCAATTTTGGTTGATTTTGTAAATATCAAAATCAACTTTTACTATCCTTTATTTCTTCTATTGAACAAAGCACTTTTTCCAAATTTTAAGAGGTTTTAATATTGGATTTTTTTTATCTCTCTTGAGAAGCTTTGAGATAATAACATTATAAATTTCCTACCTTTGAAATGCTTTGATAAAAATATCTTTAATATCACTTTAGTATTTAATTCAAGTGTATCTAATTTCCAAATTAATTAATTTGATGTAGCTTATAACTCCCTAATTTTGGAAAAATTAGACCACAATAATATTTGTAAATATTTAATATTAATTTCCAGTAGAAAACCTTATTACTCCTAGGTTTAATGTTGCAAATATTTTATTAGCTTGATAAATTATTCCATTTGAGGTATGGCTTTCAATATAATTATATTCCTATAAATTTAACCCTATAACTCCCAAGAGATGAAAGCACATAAAGATGGGAATAAACCTTACATTATCTAAAGCAATATCTGGTTTTGATTTTAGGTATGCAATGGCTAAAATATTGATTGTATCTTCCAATAGAGATGATTGGAACCTGACTTGTATTTAATGTTCCAAATGCTACCTTTGAAAATTTATCTTTGACCTATTTAGACTAGAGTATTAAAGGATCTACTCCTTTTTTCCACGTTGTGATGACTCCCACATCCCGGATGTAAATGCAGCTGATGGCTCCACTAAATTAATATATCCTTCTTGGTCCAAGGTGCCTTTAATAGGTAGTCAACCTAGTGATAAGTGTCACTTCAGTTACACTCAATGCTTTCTTAGACATCCATTACAAGTGTAATGTTTAAAGGATTTTCTCCCTTCCTATGTTGTTTGTAATATAACACCTATGGATTAATGTAACTCCTCTTATGTGTTGTCTATGGGCACTAAATACTTTTTGTAATGCTTCCTCAAATGTGTGAAATTCCAATATACCTTTGAGAGCATTTAGGGTTTGCTTTGGAGGATGACAAATATTACTTGCATGCCCAATTCTTATTAACATCTTATTGAAAGCTTTTATACACACCTTTTCACCTTCTTCTTTGTTGTATTTTGATGGCACTAAGATGGTTCCTTCTAAGCAATGCTAGTGGTCATGCTTTGGTGGATATATGGAGGATCTTTGGTGGATATTGAAAGATAATGCTTTTGTGGAGACTTCTTGATGCTCCAATGGTAATATTGAATACTCCTTCCTATGGATGTATGTTTTTAGTTTTTCTTGATTTTATTTCCTTTGCCTTTGTGTTGTTGGATATATCTCATTTAGTGGGCAATGTGCCTCCTTTCTTATGCTTTGTAGATAACCTATTATGGTTTTCTAACCCATACACGATGTAGGCCCTTTTTTAGAGGCTTCTTGATGCTCATATTTGGTTGCGCTCTTCTAGAGAATGTTTTGACTTTATGACACCTTCAAATATATCCCCTTTCTTTTGTAGAACTTATTAGAGAAGTACAATATAATTTACCAATATTTTTTAATATAATACCTTTATTGCACATTTTATTGCACTCCTTTTGTAGGTCTAAAATTCTATATTTATGGCAAAATTTTGAATGCATTGTAGGGGTTTTGAGGTTGTCTCTTTGTTTAGACACCTTCCCATTTTTTATTGGATAATTTTATGATAAATCCAAGCTTAGATAGAAGCTCTTTATTTGATGCAATTTTCTGTACTTTTTCTTTTGCACCAAACCTTGTAATGCTTTGGATTTGAGACTCACCAAGTCTCAATATTTGAATCTTCTATTTCTAATTTTGGTTAGTTTTTTCATCTCCAAGTTTCAAAGGATTATAACCTTTTGGTGGCTTTTCTTGGACACTATGCATTGCATATTTTTGTGAACCAATAGTGTCTTTATACATTTTGACAATTTTGATTTTGTACCTTTCTCAAGAATAAAAACTCTAACCTTTTTTAGTGTAATACAGTAGTGCAAATGAACCCACTAATATTTTTTTTATGCACTAAAAAAAACACCTTATCACTCCAAATAACTCTCAAAATAACTTATAAGTGCACTTAATCAACTTATTGCAACTTAATCAAGAATAATCTGAAATCTTCAAGAATTATTCTACAAATTTCCTATAAGCAAGATATTAGGATATAGTCTCCTTTTACTTTTCAAAGTAGATGATAGGTAGTTGATAGATAGTTAAAATTATGAAATATATCAACTCCTAATGTGCAAATAAACCTTAAAAATACCTTTTTTATATACTTTTGAAGACTATAATATGAATCTCCTTTTTGCAACTTTAATCCAAATTAAAGTGCTTTAAAAAATCTGATAAGTAATATAATTAAAGAATCTACTTGCACCAATAGTTGCTTACCTTTTTTTGAAAGATTTTGTAGCTCCTTCTCCACTTTTTTAAAGGATGTAGATATTGGTGTCTAAGATCACCAAGTTGTGACCTTGAGTGATATCTTGTAGCTCTTTGTAGACTGATCTAAATAGCTCCTTCTTCACCAAAGAATGGTCATGAAATTTCTTTCATGAGCCTAAGATTTGGTGAATTTTTTCTCCTCTTGTGATCACCTTCTATTGTAGATTTGGAGAATTATGTATCTTTGAATTTGTGTCCTCATGCTATGATAGGTAACATTCTAATCTTCTTAATTTGATGAGCTTCTTCTATCTTCAAGTCTTCATGTAAAATTTTGAATTCATGTAGAATCTTCTTCTCAATATTTTGAATATCTTGAGGTCTTCACTGGATTATTTTTCTACTCATATTTGGCACTCCTTGCTAAATTTTCCTCTTCTTATTCTTGTTGTCATATGGCGATAATTATCCCAAGTCCTTCACTATCAGGGGCTTATCCTTGGTAGTGTATTTCTCCAGTGAGTTCTTCTTTGATTATTTCTTTAGTAGGAATCTCCTAACATTTTACTATATGTTCATCGAGATGTCACCAAGGTCTTTGATCTTGCAACTTCTTTTGTTATTTCTTGATACCTTATCTTCAAATGATTTTAGAAGTATTGGCGGTGAGACCTTTTCGATATCTAATTTTAGTTGCTTTTGAATTTGAGTAAGACTCTCCTAGTACTTCTTCTTCTTCCTAGTTTAGAATTTCTTCAATGAGATCTCCTCATGGTCTCTTTTGCTTCAGGTGTTGTATTGATTCTAAATAATATTCTCTTCTTAACTTTCTTGTAGGAAGCTCTCTCAAATCAGTGAATATCCTTTTCCTACCACAAAGTATTACTATTGAAATCTTCTTCTGAATTAGGTACTCTCTTCTAGATTCTTCTTTAGGATCAAGGCTTATGTGGTATATTTCAATATTAAGGCTATTATGGCCTTTTCAAGGCTTCTATGATCTTTTCTTTAATATCAAGGCTTCTATGGCCTTTTCAAGGTTTTTGTGGCATTTTTCTTAATATCAAGGCTTCTATGGCCTTTTATTTTGCATCAAGGATTCTATGGCATTTTTATTTTTATGAATTTCTTCAATATAGCAATGAAGATCTCCCGTATCCTGACTTCACCGTGATTCTTTTCCAAAAGTATCTTTTGAAGTATTCTCCTCTTTGAAATAACTAATCTCTACACTATGAAGGAACTTTGACCTTCGGGTAATGAAATTGAAATATCCTAGTTTTTTGTTGTAGAAGGTATCCCAATTATTTGAGAATCAATTCCTTGCAATAAAAAAAACTTCAGGTAAGTTTTTATAGATCTCTTAGATGAGTTTCACTAGTTTATTCATCAAACTAGTGGATCAAATATTGAGTCTTAGTCTTCATGAGTTTTCTTGAAACTCTATTGAAAGACTCTAGCCATATGCAATCTCAGTATTTATAAAATAGATATTCCAATCCTCATTTTTGGCTCTCTCTAATTCTACCACCTAGACTCTTTTGAGAGTTTTTTATAGTGACTGATCCAATGGTGCATCAGGTTGATAGAAAAATCAAATTAAATATTAATGGTGGCTAATATACTGTAGCTTGATCTACCATAGCTCTAATACCACTGTTAGCTTTTAATACATGTAATGGGGGATAGCAATCATAAGATGTAGAATAATAAGAAATAGAGTAAATCTATGAGATGACTAAAATATGTTGTAAATAGAAATGATGGAAATGATTACAAAAGTAGCTATGGAGGAAGTGAATACTCCATGATATAAGTTATTTCTCAAGGAATGATCTATAAGCTCATAGCTCACACACTCTACACCACTACACAATGACACACTCTTCTACACTACTATATTGATGTATATATCACAATAATATCTATAGCTCTTTACATAGGAAGATAGGTTCCTTGGCCAACACTCTACCTAGTTGTACAAGGGACACCTTACACATATATAGCTTGTACATTGATACTTGTGCATTTATTACATTTCATGAAGTAACTAGATAACTTCCTCCTAAAGTTATCTAATATTCTAAGTAGGTATCAAGGAAGGTACATTTACATAACCTAAATAATGTAATATAATCTATTTCTAACAAACCTTAAATAGATAGGTTTGGTTTAAGGGTAAAGCAATTTCTTCTTCTAAAAGTATTTGGCATCAGATTTAGTTTACATAAAATTTTGGAGATTTCATATTTTTAATTTATCTAAATAAATTTTAAATTATCTCAATAGATAACTGCAACTATTTTATTTCCCTTCTATTAGGAACATCAAATTATAAAATCATCAATGAAGTCAAACATATGTTCTACTTGGATGGAAATTTTTGTGAAGAATTAATAAAAAAAAAATAGTAGTTCTTCGGTCCCGATACTAGTGGAAGGAGCGAGCGATGGGTTCGACGATCGAAGACCGAAACCCTAAGAAGCAGGTTTCACAGGAGGAAGAAGCCCGTAATGCCATGATGACGATAGGGTTTGACTAGAGTGTAGCTAAAAGTGGAGCATCCCACAGTGACATTGAATGGGGGCAAAAACCTCCTGATAAATTGGGTGGACCAAAAAAATCTTACACAGAATGTTTGCAACAAAATCCTAGACTGCCCCCTAGCGGATCGATGGATTTCATTCTGCAAGAAAGTGATGTGTTGTGCCCTAAACACCTCATGGAATATTATGCATCTCACGATTACTTCTCATTAGTGGGAAATTTCATAGGAGGGTGCCCATACATGGATGCGATTCGATGGTGGGCTACTTCAAAATGGAAAGTTATGGGAAATTTTAGGTCTTTCGGTAATGACCAAAGGTTTTTTTAATGATTCAACTGAATACCCAGGAGGATGCAGACCATATTATTTCTAGAGGTCCTTGGTTCTTCGGAAGACAAATCCTGTTCCTCAAAAAATGGGAACCAAATTTGACCCCAACTCTTAGAACATCAATTTCACTACCATTTGGGTCCGCCTCCCTAACCTCCCTGCACATTTTTTCTATGAGGATGCTCTTCGAGGTCTAGCTAGGGATTTTGGATATTTGGTAGCTATTGACCCAGCTACCCATGCTAGAATGAACCTAACCCAGGACGACATCTGTGTAAATGTGAATCTAGAATCACAACTTCCAGATCACCTCAATATTATATACAAGGATTTTAGGTGAAGGCAACCACTGATCTTCAAAAACAAACCTACTTTTTTTCCATATTGTTAGTCATAGGGGCACCTCCCTTATCAATGCCCTAAGCGTAGAAACCCTAATGAAGATTCCTAGCCAAGTGGGCATCCGTAGCTAAGAACCAGTTAGAATGAAACTAGTAGTCAATGGCAAGCCAATAGGAATGCACAGTAGAACCAACTGCTTCAATATCAAGCTCAAGCTCTCAAAAATGCAAGTTACTCTTTCACCACTACTAATAAATTCAATTTACTTAAATATTGTGGAACCAATGAGGTCTTTGAACAAGGTTAAATTCCTATCCCTCCATCTCCAAAACATATCAATTCCTCTCTAGGTCCCCCTGACCCCATGCCCATTTATAATATTCCATGTTCCCCACTTTAGGAGAAGATCCCCAAGTCCAACAATGTCCCCTAGAGCCCATCACAAAAACCCCTTCGGTCATCATTATCCATAGCCCTGTACCCACCCCTTGAAGAGTCTAGCTTTCTAACTTCCCTATCCTCCTTTATCGATGTCAATTCTAATAGCGATTAGGCCGCCCCAGAATCCCCTGATCATTGAAATCCCAAACGAACTTATAGCTTTAGAAGGTCCCAAATGGATGTGGGAGTAGATAGAAAGAAAGGTAGGCATTCTGACACTGAACGCAAAAATCAAGACACAGCTGAGGATATAGCAAATGGTACGCAGAGAACCCTGTTCCAAGAAAATTTTAGTTCTATCAAGGATGAAAACCAAAGACCCAAACCCCCTGCACAACAAGGCAAAGGGGGCAAGAAAACCTCCAAAAGTTCCAAATGAAAGTCCTCTCCTAGAATGTGGGAGGACTAAATGGGGCAACCAAGCAGAGATTGGTTGCAGCCATGCAGAGAGATTACAACCTCATAATTTTTCTCATTCAAGAAACTAAATTGGACAATCAACTTTCACCTAGGGTAGCCAAAATCATCTAGAAAAATTGTGATTTTGTCTACTCCCCAGCTTCTGGCACTACAGGTGGGTTCCTATGCCTTTGGAACCCATTCGTAGTCGAGGGTAGATTTATTTTTGGTCATGACAGGTTGTCTAATATCTTGTTTCATGACCTCAACTCCTAGAATTCTTGGATTATGTCCAATATCTATGCTCCCAATACTACTTCGGGAAGAACAATGTTGTGGAACACCCTCACCCATATGAGATAGGCCTTTGCCAATATTCCATGGGTTCTAGGAAGGGATTTTAACTCCCCTCTTAAATTCTATGACAAGAAGGGAGTAAATACAATTACTAACAAGGATATAAAGGACTTGAGACAGTTTGTTGATAGTAATGCCCTTATGGATGTTTTGATTCAAGGCCTTAGGTTCACTTGGAGTAACAAACGGATGGGAAATAATCTTATCCAAGAGCACCTTGATCAGGTGTTGCTCTCCCAAGAAGCCCTCCCCCTCTTTGGTGATGCCAGTCTACAGGTTCTCCCGAATATTGGGTCTGATCACAGCCCACTCCTCTTTGAGACTGGTAGCAAGCCTCAGTTCAAGACCCCTTTTCGGTTTGAATCCATGTGGACTCACCACCCAAATCTTAGAAATCAAATAGCAGAATGGTGGTAGGTAAGCTTTCCAGGGACAACCTCTAACTAGTTTATGCAAAAACTTAGATGGGTCAAAGAGAATCTCAAAGTCTGGAATAGAGAAACCTTCCAAAACATATTTGAAACCAAGTAGAACATCAAAACCATATTATGGAAAATTGAGGATAGTTTTCAAAGATGCCAGGGTGATGACAGTCTCAGAAGTGAAGAGAGGATACTGCTCTCTAAATACCACAACACCCTAAGTAAGGAAGAAACATTTTGGCACCAAAAGTCGAGATAACTCTGGCTCAAGGAAGGAGACTCCAACTCCAATTTTTTTCACATATCCACTCTAAGGTGTAGGGGTTGTAATAGGATTAAAAGCCTTGCTAAGCAGGATGGGACCCTTATCTCTAATATCCACCACATCAGGCATGAAGTCGTTAACCACTTTAAATATCTCCTTGCCTCCTCCCCCCACTTCCTCCCCCATGGCCATGGATTCCCCATTTGAGAACATTTCCAATATCATTCCCCATGAAACCAATGAGTTCCTCCTCAACCCCCTATCCCACAAAGAAATCCACCAAGACCTCTTCTCAATGTAGCCTAAAAAATCTCCAAGACCCGATGGCTTTTCCCCAAGGTTCTTCCAAACCTTCTGGGACATTGTGGGACCTGACCTATGCCTAGCCATCTCTGACATGCAAAATTCTAGATCCATTCCCAGAGACATTAATTCCACTTTCCTGGTCCTCATCCCCAAGGGGTTCGATTCCTAGTATCTATCTGATTATTGGCCCATCAGTATCTGCAATGTAATCTACAAAGTTTTGTCCAAAGCCCTAGCCAATAGATTCACTGGGATCCTTCCTACCATCATTGACCACTGCTAAGGAAGTACTATCAAATTCAAAAAACATCTTGGATGGGGTTATCACCATCCACGAGATGATCCACTCTGCCTACAATGCTAACTTTGCTTCCTTCTTTCTGAAACTTGATATGAATAAGGCCTTTGATTGAGTGAATCGAGAATTTATATTCAAAATCCTCCTCAAATTTGGTTTCCATGAATCTTGGGTAAAGTTGATTTCTAATTGTGTCTCTTCTTCTTGATTCTCGGTCTTGGTGAATGGGTCCGTTGCTGGATATTTTCCTAGCACCAAGGGGCTAAGATAGGGGGACCCTCTTTCCCCCATCCTCTTTATCATCCTAATGGAGAGTCTCAGCATAACTTTTAAGAATGCTTGTCATAGAAACTTGATTTCTGGTATCAAGGCAGCCTTAGGTTTAAATCCCATCATCCACCAACAATTTTTGGATGACACCTTGCTAACAACTAAAGCTTCAGTCTCTGAAGCCAAAAACATCAAGGGTATTCTCAATCTGTATGAGGAAGTAGCTGGGAAAAATATGAACTACACAAAAAGTAAGCTTCATTTCATCAGCACCCATGCTAGATGATAGACCAATATTGCGAGCATATTGGGGTGCTCCATTGCTGATTTTCCAACATCTTATCTGGGCCTACCCATGTTCAATGGGAGGCCTCAACAAAAAATGTGGAACAATGTCACTAAAAATATTCATAAGAAGTTGGCAATATGGAAGGGGGCCCTACTCTCCAGTGCAGGCAAAGCGACTTTGGTTAAGTCGGTCCTACAGAGCATCCCCACCTAATTTTTGTTAGTGTTCAAAATCCCTACTGCGGTAGGAGAAGCTATTGAAAAACTCCAAAAATAGTTCTTGTGGTCGGGTAATGCTAATCACAAGAAGTTTCACTTAGTAGCCTGGAACAAATTCTGCTCTCCTAAAGACATGGGAGGTCTGGGATTGTGACGTATAACCATCACAAATCAAGCCCTCCTGGCTAAGCAGGCTTGGAAGGTGGTTACAAATGCTAAAATAGAGTGGGTGACCATTGTCAAAAGGAAATACCTGCAACAACACTCATTCCTTGAAACAAAGACCCCTTACTATGGGTCCCACTTTTGGAAATCCATCAGCCACACTAAGCAGCTGGTTCAACAGAGATCTTGGTGGAAACTAGGAGATGGTAAGACCATAAACTTTTGGGAAGATGCATGGGCTAGAAAACAACCACTCATTAGTGATCCCAACTTAGCCCCCATTATGCACCTCATCGATAGGAAGTATGGAGCTCATGTTGCCGATTTCATCACTTCTGACCAAGGATCTTGTGGTTGGAAAAATGTTCAGTTTAGAATTAAGAATGATGTGATTAACAAAGGCTTCGCCACTCTCATGGACATATTCAAAGCTAACTTCATACCCCAGACCTTGAAGGAGGATGAACATTGCTGGAAGGGGGCGAGTGATGGGGAATTCATGATCAAAACTGCTGCCCAGATGTTAGAAAACACTTTTATTGGCACCAAGAAATATGACAGCCAAACTCTAGCCAAGAGTGTGTGGCTCAAGCTGTTGATCCCAAAAGTGACACATTTTTGTTGGCTTGCTTCTCATAACAAAATTTTGACCACTGACAACTTGATTCGTAGAGGAATTATAGTCCCCAATAGGTGCTACCTCTATATTAAGATTGGTAATCCACACAACATCTCCTCTTGGACTACCCCTTTGTCGATAATGTGTTATCTATTTTGATCAAAAAATTCCAGGTCTGCTGGACCCGGCCCAAGATTGTTGCTGAAATGTTCATTCAATGGCCAAGAATTTTCAAAAACTCTGGACTTTGATTCCTATGAAGTTCCATGCTTGACCATGCGGTCTGGAAAATTTGGTTGGAACGTAATAATCGCATATTCAAAGAGGATACCAAGAATTTAGAAGATGTTGCCAACAGAGCACTATCCCTAGCTATAAAAAATAGTAGTCTTATTTCATGCGAAGAGGTTCCCAACTATGGGTTGGAATCCATTCTTTTTGCTTTCCTTAGGATTCCCACAAACTGTAGCAGAATCCAAAAGACTAGTAACTCCTAAACCCTAGCTAAATGGACCCCTCCCCCACAGGGATGGCTCAAAGTCAACTTTGATGGTGCTTCAAAGGGAAATCCAGGGAGAGCTGGGGCAGGAGGTGTCATCATAGACCACATAGGAAGCATAATCAAATCATTCTTAGGAAATTTGGGGACCCAAACCAATAATTATGTAGAAGCTAGAGCCCTATGGAGGAGCATCATGGAAAGTATAACCTTTTCCAAGCCAATCATCTTTGAAGGCAACTCATCTGTGATTATTGGCCACATTACCAACAACAGCTCAAGGGGGAAGAACATTCAAAATATAATTCAGGAGTGCCAATTACTCCTCAACAACAACCCCCAAAGTCAGATCAACCATGTTCTCAGGGAAGCCAACAAAGTGGTTGACATTCTCGCTAACAAAGTTGTTAATCAGTCAAACTTGATCATCTGGGAAGAAGATTTCCCTCAAGAAGTTATCTCCCAAGCGAATCAGGATGTGGAAAGCTGACTCTCTATTAATCAGGATGACACTGCTCGACAAAAAAAGAATAAGAAATCCTAGTAAGAGGATGTCAGATAGACAGGTGGACTTTCTGGTGTATGTCCTTCAGTTGTATCTTTTTGTTTTGTGTCCCTTATCTTAAGGGTTGTCTTTCAAATATAAGATATGTTGTATGTGGTGGAATTGTATTTGGTAAGCTGGTTTTTGGTTGTTGCCAATAAAGGCCTCAAGTGTCTCATTTTGCTACTGATGTAATAAGGACGGGACCCTTCAACCCGTAAAGAAATAAAATATATTTTACCTACCAAAAAAAACATATGTTCTACTTATCTATTAAGAAAAATCAAATTTTATTATTATTATTATAACTAAGATCAAAAAAATTTGTTAACCCAAGGTCTTTTTACCTAAACTTCGAAAATTCCCTTTAGTTCATTAGTAGTTTTTGTCCAAATAATACTTTCTTCTATTTGATTGATTTACCTACTTAAACATTTAATAATAATAAAAAAAAAAACTTCTACTAAACTAAAAACTTATATTTAAGTGATTTACCTACTTGTAATTTTAATAATAATAATACTTTCTTCTATTTGATTGATTTACCTACTTAAATTTATACAACATGGAAGACATCTTTTAAGATTTTCTAGCTTATATCTATTATAACATTAATTAACTATTTTAAGAAAAAAAATGTATGAAAACATGATTTATAATATATAAAACTTTTATTTAATTAACTTCACATGGATTATTTCCTTTCAGGAGTATACATAAGTTAATTAATCAAGTCAAACTATTAACAAGTAGGTATACAAATATCAAATAAAACTTTATAAAAGATTCATAAGCGATGTTTTACAATATAACACAGGCCATATTATTTTTATTTCATCAATCAACAAGAAAAAGTATTTAACCGTTTGAAATGCTTAATAGAAAAGAGGTATTTTAGCCTCACCTAAATATTAATCTCTACAATTAGAAGTCTTTAATCCAATTAAGATAGGCCAAAGACCCTATCTACATCTTGAATTAAGTGTGGGATTATAATGGCCCAAGGTAAATGAGGATACTATTTTTTTAATTTACATCTACAAATTTAGGTAGCCGCCATAGTATTCTGCATTGTTCACTTCAAAATTCGTTATACAGATTTTCACGTAGTCCAAACCCTATAACCACCATACCACAATTATTTTAAACCTTTTAAGTCACTGATAACACCAGAAAAGAAACAAATTAAAAATGTATTTAAAAAAAGACAAAAACCAAAATATAGCATCATTAAGACTATTACTTATTTATTATGCATTAACTTAAAAATTAATAGTGTATTAATCTCCATTCACTGTCTTAATTTAAACTAATTTCTTTCATTTTTAAAGTAGAAGAGAAACTAACTAAAAACAGATTCAATCACTTTAGTAACATTAAAAGCCATTCCATCTAAGAGTAGTTCCAACTTAAATAAAGCAAATTATAAGAAAACGTTTAAATGAGGCCTACTACACAGGTAAGTTACTTGAGCATGGTTCATGGATTTGTACACCTTCGCTGTGCTTTACCTCATAGTGAAACAATGGTAATAGAGAAACATTTAATGATAGAAAAAACTTAAGATGACTTTGATATATTTATGGAAATACCTATAATAGCCAAATAATATTTTGGTTTTTATCAGATAAAAATAAACACTATCAAATCAATTTCAGAGAAGAGGAGATTTAAAATAATTCAAATGCCCACATCGACATTTGAATTCCTTCACAGTGAATAATTAATTTGACCATCTCAACCTATTGAAACACCCATATCGGTATTCTTTTGTTTTATAGTGATAAAAGAGAGAATCAATGTATGATAAACTTAGAATGGCTTATCTTAAAACCTCAAACTAGTTTTTTTTTAAAGAACAACACTGGCTAGAGAGCTCAAGTAAGGGAGTAGCTATACTACAGTATGGTTTATCTATCAACGACATATAGATTAAAACATGTTCAATATTAATGAAAACAAAAGAAAGAGGTAAACATTTATTTGTTTCTCCACGATGAAAAGCAGAAAATCAAAGTTAAATTATGGTTTGATTAAAATATTCGAGGATAAGTACTTAAGAAACAGTGCAACCAAACTTAAGAATAATATTCACGATAGGGAAGAAGAACGTCTCTTTTAACAATTTAAACTTATAGAAAACAAAAGAAATCATTCCTAAATCTTCATTCAAAGATAATTAACTAAGTTAAGTGATCTACATTGTTCAACACTCGCCAAGTAACCTTTGTTCATTGTCAGGTGTTATGTCTAAAAACTTACCAAGTAACCTTTGTTCATATGAAAATTTCAATTTTAATTTATTTAATTAATAATAAAAATGTAATTTATTTAATTATTTATTTAAAATAAGGTTTATTATAATTACATAAATTAAAATTAATTATTAATTTATTACTAATTATTTTCTATAAGTTCTTCTTTTCTTTTTAATAACTAAAAATCCCAAAATCACATAAGAAAAAAAAAAAAACATACAACAATATTACAATCAACTATAAGAAGACAATCAACCATATTGCAATCAACTGTGTCACTTCTTGTGCAAAAGAGGGAAACAAAAAAGACATACAACAATATTACAATCAACTATAAGAAGACATTCAACCATATTGCAATCAACTGTACGAGTACATATGTTTTCTATACAAAAGTATTCAACCATATTGTAATAAACTATATGAATGCATTTCTTTGACAATTTTATTTCCCCTTTGGGCCATAGGCATGGAAAGTGAAGCCTCCAGACGTCAGTTATAATGAGACAAGGGACTGGGCAGGATATCTCGGCTGTCCATGATTGATGCTCTATTTTTGTCCGTTCCAAAGATTGATGCTCTCTTTTCGGAGTTTTTCTTCTTTTCTCAACCCTTGTTATTGTTGGAATGTAGAAAAAGGAAAGTGGCGTGCCCAAGACCAAAGAACTTGATAGGAAACGTCTAAATACTCTCACCAAGAACTTGATAGGAAACGTGTAAATACACTCACCAGTGGACTGGCCGACAATGGTGATGGACGATGATATAATCATCGATGTATACAGCTTACTTTATGACCGTTGATATAACGAGTATACAGCCGACCTTTATGACCGTAACGAGGAGGGTACGCGTATTGAAAAATGACACGTTCTGAATAATCGGACGTTCTTGAAGTTCAATTTTGAAACGTATCTAGAAGGTTGGACGTGGGATTATATGTTGAAAGGATATAACCCAAGATTTCATGAAGGTTAACTTGGACTATGTGAGCAAAAAGCTTATAAAGACTGTTTTGGGGTGTGTATGATCCCCAGCAAGTTTCTCTTCTCCTGCCTAGTTTGGCGTCTCTGTTTTTTCAGAAGTAGATGTCTGTCATTTGATAAAGAGTGTAGTTGTACGAGTTGGCCAATCTACTCCTTCCACTACCCTGTCTAGTTTGGTGTCTGTGTCTTGTTAGAAGATGGATGCCTTTCATTTGGTAAAAAGTGTAGTTGTACGATTTGGCCAATCGACTCTTTCCACTAGTTTGATGATCACAGCAGCTGCTTTGCTTGCCGGAATCCTCGTCCTGTTTCTCCTCCTCCGGCCAAAAGATAAACCGTCTCATCATCGTCTTCCTCCGGGGAGTTTAGGCCTGCCCTTCGTTGGCGAGACATTACCCTTATTGCGGGCGCTTCGCTGCAACAAAGCTCAAGAATTCTTCGACAGCAGAGTGAAGAAATTCGGTAACGTCTTCAAGACATCGCTGGTAGGCCATCCCACCATCGTAGTCTGCGGACCTTCGGCAAATAAGTTGATCCTCTCGAACGAGAACAAATTGGTTGTGAATTCATGGCCGAGTTCTTTGATTAAGCTCATCGGACAGGAGTCTCTCTCGACCAAAACCGGAGAGGACCACAAGAGCATACGTGCTGCTCTCGCCAGCTACATTAGCACCGCGGAATTACAGAAGAACTTGGACAAGATGAGCTCAGTAATCCGAGAGCACATTGACAAAAAGTGGAAGGGAAAAGAGCAAGTAAAGGCGGTTCCTCTGGTGAATCAGCTTGTTTTCGCCCTTGCAGCCGATTTGTTTTTCGGTATTGATGACGAGGATGAACAAGAAAGGCTTCACCACCTCGTGGAAACAGTTGCAGCGGGATGTTTATCAGTGGCTGTAGATCTTCCAGGAACTAGTTATCACAGGGCCGTCAGGGCGCACCAGGAGCTTGACAAAATCATCTCTTCTTTAATGGAAAAGAGAAGAAGCCAACTCCGTTCGGGGGAAGCTTCTCCCAGTCAAGATCTTCTCTCCGTCTTACTGACCTTCAAAGACGAGAGAGGGAAACGGCTTACCGACAAGGAGATCGTCGACAACGTTTCTGTCTTCCTTCATGGCGGATCTGACACCACAATTTCACCAGTGGTGCTCATGTTGAAACTCTTCGATTCCAATCCAGAATGCTACCAGAAAATGGCTCAAGGTATTCATAATCTCCTTCCTTCTTTTCTCCTCTCTCCTTAGAACGTGCCTTCTCTCCTTCCTTCTTTTCTTTTCTCTTCTCTCCTATCCTCTCCTTCCTTCTTCTTCTTTTCTCTTCTCTCCTTCCTTCTTTCCTTTTCTCCTCTCTCCTCTCTCCTCTCTCTCTCAAGGTATTCAAAAATCTCCTTCCTTCTTTTATTTTCTCTTCTCTTCTCTTCTCTTCTCTTCTTTCCTTTCCTTTTCCTTTCCTTTTCCTTTATGCGATTAAAATATTGTGTGTTTATCGCTTAATGTAAAATAGAACAGTTGGAGATAATTTCGAACAAAACGGAGGGAGAAGAAGTGACTTGGAAAGATCTGAGAGAAATGAAATATACATGGCAAGCCGCTCAAGAGACCCTGCGCCTGTTTCCCCCGGTTTTCGGGACGTTTCGCAGGGCAATTACTGACATTCACTACGACGGTTATACGATTCCGAAAGGATGGAAGGTAAGCTCCGGGTCTCTTCTATATAAATTCAATTCTTACTTTTGATTTTCAATATTCGCTTGTTCGGCTTGGTAGGTGATATGTGGGAATGGATAACGGTGTGGTTATATAATGTAAACAGATTTTATGGACACCCTATTCAACACATGGAAAGGAAGAATATTTCCGCGATGCGGAGAAGTTCAGGCCAGAGCGGTTCGACGAAGGCGAGGCGGATCCCAGTCCTTATGTTTACATACCGTTTGGAGCAGGCGCGCGCAAATGTCCAGGATGGGAGCTCTCCAAATTGGAGATACTAATATTCATGCATCATTTCGTTAAAAACTTCAGCAGCTACTCCATTGATCCCAATGAAGGGATAGCCGCAGATCCAACGCCCCCTCTCCCTGCCAATGGATTAGCGATTAAGCTCCATCCTAGAGTCTAGGATGTAAATGTAAATGTACCACCACTTTTGGTACATAATTTACTTTAGAGTAAAGTTACTTACTTTAAGTATTGTAATAAATGCATGAGTGTCAATGTGCAAGTTGTAAATGTGCAAGGAGTTCATCTTGTACATCGAGTAGATAGGTAGAGTAAGGGCCAAGGCATCTATCTTCCTATATAAGATCTCATAGTGAATGTTTTCCATGTAGTAGTAAGTGTGTGGTATAATTTAGTAGTATGGTACAATGTAGTCCTTTCATATTTGTTTATGGAGTGTTCATGTCCTCTATTATATAGCATTGTACTATTTTCATCACTCTCATTAAGGGTATGTTTTTAAGTATTCAATTCATCTCTAAATTAGAAACTAAGTTCAAACTATCATTCATCTTTCTGCTGTTATTTTTTTTTTCTTTGGACTCTCATCTAGAAACTAAGTTCAAACTATCATTCATCTTTCTGCTGTTATTTTTTTTTCTTTGGACTCTCATCTAGAAACTAAGTTCAAACTATCATGTGAATTTGTTTATCTAAAAAAATTATGTTTTAAATTGTTTCTCATCTAGAAACTAAGTTCTATCATGTGAATTTGTTTAACCAAAAAAATATATGTTTTAAATTGTTTAAAATGTAATATGTAATCTTACTGGCATGAATTAGTTCTTAAGGTATTTTATCAAAGTAATAAATATTCAATCAACAATAAACCTTGAAAAATACTTATAAATTTTTTCATATTTTGTTGGTACCCTTAAACATTGTGTCTCACTATGTTTTTCATTTAATATTACATTAAAAAAAGTTTCATTATGTATTAAGTTAAAGTTCTATTATTAAATAAATAAAAGTGAAAGTAATAAACAACTTAAAGTAATGAGTGAGCCTCACTTTTTCTTATTCCAAATTTTTATAACAATTCAAAAAATAAATAATTTTTATGAGAAAAAGTTGGGTAATATGGAAGAAACTTCAAAGCTAGCTAGTGTGGAAGAAAATTCAAGTATAAAAATATTAACTGCAAGTAAAGATGCTCTGATTGTAGACAAGAGTCTAAGAATGATGGTAATATTTATCTAGATAACAAATATTGTAACACCAAAAGTGTTTCTAGGAACAAATATAATGGTTCCTAGAAACAAATGGATAATCTATATATGTTCCATAAATATTGACCAATTTTTTTAATATTCAAAATTGAATAAGAATGAAAATGGGAATTGAATTTAAATTACTCCATTTTTTGCAAGAGGATTTCTCCTCATAATATTCATAGTTTAGAAATTAGGGATAAAATAATAGTTCACGTTATATGATTTAAGAGAATGGATGCTCGATATTTAAGATCATAGAGTGAATATTTTTTATGGAGATAAAATCTATTTAAAGGCTTCTAATGCCGGTTAGGATTTTTTGACTTCCTTATTAGTTTATCAATAAGGAGGATTTCAACAATATTGGCAATACTCTAGCTTATTTCATCTATGAGGGACCAATTACTAATGAGTGAAAGAATGTTGTATATACTTGGGTATGTGTTGCCATGTGTATATTTTAAAATATTTATCAAATTCCATTAATATTATATCTAAATCAAGAGAATAGGATTGACAAGTAGATCATATGAAAACAATGCACTTTGATGTCATGAAAAAATTCACTATAAGGTAAGATATTACAAAGAGAAAATAATGGAGAAAGACAAACCATTTTGATCACAAGATAAACTTCAAGATGAATCAAGAATATATTGTAGTAGAAGTTGGGTTATCCTTGATTTTCCACTCCAAAAAAGTGACAAATCAATGATAAGGGATATAAGGGGTTATTATGGTTGAATTAAATCAACAATTAGAAGAAACAAATAAGGATATAAGGGATGAGAAGTTACAATATATAAATTCAAATTTAGAATAAATTAAAGGTGCAAATGAATATGTGGAGTCAAATTTTAAAACCAAGAAAGTAGAAGAGGTCAAATATAATCCATGTAAATTGTCTTCATTTCTCAAGTTTTATAAAATCCTCTCCATGTAATAAAAATAAAAGTAATGTAGAGTCTTACATTTCAAGTTTTTAAGAGCAACATAATAAATAAAGGAAGAGGGAGGATATCCATGTAATTTAGCTCTTTGAGGTAGTCATAAGAAATTAATTGCTATGGATAATAGTCCTTTTATTTAATATTTTTGATGATAACATAAATAAGGATGTGCTTTTTAGGCTATTACTAACACTTCAGATTCTCCTAAGCAACATAAACCTAGAGATGACAAGTATCATTATGAATAGATTGGAAAAATCAAATATTTTGATGAGGATTAAGGTTCTAGTGGGAATGCAAAAAGGAGAGGAAGATCCTTAAAACAAAAAATATAGGGAAAAATAAACTAAGAGGGATAATTATTTTTGAAATCCTAAACATATGTCACAAGTGTTAACAAAAGTGAGTCTAAGCCCCAAAAAAAGAGAACAAAATGATGAGAAAAATGGTATCTAAGAATATTAGGGGTATGAATAAGATCCCTAAAAAATATCTATTAATGAATTAATAGGTTGTATAATCCTAAGTTTATTTTAATAAAAAACAAAAACAAATAGTGAGGAATATAGAGATGCACTCAAAAAAATTAGATATGGTGATTATCTAGTAGTTTCTACTATAGGAGCTTCAAGATTTGTTGTAATAATATGGTACAAATACAAATGGGATGGACTACCACTAGAAGCAAAAAGTAATTAAATTGCTAGTTTTTTTGTACGAAAGAAGAAATATCAAAGTTGAGGTTGTAAATGTACATGTTCCAACTATAGGTACTCTTCATGATAGACGTTGGGAGGACCTCCATTTATTTATTTTAAATTCATTTATGGTGCATAATTATGATCAAAATTAGTGGATGATTTTACTTTATTTTTAATTTTTAAAATAGTTTTGGGATGTTATTCTTTTAAAATCTTAATACACATGGGATAATAGATGCATTGGGTAAACTTATATAGTAGAAAGTCTAAGTATGTTACCTAATATATGGTTGCAAATAGAGCATACAATCTCTTTAGGTATTTTATTGTGATGAATATTAGATTACAAACACATTTTCTTAATATGTTATCTACATAGTAATGGTCATCCAAATCCATTTTTATTTAAATCTATCTGTCTCCAAGGCCTTTTTCATTCTCTATGGTTATGTTATGGTGGAATGAATCAAATTTTGAAGAATCATGTATATGTATACATTTGTTTAAAATATGAAGTGCCTAAAGAGATAAATAAAGACTTAGAAATTCATATATTTTGATAGATATTTAAAACAAAATAAAATACTAAATCCAAGTTTAACAATTTATATTCTAGATAGTAGAAATCAATGGAATGGACCATGATGCTTATGTGAAAGTAATACAATTATATTTTTATTATAATATTTAAAAGGATGTGTAGACACCAAAACAGCACCAATCCGATTATGTGATTGCAAACACTGATCGCTTTGGCAAACACAGCCCCCAGGGCAGCCCTCAGAGGTTAAACAGTGGTCTTAACCACTTTCATAGCAATTTTGTAAGGTCAAGAAGCAATTTGGCACACTTGGACACTTTGCCCAGTACTCGTCTCACCCGGGACGAATTCAAAATAGAATCCGTCCCACCCCAGGACGAATTCTGAATCCGTCCCTGGGTGGGACGAATTCTAAGCTTAACGGGCAAAAAGGCAAATGGTGCCAAGTGGCAGCCCAAAACAATCAGTTAAGGGCTCCTACCTTGCACGCATGTGTAAGTGGACAGAGGGGCCGTTAGAGGACTGTTACAAGAAGCATTTATCAAAGTTCAAGTCAAGGGAAGACTCCCCTCCCTCATGGGAAGACAAGACTGCCACATGGCGCCCATGGCCAACACTTGGCTTTTGTGCTTCCCTCCCAAAAGAGACCCCTTGGGTCTATAAAAGGTGGGACTTTTCTCACCCAAAACATACAGGTTGAAGGAGTATTCAAGCAACGGAGTGCTGGCCGAACCGAAGACTCACTTGCATCCCCCTTTGTTCACCTTCCTACATCCATCAATCTCTTTTGCAAGGGAGGTTGTTGGGTGGCCTTTGGAAGCTCGAACCTTACTCAAATCCGACGCATGGACATCTGAACCTACCAATTCGCCGACCCCCCAATCCTAAAAGGTTTTGGGCCCATCCTTGGTGGATTGGCTCCAAAATCGAGGGCCAACGGTGGGAGGCCCACTTGGGCACCCCCGCACCTCCCAAGTCCTAATTTTAGTTTTGAGCGCTTTAGATTATTTTTTAGATTGCATTCTATGTTACTAGGTCTGATTAGTCTATTATTGCAATTTTGTAGCTTTTGGTCAGAGTTTAGGGTGTTTTGTATTGCTTTGTCGTTTCGCTAACTTGCAGGTGTCAAGGTCAAATTCCCGAGGGTGGAGGCCAAATTGGGAAAATCCGACCATCTGGGTCGTCCCAAAATGGCCCCAATTACCTAACCCCCCTATTTGCAGGAGTTTTGCGAGGTCCCGGGATCCGACATTGGAGCAGCGACGGGTCGGTTTCTCCTACTCAGAAGAATTCGTCCCACCCAGGGACGAATTACAGTCAGAATTCGTCCTGCCCAGGGACGAATTCCAGTTTAAGGTGGATTGGCCGACTGTTTCAGTGGCAGAGGCCTTCTGGTGATGTTTTTTGTCCCCTGTCAAGTTTTTAGATCATTTGGATTGCTGCAGTCACTGTTTTAGACAACTTTTCATATATGCCTTTTAGCAATTTCAAAAGCGTGAATTTCTCTTCTTGTCACAGGTGCTATTAATGTCTTGTCTGTTTCTTTGACCGCAGGAGGAGCAACCAGAAGTGAAGACTCATCAACATCGGTGACGGCGGCAGCTTGGCCCGCCCATTGCAATCGTGGGCACGCGGAAAGGAGGAAGACTAAGTCACACGGTGTGACAAAGACCAATCTAACGCTCCTCGCCCCCAAAAGGGGAGGAGACGTCTATGTAACTGAGGACAAAATGTTTGAATAAAGAGGGCTGTGATTCTTTTATATCTTGTCTTTCGTTTTCTTAAATCGTCTCTTTCTTCATTTTGGTGCATAGGATCAAAGTGTTTCATTTTCGTCTTATGTTGCATAACTAGTGTTTCTTTTGACCGGAATCTCGTGCTTTCAGTGGCGATCACGGTGGGACTCTGTTCCCTGGTTTTTGAAATCACAGAAAACTGATTAAATTTTTGTGTTTGTGCTTGACAGGTACACTTTTTTTTGTTGCAGACTGCTATTCGTCTCTGACAGGGACGAATCCTTTTCTGCAATTCGTCTGACCCTGAGACGAATTCAAATTCGTCTCTGGGTGGGACGAATTCTGTTCTGCAATTCGTCTCCCAGAGGGACGAATTCCTGTCTGCGGATTTTCAGAGCAGAAATTCAGAGACAACAGGAGCGAGCAGAGAAGAGGTAGGGATTTTCATGATCTCTGTTATATTTTTCTGTTTATGTTTCTGTTTCGTTAATTGTTTTCATTTAATCTTGCATTGCATTAGGAAAAGTCATGTATGCTAGTTTCATTTTGTTGGATAAAACGAATCCCACACACATCACGAAACAACTTTAAACCAAGGAGGCTGGTCGTAAGACCCCAGCCCTTGATCAAGACCATTGGTGGATTTAATCACCACCTTGGCTTGATTTGCATCCATTTCCCGATTGTCAAGCTATTGTTAGGCGTAAATCCTGACGAAGACAGACCGAGCGTAGGCTGGGGTGATTCCCATGCGCGCGAGGATAAGTTTTCTATGGTAGGTGTCATTAACAGGACAATCCCCCTTCCGTACCGCCTATGTACCACGTACCTTCTGCTCTCACGTACCTATAGTCTCCCTCTCGTAAGGGCGGGTATATAGAGAGGTTGGTATATCGGCCTGGTTGGTATATTGAAGGGGCGACCTTTTTGGAGTTATAAGAGCCTACATGATGCATTTAAACGTTCTACAAAACCTACAAAAACAAAACAAAACATCAAAATGCACTAAACCAGTTTAGGGCACACCAAGAATCCTTAAAAGAGATAATCACGGTTTTGTGAATGTGTGTGTTTAATTCTGCTTAGTGTAGACAAAAAAAAAAAGAAAATCATAAAACGAGATAAAAATTTATTTAGATAGCATAGAAGCACCGCAATGGTGTACACCCGCAGTCAAGCCCAATCAAGGGCGGAAGCTCCGGAAGGTACACAAAAAGCAGGCACAAGTCGCCTTCACTTCAATCCTGAGGATTTGGTCATACCGCCTTATAGGTCAAACCTACAAAAGAATCCAATTCAGAATCCTCGGTGGGGTATGCCTATTCAAAGCAGCCCCTTTCGGGAAGATGCCTTACATGTAGACCTTGACATAAATAGAGAATCACCTCTTGAAGGTAGGCATGAGTGGCCACCGCGCGATGAAGCGCTAAACAGGCACATTGTCCATTTGGAGGGGCAACGTGGATATGGCGTCCCTTCTTTACCTATCATCAGAACAGAGAGACCAAATCCGGAGCGCAGGGCTCCTTACATAGGGCGACCTAACTCCGCCCATCCCATTTACACTCATGAAAGGGAGTATGAGGAAAACCATCGCATTCCTCGAGAGCAACAAACAATGCGGGAACCTTGCATTTCCGCACCGACAGGATATCATGATCACCCCTTGAGGCCAGAACCTCGAGCACATACCGCTTACCTCGACAGAGGGAAGCGACCCATTGAAACCTTAGAGCATCAAAATCGAGGTAAACCCATAGGAGGAACATTTGAACCTTCTGAACAAAATAGGGTAGAACAAATTGATCCGGTTGTCGCCAGATATACCACCCGTCAAGCCCAAATCATGCGGCTTAAACAAAGTCGACAAGAGATAGAGTATCAATACCGCTTGGATAAAGAACGCATGCAACGCGAAGCGGATGAGTTACGCTATGAAATACCTGAGAGGGGGCCAACCCCTCGCATCCAAAGAGCTGAACAGTATGAGAGGCGTAATCCGTTGGCGCAAGATAGGTCTCCACGACCTCGTCAAGCTCTGCCTCCAAGACCCCATAGATTCGAGAGGGAGGCAACTCCCCGAAACAATGATGGGTACCTTCAGCAAGAACTTGATCGGGGTCATAGGTTTCGCCCTGAGACTCCTCAAGAATTTTACGAGGAGTATGAACCGGAAGAGGAGTATATCGAAACTCCCCATCAAGGGAGGAAGGATGCCATTCGGCCACCCCTCCATAGGCCTCCAGTTTACCGTAACTTGCAACAAGAGCGAACAAGAGAGGAAGAAATAAAATCTTCCGATGCATACCAAGCGCTATTGGAGCGTTTAGAGTCGGTGGAGACAAAATCTGCTGGGCATCAAAAACCCACATTACGTCTACTCCGCAATAATCCGGTGCATCCCTCAGTGCCTACACCTCTTTACCCCGAACACTTCAAGTTGCCTCAATTGGCAGTTTTTAAAGGTGAAGAGGACGCACAAGAACATGTTACACGGTTTCTAAGCCAATGCTTCGGCATTCAAGATAATGACGCATTATTGCTTAGAACATTCATAACCACATTCGCGAGGCCCTGCCTCGGATTGGTTCACACAACTGCCCAAACACAGCATAAGCAGCTTAGATCAGCTAGTAGATGCGTTTCTTGAACGTTTCGCCTTCAACACAAGGAAGAAGGCATCACTTAGTGATCTTGCTAGCCTTAAACAATTTGAGGAGGAAACAATGGCAGCGTACGGGAACCGATGGAGAGCTTTGCTTTCTAAGTTACCCTACCGTCCTCCCATGTCGGACCTCACGCAAATGTTCGTGAAAAGTTGTTTAAAATCAATCTCTGGTCTATTGTTGCTGCGACAATACGACAGCTTAGAAGAAGCTTTGGCGCAAGCCAGAGTCATAGAAGAGATTAAGATAGGCGAAGGCGCAATTGCCAAGCCTAAGAAGAAAGAGTGGAATAAAACCACTAAAACTGGGACAACGCAACCACAACACGCTGCAATCAACCAAGTTGCGATAAATGTCCCCGCGCCTGTGCAAGAAACGCAGCCTCAAAAGGCTAACTACCAGGCAGTGCCTCCTGCTTACGAAAGAGATAACAGGAGACAGGAACAGTATCAGCAGCGTCGCCCTAGGCGACAATTCACCCCGTATGCGGAGTCTAGGGACTCCTTATTTGACCGCTTGTCAGCGGCAAATTTAGTTACTCTGCCAGAAATCCAAGTTTTTGACCCTAACGTTCCCAAGCCTAGGGGGTATAGGGAGGAATTGTATTGCAGATTTCATAGACGCAGAGGACATGACCTAAATGGGTGCTGGAAATTCAAAGAACTAGTCCAGGATTTGATCGAAAACCGAACATTGGTCGTGGACAACCCCATCGCACCTAACAACCAACAAATGGGGGTATTCAAGGACCCCTTGCCTACCCACGAGGCGCAGACAAAACCGCTCCAAATTAACGAGGTGCGACAAGATCTTCCCGCGCAAGGATTTGTGGGAATGATTAGCATTGTAACAAGGAACAGAAAATACCCAGCAGTTGCCCCCGAGGTACCTGCGAGGGAAGTTCCGTCGACATCGCGGCCTCAACAACGCCCGACGCAGTTACCTCCGCCTAGACCTGAGGTCACGATACGAACCAAACTCACGCAGAGTTTGCGGACCACGTCAGCTAGGTTGTCCATCTACGAGCTTATTCAACAATCAGCTCCACATAGAGAAGCTCTTATGGACATCTTAAAAGCCATTGAAGTACAACCCCACGAAGCTAATTCTTTCAACGCCTTCGTGGGACATGTGAAACAATGTACGGAGCCTGTCATCACATTCAAAGAAAATGAGGTCAAAACAATATCGAATGACATGCCGGATCCACCCCTGCACGTTATCGCGCGGGTCAACGGGATCCCGTACAAGAGAGTGCTGATAGATATTGGCTCGTCCAGTAACATCATAACCACTGCAGCGTTAAAGCATTTAAAACTGCCAGCCTCTCACATCACAACTTCCACGTACACTACTGCGAGCTTTTAACGATGCAATATGCTCGACGATCGGCACGGTCGTTACGCCTATACGAGGTAGGACAAAAGTCAATACCCACACTTGTGCCATGTCCTTGGAAGGCGAAATGGCTTATAACATACTTGCTAGGGCGGCCTTGGATCAGGGACATGAAGTGTGTCCCCTCGATCGCACACCTGTGCTTGAAGTATGCCTATGAAGGGCAAATACATGTAGTCCCAATGGACTTAGAGCCCTTCAAGTATTGCAATGCGGTACAATTCATACCTCAATCGACCCTACCATCAACGCATTTGGATTTTCAATTGAATCCATCTAAACAAGGTTCGATACCGCAGGCACCACTGGTGGCCAATAAGGCAAAATCCCGACCGGGTGAGACGTCATCATTGGCTCCTTCATCATCAACGCCACCTATCGTGGCCCAACGGAAGGACAAGGGAAAGCAAATCATGGAGGAGGTTAAGCCTCTAGAAGAGGGGTTGCCCACGATCTCAGCAATATCAAGAGAGGAAGCGCCCAACGCAACGGAAACCAAGATTCTCGAACAACCAAACATGGAATGGACTCAGGAAGGACTACCGTTTCCTCCTACCCAATCATCAAAAATCACTGTTGAGATGGCCAGTACAGGCCTAGGGGAGTACATAGTGCAAAATGTTGTGGCAACCCCCACACTGGAGTCAGTACAAGACATGGGAAGACCTCGCCTTCCCATTGGAACAATCGTCCCTCTAGGCTACCCACCGAACCAAACGAATTTTGTGTATGGGGGCCTTGATCATGGTTCCGAACCATGCGAACAAAAGGAAAGAGATGAAGAACCTTTTGTCGAAAACATCAATTATCTGTCGAACCCAGAATTTGCCCTAAAATATCTCGAACAATGCAATTGGCATGGGTATGGGCTAGGCAGATATGAGCAAGGGATGCGGATCCTTTGCCAACCAAGGTATCAGATGCCATATGACAAGTCAGGGGTAGGATTCAACCATCCCCTGCCATTAGACATCTTGGTTGAAAACATGCAAGGCCTAGAAATAGGCAACAGGGGGGGATTGGCACAAGACCCATACGCCAATCCAAACATAGAATACACCTTAGGGGATTATCTCCCATGGTATACAAACACCCCTGGTAACAACAATAATCCCTCTCCTTTGCTAGAGAGAGGTGAAAGTTCAGAGAGCAGTCCTCGAAGAGAACAACAACGGCTTCCAGACATTTTTTTGAAAGCTGTTCCCCTTAGAGGTTCCGGACGAAATAACACGAGTCTCAAAAGAATCAGGTCCCTCCACTAAGAGTGGAACAACCGCAATGGGACCAGATTAATTCACTGGAACAGGAAGAGTCCTCAATGTCGGAAGCAACAGATGCTTGAAGAGGATGAACAATTTTGGATCTATGAAAGCGATTCAGAAGACGAGACTGAGATGGACTATCTCAGACATGCGCGACGACATCACCGCGCTCTAACCCATGAAGATCTAATGGGACAAATGGGTATACGGTTGGGACATGAATGGCACTTAGACCCAACGAGGTGGGACCAAGTGCTAGGCCTATGGCTCCAAATTCAAGATGAGCATCGTCCACCTCAAGATCCCATCAGAACAACAATACCAAGGGAAGACCCCGCCTTCCTTTTCGCACATAGAGACGAATTTGCACCTAGAGAGGATCCATTCGTGCCTGTTCCCGTAGAGCCAGATCCAGAGTATAGGGAACATCTGAAAGAATCAAGTCGTCACACCCGTGGTTCTGGAGACCAAATTCATTCCATCCATATGATCTCCATTGATTTGACCACACCCATCCGCAATCCGACCGATCCATCACGGTCATTGCATCTAAACATGGATGCCATTGACTGGGATCGCGTCAATTCACCATTGTCACCATCAGAGTACTGGCCTTTCGGTGAAATGCTTCATTTTACCCCAAGGACAACTCAAGATATTTTTCAAGCTGAAGAGGGACCCGAGGTCCCAAACGCGAGATCTTAACTCGGTGATGATATCCATTTAATCCCAACTCCACATCGGTTGGAGGACGGATCTCACATGTCGATCGAAGAGACGAGCGACGTAGACATCGGCACAGATCCAATGAATCCAAGGATTCTCAAGCTGGGGGTAAGCCTTTCCCCCGAAGAGCAAGCCGATTACATTGCCCTTCTCAAAGAGAAGAAGGAAGTTTTTGCATGGTCATACAAAGATATGCCGAGGACTAGACCCGCAGCTAGTCATGCACAATTTAACGCTTGATCCGAAAATCAAGCCTGTAAAGCAAAAACTAAGAAAGATGCACCCAACAGTGGCCTTGATGGTCAAAGACGAATTGCAAAAGCTGTTGGATGCACAATTTGTCATCTGCGTGGATTATCCGCCATGGTTGTCCAACATGGTTCCCGTCAAGAAGCCCGACGGGAGGATTCGCATATGCACCGACTTTCGAGACCTAAACAAAGCGAGTCCTAAGGATGATTTCCCCTTGCCAAGCATCGACGCATTGGTAGACGCTACAACGGGTCACGAAATGCTCTCCCTAATGGACGGTTTCTCAGGATACAATCAAATTCGTATCAATCCTGAAGACCAACTCAAAACGGCATTCACAACGCCTTGGGGGACATTTTGCTATAAGGTCATGCCTTTTGGCCTTAAAAACGCTGGCGCTACATACCAACGTGCTATGACGTATATCTTCCACGATTACATGCACAAAACTTTGGAAGATTACATGGATGATTTGTTAGCCAAGTCTATCTTGCGCTCAGATCATCTCGGTGACTTAAGCAAGATTCTCGATCGCCTCATAGAGCATAAGGTCGAACTGAATCCCAAGAAGTGCGTGTTCGGCGTCACATCTGGAAAACTCTTGGGTTTTATAGTCTCAAAACGAGGCATCGAAGTGGACCCAAACAAAGTCAAGGCAATCCTTGAAATGGCTCCCCCAACCACTATCAAGCAACTCAGAAGTCTGCAAGGAAAGGTCGCGTCGATTAAACGCTTCATAGCGCAATTATCTGACAAATGCCGACCAATGAACAAACTATTGCACAAGGGGGTCACATTTCATTGGGATGACGAGTGCCGATCAACCTTTGACGAAATCAAACAATACTTGGCTTCGCCGCCAGTATTGGCACCGCCTAGACCAGGTGTGCCATTCTACTTATACATCTCGGCCTGCGAGGTGGCACTGGGCGCAATGCTAGCCCAGAAGAATGAACTTCACAAAGAACAGGCTACATACTATCTTAGCCGCACCCTGGTCAGTTACGAACTTAACTATGCATACGTTGAAAAACTCTGCTTGGCAGTGGTGTTTGCTACCAAAAGGCTACGCCACTACATGCTGAGCAACACGACGTATGTTGTGTCTAAGGAGAATCCATTGCGATACATGATGAGTCGTACTTATCATAGTAGCCGCACGGCGAAATGGATCATGTTGTTGACGGAATTTGACATTGAGTTTATTGGGCAAAAATCTATAAAAGGACAAGTCATAGCCGATCAACTAGCAGAGGCTCCTCTTGAAGACGATCAGCCTCTGGTCATAGAACTACCCGATGATGAGGTCTTCCATGTCTCAGAATCGCCAGATTACGATGAGCCTGAGTCTCAGGCCGACATAACCTTATTTTTTGATGGTTCTAAATGCGAGCAAGGTGGTGGCGCAGGAATTGTATTCTTCACACCGCAGGGCGCTCCAATGCCCCTGTCATTTAAATTAAACTTCCAGTGCACCAACAACAATGCAGAATATGAAGCCTTGCTCCTAGGTCTTCAGACAGCAATCGCCATGAACATCAAAAGACTGAACATCTTTGGCGATTCGCTGTTAATCGTCAATCAAGTCAAGGGAATATATCAATGCAAATGCCCAGTTCTGAAGGCCTATAAAGCCCTCGTGGATAAATTCCTGGCAAAACTTGAGTGGTATGACATCGAGGCACTCCCTCGATCATCGAATCATTTTGCGGACACAATGGCCTCCTTAGGGTCACTAATCCCGCAAGACCTTTCCGGTGATGTAACAACCATTCAGGTCAAAACCTTATCGCAACCCGCGATGGAGCGCGCAAGCTCAGACTTGACGCCGGGAATCCACATGATCCGAGATCGAACCATCTTCGGATAAGTTCTTTCGAATCCGAGACTATTTGAAACACGCCAAGCTGGGGGTCTTTGTTCTCCCCCACTCCCATTAATAGCAACACAACGCTATTTTTACAAGTTCTCTCCCAATCAGCATTTGTTAGGGAAGAACTCCAAAAGGGATTAGGCTGTTCAAACTGTCGAGGTATCCGATCAACGGAGTTGGTATTTACCAATAAGAGATTACCTCAAGTTAGGTAATCTACCCTTTGGATTGACGCAAGCCGCAAAACGAACATTCAAACAGAAAGCGGCAAAATATGTCTTGATAGGAGACATTTTGTATCGTCGCGGCTACGACGGAATTCTTCTTCGTTGCTTGGACCGAGCAAGAGTCCACTTGGGCGATCACCCAAGCGCATGACGGTACATGTGGCGGCCACTTCGGTGGTATGGCCATTGCAAAGCGCATTCTTCGCATGGGCTATTATTGGCCATCTTTAGAGCGAGATTGCTGCGCATATGTCAAGAGGTGTGTAAAATGTCAACATCATGCCAATCTAATGCACGCACCTTCCCAGGCCCTACAGACAGTCCAGTCTACTTGGCCATTTTCACAGTGGGGCCTCGATCTAATCGGAAAGATCTCCCCTGCATCGTCAGGCCGTCACACGTTTATCATAACGGCCACAGAATACTTTACCAAATGGGTGGAAGCAATTCCGTTAACCTCTACGACAGGACCCCGCATTGCGGAGTTCATTTTGCATTACATCATATGTCGTTTTGGTATTCCATCCAAAATAATCTCGGATAATGGGCCATCATTCAAGAACAAAGACGTGCGTGCTTTAACCACAAAGTACAAAATTCAGCACAACTTTTCAACACCCTATTATCCGCAAGCAAATGGGCAAGCGAGGCGTCAAACAAAATGCTAGTCGCCATCCTTAAAAAGACCGTCGCAGACAGTCATAAGGATTGGCACATACAAATCCCACTTGCCCTTTGGGCCTATCGCACTAGCATTCGGACGCCCACTGGGGCAACTCCGTTTTCACTAGTGTATGGCTCAGAGGCAATAATGCCTCTCGAGTTGGAAATTCCTTCCCTCCGCATATCAATGCAGGAATTCATCGATGATGACACTGCACGGCAGGCCCGGTTAGACCAGCTTACGTTGCTTGACGAAAGACGCGTTAATGCTCTCGAGCACTTACGTATCTATCAAGAGCGGCTTAAGAGAGCTTACAACATGAAAGTTCACCTAAGAGACTTTCGGGTTGGTGATCTGGTTCCGAAGGAAAACCAACAAAACTCTAATTTGCCGTCCCATATGAGGGACAAATTCATGGCAAATTGGTTAGGTCCTTATGTCATTGATAGCAAAATAGGACCAGGAACGTACAAGTTAGCTTCTCTTGACGGTATCAAGGAAACAGAACCCTTGAATATCAGTCATTTACGACCATTTCATATCTAAGAAAGCCATGTACCAAAAAAAAAAAAAAAAAAAAAAAAAACAACAACAAACAAACAAAAAGCTCCAAGGATTATCGCAATCTCTTGGTCACCCAAAAGCTCCAAGGATTATCGCAATCTCTTGGTCACCAAAAAGCTCCAAGGATTATCGCAATCTCTTGGTCACCAAAAAGCTCCAAGGATTATCGCAATCTCTTGGTCACCAAAAAGCTCCAAGGATTATCACAATCTCTTGGTCACCTAAAAAGCTCCAAGGATTATCGCAATCTCTTGGTCACCTAAAAAGCTCCAAGGATTATCGCAATCTCTTGGTCAACCTAAAAAGCTCCAAGGATTATCGCAATCTCTTGGTCACCAAAAGCTCCAAGGATTATCGCAATCTCTTGGTCAACCCAAAAAGCTCCAAGGATTATCGCAATCTCTTGGTCAAACAATCAAGAAATTCAACAAAAACAAAACAACAAAAATCATCAAAAACAACAAAAATTTGCATCTCAATTCTAGGCATACTCAAATTCATCAAAATCAACAAAAACACCATGTATAAATTTTACCACACTACAGTCAGTGGTCTGGGAACGTACTAAGAGTTTCAGTAATTCAGTCATCATTTTCCTCTTTAGCCATGTAGTGTAACAAGTCGAACGGATTTTACAAAGGTAGAGTCATACTTGAAATACACCTTGTTACGTAACATCCCAACACAAATCAAACATTAAAATTCCCAAAATTGTGTGAACGAAAGACGAAACCTGCAAAATAATCTAGGTCACCACAAGCGAAACGGTTATCTTGCTCATCCCCCTGTGCGAATGACCCCTAGAATGCTGAGAGTTGGCAAAAGGACAAGCTTCCTCCCTACCCAATTCCCTAAGAATCCCTAAAGTTCTCAATAGTTGCAAAACACAAAATTTACAAAACGTCAAAACTCAAAAATTTGACAAAATATAGTGCACACATCAAAAGGCACAAACAACAGTGATTTTCGTCACTTCATATCCCCAATCCCTTGCTCGAAAGAAAAATAAATCAAAATAAACAGTGATCTCATCACTACAATGAGCAAGTATCCCAATACAATTGAAAAAAAAAGAAGGGAGTTGACCTTGAATCCCTGGAACTCTCAGCATTCTGTAGGTCATAAGGCAAGCTTCAATACCAATTCGGTAATAGAAGTAAACCTCCCGCATGACGATATATCTGTCACATTAACTTGCGTACAGATCAATGTTTGCATGTGGATGAGCTAGCTTATGGCATCCTGGATTACACCGCAGATTAATCTTAGTACATACAACAAAGGAATTCGTGGAGCTAATTAGGTGATCCTCAGTACAGGTTCGGTTGAAAGCCCATCTGCACCTGGCGGTATCCTAACAAATACCACTAAATGAACTCAATTGCACACACAGGGATGTTAAATAACTCGGTCAAAAATAGGTCCGATTCGTACCTTGTTCAAAAGTCCTGTAAGATAAAGTACAAGTCATGGATAGTGAGTTAAAACTGTCTGAATCTCAGAAAATCGTACATTCATCCCAAAACCATCTGCGCTACTTATCATCCTTATGATACCATCAAAAAATACAAAAACAGCAAAGAAAAACCAGATAAATAAAAATATCATTCATCCATTTCAATTTGCATATCACATAGACATCTAAAACACTTCAATTCATCATAACATCTGCATTCATCAAATAAATAAACATGCATAACAAAAATCACATCATCACATGTACAAATCCAAAAATAAAACCGGTATATATATATATATATATCGTCAAAAAGATGCCCGCAGGCTACAAAACAGGTCCTCAGACCCCGCAATCATATCCAAAACCCAACCTAAGGCGTCGGCCACCATGATCACGCAGGATCGGTGCGACGGGAACTACCCCCCGTGGTGTGGGTCCTACGGGACCCTGCAGGGCGGCTACTGCTAGCCCCCGCATCATGCCTACTACCACCCCCCTCATCTAACCGCCTACGGCGAGATGATGCTGACTGCTCAGTCAGACTATCCCTCGTCCGTCGAGAAGATCTGCTGATCGAAGGCTCAGGGAGCCGCCCGCCAAGGCGGATGACCTCCCTCTCCAAGTCTATCCGATATAGACACCACTCTGCCTCCCGTCGATGATAGATAGACAATGCATCATCGCGCTGCGCCAAAACGCTATCCCGCTCTGCCAACTGAGCCCGCAGAAGATCCCTCTCCAGATCCCGCATCCGTAGCAGCTCTGTAAGCCGTGCAACCTCATCGCCTACATCCGACCCCACCCCCTCCGTAAACGTCGGACGCATAGGACTCACGGGGACAGTAGCCTGCTCAGGCTCAAACTGCTCCTCCACATCCTGCATGTCCGGCTGCTCTGGAACAACCAAGTCCACATCCTCATCTCCCGCATCCACCATATCTGCATCATCCAACGGCCCTCCCCAATCACCCCCTGCCGCCTCCGCATCCTCCACTGTCGCCTCCGTGCCTCCCAGTGGACCCTCACCTCTCCAGCGCCGCAAAACCCACCACGAGTCATACTCAGTGGTAGTACCTACGTCATCCACATCCAACACCTCAATAACCGCATCCGACTCCTCGCCCAATGGCACGAGGACAGGTGGCTCCAGATCCCTCTCATCTCCCCGACGGCGATAGCCAACGGGCTCACCAGGCAACCCCTGGCGCACCCCAAACTGTCGTGTAACCCGGCGGTACGGAAAGAACTCATGCTCCGTCCCGTGCCGCCCAGTCAACCATCGCTCCCTCCGTACCCGTCGGAGCCACTCTCCGACCTCAAGCCAGGCTGGACAGTCCCGATAGGGACGCCAAAACACCTCCCCTGGAGTGAGCCACGAAAAGGCATCAATGTAGTGCTCAACTGCACCTGCCCATCGCCGACTCTGCCCCTGCTCCGCAGACCGTCGCCATAAAGCCGCATAACCAATCTCCTCATCCTCCATCGCCGCCCGAGTCATCCACGGTAACCCGGTAGGCCTCTCAACAGCTATGTGCTGCCAACCCCAGCATTGCAACAAGAAGCTGCAACTGACACCCTTCCGCTGTCGACAGCGGACCCCGTACAGCTCCCCGTACAGCTGCGCCAACAAAGTCTGTCCCCATCTCAGGATCAACGGTGCCTCTATCGGGCACTCTGCCAACTGCCACACCAAATCCAGCAGGTTCCACGGGAACCTCGCGCCTGACGAATCAGGGATAAGAATGTTAGAAATGAGACCCATCAGGAATGCGTGCCTCACTCCTAACACCCCCTCTCCTTCCACCAGCCAACCAAAATCCCGCCAGCCTGGCAATCCGCCTCGGCCGTCTCCACTGGGTCTGCTACACCCAGCTCCCCCCATGCCCAAAACATCTCGTGAGTATAGCAGTCCGCTGATCGAACGGAGATGTCCTAATAGGCAGACCATCTATCGGAATCCGAAGCAACCGATAAACGTCCTCAAGAGTCACAGTCATCTCCCCTGTCGGGAGATGGAAAGTATTGGTCCGCGGATCCCAAAGCTTGATCAGGGCCGTCAGATAGGCCTGATCCGAAACCACAGGCTCCGGTCGAGCCACCTGCTTGAGCCCAAGGGCATCAAGCCATTCCCAGTCGTCATCAATCAAGGCCAACCGCGCCTCAGTAAAGGCAGCGGGTACACGGTAGCGGCTCCTAACAACCTGCAAGCAAACAAAAAAAAAAAAATGAAATGAAAAAGATAAAATTTTCAATTCTAGGGTTTCTAACCTTAGTTGTTAAACAAAAACATCAAAAAAAAAAATCTTAAAGTTTTGAAAAGCGTAACACAAAAATAATACATTAAGTAAAAGCAAAATAAACCCTAGGGTCACTTACAGGTCTCGCCTCGGCTCCGCCGCTCGAACCAGTTTGTGCACTCATGATGGCAGAGAGAATTCCAGCAGCGCTTCGCTTCGCGAGATTACCTCCTCCTCCCAGAGCTCCAAAATCGCAAGAAAAAAATGACACAAATGAGCCCAAAATCAAGTTTTGGCCCTTAAATAGGCCTTTTGCATTGGAATTCGTCCTTGACTGGGACGAGCGCTCTGATCAGCGCTCGTCCCACCCAGGGACGAATTCTCCAGCTGGAATTCGTCCCACCCAGGGACGAATTCAAGCCAGCACAAAAAAAAATCAAGAAAAATGACTAAAAATGCACTAAAAACAGACAATAAAACTGCCTAACAGGATTGCAAATGCAACTGACAACATGGGCATACAAAATCGACATCGGGGTCACAAATTATCACTATCCTACTCCCTAAGAAGGCTACCATAGCCGGACCGCTCCACGGGAAGACAGATTTTGACAATTTAATCCCAAAATGGTGTCACAAAAAAACAACAAAACAACAAAAAATGCAACACAAAACAAGCAATAAACATGCCAGACAAAAGTACTCTTGCACTTAAACTCTTGGCATAGCAAAATTGATGTCGGGGTTTTAATTGTCACTATCCTACTCCCGAAGAAGGCTACCATAGCCGGACCGCTCCACGGGAGGACGGATTGCCGACAATTCAATCACCAAATGGTGTCACAAAAAACAACAAAAACAGTACAAAATTCAACAAAAACACAACAAAAATAATGCCGGACACAAGTGCTCTCGCACTTAGCCTCTAGGCAAAGAAAATCGATGTCGAGGTCCAAATTATCGCTCTCCTAGTTCCCCAAGAAGGCTATCATAGCCGGACCGCTCCACGGGAAATAGGTTTTCGACGATTTCACCTCATTATGACATCACCAAAAGGGTTAACACCCACCAAAAATAGGTCCATATGTTGGAAAAATTGCACACGCTTAACGGTAAACCCTCTAAAGGCACCCTTGCACAAGTCATCTTGGGTCAAGCGACTCGTCGCTTCTCTCACGAAGGTCATTCCCTCATCGATTCGTCGCTTGAGGGGGTAGTCACACTTAGTCACCAATCAACAATCACACACCCAATTAAGGAAAACGACATGCATTCAAAGAATCATTGACAAAGACAATCACGCTCCTGCTTGGGGCAATAAACAAGCAACAATCAAATCAATCAAACACTTGGCATTTCGTGAATCATGAACACAAGGTTCCCCCTGAGGATAAAAATGCCCTTCACTTGTTCATGACTGATCAATGTCTAAGTTCAAGTCACACCTCACCAAAACAGGTTAATACTTGAAATCAAATTCCTTAGCTCGTCGAAGCAAGGATTCAAGAATGCATGCCCTTTCCATACTTGGGGCATCAAAAGTTGGTTAGGTTACCAAGAAACCCTAATCATTAGTGCTTTGGTTATCTATTTTTGCTCAACATCTGCGTCACCCGTAGCGCTTCCCAAAAAGGGGCATCTCGTAGACACCAAAACAGCACCAATCCGATTATGTGACTGCAAACACCGATCGCTTTGGCAAACACAGCCCCCGGGGCAGCCCTCAGAGGTTAAACAGTGGTCTTAACCACTTTCATAGCAATTTTGTAAGGTCAAGAAGCAATTTGGCACACTTGGACACTTTGCCCAGTACTCGTCTCACCCCGGGACGAATTCAAAATAGAATCCGTCCCACCCCAGGACGAATTCTGAATCCGTCCCTGGGTGGGACGAATTCTAAGCTTAACGGGCAAAAAGGCAAATGGTGCCAAGTGGCAGCCCAGAACAATCAGTTAAGGGCTCCTACCTTGCACGCATGTGTAAGTGGACAGAGGGGCCGTTGGAGGACTGTTACAAGAAGCATTTATCAAAGTTCAAGTCAAGGGAAGACTCCCCTCCCTCATGGGAAGACAAGACTGCCACATGGCGCCCATGGCCAACACTTGGCTTTTGTGCTTCCCTCCCAAAAGAGACCCCTTGGGTCTATAAAAGGTGGGACTTTTCTCACCCAAAACATACAGGTGGAAGGAGTGTTCAAGCAACGAAGTGCTGCCGAACCGAAGACTCACTTGCATCCCCCTTTGTTCACCTTCCTACATCCATCAATCTCTTTTGCAAGGGAGGTTGTTGGGTGGCCTTTGGAAGCTCGAACCTTACTCAAATCCGACGCATGGACATCCGAACCTACCAATTCGCCGACCCCCCAATCCTAAAAGGTTTTGGGCCCATCCTTGGTGGATTGGCTCCAAAATCGAGGGCCAACGGTGGGAGGCCCACTTGGGCACCCCCGCACCTCCCAAGTCCTAATTTTAGTTTTGAGCGCTTTAGATTATTTTTTAGATTGCATTCTATGTTACTAGGTCTGATTAGTCTATTATTGCAATTTTGTAGCTTTTGGTCAAAGTTTAGGGTGTTTTGTATTGCTTTGTCGTTTCGCTAACTTGCAGGTGTCAAGGTCAAATTCCCGAGGGTGGAGGCCAAATTGGGAAAATCCGACCATCTGGGTCGTCCCAAAATGGCCCCAATTACCTAACCCCCTGTTTGCAGGAGTTTTGCAGGTCCCGGGATCCGACATTGGAGCAGCAACAGGTCGGTTTCTCCTACTCAGAAGAATTCGTCCCACCCAGGGACGAATTACAGTCAGAATTCATCCTGCCCAGGGACGAATTCCAGTTTAAGGTGGATTGGCCGACTGTTTCAGTGGCAGAGGCCTTCTGGTGATGTTTTCTGTCCCCTGTCAAGTTTTTAGATCATTTGGATTTGCTGCAGTCACTGTTTTAGACAACTTTTCATATATGCCTTTTAGCAATTTCAAAAGCGTGAATTTCTCTTCTTGTCACAGGTGCTATTAATGTCTTGTCTGTTTCTTTGACCGCAGGAGGAGCAACCAGAAGCGAAGACTCATCAACATCAGCGGCGGCAGCAGCTTGGCCCGCCCATTGCAATCGTGGGCACGCGGAAAGGAGGAAGACTAAGTCACACAGTGTGACAAAGACCAATCTAACGCTCCTCGCCCCCAAAAGGGGAGGAGACGTCTATGTAACTGAGGACAAAATGTTTGAATAAAGAGGGTTGTGATTCTTTTATATCTTGTCTTTCGTTTTCTTAAATCGTCTCTTTCTTCATTTTGGTGCATAGGATCAAAGTGTTTCATTTTCGTCTTATGTTGCATAACTAGTGTTTCTTTTGACCGGAATCTCGTGCTTCCAGGAAGAACCAACCCGGTGTTGTAGGTGAGTTGGAGAGGAGAGGGCAATCCTCCAAGGGAGGTCCCAGGTTCAAATCTCCACCCTACCAAAAAGTTGAATTGGGTATCCAAAATCCAATTGATAATTTTGGTGCGGGCAGGGTCGGGTGTGACTCCCGGGTGACTTTGACGGTGTAGAACCCCCTGTTCGTGGTCTCTCAGACCAAGGTGGCCCCACAAGGGGTTTTTTGCTTAAAAAAAAATGAAGAACCATATTGGTCCTAGAAATTAGGGGATAGATGGAATAAATGTCACTTCACTATATCCTTCTTGGTCCAAGGTGCCTTTAATAGGTAGTCAACCTAGTGATAAGTGTCACTTTAGTTACACTCAATGCTTTCTTAGACATTCATTACAAGTGTAATGTTTGAAGCATTTTCTCCATTCCTATGTTTTTTGTAATATAACACCTATGGATGAATGTAACTCCTCTTATGTGTGGTCTATGGGTACTAAATACTTGTTGTAATGCTTCCTCAAATGTGTGAAATTCTAATGTACCTTTGAGAGCATTTAGGGTTTTCTTTGGAGGATGACAAATATTACTTGCATGCCCAATTCTTATTAACGTCTTCTTGCAAGCTTTTATACACACCTTTTCACCTTCTTCTTTGTTGTATTTTGATGGCACTGAGATGGTTCCTGCTAAGCAATGCTAGTGGTCATGCTTTGGTGGAGATATGGAGGAGCTTTGGTGGATATTGAATAATAATGCTTTGGTGGATACTTCTTGATGCTCCAATGGTAATATTGAATACTCCTTCCTATGGACGTATGTTTTTAGTTTTGCTTGCTTTGATTTCCTTTGCCTTTGTTTTGTTGGATATATCTCCTTTAGTAAGCAACATGCCTCCTTTCTTGTGCTTTGTAGATAACCTATTATGGTTGTCTAACCCATGCATGATGTAGGCCCTTTTGAGAGGCTTCTTGATGCTCATATTTGGTTGTGCTCTTCTAGAGAATGTTGCGACTTTATGGCACCTTCAAATCTATCCCCTTTCCTATGTAGAACGTATTAGACAAGTACAATATAAGGTACCAATATTTGTGAATATAATACCTTTATTGTACCTTTTATTGCACTCCTTTTGTAGGTCTAAAATTCTAGATTTATGGCAGAATTTTGAATGCATTTTAGGGGTTTTGAGGTTGTCTCTTTTTTTAGACACCTTCCCCTTTTTTCTTGGATAATTTTATGATAAATACAAGCTTAGATAGAAGCTCTTTATTTGATGCAATTTTTTGTACTTTTTCTTTTGCATCAAATTCTATAATGCTTTGGATTTGAGACTCACCAAGTCTTAATATTTCAGGCTTCTATTTCTTATTTTGGTTAGTTGTTTTCATCTCCAAGTTTCAAAGGATTATAACCTTTTGGTGGCTTTTCTTGGACACTATGCATTGCATATTTTTGTGTACCAATAGTGTCTTTATACACTTTGACAATTATGATTTTGTGCCTTTCTCAAGAATACAAACACTAACCTTTTTTAGAGTAATACAGTAGTGCAAATGAACCCACTAATATTTTTTTTTATGCACTAAACAATACACCTTATCACTCCAAATAACTCTCAAAATAACTTATAAGTGCACTTAATCAACTTATTGCAACTTAATCAAGAATAATCTGAAATCTTCACGAATTATTCTACAAATTTCATATAAGCAAGATATTAGAAGATAGTCTTCTTTTACTTTTCAAATTAGATGATAGGTAGTTGATAGATAGTTAAAATTATGAAATCTATCAACTCCTAATGTGCAAATAAACCTTAAAAATACCTTTTTTATATATTTTTGAAGACTATAATATGAATCTCCTTTTTGCAACTTTAATCCAAATTAAAGTGCTTTAACAAATATGATAAGTAATATAATTAATGAATCTACTTGCACTAATAGTTGCTTACCTTTTTTGAAATCTTTTGTAGATCCTTTGCCACTTTTGTAAAGGATGTAGATATTTGTGTCTACGATCACCAAGTTGTGACCTTGAATGAGATCTTGCAGCTCTTGTAGACTGGTCTAAATAGCTCCTTCTTCACCAAAGAATGGTCATGAACTTTCTTTCATGAGCCTAAGATTTGGTGACTTTTTTATCCTCTTGTGATCTCCTTCTATTGTAGATTTGGAGAATTTTGCATATTTGAATTTGTGTCCTTATGCTATGATAGGTAATATTCTAATCTTCTTCATTTGATGATCTTATTCTATCTTCAAGTCTTCTTGTCAAATTTTGAATTCATGTAGAATCTTCTTCTCAATATTTTGAATATCTTGAGGTCTTCACTGGATTCTTTTTATACTCATATTTGGAACTCCTTGCTAAATTTTCCTCTTCTTGGTCTTGTTTTTGGATGGTGATAATTATCCCAAGTCCTTCACTATCAGGGGATTATCCTTGGTAGTATATTTATCCTTGATACCTTATCTTCAAATGCTTTTAGAAGTATTTGCGGTGATACCTCTTGGATATCTAATTTTAGTTGCTTCTGAATTTGAGTAGGACTCTCCTAGTAATTCTTCTTCTTCCTCGTTTAGAATTTCTTCAATGAGATATCTTCCTAGTCTCTTTTGCTTCAGGTGCTAGATTGATTCTAAATAAGATGCTCTTATTAACTTTATTGTAGGAAGCTCTCTCAAATCAGTGAATCTCCTTTTCCTACAACAAAGTATTACTATTGAAATATTCTTCTGAATTAGGTACTCTCTCATAGATTCTTCTTTAGGATCAAGGCTTATGTGGTCTATTTCAATATAAAGGCTATTATGGTCTTTTCAAGGCTTCTATAATGTTTTCTTCAATATCAAGGCTTCTATGGAATTTTCAAAGATTTTGTGGTATTTTCCTTAATATCAAGGCTTCTATGGCCTTTTATTTTGCATCAAGGCTTCTATGGCCTTTTTATTTTTGAATTTCTTCAATCTAGAAATGAATATCTCCCGTCTCCTAACTTCACCATGATTCTTTTCTAGAAGTATATTTTGAAGTATTCTCCTCTTTCAAATAACTAATCTCTACACTATAAAGGCACTTTGACCTTCGGGTAATGAAGTTAAAATCTCCTAGATTTTTTTTGTAGAAGGTATTCCACTCATTTGAGAATCAATTCATTGCAATAAAATAAACTTTAGGTAATTTTTTCTAGATCTCTTAGATGAGTTTCACTAGTTTATTCATCATACCAATGGATCAAATGTTGAGTCTTAGTCTTCATGAGTTTTCTTGCAACTCTATTGAAAGACTCTAGCCATATGCAATCTCGGTATTTCTAAAATAGATATTTCATTCCTCATTTGTGGCTCTCTTTAATTATACCACCTAGACTCTTTTGAGAGTTTTTGATAGTGATTGGTCCAATGGTGCATCAGGTTGATAGAAAACTCATATTCAATATTAATGGTGGCTAATCTACTGTATCTTAATCTACCATAGATCTAATACCATTGTTAGCTTTTGATACAACATGTAATGGGGGATAGCAATCACAAGATGCAAAATAATAAGAAATAAAGTAAATATATGAGATGACTAAAATATGCTATAAATAGAAATGATGGAAATGACTACAAAAGTAGCTATGGAGAAAGTGAATACTCCATGACATAAGATATTGCTCAAGGAATGATCTCTAAGCTCATAGATCACACACTCTACACTACTACACAGTGACACACTCTCCTACACTACTATATTTATGTATATATCATACTAATATCTATAGCCCTTTACATAGGAAGATAGGTTCCTTGGCCAACACTCTACCTAGTTGTACAAGGGACACCTTGCACATATACAGCTTGCACACTGATACTTGTGCATTTATTACATTGCATTAAGTAACTAGATAACTTCCTCCTAAAGTTATCTAATATTCTAAGTATGTATCAAGGAAGGTACATTTACATAACCTAAATAATGTAATATAATCTATTTCTAACAAACCTTAAATAGATAGATTTGGTTTAAGGGTAAAGGAATTTCTTCTTCTAAAAATATCTGGCATCAGATTTAGTTTACATAAAATTTTGGAGATTTCATATTTTTAATTTATCTAAATAAAATTTAAATTATCTCAATAGATAACTGCAACTATTTTATTTCCCTTCTATTAGGAACATCAAATTATAAAATCATCAATAAATTCAAACATATGTTCTACTTATCTATTAGGAAAAATCAACTTTTATAATTATTGTTATAGCTAAGGTCAACATTTTTTGTTAACCCAAGGTCTTTTTACCTAAACTTGGAGAATTCCCTTTAATTCATGTCCAAATAATACTTTCTTCTATTTGACTGATTTACCTATTTAAAAAGACAAAAACTTCTAATAAACTATAAACTTATATTTGACTGATTTACCTACTTTTAATTTTAATAATAATAGTATTTTCTTCTATTTGACTAATTTACCTACTTAAATTTATACATCATGGAAGATATCTTTTAAGATTTTCACTACCTAGCTTCTATCTATTATAACATTAATTAACTATTGTATGAAAAAAATGTATGAAAACATGATTTATAATATATAAAACCTTTATCGATTTCGCAACAAGTTACATCTACAGACCAATATGATCCCCCTGTTAGATAGTTAATGGTTTAGAAGATTTGGCCCCATTACAAATATTCCTTTTTATTGTAAGCTTGTGTTATCTTTGATTGCGGATGGGAAAAATCCCTTCTCAATTTGTAATTGATCTTTGTTTTAATACAAGTTTTTTTCAAATTTTTCAAAAAAATATATATATAACCTTTATTTAATTAGCTTCACATGAATTATTTCCTTTCAGGAGCATACATAACTTAATTAATCAAGTCAAAGTATTAACAAGCAGGTATACAAATATCAAATAAAACTTTATAAAAGATTCATAAGTGATGTTTTACAGTATAACATGGTCATATTATTTTTATTTCATCAATCAATAAGAAAAAGGTATTTAACCGTTTGAAATGCTTAATAGAAAATAGGTATTTTAGCCTCACCTAAATATTAATCTCTACAATTAGAAGTCTTTAATCCAATTAAGTTAGGTCAAATACCCTATCTACATCTTGAACTAAGTGTGAGATTATAATGGCCCAAGGGTGGATTAAATGAGGATACTACTCACAATAATAATGTATTTTTTTAATTTACATCCGCAAATCTATGTAGTTATCATAGTATCAAAAGTTGCCATACAGATCTTCACGTAGTCCGTCCTTATAACCAACATGCCACAATAATTTTAAACCTTTTAAGTCACTCATAACACCACCAAAAAAATAAATTAATAATGCATTTTAAAACAAAGACAAAATCCAAACTAAAACATCATTAAAACTATTAATTATTTATTATGCATTAACTTAAAAACAATAAATACTAATAGTGAATTAATCTCCATTCACTCTCTTAATTTAAACTACTTTCTTTCGTTTTTAAAGTAGAAGAGAAACTAACTAAAAACAGATTCAATCACTTTATTAACATTAAAAGCCATTCCATCTAAGAGTAGTTCCAACTTAAATAAAGTAAATTATAAGAAAACGTTCAAATGAGGCCTACTACACACGTAAGTTACTTGAGCATGGTTCATGGATTTGTACACCTTCACTGTGCTTTACCTCATAGTGAAACAATGGTAATAGAGAAACAATTAATGATAGAAAAAACTTAAGATGACTTTGATATATTTATGGAAATACCTATAATAGCCAAATAATATTTTGGTTTTTATCAAATAAAAATAAACACTATCAAATCAATTTCAGAGAAGAGGAGATTTAAAATAATTCAAATGCCCACATCGACATTTGAATTCCTTCACAGTGAATAATTAATTTGACCATCTCAACCTATTGAAACACCCATATCGGTATTCTTTTGTTTTATAGTGATAAACGAGAGAATCAATGTATGATAAACTTAGAATGGCTTATCTTAAAACCTCAAACTAGTTTTTCTAAAGAACACTGGCTAGAGAGCTCAAGCAAGGGAGTAGCTATACTACAGTATGGTTTATCTATCAACGACATATAGATTAAAACATGTTCAATATCAATGAAAACAAAAGAAAGAGGTAAACATTTATTTGTTTCTCCAAGATGAAAAGCAGAAAATCAAAATTAAATTATGGTTTGATTAAAATATTCGAGGATAAGTACTTAAGAAACCATGCAACCAAACTTAAGAATAATATCCATGATAGGGAAGAAGAACGTCTCTTTTAACAATTTAAACTTATAGAAAACAAAACAAATCATTCCTAAATCTTCATTCAAAGATAATTAACTAAGTTAAGTGATCTACATTGTTCAACACTCACCAAGTAACCTTTGTTCATTGTCAGGTGTTATGTCTAAAAACTTACCAAGTAACCTTTGTTCATATGAAAATTTCAATTTTAATTTATTTAATTAATAATAAAAAATATAACTTATTTATTTAAAATAAGGATTTTTATAATTATATAAATTAAAATTAATTATTAATTTATTATTAATTATTTTCTGTAAGTTCTTCTTTTTAATAACTAAAAATGTGCAAAAGAGGAGGAAAAAAGACATACAACAATATTACAATCAACTATAAGAAGACATTCAACCATATTGCAATCAACCGTACGAGTACATATGTTTTCTATACAAAAGTATTCAACCATAGCAATAAACTATATGAATGCATTTCTTTGACAATTTTATTTCCCCTTGGGCCATAGGCATGGAAAGTCAAGCCTCCAGACGTCAGTTGTAACTGAGACAAGGGACTGGGCAGGATATCTCGGCTGTCCATTCCAAAGATTGATGCTCTTCTTTTGTCCGTTCCAAAGATTGATGCTCTATTTTTGGCGTTTTTCTTCTTTTCCCAACCGTTGTTCTCGTTGGAATGTAGAAAAAGGAAAGTGGCGTGCTCAAGACCAAAGAACTTGATAGGAAACGTGTAAACACACTCACCAAGAACTTGATAGGAAACGTGTAAATACACACACCAGTGGACTGGCGGACAATGGTGATGGACGATGATATAATCATCGATGTATACAGCTTACTTTATGACCGATGATATAACGATGTATACAGCCTACCTTTATGACCGTAACCAGGAGGCTACGTGTATTGAAAAATGACACGTTCTGAATAATCGGACGTTCTTGAAGTTCAATTTTGAAACGTATCTAGAAGGTTGGACTTGGGATTATATGTTGAAAGGATATAACCTAAGATTTCATAAAGGTTAACTTGGACTATGTGAGCAAAAATCTTATAAAGACTGTGTTGGGGTGTGTATGATAGCCAGCAAGTTTCTCTTCTCCTGCCTAGTTTGGCGTCTCTGTTTTTTCAGAAGTAGATGCCTGTCATTTGATAAAGAGTGTAGTTGTACGAGTTGGCCAATCTACTCCTTCCACTACCCTGTCTAGTTTGGTGTCTGTGTCTTGTTAGAAGATGGATGCCTTTCATTTGGTAGAAAGTGTAGTTGTAGGATTTGACCAATCGACTCTTTCCACTAGTTCGATGATCACAGCAGCTGCTTTGCTTGCCGGAATCCTCGTCCTCTTTCTCCTCCTCCGTCCAAAAGATAAACCGTCTCATCATCGTCTTCCTCCGGGGAGTTTAGGCCTGCCCTTCGTTGGCGAGACATTACCCTTCATGCGGGCGCTTCGCTGCAACAAAGTTCAAGAATTCTTCGACAGCAGAGTGAAGAAATTCGGTAACGTCTTCAAGACATCGCTGGTAGGCCATCCCACCATCGTAGTCTGCGGACCTTCGGCAAATAAGTTGATCCTCTCGAACGAGAACAAATTGGTTGTGAATTCATGGCCGAGTTCTTTGATTAAGCTCATCGGACAGGAGTCTCTCTCGACCAAAACCGGAGAGGAGCACAAGAGCGTACGTGCTGCTCTCGCCAGCTACATTAGCACCACGGAATTACAGAAGAACTTGGACAAGATGAGCTCAGTAATCCGAGAGCACATTGACAAAAAGTGGAAGGGAAAAGAGCAAGTAAAGGCGCTTCCTCTGGTGAAGCAGCTTGTCTTCGCCCTTGCAGCCGATTTGTTTTTCGGTATTGATGACGAGGATGAACAAGAAAGGCTTCACCACCTCGTGCAAACAGTTGAAGCGGGATGTTTATCAGTGGCTGTAGATCTTCCAGGAACTAGTTATCACAGGGCCATCAGGGCGCGCCAGGAGCACGACAAAATCATCTCTTCTTTAATGGAAAAGAGAAGAAGCCAACTCCGTTCGGGGGAAGCTTCTCCCAGTCAAGATCTTCTCTCCGTCTTACTGACCTTCAAAGACGAGAGAGGGAAACGGCTTACGGACAAGGAGATCGTCGACAACGTTTCTGTATTCCTTCACGGCGGATCTGACACCACAATTTCACCAGTGCTGTTCATGTTGAAACTCTTCGGTTCCAATCCAGAATGCTACCAGAAAATGGCTCAAGGTATTCATAATCTCCTTCCTTCTTTTCTCCTCTCTCCTTAGAACGTGCCTTCTCTCCTTCCTTCTTTTCTTTTCTCTTCTCTCCTCTCCTTCCTTATTTTTCTTTTTCCTTCTCTCCTTCCTTCTTTCCTTTTCTCGTCTCTCCTCTTTCAAGGTATTCAAAATCCCCTTCCTTCTCTTCTCTTCTCTGCTCTTCTCTTCTCTTCTTTATGCGATTAAAATATTGTGTGTTTATCGCTTTATGTAAAATAGAACAGTTGGTGATAATTTCGAACAAAACGGAGGGAGAAGAAGTGACTTGGAAAGATCTGAGAAAAATGAAATATACATGGCAAGCCGCTCAAGAGACCCTGCGCCTGTTTCCCCCGGTTTTCGGGACGTTTCGCAGGGCAATTACTGACATTCACTACGACGGTTATACGATTCCGAAAGGATGGAAGGTAAGCTCCGGGTTTCTTCTATATAAATTCAATTCTTACTTTTGATTTTCAATATTCGAAGGCTTGTTCCGCTTGGTAGGTAATATGTGGGAATGGATAACGGTGTGGTTATATAATGTAAACAGATTTTATGGACACCCTATTCAACACATGGAAAGGAAGAATATTTCCGCGAGGCGGAGAAGTTCAGGCCAGAGCGGTTCGACGAAGGAGAGGAGGATCCCAGTCCTTATGTTTACATACCGTTTGGAGCAGGCGCGCGCAAATGTCCAGGATGGGAACTCTCCAAATTGGAGATACTAATATTCATGCATCATTTCGTTAAAAACTTCAGCGGCTACTCCATTGATCCCAATGAAGGGATAGCCGCAAATCCAAATCCCCCTCTCCCTGCCAATGGATTAGCGATTAAGCTCCATCCTAGAGTCTAGGATGTAAATGTAAATGTACAACCACTTTTGGTACACAATTTACTTTATAGTAAAGTTACTTACTTGTAATAAATGCATAAGTGTCAATGTGCAAGTTGTAAATGTGCAAGGAGTTCATCTTGTACATCGAGTAGATAGGTAGAGTAAGGGCCAAGGCATCTATCTTCCTATATAAGATCTCATAGTGAATGTTTTCCATGTAGTAGTAAATATAGAGAGTGGTATAATTTAGTAGTATGGTACAATGTAGTCCTTTCATATTTGTTTATGGAGTGTTCGTGTCCTCTATTATATAGCATTCTATTATATAGCATTGTACTATTTTCATCACTCTCATTAATGGTATATTTTTAAGTATTCAATTCATCTCTAAACTAGAAACTACGTTCAAACTATCATTCATCTTTCTACTGTTATTTTTTTTTCTTTGGACTCTCATCTAGAAACTAAGTTCAAACTATCATTCATCTTTTTGCTGTTATTTTTTTTTTTTGGACTCTCATCTAGAAACTAAGTTCAAACTATCATGTGAATTTGTTTAACCAAAAAAATTATGTTTTAAATTGTTTCTCATCTAGAAACTAAGTTCTATCATGTGAATTTGTTTAACCAAAAAAAATTATGTTTTAAATTGTTTAAAATGTAATATGTAATCTTACCGGCATGAATTAGATCTTAAGGTATTTTATCAAAGTAATAAATATTCAATCAACAATAAACCTTGAAAAATACTTATAAATTTTTTCATATTTTATTGACACCCTTAAACATTGTGTCTCACTATGTTTTTCATTTAATATTACTTTAAAAAAATTTTCATTATGTATTAAGTTAAAGTTATATTATTAAAGAAATAAAAGTGAAAGTAATAAACAACTCAAAGTAATGAGTGAGCCTCACTTTTTCTTATTCCAAATTTTTATAACAATTCAAAAAATAAATATTTTTTATGAGAAAAAGTTGGGTAATATGGAAGAAACTTCAAAGCTAGCTAGTGTGGAAGAAAATTCAAGTATAAAAATCTTAACTGCAAGTAAAGATACTCTGATTCTAGACAAGAGTCCAAGAATGGTGGTAATATTTATCTAGATAACAAATATTGTAACACCAAAAGTGATTATCAAGAATGAAATGATTAAGCATGATATAATGGTTCCTAGAAACAAATGGATAATCTATATATGTTCCATAAATATTGACCAATTTTTTTAATATTCAAAATTGAATAAGAATGAAAGTGGGAATTGAATTCAAATTACTCCATCTTTTGCAAGAGGATTTCTCCTCATAATCTTCATAGTTTAGAAATTAGGGATAAAATAATAGTTCACGTTATATGATTTAAGAGAATGGATGCTCGATATTTAAGATCATAGAGTGAATTTTTTTTATGGAGATAGAATCTATTTAAAGGCTTCTAACGCTGGTTAGAATTTTTTGACTTCCATATCAGATTATCAATAAGGAAGATTTGAAAAATATTGGCAATACTCTAGCTTATTTCATCTATGAGGGACCAATAACTAATGAGTGAAAGAATGTTGTATATACTTGGGTATGTGTTGCCATGTGTATATTTCAAAATATTTATCAAATTCCATTAATATTATATCTAAATCAAGAGAATAGGATCAACAAGTAGATCATATGAAAACAATGCACTTTTATGTAATGAAAAAATTCACTGTAAGGTAAGAGATTACAAAGAGAAAATAATGGAGAAAGACAAACAATTTTGATCACAAGATAAACTTCAAGATGAATCGAGAATATATTGTAGTAGAAGTTGGGTTATCCTTGATTTTCCATTCCAAAAAAGTGATAAATCAATGAGAAGGAATATAAGGGGTTATTATGGTTGAATTAAATCAACAATTAGAAGAAACAAATAAGGATATAAGGGATGAGAAGTTACAATATATAAATTCAAATTTAGAATAAATTAAAGGTGCAAATGAAGATGTGGAGTCAAATTTTAAAACCAAGAAAGTAGAAGAGGTCAAATATAATCCATGTAAATTGCCTTCATTTCTCATTTTTTATAAAATTCTCTCCTTGTAATAAAAATAAAAGTAATGTAGAGTCTTACATTTCAAGTTTTTAAGAGCAACATATTAAATAAAGGAAGAGGGAGGATATCCATGTAATTTAACTCTTTGAGGTAGTCATAAGAAATTAATTGCTATGGATAATAGTCCTTTTATTTGATATTTTTGATGACAACATAAATAAGGACGTGCTTTTTAGGCTATTCCTAACACTTCAGATTCTCCTAAGCAACATAAACCTAGAGATGACAAGTCTCATTATGAATAGATTGGAAAAATCAAAGATTTTGATGAGGATTAAGGTTCTAGTGGGAATGCAAAAAGGAGAGGAAGATCCTTAAAACAAAAAATATAGGGAAAAATAAACTAAGAGGGATAATTATTTTTGAAATCCTAAACATATGTCACAAGTGTTAACAAAAGTGAGTCTAAGCCCCAAAAAAAGATAATAAAATGATGAGAAAAATGGTATCTTAGAATATTAGGGGTATGAATAAGATCCCTAAAAAAGAGCTATTAATGAATTAATAGGTTGTATAATCCTAAGTTTATTTTAATAAAAAACAAAAATAAATAGTGAGGAATATACAGATACACTCAAAAACATTAGATATGGTGATTATCTAGTAGTTTCTACTATAGGAGCTTCAAGAGTTGTTGTAATAATATGGTACAAATACAAATGGGATGGACTACCACTAGAAGCAAAAAGTAATTAAATTGCTAGTTTTTTTGTATGAAAGAAGAAATATCAAAGTTGAGGTTGTAAATGTACATGTTCCAACTATAGGTACTCTTCATGATAGACGTTGGGAGGACCTCAGTTTATTTATTTTAAATTCATATATGGTGCATAATTATGATCAAAATTAGTGGATGATTTTACTTTATTTTCAATTTTTAAAATAGTTTTGGGATGTTATTCTTTTAAAATCTTAATACACATGGGATAATAGATGCATTGGGTAAACTCATATAGTATAAAGACTAAGTATGTTACCTAATATATGGTTGCAAATAAAGCATACAATCTCTTTAGGTATTTTATTGTGATGAATATTAGATTACAAAAACATTTTCTTAATATGTGATCTACATAGTAATGGTCATCCAAATCCATTTTTATTTAAAATTATGTGGCTCCAAGGCCTTTTTCATTCTATATGGTTATGTTATGGTGGGATGAATCAAGTTTTGAAGAATCATGTATATGTATACATTTGTTTAAAATATGAAGTGCCTAAAGAGATAAATAAAGACTTATAAATTCATATATTTTGATAGATATTTAAAATAAAATAAAATACTAAATCCAAGATTAACAATTTATATTTAGATAGTAGAAATCAATGGAATGGACCATGATGCTTATGTGAAAGTAATACAATTATATTTTTATTATAATATTTAAAAGGAAGAACCAACCCAGGTGTTGTAGGTGAGTTGGAGAGGAGAAGGCAATCCTCCAAGGGAGGTCTCAGGTTCAAATCTCCACCCTACCAAAAAGCTAAATTGGGTATCCAAAATCCAATTGATAATGTTGGTGCGGGCAGGGTCGGGTGTGACTCCCGGGTGACTTTGACGGTGTAGAACCCCCTGTTCATGGTCTCTCATACCAAGGTGGCCCCACAAGGGATTTTTCACTTAAAAAAAAAAATAAGAACCATATTGGTCCTAAAAATTTGGGGATAGATGGAATAAATAATGGAATAGAAATACCATTTGTCATGATACAACCAAATCAGATTTATCTTTTTATCAAATCAAATATATGTCAATAGTAAAGAGGAGTGCAATTAGGAAGAATATATTCGAAAGGCAATAATTAACTTTTTCAAGATAAGAAGGCTCAATATAAGTTATTACAAAATATTCCATCAAATATAACACAAGAAAATAATGAATATTGATGATAAAATTCTCTATGTAGGAGCTATAAGAGGTACTTTACTTTTTTCACCCTAATAAGACACTTTTTTTTTGTAATGGTGAAAAAATGGGATTTTGGAGGGGCCCCAACCCTGTTACAAACTTAAGCTTTCCAATATTACAAGATAAACATCAACCTCCCTGGATAGCATGAGATAAAAATAAAGTTGCAACAAAAATTCTAGAATAGAACCAAACAAATAACAGCACTCTGACTGATATTAAAAACTAATAAGGCACTTAGATCTAATGGATTTCTTTTATTTTTTTATTTTTTGGGGGATTTTTTCGAAGAGTTATATTTTGGATGTGATTGAATTGACAAATAAAAAGGCTACAATAAGCAATATCAATATCACATGTATTGCATTGGTTCCCAAGAAAGGCAAGATAAAATAATTTGATAATTTTCACCTAATATGATTATGAAATATGATTTTTTTTTTAAATTTCAAAAACTATGAAAAAATTAAAAAGTTTTTTATATAAAAATTATCTCAAAGGGACAAAATGGTTTTATTCAAGGTAAATAAATTCATGATGGTATAATCATTGTATAATAGGTCATATGTTATCTTTAATTCAATAAAAAGCTAGATATAGTTGTAAAACTATATATGAACAAAGCATGTGATAGGGTTTACAAGAGTTTTCAAGATAGTGCTCTCAAAAACATTGGTCTTAATTAAGGTTATGATGAATGGATTAGATGTTGTTACAGCACTCCAAAATATTTTGTTTTGATTAATGGATCTCTCACTAGATACTTTGAATCATCACATGGACTCCACTAGGGTGACCCACTATGTCCTTATCTCTTTATTATTCTTGATAAGCATTAGGGAGATCTTTCTTCAATGAAAAAATAAAAGGAAAAATCAAAGGGATGCATATTTCAAAAATGTTCCCTTCAATCCTTATCTCTGATTTATTAATGATATTTTGTTCCCCTTGGTTAGCAAGGCCATAAAGTTAAATCAATGTTATCATTATATGAAACGGATCTTGGATGATTGCTTAGTATTACAAAATATAAGATTTTTTTGCTATAATTTCCGCACACTCACAATAGATTATTTAGAGAATTTAGGGATTCCATAAACATATTTGGATATTCTTTTGTCTAGTAAAGGAAAAAATAATGACCTATGGGAGTCAATTTTGGATAGAATATTTTTTTTTTGTAGGTTGGAATGATAAGTTCTTAATCATAGATGGAAGGCTATAACTTATAAATACTATATTGGAACCCATCTCTCTATATATATGATATTAGTTTCATGATTTTTAGTACGTATAACATTTAGATTTGATAAAATTTTAAAATATTTTCCTTGGAAATTATGCGAGGAAAAATTTAGGTTTCTCTTTGTAAGTGGAAAAATATTTTCAAAGAAATAATGTTTGAGGATTAGGCTTGCAAAATTGCATACTTATGAATTTGGCATTATGGAAATTTTTGTTGCATATTATTCAACGATTAAGGATAAATTTAGGCATAAATTTTAATTCAAAAATATATATGTTCTATTGATGCAAAAAATTGTTCAAGAAATCAACCCTACCTAGGTGTTTGACAACATGGAACTTCATATCAAATAATTTATAATTAAGAAAGAAATATATTAATAAGGTATATTCTAAAAAGTTTTGATGTAATGCTTGGTTGAAAAATTACTCCCTTATTTCTCATCCAAAATGGCAATTGCTAGATTGAACATGTTTAACTTAGAAAGGTGTATAAGTAAAAAATTATACTAATGTAACAATTCCAAATTAAGAATTTCTATAAGCAATTTTATTGAAAGAGGGTATCTCAAACAATAGAAAATAAGATTCAAAGTATGCTTTAAGAGTTATGTTATATATTTTTATGTGGAAGGATGAATTGGTTTGGAATCTCTAAAAGGGTGGTGGATACTTGATCAAGTCGGGATATAAGGCTTTAGAGAAATAAAAAATATTTTCCTAAATATTTTCCTTGGAAGGATGTTTAGTCATGTGAGTCCTCCATAATGCCTCAACATTCCTTTGGTTATAATTCCAAAGCAAAAGTGTTATAAGTGAGAGTATGCAAAGAAGAGGATATAGAAATATTAGACACTTGGTGTACCTTGTGTAAAAAGGATATAGAAACATCAAATCATTTACCCATTTGGTTATACCATTAGGCTCTAATTTTATAAAAAATGTTAGAATAAGTGAATATTCTCTTGAGTTCTACTAGGATAGACACACTTGATTTTACACTCCTCCATGTGTCAGGAAAATACTCAGTGGTGTCTTCATCAGGTTTGATGAGTTGTAATCCAACGGCTCTCAATTATCAACTTTGCTATTTATACAAAGTTGATCCTTGGAATAAATCAATCAGTTCTACTCTTTCTTCATATTTTGTGTAATGATGTGCATGTCTATTTTAGGAAATTCTAACATGGTACCAGAGTAGGATAGATCTTGCTAGCATTCTTTCTTGGAGATTCTAGGAGTTGGTTCTTTGATTCTTATGTTGGCTTCTTCTCTCTTTTTTTGGATCTAAGTCTTCAATAAGATATTTTTTAAAACCTTTTTTTTTTTTAATATATATATGTGGGTTATTCTAAATTTTATTTACCTCATTCTATCTTCTGAAGGAAATATGTCTGTTTGACTCTTAGAGTAATTTTTTTTATTTCTAGATTATTACCCATTATATTATATACTTTTTCAAAAAATTCACCCTTTTTTCAAGTCTTAACTTATATAGCATCTTGATAAAAAGGGATATCCCTTTCTCTAATGTTATTTTTATGCAGGTAAAGGATTTTATTTTCTACCATCATGTTGCTCTCAAAAAGCTTTCAAAACTATCGTATCATGACACCTGTTTTCTTTTGGGTGCCAACGATACGTTACGCCATCGATATCAAAATATCATTTCATGGAGATATGAATTGTGGCCTCCTCATTTAATGCTTGGTTCTCATTTAAAATATCTTTTATAACGTAATTGAAATGGTAAAAGTTTTTTTACTGCCATCATGTTGTTCTCGGGAAGCTCTCGAAGCTATCGTATCGTGGCATTTGTTTGCTTTTGGGCGCCAACGATACGTTACGCCATCAAAGATAAAATATCCTTTCATCGAGATATGAATTGTGGCATCTCCATTTAATGTTTGGTGCTCCTATAAAATCATTTTGAGCTATTAAATCACTGAAAGTTGCATTTAACGTCTTTATATTTCATATCTTGCTCCTCCTTGACATTTGTTTGCTTTTTTTATGATTTCCTTCAAATATGCCTTTAAACCAAGATGATCTGAATCACCGATATTCGATGGATTCACTCTCAGTTACTAATATGGAAATGACTCTCCTCCATCCTATTTAGTTATCTGGATTCTCATTGTTTTTATCAATTATCTGACTTATATTTTTATAGATAATTTTGCTCAAGCAAGGTGACAAAAGATGAAGAATATTATGTTCAAATTTATTTATATCAGTCTTGTCTAACTCTCCTTTTTTGTAGGCATTTATCCCTCTTCCGAAGCGCTAAGAGGAGACACTTTATATGATTTATATTAATTTCAAATTTTAGTAGGTAATTTTTTCCCTTGTTCGCCTATGCTTCTTCTCTGCAGTTTTAGGTTATTTCACATACAAATATTCATATTCGAAGACCTTAGACTACTACCTCGATGGTATAGAACATCTTAAAATAACATAGTGTAGAGGAAACCCATCAGGTTGAACGTTGCTTTCATCAATGACCACGGTAGAGCCTTTCACCTGCATTCAAGTCAACGGAACTACGATAGCTAGTAGATTCATCTGCCATCAAAACTCGCTTCATCTCCTCGGATTTCCTGTATTTCTTCTCTAATCGTGCACCAGTGAACAAATTGGTTTTCTTCTCTCATATGGTTAAATTTTAAAATATCATTGTAATATCTTTTTCCCTTCAATTTTGAAGGTAAAACCATTCTTTTTACTCCCTATAGTTTATTTAGTTTTATTTTTTACTTGTATTTCACTATGCCTCTTTCGAGAATGAAATTGAAACGAATCATTTGTAAGAATTTAAATAAAATATATTTTTCGAAAGGGGGTTTTGGGTGCCTTTTTTGCACCATTCGTTCTTTATGTTTTGGGGGGGTGTTCTTTTACATGATTTTTTAGACTCTAAAATCTTCATTTCTCTCTAAATTTATTAAATTTTTTAGTTTAGAAGATATATATTGTTTAGATATCTCTCTATAAATCATTTTTAATTTACCCTCACTTGCATCAAAAGAAATAATTCCTTTTAAAATATTTCTTAAATTATATGTTTGGTTAATTTTAAATCATTTCATATTATCAAAAAAGGTGTTCTTCTATATGATTGTTTTCGAGTCTGCAATATTCATATCTTTATCAAATATTATATTTTCTAATTTAAGATATATATAAATTGCTTAAATATCTCTCTATTTATCATTTTAAAACACTCTCATTTAAATAAATTCATTTTTGTTAAATATCTTGCATAAAATATTATGTTTGATTATTTTCAACCATTTAACAAAAATTAAAATTTCTTTATATATATATATATATATATATATATATATATATATATATATATATATATATATATATATATATATATATAAAATCTTCTCAATTACAAGTTTCTAAAAGTTCATATTTATAATTTTTTACTTTTAAAATTCAAATAACTCTTTAAAACTATTCTAAAAACATTATAGAGACAAACAAAAAACACCCTCACAAAAATTGGACATCTTATTTAACTTATAGTTTCCCTCAAGTAAGGGCGGGTTAATAATATTACCAATAAAGGTCTGGATGATATAGCCTATGTTCCAAGTATCATATCTAATAAAATACTTATAGTTTCCCTCTCATCAGGGTGGGTATTTGAGAAAGATATATATATATATATAGGTCTGGCATATTTGTTCTCTTTATCAGTCTTTACTCAAAAAAACTCAAAATACTTATAGTTTCCCTCTCGTTAGGGCAGCTATTTTATATTTTTTTATTGATTCTTAAAAAGCATTGGCATATTTATTCTCATTAGCCTCAAAATCATATCATTTTTCTCATATTACTTATAGTCTCCCTCTAGTAAGGGTAGGTAATTTTGAGGCATTTGATATTTCATTAAGGATTCTATAAATAATATCCCTTGCACTCTCAAATTAAAATTAAAGGGGGGAAATTTGGATTAACTTCAATTTAAAAATTAATTCAATGAATACAATTGATCTTCTTACTCCTCATAACTACCATACATGGAAGCCCAAAATTTTAAATCTCATTTATTAGAAAGGGCTCACACACCTTTTAGAAGAAAAGCAACCTAAGTTTTAAAAACAATATGAAATATTTGTTCACAAAGGAAAAATGTATGAGCCCTTAATTTTACTTAGGTGGGGTGGGTTCCTTATAGATAGCTTAAAGGTATAAGCCCTCAATTTTACTTAGGTGGAGTAGGTTCCTTATCCTTAGTAGCATTAAATTGTGGTATGTGTGGGGTAATGAGGCTCTTATAAGTCACATTTTAATAGGTAACATTTTAATATTTTGTTCCTATCTAATATTTTAGAATGTTGTATAGATGTTAGAAAATATTGCATGTACTTTCAATAGTACATTAAATCAAATGGTATATGTGCCACAAATGGTATACAAACTAATACATTAGATGTTAAAAACTAATTAATAAATATAGGCATATGTGCCACAAATGGTATACAACTTACAATTATACAAAATACTTATATACACTCTTATAATGGTTTATTATAATAAAATTATAATTTAACTGTAATTATTATTTATATATATTTAGATTAATTATATGTTATTGAAATACTTCCACTCTAACTGCATAATAACATCATAATATTACAAGAAATTAACAATTATGTATTGACAAGATTATGCAATACAAGATTAATATTTGGATCTTAAATAAATTACCACTATTAGGAAAGCTGGCAACATTAGATGGTATATTGACATATATCTTGGAGCTTCTGGATAGTTGATTAATGAGGACAAGTGTTCTATTTTCTTATTCAATACCCCTCCTCTAATTCAAGCCAGTATTGCTCATTTTCTAAGATTCCAGGTTGGAACTCCCCCCTTAATTTATCTTGGTATTCTGATTTCATCTCATCCTCTACCTTGATCTTCTTAGATGTTTATGTTTGATAAGTTTAGAAGGAAGGTGAATCATTGAACTGGAATAAATAATGGAATAGAAATACCATTTTTCATGATACAACCAAATCAGATTTATCTTTTTATCAAATCAAAGATATGTCAATAGTAAAGAGGAGATGCAATTAGGAAGAATATATTCGAAAGGCAATAATTAAATTTTTCAAGATAATAAGGCTCAATATAAGTTATTACAAAATATTCCATCAAATATCACACAAGAAAATAATGAATATTGATGATAAAATTCTCTATGTAGGAGCTATAAGAGGTACTTTACTTTTTTCACCCTAATAAGACACTTTTTTTTTGTAATGGTGAAAAAAGAGGATTTTGGAGGAGCCCCAACCCTGTTACAAAATTAAGCTTTCCAAGATTACAAGATAAACATCAACCTCCCTGGATAGCATGAGATAAAAATAAAGTTGCAACAAAAATTCTATAATAGAACCAAACAAATAACAGCACTCTGACTAATATTAAAAACTAATAAGGTACTTAGATCTAATGGATTTCTTTTATTTTTTTATTTTTTGGGGGATTATTTTGAAGAGGTATATGTTGGATGTGATTGAATTGACAAATAAAAAGGCTACAATAAGCAATATCAATATCACATGTATTGCATTGGTTCCCAAGAAAGGCAAGATAAAATAATTTGATAATTTTCACCTAATATGATTATGAAATATGATTTTTTTTTTTAAATCAAAAACTATGAAAAAATTGAAAAGTTTTTTAGATAAAAATTATCTCAAAGGGAAAAAATGGTTTTATTCAAGGTAAAGAAATTCATGATGGTATAATCATTGTATAATAGGTCATATGTTATCTTTAATTCAAGAAAAATCTAGATATAGTTGTAAAACTATATATGAACAAAGCATATGATAGGGTTTACAAGATTTTTCAACATAGTGCTCTAAAAAAAAATGGTCTTAATTAAGGTTATGATGAATGGATTAGATGTTGTTACAGCACTCCAAAATATTTTGTTTTGATTAATGGATCCCTCACTAGATACTTTGAATCATCACATGGACTCTAGTAGGGTGACCCACTATGTCCTTATCTCTTTATTATTCTTGATAAGCATTAGGGAGATCTTTCTTCAAGGAAAAAATAAAAGGAAAAATCAAAGGGATGCATATTTAAAAAATGTTCCCTTCAATCCTTACCTCTGATTTATTAATGATATTTTGGTCCCCTTGGTTAGCAAGGCCATAGAGTTTAATCAATGTTATCATTATATGAAACGGATCTTGGATGATTGCTTAGTATTACAAAATATAAGATTTTTTTTTAGAATTTCCATAGACTCACAATAGATTATTTAGAGAATTTAGGGATTCCATAAACATATTTGGATATTCTTTTGTCTAGTAAAGGAAAAAATAATGACCTATTGGAGTCAATTTTGGATAGAATATTTTTTTTTTTGTAGGTTGGAATGATAAGTTCTTAGTCATAGATGGAATGCTATAACTTATAAAGACTATATTGGAACCTATCTCTCTATATATATGATATTAGTTTTATGATTTTTAGTACATATAACATTTAGATTTGATAAAATTTAAAAATATTTTCCTTGGAAATTATGCGAGGAAAAATTTAGGTTTCTCTTTGTAAGTGGAAAAATATTTTCAAAGAAATAATGTTTGAGGATTAGGCTTGCAAAATTGCATACTTATGAATTTGGCATTATGGAAATTTTTGTTGCATATTATTCAACGATTAAGGATAAATTTAGGCATAAATTTTAATTCTAAAATATATAGGTTCTATTGATGCAAAAAAATGTTCAAGAAATCAACCCTACCTAGGTGTTTGACAACATGGAACTTCATATCAAATAATTTATAATTAAGAAAGAAATATATTAATAAGTTATATTCTAAAAAGTTTTGATGTAATGCTTGGTTGAAAATTTACTCCCTTATTTCTCATCCAAAATGGCAATTGCTAGCTTGAACATGTTTAACTTAGAAAGGTGTATAAGTAAAAAATTATACTAATGTAACAATTCTAAATTAAGAATTTCTATAAGCAATTTGATTGAAAGAGGGTATCTCAAACAATAGAAAATAAGATTAAAAGTATGCTTTAAGAGTTATATTATATATTTTTATGTGGAAGGATGAATTGGTTTGGAATCTCTAAAAGGGTGGTGGATACTTGATCAAGTCGGGATATAAGGCTTTAGAGAAATAAAAAATATATTCCTAAATATTTTCCTTGGAAGGATGTTTAGTCATGTGAGTCCTCCATAATACCTCAACATTCCTTTGGTTATAAGTCCAAAGAAAAAGTGTTATAAGTGAGAGTATGAAAAGAAGAGGATCTAGAAATATTAGACACTTGGTGTACCTTGTGTAAAAAGGATATAGAAACATCAAATCATTTACCCCTTTGGTTATACCATTAGGCTCTAATTTTATAAAAAATGTTAGAATAAGTGAATATTCTCTTAAGTTCTACTAGGATAGACACACTTGAGTTTCCACTCCTCCATGTGTCAGGAGAACACTCAGTGGTGTCTTCATCAGGTTTGATGAGTTGTTGTAATCCAATGGCTCTCAATGATCAACTTTGCTATTTATACAAAGTTGATCCTTGGAATAAATCAATCAGTTCTACTCTTTCTTCATATTTTGTGTAATGTTGTGCATGTCTATTTTGGGAAATTCTAACATGGTACCAGAGCAGGATAGATCTTGCTAGCATTCTTTCTTGGAGATTCTAGGAGTTGGTTCTTTGATTCTTATGTTGGCTTCTCCTCTTTTTTTGGATCTAAGTCTTCAATAAGATTTTTTTTAAACCTTTTTTTTTGGAATATATATATGTGGGTTATTCTGAATTTTATTTACCTCCTTCTATCTTGTGAAGGAAAGAAGTCTGTTTGACTCTTAGAGTAAATTTTTTATTTCCAGATTATTACCCATTATAATATATACTTTTTTCAAAAAATTCACCCCTTTTTCAAGTCTTAACTTATATAGCAACTTGATAAAAAGGGATATCCCTTTCTCTAATGTTATTTTTTTGTAGGTAAAGGATTTTATTTGCTGCCATCACGTTGCTCTCGGGAAGCTTTCAAAGCTATCGTATCGTGGCACCCATTTTCTTTTGGGCGCCAACGATACGTTACGCCATCGATATCAAAATATCCTTTCATGGAGATATGAATCGTGGCCTCCCCATTTAATGCTTGGCGCTCCTTTAAAATATCTTTTATAATGTCATTGAAAGGGTAAAAGTTTTTTTTGCTGCCATCACGTTGTTCTCGGGAAGCTTTCAAAGCTATCGTATCATGGCACCCGTTTACTTTTGGGTGCCAATGATACGTTACGCCATCGAAGATAAAATATCCTTTCATGGAGATATGAATCGTGGCATCCCCATTTAATGCTTGGCGCTCCTATAAAATTATTTTGAGCTATTACGTCACTGAAAGTTGCATTTAACATCATTATATTTCGTATCTTGCTCCTCCCTGGCGTTCGTTTGCTTTTTTGGTGATCACCTTCAAAGATGCCTTTAAACCAGGATGATCTGAATCACCGATATTCGATGGATTCACTCTCAGTTACTGATATGCAAATGACTCTCCTCCATCCTATTTAGTTATCTGGATTCACATTGTTTTTATCAATTCTCTGACTTATATTTGTGCAGATAATTTTTCTCAAGCATTGCGACAGAAGCTGAAGAATATTCTGATCAAATTTATTTATATCAATCTTGTCTAACTCTCCTTTGTTGCAGGCTTCGATCCCTCTTTCGAAGCGCTGAGAGGAGACACTTTATATGATATATATTAATTTCAATTTTTAGTAGGTCTTTTTTCCCTTGTTCGCCTATGCTTTTTCTCTACAGGTTTAGGTTATTTCACATACGGATATTCATCTTCGAAGACCTTAGACTACGACCTCGATGGTAGAGAACGTCTTCGAAGACCATAGTGCAGAGGAAACCCATCAGGTTGAACGGTGCTTTCATCAACGACCACGATAGAGCCTTTCACCTGCATTCAAGTCAGCGGAACTGTGATAGCTAGTGGCTTCATCTGGCATCAAAACTCACTTCGTCTCCTCGGATTTCCTGGACGTCTTCTCTGATCGTGCGCCAGCGAACAAATTGGTTTTCTTCTCTCATATGGTTAAATTTTAAAATATCATTGTAATGTCTTTTTCCCTTCAATTTCGAAGGTAAAACCATTATTTTTACTCCCTATATTTTATTTAGTTTTATTTTTGACTCATATTTCGCTATGCCTCTTTCGAGGACGAAAGTGAAACGAGTCATTTGTAAGAATTTAAATAAAATATCTTTTTCGAGGGGGGTTTTGGGTGCCTTTTTTGCACCATTCGTTCTTTATATTTTGGGGGGGTGTTCTTTTACATGATTTTTTAGAGTCTAAAATCTTCATATCTCTCTAAATTTATTAAATTTTTTAGTTTAGGAGATATATATATTGCTTAGATATCTCTCTATAAATCATTTTTAATTTACCCTCACTTGCATCAAAAGAAATAATTCCTTTTAAAATCTTGCTTAAAATTATATGTTTGGTTAAATTTTAAATCATTTCATATTATCAAAAAGGGTGTTCTTCTATATGATTGTTTTAGAGTCCGCAATCTTCATATCTCTATCAAATATTATATTTTCTAATTTAAGAGATATATAAATTGCTTAAAAATCTCTCTATTTATCATTTTATAACACTCTCATTTAAAGAAATTCATTTTTGTTAAATATCTTGCATAAAATATTATGTTTGATTATTTTCATCCATTTAACAAAACTTAAAATTTCTTTAAAGCTCTTTTTTTATATATATCATTATATAAAATCTTCTCAATTACAAGTTTCTAAAAGAGTTCATATTTATAATTGTTTATTTTCAAAATTCAAATAACTCTTTTAAACTATTCTAAAACATTATAGAGACAAACAAAAAACATCACTCACCAAAATTGGACATCTTATTTAACTTATAGTTTCCCTCAAGTAAGGGTGGGTTAATAAGATTACCAATAAAGGTCTGGATGATATAGCCTATGTTCCAAGTATCATATCTAATCAATACTTATAGTTTCCCTCTCGTCAGGGTGGGTATTTGAGAAAGATATATATAGGCCTGGCATATTTGTTCTCTTTATCAGTATTTACTCAACAAAACTCAAAATACTTATAGTTTCCCTCTCGTTAGGGCAGGTATTTTGCATTTTTTGTTGATTCTTAAAAAACATTGGCATATTTATTCTCATTAGCCTCAAACTCATATCATTTTTCTCATATTACTTATAGTCTCCCTCTAGTAAGGGTGGGTAATTTTGAGGCATTTGGTATTTCATTAAGGCTTCTGTAAATAATATCCCTTGCATTCTCAAATTAAAGTTAAAGGGGGGAACTTTGGGTTAACTTCAATTTAAAATAAATTCAATGAATACAATTGATCTTCTTACTCCTCATAACTACCATACATGGAAGCCCAAAATTTTAAATCTCATTTCTCAGAAAGGGCTCACACACCTTTTAGAAGAAAAGCAACCTGAGTTTGAAAAATAATATGAAATATTTGTTCACAAAGGGAAAATGTATGAAACAATGGGTATTATTAGCTCTAATGTTCATGAAAGTTTGTGGTTTCACATTACAGATTGTAAAACTCCTCATGAAAGTTGGGAGAAACTAAAAACTTTGTTTGGAAAAGTAGATCAAATAAGATCAATGCAACTAGAAGCAGAACTAACAACTTTGTCTCCTGAAGACTTTAGCAGTATTGTTGACTTCCTCACCAAATTCAAAGAAGTCCTCTCTCAATACAAAGGTAGTGGGAAGACTAAGACTGAAGAAGAGTGCATCTATCTAATTCTTTCTAAACTAAATGGTGCATTTCAAATCTTTGCAACCACTTTTCTATCTACAAAATATGCTCTTGGCACAACCTTTAAAATGCCCTCTTTAGAAGAATTTTGTGATAGACTAACTAGGGAAGAAACTAAAATTGCAAGATATGAGTCCTCTTCCTCTTCCTCAAAAGCCTTAGTAGCCTCCACCTCTTCTAAAGAAAAATTCAAAAAGAAGGAAAGGAATCCCATAACCTGTACTCACTACAAAAAGAATGGTCATTCTACAAACAAATGTTGGAAAAGGTTACAACAACTAGAGGCAGCTATGAAGGATCAAAATATAGACAATAAAAAGCAAATAGGGAAAGCCCTAAATGTTCAAGGGAAAACCTCCAATTCTTCCTCTAATTACTGGGTCCTAGATTCTAGAGCTACTCATCACATGACTGCTTCAGATGAGTCATTCTCTTCTATCTCCTCTAGTTCTACTTGTAGCATAGAAGTGGGTGACTCTTCCTTTATCCCAGTCAAAGGAAAGGGGGACATAACCATTGATGGTGGCTCTATAAATAATGTTCTCTATGTTCCAAACATTGCCACAAATCTCCTCTCCGTCTATCAAATTTGTACTTTTGGAAAGGGGAAAACAATTCTCTTCTCTCCAACAGGAGTTGAGATAAGAGACTTTCAAGATCCCCATTCTCTCATAGCCAAAGGAGATATTGATCACAACACTCACCTATTTCACTTCAAAGGATTCAAAAATCTAGAAGGGGCATCCTATTTTGTGGCTCATGGAGATCTTGAAAGCAAAATTTGGCATGAAAGGTTTGGTCATCTTAGTTACAACTACCTAAAGGAATTGAGCACCCATGATATGGTAACAGGTTTACCCCAAGTCTCTTCTATTGATGGATTTTGTCCTGGATGTGCTCTTGGAAAGCAACATCAAGATCCTTTCCACCCAAGTAGTTCTCTAAAAGCCTCATCCCCTCTAGAACTAATCCATAGTGACTTGATGTTTTTTCCTGAACCTTCTTTCAAAGGAGAAAAATATGCTCTAACCTTTATTGATGACTTTTCTAGAAGAACTTGGGTCTACTTCCTAAAATATAAAAGTGATGTTCTATCCCACTTTAAAGTCTTCAAAGCCTTAGTTGAAAATCAGGCCTCTTGCAATATCAAGCAAATTTGCACTGATAATGGGGGGAATATTGCAGTAATGAGTTCTCAATATTTCTATCAAATCATGGCATCATTCATCAACATTTTGTCTCCCATAATCCTCAGCAAAATGGCATTGCAGAAAGGAAAAACTGAACATTAAAGGAAATGGCAAATTGCATGCTCCATTCAAGAGATCTTCCAAAAGTTTTTTGGGTAGAAGCTATTAATTATGCCAATTATATTCAAAACCGCACACCTCATAAAGCTCTTGACCATTTAACTCCTGAAGAAGCATGGTCTAGCTCAAAACCAGATGTTTCCTTCTTCAAAATTTTTGGGTGTACTACTTGGGCACACATCCCAAAGAAGAAAAGGAAGGCTCTAGATAAGAAAAGCAAAAAGCTCATCTTTATCGGTTATTGTGAGGAAATGAAAGCATACAGGCTCCTTGATCCCTCAACTCATGAGGTCTTTTTCCATAGGAATGTCCAATTTGATGAAACATTCCCTCAAAAATATCCTCAATCCCCCTCTTCCTCCATTGAGCCTTCTCCTATAGTAGAACCTCAATATTATGAAGAGCCAACTCTTGAGGTTAACTTGGAAATTGATAATCAAAATGAAGAACCTGTAACTCCAACTCAATGTCTTTCATCTCCTTCTACTCCTTCCACTATGCCAAAATGGGCCCGCACCATTGTTAAAGAAGCTACTCCTTACATCCAAAATCTTCCATCTACCAGATCAACCAACCCCATAGGCACTGGTCTTGTCTGTCAGTCTATTTCCTCTGATCCTCAATCCTTCAAAGAAGCAACAAGTATTAAAGAATGGGATGATGCCATGGAAAATGAATTTTCTTCCTTAATCAAAAACAAAACTTGGGATTTAGTTCCCTTGCCCAAAGGAAGGAAGTTAGTTCATTGTAAATGGATCTACAAAACAAAATATGGGCCTAATGGAGAAATAGACAAACACAAAGCTCGCCTAGTAGCCAAAGGTTTTTCTCAAATTGAAGGTATTGACTATGCAGAAACCTTTGCTCCAGTTGCTAAAATGGATTCTGTTAGACTGGTTCTTGCTCTGGTTGCTTCCCAAAAGTGGCTTGTCTATCAAATGGATGTAAAAAGTGCTTTCTTACATGGGGACTTAAAAGAATAAATATTCATGGAACAACCTGCTGGTTTCACTCAAGACTCCTCTCTTGTTTGTAGGCTAAAAAAGTCTCTCTATGGCCTCAAACAAGCCCCTAGAGCTTGGTATGAAAATATGGACTCCTTCCTTCTCTCCGTAGGTTTTTCTCATTGTGAGTCTGATAACACAGTCTACATTTGGAGAGATGAAGGCAAAATCACCATTCTTGTTCTATATGTTGATGATCTTCTTCTCACTGGTAGTAATTTCACTCACATTTAGACTATAAAAGACTCCCTCTCTAAAAATTTTGAAATGGCTGATCTAGGTTTAGCTCATTACTTCCTTGGGATTCAAATAAGTCAAATAGATGCAGGAATTTCATTGTGTCAACAAAAGTACACACTAGATCTTCTTCAAAGGTTTAAAATGATAGATTGCAAACCTTCTCCTACCCCTTTTCAATATGGCATTAATCTTAGTACTTCCTGCTCATCCCCTCTATGTGATGCAACTCTATACCATCAGCTTGTAGGAAGTCTGTTATACCTTACTCATACTCGCCCAGATATCTCATATGTTGTTGGCCTAATATCCAGATTCTCTCATCAACCTCACTTCAGTCATTGGCAAGCAACAAAAAGAATCCTCCATTACTTGCAAGGCACTACGCACTTTGGGCTCTTATATAAGGGAAAATCCATGGATATCATTGGCTACACGGATTCAGATTGGGCAGGTTCAGTAGAAGATAGATGTTCAACCTCAGGCTATGTCTTTTGCCTTGATTCTTCACCAATAGCCTGGTTATGCAAGAAACAACAAGCAGTAGCCTTATCTTCTACAGAGGCAGAATACAAGGCAACAGTTTTAGCTAGTCAAGAAGCTCTTTGGCTTCATCAAATTCTAAGAGAATTTGGTTTCTCCCATGAAAAGCCTATAAATATTTGGTGTGACAATCAAAGCACAATTCATATTGCACGCAATCCGGTTGAGCATCAGTGCACCAAGCACATTGAGATACACATGCACTTCATATGATAGCATATTCAGAATGGGGATATATACTTGGACTATATTCCAACTGAGAATCAAATTGCAGATATCTTCACCAAGTCATTTCCTTCTCCGCGTTACCTTCAGTTGCGAGATAAACTTGGAGTAATACAACTGCATTGACACAGAGGTCTTCCACCTCTCATTATAATGTTTGGAGAATGGTTTTTTCCCTTGTGGTTTTTTTATATCATCTCTCCAACAACATGTATATTATGAGGACAATCTTCGCCATCCGAAGACATGCCTCTATCTTGGATATTTTTTGTGTGAAATATGGTTTTTCCCAAGGGGTTTTTTCACCATCTACATATATTGTAAATGAGTACCTCATCAGGCCATGTTGTCGGGACTCATCATTCTTATTGTATTAAGAGGACAATCTTCGCCATCCGAAGACAAGCCTCTTCCTTACTTCCTTTTTGATTGATGGTTTTTCCCATAGGGTTTTTACCATCTCTTCAAAAAGAAGTTGTGATAGTTGGTTTTTCCCCAAGGGGTTTTTTCACCATCTATATATATTGTAAATGAGTACCTCATCAGGCCATGTTGTCGGGACTCATCATTCTTATTGTATTAAGAGGACAATATTTGCCATCCGAAGACAAGCCTCTTCCTTACTTCCTTTTTAATTGATGGTTTTTCCCATAGGGTTTTTACCATCTCTTCAAAAAGAAGTCATTGTACATGAGTACCTCATCAGGCCTTGTTGTCGGGACTCATTTGTACAAAAATCCCCTAGTATCACTTAAGGGGGGTGTTAGAATAAGTGAATATTCTCTTAAGTTCTACTAGGATAGACACACTTGAGTTTCCACTCCTCCATGTGTCAGGAGAACACTCAGTGGTGTCTTCATCAGGTTTGATGAGTTGTTGTAATCCAACGGCTCTCAATGATCAACTTTGCTATTTATACAAAGTTGATCCTTGGAATAAATCAATCAGTTCTACTCTTTCTTCATATTTTGTGTAATGTTGTGCATGTCTATTTTGGGAAATTCTAACAAAAAATAAGAATATATAAGGTACCTCCATCAACATTGAAAGCTTTAATAAAATATTGGATTAATTATTTCAAATATAAAGCATTACGTAATCTATGTAGGATTGGTCATGCCATTATTTATTGGAATTTATGGCTTGAAGGGAATAATAGCATTTTTAAAATAAATCTCAAAATCATGACCAAATTTAAAATCATATTATTACCCCTCTAACAAAATATTTACGAGCATTGTGCTCATCACAAATGTCTTAAATGTAGAAAAATGTACTAGCCACTTGGTTGTAATATTTTAATATACATGGAATGGAGATTTGTGACAATGGAGTTGGCACAAAATATTTTCTTTGATAAATGGTAAAATGTAAATGTCTAGAAGTTGGGTTCATTAAAATTAATTTTGATAGAGCTTCCAAATAAAATCTGATAAACATTGGAGGAGGTTATGTTTTAAAAATAATGAAGGTAAAATTCATCCCAATCATGCAAAATCATATGGTACTTCAATTAACAACTATGTAGAGGCTAGGTTACTTCTTACAAAGATTAAAATTACCATTGAAAGAATAGAAATATATTTCAATTAAGGGGTATTCACAAATTATTAATAATGTTATTGTACAAAATAGATGTGGTGATTAGATAAAATATAATATTATTTCTTGTCCATCAATAATTATTATAGACAATATTTTTGAAATGTCAATATTTTTATAAAGAATAAAATAGCATAGAAGATTATTTAGCTAGTTGTGGTGTTGATCTTTGTCTTGATAATATTCAAATATTAGAAAAAAACTAGTTGACTATGATTTTATATATTAATTAAGATAATATAAATGATTTGACTATTTAAACATAAAAAATCAAGGAAGATTAATAATATATCCGATAGAAAAATTAGATGAGAATATCTTTGATAAGAAGTCAAGTTGGATATGATTTAATTGACCAAAGAATAATTGTAATATATTTTTTATTTTAACAATATTATATTTTTAGAGCAAGTGCAAGCCAAATGTGATCCTCTCACATTTTATTATTTTATATATTTAGGGAGGAATAAAGAATGAGTGTTGTCGGTGTGAGTAGGTAACACATATAAGAAAGCAATGAGTCTCAACCCTTCTTGTTCCATATCTTTGGAAATTTTTAAAAAGTAAAGGATTCATATGAGGAGAAGCTAGGTGACATGGTAGGAAAGTTACTTTTCCAAGTTCTCATTGGTAGTAAGAATTCCCTAAATATAAATATAGATTCTCTTATTAGAGCCAAGATAAAAAGTGGATTATGAAAAACCCTCTCATAATAAATTAAGATTAAATTTAAATAAAGAGAATGGGATCAACAAGTGGATTATAAAAATATCACATGCTAATGTCACAAATATTATGAGATTGGACACAAGGCAAGTGATTGCATAGTGAAAATGATGGAGAAAGAGATGGAAAATTTTAAGCATGAGATAAATTTTAAAACAAAGCAAAGAGATTATACCATAGTAGTAACTAGACTAGATCAAGGATTTTCTACTTCCATGCAAGTAAAAAATGAAGCACCTCTAGATTATAATACGTTGAATTTAATTACGATTTACTTACAAAAACCATTATTAGAAAAAATAAGCACATAATGGATGGAAAAATACAATGCTCATGTTCAAATTTAGAAGGAACCAAAGGTGCTAAGGAAGATATAAAAGGTAAATTTAAAAAAGGAAGGCAAATATGGTCAATTTTAATCCAAGAAGATCATCTTGATTTTTCTCAAGTAGTATAGAATCCTATCCTTGCAAAAAAATGTAAGTAATGTAGAGTTTACTCCTTGCACTCTAGGGTTTCAAGAGTATAAAAAAAAATTAATGTTGGAGTATATTACATTATTTGGTACATGCTAATGTACCCCCATGGTACCTTCATGGTACATATATAGATATTATATTAGGGTAGAGTCTTAATTTGGACTGTGACTATTATTTTATGTAATGTGCATGATATGCATAAGTTTCATGTAAGTATGTGTGCAAGTGTAATGTGAGTCTATGTACACAAGTGCCTTATATGTAAGTGTGCACAAGTGTATTTTTTTTTTTGGTAAGTAAGAGAATATTTATGATTAACATCGGGTTTTAACTGGTTGACCCAAAACCATTTTACAAAATAGGGTCCACTGACCAACTAGACAAAGGCCAAGCCCTAAAAGTTTAAACTGACAACAAAAAGGGCCAAGACCTACTATTCCAATAGAATATAGCCAAACTAAACTATGGAAGCCTAATATTATGGCCATCAGAAAAGAAAGACGCAAAATAGAACTAACAAAGACAAAATCCACTTTGAGCCTTCCAATCTAAAATTTTTCATTATCTATCACCATTGAGACTGCATGAGGAAGATTTTCAGTCCACGTGATCAAATTTGTAGCTACAATGCCTTCATTTGCCAGCCTATCAGCTGCCATGTTTGCTTCCCGGAAGGTATGCAAAATTATGGCCTCAGGTCGATCATGAATTAGAGCCCTTGCTTCGTGGATGTGCACAAGTGTATTTAGATTAGAGTGTTCAAAGTGAATATTCATGTCTAGGTGGACATAAAAGATAGATTCATGTGTATGTAAGTGTTAAGTAGAGAAGCCAAGAGTCATGATACTTGGCATATGGAAAGGAATAGTCAAGTATCCAAAGAGTCATTTTACTATGGCTATATAGTACTCCATAGAGAAAACATCAACAATAAATCAAGTTCATATCAAGTGTTACATCAAGTGTTGAAAGAGGAGTAATAAATATTACATACATTTTGAGTAATTCATTTTGTAAGTTGTGCTACATGCTTTGTACATGTATGATTCAAGTTATTAAATTTATATTGTTGTTTATTATTTAATTTTATTTGATATATTATAAGCCTTGATTTACATATTAATTTGATCATACTATTATATTTACACAATTATCTTGATCTTACTATATTATGGCTATATTATATTTGATCCTATGGAATTTATCCTATGATTTTTATGTTATTATTAAATCTTAAAAATCCATCAATGGTATCAGATCTACTGCAAGTAGTTTCTTGTACTAGTTGAATTTATTTAGCTACATACAAAAATTTATTTAGAGTCTATCTACTTTAAAAGGATTTAGATCTAGACTCTATTATAAGTTCATAGTAAGTAGAAAGGTTAGAGATTTTCCATGGTTGGAGGAACAACTGGTGAAGAACAAGACTTAGTTATAGAGTATTTCCACAATTGAAGGATAATTAGTGAAGACTATGACTCATCTATAGAGTCTTTCCATGGTTACAACTAGTGGAGACAATGACTCATCTATATTTGAAGGTGTATCAACTTTTGAGATAAGTTGTTCATTTTAGGGACATAACAAACCTTTGACATCAAAAAAAATTAGAAACATAGATAATATTTGGTACTATTTTCTATCAACTTAGAAGGAAGTTGAAGAATTTGGGATAATCAAGTCATCTTGAATTTGATTGTGACATCAAGGAAATCTAAGTTACCTTGATATTGTTTCTTGAGTTCTTAGGTGTGACCTAAGGCATTTTTAGTAGATATTAATTTTCAAAAGTGTGAGAATATTCCTACAATATATAGAGAATAATTTCATCTTCTAAATGTAATATTAAGCACAAAAAGATAAAGATATATCAATAATTGATATTTTATCTAAATGTAAGTTTTTTTCAAGTAGAGATTAAACAAGGTTGCAAGATATTAAAGTTTTAGGTCATAGATAAATTGACCTTGATAGATATTTTAGGTCTTGAGGAGAGACCTTGACCTAAAAGATATTTCAGGTTTTGAAGGGAGATATTGAAATTGGCAACAAGAAGAAAAAAATAAGAAAGTAATAAAATACCAAGGTTACTTATTCTAAAGAGCTATTCAGAATAGAGGTGGTCTAAGAGTAGAACATGTCTTGAAAAATACATTAATATGAAAGAAATTTTCAGATAGACTCAAGCTATATTAACCTTGATGAATAAAATAAGGTATCCATTAAAGAGCAACAAGCTTAATATATAAATATTAAGGGTCCATAGAGAAATACCATATTAAAAATAGTACATAAAAGCAACTAGACGTAATCTAATGGAACAATGAGTACAATAAAAAGTGCCAAGGTTAAGCTTTCATAACAACACATGAAGGGCCAAAGTCAATGTATATAGAAAAAGTAGTGAAGGAACATTGTTTACAATCATCTATTCAAAATTTGTCTGAACTACTAGCTCACAAAATACTAAGAGAATAGAGTTCACAGAGAAGCTATCTATGATTTAGAGGTTATCCAAGGTATAGTGAAGACATTAAAGAAGCTATAATAGTTTCAAGAGATAAAATTTACTCGCATTATGATGTTGTATCATATTTGATGCAAAATACAATATGAAAGAAAAATGTGTAACATAAGGAATAAAGCACAAGATAAAAGATATAGTTAAAAATAATAAATAAGCATTCAACATCTTAGCAGAATATCATAAAACCATAGCATCATCATCATAGCATAACACCAAAGTGTAACATCCATCGTTGAGTTGAGCTACGTTGATCAATGAACATAGAAGTGCTAAACAAAGTATACTAAGGTGCAGCACCTAAGATGTCCAATAGAGAAAGGAATTTCAAGTACCAATAGGTTAGAGCAAAGGAGAGAAGAAATGTTCTCATTTCTAGAAAGTAATAGAAAGAAGCTCCAAAGGTTTCAATATCAATAAGTAATGGAACGAAGTGCCAAAGGTTTCAATGCCAGCAAGTAATGATAGGCAACATCAAAAATTTCAATGCCAGTAGTAGGTAGTGCTAAAGGTCTCAATGACAATGAATTAATAGAAGAAATCACCATAGATATTTAATGACAGTGAGTAATGGAAGTATAGTAAGGAGATATGTAGTTTCAAAAGTGTAACATACACCACCATGAAAGACATTTGAAACAAAACGTTAGAAATTTTGATGTTTATTTTGGTTCACCTGAAGTTAAATGCTCCAAATGAAATGACTTAGAGGTACGTAGCACTTAACCAAGTTGATTAAACTAGTTTGCATGACTTGGAGTAGGATCTCGAAAATCCACAAAATTCATTCCACTTGCAGCACTTGAAAGAAGAAAGGCATGCAACAAGTTTTGGAGGTATTTTTTTTGGTTTATTAGGTTTTGTAGAGTTTAATGTTAGGAGTTATAAGAATAGACATTTATTAAAATTAAATATATTTATTAATTTTAATTCATAGTAATAATGTAGAGGTTTATTTATAATATTTATTAAAGTATAAGGAATAATTGTTGATTGATTATAATATTTTATTAATGGAGGGATAAGTAGGATAATAATATAATTACTTATAATATTGGAGTTAAAAAAAAATAGTAGTTCTTTTATTTATTTCTAAATTTGTAATTTATTTGATTTAATAGTTTTTGAAATATAATATTATTGAAGTTTTACAAATTAGTTATTTGGGAGAAAAAATAATTTCTACGTCAAACTTAGAAAAACAAAATTTGCAATTTTTTTTTAATTTCTAAAACTATGGAGATATAAGGTAGGTAATAAACCTGAAAGTTTTGAATAATTTATTTATTTTCAAAACTTAGGAGTTATAAGGATGTCTACTTCAAAGGAATCAAAATCTACAAATATTATGGATAACAATATGGAGGCTATGATTAGAAAAGAAAAAGTAGATGTCATAAAATTTGGGATCAAGAATTTGATTGAAAAATATGAAGGAAAGATAGATCTAGTCTCAAATTTAATCTATTGTGAAGCTATAGATGATAATTTTCAAACATTTGAATACTAATTACATGCAAGAATTGTTGAAACAATCGATGATAGAAAATATAGTATTATGGCACCTTTAGATATTGGTAGCATAATGTATATGGCATTGCTTACACTTAAGTTTCATAAAGAAGAAAATATGAAAAAAAAGAGTTGATTGAATGTCTTAAAAAATTGAATATAGATAAATCATTTTTTAGAAAAAGATATTTCATTCTTCTTGTAGTGTTGATATTCCAAGATCATCTAACTTAAGAACTTATTATGATGCTTTAAGTGAGTGTTCAGAAGTCTCTATATAGGAAAAAAAGAATCATATGATTCTAAGGACAAAGGAAAAGGAAATATTCTTATGTAAGAATCTGATGATAATAAGAGAGTTCAAGGGACTTGTAATCTTGAAGCTACAAATACTAAATAACATGAAGTTGAATTCAAAGATAAAGTTAAACAAGAAGAATAACCTGATGGAGATCATGATGAAGATCACTGGCATTGTAAGGTCACTTGAAGAACGAAGACTATGATTGAAGACCAGAGTCTTCAATAACCAAATAATGTAATACATGGGGGTGTTGTAGTATATTATATTATTTGGTACATGTTAATGTATTTCCATGGTACCTTCATGGTAAATATTATATTAACTTTGAGTCTTATTTTAGAGCGTGAGTATTATTTTATGTAATGTACAGGAAATACACAAGTTTCATATAAGTATGTGTGCAAGTGTAATGTGAGTCTATGTGCACAAGTGTCTTTAGATTAGAGTGTGCAAAGTGAAGAGTCATGTCTAGGTGTGCATACAATATAGATTCATGTGTATGCAAGTATCAAGTATAGAAGCCAAGATTCATGATACTTGGCATATGAAAAGGAATAGTCAAGTATCCAAAGAGTCATTCTACTATGGATATATAGTAATCCATGTTAGAATAAGAGAATATTCTCTTAAGTTCCACTAGGATAGACACTTGAGTCTCCACTCCTTCATGTGTCAGGAGAACTCTCAGTGGTGTCTTCATCAATTCTGATGAGTTGTTGTAATCCAACGACTCTCAATGATCAACTATGCTATTTATATAGAGTTGATCCTTGGAATAAATCAATTAGTTCTCTCTTATCTTCATCTCTTGTGTAATGCTTTGCATATCTATTATTGTGAAATTCTAACATGGTACCAGAGCAAGATAGATTTTGCTAGCATTATCTTTTGAATGTTCTAGGATCTGGTTCATTTACTTTAAATAATTTTTTTGGCTATCTTCTTCAAATTATTTCAGTAGTCATTTTCTTTTATCCATAGTTTAATTTTTTTTTTCAGAAAAATCTTTGTTGTTGAAAAATATTTGATGAAATATTTTTTAAAAAATATTTGTGTTGATTCATCCTTGAGGGTATTCAAAATATTAAAAATTCTTCCTTTACTTCAAAATAGGTTTACCCTATTCTATGGCGCTATTTTAGCCCATTTTAAAAGGAATATTTTTTATATTTTAATTTAGTTTTTATCTCTCTTCGAATTCATATTTCAGATCTTTTTTAAATTGAAAAATCTCCTTTTATTTATCATAAAAGTAATTGGTTCTTTTATTATGTATGGGATTTTTCATCTTCTTCAGGTTGTGTAAATACTCAACACCCGTTAGAGTTTAAAGAAAGTAGTATTTTTTTAATATTGTGGGAGTCTTCCGATGTGTTTTTAAATCCTATATATAAAAATTTTAATTGGCTCACATTATTTAGAAAAAATTCCTTCCTACTTTTTCTAAATAAAATAATCCACCTTAAATGTTTTTCCTCAAAATATATTTTGCCTACATTCCATGTATCATTACCACTGAAAACTTACAGTTTCTCTCACGTAAGGGCGAGTTTTTGGAGGCGCTTGGTATAAAGTCCTGGAAGGTATTTTTCATTCATCTATTTCTTTGGGTATCTCTCTAACTTATAGTTTCCCTCTCGTAAGGGCAAGTATTGAGAAAATCCAATTAAACTAGTTGATTCCCTGCATTTCAAACCAAAACCCTTCCAAATTCTTCACTCTACTTATAGTTTCCCTCAAGTAAGGGCAGGTATTGTGAAGAATAAAAATAATTTGGTAATCTAAAGCAAACAATATTAAGACCTCATTATACTTATATTTTCCCTCTTGTTAGGGCGGGTATATTGAGTTTTCTAATATTGAAAAGCTTCATATATTTTCCTTATAACAATTGCATTAATCAATTAATTAAAGTTCGAAGGAGGGGATATTGGTAAATTAAAACTTCAAATTTTCTCGTGTTAAAATGATGAATTCAATTGAACCTCTCACCCCTCATAACTTTCACAATTGGAAACCTAAAATTTTAAATATTATCTCTCAAAAAGGTCTTACTCATTTACTAGAAGAAAAGCAACTAAAATTTGATAAAGAATATGAAATCTTTGTTCATAAAGGAAAAATGCACGAAACTATGGGTATTATTAGCTCTAATGTTCATGAAAGTTTGTAGCTTCATATTATAGATTGTAAAACTTCTCATGAAATTTGGTAGAAACTAAAGACCTTGTTTGGAAAAGTAGATCAGATGAGATCAATGCAACTAGAAGTCGGACTAACTTCTTTGTCCCCTGAATATTTTAGTAGTATTTTTTACTTCCTCACTAAGTTCAAAGAAGTCCTCACTCAATACAAAGGCAGTGGTAATACTAATACTGTAGAAGAATGCATTTATCTAATCCTTTCCAAGCTAAATGGTGTTTTTTAAATTTTTGCTACCACCTTCATATCTACAAAAGACGTTTTTGGTGCAACCTTTAAAATGCCCTCTTTAGAATAATTTTGTGATAGATAAACTAGGGAAGAAACCAAACTTGCTAGATATGAAATCTCTTCTTCTTCCTCTTCTTCAAAAGCCTTAGTAGCCTCCACATCTTCTAAAGAAAAATTCAAAAAGAAGGAAAAGACTCTCATAACCTATACTCACTATAAAAAGAATGGTCACTCTGCTAACAAATATTGTAAAATATTGCAACAACTAGAGGCAACTATGAAGGATAAAAATATAGAAAATAAAAATAGAATAGGAAAATCCCTTAATGTTCAAGAAAAAACCTCCAATTCTTCCTCTAATTACTGGGTCCTAGATTCTGGAGCTACTCATTACATGACTGCTTTAGATAAGTCTTTCTCTTCTATCTCCTCTAGATCTACTTGTAGCATAGAAGTGGGTGACTCTTCCTTCATCCATGTTAAAGGAAAAGGGATATAACCATTGATGGTGGCTCCATAAACAATTTTCTCTATGTTCTAGACATTGCCACTAATCTCCTATCCGTCTATCAGATTTGTACTTTTGGAAATGGAAAATTTGTTCTCTTCTCTCCAACAGGAGTTGAGATAATAGATTTTCAAGATCCCCATTCTCTTATAGCAAAAGGGAATATTGATCATAACTCTCGTATTTTTCATTTCAAAGGTTTTCAAAATCTAGAAGGAGCCTCTTGTTTTGTGGCTCATGGTGATCTTGAAAGTCAAATATGGCATGAAATGTTTGGTCATCTTAGTTACAACTACCTAAAGGATTTGAGCACCCATGATATGGTTACAGGATTACCCAAAGTCTCTTCTAGTGATGGAGTTTGTCCTAGATGTGCTCTTGGAAAGCAACATTAGTATCCTTTCCACCCAAGTAGTTCTCCAAAAACCTCATCCCATTTAGATTTAATCCATAGTGACTTAATGACCTTTCCTAAACCATATTTCAAAGGAGAAAAGTATGATCTAACCTGTATTGATGATTTTTCTAGACTTTCCTAGGTCTACTTCCTAAAATATAAGAGTGATGTTCTATCCAACTTTAAGATTTTTAAGACTTGACCAAAAGAAACTTAGAATTTGAGCTCTGGCGATTTGGCGGGAAAACCTCTGAACAGGCGTCGGGCGATGCTCGAGGGTTTCTGGCCCGTAAGATCTTACCAGAGACTTTGGTGTTTTGGTTTTAAACTACTCTGAAGGTTTGCTCGTTGCTCCGGGAGGGCCCGATGGGGTCTCCTCCAGTCCCTCTTGCGGGGAGAAAGAGTTCATATGTTGAGATGTTGAAAGAAAACCCCTCGTCTTCCACTGGTGAAGCTCAGAGGAATACTTTTCAAACGCTACTCAAGAATGCTGGCAACAGCCCAAATGCTCACCACGTTAATGGATGCCTCCCGCAATCCGCTTCCAGACCTAAGATTGTTATCGAACCCAAGCTGGTCGAGGATACAATTGTCTACCGAGCTAACCATGACTTGATCTACAAATTCATGGGCATCCGACCTTCTCTGAATTTTTTGCATACCTGGGTTCGACAGAACTGGGAGCCACAAGGTGAGTACTCTTTATGGCCAATAAGCAATGGGTATTTTATTATTAGTTTCTCTTCTTTAGCAGATAGAAACAGAGCATTTGAATCAGAAAAGAGAAACCACACACCAGCAGGGTTATTTGTTCAACCCTAGAGAGTGGGCTTTGATCCTCGCATTGAACCCATGGCTGTTTCGGTCTGGATCCGACTGTACGCTCTCCCGATGGAGTTTTGGGGTGAGCAGGTTCTAGAAATAATAGGTAATTCCCTAGGCAGATATATAGGAGTCTCTAGAGACACCATAGAGGGAAATACAGCTATTTTTGCTAGAATCTGTGTAGAAATGGACATTAGCCAGCCTTTATCAGCTGAGGTGGAGCTTGAGTTGGTAGGAGTTCCCTGGATCCAGCAGTTAGACTATGAGGCCCTACCTTTCAGGTGTAGAGTATGCCATAAGCATGGACATTTGGCAAGGTTCTATCCTAACACCTCGAGCACAAAAGTGGAGGCTTCGACTGGAATGCCAAGCCGCCCTAGAGAGGGTAAGCCCACCCCTGTCAATGAACCTTCCAACACTTCTCCAGGTCCTGATGCTCAGAAGGATGGCTTTGAACAACCGAAACGAAGGAGAAACAAAAAGAAAAATGGCAAGGAGCAGATGCATCTCAAGCCAAACAACCGGTATGAGATTTTTAAGTCATTAGTGGATCTGGAAGACCAAGTCATGGATGGAGTGGATGGGAATGGTGAGATTAATAACACTCACTCTCAAGATTCTCCTTCATCCACTCCTATTGCAGGTGACTGCACCCTCTGAGAGTATGCAGTCAGAGAACCCAGGGGCATTGGTGATACACTCCCAAGCACAGCCGGCTATTAAAGATGTCACTATGGGAAATGCAAATAAAAATAGAGAAAGGCCAGCTTTAGGGATCACTCAGGTGGAGAAGAGATCTAAAAACAACTCTCAAGGAGCGGGAAGAAAATCCAATAAGGAACTGCTCACAGCACAAGGAGATAAGCCGATCAATGGAGGATCGGTGAGGTCAATTGATTCTTACTGCTCCCAAGGTTTTCAATGATTATACAATCTTGGAACGTTAGGGGTTTAAATAGTAGAACCCATCAATATGTTGTTCAAAGACTCTTAGGGAAGTATAAAACAGATTTTTTGCTTATCCAGGGAGACAAAAATGTCGTTGGATCTTATGAGTAAAACTATTAGTAGGATTTGGAGGGGCGCTGGGTATATGGATGTGGCTGCCCAAGGTGCCTCAGGGGGGATTGTCACTCTTTGGAACCCCCTGGAATGGACTGCTTTAGAACATATAGCCTAGAGGGGTGTTCTCACATCTCACTTCAGGAATATTTTCATAGCTGAGCATGTATTAATTACAAATTTCTATGGGGCTCAAAGCCTTGATGGCCAGAGGCTCCAATGGAAAGCTGTTCACAACATGAGGTCCTCTAGACAAGTTTGTGACTGGATCATTGCTAGAGATTTTAATGCCAAATTATTTGCTCGAGATCAGGAAGGTGGAACCCCTGTTTTGGACCCGGGGGACAGGCTTCTGATTGCCCAGGTCCAGGCTTTTCACTTAGTGGATATCCAAGGCCCTGGAACTTTTTTCACTTGGACTAACAAGAGGAGGGAGCCACACTATAGGAAGGTAAAGCTAGATCGCTTTCTGGTCTCAGAGGAGGCATTTGTTAAGTGGAATGTTAAATTCCAGATTTTGGATGGCCCTATTTCTGATCATTCCCCCATCCTGCTGGAGGGTGGGACTCAGACAGGGCAGTACCACAAACCGTTTAGATTTGAGAATTTTTGGCTACAAAAGGAGGATCTTCATGAGAAAATTCTGCAATGGTGGGATGAAGGTCGTCCACCTTTTGGGACAGCTATGTTTAAATTCCACAAATAGCTTCATTTTGTCAAAAGTAAACTGAAACAGTGGAGGCATGCCAATAAGTCGAATTTCTAGTTGCAAAGAGCCCCCTTGATGGTCCGTTGGGAGGAGGTAAAAAAACAATTTAGGGAAGGAATAATTACTGAACAGCTTAAAACTGAAGATGATGCCCTGCGCAAATCTGTTGAGGACATTGATAACCAAGAGGAAATTTACTGGAAACAGCGGGCTAGAAATTCTTGGTTATTGGAAGGAGATAGAAATACAAAATTTTTCCATCGATCAGTCTATGCTATAAGACAGATGAATAACATGGAAGTTCTACATGATGAGAATGGACACTCCTTTGATACTCTTCCTGGTATGCACTCCCACTCAGTGGATTATTTCTCTAAGATTTTTGCAGAAAATAGGGAGCAAGATGTGGGGGCTCAAAATGAAGTTCTTGATGTTATTCCCCCTATTGTCACTCAAGAAGAAAATCAGGCTCTCCTTAGACCCATTTATAGATATGAATTGAAGTGTGTGGTCTTTGGAATGAGCACAAGCAAATCTCCCGGTCCAGACGGTTTTCCTATTGAGTTTTTCTAGGCCTTTTGGGATACCTTGGAGGAAGATGTTTTGGCTGTTACAGAGGAGTCCAGAATCAATAAGAGAATGCTTAAGGCTCTAAATAATACCTTCATCACTTTAATTCCTAAGGGGGAGGAAGGGGTTCATATCTCTGACTTTAGGCCTATTGCCTTATGTAATGTGATTTACAAAATTATCACAAAGATAATAGCTGAACATCTTAAACCTCTCCTTCATAACCTCATCTCCTCATAAAAAGGGGGATTTGTTGAGGGTAGACAGATTTTGGATGGAGTGGTTCTTGCCCAGGAGGCTATTCATTCAATGCAAAACTCCGGTAACAAAGGAATTTTCATCAAACTGGATATGTCCAAGGCTTATGATAGAGTGGAGTGGGGCTTCCTGTCAAATATGTTGGCCGCCTTTGGTTTTTCCCAGGACTGGATAGACTGGGTTATGAGCTATGTTTCCACGCCTTATTATTCTATTCTAATTAATGGGCTTCCCTCGCCTCCTTTTGGAGCTTCTCGCGGTCTCCGACAAGGGGACCCCTGCTCTCCCTATCTATTCCTTATTTTGGCTAAAGGATTAGGTAGACTCTTCTTCAGAAGAAGACTTCAAGGCCTGTTAACAGGTATTAAGGTTGGTGCAAAAATTCTGACTCATTTGCAATTTGTGGATGATACTGGCCTGGTTGGAGTGGCCAGTCTCAGGGAAGCCAGGGGAATCAGAGACTCTCTCAATGTTTACCTTAGGGCCTCCAATCAGGTTATCAATGATAGAAAATCCAAAGTGGTCTTTTTCAACCTAGATCAAAGGCTTTAGGACAGAATTATGGAGATTTTGGGCTTCACTAGAACCTCTCTTCCTATAGTCTACTTGGGGGTTCCTTTGCACTTCAAGAAATTGGAAATTGACATTTGGAAAGATCTTTTGGATGGATTCAAAGACAAAATGAACCATTGGTCTCATAAATGGTTAAGCTATGGCGGCCGATTAACCTTCTTACAGTCAGTTATCCAAGCCATGCCAATTTATAAATTCTCTATCCTGGCTGCCCCTCCTTCTATTTGGAAAGAGTTGGATAAATTGGCCAGAATATTCTTATGGGAAGGAGCAAAGGGTGAGAGGAAATGGGCCTTGGTTGGCTGGGATAAAGTTACGCAGCCCAAAGAAAAAGGAGGGCTGGGATTGAGAAGCTCTAAACTCAACAACATAGCCTTAGATGGTAAATTGTATTGGAGATGGATCTCCTAGACATCATCTTTATTCAGTAGAATCTTAACCAGCAAATATCTGGGCCAAGTTCATCCCTCTGAATTAAGCCGCTTCCCTTTGGATGGTAATGGATCCTTAGTCTGGCAAGCTCTCAAGTTGGGTTCTCAAGTTATTAAAGACCAATTATTCTGGAAAGTGGGAAGAGGGGAGAAGGCACGTTTCTGGACTGACTCATGGGACCAGTATCCACCCATCATTGCGGAATATCCTGAATTGCTTCCAATTAAAACAGCCATAGAATCCCAGGGATGGGTCACTATTGAGAATTATTTCAACACTAGCCAGTTGGGTGAGTATAAATTCAAGAAGTTTAAGCGGTTGGAGGAGTGGTCGGTCACAATCCCTCCGGCGCTAGCAACCATTTTGACCAGCATCTTGACAGCACGATTTCTCACGGGCAGAGATGAAGAGGATGAGTTAGCTTGGGGCCATGGGAACCTCGGGGTTTATACTGTGAAGGTTGGATATGATCATATCCTCCCAGAGCCTCCCCCGCATTCATTTCTGGTTCAAAATTGGAAGAAATTTTGGCATTCCAAGTGCTGGCCGAAAGTGAACTTCTTTGCCTGGCAGTTTATGCACAATGGCATTCTCACCTTCGATATCCTCAAAAATAGAGGAATCATTGGCCCTTCTCAGTGTATTTTATGTCATAAGAATGAGGAGACTGCTGATCATTTGATGTTTGAGTGCTCTTTCACAGGTCAGATTTGGAATCGGTGGTTTTCCTATTTTAAACTCCAGAGTAATGGTGCTCTGACTTGGAAAAATATCTGGAAAAGATGGAAGAAATGTAGATTTAAATCTAAAGCCCTCTGTATGGGGTGGGATCTTGGTCTTTCCTTCATCTGGTGGCAAGTGTGGCTGGAAAGAAACGCTCGAATATTTAGAGAGACCTTCTCCTCGCTTGATGGAATATGGCAGGTTATCTGGAGCAAAGTCACAGAGACGGTTGCCATATATGCTGAAGAGGAAATTTCGGCTGAGTTGGGTCCTCAAGAAGAGAGAGTTGTTGCACAGATTAGAAAGAACATTGCCAGTTGGAAACCCCCCCAACAGGCTGGGTTAAAATTAACACAGACGGAGCTACAAAGGGCAATCCGGGCAATGCTGGAATTGGTGTTGTGTGCCGTGATCATGCTGGAACTGTGCTTTATTGAGAACTTCAGGGTCTGGGAAGAGCCAGCAATAATGAAGTCGAAGCCTATGCTATCAAAATTGCTTCCATCTGGGCTGTCAAGCAGGGATACAGAAAGATAATCCTTGAGACTGATTCTCAAATTCTGGTTGGTGCTCTTGATTGTTTGAGGAACTTTGCTTTGAAAGCTTGGAAGATACAGATTTTAGTCTCTCAAATCAAGGACCTTTGGAAGGAATTAGAAGATGTGATCCCTATCCATGTGAGTCATGACTTAAATTCGGCGACCGATTTCCTTGCAAAGATGGGTGCGGAAAAGGAGGTTGGAGTTCAGCTGCACAGTGACATGCCTATGGAAAATGCTGAGATTCGACAGGGACTTGCAAAATTCTTGAATCAATGAGAAAATTTTGTACTAAGGGTGATTTTCGTCGCGTTTTCGTGACCTTCTTTGCTGTCGTGGCCCTTGGCAGGAAACTGTCATGATATCGTGACAGGTTTTGTCGCCACGACCTTTGGAAGGTTCCAGTCGTGATTTCACGAAGCTTTGAGAGTAGGGGCAATAAGGAGGAAAACAGTCGCGATATCACGACGGTTTTTGTGTTTTGGAGACAAAAGGAAAAACCATCACGATATCGCGACAAGTTTTGTCGCCACGGCCTTTGGAAAGTTCCCGTCGTGATTTCGCGACGCTTTGAGCACATGGGTAACAAGGAGGAAAACAGTCGTGATATCACAACGATTTTTGTGTTTCGGAGACAAGGGGAAAATCCGTCGCGATATCGCGACAAGTTTTGTCGCCACGGCCTTTGGAAGGTTCCCATCGCGATTTCGTGATGCTTTGAGCACAAGGGCATCAAGGAGGAAAATAGTCGCGATATCGCAACGGTTTTTGTGTTTTGGAGACAAAGGGAAAAACCTTCGCGATATCGCGACAAGTGTTGTCGCCACGGAATTTGGAAGGTTCCCGTCACGATTTCACGACGCTTTGAGAGTAGGGGCAACAAGGAGGAAAATAGTCGCGATATCGTGATGGTTTTTGTGTTTCACAGACAAGGGGAAAATTCGTCGCGATATCACGACGTTTTTGATGCCTGGGAGCCAGATAGAAGAACTGTCGTGATTTCGTGACACTTTTGGCGAACTGATGACTTCTGGAAAAGACGTCGCGATTTCGTGACCATTTTGGAGCTTGTGCCTCATGAGGATAATTCGTCACGATTTCACGACACTTGGGAGGATTGGTTGCAGATTGACAATCTTGTCGCGATTTCGTGACACTTCTAGCGTAAAGGGGGCAAACGAAAAATGCGTCGCGATATCGCGACCTTTTTGAGGGATGACTGCTCTGAGGAGAACCCGTCATGATATCGCGACAATGTTGGTGGTCAGGAGTTGCTGGCTATGGCTGTCATGATTTCGTGACATGTCACGATTTCACGACCGGTTGCCCGGTTGTGGCTTTGGCTGCCTTGACTGTCGCGATATCGCGACATGTCGCGATTTCACGACATGTCGCGACTTCGCGCCTGGTTTTCTTCTTGTGCTTTGTGTTGGGAAGTGCTGCCCTCTCGCCCTTTGTGTTGGCTTCTTGCTTCCTGGTTCTTGGTTGGGATGTTTTCGATCCCTCTTGTATATACTCTTTGTATTAATATAAGTTTTTCACTTTCTTCAAAAAAAAAACTTTAAGATTTTTAAATCCTTGGTTGAAAATTAGGCATCTTGCAAAATCAAGAATATTCACACAGATAATGTGGGGGAATATTGTAGTAATAAGTTTTCCAAATTTTTATTTATTCATGGCATCATTCATCAATATTTTGTCTCTCATAATCCTCAACAAAATGGCATTGCAAAAATGAAAAACTAGACATTCAAAGAGATGGCTAATTGTATGCTCCATTCAAGAGATCTTCCAAAAAAAATTTGGGTAGAATATATTAACTATGCAAATTATATTCAAAATCGCACACCTCATAAAGCTCTTGACCATTTAACTCCTAAAGAAGCTTGGTCTGGATTAAAACCATATGTTTCCAACTTCAATATTTTTGGGTGTACTGCTTGGGCTCACATCCCAAAGAAGAAAAGGAAGGCTCTTCATAAGAAAAGCAAAAATCTCATATTTATTGGTTATTGCGAAGAATTAAAAGCATACAGGCTTCTTTATCCCTCAACTCATGAGGTTTTATTTCATAGGAATTTCCAATTTGATGAAACATTCCCTTAAAAATATCCTCAACATCCCTCTTCCTCCATTGAGCCTTCTCCTATAGTAGAACCTTAATATTATGAATATCTAACTCTTGAAGTTAAGTTGGTCATTTATAATCAAGATGAGGAACCTATAACTCCGTCTCAATGTCTTTCAAATCCTTTAACTCCTTCCTCTATGCCAAAATGGTCCCGCACCATTGTTATAGAAGCTACTCCTTACATCCAAAATCTTACTTCAACTAGATCATCCAACCCCATAAGAACTGGTCTTGTATGTTAGTCTGTTTCCTCTGATCCTCAATCCTTCAAAGAAGCCTCAGGTATTAAGGAATTGTATGACGCCATGGAAAATGAATTTTCTTCCTTGATCAAAAACAAGACTTGGAATTTAGTTCCCTTACCTAAAGGAAGGAAATTAGTTCGTTGTAAATGGATATTCAAAATAAAATATGGGCCTAATATAAAGATAGACAAACGCAAAGCTCATCTAATGGCCAAAGTTTTCTCTCAAATTAAAGGTATAGATTATGCAAAAACCTTTGCTCCAGTTGCTAAAATGGATTCTATAAGATTGGTTCTTACTCTAGTTGCTTCCCATAAGTGGCATGTCTATCAAATGGATGTAAAATGTGCTTTCTTACATGGATACTTAAAGGAAGAAATATTCATGGAAAAACCTTTTGGTTTCACTCAAGACTCCTCTCTTGTTTGTAGGATCAAAAATTCTCTCTATGGCCTCAAACAAGCCCCTAGAGCTTGGTATGAGAAGATGGACTCCTTCCTTATTTCAGCAGATTTTTGTCATTGTGAGTCTGATAACACAGATTACATTTGAAGAAATAAATGCAACATCACCATTCTTGTTCTATATGTTGATGATATTCTTCTCACTGCTAGTAACTTGACTCACATATAGACTATAAAATATTCCCTCTTTGAAAAATTTGAAATGGTTGACCTAGGTAAATCTCATTACTTCCTTCGGATCTAAATAAGTCAAACAGATGAAGGTATTTCTTTATGCCAACAAAAGTACACTCTAGATCTTCTACAAAGATTCAAAATGATAGATTGCAAACCTTCTCCTACCCCCTTTCAATATGGCATTAATCTTAGTACTTCCTGCTCATCCCCTCTTTGTGATGCCACTATATATCATCAACTTGTAGGAAGTTTGGTATACCTTACTCATACTTGCCTAGATATCTCATATGTTGTTGGTCTCTGTACTGACCCAAACTTTTTATGCCCTTACCTTCAGGCTAAAGGATATGTTCTCGAAAGGGGGATGCAAGAAGGATGGGACAATACCTCAGACTGAGAGGCCCTTTGAATGTCGTGCCTCTCGAGGGAGGGGTATAAGGGTGAATTTTTGACGGATGGTGGGGTTCACCAAGAAACTTTGAGTGGCAGTTTCCATGCCTAGGTTGAGAATGGGTTTGATGTGTTCATTTTATACTCAATAATTCATAGTCCTAGGTTTTCTAGAATGAATCTAAGCTATTCTATATGAAATGTCAATTTATATGAATACATAAAGCATGAATGAATCCTAAATACTAGGAATATGTTAAATGAGAAAGAATGCACCTGATTTCGGATGTTTGATGAAGATTCTGAAGCTTGTAGGAGTCCAGATCGTCCTGAATATGACAAGATCATCTGAAATTGTATAGAATCATCCTAGATCATAGGCGATCATCTGAAATCAGACAATATTGTCATACGAATTCGTCAAAAACCTGCAATCAAAGAAACAGACACCAAAAACAACTCCTACAGGGCACGAAAAATGGGGTGAGCAATTACTAGGCAGTTTTGGGGTTAAAATTCAAATTTTTAACTTTTTACTGATGGTTTAACTACGCCAATTTTAGGGTGCTACATTTTTCCCCCTCTTTAGTGAATTTTCCAAATAAAATGCGTTAAAGACGAGTTCTTCACGCTTTACGAGAAAGCAAAAATTTATTCATTTTTTTAGACGATGATTCTAGGTCGAATTGTACAACTGCTTGCTATGGTGCACCCTCTATGTTTTTACCCAAATCGAACATTTGAGGTAAAAGCATGGAAAAGCAAAAAAAAAATTAAAAAAAGTTTTTTTTAAATAAAATTAAAAAAATTAGGGTAAAACGCTAATTCATTGTTACTGTTCACGTTTGTTGTTTTTAGAGCTCTACAGGAAAAATGGTGGAAACAACACACAGATCGACAGAGGTCTAATGCAGATTGTGGGTAAGGATCTAAACCTGACATATTATGTTTTTAATTTGATTTGGGTGTTTTTTAATTTGAATTTTTATTGTTTTTGGGGCATCGTGGCCGTTTTTAGGCCGTCAACGACGTCGGGACGAAATCATCCCAATTTCATCGAAATCGTCCCTAGATCTCCGATTTTGTCTAGGGGTGAAATCGACGAAATAGGGGCGATCCTGTCCAACAAGGGGCGATCCCCAAGTTGATAAATAAGAGACGATTTCATCCTACCAAGGATGATCTGACTCAATTTAGTATGATATCGTCCAATAATGGATGATATCATTTTTTTATAAGATGAAATTGATTTAAGTAATTTTAATAATTATATATTAATGATTTTTGTTGTTTTATTGTTTATTTTATAGAGGGGATTACTGAAAATTCAAGAGTGGAAATATGAGGGGCTAAGAGATGATGTAGCCACGATCGATCAGGTGGAGTGAGACTGACTATCAAATGTTGGGCTATAGCATGTGGCAAAGATGCCACAAATACCTACAGACATGGGGCTACTGACAGCCCTAGCAAAGAGGTGGTATCCGAGGTTGTCCTGCTTTTAGTTATCGACAGGGGATATGGCTCCCACTCTAGAGGATGTATGGAGGATCTTGAGGATCCCCATACATGGGCGGTTGATGACTCCTACAACCAATTAGGGCCATGCCATGATGCGACTGTACAAAGACCCTAGCTTCACCCTGGAGAAGGGCAAAGTGAACATCAAGACATTGAGGCAGATGCCTGGGGCATCTTGATTGACTCAAGTTTTGGTAGGGGTAGTGGGTGGCCTACTGCTATGCCACTAGAGTGAATGCAGGTTACCATGGTTGCTCTCATATGTGGTCTGCGACATGAGATACCATGACTATAGTTTTGCTTGGGGTATCTTTGTACTATGTTGCTTGTATAGGATCCTATACGGGGTCATATACAAGGGAGGTCTATGTCTAGTACTGACATTGCTGCTACAGGTTTGGTGCTGGGAGCACATTGTGATGCAAAGGCCGGTATGGCTTCCACTGATAGGGGTTTACTGGGAGAGACCTCAGGTTTTCTATTGATGGCTCCAGAGAGGGTCACAGTGGCGAATAGATCTGTCGATATCTTAGAGGTTGCTATACGACCTCATCCCTGACCAGATCACCTAGAGTCCATGGAGAGAGCATCTAGGGTGGGGAGAGGATGGATAGGAGCTGGATCACATCAGGCGAGTCTTCTAGCTGAGGATGGAGCAGGGAGAGGTAGAGCTCCATCGCTATGACTAATTTTTGATGCAGTTCGGTCTATAGTAGGGGATCCCTTCTCTTAGAGACTACGAGTACTCCTGGACTATTCGGGATAATACTACACTAAGTGGGGCTCCATATATGTAGCGATTTTGGAGTCAAGATGCTGATGATGCCCCCATTCAGCTAGTGTATGGGGACGATGTTGGGGTCACAAACAGGTATAATGCCTGGTATGCTTGCATCCGCCCTCCTTGAATGATGAGGGTATAGGTTCTGATGCACACTATGGTGCGATGGATGGGGAGGCAGCACCAGGCTTCCATCAATGCAATGAAGAGTCATAGAGGGAGGGAGCAGCAACGGTCTCCTTAAGAGAGACGCCGAAGAGTGCCACTAGCTCTAGAGAGATCGTAGCAGTGAGAGGGGAGGGAGGAGGGGCTCCCTTCTTAGTATATGGAGAGGCCACCATCGCCCAATAATGGCAAGGGTATCGAGGTGGGGGAGAGCAGCAAGATGGTGGCTCTTCGAGTAGAGAATGCCCGCATCTGGGCTCAGGTGTAGACACTATAGGATGAGGCTACATGACTCAGGGCTCAGAGCAGAAGGGTGAGCACTCAGGATTTCGCATGGTCTATTGCTCAGAATGTGTTCTACCAAGGATTGTACTATCACATGGTTCCAGAGGGGTAGAGGATACTGTTGCCAGCTAGCATTGCAGAGCCGGTCATGATGGGGTCATTGAGGATATCCTCATGATTGATGTTGAGGACATAAGACATAGCACAAACTCCGATGGAACCACCTCCTCCACCTTAGGGTGGGAGAGGATATGAGGTTGAGAGCTCGAGGGCTTCTCAAGACTAGCTGCTCTTTGGCTGTAGACTGTATATTTGAGAGGATTGAGTATGCCAGGGTATAGATTGTGGTATACCAATCCAATTTTGATATGATGTACATAATTTTGATATATATATGATATTTTGTGATATGACTTTTCCATATGTTTTATGATGCTTTAAATTTTGAATTGTTGATTTATTATTCATGTAATTATGTCATTTGAAAATATTATAATTTTATGTCATGCCATAAAATTTAAATGAAATATTCTGATGTAAACAAATTGTTTGTTGTGGTGTGATTTGATGAAAAAATAAAGTGACCTCTAACAATAATTTCAAAGGAAATTATCGTTGTTGTATGACCATTTCATGGAGTCGCCGCTTGCTAGGTCGTCAAGCTAATCCCAATATAGAAATATTGCTAAAAGTAAAGGAGTTCTTAAGAGACTGTCTTAAGACTTTGTGTTGTGATGATTGAAAAAGGATCATGGTGATGATTTGTTTTTCAGATTTTCATGAAAATATTATGCATAAAATATAAAAAAATATGATTTTTTTTAGGCATAAAATTCCTAAGTGTGATAAATTTTTTAACAATTCCTTAGGAACTATACCATCGTTGCAAAATTGAATGTTGACATAATGAAATGAAATAGAAAAGTTTTCATTCCTTTTTAAAGCACAATTGTGTAACATAATGATGTAAGCCATATGTTTTTATGAATTAAAATGAATGGGAAATAAATTTAGAACAATGGTTTGCGCTAGGCATAGAATATTAGGTATAGACTTATACCATCATCGCAAAATCTAAAAAAAATAATTTTATTGCATAATTGACTTTTGATTTTGAGATAAACAGAAAAATATATAAACGTAACTTTATTGTTAGATTTTTTAATATGTTTTTGAAATAAATTTTGGATTTTTGAAAAAAAAATGTATGTAATTGTTTTTATACTAAACAGATGTTCTCAAATAAGAAGATGAAATTATTCCAAAAGATTTGCATAAATATTTTAAATTATCTCAAAGACAAAATGTAGATTTATAAGGAACCCTCATGTGCATATGTGAGTTCATTGATCTTGATTTATCATAATGATACAAAATATCTCAAATACAAATGTGTGTGCAATTGTATTGTTCATTTACCAATTTTGAGCAAGATAATTTGATACAAGTAATTTGAATTAACCAAATAAGTGTTCGTTGACCATGATTTATATGCATGTAACCGTATGAGACTACTATGTAAGTCGGGTCATCAAGAGCTAGCTGATCCATAAGCGGACATAGGTCTGTACAAAAGAAGGTCGCTAATGTGATAGACATATCACCATGCTAGGAGTTACCCAAGGCCAAGCGGGTTGGGCACAAACCACCTGTTATGGGGCTTACCTCATAGTTTTCGAATAATTGACAAGGATTCAAGCTCATTCACCCTTCTTTATTTTCAAGGGGTAGGGAAAGGGATTTATTGCATTTTGCTTTTGCTTTTCTTTTTCTCTTCTTCTTTTTTTTTTTTTTTTTTTGTATTTTTGCTTGGAACCAAGATAATGCTGAAATAATGCTTCTTTTTCTCATGATTTTTCTTGATTTTCTTTTTCTTTTTCTTCCTATACTAGGGATACTTGCTCGGATTGGCTGTAGAGCAAGGGATTTTTATTCTGGGTAGGGGTGAGCTTGTCCTTTTGTCAATTCTCAAAGATTCTAGACCATGTGAATGATAGGATAGCAGGGGAAACTTTTCGCTCAAGAAACCACTTCTACTATGTAGCATCGTTGTGAATTTGCAATGAAATCATTTTAATGTGAAAAGGTGTACTTGGTTCAAGTAAATAACAAGATCAATTCTCTATGCTCAAAACTTTATTTAATTCAACTGTGGACTTTGATATAAGAGAGATTAATAATCATACCAAATAAAATCAAGATATTTATTCATGTGATGGTGAAAGTGCGGGATTCCAAATAAATGCTAAATTATCCAAAATAATTGAAAATATGACTGCAATACTTCAAGAATTGACAAGTGCAAAAAAATAGAAAAAAAAATTTGAATATTTTGATGTTTTTTATATTTTTGTTTTAATTTATGAATTTAAAGAATAAATAGTATTACTGTTTTTTGAAATTTTTATATGGATGTCTAAAATGAAACAATATGCAAAATATATACAGATGATGAAATTACCATATTTATGCATAATAGCGTTTAAGATGCATAATTTTCATAGGTTCTTTAAGATCTTTACCATCTAAGGTAGCTAATCTGTATGCTCCCGAGCCGAATTTGGCAGTGATAATATATGGTCCAAGCCAATTGGGCTCGAATTTACCTTTAAGATCTTTAGTTGCATTAGTATTTTTTTTATTTTATTTTAAGACAAGGTCACCGATCTCAAAGGATCGATGATGAACTTTCTTGAGGTATGCTCGTTTAAGCTTGTTTTGGTAGGCTCGAAGATGCTCCAAAGCATTGATGCATTTCTCATCTGGGAGTTCCAGCTGACTGAATCTGCCAACACGATATTCATCTCCTACTTTAGTATCTTGAAGTAGTAGAGCCAAAGAAGGAACTTCTAATTCAAAGTGAAAATTTGCTTCAGTGACATAAACCAAAACAAAAGGTGAAGTGCCTATGGGAGTACGAACACTAGTTTGATAAGCCCACAAAGTAGGATATAATTGAATGTGCCAATCTTGGCCTGATTTATTGACCAATATTTTGAGAATTTTAATTAATGTTTTATTAGATGCTTCTGCTTGGCCATTACCTTGAGGATAATAAGGAGTGGACCAACGATGTTGAATTTTATATTTTTGACATAATTTCTTGACATCTTTATTTTTGAAACAAGTTCCATTATCCGAGATGATATTTGCAGGAATTTCAAACCTACAAATAATTTGATTAAAAATAAATTTGAAAACTTGGGTTTTAGTGCAAGAAGCTAAGGGCATAGCTTCTACCCATTTCGTGAAATACTCGATGGTTGTTATGATGAATTTGTGTCCATCATATGACATAGGATTGATTTTTCCAATGATGTCTAAGCCCCATTTTGAAAAGGGCCAAGGAGATGAAATAGCCTGTAGTTCTTATGCAGGTGCATGGACAAGGTCAGCATGTTTTTGTAACTTGTCGCAACGGCACATGTAATCATGTGCATCATTCTCCATGGTAGGCCAAAAATATCCTATCCTAAGGAGCTTCTTAGCAATGGCGCTACCACTAAAGTTTCCCCCACAAGATCCATCGTGGGCTTCACTCAAAGCTGATCTAGACTCTTCTAGATTCAAACATCTTAGTAGGATACCTTCAAAATATCTCCTATATAATGTATTGCCAATTATTACGAAGCGACTTGCTCGTCTACGTAATAACCGATATTGGTTTCTATTAAAACCTTCAAGGAAGGTCCCATTTTGAAGAAAATTGAATATATCATTGTACCAAATTTTAGGAGTAGTTTCGTTGATTAGAAACACATCCAAAGGTTCTAATTATGACTTATTTGAAGTGGGTTCCTGGAGTAGATGAATAATGATGGTATCATATTCGTCATCTAACTCCAAGGGTAAAAGAGATGCAGTTGCAGCCATAGCATCAGCCACTTGATTGTTAGTTCTAGGAATAGCTTCCAAGGTAACTTGATCAAATAAAGATATTAATTGTAATACATATGCTTTATATGGACACAATTTATCATCTTTGGTCTGATAAACATCATTAATTTGATTTATAACAAGTTGAGAATCATCGAAAACTAATATATTTTTAATTTTTAGTGCCAAGGCAGCTCGTAAGCCAAGGATTAGAGCTTCATATTCAGTAGTATTATTAGTACAAGCAAACGTTAATTTAAAGGATAGAGGTATGAGATGTTTTTGTCGAGATATTAAAATAATACCTACACCAACCCCACTCATGCATTGAGCTCCATAAAAGTATAAAGACCATTGCTCTAAATTGTCTTCCTCTATTTTAAGGCATTCATCAGGAAACTCAATGATAAGGGGATGGGTAGACTCTAAGGGTGTGACAGCTAATTGATCTACTATGATTTTACCCTTAACAGACCTATGTCCTATAAACATGAGTTCAAACTCGCTTAGAGCAAGAACCCACTTTTTTGTACGACCAGATAAATAGGGTCGACTCCTGAGATACTGTAAGGGATCAAATTTAGCAATAACATAAGTTTTCTGACTGAGCATATAATGGCATAATTTTTGTGTAGAAAATATGACTTTTAGACATAGCTTTTCTAATGTTGTGTAGCGGGTTTCATAACTGATTAATGTTCTACTAATGAATAATTGGCAAGCTCTCTTTTCTCATCATCCAATTGAGCTAACATAGCTCCTAAAGCAAAATCAGAAGCAGAAATATACAAGATAAATGGGTGATCAAGTCTAGGTGGCGAAAGCATAGGCGGGTTAAGAAGATATTGTTTGAGGAGTTCAAATGCTTCCTGAAATTCATTGTCCCAATGGAAAGAGACATCCTTCTTAAGAAGCTTAAGAAAGGGTCCGGTTTTATCTACCAGCTTATCGATGAAGCGACAGATAGCTTGAAGCTTACCTTGTAAACTCCTTAATTTAGATATATTTGTGGGCGCAGGCATATCAGTGATAGCCGCAATCTTGAGATGGTTAATTTTGATGTGATGTAAAGAAACTATAACCCCCAATAATTTATCGGACTTAACTCCGAATATACATTTAACTGGATTCAATCGGATAAGATATTCCCTTAACCGATTAAATACTTTTCTCAAGTCATCTAGATGGTCATATTTGTTAAAATAATGAGCTATAATGTCATCTACATAATCATGTAGTATATCATGCATCATATCATGAAATATATGTCATGGCTCGTTGATAGGTTGCACCTGTATTTTTAAGCCGAATGGCATCACTTTTCAACAAAAGGTACCCCAATGGGTAGTAAATGTTGTTTTATCCTGATCTTCAAGAGCTATCCTGATCTAATTATAACTAGAAAATCCATCCATTAAGGATATCATTCCACTCCCAGCAGTAAAATCAATGATCTGATCCATATTGGGAAGAGTAAAATCATCTTTAGGACATGCAACATTAATATCTCTAAAGTCTGTGCAAACCCTAACCTTGGTAGCTTATTTCTTAGTTACTAGAACTACATTTGAGATCCATTCAGCATAATCAATGACTTGTATAAAAATGACATTCAGGAGTTTTTCTAACTCTCCTTTGACCAGTAAGGCCACTTTAGGATGCATTTTTCTAAGTTTTATGTTTAACAGGTTTAGCATCCGAATGGACTACTAGGTGATGCATAACTACAGAAGGGTCTAATCTTGGCATATCTTCATATGTCCAAGCAAAGACATCTTCATATTCTTTAATAAATGCAATGTATTTATCCTATTTTTCTTGACTCAATTCTGATCCAATGTTGATTATGTGAGGTTTATCCTGGGTTCCAATGTTAATTTTATGACATTTTCTACTTCCATGTGTAGATTTTTCTCAAAATTAGGTGGGGCGGGTGAAACGCCCAATTCTTGTAATTCTTCCAAGGTTAGCTTGGATAATTCATCTTGAGGAGTCGTGGCCTCAAGCTGGGCTATACTAGGTATAGAGCCATCAAAATAAAATTTATTATGTAATAATTCCTCAACGGAGACATCATGGAAGATATCTCCTTCCAACTCATCGTCGGATTCAGCGATCATCTCAGGGTAAGCTATAGATAGCATATTACATGTAAATGACTTATTCGTTAAATGCAAAGCATCATGTTTATCCAAATAATCTTAGTAACATATGATATGGTCATCATCCTCAAATGGTAAGGGATAACCCTTACTAGGAAATAGGCCCACACCACATCGGGTGGGCCACGGTTCTACCTCAAAAGGTTCTTTCATACCATTTTGGAAAGGTCCTAAACCTTTCCCTTTATATCCCAATTTAAGCATCATAGATTTGGCTTTAATATACTCATTAGTAAAATAACATCAAGCATATCCATCATAATGAGTCTTGATGTTTCCGGGTATTCTACCCCAGTAATATCCCTTATAAATAAAAGCATAGCTCCCAACTTGGTAAATACTTCCCATAGGATATGGGAGGCCCAAGGTATGAGGAGATGGTGGTAAATTATTTAAAATAAGGAAATATTGCATAGCGGCATTCATTTTCTGTGATATAAGAATTTTAGATGAATCGGGTAATAGCTTGTCAGTAAGAGCATAAGAGGTAGAAGGAACATTTCCTACATCTTTTGATGTGGAAACTATGCATTTGGTGGATGTTGATGTTGTAGAGATGTCGATGGATAGGTCTATAATAGGTATAGAAGTTATAGGAGGAGAACAAGAGACATTGGTTGTGGGATTAGGATCTTTCTGAGGTCCTAATGTGGTTTGTTTAGAGGATGGTTGAGATGTATGTAGGGGTGGAACTAATGGAGAAGAAGTAGATGGTTTTGTGGGTGTGTGTTTCACATGTTTAGATGGATAATGAGAATTAGGATGTGTGGATGACAGAGTAGGGAAAAATTGAACTCCAATAAGTTCTACCAAAGCACACATATCAAAGGGTCTAGGATCACCATGAATGGTAACCAACTGATTCTTAAATTCGAATTTAACACATTGATGTAAAGTTGAGGGAACGACTCGCATCATGTTGATCCAAGGATGACCCAAGAGTATATTGTATGATGTAGGGCAATGTATAATAAACATGATCATATCCAAGGTTCTTGGACCAACCTGCAATGGGATGGTAATAACTCCACATGTTTCTTGTGTTTCGTCATTGAAAGCTTTTATAATCATATCAGTTCTTTTCATTTCATCACTTCTAAACCCAAATATTTGGTAGAATTCAAAAGTGCAGATGTTTAAATATGAACCATTATCAATCAAGACTCGTTCAACTGCTACATCTCCAATTAAGGCAGTAATATATAAGGGGTTATCCTTATGTAAACTATGTTGCGGTATGTCTCTATCCCAGAATTCAATACAATAAACTTCACGAGTTATTATAGTATTAGGCATAGCTTCAGGTTGGATGTCTTGTGGCACCATCATCTGGCTTAATGTGAGCATTAATTCATCTCTGTGTAGGAGAATATCTTAAAAGGTCCAAAAGAGAAATTCTAGCTATAATATTTGATAGTTGCTCATTAATATTATAAGAAGGTTTAGGTTGAACATTAGGTGTCTGATTCCCTTTATTAGGAAATTTCAAAACAAATGGAGCTGATCCATCATTCTGCATTTGATCTTGTTGAGATTTTTGAGCCTGTTGTCTAGTAATAGCTCCGATGGTACCCTAAATATTATTCTGTGGATGATGAATGGGTCTTGGTCTAGTGTTTATGGCTTGCTCATTAGAAAGTAATTGGTGGGACGATGGTCTAGTAGTGAATCTTCTTGGAAATGGTTCTTTTGGAACCATAGAACTTGTGATAGGGAGAATAGAATCTGATTCATCTTCAAAGCTATTCAATTGATTTGATGTGATTTCCATATCATTCTCAGTCTCGTATTCTGTATCACTGAGATCAGGTGTCCAAATATTATGTAGAGGCCTAGTCGTAACCACGGATAAAGTTGTGTCAAATATTTTTGGCTCATGAGCAGGTAAATTCCCACTAATAGTTCCTATATATCGGGTAGGAGGAGGAACATTATGATGTTCAATTTGATTAGCCACTTCCTTGCCATGTTTTGGTAAAGGATGTTGAAGTATGTCCAATGACTGATTGGCATTCTGATTTTGGTTTTTGGGGATGTTCTTTTGAGCGTTATTAGGAGGATTTTGCTTAGGTTGAAATGTTTGTACCTCCATCTCATTATTGTCAATCAAGTCCTGTATTTTATGTTTTAATATTTTACAAGAGTTGGTAGTGTGTCCAGGTCCTCTATGGAAGTCACAGTGTAAATCATATTTGTATCCAGGTATAGTTGGATCAAGTTCCCGGATATTTGGTAATTGAATCAAACCTCGTTCTAATAATTACGGTAGAATGGTTGATAAAGGTTGATTTAACCTAGTAAATTCTCAAGGAGGTTTATCAGGAGGTTTCAGTATAAACTTCTTCGTTGTCTTTGCAGCATTAATAGTAGCAACATTTCTGCTATCAGTGACTCCATCACCCACAACTTGTTTATTTTTATATTTATTTATGGATGCTTTCTCATCATCTTTCTTTTTAAGTTGTCCTCTCCTAATGAGAGCATCTTCCACTCGTCTGGCTAAGTCTATAGCCTGATCGAAGGTGGTCAAGGTAGCAGTTGATAATTTGTAGGATAGTTGGTCTTGTAAATTATTAATAAAGATGTCCAACATCTCCCTATAAGGTAACACAAAGTGCAATTTTCCTATCAACTGTCTCCACCTAGCTAGGAAATTGTAAAAACATTCATCTTTGTCTTATTTTAAGTTGTACAAGTCTTTAATGGTCACATGCCTTTCGATGTAGGGACTAAATTTATGAACAAAATACTTGGTTTTTTATTCGAAATTCCTCAAATAATTAGTGGTTAATTGATAATACCACTCCAATGCCATTCCTCCCAAGCTCTTCGAGAACATTTTTAGTAATAACAAGTCATCATATGATATATCATGACATGCTATCCTAAACATACGAAGATGCTCTATGGGATCTTCTGTTCCTTTATATATGGGCAGGACAAGCATAGGAAGATGTTTAGGATATGGTTGTGCTACAAAAATAGGATCTAAAGGCTGACTACACATCTCTCAATAATTGTATGAGGGACGGTAGGGATCTATCTGGTCCATGCGGGAAACTAACTATTTAACCACGGCTTCAATATTGCTAGTCACCATATTGGTTCGGTGGGACATAGGCATGGGATTTATGAGTGTATGACGATGTAACATAAGGATTAGATGTTATATTGCTATTATGAAAAGTGTTGGTAGGAAGAGTATTATGAAGAGGATTTGTAATAGTATTATGTTGTATCCCAGATTGTTGGTAATTGGTGTTTGGTTTTGTTTTGGGTTTTTGCTAATTTGAGGTATATTGCTCAATAGCTTGGCAAAATAGAGCAGTAAATGATGGTTTCTTTTGTGTAGGAATAGCCCTAGGCTTGCTAACAGGAACTTTAGATGGTTGGTTAACCTGTTGTTGTTGCATGTTCTGGATTATAACTGCCATATCCAAATTGGATGGTCCAGCTTGATCACTCTCTTGATCAATAAAGGACAAGGGATTAGTGAATGTGTGAAATACGTCTTCTATAGTTGCTTGAGCGTCACTAATTCGATCCTTGTCCATATGGATTGTTCTATTAAAAACACCAATATTAGTATTAATGAACTTCCAGAATTGTTCCATGTTTTCAAAAGTGATAGCTCCTCCCAAAGACATTTTAGGGGATGAGGATCCTTCCTCTCTAACATTTTCTTCTTGTTCATTTCTTAGAGCAAGCTCTTCTTCTTGCTGGTCTAGGATTTCTTCTTCTGAAATTTGATCTTTAGGAAGGACATCTAGGTTATTTAATGGTTTTCCTAACCAATCTTCTTCTTCTTCGGTTTGTTTTCCATTCCTAAGTCTAGGCATTGTGCTAAACTTAGGTTTCAGCAAATATATATACTTATATATATATATATATATATATATATATATATATATATATATATATATATATATATATATATATATATATATATATATATATATATATATATATATATATATATATATATATATATATATATATATATATATGCGATAGGTTTGAGAGGTATATATTTTAATTATATACCTACTATAAAAAGGAAATGTTTTGATTTTTGTTTTTTGTTTTTGTGTTTTATAATATTATTATAAAGATAACAAATAGCATTCTAGTTGCAAAAAGAATAACAATAGTGAAAAATAATGACTTAGTTTTCTATAAATAGTTTATGGATATCATTAATAGGATCAAGTTCATCAGGAGTCATGAAATGCTCCTCTTCAAATTGGAAATGGTTTTTCAAAAATTTGACAAAGTGTGCTATAGTAATATGATCTGTTTCGGACTCTGACCTATAGAAATAAAGTTCATGGCAATACTCTCGATATAACATAGCTCTAGGAACTCTATTCCATATTTTTCTATCCGTAAGAACGACTTCTTGATCCTCTATACGAGATAGAAACTTATGTACTACAATTGCATTCTCAAGGTATTCCTCAAAGGTGTACAATTTTGAAGACACAAGTGCTCTTTTATCTACTAACCACCTATGGCAAGCTCTCTGAAGTTCATGGTACAAAGTCACCTGATCGGGATCCAAGATTCTATCTAGGACAAACCTCTTAATTTGCCTAAGTTCGGTTGATCTAGATGAAATAATATCCAATCTCCTATCAAGTTCATCCCACAAAGGTTGGACCCTATTTGTTTGAGGTACTCTAAGTACAGAAGTAATATCTATGGTCGTTAACTAATTTTCAACATTTACGATGATAGCTCGTCTTCTATTATAATCTACCATCTAAATATGATATGCAACTTTAACAGTTTTCTAATGATTCTAGATTTTCTTAATAATAATTTTTTTTTTGGATTGTTTTCAAAAGGTTTTTAGTTTCATGTCGGGTTCACCAAAATGTACTTAGCCAAATTTTTCACGCCCTTACCTTCAGGCTAAAGGATTCATGCCCGAAAGGGGGATGCGAGAAGGATGAGAAAATACCTCGTACTGAGAGGCCCTTTGAAGGTCGCGCCTCTCGGGGGAGGGGTATAAGGATGATTTTTTTACGGATGGTGTGGTTCACCAGGAAGCTTTGAGTGGCAGTTTCCACACCTAGGTTGAGAATGGGTTTGATGTGTTCATTTTATACTCAATCATTCATATTCCTAGGTTGGCTAGAATTAATCTAAGATATTCTATATGAAATGCCGATTTATATGAATACAGAAAGCATGAATGAATCCTAAATATCAGGAATATGTTAAATGAGAAAGAATGCACCTGATTTCGGATGTCTGATGAAGATTCTAAAGCTTGTAGGAGTCCAGATCATCTCGAATATGACAGGATCATCTGCAATTGTATAGAATCATCCTATATCATAGGTGATCATCTAAAATTAGACAAGATCATTGTCGATCTGACGAATTCGTCAGAAACCTGCAATCAAAGAAACAGACACAAAAAACCAAAAATGCAACTGCAAGAATAATGCAAAATGATAGAAATTATAGTATAAATTCTTAACTAAGAAATCTACATAGCAGATTAAAGGAAATGCATTGTTTTAATAACTTATTTTGACTTTATCATGCATTTATGCTAAATGAGGTGAACTCCAGGATGTAGAATGAAAATAAATTAAGCTAAAGCATAATAAAATAAGGAAGGAAGAAGATAAATGTGAAATCAGGGCTCTGATTGTCCCCAATATAAATTGCAGTCGATATCACATCCAATCGTATGAGATTGTCTTTGACCTGCAACAGGATCGTCTGAAATCGTGTCGAATTGCCTATGACAATTCGAGCTTCCTCCAGCTAAATCACAGTGAAAACCTACAATGAAAACTTGAAACTACAAGTGCAAATAATGGTAGATAGGATGTCTTAACATAGCAAAGCTAAATGGCAGGGAAAATCAACCAAAGAGAGAGTCAGGAGGAGATCCAGGTAGGGGTCCATGGGGATAAACTAAGAAAATCCTAGTTTATATAGAATTAGGGGGAGGTTAGGAGGTTGGGGATCATCCCAATCTGGGAGATCTCCAATGGAGGAATATCCAACTGCATAGACACGCTTTTGCCCAAGTTGGAGAGGCTGTTGAAATAGAAGCTAATTATGAAAATTTAGTTTTGGGACGAAATCATCTGGATGTTCTATTCCAGATGAATTCATCTGATCTGGGATGATTTCGTCTGATCGACGACGATATCATCCAACGATAAAAAAAACTCCTAAAAATGGCACAAAAAATGGGGTGAGCGGTTAACGGGAGGTTTTGAGGTTAAAATTCATTTTTTATCTTTTTACTGATGGTTTAACTGCACCAATTTTAGGGTGCTATAGTTTCATATCCAGATTCTCTCATCAGCCTCACTTCAGTCATTTGCAAGCAGCAAAAAGAATCCTCCATTAATTGCAAGGCACTACTCATGTTTGGATCTTCTACAAGGGAAAATCCATGGATATCATTAACTACACAGATTCATATTAGGTAGGTTTAGTATAATATATATTTTCCACCTCAGGCTATGTCTCTTGCCTTAGTTCCTCACCAATAGTCTGGTTATGCAAGAAATAACAAGCAATAGCCCTATATTCTATAGAGGTAGAATACAAGGAAGCAATTTTGGCTAGTCAATAAGCTCTTTGGCTTCGTCAAATTATGAAAGAATTTGGTTTCACCCATGAACATCCTATAACTTTTTGGTGTGACAATCAGAGCACAATTCATATTGCACGTAATCCATTTGAACATCAGTGAACCAAGCACATTGCGATACACATGCACTTCATAAGGCAGCATATTCGTTGTTAATTAAAATGTGCCCTTCATTTTTTCTTTTCCTAACTCATAGCTATTGAAAAACATGTAAAAAAAATTTCCTAGCTCACCGATGCACAAAGTTTTTTTCTTAATGTCGCTACAAGCGACAGCGATCTAGGGTATTTTTCTTCAAATTGGTATCATATTTGATTAGTACCTTGATGTGGAGATCAAAGAATGGCTTTCGGGAGAAAAAATTTGGAGTTGTAGATCCTCCTCTTCAATGGCAAGAACTATGACTACTAGAGTATCCATATGAAGACCCTATTTAGATCTCAGGAGTTATGGGACCTGGTCGAGAATGACTAGCCAGAACTGGTAGATGTAGCAGCACTAGCCACCCTCTCCCAAGCAGACAGGGACCTGTTGAAGGAGAACACCAAGAAGTACCATAAGGCCCTATTCTATATCATGCAAGCGATCAAGGAGACCATATTTCATGGATTGCATTAGCCACCAAGGAAAAGCAGGCCTGGGATATTTTGTCTAGCTCGTATCAGGGCACCAACAAAGTGAAGCTCGTGAAACTACATATGCTAAGGAGGGAGTTTGAGAACCTGTAGATGAATGATATGGAGTCCATGGGTGACTTCTTCACCTAGAATATAGACATAATAAACCATATGTAGTTAAATAGAGAAATCGTGCAGAGCTAGAGAATCATGCAAAATATTCTCATAAGCCTACCTGCTAAATTCTACTTGATTGTGATAGAAATCGAGGAGTCGAGGAATTTGACAACCCTATCAGTAGATGAGCTCATGGGTTATTTGTAGACACATGAGCAAATGTTGAGCCACTCATCTCAGTCCTCTCTTGAGTAGGCATTCAAGGCACAAGTATCATTTCAAGACAATGACAGGCAAGATTCCCACCATGGCGCCTCTAGTTATCAAGGAGAAAGAGGCAGAGGTAGGTGTGGGAAAGAAAAAAGCAAGGAAAATGGTCAAACCCTAATGAAGGAGAGACCAACTGCAACTTCCATCAATAATGAGGAAAAAGCGGTGCAAAGAACCAACAAGGTGTATTCAGGTAGAAAAAGGACAAATCCAAGGTCTAGTGTCACTATTGCAAGAAGTTCATCCATTACATCTTCGAGTGTAGAAAAAGGATGGCCAAGGAGAACCAAAAATAGGCCCACTACACTAATGAAGTCAAAAATACGGTAGGTGGAAACGTGTTGCTGACTTGTAATATTGATGAGGAGATCCAGAATAATTTCTAGTATCTTGATAATGGGTGCAACAATCACATGACGGGGAACAAGGATATGTTCTCACAACTGGATGAAACAGTCTAGTCCAAGGTCAATATGGGGAACAATAGCAAGGTTCTCGTAATGGGAAAAGGCAAAATCCTCATTCAAACCAGCACGACGAATGGAAGTAGATACGTGACATCTACTATGTGCCTAGTATAAAGCACAACCTACTAAGTGTTGGACATCTCGTGCAAAAGGGACACACTATCCAGTTCAAATACGAAACATGCACCATCACAAATAAAGCACATGGGCAGATTGCAACTGTGTCCATGACAAAGAATAAGATGTTTCCACTACAAATTTAGAATGATTCTCTAATATCTCTGAGTGCAATTGTGAAGGATGATACCTGGTTGTGGCATATAAGGTTCGATCACCTGAGCTTCAATGGCATAAATATGCTATACAATAAGCATATGGTGAAGGGTTTATCCCTTATTGAGCAATAAAATAAATTTTGTGAGGGATTCTTAGTAAAAAAACAACACAGGGATTCATTTCCTTTTGGGTAAGCTTGGAGAGCATCACAACCATTGGAGCTGGTGCACTCAGATATTTTTGGTCTGATGCAGACCAACATGTTTGTCGGTAATAAATATTTCCTGATATTAATTGATGACTTCAGTCGAAATACATGGGTATCTCTCTACTAGATGTAGACTTATGGTGGAGGAGAGTACATATTCAAAAAAGTCCAAAACTTCTACAAGGCAAATGGAATTCGACGGTAGCTCTCTACCAGATACACACCACAGCAGAACAGTGTAGCTGAGAGGAAGAACCAAACCATCATGGAGATGGAACATAGCATGATGAATGCGAATGTATTGTCAGATGATTTCTGGGTAGAGGCTATAACCTATGTAGTCTACCTGCTAAACAGGTGTCCCAAAAAAATTGTGAAGAACAAAATTCCTCAAGAGGCCTGGAGCGGTCAGAAGCCATGTGTGGATCATTTGCATGTTTTTGGGCACAATGCATATGCACATGTTCTAGAAGAGAAGAGGTATAAGCTATATTATAGAGCAGAGAAGTGTATATTCATAGGATACAGTGAGGAAACAAAGGCATACAGGTTGTATAATACTATGACAAAGAATCTCATCATCAGTCGTGATGTGAAGTTCTTGGAGGATAAATCTTGGAACTGGAAGTCCAAGACTGGCTAGTCTGAGCCAGCAGTTGTTGAGTCTATTGACTTGGAGAAAATAAATGTATTTCCACCTGTATCCTCATGTAGTAGTAGCGGTAACAGTAGTAGCACAACCTCATGATCTCGATCACCTCCAATTGCAAGCAAGATTCAAAATCTGAGGACACCCACAAAAACGAGAAGCTTGCAAGACATCTATGAGGCAACCTACAATCATCAATATGAGGAATATTTTAACTTTAATTTATTTAGTGAGGTTGATCTAGTTGAGTTTGAAGACACAAGTTAGAATCATAAGTGGGTGAAGGCGATGTATGAGGAGATAAAAGCCATTGAGAAGAACGATACATGGCAACTAGCAGATCTTCTAGCAGAGAAGAAGACCATTAGGTTCAAGTGGGTGTATAAGACGAAGCTCAAAACCCAAGGTTAAGTTGATCAAAATAATACCATACTGGTGGTGAAGGGCTACAAGTAGAAGTTATGCATTGACTATCATGAAGTCTATGCACTTGTATCCCGACTTGACACAGTGAGGATGATCCTGGCACTGGCAGCTCAGAAGGGCTGGAGTGTTTACCAGATGAACATCAAGTCAGTATTCCTCAATGGTGTTTTGGAAGAGGATGTCTACATAGAATATACACCCAGGCACAAGATTGAAGATCAAGAGGGTAAGGTCCTCAAGTTGAAAAAGGCCCTGTATGGGTTGAAGTAGGCACCCAAGGCAAGGTACAGTTGGATTGATGGCTATTTTCAGGATAATGGGTTTGTAAAATACCCATATGAGCACACCTTGTACCTAAATATAAATTAATTAGGGGAGATCATAATCATCTACCTGTATGTGGACGATTTGATTTAAACTAGCAACAATAATTTCCTGTTCGACCAGTTCAGAACAACCATGATAAGGAGTTTGAGATGACATACCTAGGGTTGATGAAGTATTTTCTTGGCATTGAAGTTGACCAATCAACAAATGACATCTTCATTTCTCAAGGTAAGTATGCAAAGGATGTACTAAAGTGGTTCAAGATGGAGGATAGCAAACCTACCATCACACATGTTGCCATAGATTTGAAACTGAGTAAATTGGATCCAAGAAGGAATGTTGATCCAACCTTATTTAAATGGCTAGTTGGCAGTCTAATATATCTAACTACAACTCGGCCAGATCTGATGTTTGGAGTCAGCCTAATCAGTTGGTTTATGGAGACTCCAAAGGATAGGCACTAACAAGAAGGCAAGTGAATCATGTGCTATGTCAAAAGGATGCACAACCATGGCATTTTATATGCCAAATAAGACCAGTTGAAACTGGTGGGCTACATAGACAGTGACTAGGCTAGCAGTACTAATGATCAAAAGAGCACTTCCAAGTATGCATTTCATCTCGATTTGAGAGCAATGTCATGGGTGTCCAATAAGCAACCAATCATTGCATTATCCACTACTAAAGCAAAGTATGTCACTACCATGTTAGTCGTATTCCAGGTAGTCTGGCTATGAAGGGTTCTAGGTGAACTGAACCATCCTCTGAAAGGTACGACAACATTTTTGAAGGTACGACAACAATTTTGCCATTGTAATGTCGAATTATCTAGTGTTCCATGGGTGGATGAAACATATTGATATTTAGTATCACTTCATCAGAGAGCTGGTGAATTCAAGTGAGGTTCGGTTATAGTTCTGCAGATCCAAGGAGTAGGTAGCTAATATTTTTACCAAGACTTTGAAGGACTTTAATAGATTGTGACTGCATTTGGGGGTCAAAGGTCTTGTGATATTAGTTTTAAATGAGGGTGTTAAAATTATTAAACCTGACACCCATCTCACTAGTCATGAGTGATTTGACGTTTGATAGATCGGATCACCGCAAATTTGATCACCATATTAATTCTAGTAGTTGCAGTTCGATGCTCAGTCAAAAACCCTACTTCGGTGGTCAGAAACCCTAGTTGTAAAAATATAATCTTGTCAGAAGGCAATCCTTATCCTTCCTTCCATAGGCTTTAAAAGGCAGTTCGAGATTTCAAAAAAGTACATCAGGGGTTTAGATCAAAGCAATGCACAATAGTGCAAGTTTGGGCAAAGCCAGAGAGGCAAAAGGTGAAGAAGGAGCAGGAAGAAACACTTTTGAATAGTAGTTTTGGAATCCTTTTTCTTTTTTTATCCTACGTTTATGTAGAATTTTGTAACTCCTTCGGAGAAATCCAGTTTTGTTTTTGTGTTCAACAAAATCTATGTTTGTTTGGTTATTTAATTGATTCTCCCTCTATAACTCGCCAGATTATTTTTCTCCCTATCGCTCACCGAATTTGAGTAATTTCAGTAAATTTTAGTTAGTGGGAGTTATCATTTATTTCTCCCAAAGAGGCAACTACCAGTTTTGGGCCAAAGCGCTTTAGGCTGACAAAATTGCTCCAAAACGCTTCAAAGAACAATGACTTGGGGAGATTTTTGTACTTAGTCAAAAATGCATAAATTCATATTTTATTCCTTCGCCCTTAGTGTTTTGTATTTTATGACCTTTTCCTATTCACCATTCTAAAACTTGCCCTCCATCGCTCGTTTTTCTTAAAAATTCCCTATATCGCACAACTTATGAGCGATTTAGGGCAAAAGCATTTGTTTTTTGTCTTATTCTACTTTGTCCTTTTCTCCGAAAGTATTTCCCTTTATCGCCAAACTCCAACCTTATCTCCCCATTGCACTACCCAGGACAACGATCAGTGGCATATTTTCCCTAAATCGTCGAAGTAGAAAGTCATGCCCTTTTTTCTTTAAATTGCAGGCACCCAAATTTTTTACCCTATATCGCAAGGAGCGATAGCGATTCGCAGCATTTTTTATTTTCACCTACGACATGTGGTATTTTTAATTAAAACCTTCAAAGTCCTCATCATCTACGATGCGCGACGTTATTTTTATTTCTTCAAATTGGTATTCGCTATTAAAATGAGCTAATCCCGTAATCGCTCAACTTGGTGAGCGATAGAGGGAAAAATATACACCGGTGAGTGATAGAGGGAAATAAAACAAAGTTTTATTTATGCAAGAGAAACTTACAGACCTTCCTCCATTGAAGGGTTTACAAAATTTTGCAAATAAATGCAGGATAAACAAAAATACAAGGAAGAGCTCGAAGCTGTTGTTTGGCTCTATCAAAATTTTGCTCCTCTGCAACTCTCGCTTCTCTAGATTTTACCCCAAACTTGCACTATTGTGCACTACTGATATCTAAATTTCTGATGATATTTTCTAAAAATTTGAACTGCCTTTTATATCCTGTAGAAGGGAGGATAAGTATTACCTTCTGATAGGCTTATCTTCTAACAACTAGGGTTTTTGACCATCGAAGTAGGGTTTCTGACTGATCATTGAACTATAACTATCGAAATTAATGCGACAATCAGATTTGTAGTGATCCAATATGTTAGATGTTAAATCACTCCTGACTGGTGATATGGGGGTCAGGTTTAATATTTTTAACATTCATAATCTCCTTCCTTTCTCTTCTCTCCTTTATGCGATTAAAATATTGTGTGTTTATAATTTTATGTAAAATAGAATAATTGGAGATAATTTCAAATAAAATGGAGGGAGAAGAAGTGACTTGGAAAGATCTGAGAGAAATGAAATATACATGGCAAGCCACTCAAGAGACCCTACACCTGTTTCCCCAGTTTTTGATATATTTCGTAGGGTAATTACTGACATTCACTACGATGGCTATACGATTCTGAAAGGATGGAAGGTAAGCTTTGGGTCTCTTCTATATAAATTTAATTCTTACTTTTGATATTCAATATTCGAAGGCTTATTCCACTTGGTTGGTAATATGTGGGAATGGATAATGGTGCAGTTATATTATGTAAACATATTTTATGGACACCCTATTCAACACATGGAAATGAAGAATATTTCCATGAGGTGGATAAGTTCCAGCCAAAGCGGTTCGACGAAGGAGAGGCGGATCCCAGTCCTTATGTTTACATATCTTTTGGAGCAGGCACTCACAAGTGTCCACGATGGGAGCTCTCCAAATTGGAGATACTAATATTCATGCATAATTTCGTTAAAAACTTCAACGGCTACTCAATAATTGATTCCAATGAAGGGATAGTTGCATATCTAGAACCGCCTCTCCTTGCCAATGGATTACCCATTAAGATCCATCCTAGAGTATAGACAGTAGCTTCTACATTCTAAAATAGTATAAAAAAATAAGACTCGCGGCTGTTAGAGTATATTACATTATTTGGGTGATGTAAATGTACCACCACTTTATAATTAGTGTAGGAGTTTACTTTAAAGTAAATTTAGTTAGTTATTTCAAATATTGTAATAAATGTAGAGTTAGTTACTTCAAATATTGTAATAAATTCATAAGTGTCAATGTGTAAGTTGTAGTTGTGCAAGGATTCCACTTGTACATGACGTAGATAAGTAAATTAAGGTCCAAAGAATCTATAATCCTATATAAAGGCCTCATAATGAGTGTTTTCAATGTAATAGTAAATATAGAGTGTGTGGTATATTTTAGTAGTATGGTATAATGTAGTCTATTTATATATGTTCATGGAGTGTTCATGTCCTCCATTATATAGCATTGTGCTATTTTTGTCACCCTAATTAATGGCATATTTATGAGTTATTTGTAGATGTTCATCTTATTAATTTCCTACATATTATTGTGCCATTAGTTTATAGTTATCTCAAATTAGTTATCGTACATCTTGTGGTTGTACTACCTCCCATAAAAATCTAACAGTGGCTTAGCAAGTCCGTCTGATTCAATTCATTTCTACTCCTACTTTGAATGTGTGTTCTTGTGTGTTGATTTTGACTACATATGGCAACATCTTTCTGCTATTATTTTTTTCTTTGGACTCTCATTCAGAGACCTAGGTTCTTTGGACTCTCATCCAGAAACTAATTATAAACCATCATGTGAATTTGTTTAAGAAAAAAAATATGTTTTAAATTGTTTAAAATGTAATCTTTAATATTAATGGCATGAATTAGATCCTAAGGTATTTTGTGGAAGTAGTAAATATTCAATCAAGAATAAACCTTGAAAAATACTTATAATTTTTTTCATATATTATTGATATATTTAAACATTGTGTCTCACCATGTTTTTCATTTAATATTACTATAAAAAAAAATCTTATATGTATTAAGTTAAAGTTATATTATTAAAGAAATAAAAGTGAAAGTAATAAACAACTCAAAGTAATGAGTGAGGCTCACTTTTTCTTATTCTAAATTTTTATAACAATTCAAAAAATAAATTCTTTTTATGAGAAAATGTTAGTTAATATGGAAGAAAATTCAAAGCTAGCTATTGTGAAAGAAAATTGAAGTATAAAAGCCTTAACTACAAGTAAAGATACCTTGGTTATAGACAAGAGTCTAGAGCGATGATAATGTTTGTCTAGATAATAAATATTATAACACCAAAAGTGATTATCAAGAATGAAATGATTAAGCATTATATAATGGTTCCTAGAAACAAAGGGATAATCTATATATGTTTCATAAATATTGACCAATTTTTTTAATATTCAAAATTGGATAAGAATGGAAGTGGGAATTGAATTCAAGTTACTTCTTAACATTTTTAACAAGAGGATTTATCCTCATAATCTTCACAAGTTAGAAATTAGGGATAAAATAATAGCTCACATCCTATGGTTTAAGAGAAGGGATGCTCTATATTTAACACCATAGAGTGAAAAAATTTCATGGAGATAGAATCTATTTAAAGGCTTCTAGTGTGGATTAGGATTTTTGGACTTCCATATCAGATTATCAATAAGGAGGATTTGAATAATATTGACAATACTCTACGATTTTCATTTGTGAGGGACCAATTACTAATGAGTGAAAGCATATTGTAGATACTTGCATATATGTTGCCATGTGGATATTTCAAAACCTTTGTCAAATTCTATTAATATTATATCTAAATCAAGAGAATAGGACCAACAAGTAGATCATATGAAAATAATGCACTTTTATATCATGAAAAAATTAACTCTATATTAAGAGATTACAAAGAGAAAATAATGGAGAAAGACATACATTTTGGTCACTAGATAAACTTCAACATGAGTAGAGAATATATTGTAGTAGAATTTTGCTTATCATTGATTTTCGACTCCAAAAAAGTGGTAAATCAATAATAAGGGATATCAGGGGTTATCATGGTTGAATTAAATCAACAATTAGAAGAAACAAATAAGGATATAAGCGATGAGAAGTTACAATATATAAGTTCAAATTTAGAGGGAATTAGAGGTACAAATGAATATTTGGAGTCAAATTTTAAAACCAAGGAAGTAGAAGAGGTCAAATATAATCTATGTAAATTTTCATTATTTCTCAAGTATTGTAAAATCCTCTCCTTAAAATAAAAATGAAAGTAGTGTAGAGTCTTCCATTCCAAGGTTTTAAGAGCAACATAATAAAGAAAGGAATAGGGAGGATATCCATGTAATTTAGCTCTTTGATGGAATCATAAAAAATTAATTACTATGGATAATAGTCCTTTTATTATATAATTTTGATGACAACATAAAGAAGGATGTGCTTTTTAGGCTATTCCTAACACTTCAGATTCTCCTAGGCAACATAAACCTAGTGATGACAAGTCTCATTATGAATAGATTGGAAAAATCAAAGAGATTGATGAGGATGAAGGTTCTAGTGGGAATGCAAAAAGGAGAGGAAGATCCTTAAAACCAAATCATAGGGAAAAGTAAACTAAGAATAATTATTTTGGAAATTATAAACATATGTCACAAATATTAACAAGAAGTGAGGCTAAGCCCAAAAAAAGAGAATAAAATGATGAGAAAATTGGTATCTTAGAATATTGGGGGTATGAATAAGACCCCTAAAAATAGATATTAATGAATTAATAGGTTCTATAATCCTAAGTTTATTTTACTAAAAAACAAGAATAAATAGTGACGAATATACAGATGCACTCAAAAATATTAGATATGGGGATTATCTAGTAGTTTCTACTATAGAAGCGGGATTATCTAGTAGTTTCTACTATAGGAGATTTAGGATATGTTGTAATAATATGACACAAATACAAATGAGTTGGACTACCACTAGAAGCAAACGATAATTAAATTGCTAGTGTTTTGTAAGAGAGAAGAAATATCAAAGTTGAGGTTGTAAATGTACATGTTCCAACTATAGATACTCTTCATGATAGATGTTGGAAGGAACTTAGTTTATTTATTTCAAATTCATTTATGGTGCATAATTATGATCAAAATTAGTTTATTATTTTACTTTATTTATCAATTTAAATGGTTTTGGAATGTTATTCCCTTAAAATAATACACATGGGATAATAGATGCATTGGGAAAACTTATATAGTAGAAATACTAAGAATGTTACCTAATATATGGTTGCAAATAGAGCATAAAATATCTTTAAGTATTTTATTGTTATGAAAATTAGATTATAAACACATTTTCTTAAGATGTGATCTACATAGTAATGGTCATTCAAATCCATTTTTATTATAATCTATGTGGCTCCAAGGTCTTTTTATTCTGTATGGTTATGTTATGGTGGGATGAAGCAAGGTTTGAATAATCATGTATATGTATAGAATTATTCAAAACATGAAGTACCTAAATAGAAAAATAAATATTTGGAAATTCAAATATTTTAATAGACATTTAAAACAAAATAAAAAACTAAATCCAAGCTCAACAATATATATTCTAAATAGTGGAAATAAATATAATGGACCATGATGCTTATGTGAAAGGAAGACAATTACATTTTTTATTTTAATATTGAAAAAGGAAGAACCATATTGGTCCTAAAAATTTGGGGATAGATGGAATAAATAAGGGAATAGAAATACCATTTTTCATAATACAACCAAACCAAATTTATCTTTTTTATCAAATTAGATATATTTTATAGTAAAAGGGAAATGCAATAAGGAAGAATATATTAGCAAGGAAATAATTAATTTCTTCAATATAATAAGGATCAATGTAATAATTTACAAAATATATCATAAAGTATCACACAAGAACATAATAAATATTGAGGAGGAAGGTCTCTATGTAGTATCTATAAGAGGTAGTTTACTTTTTTCACCCTAATAAGGCACTTAGATCTAATGAATTATTTTTGTGGATGTGATTGAATTGGCAAAGAAAAAAGGCTACAATAAGCAATATCAATGTCACATTTATTGCATTGGTTTCCAAGAAAGACAAGAAAAAATATTTTGATAATTTTCACCCAATATGATTCTGTAATATGATTTTTAAAATAATTTCAAAAACTATGAAAAAAGTTGAAAATTTTTTTAGATAGAATTTATCTAAGAGTGAAAAACTAGTTTTATTCAAGGTAAATAAATTTGTGATGGTATCATCATTGTACCAGAATCCATACATTATCTTCATTTCAATAAAATCTAGATATGGTTATAAAATTAGATATGAACAAAGCATATGATAGGATTTACAAGAGTTTTCAACATACTGCTCTCAAAACATTTAGTTTTAATTAAAGTTATGGTGAATGGATTGGATATTATTATATAACTCAAAAATATTATGTTTTGATCAATAGATCTCTCACTAGATACTTTGAATAATCACTTGAACTCCACTAGGGTGACCCACTATGTCCTTATCTCTTTATTATTATTTCTAAGGATTAGGAAGAGCTTTCTTCAAAGGAAAAATCAAAGAAAAATCAAAGGGATGGATGTTGCAAAAATATTTTCTTTAAACCTTATCTCTGATTTATTAATGATATTGTTTTCCCCTTGGTTAGCAAGGCTATGGAGTTTAAATCAATGTTATCATTCCGTGAAAAGTATCTTGGATGATTGGTTAACAAAATCTAGGATTTTTTTGTTAAAACTTATGTAGATGCACAATAGATTATTTAGATAATTTATGGATTCCATCAACATATTTGGATATTCCTTTATCTAGTAAAGGGTAAAATAAGGACCTATGAGAGTCAATTTTGGATAGAATGATTTTTTTGGTAGGTTTAAAATACAAGTTCTTAACCATATATGAAAGGCTAGAAATTATAAAGAGTATAATGCAGTCTCTCTCTCTCTCTCTATTAGGATCTCATCCTAACCATTAATGTAATAACTTCCTTGATGTAATAATTCCTAGTGAACATGGGTAGTACCCATGATTAATATTTTTTAATATTCTAAGTTTTAGCTTAGGTAGTGCCTATGAAAAATGGCACCCTTTTCTATGTAACACATGGTAGATAGGTTAGGTAAGGTGGCATTGTGCATGTAATTCATGTTCGAGTGGCATTGTGCATGTAATTCAAAGTGGCACTATGCATGTAATTCAGGTGACATTATGCATGTAATCCAGGTGGCATTTTGCATGTAAGCCAACCTTGGAAGGAAACTCTTTAAATACTCGAAAAGGCACCAATGTAATCATATTTTTGCAAATTAATGAAGTTTTGAAAGAGGTTTCCCCCTTGAAGGGGCTTGTGATTCTATCTATTGTGATATTGTTCCTTTTAAGTAATTTTTGTTATCATATGCATTTAATTCTGGATACTGTTATAATGTTTCTGTGAGTTTATTTCTAAGAAAATGTGTGAGAGTGTGTTTATTTTAGTTGAGAGTGTGTTGTTTAGTATATTTTATAGTAGGATCCTAACAAGTGGTATCAGAGCGCTTTCCAAGGCCAAGTTTTGCTACAACTACAATGATTCTTGCCATCCAATCTGCCTGTTAGGTATAAATTTTGTGTGTTTTTTCTGTTCCTATTTTTCTTTATTAAAAAAAATCCAAAAAATACAATGCATTTTTTTCCCAGACCAAAAAAAAAAAAAAAAAAAATTAGTTGAGTAGGTAGAAACCCTGTGTCGGGGGTTTTAAAATATCGTGAAGGATCTGTCATTATTGGCTAAGCTATATAGCCCATAAAGCGTCTAGTGAAGTGAGAGGCGATCAAGCTCTAATACCCAGGCCTTAGACAGAACTCGCGCATGGACTTGAGCTCCCACGTATCTTTGGGTATATCGGGAGACCATCTAGGTTTAAACAAACTTTTAGCCATTAGGAATATTTTCAGCCTTGTATTACTCATAGTCTACGAGACACAACATCCTGGACGATTACCCTCCCGTATTGTTAGAGAGGCGGGTAGTGTGCTCAAAGGTATGTGTGGAATCCTCCTTGAGTAGTGGCTTGAAATATTGGTTCGAGCACTATTATTCGTCACTAACGATATATTAGAGGGCCTATGGGTGGTACATACTCATCTACCTAGCATTCCCTAGTTTTGTTAAAACTTCAACCTATAAAAAAAAAAAAAAAAAAACCAAACCTCCCTATTCGTAAACCTGCATTTCAAATCCCCAAAAGTGAGCATATGAGAAAGGAGTCCTCTACTTAAAAAATAATAGAAAGGACATGCATTTAAGATAGACCATGAGGGTGACACTTAAGTTGATATACTAGAGAATAACAGTCAAATTTACAGTGGCAGTCATAGTCAGGTCAGTCAGGTCAGAGAGGTCAACATAGTCAGGGTAGAATTTATAGTTTTCAGGGTTAGAACAGAACTGTCATAACAGTCACCTACAAAATATAGAGAATCTTGGGGCTAGTGAGGTCAGTAGTGTTGGAGAAACTATCAGGACTGGGCCAACCAATGAGAGCATGACACGAGGCTAGTTATAGATAGTGCTCCAGTACCCAACTTTTGCTTTGTAGCTCAGAATCAAAAACTGTAAACACCGTTAGACTCAACAAAATAGGAGATAAAAAAAAAGTCTAGGGTGCCAAAAAGTAGTGTTGAGAGATATAGCTCATTGTGACCACCTCTTTGAGCTGATCATTTTGATATATAGCACCCAAGCACTTTTTTTGGCACTTACTAAAAATAGTAAGTCCTAAAAACTCAATTCTATTTTTAGTAACTGGTCACAAAAGGTTTCAAAATGGCCCAGGGTACCCGTGGACATCAAAAATAACTAGACCACTTGGAATCCTTAACAAAATCCATTGAGAAATTGCACTCGCCTTTTCACTCCATAAGGGAAGAAGTCCAAGGTCTTCGCCTAGAGCATGAGGCCACCAATAACCGCTTAGAAGAAGCACTGACAGAAGTAGACAACAAACTAAAAAGAGGACCACCCAAAATAGAACACCAAGCTGAGGGTTCTACAAGGAATCATGACCATGATCAATCCTTTAGAATGCCCAAATTGGACTTTCCCAAATTTAGTGGGAAGGATGTTGATGGGTGTCTATGTAGGGTTGATCAATTCTTTAGACTTCATAATGTCCTCATATTTCATCGAGTCCAGATGGCTTCCTTTAACTTGGAATCTGAGGCTCTACATCGGTTTTAATGGTTACGTATTACCAACCCAAATCTCTCTTGGGAGAATTTTGAATCCCAACTACTCACTCGATTTGATCCTAGTGAGTATGAGGACTTTACAGGGGCCTTGACCAAACTACAACAAACAGGGTCAGTCCATGGATACCAAGATCAATTTGAAAATTTGACCAATAAGACAAGAGGATTGCATGAAGGGTTCTTCCAGAGTTGTTATATCAGTGGTTTGAAGGTGGAAATCCAAGTGGAAGTTAGAATGTTGAAACCACAAACTATGATGGAAGCCATCAGTTTGACTTGTTTGGCTGAATCTAAACTCTCTACCCAAAGGCACCCATCAAAGTTTCCTCAAAATAGACCTTCATTTCCTCCTCGATCCCAACATCTAGTTGATAATAAACCTGCTGCACCCAAGTGCCTAACCACAGAATATATGGATGCACATCGTGCCCAAGGATTATGCTACAATTGTGATGAAAAGTTTTTTAAATGGCATAAGTGTGCACACAAAAAATTGTTCTTGATAGATGTTGAAGAACCTGATAACTCTGACCAGAGTGATGAGGATGAGGACCCTCCGAAAACACCTTCTCCATAAGAATAAGTGAAATAAGAACCTAAGACATCAATTACAGTCCATGCTCTTGCAGGCATTACTACTCCACAAACCATGAAGGTTGCGGTATTTTTCAAGGGCCAACATATTTCCATCCTTATGGATTTAGGAAGCATGCACAACTTCATTGACCCTAGAGTTTTTTAGTGGGAAAATTGTTATATCCACACTTGTAATTCCTTTGAGGTCATGGTAGCCAATGGGGGAACCTTACCTTGTAAAGGAAAATGTCACAATGTTAAAATCAAGATAGGGGACTATGAACTCAAGCAAGACATGTTTACCCTCCATTTGGGCGGATGTGATATTGTTTTGGGATCTCAATGGTTGAGTACGTTGGGCACTATCAGTTGGAACTTTGCTAAAATTTGGATGTAGTTCTCCCAAAATAGACAAACACACATCATCAAGGGCTCCCCAGTAGGAACACCTCAAATTATTAGTTCAAATAGCATGGAGAAATTGCTAAAGAAATCATCACATAGGGTCATTGCACAACTATTCTCCATCCAACCATCCACCTCTCAAATGGATGAAACCCCATCAAACCTGCAACATATTCTCCACAAACATGAGGTCATATTTTTGAAACCAACTACACTTACACCACATCGCTCTCATGAACATACCATTCCATTATTGTCATATAGTGCACCTCCCAATATTAGACCATACAAGTACCCTCATGCCATGAAGTCAGATATTGAGAAAATGATACAAGAATTACTCAAGGTGGGTATCATTCAGTCTAGTACTAGTCCCTACTCTGCACCAGTCTTACTAGTCCTCAAGAAGGATGGCTCCTGGCGACTGTGTATTGACTATCGAGAACTCAAAAAGATAACTGTCAAGGATAAATTTCCTATCCCTATGGTTGATGAATTACTAGATGAATTACATGGGACCATGTACTTCACCAAGCTAGACCTTCACTCTAGGTACCATCAGATTCGGATCAGGGATGAAGATATTCCTAAAACTACTTTTCACACTCATGAAGGTCATTATGAATTCTTGGTAATGCCATTTGGTCTCATAAATGCTCCTTCCACATTTCAAAGCCTAATGAACATCTTTCACCCTTTTTTGTGGAAGTTCATCCTTGTGTTCTTCGATGACATCTTGATTTACAGTCACACATGAGAAGAGCATCTCAAGCATGTAGATCAAACCCTACAACTATTGGCTAACCATCAATTGTTCACAAAAAGATCCAAGTGTTCCTTTGGTTTGACTAAAGTGGAGTATCTGGGACACATTGTCTCAAAGGATGGTGTCAAGGATGGTGTCAATCAGTCCAAGAATGGCCGAAACCTCGTACTCTTAAGGGAATTCGAGGGTTTTTAGGGCTTACAGGCTATTATCATAAATTTGTCTATAATTATGGAAAGATAGCCACCCCCCTCACCTCCATGTTGAAGAAGGATTATTTTACTTGGACAGGGCCGGCTGAGCAAGCATTCCTGGAACTCAAGCATGCCATGACCACCACTCCAATTTTAGCCATGCTAGACTTCTCTAAAAAAAATTCATTGAAAGTGACGCTTCTGGTCATGGTATTGGGGCGGTATTGATGCAATAAGGATGCCCTTTGGCTTTTACTAGAAAATCCCTATCTGATCACAATTTAGGGAAATCCACATATGCTAAGGAAATATTGGCAATATTATATGCAGTCCTGCATTGGTGACCTTACCTCATTGGGTGTCATTTCTCCATCAAAACTGACCACCAGAGTCTAAAATACTTTCTAGAACAATGGGTTGCCACCCCCGAGCAACAAAAGTGGGTATCAAAACTCATGGGCTATGATTATGACATCACGTACAAAAAATGAAATGAGAATATTATGGTGGATGTTCTCTCTCACCAATTTGAGACCCTTAGTATGTTGTGTGTCATTTATGCACCATTGCCCCAATGGATTGAGCCCTTACGTCAAGAAATACTTAAAGATGTAGATTTGAAAGACTTGGTTGCTTCACTTATGGATGATCTAGAGTCTACACCAGGATATAGTTGGGATGGCCAGGATCTGCATTACCATCAATGCCTGGTTCTTCCTCCTAAGTCCCCACTTCGAGAGCTCCTCATGAAAGAATCACATGCTACTTCATTTTTTGGCCATTCAGGGTTCCTAAAAACTTATGAGCGACTCAAGCGCACCTTCTTTTGGAAAGGTATGAAATAGGACATTCGCTCTTTTGTAGCTGACTGCAACACATGTCAAAGGATGAAAGGGGAAATAGTGTGCTCTTTGGGCACTCTTCAACCATTGTCGATCCCAGAGCAGGTGTGGACTGACATCTCCATGGACTTCATAGAAGGGCTACCTAAATCTAGAGTTAAGTCAATTATTTTCGTAGTAGTGGACTGCCTTTCAAAGTATGCTCACTTTTGTGCCCTAGCCCATCCTTACACAGCATCCACTATTACCCAAATTTTTCTTGACTCCATATTTCACCTTCATGGCATGTCAACCTTCATTGTATCTAATTGTGATCCCACATTTACTAGCAATTTTTTGCAAGAGTTGTTTAAGTTGTAGGGGACTCAGTTCAAAATGAGTTCAGCCTACCATCCACAAACGTATGGTCAAATAGAGGTTGTTAATAAATGCTTGGACACATACCTTTGTTGCTTTGCCTTCAATCATCCTACTCATTGGGCAAAATGGATTTCTTTGGCCAAATGGTGGTACAACACTTCCTATCATACTGCCACCAAACTCATATCGTTTGAGGTAGTTTATGGGTGCCCTCCACTCACACATTCCTCCTACATTTTGGGTAGCTCCAAGGTCCATGTCATTGACAATGCTCTGAGTCAACACATCGAGGTCCTCCGCCAACTCAAGAAAAATTTAAACATGGCCTAGAATTGGATGCGCCAACAAGCTGATCAGCATCGTTCTTAGCACAGTTTTGATGTGGGTGATATGGTATTCCTTTGCTTACATCCATACAAACAATCATCCCTACAAATTCGTAGGTTTCAGAAGCTCGCTCCAAAATTCTATGGTCCTTATCAGGTTTTACAACGGATTGGCCCTATAGCTTACAAATTGGCTCTTCCCCCCACTTCCAAGCTCCACCCTATTTTTCATGTTTCCCTTCTCAAGAAAGTTGTGGGCACAAAGGTACAGGTTCAATCAACACTTCCTAAATTGGATGAAGAAGGCTCCATATTACTTACACCTGAGTAGCTATTGGATTGTCGAACTCGCACTCTGCACAACCGTACCATTACAGAGGTCCTTGTTCAGTGGCATGGGCTTCAACCTGAGGATGCTACATGGGAGTCTCTCCATCAACTCCAGCAACAGTTTCCTCATTTTTAGCTTTGAGGACAAAGCTTCTTCAAGGAGAAGGGCATGTTAGGATCTCATCCTAACCCTTAATATAATAACTTCCTTGATGTAATAATTCCTAGTGAACATGGGTAGTACCCATGATTAATATTTTGTAATGTTCTAAGTTTTAGCTTAGGTAGTGCCTATGACAAATGACACCCTTTTCTATGTAACACATGGTAGATAGGTTAGGTAAGGTGGCATTGTGCATGTAATTTGTGTGGCATTATGCATGTAATTCGAGTGGCATTGTGCATGTAATTCAAAGTGGCACTATGCATGTAATTCGGGTGGCATTATGCATGTAATCCAGGTGGCATTTTGCATGTAAGCCAACCTTGGAAGAAAACTCTTTAAATACCCGAAAAGGCACCAATGTAATAATATTTTTGCAAATTAATGAAGTGTTGAAGGAGGTTGCCCCCTCAAAGAGGCCTGTGATTCTATCTATTGTGAGATTGTTCATTTTAAGTAATTTTTGTTATCATATGCATTTAATTCTGAATACTGTTATAATGTTTCTGTGAGTTTATTTCCAATAAAATGTGTGAGAGTGTGTTTATTTGAGTTGAGAGTGTGTTGTTTAGTATATTTTATAGTAGTATCCTAACTCTTTCTCTCTCTCTCTCTCTCTCTCTCTCTCTCTCTCTCTCTCTCTCTCTCTCTCATATATATATATATATATATATATATATATATATATATATATATATGATATTAGTTTCATGACTGTTGGTAGGTATAACATTTATATTTGATAAATTTTAAAGATATTTTCCTTCGAAAGGATGCGAGGTTCTATTTTTAAGTGGAAAAAAGTTTTCAAAGAAATAATGCTTAAGAGCTAGGCCTACAAAATCACATACTTATACAACTATAATTATGGGAAAATTGTGATTGCATATTATTCAAAGATGAAGGACAAATTTGGGCAAAAATGTTACTTCAAAAATATAGGGTCTATTGATGCATTAAAATTGTTCATGAAATCAACCCTACCTATGTGTTTGAAAACATGGAAATTCATATCAGATAATTTACATTAATCAAGAAAAATATTAATAAGAGATATTCTACAAATTTTTTATGTAATGATTGGTTGAAATATTACTCCCTTATTTCTCATCCAAAATGGCAACTACTAGCTTAAAAATGTTTATCTTAGAAAGGTGTAAAAGTAAAAAAATATAATAATGTGAGTAACAATTCCAAATTAATAATTTCTATTAGCAATATGATTGAAACAAAGTACCTCGAGCAATAGAAAATAAGATTTAAAGTATGCTTTAAGAGTTATATTATCTATTTTTATGTGGAAGGATGGATTGGTTTGGAATATCTAAAAGGATGGTGGATACTTGATCAAGTTGGGATATAAGGATTTAGAGAAATAAAAAAATTTACTCCTAAAGGTTTTCCTTGGAAGGATGTTTAGTCTTCCGAGTCCTCCATAATGCCTCAACATTCCTTTGGGTATAATTCCAAAGTAAAAGTGTTATAAGTGAAATTCTACAAATAAGAGGACCCAGAAACATTTGACACTTGGTGTGCCTTGTGTAAACATGATCTAGAAACATCAATCATTTACCCCTTTGCTTATACCATTATGCTCTACTTTTTCTAAAAAATACGAATATATTGGGTAGCTCCATCAACATTGAGAGATTTGATAAAATATTGAATTATTTATTTTAAATCTAAATATTATGCAATCTATGTAGGATTGGTCATACTATTATTTATATGAATTTATGGCTTGAAGGGAATAATACCATTTTTTAAAATAAATCTCAAAATCATGAACAAGTTTTAAATCATATTATTGCCTTTCTAACAAAATATATATGAGCATGGTGCGCATAATAGAAGCCTTAAATGTAGAAAAAATATACTAGCCACTTAATTCTAGTATTTTAATATCCTAGTGGTAATGTCCTTGCAATTACTTTCAATGCATAGCTTATTGTACTACTTGGCAGTGTGGGGCTTTATCTTCGATCAATGATGTTGTTGGGTTGTGTGCCACCTCTCCAAAGTGGATGAATTTTCATACTAATGGTAGTACTCACCTCCAAATTTACATTATGGTTATCCTCGCTATCCTTACCTCTGATTATAGGAAATTGACTAGTGGTAATGTCAATAGAAATAATGTTTCAAGTGGAAAGACCAATACTATTATCATTTGTACTCACATGCCATGTATGTCTCATAATTATCATTGGTAGTGGATAAAGGTGGACCTTGGCCTAGGTGGATCTCATGGTTGGGACACTCCTTCCTTTTATATTTTTAAGATCTTGTGTAATTATGATGTGCTTGAAGGCCTTGTAATTTACTATTCCTTTTCTCCTATCATTTTTTTTTCCTTTGTAATGGCCGATATTGAGCTTGATACCTTGGTATTGAAAAATAATATGGAAGAGCTATTAATAATTCATGATTTTATGCCCTTTCTTCATCAATTAAATGGTGTAGACCCTAAAATCTCAATGGAGTTTACTAGATCAAGGAACAATTGTTGGGTTGCGGTTCATGGCCTCTCTTTCAAAATCACTAACTAGTTGCTAGCTAAGGTGATAAATCTTCCCTATTATGGTGACATTATCTAACATGATAGGAATTCACTAATAATATAACTATTTCTTTAGCAAAATACTTGCAAATAAGAATGAAGGTATAATCAAAAATGGGCTCCCTACACCTTGGAATAAGATCCTTGTCCCTATTATGCAATACTTTACTATAGATGAGATCACTGAGCTCCTTAGAAAATTCCACTTAGCTTTTGTGAATCATCTAAGAGATATTAAGGATATCAAAATTCTAGATTATTTGGTGAGGTCCCTCGAGATTATTGTAAAAAGTGTTAGAGTTGATGCTTTGACTCATCCCTAGAATCAAGGCTTGCATATGATCATCTACAAGCATATGCTAGAAAAGGAGGCTACATGAGCTATAATAACATCAATGGGCTCTCTTCATGAACTTCTTTATGTTGTTCCCATCATGGAAAGGATTGCATTTAGTGATGATGAAGCGAAGAAGTTTGATATAGTCAAATATAAAGGCAAAGGATTAGCAACCACTTCACCCAAGCGTCACTCTACTAGAGTTAGGTAAGCTTACAATAAAATACCAATGCTTTATAGGAGTGATGGTGAGTCATTTTAGGATTTTCTCTATAGGTCCAAATCACCTAAAACTGAAGGTGTCCATGGTAAGAATTGATCCCACTTGGTCCATGATATTCATAATACTTCTACCACTAAGCCTATAATTATCCTTGTGAACATGTTGGAACATGTTTCATTGTCCTTTAACACCATGTGGACTATTTTTTAGCAAGTCTAAAATATGGCAAATGATATTTTTAAATCTATGGATAGTACCTTTGCTAGTCCCTTTGTCCAAATTGACTAGTCATTTTGATTTTTGTGGATGTCTTTTTGGGGATGTCTTTTTGTTTGTTTTGGTTATGTCTTGTAGTCGGGCCTCGGGCTCTTTTCTTTGGTGTTCTTATATATCTGGTTTTCTAAGGTGATCTCATTTGTTGGATTACCTTTGTCCTATTGTTTATCCTTCTATGTGTAAAATCTTTAGGAACCCTTTCAAAACCTTTTTTTACCAATAAAAAAATTAATATACATGGAATAGAAATTTATGACAATGGGGTTGGCACAAAGGATTTTCTTTGATCTATGGTAAAAGAGAAATTTCTAAAAGTTGGGTTCATTAAAATTAATTTTGATAATGCTTCCAAATAAAATCTGAGAAATGTTGGAGTAGGTTGTATTTTGAAAATAATAAAGGTAAAATTCACCTCAATTATGAAAAATCATATGGTACATCAAACAACTATGTAGAGGATAGGGTACTTCTTACAAAGATTAAAATTACCATTGAAAGAATAGAAATATATTTCAATTAAGGGGTACTCAAATTATTAATAATGCTATTGTACAAAATATATGTGGTTATTAGATAAAAAATAATAACATTATTTCTTGCCCATCAACAATTATTATAGACAATATATTTGAAATATCAACATATTTATAGAGAAGAAAATAACATAGCATATTATTTATCCAATTGTGGTGTTCATATTTGTCTTGATAATATTCAAATATTAGAAGGCAACTGGTTGACTGTGATTTTATATATTAATTAGGATGATATCAATGATTTGAATATTTAAACATAACATTTCAAGGGAGATTAAGAATATATTTGATAAGAAGTCAAGTTGGATATGATTTAATTGACCAAACAACAAATGTAATATTTTTTATTTTTATAATCTTACACTTTTAGATCAAGTGCAAGCCAAGTGTGATCATCACATTTTATTTTTTTATTTAGGGAATAATAAGGAATGAGTGTTGTCGGTATGAACAGGTAACATATATAAGCAAGCAATGAGTCTCAACTCTTATTGTTCCATATCTTTGGAAATTTTCAAAAAGTAAAAGATTTATATGAGGAGAAGGTAGGTGACATTGTAGGAAAGTCACTTTTGTAAGTTCTCATTGGTAGTAAGGATTCGCTAAATAGAAGTATAGATGCTCTTATTGGAGCTAAGACAAAAAGTGGATTATGAAAACCCTCTCATAATATATTAAGATTAAATTAAAATAAAGATAATGGGATCAACAAGTGGATTATGAAAATATTACATCCTAATGTCACAAATGTTATGAGATTGAACACAAGGCAAATCATTGCATAGTGAAAATTATGGAGAAAGAGATGGAAAATTTCGGGTATGAGACAAATTTCAAGATAAAGCAAAGAGTTTATACAATAGTAGAAGCTAGACTAGATCAAGGATTTTCTACTTCCATGAAAGTAAAAAATAAAGCACCTCTAGATTATAATATGTTGAAGGTCATTACAATTTACTTAGAAAATCCATTAAAAAAAATGAAGCACATAAGGGATGCCAAAATACAATGCTCATGTTCAAATTTAGAAGGAACTAAAGGTGCTAAGAAACATATAAAACAAAAATTTTAAAACAAATAAGGCAAAAATATCAACATTAATCCAAGAAAATAATCTTGATTTTAATTTATTTTAGAATCCTATCCTTGCAAAAAAATGAAAGTAATGTACAATTTACTCACACTCAAGGGTTTCAAGAGTAATTATAAAACAAATGACTATTAATGGTACCATGGAAAATGACGTTTGATTGAGGGGAATATTAAAATAATTACTATGGAGAATAATCCTTAAAATTAAGAGTTTCCATGGCAATATATAGGGGTTTTTAGAGTAACATAAAAAAAATCACCACGGATGATCATGCAAACACTTTAGGGATTCTAAGACAATTTTAAAAAGAAAGAATTTGTAAGGTTATTCCTTGTACTTCAAATTTTCTAGAACAACATAAACCATTAGTTTATAAATCTCATTATGAATAGAATAAAAAAATTAGAAGAGATTGATGAAGATGAAAATTTTAGTAGAAATAAGAAAAGGAGAGGAAGACCATTTAAAAAAAAACAAGAGAAAAGAAAACTTGGAGGGATATCGATTTGAGAAACCAAAAATAAATATCTAAATTGTTAACAAGAAGTGGATCTTAACCCACAAATAAAAATAAAAAGTGATGATATAAATAACATCGTGGAATATTATGGGTATGACTAAGACCCCTAAAAAAGAAAAAAATAAGTAGGGAGGAATGTAAGGAAACATTAAAAAGGTTTAGAAGATGGGGTATTGTAAATTAGTTTCTTCTATGGGAAATTCCAAAGGTATTGGAACAATATTAAACAAAAGCAAATGGGATGGACAATTGCTAGAAGCAAATAGTAATTATGTTACTTGTCTTTTTTTTAAGAAAGAAAATTATCAAAGTTGGGATTGTAAATGTATATGTTCCAAATTTCTATTTTTAATGAAAGACGTTGTAAGGACCTTAGTATATATTTTTCAAATACAATTATGATTCATAATTGTGATCTATGGGTTCTTATGGGGGACTTTAACACAATTCTATCTCCTTTAGAAAATAAGGGTGATACTCTTAGCCTAAATAATGGGAGGATTTTTCTTCATTTGTCAATTCAAATGGAATTTAGGATGCATTTCCTTCACGATTTCAATATACATGGAATAATAGATACAATAGGAAAACTCCTATAGAAAAATGATGCATAGAAGTTCGTTATGTACTTCATATTGCAAGTAGAGTATACAATCTCTATGGATATTTTGTTATGAAAATTATCAAATCATAAGCCCATTTTCTTGAGATATAATCTACTCAATAATGGTCATCCAACCCCATATTGATTTCAGTTTATGTGGCTCCAAGACTCTATTTTTTTCCTAGATGTTTATGTTATGGTGGGATGAAGCAAGATTTAAAGGATCATGAATATGTATAGTTTTGTTAAAAATATGAAGTACCTAGAGGGGAAAATAAATATTTATAATGTCAAATATTTGTTGGTAACATATTTGAAATGAAATAATAAATTAAATCTACTCACAAATAATTTACAATCTAGATAGTAGAAATAAATGGAATGGACCAACCTGATTCAAATCAAGTAATATAATTAATTTAAAATTATAATAATATATTTAAAAAGGAAGAATCATATTGTCTAAAAGTTTAGGTTTAGATAGATTAAACAAGGAGATAGAAACACCCTCTTTTCATGCTGCAACCAAAATATATTTATATATTTATCGAATAAAATATAATTCAACACTAGATGAAGGATGTATTGAGGAAGAAAAAAACATTAGGAAGGAAATAATAAATTATAAATTATTCATTTTAATAAAATTGGCATCCAAAACAACAACAATAATTTCCATCTTCTTCCCTAAAATCCATTCCTTTTACATTGAATTTTATAATCCAACCTCCTAGAACACTTTCTTTACCTATTCAAAATGTCTTAGACCTGGAAAATAATGCTATACAACCAATCTATAAGAACAAGATAATGGGTTTCTCCCTATACTCTATCATTGTATTAAGGTGCAATGAATTATACCTTCATTTAGAGAAAAACATTTAGGCCCAAAATTTCCAATAATTATTGAATAAGAGGAAGAGTTAGTATTTATACCAAATGTATATCTTCATATTTTACCTCCCAAATAAAATGTTACTCAAACTCTCTCTTATACTAAGCTCCTTAATCAACATAGTGAGGAGCCTCAATGTTAATAAAACCCTTTAATTATTACATAAAAAATAATTCATATTTACTAAATAACAACATTCATCCACAAATATTAAGCACAATAATAATTTCACAATGAAACCTAGATATAAACACCGATATAGAAAATGTTTAAATTATAAATCAAACCCTTGAGGTAGGGCAACACCATGCAATGCTCCTTATTGGAAGGAAGACACTTATTAATATATCTCAACTTGAGATCCAAACAATACAATATTCTTCTCTTCATATCCATATAAGTAATTTTCCCATATTGATATAATACTCACCTACCTACCACTACTACTTACCCACATATGTGGGATAAATACATTTATTATAATATATTGATATTAAGTACAATATTATAGTCTTAAATATTTAAAATTAGGTGCCTAACATTCCATCCCACTTACAATATTTTTCATCCTTAAAACATAATAAGAGACTAAATAATATGATCTTCTAAGCCATGCTATGAACTATTACTAATTTTGATCTTCCTTCCATCCTAATGAAACTCTGATTGGTGGTGGTATTCGCTAATATGAAAGAATGATTTTACCATTTTGTATCAAAAAGTAATTGTTGGGAACCTAAAATTTCCATTGTACCCTAGGCATAGCAACCCCTAGGATTATAGATTAACTCTTCACCTCCTCCAATCAGGTGGGTTTCATGGATTGTGCATTATGCAGGGTGTCACTCCTAGGAATTTTGGGGAGAATGGGATGCAACTCTTTTAGATGACCTTTGGATTTTTTTTACCATAGTTGGCTCCTTTCTTTGATGTAATATTTTGATTCTTGTCCTTACTTACCTCTTATTCTAGCCTACTACATCAGGTGTATCTTGCTAGGAAAAAGGAATAAAGAAGAAAAAATAAAAACAATAAAGGAAAGAAGTAAAACCTAACTAGCCTATCTAACCTACCTACAGATGGTGATGTGCCAAAGATCTAATAGACTCTTCATGCCATGGAAATTTGAGTTGAACGCATGCATAACATTATAACGATACATGAGGAACATAGGTCCCTCTAAGAAAATAAAGAAAAATAGAACACCCATGAAATATCTAAGATATGGATTTCATAAGTAATTATAGTTTCTATTAGGTGTAAATTAGAGTTACATACATGCAGAGGGAAGAGGTTTTTAAAACTAATCAATTGGGAAGGCAAGGCTCAATCTTGGCCATGACACAATAAATAATGAAGGAAAACACCCTTAAAATAATGGATGGCTTTCTATAATCATAATGAGAAGAAATATACATATTTATATATAATACATGGGACCTTTCCCTCTAAAATTTAAAATTTCCCCCTTTCAAAATTTCTTGCTCATGGCTCTTTTGCATTAATGGTGTACAATATTGATTTTTCTAGGCATGGAGTTACCAGCTATGAGTTCTTGTCACCCATGACAGAAATCTATCATACATATGTATTTACACTAATGCTCTTAGGTCCATAGTTGCTTCTTTGGAGAACTCATCATAGTGTCTTAAATTTTGTACCTTACTATAGAGAGAGGATCGTGCATCATAAAATTGTCAAATTATGCATAATATGTGGAGACCTAAAATATTAGTTCATGAGTGGAGGTAGTCTGACAAAAATCTTGTTAACACCCCTCAAGAATTCCTTAGTATGGTTAGTGTTCTTCATGGTAGTCTCTCCCTATAGCTTTCTCCTATAATTTCTATTACCACTATTGGATGGATGTGATTAGTCATTTGATTTGGTCATATATCCCCAAACCAAACTCTTATTTTAATTATAACTACTTTTTATATTGTGATTTACTAAAATTTTGGTTATGCCTTCTTTGTTGAGGGTCCACATCATGTGGGTCTGCTTACCAATATTTTTGTGCCTACCTGTATCTGCACTCTTCTTTGGGGATCCAATTCCTTCGATTTTACCTAGGCTTTCATCTAGACCTTAGATGACTCAATATTTTGGTGGAACCAACCTTTAAAAATGTCCAAATGACCTTACTCCTCCTAAGTGTAGTGAGAATTCACTATAATAATCCTTTTGTTCCATGTGTTGGTAGAATCTTATTTCTGATAATAAAGTTCACTCTTCTTCATCCATACTTTATTTTATTTGTGATTAATAGCATATCCATGGTTTTGGCTCCTTTGGTTCCATGTATGTCCATAATAGCTCTATTGTTTCATGTTGCCTTGTCTACATGATTGTTGCCTCTCATGGTGGTGTGGATGATAATATGATATGACATTGACTTGATGTTCTACTTTCTTTAACTCAATATTTTGCTCCTCTATTTTAAATTCCTATACACATTGTTTTCTCATGTTCTCTTTTTTTGATGTATGCTTGTGTTCTATGTCTTTCTTGGGTTTTGTTGTATTTTTTACCAAGAACTATGTTGTCATCATTTTTTCAATGAACTTTGTTATTGCTACTTATTTTTAGGATTTTTTTTTAGGTTCTAATGCCTCTTCCTCAATTTTTTTCTTATAACAGATTATTGTTTTTTCTTTGGATCCTTACCTCTTACATTGGAAAATATCTTGTACTATTTTTTTCTTGTACTAGAACTTCATGAACTTGTTCTGTATATCAATATTAACAGTACCCAAAGAACTTAACTAAGGATATAACCAATAACAATGTTTGTATAATCCTTCTTGATAGCATAAAATTTTAGATGTAAAATGTATTTTCCCATAGTGATCTTTAAATCTTCACAAAATTGAACATTCATACCCTCAAGTTGTATATATTTGATTTTATTTTCCTAAACCTGCAACATCTTAGCCAAAGACATTGATAAAATTATATTTGCTACTAGGGTTAATAGAAATAATGATCTTTTTCCTTCCAAGTGCTTCCATGATCCTACAAAATAGGATTTTTAATATTGAAAAAATTCCTCTAACCACTCTTTGGCTTATCTGATACCAAATATGTGGTTCCATTAACTTGAACATTGTCATCTATATATTTTTTTTCTATCATGTCCTCTATATTTATTTTTGTGTTCCTTTGAAAGCCTTTTTAACTCCTCTTCATATCCATTTGTGGTGACCTTCAAACTATGGTCTCACTGACTCAAGAATGCATGCTTCAATTCATACCACTTGAACTTATGGATCCTTTTTCTAAAAAAATGTTTAAAGAAAAAACAAAATTCCTCTTTTACAAAGTTATCAAGATAATTTCCCTTATCAAAATATAGAGATCTAACTTCATATAGTATTCTTTAATATCAATATCATATTTTCAAGAGAATATTCGCAACTCCAAGAACTCACCCCCAAAAAAAAATATATAAAAATAATTAAAAATAAAACATATATACACTATATGTATTCCTCAAATATAAACAATTAAATTTCCTCAAATATACTATATTCATTTCAATAAACAATTAAATATATACTTAAACCAACAACTATTAATTCCTTATAGACTGTGTATTTTTAGAAATTTTTAATGGCCTGCTCTATGGATATTTTTCTTTTTTTTCCACTCATATTAACAATTGTTAATGTCTTATAGATTATATACTTCTAACAACTAATAATGACCTACTTTATGTATTTTTTATGAAATGCTACCAAACTATGGACTAGGTACTACCAAACTATGAACTAGGTAATTTGGAACTACTACCATACTATAGGTTGGTACTCTGAAGACTACTACCAAACTATAGACTACTACTCTAAAAGTATTTCTTTTAAAAAAATGTTACGAAGTTGTAGATTCAGTATTTTGACACTTAGACTAGCAACTGATAATGACTTGCTCTATAGATTTTATTTTATTTTATTTTATTTTTATGGATTATCTATTAGACTATAAACTTGGTATTTTCTACATCCATTTATAACTATTTTCTCTATTGAATCTATTACTAATAATCGTATGACACTTAAGTAGAAATTTTGGTAATAAACTAGGCCCTAAATTGTGGCTTTCTAGTGGCTTAAGGTAAATCTCAAAGGCCATAAATTTTTTCTAAGTGAATACTTCTTTCTCATAACCAATAGTATTCCCACTAGGAAATAATTGTTGCAAAACTACCTATGGGTTTACCTCCAAATGAGAACTCTTTGCATGCTCTATAAGGGGTAAATACTACTAACTAGGTGTGGGGTCATTGGCCATTTTCATTGTTGATACACTCAAACCAATTACTTTCGGGTTCTTGGGTTACTCCTTATAATGAGTTTTAGGGGAAATGTTAGCCCAAGTACTTCCCCTAGTTAAGTTGTTAGGATTTGCACCTAATCATACGAGAGGTTATTAACCTATTGCATGTACTTATTAAGAACTAAAATTAGGATTCAAATAGTGAATAGTGAAACACAACCTTGGAAGGTGCTCTAAAATATGGCCCTAGGAAGTGTTCTAAAATAATTGAATCTTCTTGTAGTGAAACATGCCCCTATAAAGTCCTCTAATACCACTTGTTAAGAACATTTTTACTTATAATAGGAAAATAATTTAAATTTATAGAAATAACATTTATCCACAAATATTAAGTATAATAATATAATTTCACAATGACACATAGATATAAACATCAATATAGATTCAAAATATAATTAAAACCCTTGACATAGTGTAACATTGTACAATGTTGCTTATTAAAAGTAAGCCACTCCTTACTATATCTCAACTTAAGACCCAAACACATTCAATATTTTTCTTTTCCATAAGATTGTTTTACCCATATTATATAATACTCAACTATCTACCACTACCACTTAACCACACATGTGGGATAAATACATTTATTATAATATTATAATATTAAGTACAATATTATAATATTAAATTCCTATCCTAGGTACCTAACAATCAACCTAAATTTTATTTCTTATGAGAACATAGAAATGTTTTTTTTAACATTGCTCTCTTTCAATATTTTAAGGATATTCTAAACTATACCAAATTTATTAGATAATTATACCTCAAAAAGCTAGGGCACAATAAAATAGACCCAAAAGCAATTTAGGTAGCGGGAAAATCAACTTAACTATAATGAAAAATTTACTACCTACATATAATTACCCTAGGAGTATGATAGTGTATGTATGCATTAAAATAAATTGAATCAAGAATGTTCTCATTGATTTAAGAGTGGCTATCAATGTAATGAAAAAGTCTACCATAGATAAACTAGGAATATAATAGCATAGGTATACTCCCATAGTCCAAAGAGTGAATGGATCAACTGTTAAGCTTAAATAAATATTAGAATATATGGTAATTATTATGGGTTCTTGATAATATCCCAAATATTTTATGGTATTAGAACCTAAGTCAAGTCTTGAGTGATATCCATTAATTTTACATTATCCTTGGACAACCATTGTTGAAGCCTATATCAGTTGCTAGTCTATAAATATAACTCTTTCCAATGGTGAATACACTAAATAACTTACCTTATACCCCCTCTCTAAAGCTACTTTTGAATAAGAATAACCTTTATGGTTTTATGAAGATAGGGAAAGTGAAACACCTATACATCTTGTCATTACTCTTAGCCATGTCTAGGGCCTTAAAAATATTGTTGAAAATACTCTTATTTAAAATATTATCTGAAACACATACTCATTTAGTGATTTTATCTAATGTCCTATAAGTGAGATTGAAGGTGATTTTCATATAAAAAATTATCATCAAATAAAGTTTTGGTACATTCTAGTAGAAATCTCATTTTCTCTTGTGAATACTCACCATATTTGTATTCCTTTAGTGATATTTTACAATTTACCTGAATATGAAAAATTTCAAACTAAAGTTATTCTAAGTAAGACCATAAATATTAATAACCACTCAAATTTGATTTCATAGAAGGAACACATTAAAATTTTGTGTGGCAATTACAAATCCTTTGCATAGGACTACCATAATATGAAGGGCATTCAAAATATAACTTGTACTCACTATATTTATATTGAGCATGAATATTGACTCATTCAACAACCCTGACAAAGGGTGAATCCAATCCTATGTAAAATTGTGAAAAATAAAATATAAAATCTCTAACAAGCTACTTTCATCTATCATATCTACGACAGTCAATTGGTCCAACCCTTGGTAACCATCCCCAAGAAAAATGGAAGAGGTAAATTTGTGTTGCTTACAAAGAACTAAATAAAGCCACTAGAAAGGAAAATTTTCTCTTATTCTATATTGACTAAGTACTAGATACCCTATTCAAGAAGAAATACTTCTAATTCCTTAATGTCTTTTGTGGCTATAATCAAATTCCATTTATCCTTAAAAACTAGGAAAAATAAATTTTACATAAACTTGGGGAACATAAGACTATAGTGTATTACATTTTAACCTTTGAAATGTATGAATGATGTTTGAAAAAGCTATACTGAGCATTTTGTTTTATTTTATTCATTATTATTTGGAGATTTATATGGATTATTTTATTGTATATGAAAATACATTTGATGAAGCAATGGAGAATCTCAGAAAAGTCTTGTAAATATTCCAAGAGAACAATGTTTCTCTAATTCATAAAAATGCTATATATTTATGATATAAGGTGATGTCGTTTGGAACCATATCTCACGAAATGGGATAGAAGTTGACCAATATATAGTATAAGTCATACAGGCACTAGCTTCACCATAAAACTAAAGTTTGTGTATAGATTTATAAGGAATATAAGTTACTACAATAAATTCATTAAAGATATTAGTAAATTTGTTGCACCACTATTTACTTTACTTACTAAGGATGCTAAATTTAAATATATAATAGAATGCAAATATGCATTAAAAATCCTCAAGAAATGTTTTTAGTCTCCAATTCTAAGAATTTTAATTGGGATATTATTTTTCACACAGATGTCAATACTTCTAATTTATGCTTAGAAGTTGTCCTAGGATAAAAATATGATAAATAGTCTTATACTATCTAATTCATTAGTAAAAATATTTTGGAGTTCGAGATGAATTATACTATCACTAAAAAATATTTTCTTGCACTTATCTATATCATCAATAAATTTAGACAATATATCACAAGATATATTATTTTATTCTTAATAATCCTTTTCCAATTTTTATTTAAATAATGGTTGTATAATTATATGGTTACTATTGCTATAATAATTTTATATTACTATAAATTACAAGCTTAGTAAAGCAATATGATTACAGGTTTCTTATCAAGGATACCAAACAATAAAATTTTACCCTTACTCAAAGATATATATACTTTTTAGTGAATATTTATTTATTTTTTCAATACATAATCCTTACTCTACATATGTTTCTAATTATCTTGTTGTAGGATTTATGAAAAAATATTTTTTTCATAAGAAAAAATCCTACTTAAATCACGGGAACATCTTACACATGGATAATAGGAAATATTTTCAATACAAGAGATGACCATGCTTTGTGCCAATGCACTTGTGAAAATAAAATCTATGACTTTTTGAGATCTTGTCATCATGAACCATGTGGAGGGCATTTTACATCCAATAGAATAATCTTGAATATTTTATGAGTTGGATACTACTAGCCTATCTACATTGAAATGTTAATAAATATTTTGTATATTGTGACTAGTTCTAGTGAATGGGTAGACCCATCAAATTAAATTAAATATGATTACAACCAAGGCTCTCTCTTGATACTTTTAAAAAATAGGGTTTGGATTGTTTGGGTCCTATTAATAAATCATAAAAATAAAATGATAAATTCTTATTTACATAAATCATGTTACCAAATAAATAGAGGTTAACACACTATAACATGATCAAGGTGAGAACATTGTTGTGTTTTTATATGAAGAAATATTTACTAAATATGGGGTGCCATAGAAGGTTCATATAAACCAAGGGGTATAATTCACATTAGATGTCATGGCCTCATTAGAGAAGTAGTATTAGATTTAGAATTGAAAGTATTTAATGTTTCATGATTAGGATAATGGACAAGTTGAGGTGACTAATAGATATTTGGATAATATTTTGATCAAGATAGTAATAATTTATCGGTGTGACTATTCTAGTCATATATTGAAAGTACTCTAGAACTATCCCACCACCTATAAAATCACTATGTGGTTCACTCCTAATTTATTCTATGGTAAGAATGTTATCCTACTCATTTTGGTTAAAATTAAAACTTTAAAATACTTTATGGCTATGGATGGACTTATTTGAGGTATGAAAACAATACACTGAACTACTCAATGCCTTTTATGATATTCAACTAAAGGATATTTATTATAAAAATTGGTACAATGTCAAATAACACAACGGTATGATAAATTTATCAAGAAGAAATTTAAAGTTGGTTATTGAGCTCTCCTCTTTTATTCTTGGTACAAGAAATTTAAAGTATAACTTCACACATATTGGCTTGGTCCATATGATATTGATATGGTGTATGATAATGGAGTGGCCAAACTACTTATGATCAATATGGTCAAGATTCCCCTCATGGATAATGAACATCATATAAAACGTTATAGTTATTCATTGTCAAAGGAGGAGTTCATCACTAATTTTCTTTAGGATAAGGAAAGCTTATTATTTATTTAAAATATGCAATTATTCTTATAGTGAAAATATTTTTGGTGCTATTGAATGGAAGAATTATTGAAAACTAGACTACTGGTATACATCCTCTAACAATATCTCTAATGAAACCCTTTGTGTATTAGATGATAAGGTATCTCTTGAAAATAAAAATATAGAAATATTGGTCATGGTCTATTACATATTACCTACCAATTACAACATATGATTGACCTTTGGTAGTTCTAGCTCAAATGATATGGTCGTATAACAACTGAATGTAGTAATTGGTATGGAGGGATCTATAGGAAGAGCCTTTGAAATTTTTATCCTCTTCCAACCCTCTATAGTTTAAGACTATAGGACCATAGACACTTTACGAACTGAGGCCTTAAGCTTAATGACATCATCCTTGATTTGTATTGTATATTCCTTAATCATACTAATGACTTCATTGATCGTTTTATTTCCAGTAACCTCTATATCTTGTTAGATAAATATCTAGTTTCATATTATAAAGGGTTACTACACTTGGATGGTTTATATTGACTTAATAATCTATGATAATGTTTGCAAAGGTAATATCATCACCATCCTAGGAATATACTAGGATGGGATGGTAGGAATTAGAGGGGAACGTGTTGAACCATTAATAGCATCAAATTTATTGATGATGGGTATTTAGGAGGTGGATATGTGGATGTACACACTTGGATAGTAATTTATGTCAACATGGTGAAAAGTAGTAATATAAGAGGAGATATACTAGGTCTAACAGAATATGCAATAGGTGGGCAAGTTGTTATGACTTTAGTTATGGGCATTGAAAAATGAAATGAAGTTATTTGTGGTGATGGTGATAATAGTAGATCCATAATTTAGGGAGTAATACCTCTAAGATACCCTATAGTTGCACTTACAAATGTGATGTGAATGTGATAGAAGAAATAAGAGATATTTAAAAAAAATAGAACAAAAGAAGTTTGAGTGGATAATATATAAGGAGAGGGGAATGAGGGGGTGTATATGTAAGAAGTATTATTATGGTAGTTTCTATGGCATCCTAATTCATGATACTAATTACCATGGTTTTACAGATCCATTCTTAGTTGATGATATTATTAGTTGTGTATAACTTTTCTCTAGTATTTCTACTTTAATATTTGGAAGCTTTGCTTGTAGCCTTCCTCTTTAACATATTATCCAACATTAACATGATCATTATAAATTCTTATTGGAAATTTTCTCATATGGTAATTCTTATTAGTGCTAATGTATATTAGGTGTCAATAGCGATGGTAATGGAAGGGCTAATTAGTACATTAACTTTAGTTTATTCCCTATTATTTTCTCTCCTCTGGCGTACTTGATCCCATATGCTTGAGAATTATACATCAAACCACCCTTGGTGCGTAGGATATCCTACGGAATTCATTTGATATATAATATTTTTTCCAACCAAGATCTTCCTTACTAAATATCCCTGGCTCTCAAGGGATCTTATGGTTTAATAATTAGGACCAAAATCCATATTCACTATCATGTCAACATATAATATATACCACAAATAAGGGTGTTTTTTCCATTTCTATAATTTATATTCATATCCATGAGGTATTTCTAGCTTAGTAAGGTTTGTATCCTCATTCAAGTTTACTTTATTTTCCACTCGATACCTTTATCGTGGACATAAAATATTTTCATGCCATATGCCAGTATTTCATTCACAAAGAGTAACCATGGTTCATAAGACCAAAATTCCTAGAGTAATATCAATTTAAATATTTTTACCATACCACTAATAAATACATGATATCACCTTGGTTTTAGACTCACTACCATGATTACCTCCTTTGTATAATAGAAGATTTCCTTCATTTTTCTTTGAATTATTTTTGGTCAACATAGTTCAATTACTTCATATATTCTAGATTGAACTAGTTTGGTATAAATGCAAATAGCTCATAGGGCACCACTAAGATTTAATGAGGTTGCAACATTCTAGGGACAATATAGGTATGTTCTTTAGACCCTCATGATAATATGGTAGATCGTATTTTAGAGACTACAAGTGACCTTATCATCAACTTTGAATAGCTCAATTATAAAATCATGAATTATAAGTGGTTTGTCATTATATATCATCTTCATCTATTACAACATGAGGAATAAGTATTTCTTTTGGTTTAGGATCAACCAAATGAGGTATAAAGTGTAGTTAAATTGACACATTTATTTGAATTTTCCAAGCTTCTAATTCATGTATTCATTTATAAATGTAACATAGTATAACATACAAGAGTGGCTTGAGTAGTTTTTGATTGTGTGTAGCATGGATACATATTCCTTGCTAACTAGTTCATCATTCATTTATCCAATGACCACTGCTATACATAATAGGACCATGTGCACATTATTTTTTAACTACCCAATATTGAGGGGTAAATCAAATCCTTGGGAGTCTTTGGGATTTTTAAATTAGGTGACCAATAAGTCCCTCCACTTGTCAAAATTAAATCTATTGTAATATTTCATATTTTATTAAATATTTATGTCACCTATTATGCTATATTATCCTTTGTATTCAATATTTTATAGATTTAATCTTATATGATGAATATGCATGACTCATCATAGCCTTGAGTATAAATTGTACATTAGTCCTTATCATACTTCCCAATATATCCTTCTACTATGCTTGATTATGTTGTTGCCTTCTTGGAATGAATTACTTATACTAGCACGTTACCACAACACATCCATCATTTGTTAAGGATGATTACTTCAAGTTGTTCTCAATTTTATTTTTCAAATTTTCCCTCTATCATTGCTTATCAAGTTTCATGACATCCTTATCACTACTAAGGGCTTTAAATTGAGAATAATGAGCTTGTGTATCTTGATTGGAAGTATTTTACTTTGTATTTTCTATGTGGTAGGCTAGTTGGATGTCATTGGCCCTATGTATCTAAAATTTCTCTACATATAACTATTTTTTAGATGTCCCTTGAGACATCATTGATTGATATTGTTTGCTAGCTACCTTTTATTTCTCTTGGGTTTCCAACCTTGTTTCATGGATAATACTACACGATCTTCAAAATGAAAGTCCTTGATAACTTCTAAAATTAAAAAGTTAACAAAAATATAAATTATTTGTATTAGGTGTGTCCTAGACTAATTATTGTATTACCTCCATCTAGTTTTCCATAGTGGGTAGTTGAAACATCAATTGACTCATGATGGGCATAGGATTCTAGATGGCCATAAATGCTTGTTGTGTTTGGAATTATTGATTGTATATTTTAGTCAATCTCATGGCCACTACACACACTACCATATTGTGTTCTACATTGTAGGTAAAACACCATAGGATGTTGAATTCTAAATTTATGTTTAACATGTTATTTTGTGATTGATTATTCATTGTATTCATAGATTTATGGAGAGCTTGATCCTTTATGAAATAAAGAGTCCTCTTTTATAGCCAATTCCTTGCTTTATACCAAATATTATTTTTTGTTAACCATTATTTTATCTCTTTTCTATAGTTATTTGATTAATAAAAAACTTCATAATTTTCTTTAGTAAATTCACCTAAGCTTGTCTATTATCATTCTAACATTATGATGAAGAAGCATTACTTGTATTAGGTTGTTGGGTATGGGTTGGTAATACAAGTAATTAATATTTAAATACAATTATTTGGAAAATATGATTGTATATAGAGCATTGGATTGGATAGATTGATAGAGTTTAGCAAAATAATTTTGAGTGTCTATAAATGGTGCTACTAGTGGTGGAGATCCTTAAATTTGTGAGGTTGATATATAGGTATGTAGCATAGGCCATAGATGGAGTAGAGGGTAGTTTTTCTAGTTGAATGGGTACATCTTCCACATAGGATACTCCCTCATTTTTTTCTAATAGGATGATATAAGTAGCATTTCATACCATCAAGGCTTAGTTTAACTATAAGCTCCTTATATATGTTGGAAAAGCTTACTCGTCAAACAATAGGCATTAGAGGGATGAAATACAAAGTCCTTATGAATCTTGTGTTGTAATTGTAAATATTATTTTAAGGATACCTCTATATGGTATTTAACTAGAAATTTTTAAATAGCAATTACCCATGTTACCACATATCCTTATAAGCTATTTGATTGTACAATACCAATTGGTGACTAAAGGGTTAGGTAAAATTTTATACCATATAGTTATTTTAGCCCTTAATAACTATACGAGTATCTAAAATAATATATTTTTCTTGAATCCTTTGCATAGATTTTAGCATAGACAACTCATCAAGATAGTCCATAGTAGTTTTTTATATTCCCATAAAAAATGGGTAAATATTTTACGAAAATCATTAAAATGAGAGAATAGACCATGAGTTCTGAAGGTCCTTGGTAAGTACAATTAGATAGATAGTTTTATGGGTTGGAATATAAAATATATTTATAATATTAGGATTCTCGCATGCATTGCATTAGTGGAACATATTGCATCTCACCCTAAGGGTGACCCATGTATGCCTATGATTGTGGTACATGTTAATCCATTTGTTACTAAGGAGATACTAATGGATTTAAAGGGACCATAGGCTATTATGGAGGAGTGGAGGACTTATATTTTGTATAGCTTGAGGATTCAAATATACCTATGAATTGATATCTAGTATTATTTGTGGATTAGGTATATTTGTTGATTTTGTGAGTGCAAACAATATTATTGGATCAACTAGTTATATGGAGCTATAGGTTGCTAGATATTGTGAAAAGTAATATAAAAATATCTTGATTCAATTTTTTCCTTGGTTGGCTAGATTGGACTTTCTAGTTTTGTATAGTAATCTAACTTGTATTAGGGTTTAGTGGAACTAATTATCATTGGGTAGTATAAGTATTTGGGCTTGAATATATTTTACCACTACTTGAATTAAAATAATTGATTGACCTAATGAAATTGGTATAGAAATATTTCCACTATGAGGTAATAATTGACTCTAGATGGTGATCTAAATCATTTGTCCTATCAATTAACTATGGAATATTGGCATATTCAAGAAGTTTATTCTTTGGTTTACCCCAAAAGGAGACAAACTAGTGATAGTGTGGATATTGTTTGATGATCATGATGTAGCTTGTAATAAACTAGGACAAAATTGTATATTATATATAATATATTGGATATGAATATTTTGTGAAGTAAGTACATTAGTTGGTTGACTAGTTGGTAGTATGGATTAACTAACTAGTTATGACATAAAGGGTCCTATGTAAAAATATTGTAGGTTATTTACATTAGACAAGGCTTACATAAATCACAATGTATACTAAAGGACTTGTGAATGTCCAAGTTTTGTTAGCTAAAATTGTATTTAGCAAGGTATTTCCTCCTAGTTCCTACTTTAGTGGGCAAAGAAGGGGGATTTGGTGATGGAAATGATAAGTAAAATTATAGATTCATATTGGTATCTATTAGATTTGCTAGAGGTTATTTCTATTTGGATGGTATCAAGATAAGTTCAACAACATCTTGGATCCATATGACAATAATTGGATTATTTCCTTTCATACCCTTTCTTTGGTATGAAATGAGATTAACTAGTCAAATTTCATTATCGAAGTATTATGTCTTAGACATCATATTCATAAGCATGAATTAAATATTATACATGCCTAAATACATGAAAAAATTTATTTAAAAATAAAATTCTATTAAAATTAGCAATTCATTGCTTGTAAAATGGCAAATTACCAAAATTTTAAATTTAGAAAAAGAGTAAATTATTAGTTTTGAAAACAACAAAGCATCATATTCTGATTCAAGTAATCCTTTAATGTTCTAGATTGGAAAATTACTAATTTAAAGAATAACAAACTACTAAAAAATTATTTAGAGAAATTTTTATTTTCCAAATTTTGTTGATTCAGTGTTTAGCAGTGGAAAATTTTTATTTCATCCAAAAGATGAGGTTTTTTAGTTCTAATAGTAAATAGCTTATCAAAATAAGGCAAATTGTCAATATTATAGTTAGAAAGATCTTGGAGCTTTTAATCTCATGAATTTGCAAATAATAAGATTAGTTAGAATTCTAATGTGTGAAATTTAGTTTGATTACTGAATCATAGAATGTTCCTTTATGAATTTAAAATGGAATCTTCATTCTATGAAATACCTATAGATTCAAAGACATAAATTAAGCATGATTTAGGTTTAAATCATGTAATAAATATACCCTTTAATGGACTTAGAAATACTCAAAGTAAACTTGTGTAAATATTATTTTAGGAGAAAGGGACTAAGCCTAATTTTAATGTAAAAATCAAATCAAACAAGCATGCTAGAAATTATTGAATCGTGAAACTGTCTAATTGAATCAAACCTACAATTTTATTTTAACAATTAGAAGAAGAGAATTTATGTCCTCTTTAGTCCAACTCTCCACCAATAATACTAAACTAACATAATCTAAGTGCATAAAAATTAGGGTGCACGATATTTAAATCAAATGCAATAAAAGGAAAAATGGTCATAACCATAATAAGATTGGTGTATGGTCAATTAGCACATGTAAGAAGAATTGAATAATATTATTGTACTCCAATACATTAAATTTATAATAATAGAAATAAAGTAATAACAAAAAGTGAAATACAGTGTCACAATATCTTTGTATTCTATAGATCATTGGGTAGTTCCATAATGGATAAGCAAATGTTATGCATAGTCTTTCTATTATTCCAAAATGAGTTTAAGAGAACAACATGGAGTCCAAAAGGTGTATCTCTAATCTCCTCAAGTGGTCAAAATATATTTATAATGGATCTCATAGCTCCTATATATAACTATCATTCACCTATGAGTTACCGATGTAAATATTTTCTACATATAGTATGGGCATATTTAGATAAATTTTGCACATCTACACTTTACATTCCTCCAAAAATGCTCCTCAACCGAAGTCCTATTAACTCATTTTGGATTCCATAGGGGAATAAAATATGTTAGAATAAATAATTATTCTGTTAAGTTCTACTAGGATAGACTTACTTGAGTTTCCACTCCTTCATGAGTCAGGTGAACTCTCAGTTATAGTCTACATCAGATTTGATGAGTTGTTGTAATCCAATGACTCTCAATGATCAACTTTGTTATTTATATAAAGTTGATCCATGGAATAATCAATCAGTTCTACTCTTTCTTCATATTTTGTGTAATGCTTTGCATGTCTATTTTGGGAAATTCTAACATGGTACCAAAGTTGGATAGATTTTACTAGCATTCTCTCTTGAAAGTTCTAGGAGTTGGTTCTTTGTATCTTTTATTGGCTTCTCCTCTTTTTCTTGGATTTAAATCTTCAATAAGATTTTATATATAGTTTTTGTTTTGCTATATTTTTTAGATATATGTATGTGGGTTATTCTGAATAATATTTGTCTCCTTCTCACGTTAAAAGGGAAAAGGAAGATTCATTGCCTTTTAGTGTAAATGATTTTTATTGAGAAAAATTATCCATAGTTTTTTTTTCATATCTGTTATTTTAAAAAAAAGGGCTCTTTGACTAGTTCATATATATTAAAAAAAATACTTAAAAAAAGGAACACCTTTTTTCAAGCAAATAATTTTTTTTTATGATTATTATTAAAAAATTTATTATCCTAAAAGCTTGATCGATAGGAATTTTATTTCCTATCTTTAGTGTATTCTTTTTTGCAGAAAAAAATCTTGCTACACTGCATTTTTTGTTTCTCTTAGAGAAGCCCAATTGAGGCTCTCAAAACGTGCACCAAGCACCCAATATTTGGCACCAACGAAACTCTTTGTAATGCCTCTCAATCGATTTCAATATCTCCTTCACTAGAGATCTAAAGATGCTCTCCGTTGTGTTCTCATTTGGCGCAGCTAATATTTAAGTCAACTATTGTTAAGATAACCCTTTTTTAAAATTGTATTTGCTCTAAAGCTTCATCAACTTTAGTTGCATGATAATAATTTTCTAACATTTCATCTCATGCGTTCCTTTTTTAGCATAACTTCAATGCATCAGTGAAATACGTAAGAGCCCAATTTAGTCGAAATATCTTCAATACCATTGATCTCTTATCTTCTTGATTTATGAATTCTAATGGATCTCAATTAGCTCCTATAAATTTTGTTCCGCCTCTCTTCCTTTGGCATTCCATTCCATTTCTTTTATGTTCATAAGCTTGTTTTTTCTCTAACAAGTTCTCTGTGTAGAAAGCTATTTTGGATTTGCTCCTCAAGCGAAGTGTCACGGTGCTAGATAGAGGCATCTACAATTTTTTCATATATTTCATTTTTATTAACTTTCGATCAAATTATTGCAATATTAAGCCATTTTTCCATTTTACGCCTCTCCTATTTTATGTTTGATTTGTAGGTTTCAAACGAATTTCATAGCCAAGGCGTTGGGTCTTCTATCTTCTCTGCGAACCTTAATGGATTTCAAAGTGAGGTGCTAGGGTCTGCAAAAATTTTCTAAGAATGAAAAACTTCATCAAAGTGTGAATCTAGGACTTTGAGGTGCTAGCTCTTCTATTTTTCTAAGAGGCATAGGGTCTGCAAATGATAGCCTTCTTCCTTTGACACCAGGCACGTTCTTTCAGAAGAAGTGAACGACAACCTTCTTCCTTTGGGGTAGATGTTCAATTCACATCTTCTATTTAAATTCTAAATGTAGTCACCTTGTATTGGTTAATTTGTATTGGTTTTTTCTTTTGTTCTTTCATTTTTTAAAGTAACACCTTACAAAATATCTCCTTACCTTTCTTTTTTCGTTATTCATTCTGACTCATTTCTTCACTAAAGCCTTTTACTTTTTCAAAAGGCTATCCTCTTAAAAAGTGAAGGAGTCATTTGTAACCTAATAATACAAAGGTCTTTTTTGAGGGGGGTTAAGGGTGCACAATATTGCACCTTCTTTTTGTTTTATCTTTTGAGGGGGGTTTTTCTTTTTTTTGGTGTCTATATTCTTTAAGCTCTCTTCTATTTCCTTTTATAGTGGTTTTTATATCTAAAAGGTGTATATTGTATTTATCTCATTAAGACAATATATGTTTAAATAAGGTACTCAATATTTTATACAAACCCTCATAAATATCAAAAAATATATTTTTTTATATAACATCTTATAATTTTTTTAGTGGCATCTATTGGTGTATAAAATATATCTTCATCAAATTTTCTGCTACTTCTTGCTTGTTACTTTCTCCTTATTTTATTTTTTTTACATTTAATAAAGTTCTCTGTCTTAAAGCAAGACCTAAATATAAGAAGTCTATATCAATACAAGCTCTCATAAACTTCAAAAAAAAATTTGATTTATAGGAATATTTTTTACCTAAATCATTTAAAATTTATCACCTATGTTCCTAGTGTTGGACTTCTCAATAACTTACAGTTTCCCTCTCGTAAGGGTGGGTTATTAAGAACCTGATATTAAGTTTTGGATGATATTAAAAATAGCCTATATTCCAAGTATAAATTATCCTCTTTACTTATAGTTTCCCTCTCGTAAGGGCGAATTATTGAGAAGAATATATATATAGGATTGGCTTAACAATTGTTTCATTGGCCTTATTAATTTATCATACCTCCTCATTTACTTATAGTTTCCCTCTCGTTAGGGCAGGTATTTTGAAGAGATTGGTATTTCCAAAAGGCCATTGTTATATTAAAAATTATAAGATCCATTAATTCATTTTTCATTACCCTAATAGAGTTAGAAAATCTCCTCACTTACTTATAGTTTCCCTCTCGTTAGGGTGGTTAATTGAGGAGCTTGGTATCTCTTCAGTGTTTTGTTCTATTCTTTAAAATAATATTAAAATTAAAGTTAAGGGGGGGATTGTTGGTTTACTTCAATTTTCTTTAGCAAAATGAATACAATTTATCCACTCACCCCTCATAACTATCATACCTGAAAACCTAAAATATTAAATCTCATTTCTCAAAAAGGGCTCACACACTTGCTAGAAGAGAAGCAACCTGAATTTGAAAAATAATATGAAATATTTGTTCATAAATGGAAAATGTATGAAACAATGGGTATTATAAGCACTAATGTAAATGAAATGTTATGGTTTCACATTACGGATTTTAAAACCCCTTATGAAATTTGTGAGAAACTAAAGAACTTATTTGGAAAAGTAGATCAAATAAGGTCAATGTAATTAGAGGCAGAATTAACAGCATTATCTCCTGAAGACTTTAGAAATATTGTTGACTTTCTCACCAAATTTAAAGAAGTCCTTACTCAATTTAAAGGCAGTGGCAAGGATAAAAAATGAATAATGCATCTATCTAATTATTTCTAAATTAAATGGTGTATTTCAAATATTTGCAACCACCTTTCTATCTACAAAAGATGCTCTTGGTGCAAGTTTCAAAATTCCCTCCTTAGAAGAATTTTGTGAGAGACTAACTAGAGAAGAATAAAACTTGCAAAGAATGAGATCTCTTCCTCTTCCTCTAAAGCCTTAGTAGCATCCACCTCCACTAAAGAAAAATTCAAAAATAAATAAAGAAGTCCCATAACTTGTACTCACTACAAAAAGAATGGTCATTCTGCAAATAAATGTTGGAAAATATTACAACATATAGAGGTAGCTATGAAGGATCAAAATATAGATAGTAAAAAGCATATAGGAAAAGCCCTAAATGTTTAAGGGAATACCACCAACACTTTATCTAATTACTGGGTCCTAGATTCTAGAGCAACTCATCACATGACTGCTTCAGATGAGTCATTCTCTTCTATCTCCTCAAGTTCAACATGTATAATAGAAGTTGATGACTCTTCCTTTATCCCAGTCAAAGGAAAGGGTGCCATATCCATTGATGGTGGCTCTATAAATAATGTTCTCTATGTTCCAAACATTGCAACAAATCTCCTCTTCATCTATCATATTTGTACTTCTAGAAAGAGAAAATTGTTCTCTTCTCTCTAACAAGAGTCGAGATGAGAGACTTTAAGACCCCCACTCTCTTATAGCTAAAGAGATATTGATCACAACACTCGCCTATTTCACTTCAAAGGATTCAAAAATCTAGAAGGGGCCTCCTGTTTTGTGGCTCATGGAGATCTTGAAAGTAAAATTTGGCATGAAATGTTTGGTCATCTCAGTTATAACTACCTAAATAAATTGAACAACTATGAAATGGTAATAAGTTTACCTCAAGTATCTTCTATTTATGGAGTATGTCCTGGATGTGCTATTGGAAAACAACATCAAGGTCCTTTCCACCCAAGTGATTCTCTAAAAGCCTCATCCCCTCTAGAATTAATCCATAGTGACTTGATGTTTTTCTCAAAGCCTTATTTCAAAGGAGTAAAATATGATCTAACCTTCATTGATGAATTTTCTAGAAGAACTTGGGTCTACTTCCTAAAATACAAAAGTGATGTTCTATCCCATTTCAAAATATTCAAAGCCTTAGTTGAAAATCAGGCCTCTTGCAACATCAAGTAAATTTGCACATATAATGGGGGGAATACTAAAGTAATGAGTTCTCAATATTTCTATCAAGTCTTGGTATCATTCATCAGCATTCTGTCTCCCATAATCCACAGCAAAAATGCATTGCAAAGAGGAAAAAATGAACATTGAAGGAAATGGCAAACCGTATGCTCCATTCAAGAGATCTTCCAAATGTTTTTTAGGAAGAAGTTATTAACTGTGCAAACTATATTTAAAACCACACACCTCATAAATATCTTGACCATTTTTAACCTTAAGAAGCATGGACTGGTTCAAAATTGGATGTCTCCTTCTTCAATATTTTTGGGTATACTGCTTGGACGCACATCCCAAAGAAGAAAAGGAAGTATCTAGATAAGAAAAGCAAAAAGCTCGTCTTTTTTTGTTATTGTAAGGAAATGAAAGCATGCAAGCTCCTTCATCCCATAACTCATGAGGTATTTTTCATAGGAATGTCCAATTTGATGAAACATTCCCTCAAAAATATCATCAACCATCCTCTTCCTCTAATGAGCCTTCTCCTATAGTAGAACCTCAATATAATGAAGAACCAATTTTAGAGATTAATTTAGAGATTGATGATTAATATGAGAAACCTATAACTCCAACTCAAAGTATTTCCACTCCTTCCACTATGCCAAAATGGGCCTGCACCATTGTTAAAAAAGCTACTCCTTACATCCAAAATCTTCCATCATCCAGATCCATAGGCACTGGTCTTGTCTGTTAGTTTATTTCCTTTGATCCTCAATCCTTAAAAGAAGCAATTGGTATTAAATAATGGGATGATTCCATGGAAAATAAATTTACTTTCCTAATAAAAAATGAAACTTGGGATTTATTTCCCCTACCTAAAGGAAGGAAATTAGTTCGTTGTAAATGGATTTACAGAACAAAATATGGGCCTAATAGATATATTGACAAACACAAAGCTTGCCTGGTAGCCAAAGGTTTCTCTCAAATTGAAGGAATTGATTATGCTGAAACCTTTGCACTAGTTGCCAAAATGGATTCTGTTAGACTGGTTCTTGCTCTGGCTTCTTCCCAAAAGTGGCTTGTTTTTCAAATGGATGTAAAAAGTGCTTTCTTACATCGGGACTTAAAGGAAGAGATATTCATGGAACAACCTTCTAGCTTCACTCAAGACTCCTCTCTTGTTTTTAGGTTAAAGAAGTCTCTCTATGGCCTCAAACAAGCTCCTAGAGCTTGGTATGAAAAAATGGACTCCTTCCTTCTTTCCTCAGGTTTTTCTCATTATGATTCTGATAACACTGACTACATTTGGAGAGATGAAGAAAAAATCACCATACTTGTTCTATATGTTGATGATATACTACTCACAGGTAGTGACTTCACTCATATTTAGACTATAAAAGACTCCCTCTGTAGAAAATTTGATATGGCTGATCTGGATCTAGATCATTACTTGGGATACGAATAAATCAAAGAGATGCGATAATTTCATTGTGTCAACAAAAATACACTCTAGATCTTCTTCAAAGGTTTAAAATGACATATTGCAAACCTTCTCCTACACATTTTCAATTTGGACTCAATCTAAGTACTTCCTGCACATCCCCTCTATGTGATGCAACTCTATACCATCAACTTGTAGGAATTTTGTTATACCTTACTCATACTCATCCAAATATCTCATATGATGTTGGCTTAATATCCATATTCTCACATCAACCTCATTTCAGTCAGTGGCAAACAACAAAAAGAATCCTCCGCTACTTGCAAGGAACTACTCACTTTGGGATATTATATAAGGGAAAATCCATGGATATCATTGTGAAAGCACGAGGATACGGAAACAAAAAGGAAATGCCAAAGGTGCGATGTAAACAAAACTAAACTCAACGCTAAATCCTACGAACTGAAATGCATGAAAGGAGAGAAACATAAACACATTGAAAAAAGGTATAAAAGCAAATATGGAGTACAACCCTTTTTATTAATATGCTTTAGAACCCAGTTACAATCTGTCTCCTCCATTTTCAGGGGCTAGGAGCATTAAATATGTTCTTGTAACATCAACATATGGTATTCCTTATTTTGTGTGCCCACATGTAAAATGGGCAGACCAAACATTGCCACCACTTGTGTTGATGAGTCTTGACTCTTTTCTGCTCCTCTAATGTTGAGATCCTATGTTCAAGGAAATAGAAAATAGTCAGTAGCACCTGTAGATAAAATGAAACATGCAATCCCCAAGCCTAAGATTAGTGCATGCAAAGAATAAATAAAACGATGACTAAAATAGATCCAAATGAGCTAAAAACTTGATAGAGGTATGAAAACATCACCAAGAAGGCACTGCAAAAATAACAGTCAAAAAATTCACCACAGATTTCTAATAACTCCAAGGCGGGACGATTAGACCTACAAAAAAGTGTCAAAAAACACTGTCCCAAATGTCCCATTCAAGAAGCTCCAAATCACCTGAAAAGTTGGGGGTTAGCTAAATGGGGTATTTTGGAAAGACCCAGAAGGTCATATTTTGCCAATTCAGCCTCTATCGCCAGGAATTTGATGATGCTACTTGCATGTTAGCAAAAGCGAGAAATGACAAAAACATGATCAAAACAACTCAAAATGATGTGAAATTTGAATGAAAACCTATCTAAGGAACATAGAATCAGATGCAAAAATAATAGAACTGAAATCTACTACAGATTTATAATCGCTCCAAGGTGGGGCGATTAGAACTACAGCAGTGCGGGGGCACCCGGGGGCAGGATGCCCACCGTTTGGGGCCCAATTTTGGCACCAATCCACTTGGGATGGGTCCAAAACCTCTTGTGGGGTGTTGTCGATAAATTTGGTAGGATGTTATGGCCAAATGTTGGGTTTTGGTTTCAGATTTGCGCTTTCAATAATCACCCAAGGATCTCCTTTCCAAAAGAGATCAAGGATGTGAAAGGCACAAATCAAAAGGTGTGAAGATATAAAACAACATCACTTCATTGCTCAAAATGCTCCTTCTCCGTCTCCTTTTTGGGTGAGGAGACTCACCATTTTATAGACCTGATGGTCTCTTTGGATGAGCATGTAGAGGCACCACTTGGCAATCATGCCTTCCCAGGGGGAGAAGATTCCTCCCTGATTAGGGGCTCCATGACTACCCCTGTAACTGCCTCTAGCACTTGAAAACGATCACTCACTCCCATGCAATGAAAGAAGAGTTAAGTGGTGGATCTGAGCTTCCATTTGTCAAGATTTGACTTTTTTCTCATCAAACCTGCTATTCGCCCCACCCTGGAGCGAATACTACTAATCGTCCCTGTGTGGGACGAATACCAGTTTGTAATCGTCCCTGGGTGGAACGAGTAAGGAGTAGAGTGCCCGAAGGTTCCAAATTGACCTCTGACCTTCCAAAATTGTTGTGAGAGTGGTTAGGACCACTGTTTAACCTCTAGGGGCTACCCTGGGGGCTGTGTGTGTCAATGCAATCAGTGTTGCAGTCACATAATCGGATTGGTGCTGTTTTGGTGTCTACAGATTGCCTTTTTTGGGAAACGTTGTGCGTGGCACAATGCTAAGCAAAAATACATAACCAAAGCATTAATGATTAGGTTTTCTCAGTAACCTAACCAATTTTTGATGCCCCAAGTATGAAAATGGCATGCAGTCTTGAATCCTTTCTTCTGACGAGCGAAGGAACTCAATTCAAGTGTTAACCTTTTTCGGTGAGGTGTTACTTGATCTTGGACATTGATCAGTCATGAATAGGCAAAGGGCGCAACCTTTTGTCTATGGGAACCTTGAGTTCATGATTCACGAATGCCATGTGTTTTATTATCTTGTGATTATTGCTTGTTTACTGCCCCAAGTAGGAGCGTGATTGTCTTTGTCAATCATTCTTTAAATGTGTGCCATTTCCTTGATTATGTGTGTATTTGTTGATTGGTGACTAAGTGTGACTACCCCCTCAAGTGATGAATCAATGAGGGAATGACCTACATGAGAAAAGTGACGAGTCACTTGACCCAAGATGACTTAGGTAAGGGTGCCTTTAGATGTTTTTCTTTGAATGTGTGTGCAGTTTCCCAACATGTTGACCTGTTTTTGGTGGGTGTTGACCCTTTTGGTGACACCGCTTGGGGATGAAATTCTCGGCAATCCATCCTCCTATGGAGTGGTCCGGCTATGGTAGCATTCTTTGGGAGTAGGATAGTGACAATTTATGACCCCAACGTTAGTTTTGTATGCTAGTGAATGGCGGGTGCAAAGGCGCCTTTGTTCGGCATTTTTATTGTTATTTTTGGGTGGATTTTGACCCTTTTTGGGATGTTGCTTGGGGATGAAATTCTCGGCGATCCATCTTACCATGGAGTGGTCTAGCTATGGTAGCCTTCTTAGGGAGTAGGATAGTGAGGATTTGTGACCCCGACGTTGGTTTTGCATGCCTAGAATTTCAAGTGCAAAAGCACTCATTGGACAATTTTATTGCTTTTTTTTTGTGCATTTTGGTGCAGTTTTTGTTGTTTTTGAAATTTTTACTTTGTAATCGTCCCTGGGTGGGGCGAATACAAGTTTTGTATTCATCCCTAGCTAGGATGAGTGCTAACTAGAGTGCTCATCCCAAGGTGGAATGATTACAGGCCTAAAAGCCTATTTAAGGTCCAAAACTAGGTTTTGGGCTTATTTGTATTCTATTTTTTTGGCAATTTGGAGCTCTGAGGAGGAGGAGGTCGATTTTGCAAAGTGAAGTGTTGTCAATTTTTTCTCGACACCATGAGTTCACAAACCGGATCAAGCGGTGGAGCCGAAGTGAGACCGATAAGTGCTCTACTTTGTTATTTTCTAGCTTTTGTTTTATTTACAATTTTAAAATCGTAATTTATTTTGATTTTGTTTTTTCGTTTGAACTAAGTTAAAACTCGAGGCTAAAAGAATTGACAAAAACTAAAACTATAACCCTAGGTTAAACTGAAACCCTAGGTTTTGTCGTTTCTTGTTTTTTTTTTTTTTTTGTTTGTTTGTTTTTTTGTTGTTAAACTAAAACCCTAGGGTAAACTGAACGAAAACCCTAGCTTAGAAAAATTGTTTTAATCTAACTTTTTGTTTTTAAACTGAAATCCTAGGGTAAACTGAGAGCAAAACCCTAGCTTTAGAAAATTTGTTTTTAGTTGATTTTTCATATTTTCGTGAAGTTTAAAAAAAAGACCTAGATTGAACTGTGTTCTTCGACTTTTTTGTTTTTAAACTAAACCCCTAGGTTAAACTGACAGAAAAACCCTAGTTTTTAGAAAATTGTTTTTATTCTGATTTTTCATTTGTAAACTTTAGTTATAAACCCGAGGTTAACGAAAATTGTTATTTTGATTTTGTTTGTTTTGTTTTTATTTATCAGTTTAAACGTAGAGTTAAAAAAAGAAAACCCTAGGTATTGACAAACTATTTTTGAATTTTGTTTATCAGTTTAAACATAGAGTTAAAAACCGTAGGTACTGAAAAAAAAAATTTGAATTTTTTTGAATTTTGTTTATCAGTTTAAACGTAGAGTTAAAAACCCTAGGTACTGACAAACTATTATTTCGATTTTTTTTTAATTTTGTTTATCAGTTTAAACATAGAGTTAAAAACCCTAGGTACTGACAAACTATTTTTTGAATTGTTTTTGAATTTTGTTTATCATTTTAAACATAGAGTTAAAAACCCTAGGTACTGACAAACTATTTTTTGAATTTTTTTGAATTTTGTTTATTAGTTTAAATGTAGAGTTAAAAACCCTAGGTATTAACAAACTATTTTTTGAATTTTTTTGAATTTTGTTGCTCGTTATTTTTTTGTTTTTAGCTGTACATTATTTTATGCATTTTTTTATATTTGTGTTATTGTTGTACAGTTTAGCATATTTTTAATGTTTTTTTTTGTTTTCTTTTGCAGGTTGTCAAGAGTCGGTCCCGTGTGCCTATGGTTTTCTCTGAAGCACGAAAGGCACTGACTTTGGCTGACTGGGAGTGGCTTGATGCCCTTGGGCTCAAGCAAGTGACTCGGCTGGAGCTCGTGGTCGGGGATCAGGTCTATCTAATGACCCTGATAAACTTGTGGGAACCCTGCACCAATACTTTCCATATCCCAACAAGGGAGATGACAATGACTTTGGAGGACGTCTATCAGATTTTGCATATTTTGATATACGGGCTACCGATCAGGACGACGTTGCATGATCAGCGGACAGCTGTATTGACGCGATGCTTTGGGCATGGGGAGGAGTTGGGTGTGGATAGCCCAGTGGAGAGGGCAGAGGGCAACTACCAGATTGGCAGGATTTTGGTACGATGGTGGCTAGAGAGGGGCGTTTTGGGAGTGAGGCACACAGTACTGATGGGCCTCATTTCCAACATGCTGCTACCTGGCTCTTCGGGCATGAGGTTCCCGTGGAACCTGCTAGAGGTGGTATTTTGGTTGGTGGAGTGTCTGACCATAATGCTCCTTATTATGAGGTGGGGGCAAACACTACTGGCATAGCTCTATGATGAGTTATACAAGGTCCACTGCTAGAGGTGGAAGGGTATTGGATGTAGCTACTTGTTGCAGTGCTAGGCTTGGTAGTACATAGCTGTGGAGATGCCAGTGGGGTTGTCGTGGATGACTCGGGCAGAGATGGTAGATAGAGAGATCGGGTATGGGGTACTGTGGTGGCAGTCTAAGGAGCAAGGACAGAGTCAACGATGGGCAGGTGTTGTAGGACACTATTTTGATGCTTTCGTTTGGCTTGCTCTAGGGGAGGTGTTCTGGCACCCATACTAGGACTGTCCAGCCTGGCCTAAGTCTGTAGAGTGGCTCTAGCGGGTTTGCAGGGGGATGTGGCTGATTGGGCGACACAGGACCAAGCAGGAGTTCTTCCCGTATGGTCAGGTGACACGACAGTTTGGGGTGCACTAGGGGTTTCCTGGTGAGCCATGATCTATCGGCACTAGGGGGACAAGAGGACTCTAGTCAAGCCGGTCATTATGCCACTAGGTGAGGATTCAAATATAGTGATTGACATCCGTAATGTGGATGATGTCGGGGTTACCATTGAGTATGACCAGTGGTGGACTTTGCGGTGATGGCAAGGCGAGGGGCCTCTAGGGGGTGCAGAGACAGTAGTAGTAGGCGAGGAGGGTATAGAGGCACCAGGAGGGGGTTGGGGGGTTTTGCTAGAGGACATAGACATGGTAGAGGTGGATGATTTTACAAGGGAGGATTTTGGGGTTTCAGAGCAACCGGAGATGCAAGACGTTCCAGAGTAGTGGGAGCCAGAGCAGCCCGCAGTCCTGGATATGCCTATGCATCAGGCTATCCCAGAGGGTGTGGAGGGGAGGGATCACATTGAGATAGCATGATTGGAGGATCTACTTTATAGGCGATACAAGGAGCTGGGGGAGGCTTTGTAGGAGAGGGATCTCTTGCAAACTTAGTTGGATGAGCGGGAGAATGCATTTTCTATGTACCGTCGATGGGATGGGGACACAGATGCTACATGGGAGAGGGATCTCCTGTGAACTCAGTTGGCACAACGCGATGATGTAGTGGCTACGTACTGACAGTGGGAGACAGAGTGGTTTCAGTATCGAATGGATTTTGAGGGAGAGATTATCTACCTCGGTGGGCGGTTACCTGAGCTCCCAAGAGGTGGATCTTCACGTCGAATGAGAGAGTGATACTGAGCAGTCAGCATCGTCTTGTCATAGGCAATTGGATGAGGGGGGCACTAGTGGGCGTGATGCGGGGGTGAGCAACAACCACCCTAAGAGGTCCCATAGGACCCACACCATGGGGGTAGTTCTCGTCGCACCGATCCTGCGTGATAATGGTGGCCGACACCCTAGGCTTGGGGGTTTTTGAGCTTTTGCCTTTTTGTGAGGTTAGAGGACCAATTTATTTTAGCCTACAGATATTTTTGATGATACATATATAGATGACTTTCTTTTGTTTATACATGTGTTGTGATTTGATTTTATGTACAGTGATTGATGTTTTGATGGATGCATGTTAATTTACATTATGTATGGATATGTTGTGATGAATGCTAATGTTTCTAATTTATATGATATGCAAATGGAATGGATGAATTGAATTTGTGATTTTTTGCGGTGGCACCATAGACTGTTTAGAACTTATGGCTTTTTGTCCTAGGTGATTGTTGTGGTAAATGACTTTTTATGTATACATGTTATTTTTTGTATTTTCTGATGGCGATGCGAGGATGAAAGATAGCATAGTTGGTTTAGAATGTAGTTAAGGTTTTCTAAGACTCAAATTTTTTAACTAACTAGCCAAGACTAGACTTTTATCTTACAATACTTTTGAACAAGGTATGAATTAGATTTGTCTTTGACCAAGTTATTTCACATCCCTGTGTGTGCAATTGAGTTTGTTTATGTGGTATTTGTTAGGATACCACTAGTGCCAGATAGGCTATCAACCAAACCTATACTGAGGACCACCTAATTAGCTCCACTAACTCCTTTCTTGTATTTAATCAGATTAATCTATGGTGATATCTAGGATACCATAAGCTAGGTCATCCACATGCAAACATTGATCTGCACACAAGTTAATGTGACAGATATATCATCATGTGGGAGGTTTGCCACCAGTTACTGATAGGTTATCCACCAAACCGATACTGAGGTGCACCTCATGACCTTCTGAATGCTGAGAGTTCTAGGGATTCAAGTTTGACTCCCTTCTTTTCTTCAATTGTATTCGGATACTTACTCTTTTGTAGTGATAAAAATCACTGTTTATTTTTTTTTTTTTGAGCAAGGAATTTGACTATGGAGTGATGAGAATCACTATTATATGTTCCTATTGATGTATGCACTTTGGTTGTGATGTCAAATTTAGGAGTTTTGGATTTTTGCAAATTTTTTGATGTTTGCAACTTTTTGAGAACTTGGGATTCTTGGGGAATTGGGTAGGGAATATGCTTGTCCTTTTGCCAACTCTCAGCATTCTTGGGGTCATTCGCACGGGGGGATGAGCAAGGTAACCTTTTCACTAGATGGTGTCCTGGATTGCTTTGCAGGTTTCATCTTTCGTTCACACAACTTGGGAATTTTTATGTGTGTTAACTTGTGTTGGGATGCTACGTAACAAGGTGTGATCTAAGTAAAAGTCTACCTTTGTAAAATTTGTCTAACTTTATACAGTATTTGGCTAGAAAGCTAATAACAGATGAATGACAAAAACTCTAGATACATTAGAAGACAACTGACTATGATATGGTGAAAATATGTGAATGGCATTTATTTTTGATGGACTGTTTATAGAGTGGAGAAATGTGGAAAAAGACAGATTTGTCGAATAATTACAGTCTATGGTGCCTTTGACCTGTATGACCAATAAATATGCAATGTATGGATGTGAGCTTAATGCAGCTATTATTTTTGTGTTTTCAATTGATTGATATTTGTGAGTATGAAGATGAGTTGCAAAAAGAGTTATGTATTGTTGTGATGATTTTGAATATGCATGTAAATGAGATGCAATTTTTTTTTGTTATTTTTGATGATTTTGTTATTTTTGAATTTTCTTATTTTTGACCAAGTGATTGTGGGAACTCTTGGAGATTTTGGTTTGACCAAAGGGATGATGGGTACCTTTGGGGCGTTTGGTTTAACCAAAGGGTTTGTGGACACATTTGGGACGTTTTAGGGTGACCAAGTGATTGTGATAATCCTTGGAGATTTTGTTTTGACCAAAGGGATTACGGTAATCTTTGGAGCTTTCGGTTTGACCAAGCGACTACAGGAATCCTTGGAACTTTTGGTTTGACCAAAGGGTTTATGGGCACCTTTGGGGAATTTTTGGGTTTGACCAAGTGACTACAAGAATCCTTGGAGTTTTTGGTTTGACCAAAGGTATTATGGGTACCTTTGGGGCATTTAGGGGTTGACCAAGTGATTATGAGAATCCTTGGAGCATTTGGGTTTGACCAAAGGGATTATGGGTACCTTTGGGGCATTTAGGAGTTGACCAAGTGATTATGAGAATCCTTGGAGCATTTTTGTTTGACCAAAGGGATTATGAGAATCCTTGGAGCTTTTGGTTTGACCAAAGGGATTATGGATACCTTTGGGGCATTTTGGGGTTGACCAAGCGACTACGGGAATCCTTGGAGCTTTTGGTTTGACCAAGCGATTATGAGAATCCTTGGAGCTTTTGGTTTGACCAAAGGGATTATGGGTACCTTTAGGGCATCTAGGGGTTGACCAAGCGATTGTGGGAATCCTTGGAGCTTTTTTGTTTGACCAAATGATTATGAGAATCCTTGGAGCTTTTGGTTTGGGCTATGGCTTTCTTAGATATGGAATGACCTCAAATGACTGATGTTCAAGGGTTCTAGTTCCTTGATTCCGTCAAGAGAGGTGAGCTGGTATGTTCCAGGTCCTATTTTACTGTCGATGACATAAGAACCTAACCAGTTTACCATGAATTTGTCCTTTAGATGGGGCGACAAATTAGAATTTTGTTGGTTCTCCTTTAAGACCAAGTCACCAACCTGAAATTCCCTCAGGTGTACCTTCATGTTGTATGCTTTCTTAAGTCGCTCTTGATAGATACATAAATGCTCGAGAGCATTAATGCATTGTTCATCAAGCAACGTAAGCTGGTCTAATCGGGCCTACCACATAGTGTCATCATCGATGAACTCTTGCATTGATATGCGCAAGGAAGGAATTTCCAACTCGAGAGGCATGACAACCTCGGAGCCATACACGAGCAAAAACAAAGTTGCCCTAGTGGGCGTCCGAATGCTAGTGCGATAAGCCCATAGGGCAAGTGGGATCTGAATGTGCCAATCCTTATGACTGTCTGTGACTATCTTTTTAAGGATGGCAACTAGTGTTTTATTTGATGCCTCTGCTTACCCATTTGCCTACGAATAATAGGGTGTCAGAAAACTATGCTAAATTTTGTACTTTGTGGTCAAAGCATGCACGTATTTGTTCTTGAATGATGTCCTATTATTCGAGATTATCTTGGATGGAATACTAAAATGACATATGATGTTATGTAAAATGAACTCTGAAATGTGGGTTCCAATCGTAGAGGTAAGCGGAATTGCTTCCACCCACTTGGTGAAGTACTCTATGGCCATTATGATGAACGTATGACAACCTGACGATGCAGGGGAGATCTTTTCAATTAGATCTAAGCCCCACTACAAAAATGGCCAAGCTGATTGGATCGACTGTAAGGCTTGAGAAGGTACGTGTGTCAAATTGGCATGGTGTTGACACTTCACGCACTTCCTTACATACGCACAACAATATCGCTTGAAAGATGGCCAATAATAGCCCATGCGGAGAATGCGCTTTGCGATGGCCATACCATTGAAGTGGCCACTGCATGTACCATCGTGTGCTTGGGTTATCACCCAAGTGGACTCCTATTGGTCCAAGCAATGAAGGAGGATTCCTTCGTAGCTGTGATGGTACAAAATGTATCCTAACAAGACATATTTTGCTGCTTTTTGCTTGAATGATCATTTCATGGCATGCGTCAATCCAAGTGGGAGGTTACCTAGCTTAAGGTAATCTCGTATGGGTGTATACCATTCCTACTGATCGTAAATATTGACAGGCTGAACAACTAATCCCTCTTGAAGTTCATCCCTAGCAAAAGCTAAGCGGGAAAGAACTTGTAAGAATAGCGTTATGTTGCTATTAAGGGGAGTAGGGGAGAATAAGGACCCCTAGTTGGCATGATTTAGACAGTCATGGATTCGAAAGAACTTGTTCGGGGATGATTCAATCTAGATCAAGTGGATTCCTGGCATTAAGTCAGAGCTTGCATGCTCCATTGCGGATTGCGATAGTGTTTTGAATTGAATGGTTGTCATATCACCATAAATGTCTTGTGAGATTAGTGACCCTAAGGATGCCATAGTTTCCATAAAATGATTCGATGACCGAGGGAGTGCCTCGATGTCATACCATTCAAGCTTTACCAAGAATTTATCCATAAGGGCTTTGTAGGCCTGTAGAATTGGGCATTTACATTGGAATACCCCTTTGACTTGGTTGACAATTAACAATGAATCACCAAAGATGTTCAATCATTTGATGTTCATGGTGATTGTTGTCTGAAGACCTATGAGCAAGGCTTCATATTTTGCATTGTTGTTGGTGCACAAGAAATCTAATTTAAATGATAGAGGCATTAGAGCCCCTTGTGGTGTGAAGAATACAATTCTCGCACCACCTCCTTGCTCACATTTAGAACCATCAAAAAATAGGGTTATGTCGGCCTGTGACTCAGGCTCATCAGAATCTGGCAATTCTGAGACATGGAAGACCCCATCATCAGGTAGTTCTATGGTCAGAGGCTTATCATCTTCGAGAGGAGCCTCCGCTAGTTGATCGGCTATGACTTGACCTTTGATGGATTTTTGTCCAATGAACTCAATGTCAAACTCCGTCAACAACATGATCCATTTCGTTGTGCGGCTACTATGATAAGTATGACTCATCATGTATCGTAATGGATTCTCCTTATACACAACATACATCGTGTTGCTCAGCATGTAATGGCATAGCTTTTTGGTAGCAAACACCACTGCCAAGCAGAGCTTCTCGAGATATGCATAGTTAAGTTCATAACTGACCAGGGTGTGGCTAAGATAGTAAGTAGTCTGTTCTTTGTGAAGTTCATTCTTCTGGGCTAACATGGTGCCCAGTGCCACCTTAGTAGCTAAGATGTATAAGTAGAATGACACTCCTGGTCTAGGTGGTGCAAATACTGGCGAAAAAGCCAAGTATTGTTTAATGTCATCGAAGGCTGACTGGAACTCGTCATCCTAGTGAAATGCTACCTCCTTGTGCAATAATTTATTCATGGGTCGGCACTTGTCAAATAGATATGCTATGAAGCGTTTGATTGACGCGACCTTTCCCTATAGGCTTTTGAGCTGCTTGATGGTAGTTGGGGGAAGCATTTCAAGGATTGCCTTGACTTTGTTTGGATCCACCTTGATGCATCACTTTGAGACTATGAAATCCAAGAGATTTCCAGATGTGATGCCAAATACGCACTTCTTGGGGTTCAGTCTGACTTTATGTTCATTGAGGCGATCAAGGATCTTGCTTAACTCATCGAGATGATCTAGGCATAAAAGAGATTTGGCCAACAAATCATCCACGTAATATTAAAAATTTTTATGCATGTGATCATGGAAGATGTATGTCATGGCACGTTGGTAGGTGGCACCTGCATTTTTAAGGCCAAAGGGCATGACCTTATAACAAAATGTCCCCCAAGGCATTGTGAATGCCATTTTTAGTTGGTCCTCAGGATTGATACGAATATGGTTGTATCCCGAGAAACCATCCATGAGAGAAATAATTTCATGGCCCACTGTAGCGTCTACCAATGCGTCGATACTTGGCAAGGGGAAATCATCCTTAGGACTCTCTTTGTTTAGATCTTGAAAATCAGTACATATGCGAATCCTCCCATCAAGATTTTTGATAGGCACCATGTTGGACAGCCATGGTGGGTAATCCATGCAGATGACAAACTGTGCATCCAACAACTTTTGTAATTCATCTTTGACCATTAAGGCCACTATTGGGTGCATCTTATGTAGTTTTTGCTTAATTGGCTTGACTGTCGGATCAAGCATTAGATTATGCATGACTAGCTATGGATCTAGCCCCGACATGTCTTTGTAGGACCATGCAAAAACCTCCTTCTTCTCTTTGAGAAGGAAAATGTAGTCGGCTTGCTCTTCGGGGAATAAGCTTACCCCCAACTTGATAATCTATGGATTCATTGGATTAGAGCCAATGTTTACATCAGTCGTCTCCTCGATCGAAATGTGGGATCCATCCTCCAACTGGTGTGGAGTTGGGATCAAGTGGATATCATTTATTGAGTTTAGATCTATGTTGGGAACTGAAAGCACGAGGATACGGAAACAAAAAGGAATATGCCACAAGAAAGAAACAAGAAAGAACATAGACAAATTGACACAAGATAAAAGCAATATGAAATATGGTAATCTCTTTATTGATACGCTTTTCAAAATGTGTTACAATACGTCTCCTTCCTTTTTAGGGGATAGGAGCGTCAAATGTGTTTCTTGTCACAACATCCATGGATCACAATCCTTCTTCCGCGTGCCCACATGTAAGATGGGCGGACCAAAATGTCGCCGCCACTTGCGTATGTGATTCTTTGCTCTTTCCTGCTCCTCTGCTGTCAGAAACCTGCGTTCAAAGAAATAGAAAATATTAGTAGCACCTGTGGACGGAATAAAGCATGTATTTCCCAAGGCCTACTGTCAGTAAATGCATGAAAATATTAAAACGATTATCAAATGACCTCTGATTGACCTAAAAATTTGACAGTAGCATAAATATGTCAATAGAAGACCACTGCAAAAATAACAGTCTAGAAATTCCTCACATATTTGTATTCGCTCCAGGGTGGGACGAATTCACCTACAATAACTTGTCAGAAAGCACCCTCTTCAATGTCCTGCTTAGGAAGCTCCAAAAGACCTGCAAAGTTGGGGTTAGCTAATTGGGGGTGTTTTGGGAAGACCCAGATGGTCATATTTCTCCAATTTTGCCTCTAGGATCCAGATTTTTCTAGTGCCATCTGCAAGTTAGTAAAGACGGGAAATGACAAAAACCTGGTCAATATTGCTCAGAATGAAATGAAATTTGAACTGTAACCTATTTAACCTATCTAGAATCAAATGCAAAAGAAAAACTAGAGAAATATATCACAGATTTCTATTCATCCCGGGGTGGGGCGAATTTCACTATGACAGATTGGGGAGCGCCCAGGGGCAGGACGCCCACCGTCTGAGGCACTGTTTCGGCACCAATCCACTTGGGATGGGTCCAAAACTGGTTATGGGGTGTTGTCGACAAATTTTGGGAATTTTTGTGGCCAAAAATCGGGTTTTGGGTCCGGATTCGCGCTTCTAATAGTCGCCCAATAACCTCCCTTTCGAATGAGAGATTAAGGATGTAAAAGCACAAATCGCAAGTAGGTATGTAAATTGGCAGCACTTCGTTGCTCAAATGCTCCTTCTCTGTATATCTTTTGGGTGAGAAAACTCCCCAATTTATAGACCTTAGGGTCTCTCTGTTTGAATTGCGCATGCGAGGGCGCTACTTGAGTTAACTGTCCTATTTTCAGAGAAAAGCTAATTCCCTGATTTGGAATCTCCTTGCATGAGGTTTCTAAAATAAAGACATGCATGACTGAAGTCTCTCTTCTTGAATAAAAGCTATTCCTCGCAATTGCATGACCTGAAGCCTCAGTTAACTGGCGGAGTTACCGAGGTTTGACTTTTTTCCAGTCAAACTTGCTATTCGCCTCACCCTGGGGCGAATGCTGCTATTCGTCCCTGGGTGGGACGAATGACAGTTTGTATTCGTCCCGAGGTGGGACGAGCAGAGAGCAAAGTGCCAAAAAGGTGCCAAATTGACCTCTGACCTCTAAAACTACTTTTGGAAGTGGTTAGGACCACTGTTTAACCTTCGAGGGCTGCCCTAGGGGCTGTGTGTGTCAATGCGATCAGCGCTTGTTGTCACATAATCGGATTGGTGTTGTTTTGGTGTCTACAGATGCCCCTTTTTGGGAAGCGTTGTGCAAGGCGTAGCATCGAGAAAAAATAGATAACCAAAGCACTAATGATTAGGGTTTCTCAGTAACCTAACCAACTCTTGATGCCCCAAGTATGGAAAGGGCACGCATTCTTGAATCCTTGCTTCTGACGAGCTAAGGAACTTAATTCAAGTGTTAACCTTGTTCGGTGAGGTGTTACTTGAACTTGGACATTGATCAGTCATGAATAGGCAAAGGGCGCAACCTTTTGTCTATGGGAACCTTGAGTTCATGATTCACGAATGCCAAGTGTTTGATCAGCTTGTGATTGTTGCTTGTTTGCTGCCCCAAGCAAGGGCGTGATTGTCTTTGTCAATGATCCTTTGAATGCGTGTCATCTCCATGATTGGGTATGTTGTTGTTGATTGGCGACTAAGTGTGACTACCCCCTCAAGCGACGAATCGATGAGGGAATGACCGACATGAGAAAAGCGACGAGTCACTTGACCCAAGATGACTTAGGTAAGGGTGCCTTCAGTTGTTTACCATTGAATGCGAAAGCAGTTTCCGAACATTCTGACCTATTTTTGGTGGGTTTTAACCCTTTTTGTGACGCATTTTGGAGCTAAAATTGTCAAAAATCCGTCCTCCCGTGGAGCGGTCCGGCTATGGTAGCCTTCTTAGGGAGTAGGATAATGACAATTTGTAACCCCAACGTCTATTTTGGATGCCAAGAATGTCAGGCGCAAAAGCGCCTTCGTTCGGCAATGTTATTGCTATTTTTGGATGGGTTTTGACCCGTTTTGCGATGCCATTTGGGGATGAAATTCTCGAAAATCCGTCCTCCCGTGGAGCGGTCCGGCTATGGTAGCCTTCTTAGGGAGTAGGATAGTGAGGATTTGTGACCCCGACATCTGTTTTGCATGCCCGAAATGTCAAGTGCAAAAGCACTCTCATTGGACAGTTTTATTGCTCTTTTTTGTGCATTTTTGTGCATTTGTTTGTTGTTTTTTGAAATGTTTGTTTATGATGATGTATGCATGTGGGATTATGATTGCGATGTTGCTAATTATATGATGTATGCATATGGAATGAATGAAATGATTTGTTGATAACTTGTCGATGGCACCATAGATTGTACAAGATTTACTGGCTTGTTGTACTTATGGGATGACTTTGTGGAATGACGTTGCATGTGACAACTTGTGTTTTTGTATTTTGCATTTTTTGTTGATGGTGATGTATGGAATGAAATGGACCAGTTTTTTTTAAAATTTAGTTAAGCTTTTCCGAGATTCAGATATTTTAACTAACTAGCCAAGACCGTACATTTATCTCGCAAGACTTTTGAACAAGGTATAAATCCGACTTGGAGGTTAACCAAGTTATTTCACATCCCTGTGTGTGCAATTGAGTTCGTTTATGTGGTATTTGTCAGGATACCGCTAGTGCCAAATAGGCTATCAACCAAACCTGTACTGAGGATCACCTAATTAGCTCCACTAACTCCATTGTTGTATTTAGCAAGATTAATCCACGAGACAATCTAAGGTACCATAAGCTAGCTCATCCACATGCAAACATTGGTCTGCTCACATGCAAAGCTAATGTGACAGACATATCGTCATGCGGGTAGGATACCACCATTGCCAGGTAGGCTATCCACCAAACCTGTAATGAGGATCACCTAGATGGTTTTTGAATGCTGAGAATTTCTAGGGATTCAAGTTTAGGCTGTTTGTTGGCTCAATGGTTTAGGATACTTGCTCGGATATATAGTGATGAAAATCACTGTTTATTTGTCTCTTTGTTTTTTTTTTTTTTTTGAGCAAGGATTTTGACTAGTGGTGAGAACCACTGTTATTTGATTTTGTATTTTGAGCTTTGTAAGGTTGGTATTTTGTGAATGGCATTGATTCTTTTAGGCCTTGGGGATGACTACCCATCCTTAGCAGGGACGTGTAGTATGAATCCTTACGACTTTGGGAACCAAAGGGGATGATGGAGATTATGAAGTAAGGGCATTGATATTTTGGGCCTTGGGGATGACTACCCATCCTTAGCAGGGACGTGTAGTACGAATCCTTACAACTTTGAGACCAAAGGTGAGTGTAATGATGGCTTGTGGAAATTGTGTTGTTGAATGGCATCGATCCTTTTAGGTCTTGGGGATGACTACCCATCCTTGGCAGGGACGTGTAGTACGAATCCTTACAACCTTAGGGACCAATAGTGATTGGGATTTGTGGTAGTGGTGAAAACCACTGTTTATTAGGTGGAATTGATGGGGAAGAGCTTGTCCTTTTGTCAATTCTCAGCACTCTTGAACCATTCGCACAGGGGGATGAACAGGCTAATCTTTCACCTATGGTACCCTAGACTGCTTTGTAGGTTTCTCTCGCGTTCACACAACTTAGGAATTATTTTATGTGTTTTAATTGTGTTGGGATGCTACGTAACAAGATATGATCCAAGTAAAACTTTCCCGTGTAAAATTTGTTTAACTTTGTACAGTTTTTGACTAGAAATTTAAAGACAGCTGAATGACGAAAACCCTATATACATTAGGAGACAACTGACTATGCTAAATATGATGATGGTGTGATTCTGGATGTATGCGTTTGTAAAATGGATTGAATGTGGAAAATGATGGCATTTGCCAAGTAATGATAGTCTATGGTGCTTGTGACTTGTATGACCTAGTAAATATGCAATGTATGGATGCGATGCCTAATGCACTTATATTTTTGTATTTTTGATTTTTATGAGTATGCATGGAATTGAAATGCAATTTTTTTTGTAATTTTTGATGATTTTATGAGTATGCATGGAATTGAAATGCAATTTTTTTTTGTAATTTTTGATGATTGTATGAGTATGCATGGAATTGAAATGCAATTTTTTTTGTAATTTTTGATGATTTTATTGTTTTTGTTTGTTTTTGATGATTTTATTTTGACCAAGCGGTTTATGGTAACCCTTGGGGCTTTTGGTTTTGACCAAAGGGTTTATGGATACCTTTGGGGCATTTTTGGGGTTGACCAAGCGATTGCAGGAATCCTTGGAGCTTTTGGTTTGACCAAAGGGTTTATGGATACCTTTGGGGCATTTTGGGTTGACCAAGTGATTATGGAAATCCTTGGAGCTTTTGGGTTGACCAAGAGATTACAAAAATCCTTGGAGCTTTTTAGGTTGACCAAGAGATTACAGAAATCCTTGGAGCTTTTTAGGTTGACCAAGAGATTACGAAAATCCTTGGAGCTTTTTAGGTTGACCAAGAGATTATGGAAATCTTTGGAGCTTTTGGGTTGACCAAAGGGTTTATGGACCCCTTTGGGGCATTTGGGGGTTGACCAAGTGATTGCGGAATCCTTGGAGCTTTTTGGTTAATGTAGTCGGCTTGCTCTTCGGGGGATAGAAGTACCCCCAACTGGATAATCTGTGGATTCATTGGATCCGAGCCGATGTCTACGTCAGTCGTCTCCTCGACTGACATGTGGGATCCGTCCTCCAACTGGTGTGGAGTTGGGATCAGGTGGATATCGTTTGCTGAATTAAGATCATCGTTAGGAACGTCAGGTTCCTCTTCAGCATGGAAGACATCCCGAGTCTGTCCTGGAGTGAAATGGAACATCCCACCGCAAGGCCAGTACTCTGATGGGGATGGTGGTGTGTCAACACGATCCCAATCGATAGCATCTAGATCTAGATACAATGACCGTGTCGGGTCGGCTGGATCATGGATGGGAGCGGTTAAGTCAATGGAGATCATGTTGATGAAATGATTGTAACCTCCATTACCGTAGGTGTGATGACTATGACATTCTGGATGTTCTTGGTGCTTTGGATCTGGCTCTGTGGGCACTGGCACAAATGGGTCAGCCCTATGCACGGAGATGAAGACAGGGTCCACCCTAGGTACCGATGGTTTGATAGGGTCTCCAGGCGAGAGATGCTCTCTGTGTGCCTGGAGTGGCGGGTGCAGTAATTGCTATAACTACGTCGGGTTGAGGTGCCACCTATGTCTTGGACCTATGTGTAAATGTTCAAACATGTCATCTATGTCCAAAGGGTATCGTTGTTGCATCTGTCGCATATGATTGAGATAAGCCATCTCAGTTTCATCTTCGTAGTCACTGTCAGAGATCCAAAGGCCCTCATTGGCTCCAACAGCTGCTTGCGACATAGGAATCCCATCTTGTTCGAGCAAATTAATGTGGTCCCATCGAGGTTGTTCCGCTCTCTGTGGGGGACCTGATTCTCTTGAAAGGGCATATGCTCAATTGGAGCACCTAAAGGGAACATTGTCATGAAGCTTTCTTGATAATCATCCATGGGATGTACTTGTGAATGATTGATGTTAGACTCGAAAGGATCCCAAGGTGCTACCTCGTATTCCGACTCATCTTTCGAAGACCCTTCTTGGTCTTGTCCATATCCCTCTTGTAGGGGAGTCCTTGAATTTTCTCCTTGTTCGGCCGAAAGGAAAGGGTTGTTATGGTCAACAAGGTTGGTTGTTAACAATGGGTGATAATCCCCCAATGTATATGTTGTGTGAGGATTGGCATATGGATCTAATGCCAACCCATCCTTGTTGCCTATCCCTAGGCCTTGCATGTTCTCCACCAAGATGTCTAGGGGCAAGGGGTGGTTGAACCCTACTCCTGACTTGTCATATGGCATTTGGTATCTTGGTTGGCAAAGAACACGCACTCCTTGCTCATACCGGCCCAACCCATATCCGTGCCAATTGCATTGGCCAAGATACCTCAAAGCAAAGTTCGGGTTGGACAGATAGTTGACATCCTCAGCAAAGGGTTCTTCGTCTTCGTCTTCTTGCATACAAATCTCAACGCCATTATCCAGGCCCCCATAAACAAAGTTTGTCTGATTGGGTGGGTAGCCTAGAGGAACCACAGAGCCAATGGGGAGTCGAGGTCACCCCATATCCTGCATGGACTCAAGCGTGGGCGTTGCTACAATGTTCCTCACTAGATACTCCCCCAGGCCCGTGCTGGCCATTTCAATGGTGACCGTTGGCGGTTGAGGGGGAGCGAATGGGAGTCCTTCCTGAGTCCACTCCATGTGGGGTGAACTAGGCATCTCGACTTCCATTCTACTAGGCATCTCTTCTATCGAGATGGTTGAGATGAGAGGTGGCTCCTCTTCTATGGGTTTCTTTCCCTTGTCCTTGGATGTGGCCACCGTAGGTGGCATCGTTGTTGAAGGACTAGCGAAAGAAGATGGACCCGGTTGAGGGCTCGACGGATTAATCACTGGAGATGCCTACGAAATCGGACCCTGTTGAGATGGATTCAACTAAAAATCCACATGTGTTGAGGGAAGGTTCGATTGCGGCATGAATTGCATTGTATTGCAGTATTTGAAAGGCTCCAAGTCCGCAGGGACTACATGCACCTGTCCTTCAAATGTATACTTCAGGCACTGATGAGCTATTGAAGGGACACACTTCATGTCCCTGATCCAAGGTCGCCCCAGTAAGATATTATAAGCCATCTCACCTTCCAAAATGTGGCACAATGTATGAATGGTCTTTTGTCCCACTTGGATGGGTAGGACAATTGTGCCAACTGTCGAGCAGATTGCATCGTTGAATGCTCGCAGTGTGTAAGTAGAGGCCACAATGTGAGATGTTGGCAACTTCAAATGTTTCAACGCTGCTGTAGTGATGATATTACTGGACGAGCCAGTGTCCACCAACACTCTCTTATACGGAATCCCGTTGACCCGCATGATAACGTGCAGGGGTGGATCCGCCACATCACCAGTCATTGCTTTCAATTCATCTTCTCTAAAGGTGATGACTGGTTCTGTACATTGTTTGACATGCCCCACAAAATTGTTGAAAGAGTTCGCTTCATGGGGCTGCAGCTCGATAGCTTTTAAAATCTCCATTAGAGCTTCCCGATGGGGCACTGATTGTTGAATTAGCTCATATATGGAGAGCCTAGCCGACGTGGTCCTTAGACTTTGGGTAAGTCTAGTCCGAATCATAGCCACCGGTCTAGGCGGGGGAAGTTGCGTAGGGGGTTGTTGCGGTTGTGACGTCGATGGAACCTCTCTTGTGGCTGCCACGGGGGCAGCTCCTGGGTATCTCTTGTTCCTAGTCACTATGCTTATCATCCCTACATATCCCTGCATAGGACAATTCTGTTGCACCTCATTAACTTGAAGAGGTTTTGCTGGTGCCTCATGGGTAGGCAAGGGGTCTCTGAATACTCCCATATGTTGGTTGTTTGGTGCTACGGGGTTGTCCACCGCCAATGTCTTGTCGTCAATGAGATCTTGTACCAAACCTTTGAACTTCCAACATGCATTAAGATCATGTCCCTTACGCCTGTGGAACCGATAGTACAAATCCTCTCGGTACCCCTTAGGCTTCGGTGCATTGGGGTCTATAGTTTGAATCTCTGGAAGGTTGATCAAGTTTGCCGTTGACAAGCGGTCAAACAGAGAATCCCTGGACTCTGTGTAAGGAGTAAATTGTCGCCTAGGGCGACGCTGCTAATTTTGCTCCTGCCTTTGGTTTTCTCTCTCATAGTTGTTAGGAGGCACCGCCTGATAGTTAGCCTTTTGAGGTTGTGTTGCTTGTGTCGGCTTAGGGACGTTGATGGCAACCTGATTAACCACAGCAGGTTTCGGTTGCGTGGCCCCTGGTTTAGTGTTCTTTGTCCATTCTTTCTTCTTAGGTTTGGCGATCTCGCCATCCTGTATCTTAATCTCCTCGATGATTCTGGCTTGCGCCAGTGCTTCTTCTAAACTGGCATATTGTTGCAGCTGCAATAGCACGAAGATTGATCTCAAACAGCTTTTGGAGAACATTTGGGTCAAGTCAGACATAGGAGGGAGGTAGGGTAGCTTTGAAAGCAACGTCCTCCATCGGTTCCCATATGCCACCATAGATTCCTCCTCATACTGCTTGAGGCTAGCTAGATCGCTTAGTGACGCCTTTTTCTTTGTGTTGAAAGCGAAACGTTCTAGGAACGCGTCCACTAGCTGATCTAAGTTACAGATGTTGTGCTTTGGTAATTGAGTAAACCAATCCGAGGTAGGGCCTACGAATGTGGTTATAAATGTTCTTAATAGCAAAGCATCATTGTCCTGAATGCCAAAGCATTGGCTCAGGAATCGAGTCACATGCTCTTGGGCATCTTCCTCCCCTCTAAAGAGTGCCAACTGGGGCAGCTTAAAGTGTTCGGGGTATGGAGGTGCCGACACTGACGGATGCACAGGATGACTACGGAGTTGGCGTAAAGTAGGCTTTTGGGGCCCAAAAGTCTTGATCTCCATAGATTCTAAGCGCTCTAACAACACTTTATATGCATCAGAGGATTTAATTTCTTCCTCCTTAGTTTGCTCCCATTGTGGATTACGGGGAACTTGAGGCCTATTGAGAGGTAGCTGGCTAGCACCCCTCTGCCTTGATAGAGCGTTTCAGCCCGCTCTTCTTCTTGTTCATACTCCTCATAGGCTTCCTGAGGAGTGGCTGGCCGAGTTCTATAAGCATAGGTGGGTGCCCGCGGAGGGTGCCCATCATTGTTTTTGGGAGTGGCCTCCCGCTCAGGTCTAGGAGGTCTCGAAGGCAGTACTTGATAAGGTCGCGTGGACCTCTCTCGTACTAAGGGGTCAAGCCTCTCATACACTTCTACTTTATGCACGCGAGGGATTGGAGCCTTCGTAGGCACCTTGTTATGAAGCAATTCGGTCGTCTGACGCTGAATGCGCTCTTTGTTAAGCCGACAAAGATGCTCTAACTGTTCTTGATCTTGCCTAAGCTGTGCGATTTGCGCTTGGTGGGCGGCATGTTTGGCAATCACCAAGTCAATTTGTTCCGCCGTCTCTTGTTTAGGAAGCCTAGATGCCTCCCCTACATGTCTGTCTCGATCATGGTGATCCGAGATCCCTATGGGCTGCTTCCCTCTGTCGAGGTTAGCGGCATTCACTTGAGGCTCTGGCCTTAATGAATGATCCTGATACAAGGCAGGCACGGAGGTACATCGCTCCCGTGCTGTGTACTGCTCTTGAGGAACGTAGTGATCTCCCTCGTCCTCTCTTTCGTATGCGTAAAAGGTACGGGCAGAATTGTCTTGCCCCGCTTGGAGAGCCTGATACTCTGAATATTGCCTAGTGTCTCTAACAGTAATGCGGGGTAGAAGAGGGATGAAAAAATCATGGGGCCTCTCCTTCTGGACCCTTTGTTGCTCTAGAGAGACACAGCTTCATCACTAGGCCACCCATAATGAACTTCTAAGGGAGGTCTAGTGTCTGTGTTGAGATCTACGTGTAGGTTATCCTCTTGAAAGGGCCTATGCTGAGTGGGGGTGCCCCTCAAAGAGGTGCCTCTATAGTCCTATTCTATTATGGCATGATGGGGACTCTCTTGGGTGCCTTGCCGCCAAGGCGGGATGGCTAAGTCCTCAGGACTATATCGGAGGTGACTTGTCCCCCTTGGTGCACTTTCTGCAGCGCTTGCCCGTGATTGGGCTCGGCTACGAGTGAACACCATGGTGATGTGCTCCTAAAGATGAGTAGATTTTTTTATCTCTTTTAGGATTTTCTACGCTACACTTAAACAGAAAGAAAACACACAATCAATGCAATGATTATCTCGTTTAAAGATTTAAAAGTGTGCCCTAAAATCTGGTTTAGTGTGTTTTGTTGTTTGTTTTTGAAAGCTTTTTGTGAAAACCATTTAAATGCAATTATGAAGGCTCTTATGACTCCCAAAATGGTCGCCCCTTCAATATACCATTGTCGGACCGATATACCAACCTCTCTATATACCCGCCCTTACGTGAGGGAGACTATAGGTACGTGAGAGCAGATGATACGTGGAACATAGGCGGTACGAAAGGGGAATCACTCTGTTTATGACACCTACCATAGAAGACTTATCCTCATGCATTGGGAATCACCCCAAACTACACTTGGTCAGCTTTCGTCAGGATTTACGTCTAGCAATAGTCACGATCGGGGTTATGGATGCAATATCTCAAGCCAAGGCGATGATGAAATCCACCGTTGGTCTTGCTCAAGGGTTGGGGTTTTACGACCAACTCCTTGTGTTTAAAATACCACGTGGTGTGTGGGGTTCTTTTTAAGTTGCAAAATTGAAACAAGCAAGCCTCTAAACTCTCCTATGCAAGCAAAAATCAGAGAACAAAAAATAGAAAACAGAAAATTGACAGAGGGTGTTTAAAACCCCTACCTCTTCTCTGCCTAAATCGGATGTCTCTGAATTTATGCCTGAAATAGTCTAGCGTTTGAAAACTTGGTACTGTAAGCAACAAAACAAGCAACTTTAATCAGAATTTTAATCTTAAAAATCAAGGGACAGAGGTCCCACCGTGATCGCCACTGAAAGCACGAGGATACGGAAACAAAAAGGAATATGCCACAAGAAAGAAACAAGAAAGAACATATGCAAATTGACACAAGATAAAAGCAATATGAAATATGGTAATCTCTTTATTGATACGCTTTTCAAAATGTGTTACAATACGTCTCCTTCCTTTTTAGGGGATAGGAGCGTCAAATGTGTTTCTTGTCACAACATCCATGGATCACAATCCTTCTTCCGCGTGCCCACATGTAAGATGGGCGGACCAAAATGTCACCGCCGCTTGCGTATGTGATTATTTGCTCTTTCCTGCTCCTCTACTATCGAAAACCTGCGTTCAAAGAAACAGAAAATATTAGTAGCACCTGCGGACGGAATAAAGCATGTATTTCCCAAGGCCTACTGTCAGTAAATGCATGAAAATATTAAAACGATTATCAAATGACCTCCGATTGACCTGAAAATTTCATAGTAGCATAAATATGTTAACAGAAGACCACTGCAAAAAGAACAGTCTAGAAATTCCTCACATATTTGTATTCGCTCTAGGGTGGGACGAATTCACCTACAATAACTAGTCAGAAAGCACCCTCTTCAATGTCCTACTTAGGAAGCTCCAAAAGACCTGAAAAGTTGGGGTTAGCTAATTGGGGGTGTTTTGGGAAGACCCAGATGGTCATATTTCTCCAATTTTGCCTCTAGGATCCAGATTTTGCTAGTGCCATCTGCAAGTTAGTAAAGACGAGAAATGACAAAAACCTGGTCAATATTGCTCAGAATGAAATGAAATTTGAACTGTAACCTATTTAACCTATCTAGAATCAAATGCAAAAGAAAAACTAGAGAAATCTATCACATATTTCTATTCATCCCGGGGTGGGGCGAATTTCACTGTGACAGATTGGGGAGCGCCCGGGGGCAGGACGCCCACCGTCTGAGGCACTGTTTCGGCACCAATCCACTTGGGATGGGTCCAAAACTGGTTATGGGGTGTTGTCGACAAATTTTGGGAATTTTTGTGGCCAAAAATTGGGTTTTGGGTCCGGATTCGTGCTTCTAATAGTCGCCCAATAACCTCCCTTTCGAATGAGAGATTAAGGATGTAAAAGCACAAATCGCAAGTAGGTATGTAAATTGGCAGCACTTCGTTGCTCAAATGCTCCTTCTTAGTATATCTTTGGGTGAGAAAACTCCCCAATTTATAGACCTTAGGGTCTCTCTGTTTGAATTGCGCATGCGAGGGCGCTACTTGAGTTAACTGTCCTATTTTCAGAGAAAAGCTAATTCCCTGATTTGGAATCTCCTTGCATGAGGTTTCTAAAATAAAAACACTCATAACTGAAGTCTCTCTTCTTGAATAAAAGCTATTCCTCGCAATTGCATGACCTGAAGCCTCAGTTAACTGGCGGAGTTACCGAGGTTTGACTTTTTGCCAGTCAAACTTGCTATTCGCCTCACCCTGGGGCGAATGCTGCTATTCGTCCCTGGGTGGGACGAATGACAGTTTGTATTCATCCCGGGGTGGGACGAGTAGAGAGAAAAGTGCCAAAAAGGTGCCAAATTGACCTCTGACCTCTAAAACTACTTTTGGAAGTGGTTAGGACCACTGTTTAACCTCCGAGGGCTGCCCTAGGGGCTTTGTGTGTCAATGCGATCAGCGCTTGTTGTCACATAATCAGATTGGTGCTGTTTTGGTGTCTACAGGAACCTCAAGTTCCTCTTCAGCATGGAAGATATCTTGAGTTGGCCTTGGGGTTAAATGAAGCATCTCACTAAAAGGCCAGTACTCTGATGGGGATGGTGGTGAATTGACATGATCCCAATCTATGGCATCTATGTCTAGATACAATGAATGTGTTGGATCGACCGGATTGTGGATGGGGGTGGTTAAATCAATGGAGATCATGTTGATGAAATGATTTTGGTCTACATTACCATGGGTGTGATGACTCAAACATTCTGGATGATCTTTGTGCTTTTGATCTGGCTCTAGAGGTATTGGCACGAATGGATCGGCCCTATGTGTAGATAGGAGGACAGGTCTGCTCTCGGCACTGATATCTCTATAGGGTCTCTGGGCGGTAGGTTCTCTTCATATGCCCAAAGTGGCAGATTCAACACTTGGTCCCACTACGCTAGGTTTAGGTGCCAATCATGCCCTAGCCCTATGTTTAGTTTTTCAAATATGTCACCAATATCCAGGGGGTATTGTTGTTGCATCTACCACATGTGATTGAGATATGCCATCTCAGTTTCATCTTCATAATCACTGTTGGAGATCCAAAGGCCTTTGTTGGTTCCAACAACTATTTGCAAAATTAGAGGCTCATCTTGCTCGAGCAAATTGATCTGGCCCCATTGGGGTTGTTCCGCTCTCTACGAGGGGACCTAATTTTCTTGAGGTGGCACTTGCTCGATTGGAGCATCTAAAGGGAACATTGCCAAGAGGCTTTCTTGATAATCATCCATGGGGGTCACTTGTGAGCGATTTCTATCCGATTCGAAGGGGTCCCAGGGTGCTACTTCATATTCTGACTCATCTTCTGAAGATCCTTCCTGACCTTGTCTATACCTCTTTTGTAGGGGAGTTCTTAAACTTTCTCCTCTCTCGAGTGAAGGGAAAGGGTTTTTGGGGTCAACAATGTTGGTTGTCAAAAATGGAAGATAATCCCCCAGTGTATATGTCATTTTAGGATTGGCATATGGATCTAATGCCAATCCACCCTTGTTGCCTATCCCTAGGCCTTGCATGTTCTCTACCAAGATGTCCAAGGGTAGAGGGTGGTTGAACCCTACTCCCAATTTATCGTATGGCATCTGATATCTTGGTTGGCAAAGAATGCGCACTCCTTGCTCATATCTTCCTAACCCATATCCATGCCAATTGCATTGGCCAAGGTATCTCAAAGAGAAGTCTGGGTTGGACAAATAGTTGGCATCTTCTGCAAAAGGCTCTTCATCTTCCTCTTCTTGCATGTAAGGTTCAATGCCATGATCAAGGCCCCCATATACAAAGTTTGTCTGGTTTGACGGGTAGCCTAGAGGAACAATAGTATCGATGGGGATGCGAGGTCTCCCCATGTCCTGCATGGACTCCAGTGCGGGTGTTGCTACAATATTCCGCACCAGATACTCCCCCAGGCCCGTATTGGCCATTTCAATGATGATTTTTGGCGATTAAGGGGGAGGGAACAAAAGTTGTTCCTGAGTCCACTCCATGTCAGGTGAACTAGGAGCCTCGACTTCCATTATGTTAGGCATCTCCTCAGTAGAGATGGTTGAGACTGATGGCAGTGCCTATTCCAGGGGTTTCTTCCCTTTGTCCTTTGGTGTGGCCGTCGTAGGTGGCATCATTGGTGAAGGACCAGACGATGAAGATGGACCCGGTTAGGGATTTGATGGACTTGTCAATGGGGTGCCTACAAAATTGTACCCTATTTAGATGGATGCAATTGAAAATCCAAATGCATTGATGGAAGGGTTGATTATGGCATCAGCTGCATCGCATTGCAATACTTGAAGGGCTCTAAGTCTGCCGAGACTACATGCACCTACCCTTTGAATGTATACTTTAAGCACTGATGAGCTATCGAAGGGACACACTTCATGTCCCTGATCCATGGCTGACCCAGCAAGATGTTATAGGCCATCTCACCCTCCAAGATATGGCACAATGTAGGTATAGTCTTTTGTCCCACTTGGATGGGTAGGACAATTGTGCTAACTATCGAGCATATTGCATCATTGAATGCTCGTAGTGTATAGGTGGAGGCCACTATGTGAGATGTGGGCAACTTTAGGTGCTTCAAGGCCGTTGTTGTAATGATATTACTAGATGAGCTAGTGTCCACCAATACCCTCTTGTACAAGCCAGTGACCCGCACGATGATGTGCAAGGGTGGATCTGCCATGTCACCAGCCACTAATTTCAATTCATCCTCTCGAAAGGTGATGACTGGCTCAGTGCATCATTTGACATGTCCCACGAAGTTGTTGAAGGAGTTTGCTTCATGGGGTTGCAACTCGATGGCTTTTAGTATCTCCATTAGAGCCTTCCGATGGGATGATGATTGTTGTATGAGCTCGTATATGGAGATCCTAGACGACATGGTCCTCAAACTTTAGGTGAGTTTGGTCCGAATTATGGCCACTGGTCTAGGCAGAGGAGGTTGCGTAAGGTGCTGTTGTGGTTGTGACATTGTTGGCACCTCTCCTGTAGTTGCCATGGGGGCAGCTGTGCTCAGGTACCTCTTGTTCTGAGTCACTATACTAATCATCCCTGCATACCCCTGCATGGGGCAGTTCTGTGTTACCTCATTGACTTGTAGGGTCTTTGCCTGCACATCATGTGCATGCAATGGGTCCTTAAAGACCTCCATTTTTTGGTTGCTTGGTGCCACGGGATTATCCACCGCTAATATCTTGTTATCTATTAGGTCTTGCACCAAGCCTTTAAAATTCCAACATGCATTAAGGTCATGTCCCTTCCATCTGTGGAACCTACAGTACAAGTCTTCCCTATAGCCCTTGGATTTTGGCACATTAGGGTCTATGGTTGACTCTCAGGCAGGTTGATCAAGTTTGCCACTGACAAGCAGTCAAACAGGGAGTCTCTGGACTCTGTGTAAGGTGTGAATTGTCGCCTAGGGCGATGCTGTTGATTTTGTTCTTGCCTCTAATTTTCTTTGTCATAACTATTGAGAGGAACTGCCTGATAGTTAGAATTTTGGGGCTGTGTTGCTTGTGCAGGCCTAGGGACGTTGATAGAAACCTTATTGACCACAACGGGTTTCTGTTGCATGGTCCCTATTTTGGTGTTCTTAGACCATTCTTTCTTCTTTGGCTTGGCTATCTTGCCATCCTGAATCTTGATCTCCTCAATGATTCTAGCTTGCACCAGAGCTTCCTCTAAAGTGGAATATTGCTATAGCTACAATAGCATGGATATCGATCTCAAACAACTCTTTGAGAACATTTGGGTGAGGTCGGACATAGGAGGGAGGTAGGGCAGCTTTGAAAGTAAAATCCTCCACTAGTTCCCATAGGCCACCATGGTTTCTTCCTCATACTACCTGAGGCTGGCTAGGTCGCTTAATGACACCTTCTTCTTGGTGTTGAAGGTGAAGCATTTGAGGAACGCATCCACTACCTGATCTAAGTTACTAATGCTATGCTTTGGAAATTGAGTGAACCAATCCGAGGCAGGGCCTACGAATGTGGTGATGGATGTTCTTAGCAGCAAAGCATCATTGTCCTAAATGCCAAAGTATTGGCTCAGGAATCTAGTCACGTGTTCTTGGGCATCCTTCTCACCTCTAAATATTGCCAGCTGGGGTAGTTTAAAGTGTTCAGGGTAAGGGGGTGTCGATATTGATGGGTGCACAGGATGACTGTGGAGTTGGCGTAAAGTGGGATTTTGGGGCCTAGAAGTCTTGGTCTCCATAGACTCTAAGCACTCTAGCAGCGCTTTATATGCATCAAAATATTTTATCTCTTCCTCCTTGGTTAGTTCCTGCTGTGGATTATGGGAAACTTGAGGCCTATGGAGGGGTGGCCGGATAGCACCCCCTCTGCCTTGGTAGGGCGTTTCGACCCGCTCTTCTTCTTGCTCATACTCCTCATAGGCTTCTTGAGGAGTTTTTGGGCGAGACCTATAAACATGGGTGGGTCCCCATAGAGGGTGCCCATCATTGTTCCTGGGAGTCGCTTCCTGCTCAGGTCTAGGAGGTCTCGAAGGCAACACTTGGTAAGGTCATGGGGACCTGTCTCGCACCAAGGGGTTGTGCCTCTCATACGGTTTTGCTCTTTGGGTGCGAGGGGTTGGAACCCTCTCAGGCACCGTGTTATGGAGCAGCTCATCTGTTTGACGTTGAATGTGCTCTTTTTTAAGGTGGTACAGGCACTCCAACTATTGTTGGTCTTGCTCAAGCTACGTGATTTGCACTTGGTGGGTGGCATGTTTGGAAAATTCCAAGTCAATTTGTTCTGCCATCTTGAGTCTAGGAGGCCTATATGCCTCTCCTATGCATTTATCTCTATCATGATGATCCAAGATATCTATAGGTTGCTTCCCTCTATCGAGGTTGGCGGTATTCACTCGAGGCTCTGGCCTCAGTAGGTGATCCTGGTAGATAGCAGGTGCGGAGGCACATTGCTCCCACACTATGTATTGCTCTTGAGGAATGTAATGGTCTTCCTCATGCTCCCTTTCATATATGTGAAAGGGGCGAGCAGATTTGGCTCACCCTGTTTGAAGAGCCTTGTGCTCTGGGTTTTTCCTATTGTTTCTGACAGTGAGGAGGGGTAGAGGAGGGATGACATAATCATGTGGCCTCTCCTCATGGACCCTATGCTATTCTAGTGCTTCATTACATGGTGGCCACTCATACCAAGCATCTAAGGGAGCCTTCCCATTTATATTGAGTGCCACATGTAGGGACTCCTCCTGAAAGGGTCTATGTAGGACGGGAGTGCCCTTCAAAGGGGTTCCTCTATAGTCCCATTCTGAAATGGTACGATGTGGACTATCTTGTGGGTCATGCCACCAAGGTGGTATTACCAAGTCCTTGGGGATATATCGGAGGCAACTTGTACCCCCTTGTACACTCTCCATAGCTCTTGCCCGTGATTGGGCTTGGCTACGGGTGTACACCATGGTGGTGTCTCTCTACAACCTACGTAGATTTTTATTTCTTTTTATGATTTTTTTTATGCTACACTAAACATAAAATATCACACACACACAAAGCAATGATTATCTCGTTTAAATATTAAAGGTGTGCCCTAAACCTGGTTTAGTGTGTTTTTATTTTTGTTTTGACAATTTTGTAAAGAAATTTTTGTAGCAAATGCAATATGATGGCTCTTATGAATCCCAAAAATGGTCGCCCCTTCGATATACCATTGCTAGGCCATTATACCAACCTCTCTATATACCCGCTCATATGTGAGGGAAACTATTGGTACGTGAGAGAAGAATGGTACGTGGAACATAGGCGGTACGAAAGGGGGATCACCTTATTTTTGAAACCTACCATAGAAGACTTATCCTCATGTGCTGGGAATCACCCCAGCTACACTTGGTCAGCTTTCATCAGGATTTACATCTAGCAACAATAGCGATCGGGTTTATGGATGCAAAATTTCAAGCCAAGGTGGTGATGAAATCCACCGTTGGTCTTGATCAAGGGCTGGGGTTTTACGACCAGCTCCTTGGTGTTTAAATTACCATGTGGTGTGTGGGGTTATTTTTAATTTGCATAAATGAAGAAAACATGCAGTAAAAACTTTCCCTAAGCAAGCAAATAACCAAAAAATAGAAAACAGAAAGCAAAAAATGACAGAAAGTGTTTAGGACCCTTACCTCTTCTCTGCCCAAATCGGCTGGTTCTGAGTTTTTGTCTTGAAAATACACAGAGATCTATTCATCCCTGGGTGGGATGAATAATAGAACTGTATTCATCATAGGGTGGGGTGAATGCCCATTCGTCCCTGGGTAAGACAAATTCCAGCTCTATATTCGTCACAGACTAGAATGAACAGCAGTCCAGCATTTGAAAACTTGGTACCTACAAGAAAAAACAATCAAGTTTTGATCATATTTTTGATCTCAAAAATAGAGGACAAGGTTCCACCATGATCGCAACTGAAAGCACAAGGATACGAAAACAAAAACAAAATGCCAAAGGTGCGATGTAAACGAAACTAAACTCAACGCTAAATCCTATGAACTGAAATGCATGAAAGGAGAGAAACATAAACGCATTGAAACAAGGAATAAAAGTGAATATGGAGTACAACCCTTTTTATTAATATGCTTTAGAACCCGGTTACAATTCGTCTCCTCCATTTTCATGGGCTAGGAGCGTTAAATATGTTCTTGTAACATCAATAGATGGTATTCCTTTTTCCACATGTCCACATGTAAAATGGGTAGACCAAACGTCATCACCACTTGCATTGATGAGTCTTGACTCCTTGCTGCTCCTCTAATATTGAGATCCTACATTCAAGGAAGCATAAAATAGTTAGTAGCACCTGTAGATAAAATGAAACATGCAATCCCCAAGCTTAATATTAGTGCATGCAAAGAATAAATAAAATAATGACTAAAATAGATCCAAATCAGGTAAAAACTTGATAGAGGCTTGAAAACATCATCAATAAGGCACTACAAAAATAATAGTCAAAAAATTCTCCACGGATTTCTAATCGCTCCGGGACGGGACGATTAGACCTACAACAAAGCATCAAAAAACACTGTCCCAAATGTCCCATCCGAGAAGCTCCAAATCACCTACAAAGTTGGGGGTTAGCTAAAATGGGGTATTTTGGAAAGACCCAGAAGGTTAGATTTTTCCAATTCAGCCTCTACCGCCAGGAATTTGATGATGCTACTTGCATTTTAGTAAAAGCGGGAAATGACAAAAAAATGATCAAAACAACTCAAAATGATGTGAAATTTGAATGACAACCTATCTAAGAAACATAGAATCAGATGCAAAAATAACAAAACTAAAATTTACTATATATTTCTAATCACTCAAGGGCGGGGTGATTAGAACTGCAATAGTGCAGGGGTGCCCGGGGGCAGGACGCCCACCGTTTGGGGCTCGATTTCGGCACAAATCCACTTGGGATGGGTCCAAAACCTCTTGTGGGGTGTTTTCGACAAATTTGGTAGGATTTTATGGCCAAATGTCGGGTTTTGGTTCCAAATTTGCACTTCCAATAATCACCCAATGACCTCCTTTCCAAAAGAGATCAAGGATGTGAAAGGCACAAATCAAAAGGTGTGAAGATATAAAATGGCAGCACTTCATTGCTCAAAATGCTACTTCTTCATCTCCTTTTTGGGGTGAGAAGACTCACCATTTTATAGACCTGACGGTCTCTTTGGATGAGAATGCAGAGGTGCCACTTGGCAATCATGCCTTCCCATGGGGGAGAAGATTCCTCCCTGATTAGGGGCTCCATGACTGCCCCTGTAACTGCCTCTAGCACTCGAAAATTCTCACTCACACTCCCATGTAATGAAGGAAGAGTTAAGTGGTGGATCTAAGCTACCATTTGTCAAGATTTGACTTTTTGCCCGTCAAACCTGCTATTCACCCCACCCTGGAGTGAATACTTCTAATCGTCCCTGGGTGGGACGAATACCAGTTTGTAATTGTCCTTGGGTGGAACGAGTAAGGAGAAGAGTTCCTGAAGGTTCCAAATTGACCTCTAACCTTCCAAAACTGTTGTGAGAGTGGTTAGAACCATTGTTTAACCTCTAGAGGCTGCCCTGGTGGTTGTGTGTGTCAATGCAATCAGTGTTTGCAGTCACATAATCGGATTGGTGCTATTTTGGTGTCTACACATTGGCTACATAGATTCATATTGGGTAGGTTTAGTAGAAGATAGATGTTCAATTTCTAGCTATCTTTTATCTTGGTTCTTTGTCAATTGCTTGGTTATGCAAAAAATAACAAGCAGTGGCCTTATCATCTATAGATACAGAATACAGAGCAACAGTTTTAGAAAGCCAAGAAGCTCTTTGGCTTCATTAGATTCTAAGAGAATTTGGTTTTTCCCATGAGAAACCTATTACTCTTTAGTGTGACAATCAGAGCACAATTCATATTGCACGCAATCTATTTGAGCATTAGTGCACCAAGCACATTGAGATACACATGCACTTTATTCGACATCATATTCAGAACGGAGACATATATTTGGACTATATTCCAACTAAAAATCAAGTTGCAGACATCTTCACCAAGTCATTTCCTTCTCTGTGTTACATACAGTTGCTAGAGAAACTTGAAGTATTATAGCTACATTGAGACATAGGTCTTTTCACCTCTCATTTTATTATTGTATTCTTTGGAGGATGGTTTTTCCCATGTGGGTTTTTTTTATCATCTCTCCATTATATATTATACATGAGTACCCCATCAGGCCATGTTTTCAGGACTCATTTTTTTTGTTATTAAGGACAATCTTTACCATCCAAAGACATACCTCTTTATTTCATAGCAAATGGTTTTTCCTATGTGGTTTTTTTACCATCTCTCATATATATTGTAAATGAGTACCTCATCAGGCCATGTTGTCGGGACTCACCTTTTTTTGTATTAAGAGGATAATCTTCGCAAACCAAAGACATGCCTCATCATTTTTTCTTTTTTGATAGATGGTTTTTCCCATGGGGTTTTTCCCATGGGGTTTTTACCATCTCTTTAGAAAAGAAACCATTGTACATGAGTACCTCATCAGAATCTGTTGTCGGGACTCATTTGCACAATACACCCCTAATATCACTTAAGGGGAGTATTAGAATAACTAATTATTCTCTTAAGTTCTACTAGGATAGACTTACTTGAGTTTCCACTCCTTCATTAGTCAAGTGAAATCTTAGTTATAGTCTACATCAAATTTAATGAATTGTAATCCAATAGCTCTCAATGATCAATTTTGTTATTTATACAAAGTTGATCCATGGAATAGTCAATCAATTCCACTCTTTATTCATATTTTGTGTAATGCTTTGCATATCTATTTTGGAAAATTCTAATAAAATATAGCATGCATATATGTTTCCTTGAATTTCACATTACCCTTGTCCTATTTGGCCTAAAAAATTATGGTATGTTGATTCTACAAGTGGTGATTTGCTTATTTGTAAATTAGTGATTTGCTGATTTGAGATGGATCGCTCCTTTTGGAATATCACATCATTTGAATAATTTCTTTTTTTAACCAATCACCCTCAATAAACTTGGTTAATTGTGATGTAAATCCAGCTGCAAGAGGTCAAAACAAAACACCTCCCATTACATAAAAATTGCAATAAATAAAAATAATATGTAAAACCCTCCATTTACATAAAAACTGTAATAAATGGAAATAATCAGTAAAACCCTTCATTCACATAAAAACTATAATACATGGAAATAAACCAATAATTTTTTTTTCTCATTCATGGATTCACTTCCCCCTTTTACAATGCAATACCAAGGGAATATATATCCCCAAAGAAACCCTAAAATAAAATCCTAAAGCTTGAAGCCCTAAAAGAAACCCTAAAAGAAAACCCTAAAGCTTAAAGCCCTAAAAATAAAAAATTACTATTTTCAAAAAATTGATTTTTCCACCAAAAACTGCCTTTTTAAGTAATTACTATTTTCGACAAATTATTTTTTTATCAAAATTTGTTTTTTTAGTAATTACCATTTTCGAAAATTTATTTTTGCATCAAAGAATACCATTTTGAGTAATAAAAAAATTATTTTAAAACTTAAAAAAAAAACCCTCTAAAGATAGGCTCCTGTATCATTCTCCTCTGGTTGAAAAGAACTTTGCTCCTACGAGTTCTTTTGATCAAACTCATAATTGCTCTCCATATAGGGCCACACATCTGCAAGTACTCCTTAAAGTACCAATCTCCTTTTGAGGTTCTATATCTCAAACCTCCTTCAAGCACTACACATAGTGCCAATTTCTTCTTTTGAGGTTTTACATAAAAAAAAAAAAAACCTCCTACAAGCACTACATAGAATGTCAATTTCTTTCTCTAAGGTTTTACAAACCTTCTGTAAGCACTACACAAAGTGTCAATTCCTCCTTCTGAGATTTTACATAAAAAAAAACCTCCTACAAGCACTACATAGAGTGCCAATTTCTTTCTCCAAGGTTTTATAAACCTTCTGCAAGCACTGCATAGAGTGCCAATTTTCTTGGAGCCCTTTTGCTCTCCTCTCCTTTTCTATTTTTTTCTCTTCTCTTTTCTTCCCCAGCAAGATCCAACTTGCTCTGATACCAAATGATGTAAATCCAACTGCAAGAGGTCAAAAAAAATACCTCCCATTACATAAAAACTACGATAAATAAAAATAATATGTAAAACCCTCCATTTACATAAAAACTACAATAAATGAAAATAATCAGTAAAACCCTCCATTCACATAAAAACTATAATACATGGAAATAAACCAATAAATATTTTATTTTCTCAAAATTGGATTCACTTCCCCCTCTTACAATGCAATACCAAGAGAATATATATCCTCAAAGAAACCCTAAAAGAAAACCCTAAATCTTGAAGCCCTAAAAGAAAACTCTAAAGCTTAAAGCCCTAAAAATAAAAAATTACCATTTTCGGCAAATTGATTTTTCCATGCAAAATTACTTTTTTAAGTAATTACTATTTTTGGAAAATTATTTTTTAGTCAAAATTCAACTTTTTTAGTAATTACCATTTTCGAAAATTTATTTTTGCGTCAAAGAATACCATTTTGAGTAATAAAAAAATTATTTTAAAGCTTCTTTAAAAAAAACCTCTAAAGATAGGCTCCTGCAGCATTCTCCTTTGGTTGAAAAGAACTCTGCTCCTGCGAGTTCCTTTGATCAAACTCATAATTGCTCTCCATATAGGGCCACACATCTGCAAGTACTCCTTAAAGTATCAATATCCTTCCGAGGTTCTATATTTCAAACCTCGTGCAAACACTAGAAAGTGTCAATTTCTTCCTTTGAGGTTTTACATGAAAAAAACCTCCTGCAAGCACTACACAGAATGTCAATTTCTTTCTCTAAGGTTTTACAAACCTTCTGCAAGCACTACACAAAGTGTCAATTCCTCTTTCTAAGGTTTTACATGAAAAAAAAAAACCTCCTGCAAGCACTACATAGAGTGCCAATTTTTTTCTCCAAGGTTTTATAAACCTTTTGCAAGCACTACACAAAGTGCCAATTTTCTTGGAGCCCTTTTGCTCTCCTCTCCTTTTCTCTTTTCTTCTCTTCTCTTTTCTTCCCCAGCAAGATCCAACTTGCTTTGATACCAAATGATGTAAATCCAACTGTAAGAGGTCAAAACAAAATATCTCCTGTTGTGGCTGATCCACAACACACCCCAAAATTGGGGACCCACCTTTTTGCATGCTTTCAAAGAAGATCTCAGTGACCCAGATGCTAAAAATCAAGAAAAAGGCAAAAAATTGCACAAGGATGAAAAAGTGTCACAAAATCACGACATGTCGCAAAATCACGGGAGAAAATGAAAAGGTGTCACGAAATCGCGACATGTCACAAAATCGCGATCGAAAATGAAAAAGTGTCACGAAATCGTGACATGTTGCTCCGTCGCGACCGAAAATGAAAATGTGTCACGAAATCGTGACATGTTGCTCCGTCGTGACCGAAAATGAAAAAGTGTCACGAAATCGCGATAGGTTGCTCCGTCACTGCCAGAAAATGAAAGTGTCACGAAATCGCGACATGTCGCAAAATCACGGTCAAACCGGTCAAACAGGGTAGGAAGCAGAAAGCGTAGCGAAATCGTGACATGTCACAAAATCACGGTCAAACTGGTCAAATAGGGCAGGAAGCAGAAAGTGTAGCGAAATCATGACATGTCGCAAAATCGTGGTCAAACCGGTAAATGGGGCAGGAAGCAAAAAGCATAGCGAAATCGTGACATGTCACAAAATCGCGGTCAAACCAGTCAAATAGGGCAAGGCACTAAAAACATCACGATTTCGTGACAGGAAACGGCCAAAGGGCACAAAGTAGAAAAACGTCGCGATATCACAACAGGTCGTGTTTTCACGGATCCAAGCAGTGAACTTGTACGAAAAGAAAAATGTCATGATTTCGTGACATGTTGCGTTTTCACGGCCAAAACAGCAAGAGCAGTACGGAATAGAAAAGTGTCGCGATTTCGCGATAGAAAGCTTCCAGAGTGAAAGAAATGAAAAAGCATCGCGATTTCGCGACAGGTTGTGACCGAGGCGTATGGAGATGAAAAACATCGCAATTTCGCGACAGGTTGCCGCAAGACAGCTTTAAGTGAAAAGGTGTAGCGATTTCATGACAGGTTGCAGCGAAGGTGCCCGAAGTGGAAAAGCATCGTGATTTTGCGACAGGTTGCAGCGAAGGTGTATGGAACGAAAAAGCGTCACGATTTCGTGACAGGTTGCAGTGAAGGCGTACGAAGATAAAAAGCATCACGATTTTGCGACATGTCATGATTTTGTGACATGTCGCATTTTTGCTGCACATGAAGACAGAAAGGCTGCTGATAGAAAAGTGTCGCGATATCGTGACATGTCACGTTTTCATGGCCAGGAAGGCAGACACAGCTGCATGCATAAAAAATGTCGCGATATCGCGACATGCTATTTTTGGTCACGATTTATAGGGAGCCATTACAGAACATGCAGAAAAGTGTGGGACACGTGGCGTATAGGCTGCAGAAGTGTTACAGAGAAGATCAAACGTCTTAATGTCGAGCATAAAGCCAAAACACACGTAGTCAAAGAAAGGTGAAATGAGCAGCCACTGGAAGATGAAACGAACCGTCGTGGAAGGGGAATCAATTCAACAGCAAGTATAAAATGCAGAGGCACAGATTGGCAAAGGGGGTCGAAACCGCTGGAGCAGAGTTGCAGTGCTAGAGGCCAGAGGGTCATTCTGGGCCTGCTTTGAGGTTGTTTTCCTTCCTTTTTCTGGTTTTGAGAAAACCAGAGAGTCTGCTATTGTAACATGATTTATTTTTAATGCAGAGTGTTCAGAAATTTGCATCTTGTTGGCAAGAAAGAAGGAGTCATTTTTTGCATGCAAGGATTTAATGTTTATCATTCCCCTTTTCAGATTTCTAGGCTTATAGATGAAGTTTAATGCAAGTTCTCTTGGTTGCTTCATGCGAATGTCTAAATCTGAAAAATAACAGTAAACCCTAGAGACCAGCACTTAACTTATCTGGATTGTGCGTATTTTGCAGGTTCAATAGGTTAGGTTGCATGCATGGAAACCTCACATCTTCGGTTTTTCCAGGACGGGATAGCATCAAACTGAATGCAATTTTAATTTCTTTTCTTTTACATTTTATTTTCTTTTTGCTGCACTTTATTTTCGAAGTCCCAACTTTATTTTATTTCAAGCATTAAAATAAAATAAAAAATTAAAAAAACTTCAAAATCCAAAAATAATTCCTTCATGTTATTTCATCAATTTACATTTTGAAGTTACAGCATGGTCATTTAAGGATCAAATCACATTTACTTTATCAGGGTTCAATGAACAATCATTAAGTTTCACAGTAAAATAAACCACGGTGCCCCTTGTTTTCAGTTACTTGCAACCACTAAGGTGTTCCAAGCATTTTAATTAAATATCTTTATTTGAGATTATTAATACACGGATGCAAAATGCTAACATAACAGGAACCTTGGAGAAGTTACTTGTTTAATTTCTTTGCAAGCAGAGGATTTAGAACCCAAATCCTATCGGAGAGTGTGTTTTCACAATCGGGTGAAAATACCACTCAACAGATTGGCGCTAGAAGGAGGGCATGAAAAGTTTATTTTATCGTGATTTTAGATGCTACGGGTTTTTAATTATTTAAGAGCTTTACATTGCTAAATATTTTAAGTCCATTTGATTAGCATCTTCGGCCTCTAACACCACTCAACGGATTGGTGCTAGGAGGGCCGAACGGGTTTATTTTTAGTGTAATATAAATTTAAATTTTTTATGCTTTAGTCCTCTAACACTCGGCAGATTGTTAAAAGGATGGCCTGAATTGGTTTACTTTATTCTATTTTAAGCAATTCAGGTATGTTGTATATTTTTCTGATTGTTCATACAGAATTAAAGTGATTTGATTTAATTTTTCAGAATTTTGGTCTCATGCAATTACTTTTCATTTGATTTTAATGAATACATCTCTTAGTTGATGCTAACTTGATTTTTTTTTAAATTGCAGGTTGAATATTCAATAGATTTGGTTCTAAAATTACATTTTAAGTTTCACTAATGGCAACACTTGAGGAGCAAATGGTATTCCTAAGAGCTGAAATAGTGTCTCTAAGAGAGAGAATGGTATCAATGATAGAGGATCATTATGAGGGTTTATCTATACCTGTGGTACCCTATCAAATTCCTAAAATGTTATTGGATTTTTTACGGTGTTTTAATCAAGAGGTGCCACTAGGATACTTGCAAAAACTGCATGTCTACAAGGATACATTATGTAAATTCCAGATTTTCTATGAGGAGGTGGCTTGTAAGTTATTTGCATACATTTTGGATGATAGACCATTCTTTTGGTATAGCCAACTACCTATGGAGGTTAGGACTTCTTGGATACAATTAGAAGCAGCCTATCTTTACCATTTTGGTAATCAGGTTGACTTAGAAATCTTGAAAAATCAGTTTACCTCCATATGTAAGGAGCCTAATGAATCCTTGAGTCAATTCAATGGAAGATTTCATGAGTTGCACTCCCAAATGTGGGAAAATTTTAACACATTGGAAGAGGAAGCCATGGAAGTATACCTAGGAGCCATACACCCCACACTTGCTTCACTCATTGAGGAAAAACCTGAGTGGTTTGTCTCTAGAGAAAATCCATGAGGTCTTAGAAGAGATAGAATGACAAGGTCTTGAAGAAGAAAAGGCACAACATGTTCACATGAGAAATTGTTCTTTTGATGCCAACCTACACCAACCATCAAACATAGCACCCTCCACTCAAATGATACCTAAGGTGAATGATCAAGGGGATGAATTTGAATACCCAAATTTTATGACCACCTTAGATGTAGCCCAAGAGGAGGTGCAAATCGCTAAGACAACATCCACTAGTGAGGATCATGTAGAGATACACGATTATCTAGATGAAGGGATTCTAAATTCAACAATGTTTGATATATGTGATAAGATGGAACCTGCCATGGAATTAAATAAAGTGGTTGAAAGTGAAATGGAAAGAAAATTAATAAATGAATTTGAAGACATGATAGAGTTTCACCACTTGTTCTTGGAAGATACTATTGATGAGATGTGTAAAATTAAAGATCAAGAAATTCTTCACCCTCCAAACTATGATAAAATTGAATCATGGGTTACTAATTTGGATTATGATCGCCTTATAAATTTGAATTCAAGAAATAACCCACTTTTGGAAATAATTGAACCATCTAAGGAAGGTGAAGATGAATTTGATGAGAAGCATATTGATGAATTGGAAGATGTTGAAGAAATAGTTGAACGTCACCACTTGATTTTGGAAGATGATTATTATGATGCTTGGAAGAAGTGGGAAGATTTCACTCATTCCAAAACTACTAATGAAGCTTGTGTGCCCATTGATATGCAGGATGACATAATCGCCTACTCAAAGGAAGATATTACAACTCCTGTACAATTTGAGGATGTTTTGGAAGAGGGTTTCAAATCTCATCAAATTTTGGAAGATTATAATGATCCTATTGCTAAGGACAAAGAAGAAAAAGTATTTATGAATGAATCAAAAGATCATGTCACAAATGCCATGGAGTTTCATCCCACAAGTTTGGAAGATAATTTTTATAATGGTTGGGGGAGATATGATGATGCATTCTTTTCTCACATCCCTATAGATGAAACTCATATTTCACTTGATATGCAGGATGTTGAACCTTCTACATCATACGAAGATCTCATATTCACAAGACTTGAAAAGGGGACAAAATTTGATCATGTTGAATATAAATTCATTGAAGGTGTGGATGCAAGTTTGCATGATGATTTGGAGGATTCAAATGAAGAGATACCATGGATAGTGAACAAAGAATTGGAACCAAATGACAAAGAGATTGATCAATTGGAAGCAACTCAAATGAAGGATCATCAAGATGAGTCATGGGACATACGCTTTGACCAAGAGTGTTTGAGGATTGAAAAGGATGACCATATTTTGAATTTAAATAATTTGAATGATGAAATGTCATTAAAGGTAAATGAAAAACAAGGTATAATTTTTAATCACACCTTTAATAACATGGTTTTAATGAATGGAAAAGAAGTTGATGCACTTGAATTGTTAAACCAAATTCATCAACAATTACTAATTGAATCTAGGATAAAAACTTTTAATGATCCTAATTTAGTAAATATCCTAGATGCTTGTAAATTGTTACACAAATTTGATTGGCCTACAAATTTGGAAAATAATTTGGCTTTAAAATTTGTAGAAATAGGCTCCTACTTACAAAATTGTATATTGGAAGAGGATAGCCTAATTCTAAATCAAAGATTGAGTTTTGAAATGGAAATTTTAAAGAATAGACATGATAAAATTGAAAATCATTTATTGTCTAATCATTTTAGTAATTTGATGCTCACCTATGGGAGTATTATTGGAACTAAATCAAATTGGTATGGTGAGCATGGCAAGTGGAAATTTGTTGCATTGTTTGGTCTAGTCTTGTTTGTGTTGGATTCCCACAACATTTGGCATGCATATCATGTTATATTTTTGTTGAAATGTTCTAACCATGTTTGGGATCCAGGAAAGTGATAATCCAAGCTTTGCATCATCTTGTATTATAGTGTACATTTGTATATAGATTTTGGTTTTTGGTTTTTGGTTTGTGTTTTCAAATTTTCATTTTTGGGATTGTAGTTTGGTTTTGGATTGAATAAGTTTTAATTTAAAGTTGTGTGTTTATTTGACATGTTTTGTTTGTCTATATAAAAAAAAAAATGATGAAAAAGTTGCCTTGAGATGCTAACTTATGTTCTAGATCGGGAGAATATGGAACATTGGAATTGTCTTGTAAAAGCTCCACAAGTAACACAAACATTTTAATAGTATCGTTTGAAACTTGTGATGCATGAAGTAGTCAGTTTTATATGGCAATATTTCATCTGCATTTCAAAGGACAATGCATTCATATTACATCTCACTTTGCACATACATGCCATCTTAGTTGCAAATGCATTTCAAATACAAATCATTAAAGTGTGTCAAATCCTCTTAGGGTTGTGTTATAACATAAATGTAAAAAATCCTAAGGTTGGGAACTGAGTCTTGAGATATCTAGAACCAAGCACATCTTATACATTAAAAAGGATCTTGAGCAAAATGATCAAAACCTTGCTTGGAAGAAAAGGTTGGGCGAAGAAAGTATTTCATGTCTATCCTATTATGCAACATGATCCTTAAAATAGTGGTTTTGACCACTTCCATAAAGCTTAAAGCCTAAAATCGAGTAGTAAGGATAGGGCTAAATCCTCATCGAACTTAGGTTGAGGATCCAACTCCCCAAAGCTTTGATTTGACCTACATGGAGTAGTAAGGATAGGGCATAAATTCTCATCTCGCTTAGGTTGAGAATCCGATTCCCCAAAGCTCCTATGTCTCATTTCATGATAAATCTTGGATTGGAAGGATCGTACTACTTGTCCTCTGCAAAGGATGGGTAGTCATCCCCAAGGTCTAAGCAATAAATTAATATTTTCCATTTTGTTTCTAAAGCTTGGATTGGAAGGATCGTACTACATGTCCCTAGCAAGGATGGGTAGTCATCCCCAAGGTCCAAGAAGTAAAAAATTAATTTTTCCCATCTCATATTTATATTGGATTGGAAGGATCGTACTACTTGTCCTCTACAAAGGATGGGTAGTCATCCCCAAGGTCCAAATAAATGAAGATAAGTCTTGGATTATGGGGTTAGGTATGCCCATGCATGGCAACATGTCTTGTCTAAAAAACAAGACCACTGTTTGTCCAAAGGGTTAGACTAGCATGACCATTTCTTCCATAATTGGTTAAATTATTTTGCTCAAAGTGAGGTAATGAATTCCAAATCGAGTAGTAAGGATAGGGTTAAACTCCCATCTCGATTAGGTTGGGAGTCCGATTTCCCAAAGCTCTGATTTCACTTTCACTTGCACATGGGTTCAAGATAGAAGGGACTCATAACCAACTTTGGGATCTAATAAAGCAATTCATTATACATATAGTTGATCCTAAGAGGGTTTGATAATCTTGAATGTTTGTGCATGATACTAAAAAGTTTAGGCCTTTACAAGAGCAAAATATTTAAGCATAGTTTTCAGGCCACACAAATCATTCACAATCTCACATATGCACTCATGTAAAATTGACAATGGAATGTTGATCAATTTCAAACGATAGGGAATGAAAACACATTGCACACACCGAGCTAATACTTCATAATTCTGATGATTCATGTATTTTTGATCTATGGGCATTTGTTTATATTTATTATGTGCTAACACATGTTTCCAAGTTTATATACTTCCAAGTTGGGTTCTCACCAAATGCTCAAGAGCATTTGATAGTAGAGTCGCCATTTGTTGTGGCTGATCCACAACACACCCCAAAATTGGGGACCCACCTTTTTTGCATGCTTTCAAAGAAGATCTCAGTGACCCAGATGCTAAAAATCAAGAAAAAGGCAAAAATTGCACAAGGATGAAAAAGTGTCACGAAATCGCGACATGTCGCAAAATCACGGGAGAAAATGAAAAGGTGTCACGAAATCGCGACATGTCGCAAAATCATGGTCGAAAATGAAAAAGTGTCGCGAAATCGCGACATGTTGCTCCGTCGCGGTGAAAATGAAAAAGTGTCACGAAATCGCGACATGTCGCTCCGTCACGACCAAAAATGAAAAAGTGTCACGAAATCGCGACATGTTGCTCCGTCGCTGCCAGAAAATGAAAAGTGTCACGAAATCGTGACATGTCGCAAAATCACGGTCAAACCGGTCAAACGGGGCAGGAAGCAGAAAGCGTAGCGAAATCGTGACATGTCACAAAATCGTGGTCAAACCGGTCAAATGGGGTAGGAAGCAGAAAGCATAGCGAAATCGTGACATGTCACAAAATCGTGGTCAAACCGGTCAAACGGGGCAGGAAGCAGAAAGCGTAGCGAAATCGTGACATGTCGCAAAATCATGAGTCAAACCAGTCAAACAGGGCAAGGCATTAAAAGCGTCACGATTTCACGACAGGAAACGGCCAAAGGGCACAAAGTAGAAAAACGTCGCGATATCGCGACAGGTCACGTTTTCATGGCTCCAAGCAACGAACTTGTACGGAAAGCAAAATATGTCGCGATTTCGTGACATGTCACGTTTTCGCGGCCAAAACAGCAAGAGCAGTACGAAATAGAAAAGTGTCACGATTTCACGACAGAAAGCTGCCAGAGTGAAAGAAACGAAAAAGCGTCACGATTTCGCGACAGGTTGCGATCGAGGCGTACGGAGATGAAAAACGTCACGATTTCATGACAGGTTGCCGCAAGACAGCTTCAAGTGAAAAGGCATAGCGATTTTGCAATAGGTTGCAGCGAAGGTGCCCGAAGTGGAAAAGCGTCACGATTTCGCGACAGGTTGCAGCGAAGGTGTACAAAATGAAAAAGCGTCACGATTTTGTGACAGGTTGTAGCGAAGGCGTACAGAGATAAAAAGCGTCACGATTTCATGACATGTCGTGATTTCACAACATGTCATGTTTTCGCTGCACATGAAGACAGAAAGGTTGCTGACAAAAAAGTGTCACGATATCACGACATGTCGCGTTTTTGCGGCCAGGAAGGCGGACAAAGCTGCATGCATAAAAAACGTCGCGATATCGCGACATGCTATTTTTGGTCATGATTTACAGGGAGCCATTACAGAACGTGCAGAAAAGTGCGGGACACATGGCGTACAGGCTGCAGAAGCATTACAGAGAAGATCAAACGTCTCAATGTCGAGCATAAAGCCAAAACACACGCAGTCAAAGAAAGGTGAAACGAGCAGCCACTGGAAGATGAAACGAACTGTCGTGGAAGGGGAATCAATTCAACAAAAAAGTATAAAACGTAGAGGCACAGATTGGCAAAGGGGGTCAAAAACCGCTAGAGCAGAGTTGCAGTGCTAGAGGCCAGAGGGTCATTATGGGCCTGCTTTGAGGCTGTTTTCCTTCTTTTTGCTGGTTTTGAGAAAACCAGAAAGTCTGCTATTGTAACATGATTTATTTTTAATGCAAAGTGTTCAGAAATTTGCATCTTGTTGGCAAGAAAGAAGGAGTCATTTTCTGCATGTAAGGATTTAATGTTTATCATTCCCCTTTTCATATTTCTAGGCTTATAGATGAATTTTAATGCAAGTTCTCTTGGTTGCTTCATGCGAATGTCTGAAATCTGAAAATAACGATGAAACCCTAGAGACCAAGCACTTAACTTATTTGGATTGTGCGTGTTTTGCAGGTTCAATAGGTTAGGTTGCATGCATGGAAACCTCACATCTTCGATTTTTCCAGGACGGGATAGCATCAAACTGAATGCAATTTTAATTTCTTTTCTTTTACATTTTATTTTCTTTTTGCTGCACTTTATTTTTCAGAAGTCCCAACTTTATTTTCAAGCATTAAAATAAAATTAAAAATTAAAAAACTTCAAAATCCATAAATAATTCCTTCATGTTATGGCATTTCATCAATTTACATTTTGAAGTTACAGCATGGTCATTTAAGGATCAAATCACATTTACTTTATCAGGGTTCAATGAACAATCATTAAGTTTCACAGTAAAATAAACCACAGTGCCCCTTGTTTTCAGTTACTTGCAACCACTAAGGTGTTCCAAGCATTTTAATTAAATATCTTTATTTGAGTTATTAATACACAGATGCAAAATGCTAACATAACAGGAACCTTGGAGAAGTTACTTGTTTAATTTCTTTGCAAGCAGAGGATTTAGAACCCAAATCCTATCGGAGAGTGTGTTTTCACAATCGGGTGAAAACACCACTCAACACCTCCCATTACATAAAAACTGTGATAAATGAAAATAATATGTAAAACCCTCCATTCACATAACTGAAATAAATGGAAATAATCAGTAAAACCCTCCATTCACATAAAAACTATAATACATGGAAATAAATCAATAAATATTTTTCTTTCTCATTCCTGGATTCACTTCCTCCTTTTACAATGCATTACCAAGGGAATATATATCCTCAAATAAACCCTAAAATAAAACCCTAAAGCTTTAAGCCCTAAAAGAAAACCCTAAAGCTTAAAGCCCTAAAAATAAAAAATTACCATTTTTGACAAATTTATTTTTTCATTAAAAATTACCTTTTTAAATAATTACTATTTTCGGCAAATTATTTTTCATCAAAATTTACTTTTTTTAGTAATTACTATATTCAAAAAATTATTTTTGCGTCAAAGAATACCATTTTGAGTAATAAAAAAATTATTTTAAAACTTCTTAAAAAAACCCTCTAAAGATAGGCTCTGCATCAAATTGTCTATCATTTCTTCAAAATTTGTGGACCTATAATACTAGTCCAAGAGATGCAAAATTTGGTTTGTTTTCTCTATAGTTGATTTTTGTCTAAAATTTGAAGGTGGTAAGTGGGCTACTACATATACATATATCTAAATAATTAACCAATTGATCAGGAAAAGTATAAGTCAATATGCAAGTGTAGCATAAGCTCAAATGCAACCAAATGTATATGCAAATTAAACTTTGATAAAATAAAATATCAAGAAAATTTTGTATTTTAATAGACTCGAGTTACTTTAGATGGCTCTAATAAAATGTACATTTTAAATTTGGTATATATATTTGTTAAAAAAAATTATATAAGTAAACCATTGATATGGAAATTTGTATTCTTTACATATTTAATATTGATTAAATCCTTAATTATTCAAGAATAATAACCAATCATTTCATTCCCCTTGTTTTTAGCTATAACATTTCTATTCATACAAGATGTTTCTAATAAGTGTTATTTTTGTGTTTAGAATTTTTTTACAGTTTAATACTTGGTTTCTCTTAATATATGATGTGTGGGTAACTAATTCTAAATTAATCTAATTGAAGGCTTATTGGTTTATGAGACCTGTCATTTATTAAATTCTTTGTCAATGGGTAGCTAGCTTAAAGGTATAAGCCCTCAATTTTACTTAGGTGGAGTGGGTTACTTACCCTTATTAGCATTAAATTGTGGTATGTGTGGGGTAATGGGGCTCTTATAAGTCAAATTTTAATAGGTAACATAATTAAATTTTGTTCTCTCTAATATTTTAGATTTTTGTATAGATGTTAGAAAACATTGCACATATGTGTACTTTCAATAATACATTAAATAATTAAAAACTAAATAATATATAGTTGTATGTGCCACAAATGATATACAACTTATAATTATATGAAATGCTTATATAGACTCTTATAATAGTTTATTATAATATATTTTTTTAATATTATAACAAGATGATTTTTCAAAATAAATATAACATAAAAAAACTCTTTCAATTATAACAATAACTTGCAAATTTTACTTTAATTTATTATAACATTTATTTAACTCTTTCAAGAGTGCTCTTTAAAACTTTATTTCAAATACAAAGAAGATAACTTCATTAATTTTAATCCCTCAACTCAAAAGAGAATAAAAATATTTAATTTTTTTATATTAAATTATTATAATATTAATTTAATAAATTATTATAATTATTATGATATAAGTTTATAATTTAACTGTAATTATTATTTATATATATTTAAATTAATTATATTTTAGTAAAATAGTTCCACTTTAATTGATTAATAACAACATTATAATATCACATAAATTAACAATTATGTATTTTCACTCTTTCACAAGATTATGTATTACAAGATTAATATTTGGGTCTTAAATAAATTTTGTGAACCATAAAATCTTGACAAAATTATTAAAGAGATACCTAAAAAAATTAAGGATTTAATTACCCTTAACACTTAAAAATGGTGTTGGCAATTCCTGGCATTAAAGAAATACTTATAAAAAAAATTAAGGATTTAATTGCCCTTAACACTTAAAAATGGTGTTGGTAATTTGTGGCTAGTGAGTGGATGGGATGTTCATCCAGAACCTTCACACCAGGTTGCGGGTTGGGGAGATGCGGTCGTGGCGGGGTCAGTTAATGCTCTAGACTAGCATGGTGATGGCCAAACCTTCGGCCCCAAGGATATAAATGCACAAGAGGTTAATTACATTGCTGATATGGATGGTACTGACACTTGTCACTTGGTACTGACACTGATGATAATGGTTAGGATGCTTCTATTGCCGCCTCTCCTTGAGGCGATGATGTCAATATGGACAATTTTATCCCCCAATGTCTGGAAATGATTTTTGTTCTGTGGATGTATGCTTTTCTTTTATTTTTGGTTATGAGGATGATTTTAATTCCCTTTTTTTGTGTTGGCCAATTAAAATATTTGTCTTTGATATTTAGTTTTTTTTATATTATATTGAACATCGTAAGCTAAGAGTGTGATAATCTTCCAAGAAATTTGTGTAAATTCACTGTGTAAAATCATAGAGATATTATCCTTGATATTGATTCATTGTGCTTTAAGTTTTGAAACAAAAATAACTGACTTTAGTTGGTTCATTGGGTATAACCATATGTAGTATATATTTACACAAATCCATTATCAAAACCATTGTAAAGATAATATTAAATATGACATGGTTTATAAATTGTCAGCTTCAGGTGATGTAATAAGATTTTATATTTTTAAAGTCATTTAAAGTAAAGAGCATTTATATTAGCATCACTTTAGATACTTAAATATTGAAGTAAGTGAATGATTTATTTTAAGGGAATTTTAAGTTGTATTTTATCTTTCAACTTACTTGAATAATAATGCCTTAATGAAAGAAAAATAGGAAAGATTAAGAATAATACTAGTAAACTTGAAACTAGTGATAACAAAATTATTTAGGAGTTGAGCTAATATTCTTTGAAAACTGAGGTAGAAAATTTTGACTTTTCCTTTAGTAAAATTAAAAGTGTGTCTACCATAGTATTATAAATTATAAAATACGGTAACTTAAAACTTTAGAATATATGCTCATATTTAGATAAAAATATAAAATATATTAAACCTATGTAATTCTTAATTAAATTATAGCTTTTGTAAGATTGCTTACGGTTAGTGTGATATGTTAACTATATAAATTTTGGACCCTATCTATATTCTTTAGTGATAAATTCTAGCTATAAATTCAAATAAATGTTTAGTATAACTCATTGATAAGGATGAGCAAACTACTTAAGAAATTGAACATTAAATGAAGGTTTATTATAAATTCCTCAAGGAGGAAGATTCTAAAATAGGAATCTTGAAGAGTTCATAGAGAAGATATGACTAATTAAAATTACCCAATGTTTTTGAGGTGTGGGCATGCACATAATGAGTCTCAAGAGCAACCATAGTCTAACAAAATTGGTCAGAACAAGAGACTTGATTAGAACTGGTAATGAGGGGTGATATGGGACACCATATCTAGGTTGTTATTCGAGTAATACTGTGATAAGTCCCATGTTCATTTGACTTAGCTAGTTCAGCCATGACATTTGGTATGGGATAAATGATCATGAGTTATAATGGATATGTGTGATCAAGTCCAAGGTCAGGTATTGACATGGCTCTAGCTAACTTTGGGCAGTGGACAATCAACTAGACACTAGGTATATGCACACTAACCCCCTTACATATATATATTGGAATAATTTGATCTGTTAGTCAAGGGTTCAATATGATAAGGGATGAAGAAGTAAGTGTCCATCCTCTAGGTGTTATGGGCCCTAGAGGATAACCCCATCTATGGATTGAATCTCATGCCAAAACATGAGGATCTTAAATAAGGTTAATCAATTCCACAAAATAGCACCTTTCACGAGATTTGGCCAATCTCATCCACTTGGGTGGTTGTCTGCAATAGTCTTAAATCTAAAAGTGGTATGATATGCCTATACTGATTTAAAAATATGATATTGATTCTTTGGGTGGTACAATTTTACTATGAACATGAAAGCACTTTTAGAATTAAAAATATTAAATTTAGAAGAAAAAAAGTACCCTGTAAAATTTGCTTGACTTGTTTTGAAGTACAACTAGGTGGGTAGACTTAGATTGTTACATATAGTATCTATAATGACCCAAAAACACACAAACAGAAAAATACAAAAATAGAAAAAGTTTTTTTACTAAGGAGAGAGATACATGAACCCTTCATGAACCCCTAACCCAACTAATATTTGCCTAAAGTTTCAATCCCCTAAGTTTTCCTAAAAGCTACATCTCACGAAGTACCCTAACACAAGTCCATCTGTGTAGGTGTATCATGTGTTACTGCAAATAAGCCCATCTATCCCATCACTCTTGATGAGCTAGACTTATCACCCTCAGTCCATCGAAGGTATACACGCATCTCCATACCATACACAAGTCATTATGTGTAGGTATGCTATGAGTATTGTGAGTTAAGCTATCCATATCATCTACACGATGAGCTATCTTAACTCAGATGTAGTCTCTCCACAACTTAGTCCTTTATCTCCCTAAGGGGGTCTCAATTCCCTTAGGTCTCCTATGTTCACCCTAAGGGGTTCTTAATTCCCTTAGGTCACCTATGTTCACCCTAAGGGGTTCTTAATTCCCTTAGGTCACCTCTGAGTTCACCCTAGAACTCTACTCTTGGATTTCTATTATTAAGCAACCAAACAAGAATACATCTAGATACTAAAACAACAAAGAGTAATCACTAAGCATCCATAAAATAAAGAAGGATTAACACTAAAAGAGAATGTCATCCACGAAAAGAGAATCAGTTACCTATTATAACCAAACATGGAAATAAAGTAAAAGTACCTTCTCTAAACCAATAAATAGTTATTGCATTAAATATTGCATGGTAAATTCTCCTTACTTTACAGAATATTACATTAACTGCATCAGGGATATCTCCCCACAATTCTAGTCTATTTGAGCATAAGTAAATCAACATAAAATATAAATTACCTATACTTTGTTTCCATTGAACTCCTTGCTTCTCCTTGCTTCCCATTGGTTCTTTGAGGGTAGTAGGGGATCAGGGTACTCATGGTTCAGGATAGGCATACCTCTAAATGCATCTATTCATTTACTTTACCAAATTGCAACTATACAAAATTCAATTAAGTTTCCAACCATCTAATGCATAGTGGATATTATAAAATATCCTTTACTTTTATCTTCACCTCTCAAGTTCCCTTAGAGAGCCATCCAACATGTACTACTTAGATCAAGGTCTAACTTTAATCAAATCCATTCATGTCTTAAAGCATTAAAGTCCCATACCTTTAACCTCTAAAACAATCCTTCATTCATTCCCTAAATCAAAGCCCCATAACTTCAATTCAAATAATAAATCTAACATCCTTTTAATTCACAATTCCAATCAAATCTAATATTATTTTAAAGCATTAAAGTCCCATACCTTTAACCTCTAAAACAATCCTTCATTCATTCCCTAAATCAAAGCCCCATAACTTCAATTCAAAGAATAAATCTAACATCCTTTTAATTCACAATTCCAATCAAATCTAATATTGTTTTAAAGCATTAAAGTCCCATACCTTTAACCTCTAAAAAAATCCTTCATTCATTCCCTAAATCAAAGCCCCATAACTTCAATTCAAATAATAAATCTAACATCCTTTTAATTCACAATTCCAATCAAATCTAATACTATTTTAAAGCATTAAAGTCCCATACCTTTAACCTCTAAAATAATCCTTCATTCATTTAAATCAAAGCCATAACTTCAATTCAAAGAATAAATTAAATCTTTTAATTCAAATTCAATAAAATAATATTTTTTAAATTAAAGTATATTTAATTAAAAATTTTTTTTAATAAGTAATTATTAATAATAAATTAAATCTTTTAATTAATTCATAAATTAATTGTTTTAAATTAAAGTCTCTTTAATTAAAAATCTTATTCATTTAAATAAATTAATTAATTAAAAATAATTTAAATTTTAATAAAGTCTACATCATAGACTTACTAATCAAATATTTTCAACCTTAATCTTAGATTCATAACCTCAATTAAATATTCACAACCTTATCTAAAGATTCACTACTTTAGTTAAAAATAACCCCTTCATGATCTTATTACACAAAAGGTCTTACTTTAATTAAAATCACATAAGGTAAATCTCATTAATTAAAGGTCACTTTAATTAAGATCTCATAAAATAATTCATAATAATCAAAGATCTTACTTTAATTAAAATCTCTTAAGATAATTCATATTAATCAAAGGTCTCTCTTTAATTAAAATCTCCTAAGATAATTCATATTAATCAAAGGTCTTATTTCAATTAAAATATCCTAAGATAATTCATATTAATCAAAGGTTTCTCTTTAATTAAAATATCTTAAGATAATTCATATTAATCAAAGGTTTCTCTTTAATTAAAATCTCTTAAGATAATTCATATTAATCAAAGGTTTCTCTTTAATTAAAATCTCTTAAGATAATTCATATTAATCAAAGGTTTCTCTTTAATTAAAATATCTTAAGATAATTCATATTAATCAAAGGTTTCTCTTTAATTAAAATCTCCTAAGATAATTCATATTAATCAAAGGTCTCATTTTAATTAAAATTACATAGGTAAACCTTACTAATCAAATATTCACAACCTTAGACTAATACGCCTTCATGGCGGATGCGAAACAACCTCTGTAGAAAGGTCAAAGGACTACCAAACTTAGAGTCCAAACAAGGTAAAACTAGGTGCTAGGCTTTCTTTTCTGCCGCCACTACCTATCCCAAAGGGACTGAGCTTACGTAGCAATGGAACTCCCACACAGATGTGGGTGGTTTCCCGTTACAAGCAGTGCTTCCCAAACATAACACTCCTACTTAACATAGGTGGTTTTCCCACTACAAGCGGTGCTTTTCAAACACAACACTCCTACTTAACATAGGTGGTTTTTCCACTACAAGTGGTGCTTTTCAAACATAACACTCCTACTTAACACAGGTGGTTTTTCCACTACAAGTGATGCTTTTCAAACATAGCACTTCTACTTAAAACATGGGTGGTTTTCCACTACAAGTGATGCTTTTCAAACACAATACTCCTACTTAAAATAGGTGGTTTTTCCACTACAAGCGATGCTTCAAATGCATGATGCTTTCCATTTAAAATAGGTGGTTTTTCCACTACAAGCAATGCTTTAAATACATGGTGCTTTCCAATACAAGCATCTAAACACATAATGCTTCACATACTTAGACGTAGGTGGTTTCCAAACCTTTCAAAGGGATTATCATGCTATAGGGGAGTATAACCAGGTTTCAATCTAAATCATTCATCATACAAATGCATGTATAAATGGATAAAGTTTTAAAACCCTCCAACCTTAATCCTCCTATAGAATGGAATCCGGTGGTGTCTTGGCTACCTCTCCCTTTGCTTGTTGCACGCTCCTATCTTTCCCGATCACCTGGTCTACGTCCTCCTCTATCTTCTGCCTTCTTCCTTCGTTTTTTCCTCCCTTGCACCTTACATGCTCCTTTGCTCTAGGTGGCCCATCCATCATCCCTCCTTGAATCCCGAGCCAACCTCGAGCCCCCCTTTCTTCAATGCTTCCATCCCTCATCCTCTTTTTCTCTAGTGGTAAATAGTTCTTTTACCCATAATTTCCATCTTTGGAAATTAATAGCCCCCTAGATTATTTACATAGATTGCACTATATAGGGGAAAGGGATATTTACATTATTAAAATGAAGAATGGTACCCTTTTTAATAAAATATCCTTTACATGATATTTTATCACCATTTAAAATATATTTCTTTTATTTAAAACAATTTCATAATTGCTCTTTCTTTAAAATAAAATATTTCTATTTATCTTAAATGGATTTTTCATTTATTTCACTTAATTAAAGTCTATTAATGAATTTACATTATCATTAAAATGAACTTCTTTAATTATTTTAAATGAACTCTCATTTATTAATTGAAATGAAGTTTACTAATGAGTTTAAATGAATCATATCATTATTTAATCAAAACCTCATTAATTAATTTAAATGAATCTTCATTTAGCATTTAAATTTAATTTACTTTCCTTCATAAAAATGATGCTCTATTATCACTTCAACATAACAATTTACTTTATGCATCCACATACATTTTGCAGTTGTTCTCCTATTGAAATTCCAACATTATGCTACCCAAGCCATGATGCAGTAGAGAGCAATCAAATTTATAAAACAACAAAGAGGGAATCTTTCCATCAACCCAATCACCTATCTCAGCCAAATATTTTATGATAGCTACTAGGCTATCAACTAAGGCTCAAGGTGATCAATCATCGATGATTATCCCTTCCAACAATGCATGCCTATATGAAGGTATCTATCCATGTTACCTTCGAGTACCTTAATCATCATTTCCCCTGATCTTAAGTACCCTCATTTCTGGTGGATGCTTCTACCTTCTCCACCTATGAGTGTACCTGATCCTGCACACTTGGCAATATGTTAGCGATAACATGCCCTTCTAAATCAACTAAACATCATATAGTTGGTTCAATTGTTCAAACTAAGTATCACCACATCATAGGTTAATACATTGTTTCTTTGTGCCATATAGTCTGCTAGGGAGGGTCATGACATCCTCCCCCGCTAGAATTAAACATCATCCTCGGTGTTTCCAGTTTCCTTTGTTTTTAATAGAAAGTAAAAATTATTACATCATATAGCTTCAAACAAAAAGGGAAATTTTTTTCGCATAACCTCCACTTTCTCCCAAGTGGCATTTTTCTTAGAGAACTGGTCCCACTGGACCTTACATTGTTTGAGAGTCTGATTTCATAGAGACTTAGAATGAAACTCAAGAATATTCATCGGTAGTACTTCAATGGCCTTCGGATTTACCATCTGCAAATTAGAAACATCCCACACATGTTCAGGGTCAACAACATATTTCCTAAGCAAGGATATGTGGAAGGTGTCATGGATTTTGGATAGATTAGGTGGTAATGCAAGTCGGTATGCAACCAGACTGATATTTTCCATGATCTCAAAGGGCCCCACAAAATGTGGATCCAACTTCATGGATTTGATAGCACTCTTCTTTGGCTTAACCCTTAAGAACACCTTATCTCCAATAGAATACTCTCTTGGAGTCCTTTTTAGATCTGCATAACTCTTCTACCTATCTGCACTTCTTTAAGCCTTTGCCTAATTTCCTTTAGCTGATCTTCCATCACCCTGACCATTTTTGGCCCAATCACAACTCGGTCTTCTAGGTTATCCCAAGACAATGGTGTTCTACACTTTCACCCATACAAGGCATCGAAAGGTGCCATTCCTAGCGAGGAGTGATGTCCATTATTGTAGGCAAACTCTACCAAAGGTAGACAATCTTCCCAATGAGACTTGTGATCCATGTAGTACATGCGGAGCATGTCTTCCAGAACTTGGTTTACCCACTCTGTTTGGCCATCTATTTTAGGGTGGTATGCTGAACTCATATTCAGTTTCGTACCAACTGCACTATGAAGGGATTTCCAAAATTCAGAAGTGAATTTGGAGTCTCTATCTGAGATAATTACCTCAAGAAATCCATGCAATCGGAATACCTCTTTGATGAATCTGCTAGCCACCACCTGAGCATCATCCTTGGTATTCCTCGATATGAAATGGGTAACCTTAGTCAATTTTTTGACCACTACAAATATGGCATCATGTTGGTACCGAGTCTTGGGTAAACCCACTATAAAATCCATGGATATAACCTACCATTTTTGCATAGGTATATCATGCAGATATAGTTTTCCTATAGGATGTTGGCATTCTGCCTTAACTTTCTGACATTCGAGGCATCGAGCAACAAAATCCGTGATGTCCTTCTTCATTCCTACCCAAAAGAAGGTTCTTTTCATGTTTTCTCACATTTTGGCTCCTCCCGAATGAGCATAATAAGGAGATCTATGGGCTTCTTGCATTATCAAGTTCCTTAAATCACCCATATTTGGTATGATGACCCTTCCCTTATAACACATAAAGTCATATTTCACACTAAATTCCTTATTTCCTTCAGGATATCTATTCATCTTAACTCGAATTTCTTGGCAATACTCATCCTGAGATTGCTTCTGTCTCACTCGATCCATCAGGTCCATGTGAATTTTAGTTATGGTTGCTATATATTTTCTTCTACTCAAAGCATCAACTACTTTATTCTCTTTTCCTTTTATGTACTCAATCTCAAAATCATACTCAATGAGAAATTCCACCCATCTTCTCTATCTCGCATTGAGTATTGGTTGGGTGAATATGTACCATAAACTTTGATGGTCGGTCTTTAATTCAAAGGGTCTTCCCACCAAGTAGTGGTACCAAACCTTTAAAGCATGCACCACTGTAGCTAGCTCTAAATCATGCATAGCATAATTAACTTCATGCTTTTTGAGCTTCCTTGAAGTATATGCCACTACTGACTCCTCTTGTGAGAGTACCCCTCCCAACCCATCTATTGAGGCATCAATGCACACTAAAAAGTCCCCTTGTGGATCAAGAACCTTTAGTATTGGTGTAGTAGTAAGCTTATGCTTTAGTAGTGCAAAGGTAGCCTCACACTTTTCTGACCACTTGAATTCCTTTCCCTTCTTCTGAAGGTTAGTTATGGGTCCAACAATCTTGGAGTAATCCTTTATATAACATCTATAGTAGCCCGTTAACCCCATGAAGCTTCGCACTTCAGTCACATTAGTAGGGGGTGGCCAATTCAGGATAGCCTCTATCTTCTCTGGATCCACAACAATTCCCTTTGCTGATATGACGTGTCCAAGATATCGTACCTCTAGAACATAGAATTCACTCTTAGCTAGATTTCCATAAAGTTGATTTTTCCTTAGCAATTCTAACATGATCCTAAGATGTTTATCGTGCTCTTCTCTATCTCGAGAGTATATAAGGATATCATCTAGGAATACCAAGACAAACTAGTCCAAATACCTTTGGAACACACTGTTCATTAAGTTCATGAAAGCATCTGGGGCATTAGTCAGTCCAAAGGGTAGAACCGTAAACTCATAATGCCCATACCTAGTCTTAAATGTCATCTTGTGAGTGTCTTCCTCATGAATTCTTAACTGGTGATACCCTGATCTTAGATCGATCTTAGTAAACACCTTGGCATCCTTTAGTTGATCAAATAAATCTTCAATCCTAGGTAAAGGATACCGATTCTTGATTGTAGCCTTATTTAGCATCCTGTAATCAATACACAATCTTAATGAACCATCCTTCTTTTTCATGAAAAAATCGATGCACCCCATGGTGACACACTTGGTTTTATCAAACCCTTCTCTAATAATCCCTGCAATTGAACCTTCAGTTCTTGCATTTCAATAGGATTCATCCTATACGGGGATCTATGAATAGGCTCGACTCCTATCATAAGTTCAATTGTGAAGTCAAATTCCCATACAGGAGGCAGCCTAGGTAGGTCCTCTAGAAATACATCCTAAAAATCCTATAAAATCAGATGTTGTCTTAGTATTTCTCCTTTCTCATAGTCTTCCACTTCATTAAGTTTTACTACATACACTATTCCTCCTCTCTTTAGGGTCTTTTTCAATTGCATAGTGGACAACATCTGAGGTTCAAACACCCCTTGTTTGCTATGAATTCTTAGTCTCCTCCCACCTTCTTCTAAATACTCAATCCATCGGTCTTGAAAATTGACTAAGGCTTTATGAGCCTGTAGCCAATCCATCCCTAGGACCACATCAAAGGCATGTAGGGGAGCTACATATAAACAACATTCCGTAGTCCCCTTAGATAGAGTGATTTCTGCCATAGGATAACACTAGTTCACCGAGTAGATCTACCCAGAACCGTACTCAACCTTCCACCCTTGAGCCAAATATCCAGGCCTTTCCAACATAGTCCTTGCTAGACTAGATGAAATAAAACTATCAATGGCCCCACTATCTATCAAAATGTTTACTTGCTTATTAAAAACCTTACCTTTCACAAGTAATGGGGTGGCTTGTCCCTCTAGCTTCTGCTTCCCGATTGTGGCATAGATCCGATGTTTCATTTCCTTCCCTTTTGCATTAGTTGTGCTAGTCCCTGCTCGATATGGACATTGATTATAGTAATGAGGTCCCCAACAATTGTAGCACCCTTCCTTGGGTCCTTGCTATTTTTTAGGTTTTTAATTCCCGATTTTAACTACTAGAGTTGGAGCTTGCAACTTCTATGGTTGAGGTTTCATATTATTGGGTTTGTTATCCTTCCTATGAAATTTCTTCTTGAACTTCTTCTAATTTCCATTAGGTTTCTTCTCAAGATTTTGGGGGTTCTTAGCCTTTCGATCTTGATCAGCCTCCCATTTTACAAACCCAACACTATTCCTCTTCTTTAGCTCCTACCGAGCTTGCTTGGGTAGGGTGTCATATTTATAATAGAAGTGTGACTCTACTTTCTTTGCTAGGTCATATACCTTTTGCAATGATTTAGGCTCCTACATGTCTACATCATGCTTTAACCTAGACTCCAATCCAAGAGTGAACTTGTGAACCCACATTTTCTCATTATAAATAGGTACATATTTAAACAATCTTACCAACTTCTTATAGTACACCTCTACTATGTTGGTTCCTTGTTTTAGACTAGCAAATTCCTCAAACTTTAAGGTATAGAAATGCTCTGTTAGGAATCTCTTCTTAAATATGTTTATAAATTCTTCCCATGGAGTGTCAATAGGTTCAATCTTAGTTTCCTCATAGTGGGTTTCCCACCATTCCAGAGCAGCCCCTTCCAGGTTAATCATAGCCCAAAGTGTTCGAGTTCTTGATGAGTAGCCTTTTACCATAAAGTGAACCTCTACTTCTCTCAGCCATGCTTTCACTGCATCCCCATCACCCTCCCCATAAAACTTGGAGATACTAATATTTTTCATGTCCCTAGCTATTTCCTTTTTTGCTAAGGCTCTGGCTTGCACTTGTTCTACAGTTAGTCCACTATCTAGACCAATATCTGAGCCTCAAACTTGTGAATTCTGGTTTATAGTTATTTCCAATAATTGTCTTATCTGATCCTGCATAGCAATGATCATAGCGGTGAGGTCTTCTACCTCCCTATTGGGGCTTATTGGTCCCCCATCTTGGTTTTCTTCTTCGACATTACTTTGTCAAGTTTTTCTAGGTGTAGGCCTCCCTCTTTTGGTCTTAGGTGGCATCTTAACTTGGTTCCATCCAAGAAAGAAGATTAGATTATAGTTTCATCTTAAGTTGTATCTCTAATTCAAGCCATAATACAGAGTTCTCTTGCTAGATGCATTAACAATCTAACTAGGGTAATATCCCAGGCTAGGATGTGTCATTGATACTGAAGCCCATACTAAGGTATCCTAACATCCACTCTACCTTGGGGTTAATTCCCATCAGATTCTAGCAAATAGGGTATTCTAGATCATCCCAGCTTTAGCCTTTACCTTAAGCAAGCCTTCATTGGAGACATCTAATTCCCTTTAGCACACATAGAAGCTCTATACCCTCGTACCTAGAGCTCTGATACCAAATGTAATGACCCAAAAACACACAAACAAAAAAATACAAAAATAGAAAAAGTTTTTTTTTTACTAAGGAGAGAGATACATGAACCCTTCATGAACCCCTAACCCAACTAATATTTACCTAAAGTTTCAATCCCCTAAGTTTTCCTGAAAGCTACATCTCATGAAGTACCCTAACACAAGTCCATCTGTGTAGGCGTATCATGTGTTACTACAAATAAGCCCATCTATCCCATCACTCTTGATGAGCTAGACTTATCACCCTCAGTCCATCAAAGGTATACACGCATCTCCATACCATACACAAGTCATTATGTGTAGGTATGCTATGAGTATTATGAGTTAAGCTATCCATATCATCTACACGATGAGCTATCTTAACTCAGATGTAGTCTCTCCACAACTTAGTCCTTTATCTCCCTAAGGGGGTCTCAATTCCCTTAGGTCTCCTATGTTCACCCTAATGGGTTCTTAATTCCCTTAGGTCACCTATGTTCACCCTAAGGGGTTCTTAATTCCCTTAGGTCACCTCTGAGTTCACCCTAGAACTCTACTCTTGGATTTCTATTATTAAGCAACCAAACAAGAATACATCTAGATACTAAAACAACAAAGAGTAATCACTAAGCATCCAGAAAATAAAGAAGGATTAACACTAAAAGAGAATGTCATCCATGAAAAGAGAATCAGTTACCTATTATAACCAAACATGGAAATAAAGTAAAAGTACCTTCTCTAAACCAATAAATAGTTATTGCATTAAATATTGCATGGTAAATTCTCCTTACTTTACAAAATATTACATTAACTGCATTAGGGATATCTCCCCACAATTCTAGTCTATTTGAGCATAAGTAAATCAACATAAAATATAAATTACCTATACTTTGTTTCCATTGAACTCCTTGCTTCTCCTTGCTTCCCATTGGTTCTTTGAGGGTAGTAGGGGATCAGGGTACTCATGGTTCAGGATAGGCATACCTCTAAATGCATCTATTCATTTACTTTACCAAATTGCAACTATACAAAATTCAATTAAGTTTCCAACCATCTAATGCATAGTGGATATTATAAAATATCCTTTACTTTTATCTTCACCTCTCAAGTTCCCTTAGAGAGCCATCCAACATGTACTACTTAGATCAAGGTCTAACTTTAATCAAATCCATTCATGTCTTAAAGCATTAAAGTCCCATACCTTTAACCTCTAAAACAATCCTTCATTCATTCCCTAAATCAAAGCCCCATAACTTCAATTCAAAGAATAAATCTAACATCCTTTTAATTCACAATTCCAATCAAATATAATATTGTTTTAAAGCATTAAATTCCCATACCTTTAACCTCTAAAATAATCCTTCATTCATTCCCTAAATCAAAGCCCCATAACTTCAATTCAAAGAATAAATCTAACATCCTTTTAATTCATAATTCTAATCAAATATAATATTGTTTTAAAGAATTAAAGTCCCATACCTTTAACCTCTAAAAAATCCTTCATTCATTCCCTAAATCAAAGCCCCATAACTTCAATTCAAATAATAAATCTAACATCCTTTTAATTCACAATTCCAATCAAATCTAATATTGTTTTAAAGCATTAAAGTCCCATACCTTTAACCTCTAAAACAATCCTTCATTCATTCCCTAAATCAAAGCCCCATAACTTCAATTCAAAGAATAAATCTAACATCCTTTTAATAAAGTCTACATCATAGACTTACTAATCAAATATTTTCAACCTTAATCTTAGATTCATAACCTCAATTAAAGATTCACAACCTTATCTAAAGATTCACCACTTTAGTTAAAAATAACCCCTTCATGATCTTATTACACAAAAGGTCTTACTTTAATTAAAACCACATAAGGTAAATCTCATTAATTAAAGGTCACTTTAATTAAGATCTCATAAAATAATTCATAATAATCAAAGATCTTACTTTAATTAAAATCTCTTAAGATAATTCATATTAATCAAAGGTCTCTCTTTAATTAAAATCTCTTAAGATAATTCATATTAATCAAAGGTCTCATTTCAATTAAAATATCCTAAGATAATTCATATTAATCAAAGGTTTCTCTTTAATTAAAATCTCTTAAGATAATTCATATTAATCAAAGGTTTCTCTTTAATTAAAATATCTTAAGATAATTCATATTAATCAAAGGTTTCTCTTTAATTAAAATCTCCTAAGATAATTCATATTAATCAAAGGTTTCTCTTTAATTAAAATCTCCTAAGATAATTCATATTAATCAAAGGTTTCATTTCAATTAAAATTACATAGGTAAACCTTACTAATCAAATATTCACAACCTTAGACTAATACGCCTTCATGGCGGATGTGAAACAACCTCTGTAGAAAGGTCAAAGGACTACCAAACTTAGAGTCCAAACAAGGTAAAACCAGGTGCTAGGCTTTCTTTTCTACCACCACTACCTATCCCAAAGGGACTGATATTATGTAGCAATGGAACTCCCACATAGATGTGGGTGGTTTCCCATTACAAGTAGTGCTTCCCAAACACAACACTCCTACTTAACATAGGTGGTTTTCCCACTACAAGCGATGCTTCTCAAACACATCACTCCTACTTAACATAGGTGGTTTTTCCACTACAAGTAACACTTCTCAAACACAACACTCCTACTTAACATAGGTGGTTTTTCCACTACAAGCGATGCTTTTCAAACACAACACTCCTACTTAACACAGGTGGTTTTTCCACTACAAGCGATGCTTTTCAAACACAATGCTCCTACTTAAAATAGGTGGTTTTTCCACTACAAGCAACACTTCAAATGCATGATGCTTTCCATTTAAAATATGTGGTTTTCCCACGACAAGCGTGCCTCAAATACACGGTGCTTTCCAATACAAGCATCTAAACACATAGTGCTTCACACTACAAGCATCTAAACATGTTGGTCACGAATCTGCCACAGGAAAGGATTTTAAAATAAATGCACCCTAGACCCGGCCAACATTGAAAGGTTGAGAGAAAGAAATGTCTCCCAGACCAATCTCCAGAGAGGTCTGGTTCCCTTACTAAATCTAAGCTTGATTTTAGACTAAAGTTGCAGGGAAAGGAATTGGAAATATGCAGAAAGAAATGAGAAATTACAGAAAGATATGGGAAATATAGCCACAGGCCAAATTCGTCAGATCGGGAAAGATTAGCAGCAGATAACTTTAAGCACACTAACAACATATAACAGAAGACAACGACGTAATTCACTTACAACCTTGCACAGATAACCTTCAAAATCACATTCCAGAACTCACTTCCTCACTAGCAATATTTAAACTCAGATGCAGAATTCAAATTAAGCAACAGATAAGAAATACGAGCGTAAATGAGGAATGCGTAAGATAGAAGGGAAAACACATAGAAAGTTGCTTGCAAAACTAGAGGCCAAATATCTTTCATTCATGCAAAGAACTTGAAAAGCTTTTCAGCAAAAGTCTCTCTCTCGATCCCTCTTTCTGAGATATACATTGATATTTATAGAGGTCTTGCCTCTTTGTAGCATTTAAAACATGAAACGGACCTCCTCGAGATCTACAAAATGTGCAGCAGCAATAAGGAAATGATCCCCTTAAACCAGCCTCGGAGAAACCAAAAATTAAATGAAACAAGGAACCGGTCGTCTTCATTAAATGGTCATCCTCGGAGCATGCTAGGACCATTAGAAAATCATGAACATAAGCTTTGAATAATGGAGGCATCTTCAATTCTAGTGGCTTCGAAAACTATAGGCCTGAGCACGTTGTTCTACCTTGCACACATTGGAAAGCAGCAAAACATTCAATTCTGGAGTGCTTTTAATCCTTGGAAATCGTAATGCTTCATCGGGCCGTTTGAACTGCTTTCTAGCGTGAAACTGTGATAGGTCACGAAAACGTGACATGTCATGAAATCGTGACATATTTCTCTTCCATACGCTTTTGCCATTTTGGATCACGAAAATCAACCATGTCACGAAATCGCGACGTATTCGGCTCTTTGTTCTCCTTTTTCACCTGAGGTCACGAAAACGTGACGCGTCGTGAAATCATGACGTTCCTTACTATTCTGCTCCTTCTCTGCCTTGTTCTCATGAAACTATGACCTATCACGAAATCATGACGTTCTTTCCTCATATTGTCCTTGCACTGTTTCAAACCACGAAAACGCGACAAGTCACGATTTCGCTACATCTTTCTCTCTTCGGCTTTATCTTCCTGATACGTCATGAAATCGTGACATTCTCCTTTGTTGGGACTTCTTTCCTCAACATGTAGCGAAATCGCAACATGTTCTTTCATCTACCTTCTTCACTCCTCCAAGTCACGAAAACGTCACCATGTCACGAAATCGCGACAATTCTCCTGCTTCTGTGTCTTTCTTCTGTCCACCTGCGAAACGGCACCATGTCATGAAATCGTGACAATTTTCTCTTCCTTGGCCTTCATCCTCTTGAGAGTAGCAAAAATGGAACATGTCACGAAATCGTGACGTTCCGTACCATTTTGTTCTTTCTGAGCTTTCACATCACGAAAACAAGACATGTCACGAAATCGTGACATTTCTTGTCTATTTAGCTTTTCTCCACAATATGTCATGAAATCGCGACGTTTCCTTGCTTCCTCTACTGTTGTTGCTTTCTATCATGAAATCATGATGTCTTCCTCTTGCTTGGTCTCATCTTCAAAAATGTCACGAAATCGCGACGCCTTTCATGCCTTAAGCTTTTTCTTCAACTTGACCGCGATAATGCGACATGTCGCGATATCGCGACGTTTTTACATTCTAGCCCTTGTTCATTTTTCTGTCACGAAATCGTGACATGATTCATTGTCATTGCCCTTTGCTCAATTATGTCACGATTTCACGACAATTTCTAACATTCTGCTCCATGGCCATCGCAAGTCATGAAAACGCGACATGTCACGATTTCGCTACAATTTCACTGCTCTGCCTCCGTTGACCACTTTGACCATGATTTTGGAACACGTCGCGATATCACGACATTTTTTGACTTTGGCTTCTCTCTCCTCAAAAGACCCGCGATAACGCGACATGTCGCGATATCGCGACGATTTTTAACCCGTGCTCTCCATGCTATTTTCGGTCGCGATATCGCGACAGTCTTCGGACTTAGCTATTTTGGCATCAAAACTCGTAGAGAAACACAGAGGAATGAGAACTTTAACAATTAATGCATGAATAATCATGAATCAAAACAATGTGGCAAAAATGCCAACATTCTTGGCGGCTCACGGGGTATACAGTTCTGCTGTATGCACGAATCCTAGGCCTGAATCCATTGGGCAACAGAGTCAAGAAAAACATGAGAAGCAGGAAAGGAAGTGCTGACTGATAGGAAACATCTCTGTAGACTGCTGCAACAACTCTTGCTGACTTACTGAAAACTCAAATAAATCTGTATTTGGCTTAGCTCACCAAGTGCTGTAAAAGGATCTTCATGACAGTGATGAAAGCACTAGGGTTGCAAAATGGAAATGAATGGAATGAGCGGAGTGAGGACTATGGAATGGAAATAGTAAAGGATGGAATGGTGGGAATGGAAGGAGTGAAGCGGTAGAGATACAACAGTGGAAGAGGAGCTACTGTGTTACTGACTGCAGTAATGAAACAAAAATGGATAATGAAATGAAGGTAAATGAGAGTGGAAAATGCGGTATGAATTGCAGATAAATGCTGAAAAGAAAACAAGGATTAGAAGAAAAGGGAAAGAAAGAAGCGGGAATGTTAGAGGGGGAAAAAGAAACAATAGTAGTGGCTTAATTACAGATGATAGAAGAAAGAATGAGTGAGGAAGGGAATGAAAAGAAGGAAGGGGAAGGAAGAAATTGACAAAAGCCACTAGCTATTGGGAAGGAAGAGAGAAAAAAGAAAGAAATAAACGTACCTGCGGGCTCGCATGCAAAAAGAGCCGAAGTTGACAGAGGAAATTCAACAAATCTTTTTTTTTTCTTTTTCTGTTTCTCTTTTTTTTTGTCCTTTTTTTTTTTTACAAAAGCAAAATAACTGTACAAGGTAATACTGGACCCATACTTCATGGAGTGTAGGCTTTCAGATGAAAGTCGTTCACTGAAATAGGAAGTGGGCTACCATCCAACTCTTCCAGATGAAACGAATTTGCTGCACTAGCACTGACAATGCGAAATGGTCCCTCCCATAGAGCATCAAACTTCTTGTGCATTCCTGGCTTGGCTTTCTTTTCATTCCATTTCAGGACCAAATCACCCACCTTAAGTGGTCGATCAACGGAATTTTTATGGAACCATTTTGAAATAACCTGTGTATGCTTAGAAAATTCCTCATAGGCCAAAGAACGTTGCTCTTCCAACTACAACAACTGAGCCAACCGCATATCCATAGGATCTATATCTGCTTCATCATCTTGAAATCCCTACAACTATTGCAAAACTGGTAATTCTAGATGAACAGGCAACCTTGCCTCTTTTCCATATACCAGGGCATATGGTGAAGTCTTGATAGACTTCTTGATCGAAATCCTATCTGCCCATAAGGCTTGATTTAGCAGAAGGTGCCATGATCTCTTGTTATCTCCCAGGGATCTCTTCAAAATCCATAGCAAGTTCTTGTTTGTGGACTCTACCAAGCCATTCCCCTGAGGGTAATAGTTAGAGGATGTCTTCAGGAAAACACCATACTTGTTTGCAAATTCTGCTAGCTCAGCTCCAATGAATGGAGTTCCGTTATCTGTGATAATAGCATCAGGAATGCCAAAACGTGTGATCAACCCTTCGATGAAAGAGATCACCACATCTTGATTTGCAACCTTGGTTGGAATAGCCTCAGACCATCTCATGAAATAATCTATAGCTGTCAAGATATACTTGTGTCCAGCTGAAGAATTCGGATCAATGATCCCAATAAAGTCCAATCCCCACTGCTGGAAAGGTGCTTCAACCTGAATTGGATGCAGGGGCAATGATGCATTTCTAACCCTTCTTGTATACCTCTAACATCTGTCACATGCTTGAGCAATCCTGAAAGCATCTATGAACAAAGTTGGCCAATAGTAACCAGCCCAAATAATTTTCAAAGCCATTGGTCTACCTGCATAGTGTCCTCCTGATATGCCAGAATGAAACTCCTCCAGGAGTCTAGCCTTCTCTGATTCCTTGACACACCTTAAAAGAACGCCATCGATATTCTTGAAAAACAATCCTTCGGGCAGCAACACATACTTGAGAGCTTGCAGGCGAAACCTTCTCCGTTGTGAGGCATCTAACTATGAAGGGCATCTTCCAGTTGTGAAATAGTTAATCAGGTCCTCAGCCCAATCTTGTCCTTGTACTAAGAGGTTCACCAGATTCCTATCTTCAGCAAGATCATCTGCTTGATAATCAACTATCCCAGATGCTGTGAGTCTTTGCTAAGTGTCAGCATAAGGCCTTACCCCGCACTCGACTTGGTCGGATGAATCTCAACATCAAATTCTTGAATTTTGGTGACCCAACCAATGCGTTTATCACCCATCTCACCCTGAATGATGAAATTCCTTACATCTGGATGTATAACATAGACGACTGTCTTACTCTGAGATATAAAATGCTTGAATTTCTTAAGAGACTTCATGACAGCATATACCTATTTTTCAATGAAATTATATCTTGCCTCATGAGGTAAGATAACCTGACTAAGGAAAGCAATGGGCCTTTCATTCCCATCATCTCCTTTCTGTGTGAGTACTGCGGCATAGCTCTCATCTTCTCCAATTGCATACAGAATGAAATCTTTTGAATAATCAGGATTAATTAATACAGGAGCCTATGCTATTCTGTCCTTAATCTCCTGGAATGCCTCCTTCCTCTGAGTCGTCCACTTAAATTCTGCGTCCTTCTTCAACAACTCAGTCATGGGCTTTACGACCTGGGCAAAGTCAGAAATGAACTTCCTGATAAAATTAATCTGCCCGAAGAAAGACTGCAGCTCTTTCTTATTGGCAGGGAGCGACAGTTTCTTCAATGCTTCGACTCGAGATGGATCAATTGCCAAACCATATTCTGAAATAACATGCCCCAAGAGTTTACCTTCCTTCACTGCAAAAACTGACTTCTTTGGATTAATGGAAATACCAAACTCTCTACATTTTCCAAAGATTTGCCTCAGATGAGAACAGTGATCCTCCCGTTTATGTGAAAAGATAGTCATATCATCAAGATAAATGACAATAATCTTGTTCAAAAGCTCCTCGAATGCAATGTCCATGGCTCTCTGGAATGTGGCCCCAACATTGGACAATCCGAAAGGCATGCGCTGATAAGCAAAAGTGCCCCACTTGGTTGTGAATGCAGTTTTGTACTGGTCCTCATCTCTAACCCAAATCTGGTTATATCCAGAGAAACCATCTAGCAGTGAGAAACGCTGAGCCCCAACAACAACATGAAGTATCTGATCAATGCGAGGCAAGGGGTAGTGATCTTTCAGAGATGCACGGTTCAAGTTTCAAAAATCTACACACAGTCGTATGTCTCCATTTTTCTTTCGAACCGAAACCAGATTAGCGACCCAAGTCGAGTGCTTAACTGGATATATAATCTTGGCCTGCAACATTTTCACAAGTTCGGCCCTCATGAGAGTCTCAATATTTGGATTCACTGGTCGCTGCTTTTGCTTGAAGGGTTTGACTCCTTCCTCCAACTCAATAGTATGTTGAATAATCTGTTTATCATATCCCCTCAAATCCTCGTAAGTCCAGGCCACAATATCAAAAAATTCTTGACACAATTGCCTAATCTCTTGCAATTCATCAGGAGTAGAATCAGTCCCAATCTTAATGACCTTGTTGGGTTCCAACTGCAGCTCCATATACTCCTTCTTATCGATCTCAATCCGATGTTTCTTGGACCGATCATGCTGATCAAACAAACTTTCTAGAGTGATAAGACCTTTCGAAATATGATTATTCCGTAACTGAATCAGACCATCGGTTTCTTCATGCTCCAAGGTTCTTCCTTTGATAGTGGCAGCTTCTTGAATCAAAAAGTTAACAATTTGCTCATCACTCTCGAAGACTTGCCAGAAAGTTTCTTTGTCTGGGACACTAGGTCTGTACACCATTCTTACAGTCTTTGGTTTCTTTACTACCTGCTCAATGGGAGAAAAATTTGCTCCAAGAGATGCTAGAAGATCAGCATGCTTATTCAGCTCTCGTGAAATGGCTTGAATACTCAGAGCTGTGAAAGACTCAAACAGGTCCCAAACTTGATTGCGGTATGCTTTGAGATAATGTTGCTTGGACACACACCTGTTTGTTACTTGGTTTACAATCAACTCAGAATCACCAAAAATCTGCAACTGTTCAATTCCCAATTTTCTTGCCTTTTTCAAGCCTAGGCATAATGCTTCGTACTCGATGGCATTGTTAGTACAATTCCAAGTGAGACGGTATGAATATGTTCTTTGTAAACCAGAGGGAGAAATCAGAACAATACCTGCTCCTGCACCATTTTTGCATCTTGCCCCATCAAAATACAACTTCCATAATTGATCGGGGATAGAGCTCTGATCATCTTGGTTAAGGAGTACCTGCATTGCGCCATCCTCGGGCTTTGTGATAGAATAACAACCGATTTTAGTCTCCAGCATAGCATTGAAATCAAGCATGGAAAACCCGTCTTCCAATTGAAGCTCATCCAAAACCTCATCCACCAGATCAGGACCTTCTAACTCTTCGGTAAGCATGTTGACAGACTGCATGGTCTTTCCTGCTTCATCCAACCTCTCAATATGAAAAGAGGAAGGTTTTTCATTATGAATTCGGATTCTCTTTCCTTTAAAAGGGATCTCCAAGTGGGAATAATCTAGTGAAAGATAGCCCCCCAACTTTGCAATAAATTCTCTTGATAAGCACATACTGAAATACGGTTCTAGATCAACCACAACTATCTCCTGAATGACTGTAATCTGAGGCATACTGTGTAAAATAATCGGGACATCCTTGATTACCCCCACCATTTTCATAGGAGTACCATCTAACTGCAAGACTCTAGGGCTACTTCATGTGTATTCCATACCCATAACTTCGCAAACTGCCTTTGGCATGACAGTTGTAGCGGCACCGAAATCAATCATGCAGTTATGCACGATCCAACCCTCCATTTGAAGTGACAGATAAAATGGGGGTGGTCTATTCTTACCAATGATTGAAGTGGTTAATGCTTGAGCATAAATTGTCTGGGTAGGGCTCTTCTCATTATCCTTCATAGATTTCAAAGATTCTTGTAATAAATCTACTTGTCCAGGCAATTGTAATGCATCATAAAGACTAACCTTTGCTGGGATCTTCTTCAATTCTTCAACAATGTTGTATGCAACTACAGCAGATTCCTTCTTTTCAATGGGGGGATCATATCTGCTCCGATACTGCTGAGTGGCTTCTACTCTCAACCTTTTGGTCAATGATGGGTACTTCAACTTTTCTCTTGCTTGTTCCTCTGCTTCCGATCTTGCCTGTGTAGCTGCAACTTTTTCTTGTACTCTGTGTGGAACATGATCTTTTGGTAAAATAGGTGCATCTAGCTTTGATACTGGCATAGGATTTTTCACTTGTTTTCTCAAATCAGTTGGCACTTTTAATGGCTCTAGCTCAGCAGGATCTACTGTGACAGGCTTCTTTCCAGTCCTTGTGAGAACTGAAACTTGTTCTTCGGATGGAACCATTAAGCTATGACCTATCTCAGAGATCATGTTGACTTGCCCTCCCGAAGAACTAGCGGCCAAGGTCTGCACATAATTCAAATGAACCATGCAAGTATCTTCACCATGTGGATCATTACATGTTGAACACCAATATGTTCTTTCTGCATCTTCATTTGCCAAAACAGTCAAGTTCTTCTCGGGTGCTTTGCTTGTTGAAGCAGCTTGTTCTCTAGTAATCGACGGAGGCTGAAATCTCCTAGGCTGGAAATCTCGCTCAGCTTGCTTCCTTTCAATAAGTGTGATCTTATTGCCCATTGCTCTTATTGCAGAATTAGCATATTTTACCTCTTGCAAGAGTGTTGTATAAGGATCAGGATTTACAGGCGTAGGAGGTGCTGGTAAGGGCAAAGGTGCTGGCGGCTGGTAATGCTGGAAATGAAGTGGAAGCGAGGAATGGCAGAATGCTGGGTGCAGGCAACTAGGGATTTGCTGAAGTAGGGAGCTGAGGAACTGGGATGGGTGCAATCTGAGGTGCACTGGAGCTCCATGATGGAACAGGATACATAGAAGACATAGATTGCGAAAATGAACTAGGATATAAATGCTGTGGAATATCAGGTAAAATGGGCATTGCTACCTTTGGAGGAAGCCTACCGATTGCAATCAAGTCTGCCTCCGCCTTTTGTGCTTGTTCGAACAGTTTCGGAAGGTCATCACATTGGACTGCCTGATCGCCAAGCCAATGTCTGTGTTGAACGCTCGAAGATAGTAGAAGGTAGCTTGCTCAGGGGTAGGGCGAAGACCTTCAAGCACTCGCTGCCACCTTCTGGTAAATCGAACATTGAAATCTGCTATCGCCTCTTGCGGGTGCCTCTGAATTGCGTTAAACTGATGCAACAAAGAAAATGGATCAGCCTGTTCATGAAAATTCTTAACTAACAGTTCTCCTAGTTGATCCCATGATGCAATAGTGCCTGGTTGCAGAGATCGGTACCAATACATCAATTTTCCTCTCAAGGATAGTACTAATAACTTCACCATCACATCTTCATCTGTTATATCATGAATGGCTGCCAAAGAAGCTATATCATGAATATGTTCATATGCCATCTTACCAGTACCATCATAGGTTGGCAAGGCTTTCAAAGCAGCCTGAGGAACTGGATTTTGAGCCTACAAATTCAAGGCTCCTGAACCATTCCATGCTGAAAACTGCCTGGGTTGAGGATACTGGGCCATTGGGACTAGTGGATGTGTCTGAGAAGATGGAAAACTAGCAACAATACCAGGGATGTTTGTGGATATGGCAGATGATGCGAGCGATGGGGAAACCAACCTAGAGTGTTCACCTCTTTTTGTGTTGTCAAGTTCAAAAAACTCAACAAGATTTTCAACTTTTTTGGACTTCGATCTCGTGATCATGAAGTACAACTTTCACTGTATCCACGTTCAGAGATTTTTGGGTACTGCAGAGTCACCAAATGTTCTAACTATACGGCATGAAGGCGAACATTAAACCCTCAATACTATGGGATCTTTCTGAGATAGAAATAGTCTGTCCCATCGGGCATGCCAAAAATTGTTGGTCACGAATCTGCCATAGGAAAGGATTTTAAAATAAATGCACCCTAGACCCGGCCAACATTGAAAGGCTGAGAGAAAGAAATGTCTCCCAGACCAATCTCCAGAGAGGGCTGGTTCCCTTACTAAATCTAAGCTTGATTTCAGACTAAAGTTGCAGGAAAGGAATTGGAAATATGCAGAAAGAAATGAGAAATTACAGAAAGAGATGGGAAATATAGCCACAGGCCAAATTCGTCAGATCGGGAAAGATTAGCAACAGATAACTTTAAGCACACTAACAACATATAACAGAAGACAACGACGTAATTCACTTACAACCTTGCATAGATAACCTTCAAAATCACATTCCAGAACTCACTTCCTCACTAGCAATATTTAAACTCAGATGCAGAATTCAAATTAAGCAGCAGATAAGAAATACGAGCGTAAATGAGGAATGCATAAGATAGAAGGGAAAACACACAGAAAGTTGCTTGCAAAACCAGAGGCCAAATATCTTTCATTCATGCAAAGAACTTGAAAAGCTTCTCAGCAAAAGTCTCTCTCTCGATCTCTCTTTCTGAGATATACATTGATATTTATAGAGGTCTTGCCTCTTTGTAGCATTTAAAACATGAAACGGACCTCCTCGAGATCTACAAAATGTGCAACAGCAATAAGGAAATGATCCCCTTAAACCAGCCTCGAAGAAACCAAAAATTAAATGAAACAAGGAACCGGTCGTCTTCATTAAATGGTCATCCTCGGAGCATGCTAGAACCGTTAGAAAATCATGAACAGAAGCTTTGAATAATGGAGGCATCTTCAATTCTAGTGGCTTCAAAAACTACAGGCCTGAGCACGTTCTTCTACCTTGCACGCATTGGAAAGCAACAAAACATTCAATTCTGGAGTGCTTTTAATCCTTGGAAATCGCAATGCTTCATCGGGCCGTTTGAACTGCTTTCTGGCGCGAAACTGTGATAGGTCACGAAAACGCGACATGTCACGAAATCATGACATATTTCTCTTCCGTATGCTTTTGCCATTTTGGATCACGAAAATCAACCATGTCACGAAATCATGACGTATTCGGCTCTTTGTTCTCCTTTTTCACCTGAGGTCGTGAAAATGTGATGCGTCGCGAAATCGTGACGTTCCTTACTATTCTGCTCCTTCTCTGTCTTGTTCTCATGAAACTATGACCTGTCATGAAATCATGACGTTCTTTCCTCATATTGTCCTTGCGCTGTTTCAAACCGCGAAAACGCGACAAGTCATGATTTCGCTACATCTTTCTCTCTTCGGCTTTATCTTCCTGATACGTCGTGAAATCATGACATTCTCCTTTGTTGGGACTTCTTTCCTCAACATGTAGCGAAATCGCAACATGTTCTTTCATCTGCCTTCTTCACTCCTCCAAGTCACGAAAATGTCACCATGTCATGAAATCATGACAATTCTCCTGCTTCTGTGTCTTTCTTCTGTCCACTTGTGAAACGCACCATGTCGCGAAATCATGACAGTTTTCTCTTCCTTGGCCTTCATCCTCTTGTAGGTAGCGAAAATGGAACATGTCACGAAATCGTGACGTTCCATACCATTTTGTTCTTTCTGAGCTTTCACATCGCGAAAACAAGACATGTCATGAAATCATGACATTTCTTGTCTATTTAGCTTTTCTCCACAATATGTCATGAAATCGTGACGTTTCCTTGCTTCCTCTACTGTTGCTACTTTCTGTAAATCGTGACGTCTTGCTCTTGCTTGGTCTCATCTTCAAAAATGTCATGAAATCACGACGCCTTTCATGCCTTATGCTTTTCTTCAACTTGACCGCGATAATGCGACATGTCGCGATATCGCGACGTTTTTTACATTCTGGCCCTTGTTCATTTTTCTGTCGTGAAATCGCGACATGATTCATTGTCATTGCCCTTTGCTCAATTATGTCATGATTTCGTGACAATTTCTAACATTCTGCTCCATGGCCATCGCAAGTCGTGAAAACGCGACATGTCACGATTTCGCTACAATTTCACTGCTCTGCCTCCGTTGACCACTTTGACCATGATTTTGGAACACGTCGTGATATCGCGACATTTTTTGACTTTGCTTCTCTCTCCTCAAAAGACCCGTGATAACGCGACATGTCGCGATATCGCGACGATTTTTAACCCGTGCTCTCCATGCTGTTTTTGGTCGCGATATCGCGACAGTCTTCGGACTTAGCTGTTTTGGGATCAAAACTCGTAGAGAAACACAGAGGAATGAGAACTTTAACAATTAATGCATGAATAATCACGAATCAAAACAATGTGGAAAAAATGCCAACAAAACACATAGTGCTTCACATACTTAGATGTGGGTGGTTTCCAAGCCTTTCAAAGGGATTATCATGATACAGGGGAGTATAACCATGTTTCAATAAAAATCATTCATCATACAAATGCATGTATAAACAGATAAATTTTTAAAAACCCTCCAACCTTAATACTCCTACGAAATGGAATCCGATGGTGTCTTGACTACCTCTCCCTTTGCTTGTTGCGTGCTCATGTCTTTCTTGATTTCCTAGTCTACATCCTCCTCTTTCTTTTTCCTTCTTCCTTGGTTTTTTCTCCCTTGCACCTTACGTGCTCCTTTTCTCTAGGTGGCCCATCTGCCATCCCTCCTCGAATCTCAAGCCAACCTTGAGCCCCCTCTTTCTTCAATGCTTCTGTCCCTCCTATTTTCCCTAGTGGCAAAGAGTTCTTTTACCCATAATTTCTATCTTTGGAAATTAATATCCCCCTATATTATTTACATAGATTGCACTATATAGGGGAAAGAGATATTTACATTATTAAAATAAAGAATGGTACCCTTTTTAATAAAATATCCTTTACATGATATTTTAATATATTTCTTTTATTTAAAATTATTTCATAATTGCTCTTTATTTAAAATAAAATATTTCTATTTATCTTAAATGGATTTTTCATTTATTTCACTTAATTAAAGTCTATTAATGAATTTACATTATCATTAAAATGAACTTCTTTAATTATTTTAAATGAACTCTCATTTATTAATTGAAATGAAGTTTACTAATGAGTTTAAATGAATCATATCATCATTTAATCAAAACCTCATTAATTAATTTAAATGAATCTTCATTTAGCATTTAAATTTAATTTACTTTCCTTCATAAAAATGATGCTCTATTATCACTTCAACATAACAATTTACTTTATGCATCCACATATATTTTGTAGTTGTTCTCATATTGAAATTCCAACCAGGGTTATGCATAAGGGGTTGGCCCCAAAATCTATTTATAAAATGAAGGCGAATTGTCTTGGAATCCCGATGAAATATGTAGAAGTATACATGGCGAATTGTAATTATTTTTCTCCAAAAAATTTCAAACCATGGCAAATTTCAAATTTTTTCTCCAAAAATTTTCAAACCGTGGTGAATTTTTCTATGTTTGGGGCCTTGAATATCAGGTTACAAACTCTAAAAATGTATGGCAAACTTAAAGTATTTAGGCTGACAAGAAAGGATTTTAGCCTTTACGATTTATGATGATCGGTTTGAGACATAAAATTCAATCGGTTGCAGGCATGCCGATCGGCTATAGACATGACAATTTGTTGTAGAGATACTGATCGATTGCATATATGTCATTGATTGCAGTGATGACGATCGATTGCAGATATACCAATCGGTTGTAGATATATAGACAAGCTACAAACATGTCGATCGGTTGCAAACATGTTGAATACCGATTGGTTGTATACATATCAATTGGTTGTAGTGATGACGATCAGCTACATCGATGACGATTGATCGTAGATATGCCAATTGATTGCAGACATGCCGACCAGCTGTAGACATACCAATAAATTGCAGATAAACCAATCAATTGTATTCATGTCAATCGATTGCAAAAAATTGATCTATTGAAGCCATACCGATTGATTACAACCACACCGATCAGTTGCAGACATATCGATCATTTGTAGACATGTCGATCGGTTGTAGACATGTTGATCGATTGTAGCCATACTGATTGGTTGTAGACATGCCAATTATCGATCGGTTGTAGACATACCAATTGGTTTTAGACATGTCGATCAGTTGTATACATGCCGATCGGTTGCAACTATACCAATTGGTTATAGACATGTTGATTATCGATTAGTTGTAAATATGCCAATAAGTTGTAGGTATGACAATTGCATTCATACCGACCAGATGCAAGAATGTCTATCGATTGCAGTAAAGCCGATTGGTTCCTACAATATCGATAGACACGATGCTACAACCGACTAACAAATGATGATCGGCACCTCTACAACTGATATACAAATATCGATCGACAACCTCTGCAACCAATAGGCTAATGTTGATCGACACTTCTACAATCGACCAACACCTCTACAAGCAATAGATGAATGTCGATCGACACCTCAGGTTTTTCATTATTTCAAATCTATTTTTGAGTTACAGTATTTTTGATGTATGTTTATCGATACCTAGTACAGTATATATATAGGTAGTATATGAGGCGATTTGGGCAGGAAATATAAAATCATTTATAATTTGAAGGTGATTTGGGTGGGAAATAAAAAATCATGTATAATTTGAAGGCGAATTGGGCGGGAATATCAAAATCATTTGTAATTTGAGGTCAGAAAATTAAAATAATATTAGGTTCATGATTATCAATGACGGGCGAATTTACCCCAAGAAACTTCCACCCCGTAAATTGCGGGTGAATGGGCCCTAGTAAAAGGATTCAAAATTAGCCAATTTAAAATCTTAAAAATCCTAAATAGAACCAATTTGTGATATTTCGTGCTTATGCATAACCCTGATTCCAACATTTTTCTACCCAAGCCATGATGCAGTAGAGAGCAATCAAATTTATAAAACAACAAAGAGGGAATCTTTCCATCAACCCAATCACCTATCTCAGCCAAATATTTTATGATAGCTACTAGGCTATCAACTAAGGCTCAATGTGATAAGTCATCGATGATTATCCCTTTCAATAATGAATGTCTATATGAAGGTATCTATTCATGTTACCTTTGAGTACCTTAATCATTATTTCCCCTGATCTTAAGTACCCTCATTTTTGGTGGATGCTTTTGCCTTCTCCACCTACGAGTGTAACTGATCCTACACACTTGGTAATATGTTAGCAATAACATGCCCTTCTAAATCAACTAAACATCATATAGTTGGTTTACTTTTTCAAACTAATTATCACCACATCATAGGTTAATACATTGTTTCTTTGTGCCATATAGTCTGCTAGGGAGGGTCATGACATCCTCTCCCGCTAGAATTAAAAATGATCCTCGGTATTTCCAGTTGCCTTTGTTTTTAACAGAAAGTAAAAATTATTACATCATATAGCTTCAAACAAAAAGGGAAAATATTTTCGCATAACCTCAACTTTCTTCCAAGTGGAATTTTTCTCAGCTAATTGGTACCACTAGACCTTACATTGTTTGAGATCACAATTCCATAGAGACTTAGAACGAAACTCAAGATACTTCATCGATAGTACTTCAATGGCCTACGTATTTGCCATCTTCAAATTAGAAACATCCCACACATGTTCAGGGTCAACAAAATATTTCCTAAGCAAGGATATGTAGAAGGTGTCATGGATTTTGGACATATTATCTAGTAATGCAAGTCAGTATGCAACCAGACTGATCTTTTCTATGATCTCAAATGTCCCTATAAAATGTGGATCCAACTTCAAGGATTTGATAGCACTCTTCTTTGGATTAACCCTTAAGAACACCTTATCTCCAATAGAATACTCTCTTGGAGTTCTTTTTATATCTGCATAACACTTTTGCCTATCTGCAACTTCGTTAAGCCTTTGCCTAATTTCCTTTAGTTGATCTTCCATCACCCTGACCATTTTTGGTCCAATCACAATTTGGTCTTCTAGGTTATCCCAAGACAATGGTGTTCTACACTTTCACCCATACAAGGTATCGAAAGGTGCCATTCCTAACGAGGAGTGATGTCCATTATTGTAGGTAAACTCTACCAAAGGTAGACAATCTTCCCAATGAGACTTGTGATGCATGAAGTACATGCAGAGCATGTCTTCTAGAGCTTGGTTTACCCACTCTATTTGGCCATCTATTTCAGGGTGGTATACTAAAATCATACTCAGTTTTGTATCAACTACACTATGAAGGTATTTCTACAATTCAGAAGTGAATTTGGAGTCTCTATATGAGATAATTACCTCAAGAAATCCATGTAATTGAAATAGCTTTTTGATGAATCTGCTAGCCACCACTTGAGCATCATCCTTAGTATTCCATGGTATGAAATTGGTAACCTTAGTCAATTTTTTGACCACTACAAAGATGGCATCATGTTGGTATCGAGTCTTGGGTAAACCCACTATAAAATCCATGGATATAACCTACCATTTTTGTGTAGGTATATCATGCAGATATAGTTTTCCTGCAGGATGCTAGTGTCTTGCCTTAACTTTCTAACATTTGAGGTATCAAGCAACAAAATCCATGATGTCCTTCTTCATTCCTATCCAAAAGAAGGTTATTTTCATGTTTTCTCGCATTTTGGCTCCTCTTGAATGAGCATAATAAGGAGATATATGGGCTTCTTGCATTATCAAGTTCCTTAAATCACCCATATTTGGTATGATGACCCTTCCCTTATAACACAAAAATTCATATTTCACACTAAATTCCTTATTTCCATTAGGATATTTGTTCATATTAACTCAAATTTCTTGGTAATACTCATCTTGACATTGCTCTTGTCTCACTAAATCCATTAGGTCCATGTGAATTTTAGTTATGGCTGCTATATATTTTATTCTACTCAAAGCATCAGCTACTTTATTCTCTTTTCCTTTTATGTACTCAATCATACTCAACAAGAAATTCCACCCATCTTCTTTGTCTTGCATTGAGTATTGGTTGGGTGAATATGTACCGTAGACTTTGATGGTTGGTCTTTAATTCAAAGGGTCTTCCCACCAAGTAGTGCTGAAAAACCTTTAAAGCATGCACCACTGTAGCTAGCTCTAAATCATACGTAGTATAATTAACTTTATGTTTTTTGAGCTTCCTTAAATTATATGCCACTACTAACTCCTCTTGTGAGAGTACCCCTCCCAACCCATCTATTTAGGAATTAGTGCACACTAGAAAGTCCCCTTGTGGATCGGGAACCTTTGGTGTTGGTGTAGTAGTAAGCTTATGCTTTAGTAGTGCAAAGGCAACCTCACACTTTTTTGACAACTTAAATTCCTTTTCCTTCTTTTTAAGGTTAGTTATGGGTCCAACAATCTTGAAGTAATCCTTTATATAATATCTATAGTAGCTTGTTAACCCCATGAAGCTTCACACTTCAGTCACATTAGTAGGGGGTGGCCAATTTAGGATAGCCTATATCTTCTCTGGATCCACAACAATTTCCTTTGTTGATATGACATGTCTAAGATATCATACCTATAGAACATAAAATTCACTCTTATCCAGATTTCCATAAAATTAATTTTTTCTTAGCAATTCTAACATGATCCTAAGATGTTTATCATGCTCATATCTATCTCGAGAGTATATAAGGATATCATCTAAGAATACCAAGACAAACTAGTCCAAATTCATTTATAACACAATGTTCATTAAGTTCATGAAAGCATCTGGGGCATTAGTCAATCCAAATGGTAGAACCGTAAACTCATAATGCCCATACCTAGTCTTAAATGTCATCTTGTGAGTGTCTTCCTCACGAATTATTAACTGGTGATACCCTGATCTTAGATCAATATTAGTAAACACCTTGGCATCCTTTAGTTGATCAAATAAATCTTCAATCCTAGGTAAAGGATACCGATTATTGATTGTAGCCTTATTTAGCATCCTATAATCAATACACAATCTTAACGAACCGTCCTTATTTTTCATAAACAAAACTAGTGCACCCCATGGTGACACACTTGGTTTTATCAAATTCTTATCTAATAATCCTTTCAACTGAACCTTCAGTTCTTGCATTTCAATAGGATTCATCTTATACGAGGATCTATGAATAGGATCGACTCCTGTCATAAGTTCAATTGTGAAGTCAAATTCCCGTACAAGAGGTAGCCCAGGTAGGTCCTTTGGAAATACATCCTGAAAATCCTATAAAATTAGATGTTGTCTTAGTATTTTTCCTTTCTCATAGTATTCCACTTCATTAATTTTTACTACATACACTATTCCTCCTCTCTTTAGGGTCTTTTTAAAACACCCCTTGTTTGCTATGAATTCTTAGTCTCCTCCTACATTCTTCTAAATACTCAATCCATCGGTCTTAAAATTTGACTAAGGCTTTATGATCCTGTAGCCAATACATCCCTAGGACCACATCAAAGGCGTGTAGGGGAGCTACATATAAACAACATTTTGTATTCCCCTTAGATAGAGTGATTTCTACCATAGGATAACATTGGTTCACCGAGTAGGTCTACCCAGAACCGTACTCAACCTTACACCCTTGATCCAAATATCCAAGCCTTTTCGATAGCCATGGATAGACTAGATGAAATAAATATGTCATTAGTACCACTATCTATAAAAATATTTACTTGCTTATTAAAAACCTTACCTTTCACAATTAATGGGGTGGCTTGTCCATCTAGCTTCTACTTCCTGGTTGCGGCATAGATTCGATGTTCTAGTTCCTTCCCTTTTGCATTAGATGTGCTAGTCCCTGATCAATATGGATATTGATTATAGTAATGAGGTCATTGAAAATTGTAGCACCCTTCCTTGGGTCCTTGTTATTTTTCAGGTTTCTGATTCTCGATTTTAACTACTAGAGTTGGAGCTTGCAACTTTTGTGGTTGAGGTTTTGTATTATTGGGTTTGTTATCCTTCCTATCAAAGTTCTTATTAAACTTCTTCTAATTAAATTAGGTTTCTTCTCAATATTTTGGGTATTCTTAGCCTTTTGATCTTGATCAACCTTTCATTTTACAAACCCATCACTATTCCTCTTCTTTAGCTTATGTCGAGATTTCTCGGGTAGGGTGTCGTATTTATAACAGAAGTGTGACTCTGCTTTCTTTTCTAGTTCATATACCTTTTGTAATGATTTAGGCTCCTACATATCTACATCATGCTTTAACCTAGAATCCAATCCAAGATTGAACTTGTAAACCTACATTTTCTCATTATAAATAGGTACATATATAAACAATCTTATCAACTTCTTATAGTACACCTCTACTATGCTGGTTCCTTGTTTCAGATTAGCAAATTCCTCTAAATTTAAGGTATAGAAATTCTTTTTTAGGAATCTCTTCTTAAATATATTTATAAATTCTTCCCATGGAGTTTCAATAGGTTCAGTATTAGTTTCCTCATAGTGTGTTTCCCACCATTCCAGAGAAACCCCTTCTAGTTTAATTATAGCCTAAAGTGTTCAAGTTCTTGATGAGTAGCCTTTTACCATAAAATTAACCTCTGCTTCTCTCAGCTATGCTTTCGATGCATCCCCATCGCCCTCCCCATAAAAATTAGAGATACTAATGTTTTTCATGTCCCTAGATGTTTCCTTTTCCACTAAGGCTCTGGCTTGCACTTATTCTATAGTTAGTCCACTATCTAGACCAATATTTGAGCCTTGAACTAGTAAATATTGGTTCACAGTTGTTTCCAACAATTGTCTTATCTAATCCTGCATAGCAGCGACCGTAGCGGTGAGGTCTTCTACCTCTCTATTGGGGATTATTGGTCCCCCATCCTAGTTTTCTTATTCGATATTACTTTTTCAAGTTTTTCTAGGTGTAGGCCTCCCTCTTCTGGTCTTAGGTGGCATCTTAACCTAGTTCCATCCAAGAAAGAAGATTAGATTATAGTTTCATCTTAATTTGTATCTCTAATTCATGCCATAATACAAAGTTCTCTTGCTATATGTATTAACAATCTAACTAGGTTAATATCCTATGTTAGGATGTGTCATTGATACTGAAGCCCATACTAAGGCATCCTAACATCCACTCTACCTTGGGGTTAATTCCTATCAGATTCTATAAAATAGGGTATTCTAGATCATCATAGCTTTAGCCTTTACCTTAAGCAAGCCTTCATTGGAGATATCTAATTCCATTTAGCACACATAGAATCTCTATACCCTCATACCTAGAGATATGATACCAAATGTAATGACCCAAAAAAACACAAACATAAATATACAAAAATAGAAAAAAAAAAAAATTACTGAGAGAGATACATGAACCCTTCATGAACCCCTAATACAACTAATATTTGCCTAAAGTTTCAATCCCCTAAGTTTTCTTGAAAGATACATCTCATGAAGTACCCTAACACAAGTTCATCTGTGTAGGCATATCATGTGTTACTGCAAATAAGCCCATATATCCATCACTCTTGATGAGCTAGACTTATCACCCTCAGTCCATCGAAGGTATACACACATCTCCATACCATACACAAGTCATTATGTGTAGGTATGCTATGATTATTGTAAGTTAATCTATCCATATCATCTACATGATGAACTATCTTAACTTAGATGAACTATCTTTACTAATGAGTTTAAATGAATCATATCATTATTTAATCAAAACCTCATTAATTAATTTAAATGAATCTTCATTTAGCATTTAAATTTAATTTACTTTCCTTCATAAAAATGATGCTCTATTATCACTTCAACATAACAGTTTACTTTATGCATCCACATACATTTTGTAGTTGTTCTCCTATTGAAATTCCAACATTATGCTACCCAATCCATGATGCAGTAGAGAGCAATCAAATTTATAAAACAACAAAGAGGGAATATTTCCATCAACCCAATCACCTATCTCAGCCAAATATTTTACGATAGCTACTAGGCTATCAACTAAGGCTCAAGGTGATCAGTCATCGATGATTATCCCTTTCAATAATGCATGCCTATATGAAGGTATCTATCCATGTTACCTCCGAGTACCTTAATCATCATTTCCCCTGATCTTAAGTACCCTCATTTTTGGTGGATGCTTCTACCTTCTCCACCTATGAGTGTACCTGATCCTGCACACTTGGAAATATGTTAGCGATAACATGCCCTTCTAAATCAACTAAACATCATATAGTTGGTTCAATTGTTCAAACTAAGTATCACCACATCATAGGTTAATACATTATTTCTTTGTGCCATATAGTCTGCTAGGGAGGGTCATGACATCCTCCCCCGCTAGAATTAAACATCATCCTCGGTGTTTCCAGTTTCCTTTGTTTTTAATAGAAAGTAAAAATTATTACATCATATAGCTTCAAACAAAAAGGAAAAATGTTTTCGCATAACCTCCACTTTCTCCCAAGTGGCATTTTTCTCAGAGAACTGGTCCCACTGGACCTTACATTGTTTGAGAGTCCGATTCTACAGAGACTTAGAACGAAACTCAAGAATCTTCATCGATAGTACTTCAATGGCCTCCGGATTTACCATCTGCAAATTAGAAACATCCCACACATGTTCAGGGTCAGCAACATATTTCCTAAGCAAGGATATGTGGAAGGTGTCATGGATTTTGGATAGATTAGGTGGTAATGCAAGTCGGTATGCAATCGAACTGATATTTTCCATGATCTCAAAGGGCCCCACAAAATGTGGATCCAACTTCATGGATTTGATAGCACTCTTATTTGGCTTAACCCTTAAGAACACCTTATCTCCAATAGAATACTCTCTTGGAGTCCTTTTTAGATCTGCATAACTCTTCTACCTATCTGCAACTTCTTTAAGCCTTTGCCTAATTTCCTTTAGTTGATCTTCCATCACCCTGACCATTTTTGGCCCAATCACAACTCGGTCTTCTAGGTTATCCCAAGACAATGGTGTTCTACACTTTCACCCATACAAGGCATCAAAAGGTGCCATTCCTAGCGAGGAGTGATGTCCATTATTGTAGGCAAACTCTACCAAAGGTAGACAATATTCCCAATGAGACTTGTGATCCATGCAGTACATGCGGAGCATGTCTTCCAAAACTTGGTTTACCCGCTCCGTTTGGCCATCTGTTTTAGGGTGGTATGCTGAACTCATATTCAGTTTCGTACCAACTGCACTATGAAGGGATTTCCAGAATTTAGAAGTGAATTTGGAGTCTCTATCTGAGATAATTACCTCAGGAAATCCATGCAATCGGAATACCTCTTTGATGAATCTGCTAGCCACCACCTGAGCATCGTCCTTGGTATTCCTCGGTATGAAATGGGTAACCTTAGTCAATTTTTTGACCACTACAAATATGGCATCATGTTGGTACCGAGTCTTGGGTAAACCCACTATAAAATCCATGGATATAACCTACCATTTTTGCGTAGGTATATCATGCAGATATAGTTTTCCTATAGGATGTTGGCGTTCTGCCTTAACTTTCTAACATTCGAGGCATCGAGCAACAAAATCCATGATGTCCTTCTTCATTCCTACCCAAAAGAAGGTTCTTTTCATGTTTTCTCACATTTTGGCTCCTCCTAGATGAGCAGAATAAGGAGATCTATGGGCTTCTTGCATTATCAAGTTCCTTAAATCACCCATATTTGGTATGATGACCCTTCCCTTATAACACAAAAAGTCATATTTCACACTAAATTCCTTATTTCCTTCAGGATCTCTGTTCATATTAACTCGAATTTCTTGGCAATACTCATCCTGAGATTGCTCCTGTCTCACTCGATCCATCAGGTCCATGTGAATTTTAGTTATGGCTGCTATATATTTTCTTCTACTCAAAGCATCAACTACTTTATTCTCTTTTCCTTTTATGTACTCAATCTCAAAATCATACTCAGCGAGAAATTCCACCCATCTTCTCTGTCTCGCATTGAGTATTGGTTGGGTGAATATGTACCATAGACTTTGATGGTCGGTATTTAATTCAAAGGGTCTTCCCACCAAGTAGTGGTGCCAAACCTTTAAAGCATGCACCACTACAGCTAGCTCTAAATCATGCATAGCATAATTAACTTCATGCTTTTTGAGCTTCCTTGAAGTATATGCCACTACTGACTCCTCTTGTGAGAGTACCCCTCCCAACCCATCTATTGAGGCATCAATGCACACTAAAAAGTACCCTTGTGGATCGGGAACCTTTAGTATTGGTGCAGTAGTAAGCTTATGCTTTAGTAGTGCAAAGGCAACCTCACACTTTTTTGACCACTTGAATTCCTTTCCCTTCTTCTGAAGGTTAGTTATGGGTCCAACAATCTTGGAGTAATCCTTTATATAACGTCTATAGTAGCCCGTTAACCCCATGAAGCTTCGCACTTCAGTCACATTAGTAGGGGGTGGCCAATTCAGGATAGCCTCTATCTTCTCTGGATCCACAACAATTCCCTTTTCTGATATGATGTGTCCAAGATATCGTACCTCTAGAACATAGAATTCACTCTTAGCCATATTTCCATAAAGTTGATTTTTCCTTAGCAATTCTAACATGATCCTAAGATGTTTATCATGCTCTTATCTATCTCGAGAGTATATAAGGATATCATCTAGGAATACCAAGACAAACTAGTCCAAATGCCTTCGAAACACACTATTCATTAAGTTCATGAAAGTAGTTGGGGCATTAGTCAGTCCAAAGGGTAGAACCGTAAACTCATAATGCCCATACCTAGTCTTAAATGTCATCTTGTGAGTGTCTTCCTCATGAATTCTTAACTGGTGATACCCTGATCTTAGATCGATCTTAGTAAACACCTTGGCATCCTTTAGTTGATCAAATAAATCTTCAATCCTAGGTAAAGGATACCGATTCTTGATTGTAGCCTTATTTAACATCCTGTAATCAATACACAATCTTAACGAACCATCCTTATTTTTCATGAACAAAACCGATGCACCCCACGGTGACACACTTGGTTTTATCAAACCCTTCTCTAATAATCCCTGCAATTGAACCTTCAGTTCTTGCATTTCAATAGGATTCATCCTATACGGGGATCTATGAATAGGCTCGACTCCTATCATAAGTTCAATTGTGAAGTCAAATTCCCGTACAGGAGGTAGCCCAGGTAGGTCCTCTGGAAATACATCCTAAAAATCCTATAAAATTGGATGTTGTCTTAGTATTTCTCCTTTCTCATAGTCTTCCACTTCATTAAGTTTTACTACATACACTATTCCTCCTCTCTTTAGGGTCTTTTTCAATTGCATAGTGGACAACATCTGAGGTTCAAACGCCCCTTGTTTGCTATGAATTCTTAGTCTCCTCCCACCTTCTTCTAAATACTCAATCCATCGGTCTTGAAAATTGACTAAGGCTTTATGAGCCTGTAGCCAATCCATCCCTAGGACCACATCAAAGGCATGTAGGGGAGCTACATATAAACAACATTCCGTAGTCCCCTTAGATAGAGTGATTTCTACCATAGGATAACACTGGTTCACCGAGTAGGTCTACCCAGAACCATACTCAACCTTCCACCCTTGAGCCAAATATCCAGGCCTTTTCGACATAGTCCTTGCTAGACTAGATGAAATAAAACTATCAGTGGCCCCACTATCTATCAAAATGTTTACTTGCTTATTAAAAACCTTACCTTTCACAAGTAATGGGGTGGCTTGTCCCTCTAGCTTCTGCTTCCCAATTGTGGCATAGATCCGATGTTTCGGTTCCTTCCCTTTTGCATTAGTTGTGCTAGTCCCTGCTCGATATGGACATTGATTATAGTAATGAGGTCCCCAAAAATTGTAGCACCCTTCCTTGGGTCCTTGCTATTTTTTAGGTTTCTGATTCCCGATTTTAACTGCTGGAGTTGGAGCTTGCAACTTCTGTGGTTGAGGTTTCATATTATTGGGTTTGTTATCCTTCCTATGAAAGTTCTTCTTGAACTTCTTCTAATTTCCATTAGGTTTCTTCTCAGGATTTTGGGGGTTCTTAGCCTTTCGATCTTGATCAGCCTCCCATTTTACAAACCCAACACTATTCCTCTTCTTTAGCTCCTACCGAGCTTGCTCGGGTAGGGTGTCGTATTTATAACATAAGTGTGACTCTGCTTTCTTTGCTAGGTCATATACCTTTTGCAATGATTTAGGCTCCTGCATGTCTACATCATGCTTTAACCTAGACTCCAATCCAAGAGTGAACTTGTGAACCCATATTTTCTCATTATAAATAGGTACATATTTAAACAATCTTACCAACTTCTTATAGTACACCTCTACTATGTTGGTTCCTTGTTTCAGACTAGCAAATTCCTCAAACTTTAAGGCATAGAAATGCTCTGTTAGGAATCTCTTCTTAAATATGTTTATAAATTCTTCCCATGGAGTGTCAATAGGTTCAATCTTAGTTTCCTCATAGTGGGTTTCCCACCATTCCAGAGCAGCCCCTTCCAGGTTAATCGTAGCCCAAAGTGTTTGAGTTCTTGATGAGTAGCCTTTTATCGTAAAGTGAACCTCTACTTCTCTCATCCATGCTTCCACTGCATCCCCATCGCCCTCCCCATAAAACTTGGAGATACTAATGTTTTTCATGTCCCTAGCTATTTCCTTTTCTGCTAAGGCTCTGGCTTGCACTTGTTCTATAGTTAGTCCACTATCTAGACCAATCTCTGAGCCTCGAACTTGTGAATTCTGGTTCATAGCTATTTCCAACAATTATCTTATCTGATCCTGCATAGCAGTGACCATAGCGGTGAGGTCTTCTACCTCCCTATTGGGGCTTATTGGTCCCCCATCCTGGTTTTCTTCTTCGACATTACTTTTTCGAGTTTGTCTAGGCGTAGGCCTCCCTCTTCTGGTCTTAGGTGGCATCTTAACCTGGTTCCATCCAAGAAAGAAGATTAGATTATAGTTTCATCTTAAGTTGTATCTCTAATTCAAGCCATAATACATAGTTCTCTTGCTAGATGCATTAACAATCTAACTAGGGTAATATCCCAGGCTAGGATGTGTCATTGATATCGAAGCCCATACTAAGGCATCCTAACATCCACTCTACCTTGGGGTTAATTCCCATCAGATTCTAGCAAATAGGGTATTCTAGATCATCCCAGATTTAGCCTTTACCTTAAGCAAGCCTTCATTGGAGACATCTAATTCCCTTTAGCACACATAGAAGCTCTATACCCTCGTACCTAGAGCTCTGATACCAAATGTAATGACCCAAAAACACACAAACAAAAAAATACAAAAATAGAAAAAGTTTTTTTTTACTAAGGAGAGAGATACATGAACCCTTCATGAACCCCTAACCCAACTAATATTTGCCTAAAGTTTCAATCCCCTAAGTTTTCTTGAAAGCTACATCTCACGAAGTACCCTAACACAAGTCCATCTGTGTAGGCGTATCATGTGTTACTACAAATAAGCCCATCTATCCCATCACTCTTGATGAGCTAGACTTATCACCCTCAGTCCATCGAAGGTATACATGCATCTCCATACCATACACAAGTCATTATGTGTAGGTATGCTATGAGTATTACGAGTTAAGCTATCCATCTCATCTACACGATGAGCTATCTTAACTCAGATGTAGTCTCTCCACAACTTAGTCCTTTATCTCCCTAAGGGGGTCTCAATTCCCTTAGGTCTCCTATGTTCACCCTAAGGGGTTCTTAATTCCCTTAGGTCACCTATGTTCACCCTAAGGGGTTCTTAATTCCCTTAGGTCACCTCTGAGTTCACCCTAGAACTCTACTCTTGGATTTCTATTATTAAGCAACCAAACAAGAATACATCTAGATACTAAAACAACAAAGAGTAATCACTAAGCATCCAAAAAATAAAGAAGGATTAACACTAAAAGAGAATGTCATCCATGAAAAGAGAATCAATTACCTATTATAACCAAACATGGAAATAAAGTAAAAGTACCTTCTCTAAACCAATAAATAGTTATTGCATTAAATATTGCATGGTAAATTCTCCTTACTTTACATAATATTACATTAACTGCATCAGGGATATCTCCCCACAATTCTAGTCTATTTGAGCATAAGTAAATCAACATAAAATATAAATTACCTATACTTTGTTTCCATTGAACTCCTTGCTTCTCCTTGCTTCCCATTGGTTCTTTGAGGGTAGTAGGGGATCAGGGTACTCATGGTTCAGGATAGGCATACCTCTAAATGCATCTATTCATTTACTTTACCAAATTGCAACTATACAAAATTCAATTAAGTTTCCAACCATCTAATGCATAGTGGATATTATAAAAGATCCTTTACTTTTATCTTCACCTCTCAAGTTCCCTTAGAGAGCCATCCAACATGTACTACTTAGATCAAGGTCTAACTTTAATCAAATCCATTCATGTCTTAAAGCATTAAAGTCCCATACCTTTAACCTCTAAAAAATCATTTAATTCATATTTAACCTCTAAAACAATCCTTCATTCATTCCCTAAATCAAAGCCCCATAACTTCAATTCAAATAATAAATCTAACATCCTTTTAATTCACAATTCCAATCAAATCTAATATTATTTTAAAGCATTAAATTCCCATACCTTTAACCTCTAAAATAATCCTTCATTCATTCCCTAAATCAAAGCCCCATAACTTCAATTCAAATAATAAATCTAACATCCTTTTAATTCACAATTCCAATCAAATCTAATATTGTTTTAAAGCATTAAAGTCCCATACCTTTAACCTCTAAAATAATCCTTCATTCACTAACATCAAACTTTCCCATCAACTTCAATTCAAATAATAAATCTTAGAAGTCCTTTTAGTAAAGTCTACATCATAGACTTACTAATCAAATATTTTCAACCTTAATCTTAGATTCATAACCTCAATTAAAGATTCACAACCTTATCTAAAGATTCACTACTTTAGTTAAAAATAACCCCTTCATGATCTTATTACACAAAAGGTCTTACTTTAATTAAAACCACATAAGGTAAATCTCATTAATTAAAGGTCACTTTAATTAAGATCTCATAAAATAATTCATAATAATCAAAGATCTTACTTTAATTAAAATCTCTTAAGATAATTCATATTAATCAAAGGTCTCTCTTTAATTAAAATCTCTTAAGATAATTCATATTAATCAAAGGTCTCATTTCAATTAAAATCTCCTAAGATAATTCATATTAATCAAAGGTTTCTCTTTAATTAAAATCTCTTAAGATAATTCATATTAATCAAAGGTTTCTTTTTAATTAAAATCTCTTAAGATAATTCATATTAATCAAAGGTTTCTCTTTAATTAAAATCTCTTAAGATAATTCATATTAATCAAAGGTTTCTCTTTAATTAAAATCTCCTAAGATAATTCATATTAATCAAAGGTCTCATTTTAATTAAAATTACATAGGTAAACCTTACTAATCAAAGATTCACAACCTTAGACTAATACGCCTTCATGGTGGATGTGAAACAACCTCTGCAAAAAGGTCAAAGGACTACCAAACTTAGAGTCCAAACAAGGTAAAACTAGGTGCTAGGCTTTCTTTTCTATCGCCACTACCTGTCCCAAAGGGACTGAGCTTACGTAGCAATGGAACTCCCACACAGATGCGGGTGGTTTCCCGTTACAAGCAGCGCTTCCCAAACACAACACTCCTACTTAACATAGGTGGTTTTCCCACTACAAGTGGTGCTTCTCAAACACAACACTCCTACTTAACATAGGTGGTTTTTCCACTACAAGTGGTGCTTCTCAAACACAACACTCCTACTTAACACAGGTGGTTTTTCCACTACAAGCGGTGCTTTTCAAACACAACACTCCTACTTAACATAGGTGGTTTTTCCACTACAAGTGACACTTTTCAAACATAGCACTCCTACTTAACACAGTGTTTTTCCACTACAAGTGGTGCTTCAAATGCATGATGCTTTCCATTTAAAATAGGTGGTTTTCCCATGACAAGCAGTGCCTCAAATACATAGTGCTTTCCAATACAAGCATCTAAACACACAATGCTTCACACTACAAGCATCTAAACACATAGTGCTTCACATACTTAGATGTAGGTGGTTTCCAAACCTTTCAAAGGGATTATCATGCTACAGGGGAGTATAACTAGGTTTCAATCTAAATCATTCATCATACAAACGCATGTATAAATGGATAAAGTTTTAAAACCCTCCAACCTTAATACTCCTACGAAATGGAATCCGGTGGTGTCTTGGCTACCTCTCCCTTTGCTTGTTGCGTGCTCCTATCTTTCCCGATTGCCTGGTCTGCATCCTCCTCTGTCTTCTACCTTCTTCCTTGGTTTTTTTCCTCCCTTGCACCTTACGTGCTCCTTTGCTCTAGGTGGCCCATCCATCGTCCTTCCTCGAATCCCGAGCCAACCTCGAGCCCCCCCTTTCTTCAATGCTTCCATCCCTCATCCTCTTTTTCCTTAGTGGCAAACAGTTCTTTTACCCATAATTTCCATCTTTGGAAATTAATAGCCCCCTAGATTATTTACATAGATTGCACTATATAGGGGAAAGGGATATTTACATTATTAAAATGAAGAATGGTACCCTTTTTAATAAAATATCCTTTACATGATATTTTATCACCATTTAAAATATATTTCTTTTATTTAAAACAATTTCATAATTGCTCTTTCTTTAAAATAAAATATTTCTATTTATCTTAAATGGATTTTTCATTTATTTCACTTAATTAAAGTCTATTAATGAATTTACATTATCATTAAAATGAACTTCTTTAATTATTTTAAATGAACTCTCATTTATTAATTGAAATGAAGTTTACTAATGAGTTTAAATGAATCATATCATTATTTAATCAAAACCTCATTAATTAATTTAAATGAATCTTCATTTAGCATTTAAATTTAATTTACTTTCCTTCATAAAAATGATGCTCTATTATCACTTCAACATAACAGTTTACTTTATGCATCCACATACATTTTGCAGTTGTTCTCCTATTGAAATTCCAACATTATGCTACCCAAGCCATGATGCAGTAGAGAGCAATCAAATTTATAAAACAACAAAGAGGGAATCTTTCCATCAACCCAATCACCTATCTCAGCCAAATATTTTATGATAGCTACTAGGCTATCAACTAAGGCTCAAGGTGATCAGTCATCGATGATTATCCCTTCCGATAATGCATGCCTATATGAAGGTATCTATCCATGTTACCTCTGAGTACCTTAATCATCATTTCCCCTGATCTTAAGTACCCTCATTTCTGGTGGATGCTTCTGCCTTCTCCACCTATGAGTGTACCTGATCCTGCACACTTGGCAATATGTTAGCGATAACATGCCCTTCTAAATCAACTAAACATCATATAGTTGGTTCAATTGTTCAAACTAAGTATCACCACATCATAGGTTAATACATTGTTTCTTTGTGCCATATAGTCCGCTAGGGAGGGTCATGATAGTATCAAATAAAAAGACATCTTAAGTTATAAAAATCTGATTAGGTATTTTTAACTAGATCAAAGAAAACTTAAAAACTGACTTCTTTCACCTATAGGTCAAATGGCACGAATGTTACGAGGTGGTTCTTCAAAAAATCTTGTATGAGGTAGGGAGGGAGAAGCCACCAAAAGACCTATGAGGGGACCAAGATCAAGCATAATATGAGAATATCCTCAACATTAAATAAGGATGAACCAGTTGAATGAACCTCCACCAAATGAGCGCAGTAGGGAGGAAGGAAAAATTGTAAAAATAGTGCAACTGTTGCAAACACATGTGGATCAATAACAAGACTTAATAGATCAACAAAAAAAACTGACTGGAGACTTGATCAGGGAAGGGAAAACTATAGGTAGCTCTATGAAATTACCTAAGAGCCAACAAGAGTAGATGGTGCTAGAGTGGGCTCTAAGCTAGTCAAGGACCTAGTGAAGGTCATGAATTTCAAGTTCAATGATTTAGGTGAGGATAACATAGTAGGGAAGCTCTAGGAATTCACTAATTTACAACAAGGATTAATGTCAGTTCAAGATTTAATCAACTACTAAAATATGTACTTGATTATGAGGGTATGGAAGCCATGAAGGTGCAAACTTTTATACAAGGATAATATCCTAAGATTGGGATTGAGTTAAATATGCTAAATCCTAAAAAATTTCCTACAACATTTAATCTAGCTCGATAAGAAGTCTATCAAGGTACTAAAAAGGCTTACTTAAATATCAAAAATTGACTAAAAAAAAAATTATGATCTTAAGAAGCGTAAAAGTGTATGATTTATGAAATGGATTAATGAGCAAATTAAAATGTCTAATGGAGAAGACCATAATAGACAAGGAGACACAACTGGAAGAACTGTTCAAGGCTACAAGCACAGTAAAAATGGCAAAGGCTGCCATGGGAGAAATGATTCAAGGTAAGTCGAATAGGGAAAAACTAAATGAGTTGTATCCCAAAGTAGTAATGAAAGTAATAATAGAGGAATCAGATCTCCTCTAAGCAGATGTTACATATTCCAAGGAGCTCATTATGCCAACAAGTGTCCTCACCAAACTAATCTTCATCAAAAATCTCTAGAAGAATTCTCTCATAGGATATTTGTGGTGATAGGTAGTCCTGTACTTGATGGTCAAGTTACTCCTTTATTATTAAATGGTAAAATATTTGATAAATATGTGCATACTCTGATAGATAGTGGATCAACTAATAGTTTTATTTCCACTAGATTAGTGAGTAACATACCTAAAAGACCTAGGTTTTTGGATAGTGATTGGAAGGTAGAGTATGGTTCAGGGAAAACCTACCAAGTCAACCAATATTTGTTTGACCTTCACATCATTTTTCCACAAGAAAAAAATAATTGGTATTTATGTGGCACCTTTACATTCTTTTGACATTAGTCTTGGTGTTGACTGGTTAAAATCCCATAATGCTATTCTAAATTTTGAGGAAAGATGGGTATATTTTATGGATGAGTCTAATCAAAGGATTGGAATTCATTGTGATTGTGGTGCAATTAAGCCACATATATTGTATACCATACAGATAAAGAAAGTTATTAGGAAGAAAGTAATGATATTTATAGTTAAAATGAATAAGAAAGAAGAGACTAAAGTGGAATCTAACCTCTTACAAAAGCATCCTATTTTAGAAAAATTCAAGGATATATTTTTGAAGGACCTTCCATTGTTACCTCCTTAGAGAGAGTTTAATTTTTCTATTGAGCTATTATATAGAGCAGCACCCATTGCAAGGGCACCATATAGGATGAGCCATATTGAGCTACAAGAGCTCAAAATATAACTTCATGATTTTTTGGAAAAAAGGATTAACCAAGCCTAGTGTGTTACTATGGGGAGCTCCTATCTTATTTATTAAGAATAAAGATGGTACCTTGAGAATTTGCATAGAATACTAGATACTAAATAAGGTTACTATCAAAAATAGGTACTCATTACCTAGAATTTTTTATCTCTTTGATCATTTGAAGGGAGAAACCATATTCTCAAAAATTAACATGAGGTCTAGTTATCATAAGTTAAGGATTCGTGAAGAACACACTTCTAAAACAAATATTAGAACAAGGTATGTACATTTTGAGTTTACTTCCCTACCCTTTGGGATAACTAATGTCATAGTTGCATTCATGAATCTCATGAATAGCAATTTTAGAGAGCACTTGGATAGGTCTGTGCTCGTGTTTTTAGATATATATTGATCTATTCCAAGAGCAAGGATGAGCATGATCAGGATATGTGAACTATACTTGAGATTCTTAGAAAGAATTAGTTGTATGGAAAACTATCAAAGTGTGAATTCTACACACCACAAGTACAATATTTGGGACATATTATCTCTACTAAGGGGATTGTGGTTGATCCTAAGAAAATAAAGCATGTACTAATATGACTGAGGTGCAAAGTTTTATGAGGATTCCAGGTTATTATAGGTGATTTGTCAAAGGGTTATCAATAATTTCCCAATCTCGTTTAAAAATTAATCAAAAAGGTAAAGCCTTCAAATGGATAGATAAGTGTAAATATACTTTTCAAATTTTGAAAGAAATTTTGAAAACCACACTAATTCTACAATTACATGATCCTAATAAGTAGTTTAAAGTGTGTACTGATACATAAATTGAAGTATTTGGAAATATTTTGACCCAATATGATGTGGTTATTGCCTTTGAGTTAAGGAAACTTAAGAGGTATGAGGTGAATTATGCCACTCGTGACTTGGATTTGGCAACAATTGTGCATGCCTTTAATATTTGAAGTTACTATTTGTTGGGAAAACTATTTGAATTGAAAAAAAATCACCAGATCTTAAGATACATATTTACTCAACCCTTATTGACTGCTAGGCAATGAAACTAGATGGAGTCTCATACGAGTCTCTAGCTAAGTATGATTTTGGCATTGAGTATATTAAGGTTAAAGAGAATAAATTTATTGATGCTCTGAGTAGGAGAGAGAGCATTACTACAATGACTAAATGTCATTATAATTTATTGGATCGGATTAAAGCCTTACAATAGAAATATGAATTTTTCCAGTATTATAATATTCAGGTTGAGAAAAAACTTGCAAGAGATACAGGCTTTATAGTTAAATATAACTTATTTTATAAGAACAAGTTGGTAGTTCCAAATGCAGGTGGATTGAGAGAAACAATCCTTAAGGAGGCACATAATACTCCTTATTCTACGCACTTAGGAGGGGGAAATATGTGAGATCTTGAGAAGGGCCTACTATTGGCTAGGTTTGAAAAATGATATCATTGATTATGAGGCCAGATTCTTGGAGTGATAGAAAGTGAAAGTAGAACATCTGAATCTAGCGGGTAGGTTGTACCCACATGATATACCCACACAAAAATGGTAGGTGGTATCAATGGAATTTATAGTGGTTTTATCTAAAACAATATTTAGGTATGGTACAATCCTAGTGGTTGTGGATAAGTTAACCAAAGTCACACATTTTATACCTGGTAATGTTTAAGATGATGCATGTGCAATAGCAAGCAAGTTTTTCAGGGAAGTGGTAAGACTACACAAATTTCTAGAAGTCATAATTTCTTATAGAGATTCTCATGTTATCTCTAAATTTTGGTAGGCTTTTCATGAAGCATTGGAAACCAAATTTAATATTATTACCACCTATCACCTTGAGACAGATGGACAAACTAAGAGGGTGAACCAGGTTTTAGAGGATATGTTAAGAATATATTGCATGGATCAGTATAAAAAATGAGAAGACTATTTATACCTAATGGAGTTTACATATAATAAAAATTATCATGCATCACTAGGTATGGAACCTTTTGAAGCCCTATATGGAAGAAGATGCAAAAATCCATTATATTAGGATAATCCAAAAGATCGGGTGTGATCAAACTCAAAAATATAAAAGAAATAGAATATCAGTTGAAAAGAATTCAACAAAAGCTTAAGGATATCCCAAATCACCAAAAGAGCTATGCAAACCTCAAAAAGGACACCAAGATAATATTATGTGGGAGACAGAGTGTTCTTAAGGGTGAATCCAACTAAAAGTTTTATAAAATCTTCCAAACTTGACTCAAGATATGTAGGTCCATTTGAAATTATGGGTAAGATAAGCCCTCTTGCATACAAACTTTCTCTACCACAAAGCTTATCCAAAATCTATAATGTCTTCCATGTGTCCCTCTTTAGGAAATATATTTTTGATCCTACTCATATTTTGGATGTTTCCAAATTGCATATGACCGATCCACTAAAAATTGAAGTAAGACTTGTTTGTATACTTGGTTTTAGGACTAAGAACCTGAGGAAGAGGAGTATAGAGTAATGCAGGGTATAATGGGACCTCTACTCAGACAGAAACATCATGTGGGAGAACATGGTAGAAATGCAGTAGTAGTTTCCTTATCTATTTGAGTAAACATAGACATTTTAAAATATTTTATGTGGTTTGATGATATATGTATATATGCATATGATTATGTGATTGGACAATGAGTAGAATAACTTTGAGTATGGTGTGAGAAACTAATTAGAGTAGAATTGTGTATGATTTTGGGTTACTAAGTAGAGTAGATTTGCTTATGTGATGATGTATGTTTTGGTTTGTTCATGGATATTTGGTTGAATGCAATATGACATATTAAATGATTTAATTGCATGTTCAAATTTGAATTATTTTTTATTCAAAGATGATTTTTTGATACAGATAATGAAGTATGACTTATAAATTGATATGATTAATTTGGCATATGTTAAAATTTGTACTAGTATATATTCAATTTATTTAACCATACCATGAAACACAAGGACTATGTTTGTTTCTAGTGGGGGAGGATGTAACGACCCTTCTTGTACGATCATTGATTATTAATTAATTAGTGAATTACACTTGTTTTTTTCCTATGGAGTATGGTATAGCTGATGTCCATTGTGTATACATGATTAGGTACACATTTTTGAAAAACAGAGATTGGTCAACAAAAAAGGTAAAATGGAAAATGATAATTGGCTCACGAGTACATGGAAGCTCACACTCTGCATATCATATAGGTCCATTTCAAAGGATTTTAATGGTTGTATGAGCTATGTTTAAATTTTTGTTGCTTGTTTATTTAAATTTAAATTATACATACATATAATTTGGTGGTGATGAAGATGCCTAAGGCAAGGGAACCATTTTGTTAAAATAGAATTTCTTTATACTAGTTAGAATTTTCAAATAAGAATAAAAGTTATTATTAAAATAATAAATAAGAGTTGCTCCACAACTCGAGTTACTATCACTAAAAACCTCTTGAGTTTGTTGTAGCAAGGTTTAATAAGATAACTTACCAATAAGACCGGGAGATGGATTAGTTTGTGATGAGAAAACAATACCCTAGTTATCATTTAAAATGGGACCCAATTTCAAAATGATATGTTAAATTCAGTAAAGTCCTTTTTGTTGGACAACCAAGTAAATGTTATCTTACTTGTGATAAACCTTGAAAGATATAAAGGGGCACCATGTTGATTAGTCTAGATAAATGCACTATGATTTTAATAAAAAATCAAACTACTTCTTTTAAAATGTGAATTATTAAAGTTTATTCAAAAAATTTGGTAAGCTAAGAGTTTGACAATCTCCTAGGTAGTTTTTTTAAATTCACTATGTAAAATCATGGAGGTATTATCCTTGAGATTGATTCATTGTGCTTTAAGTTGGGAAACAAAAATAATTGACTTTAGCTGGTTTGTTGGGTATAACCATATGTGGTATAGATTTACCCAAATCCATCATCAAAACCCTTGTAATACAATATTAAATATGATATGGTTTATAAATTGTTAGCTTAGGGTTATGTAATAAGATTTTATGTATCTAAAGTCATTTAAAACAAAGAGCATTTATATTAGCATCGCTTTAGATATTTAAATATTGAAGTGAACGATTTATTTTAAGAGAATTTTAAGTTGTATTTTATATTTCGACTTACTTATGATGAGTAATAATGCCTTAATAAAAGAAAAATAGGAAATCCTAAGAATAATACTAGTGAACTTGAATCTAGTGGTAGCAAAATTATTTAGGAGTTGAGCTAATATTCTTTGAAAACCGAGGTAGGAACTTTGGAATTTTCCTTTAGTAAAATTAAAAGTGTGAATACCATAGTATTATGAATTATAAAATATGGGAACTTAAGTCTTTAGAATATATTCTCATATTTAGATAAAAGTATAAAAGAAGTTAAATCTATATAATGCTTAGTTAAATGACAACTTTTGTAAGATTGCTTAAGGTTAGTGTGATATGTTAACTATATAAATTTTGGATCCTATCTAGAATATTTAGTGATAAACGCTAGCTATAAATTCAAATAATTCTTTGGTATAACTCATTGAGAATGATGATCAAATAACTTAAGAACCTAAAATAATAAACGAATGCTTAGTATAAATTCTTCAAGGAGGAAGATTCTAAAATAGGAAGCTTGAAGAGATCATTAGGAAGGGATGACTAATTGAAATCACCCAATGTTTCTAAGGTGCAGGCATGCACACAACGAGTTTTGAGAGCAACCGTAGTCTGATGAAATTGGTCGAAACAAGAGACTTGGTTAGATCTGGTAACAATGGATGGTATTGGATGCCACCTCTAGGTTGTTGTTTAGGTAGTACTGTGATAAGTCCCATGTTCATTTGACTTAGCTAGTTCAACCACAATATTTGGTATGGGGCAAATAATCATGAGTCACAATGAACATGAGTGATCAAGTCCAAATTTAGGGTATTGACATGGCTCTAGCTAACTTCGAGCAGTGGATAATCAGCTAGACACTAGGTATATGTACGCTAACCCCCTTACATACACATATTGGAACAAGTTGACCGGTTAGTTGAGGATTTAGAATAATAAGGAATAGGTAAGTAAGCATCCATACTCTAGGTGTTATGGGCCCTAGAATAATAAGGAATAGGTAAGTAAGCATCCATGCTAGAACATGAGAATGTTAAATGAGGTTAATCGATTCCACAAATGGTATCTTTCATGGGATTTTATAAATCTCATCCACTTGGGTGGCTATCTGCAGTAGTCTTGAACCCAAAAGTGGTAATGATATGCCTATACTAATTTAAAAATATGATCTCAATTCTTTGTGTGATACAAATCTTCTATGAACATGAAAGCACTTTTAGAATTGAAAACATTAAATTTAGAAACAAAATTACCCTATAAAATTTGCTTGACTTGTTTTGAAATACAACGATGTGGGTAGACTTGGGTTGTTACAGAGGGAATCATAAGAAATTAATTACTATGGAAAATAGTCCTTTCATTTTACAATTTTGATGATAACATAAAGAAGGGTGTGTTTTTTAGGTTATTCCTTACAATTCATATTCTCTTGGGCAACATAAACCTAGATATGACAATTCTAATTATGAATTGATTGGTAAAATCAAAGAGATTGATGAGGATGAAAGTTCTAGTGGGAATGAAAATAGGAGAGGAAGATCCTTAAAATAAATTTATAGGTAAAAGGAAACTAAGAGGGATAATTATATTGGAAATCATAAACATATGTCACAAGTGTTAACAAGAAGTGAGGCTAAGACCAAAAAAAGAGAATAAAATAATGATATAAATGGTATCTTAAAATATTAGGGGTATGAATAAGACCCCTAAAAAATAGTTATTAAGGAATTAATAGGTTGTATAATCCTAAGTTTATTTTAACAAAAAAAACAAAAATAAATAGTGAGGAATATACAAATGCACTCAAAAATATTAGATATGGAGATTATCTAGTAGTTTATACTATAGGAGCTTAAAGAGGTGTTGTAATAATATGGTACAAATACAAATGGGATGGACTACCACTAGAAGCAAAAAGTAACTAAATTGCTATTTTTTTGTAAGAAAGAAGAAATATCAAAGTTGAGGTTGTAAATGTACATGTTCCAACTATAGGTACTCTTCATTATAGATGTTGGAAGGACCTCAGTTTATTTATTTTAAATTCATTTATGGTATATAATTATAATCAAAATTAGTGGATGATTTTGCTTTATTTATAAATTTAAATTATTTTGGGATGTTATTTCTTTAAAATATGAATACACATGGGATAATAGATGCATTGGGTAAACTCATATAGAAGAAATACTGAGAATGTTACCTAATATATGGTTGCAAATAGAGCATAAAAATATCTTTAGGTATTTTATTGTGATGAATAGTAGATTATAAACACATTTCCTTAATATGTGATCTACATAGTAATGGTCATCCAAATCCATTTTGATTACAATCTATATGGCTCCAATGCTTTTTTATTCTATATGATTATGTTATGGTGGGATGAAACAAGGTTTGAATAATCATGTACATGTATATATTTATTCAAAACATGAAGTGCCTAAATAGACAAATAAATATTTGGAAATTCAAATATTTTGATAGATATTTAAAACAAAATAAAAAACTAAACCCAAGCTCAAAAATTTGTATTCTAAATAGTAGAAATCAATAGAATGGACCATGATGCTTATGTGAAAGTAATACAATTACATTTTTTTATTATAATATTGAAAAGGAAGAACCATATTGGTCCTAAAAAATTGGGGATAGATGGAATAAATAAGGGAATAGAAATACCATTTTTCATGATACAACCAAACCAAAATTATATTTTTATCAAATCATATATATTTTAATAGTAAAAGGAAGATGCAATGAGAAAGAATATATTAGCAAGGTAATAATTAATTTCTTTAAGATAAGAAGGCTCAATGTAATATTTTATAAAATATTCCATCAAATATCACACAAGAACATAATAAATATTGATGACTAAAGTCTTTATGTAGGATCTATAAGAGGTAGTTTACTTTTTCACCCTAATAAGGTACTTAGATCTAATGGATTTTTTTTAATTTTTTATTTTCTATTTTTTAGGGGGATTTTTTGAAGAGTTATATGTTGGATGTGATTGACTCGGCAAATAACAAAGGCTACAATAAGCAATATCAATGTCACATTTATTGCATTGGTTTTCAAGAAAGTTAAGATAAAATATTTTGATAATTTTCACCCAATATGATTCTGTAATATGATTTTTGGAATAATTTCAAAAACAATGAAACAAAATTGAAAAGGTTTTTAGATAAAAATTATCTCAGAGGGATAAATTATAGTTTTATTCAAGGTAAATAAATTCTTGATGGTATCATCATCGTACAAGAGGCCATACATTATATGTATATCACGAAAAACCTAGATATGGCTATAAAATTAGATATGAACAAAGCATATGATAGGGTTTACAAGAGTTTTCAACATAATGCTCTCAAAAAATTGGTTTTAATTAAAGTTATGGTGAGTGGATTAGATATTGTTATAGAACTTCAAAATATTATGTTTTTATCAATAGATCCCTCACTAGATACTTTGAATCATCACATGGAATCCACAAGGGTGATCCACTATGTCCTTGTCTCTTTATTATTCTTTCTAAGCATTAGAAAGAGATTTCTTCAAGGGAAAAATCAAAGAAAAATCAAAGGGATGGATATTGCAAAAATTTCTCCTTTAAACCTTATCTCTGATTTATTAATGATATTTTTTACCCTTTCTAAGCAAGGCCGTGTATTTTAAATCAATGTTATCGAAGAATCTTGGATGATTGGTTAGTATAACAAAATCTAGGATTGTTTTTTTTAACACTTCCATATATTCACAATAGATTATCTAGAGAATTTAGGTATTCCATTAATATATTTGGATATTCCTTTGTCTAGTAAATGGGAAAATAAAGACCTATGGGAGTCAATTTTGGATAGAATGATTTTTTTTGGTAGGTTTTAAATATAAGCTCTTAACCAAATATGGAAGGCTATAACTTATAAAGACTATGTTGCAGTCTATCTCTTTTTGTATATATGATATTATTTTCATGGCGGTTAGTAGGTATAGCATTTATATTTGATAAAATTTAAAGATACTTTCCTTGGAAAAGATGCGAGGATAAATTTAGGTTTCTATTTGTAAGTGGAATAAAGTTTTCAAAGAAATAATGCTTAAGGGCTAGGCCTACAAAATTACATACTTATGAATTTGGCATTATGGGAAAATTTTGGTTGCATATTATTCAAAGTTCAAGGACAAATTTGGGCAAAGATGTTACTATAAAAATATAGTGTCTATTGAGGCAATAAAATTGTTCAAAAAATCAATCCTACCTAGGTATTTAACAACATGGATATTCATATCAAATAATTTATAATTAATCAATAAAAATATTAATAAGGGATATTCTACAAAGTTTTGATGTAATGCTTGGTTGAAACCTTACTCCCTTATTTCTCATCCAAAATGATAATTTCTAGCTTGAAAATGTTTAGCTTAGAGAGCTATGCTTTAAGAGTCATATTATCTATTTTTATGTGGAATGATGAATTGGTTTGGAATCTCTAAAATTATGGTGGATACTTGATCAAGTTGGGACATAAGGATTTAGAGGAATAAAAAAATTTTACTCCTAAATATTTTCCTTGGAAGGATGTTTAGTCTTATGAGTCATAATACCTCAACATTCCTTTGGTTATAAGTCTAAAGTAAAAGTGTTATAATTGAGAGTCTATAAAGAAGAAGACCTAGAAATATTAGACACTTGGTGTACCTTGTGTAAAAAGTATCTAGAAACATCAATCATGTGCCCCTTTGCTTATATCATTAGGCTTTATATTTCTAAAAAATAAGAATATATTGGGTAGCTCCATCAACATTGAAAGACTAGACAAAATATTGGATTAATTATTTCAAATCTAAAGCATTATGCAATCTATGTACAATTGGTCATGCCGTTAATTATTAGAATTTATGGCTTGAAGGGAATAATAGCATTTTTTTAAATAAATCTCAAAATCATGACCAAGTCTAAAATTTTATTATTGCCTATCTAACAAAATATTTATGAGCATGGTGCTCATCATAGATCTCTTAAATGTATAAAATGTTAGAATTATTGAGTTGTCATTGATGTCAAGGTAGATATCTTCAAGGGTGATTTAATGTTGTCATTGATGTCAAGGCAGATATCTTCAAAGGTGATTTTATATGCTTTAATATTTAAATGAAATATTTAAATATTAAAGTAGAAGGTCTATATTTAAATCAAAAGATACAAAAGTGAAATTAAATTCAAATGTTTAAATGCATGGGCTGACCTCCTTGGGTGCAAATGACAAAAGGGAAGCATATTAATATGAGGTCATTAATTCACTTTGGAGATGGCAAGCAATTCAAATATCCTTTGAGAGGAGAGTGAGCAACAAGTAGAAGACAAGGGAGAACATACCGAAGAGGAGTGCAAGTTCAGTGACGTAGCAAAAATCTAAAGGAGGCTTTAAATATTTGATTGTGCCACTTTGACCTCAACCAGGTGGTTAGCCCAGTTGTTTGCCTAGCCTGCGTTAGGACATTGCGATGCAGAAGGTCCAAAGTTCAAATCCCCTTTATGGATTTTTGTTGTGCGATTGAAGTGCAAGGTATAAAAGGTTTAAATATTTGATTGTGCCACTTTAATCTCAATTGTTGGGTTAGCCCAACCGATTTCCTAGCTCGTGTTAGGGTGTTGCAATGCAAAAGGTTCAAAGGTTGAATCCTCTCAATGCCTTTTTTGTTAAGGTTTTGTTGTTTGAGATAGCGTGATGAAGGATCCATTTATTTTATTTTTCTTCTTTGGTTTTGACCATTGGGTTAGCTCATTTGGTCATGAGCTCATGTTAGGGCACTGCGCTACTAGGGGTTAGAAGCTTGAATCTCATATGTGGCTTGCTAAGTTTTGTTGTGCAAGGTAAGGATAATTTTTTTAATTAAATTTAATAAAAGGGATATATAAGGAGTCATGTTGTTATTATAAAGTTTTATTTTGCAAGTTATAAAAGGGATATATAAGGAGTCATGTTGTTATTATAAAGTTTTATTTTACAAATTTTAAAAGGGAGATATAAGGAGTCATGTTGTTATTATAAAGTTTTAATTTGGAAATTTTAAAAGGGAGATATAAGGAGTCATGTTGTTGTTACAAAGTTTTATTTTATAAGTTTCAAAAGAAGATCATCATTATTAAGGTAGATTTGAAAAGCACATGCAAAAGGAAAATCATCATTATTGAGGCAGATTTGGAGGTCATAGATTTGAAACAAGTCAAGACATCAAAGAAGAGAGTAAGAGGATTAAGTGCACATATTCACCCAAGCATTCAATTAAAATGAAGGAAAACTCAACTAGCTCAAGAAGAAGAAAAGGTGCACATGATAGTGGAATAAAAGTAGGGTATTAGCATCTCCAATTTAACACACAAGTAGGTTATCTAATACTTGAATTGGAATACCTTTAAACTATAATAAATGTGAGATATGTGTAAGCGAAAGAATAAATGAATGTGAAGAATATATTGGCCATTTAAAGCTTTCTCCACTAGTGCATATCATCCTCTATATGTTCATGAAGTTAAAATAATTCTAGGTAGAATCTATCTAAATTACCTTTTAGTTGAAGAAAGCAAACTCAAGAAAAGGTGAAGAACTTGATGCCATTATTGATCAAATTTTGGAGCAGATGTGAGCAGTGTTTATGAGCAGTTTTTGGAGTAGATTTAAGCAGTATTTATGAGTAATTTTTAGAGCATATTTGAGCAGTGTTTGTGAGCAGATATTGGAGCATATTTGAGCAGTTTTTGTGAGTAGGTTTTGGAGTAGATTTAAGCAAGGAGATTGGTGTCTCCTATGGATTGGTGTCCATGAAATTTAGCAAGGGGATTGGTGTCTCCTATGGATTGGTGTCCACAAAATTGAGCAAGGGGATTGGTATCTCCTATGGATTGGTGTCCATGAACTTGAGCAATGGGATTGGTTTCTCCTTTGTATTAGTGTCCATAAACTTGAGCAAGGGGATTGGTGTCTCCTGTGGATTGGTGTCCATGAACTTGTATAGGTGATTGGTGTCTCTTGTGGATGTCCACAAACTTTTATAGGGGATTTGTGTCTCCTATGTATTGGTGTCTATAAACTTGTATAGGGTATTGGTGTCTCCTGTGGGTTGGTGCCCATGAAATTTATTGAATAAAATTATAAGCAATATTTTATCATGGTTTTCTCCCGAGAGGGTGTTTCCACGTAAAAGCATTATCTCTTATGTGTATGGAAATTGTGCATTAATTTATTATTGCATTCATATTATTGTTGTTATTATTTGGATTGAAAAGTTTTATCTTATATTGTTCACCCCCCTCTCAGTATAAGCTTGTGTTCTTTAGAAAATGTACTAGCCACTTGGTTATAAGATTTTAATATACATGGAATGGAACTTTATGACAATGGATTTGGCACAAAGGATTTGATTCAATATATGGTAAAATAGAGATATCTAGAAGTTGGGTTCATTAAAATTAATTTTGATAGTACTTCCAAAGAAAATGTGAGAAAGGTTGGAGTAGGTTATGTTTTGAAAATAATGAAGGTTAAATTCATCTCAATTATGTAGAATCATATGGTACTTCAACTAACAACTATATAGAGGATAGGGTAGTTCTTACAAATATTAGAATTACCACTGAAATAATATAAATATATTTCAATTAAGGGGTATTGATAAATTATTAATAATGCTATTGTACAAAATAGATGTGGTGATTAGATAAAAATATAATATTATTTCTTGCCCATAAACAATTATTATAGACAATATCTTAAATATCAACATATTTATAGAGAATAAAATAACATAGAATATTATTAGACAATTGTTGTATTGATATTTGTCTTGATAATATTCAAATATTAGAAGACAATTGGTTGACTATGATTTTATATATTAATTAAGATGATATCAATTATTTGACTCTTTAAACATAAACATTTATGGAAAATTAAGAATATATTTGATTGAAAAATTAGATGAGAACATATTTGATAAGAAGTCCAACTGGATATGATTTAATTGACTAGAAAACAATTATAATATTTTTTATTTTAACCATATTACACTTTTAGAGCAAGTGCAAGCCAAGTGTGATCCTCACCTTTTATTATTTTAGATATTTAGGTAAGAATAATGAATAAGTGTTGTCAGTGTGAGTAGGTAACACATATAAGAAAGCAATGAGTCTCAACTCATCTTGTTCCATATATTTGGGAAAATTTAAAAAGTAAAGGATTTATATGAGGAGAAGTAGGATTCATATGGCCTACTCTTGGATCAAAGGAAAGGTATCGATGAAAGGGACTAGTTTTACCATCTCCATTCTGCTACTAACTAAAATTACTAGAGTCCTGACTTAGGGGGACTGTCAATAGGAAGAAACATTCATTAGCCAAAGAGCTCAACTTTCTTTGTTGTAAATTTGGTCATTCAAATAATTGTGGAATAGGGTTATCTCTATGCTAATGGATTTGTTTACCCCTAAATGCAACAAATATGTTGTCCATATTTTTCATCTGGTACTAGTGAACCACATAAGGAGGAAGAAAAATATGAACATCATTGGATTCCTATTTAAAAATTTGGAGAAAACAACTTCAGATATCCAATATGGTAATACCTATCTCCCCAATCACCAAGGTCTTTTCAAGTAGATTTTTTATTTTATTTCCTAGAAGAATGGTTCTTTATCTTTGGATAAAAGTGGAGTTGTGTTGTATGTATCCTTGGTTGTTTTTGTATGTGAGAAATATATTAATACCTCTTATTATACCTCTAGGGGGAATTGTTTGGTATATCTTAAAGAAAAAAATGTTTTTCTTGAGTGTTCACCTGAGCCCAACCTAAAGCAATCTCCAAAAAATATTGAGTTGGATAATATTGTTGGGAAAATTTATAGAGATGTGAGCATGGGCCCTAAGATGAGGTAGGAGGAACCTCATGTTAATAAAGGTTATATTCAAGATTCAAAAGCTCATTCTCCTCTTCAAATCTCATTGGAGTCAGATGAAAATGGTTTTTCCTCCTTGGAGGATAATTCGATCAAGAAAAGAAAGGTTGGCTCTTTGAAGAAGCCCAAGATCAAATTTAAAGGTATGAGGATATCAATGTACATCAACACCAAAGTTGCAAAGAGACTAAAAACTCGTGATTATGATGATTGAAAGGACTCCGATGAGTTCATTGTCTCTAAGGAGAGGCACAAGAATTTGGCCAACCTACCTTTGAGGAGCAAGATACAAGATGATTATGTTGCAACACCAAGCTCCCATTGTGACCCATTTAAGGAGTTGATAAGATCTATTAAGAGATTGGTTAAACAGACTACTTATTTTGTAAATGAGTTATCATGGAAACTAAAACAAAATTCAAACACTTTAGATATGGATCTCATAATTTTTGATGATTCATCGTAATATTAGGCTCTAGCTTTGGTTTTTTGTATTGATCTCTCTTGGTGGGTTTTGGTCTTCTTTGTCACTTTCTTTTAATATTCTGTTTGGATTGGTTTTTTTAGTTGTTGGCTCCTTTATGTTGCTCCTTTTATGTGGCTATAATTGGTATTCTCTTGTAAAATATTTTACCTTTTAAAACCCTTCTTTTTTTCATCTAATCAAAAATAATATGAGTAGAAGCTAGGTGGCATTGTAGGAAAATCACTTTTGCAAGTTCTCGTTGGTAGTAAGGATTCCTTAAATAGAAGTATAGATGCTCTTATTGGAGCCAAGAAAAAAAAGTGTATTATGAAAAACCCTCTAATAATAAATTAAGATTAAATTTAAATAAATATAATGGAATCAAAAAGTGGGTTATGAAAATATTACATCCTAATATCACAAATATTATGAGATTGGACATAAGGCAAGTGATTGCATAGTGAAAACGACGGAGATAGAGATGGAAATTTTTGGGCATGAGATAAATTTCAACACAAAGTAAAGAGATAATACCATAGTAGTAACTAGACTAGATCAATGATTTTCTAGTTCTATGATGAATCACCTCTAGATTATAATATGTTGAAGTTCATTACGATTTACTTAGAAAATATATTAAAAGAAAAAATAATCACATAAGGGATGCAAAAATACAATGCTCATGTTTAAATTTAGAAGGAACCAAAGGTGCTAAGGAAGATATAAAAGGCAAATTTTAAAACGAAGAAGGAAAAAAATGTCAACTTTAATGCAAGAAGATCATTTTGAATTTTCTCAATTAGTATAGAATCCTATACTTGCAAAAAATGAAAGTAATGTAGAGTTTACTCCTTGCACTCTAGGGTTTCAAGAGTAATAATAATAATAATAAATGATTGTGAAAGGTTTTGGAGTATATTATATTATTTGGTACATGCTAATGTACCCCCACGGTACCTTCATGGTACATATGTAAATATTAGATTAGACTGAGTTTTAGTTTAGAGTGTGAGTATTATTTTGTGTAATGTGTAAGAAATGCAAAATTGTTATGTAATGTTGTAATGTGTAGGAAATGCACAAGTGTCATGTAAGTATATGTGCAGGTTTAATGTGAGTCTATGTGCACAAGTGTATTATATGTAAGTGTGCACAAGTATATTTATATTAGAGTGTGCAAAGTGAAGAGTCATGTCTAGGTGTGCATACAAGATAGAGTTATGTGTATGCAAGTGTCAACGAGAGAATTCAAGAGCCATGAGACTTGGCACATGGAAAGGAATAGTCAAGTATCCAAAGAGTCATTCTACTATATTTATATAGTATTCCATAGAGAATGCATCAAGAATAAATCTAGTGTCATATCAAGAATCACATCAAGATTTGTATCAAGTGTTACATCAAGTATTTAAAGAGGATTAATAAAGGTTGCATACATTTTGAGAAATTAATATTGTAAACATGCTTTGTACATGTAAGATTCAAGCTATTACATTCATATTTTTGTTTATTAATGAATGTTATTTGATAAATTATAAGCTTTGATTTATATAATAATTTACTCATATTATTCTACTTATGTCATTATCTTGATCTTACTATATTGTAGCTATATTATATTTGATCCTATGGAATTTATCATGTGAGTTTTATGTTAGTATTAAGGCTTAAAAATCCATCAAATGGTAACCATGGAAATTTAGGTTTGTTGAGGAATAATAATAAATTAATTACTATGACAATCCTCACGAGCAGGGATCTTGTCAAGAAAGGTCTTAGATGGATTCTAGTAAATGAGCAAACAATAGACTTTTGGAAGGATCGATGGGTGAGAGTTGAGGAGTTATCCCAGAATCCTAGTTTGGCTAGGATTCAAGAGCATATGGAGCAGCATATTGGGAAGAAGGTTGCAAATTATATGTGGAAGGATATAAATATCAACAAGTGGAAACACATCAGAGTACAGTGTTTTGAAGCGGAGTCTGAAGAGCTTTATAACATCTTAACTCAAAAAATTATTCCCTCTAGAGAGGATGAAGATCACATTATTTGGGCTAAGATTTAAAGTGGTGACTTCATAGTTAAGTCTGCCTATAATTTTCTTCTCAATGTGGAAGGTCAATAATTTCAACCGAGTTTGGTTTGGATAAAAGGCTTAATTCCTAAAATATCCTTTTTTTCATGGTTGGTGATTCAAGGAAAAATCCTCACTATGGACAATATGTTATCCAAAGGTATGGTTATTTCTAACCATTTCTACATGTGTAGGGCAGGATGGGAGACCACCCAACACTTGTTTTTGGAGTTTCCGATAGTGGAGTCCATCATGGATGAACTTTTCCAAGCCTTTAGGATCTCGTGGGTTAAGCTTGATCTTATATCCGAAGTGTTCCATCAATGGCCTCAACCCTTTGTTAGCCTAAAACTTAAGTACCTATGGAAAATCTGTTGGCATCATTTTCTCTGGCAGATTTGTCTAGAAAGGAACCATAGAGCCTTTAAGGATACCATTCACAACCCAAAAACCATCCTCAATAGGATTATTATCTTTGCAAAAGAAAACCTTAGCACCTTAGTGGATGAGAACCACTCAATTCTTCCCCAAGAAAAACAATTAGCTTGGGCCTTAGGTATTGAGGACAAACCTTCCATTCCTTTTCCCAATCCCAAAAATGGGATTTCTTGGGAGCCACCCCCCAGGGTTGGTTTAAACTAAATTTTGATGGTGCAGCCAAGGAGAACCCGGGAAGAGCTGGAGCTGGAGGAATAATCAAGGATCATCAAGGAAATCTGGTCAAGGCCTTCACTGAACCATTGGGAATTAGAACTAATAATGAAGCGAGAAGCTAGAGCCCTTTGGAGAGGGTTGCAAGTAGCCCAAGCAACTCAAGGTAACTTGATGATTGAAGGTGATTCTATGAACATCATCAACTTGTTAACCAATGGCAAAAAACCTCCATGGAGAATCGAGGGAGTCATCCATGAAGTGAGGATCCTTTTTGTGGCAAGACAGAACAAGAGGGCTCATCACGTGTACCATGAGGCCAATAGGTCAGTTGAAAAATTATCCAACATAGGTGTTGATGTTGGTAGTTTGGTGACATGGACACAAGGTGTGCCACGTGAAGTGGAAAACATTATTAGTCATGAAAATAAACCTACCCGTTAAGGAGAAATATGAATGGGTGTTCTTTCCCCATGGAGATGGTAATAACTATGGGGTTTCCCTCTAAATCATACCAAATTGGAAATGAAGGTAACAGGGTGTAAGCCTTGGAATATTTTGATAGAGAATAGGAAATGGGCAAGCAACAAGTTTCACAAGTGCAAAGTTCCAAACTTCAATTCTTGTCAATGTAAGTATTGTTTACAGTTATGTTTAGGTATGGGTGTGCTTTGTTAGTAAGGTGTTGTAGGGTATTCAACACAATTTTTGGTAAGAAAGTTTCAAGGATGACTAGGATCTACAATCTCAATAGAAGGCTGGATATTGTAATAGGTTTTGGGTTAACCTACAAAACCCGGTAATTAATGAAGACTTTTATTTACCAAAAAAAAATAAAGTAATTACTATGGAGAATCATCCTTAAATTTAATGGTTTTCATGGTAACATTTAGGGTTTTTTAGAGTAACATAAGAAAAAAACTAACATGGATGATCATGTAGACACTTTAGGGATTCTATGATAATTTTAAAAAGAAAGAATTTATGAGGTTATTCCTTGTACTTTAAATTTTCTAGCACAACATAAAACATTAGTTTATAAATATCATTATAAATAGCATAAAAAAATAGAAGTGATTGATGAAGATGAAAAAATTAGTGGGAATAATAAAAGGAGAGAAATACCATTGAAGAAATAACAAGAGAAAAGAAAACTTTGAGGGATATCGATTTGGGAAACCAAAAAATATATCAAAAGTGATAACAAGAAGTGGGTCTTGTAGCACCCTAAAATTGGTGCAATAAAATTGTCATAATTACATTCACCTTAGTAAATAATTTAAAATTCAAATTTTAACCTCCCAAACCGCCCATTAACCGCCGGGTAATCCGTTTCCCCCTTTTTCGTGCCATTTTTAGAGGTTTTTTTGACCGTTTGACGATATCGTCGCCGATCAGACGATATCACCCTAGATCTGACGATTTCATCTAGGCTAGGATGTCCAGACGATCTTGTCGCAAAACTGATTTTGCAAAATTAGCTTCTGTTCCAACGGGCCTCTAATCCAGGTAGAAGCGTGTTTGCGTCGTTAGAGACCCTCCCCCGTTGGAGATCTCCCAAATAGGGATGATCTCCAACATCCTAACTACTCCCCTAAGCCTATTTAGTCCCTTGGACCTTCCCTTCCCAACCCCTGGCTGAAATTCTCTGTAACTTAGCTTCATGCACGTTAAATCATCCTAAGTTTTCATTTGCAATAGTCCTATATCAATTTTGTTGCAGGTATCATCTTGTTTTTTAGCCGGAGCAAGCATACATCGTCGTCGATGAACCTGTTCAGATCGGAGGTGATCTTGTCAAATCAGAGACGATTTCGTACTGATGCGAGATGATCTCGACTACAGTCCACATTGAGGCAATCAGTGCCATAAGTTTGCATTTCTTCACCTTTTCTCTGTTGTTTTATTCTGCAAATTAGCTAGTTTATTTGATATTTTATGTTATATTGCATTTTGGAGTTCACCCATCTAGATAAAAGGCATAATTAAACCATAATTGTGATTTAATCAGCATCATTCATACATGTTTCGATCTTTAAGTTTCAGTTCAATGTTGTCACTATCATTTTGCATAGTTTCCCTCTACTTAGAATAGTTGCATTCTCGGTATTTTGCATCTATTTTTCTATTTGCAGGTCTTTGACGAATTCATCTGATGAATTCATCAGATCTCAGATGATCTTTTTTTATTTCATATGATTCTATTGAATTCCAGATGATCCTGACTGCTTCAAACATCAGAATCTCCATCAGACATCCGGATCAGGTATTCTTCTTATTCTTCCTTAATTGCTCTATTTTTTTGTCTTAAATTTGTTCTATGTATTCATTAAATCTGCATTTTCATATAGATTAATTTAGACTCATTTGGCCAAACCTAGGATATGAATGCTTAAGGTTAAAAATGAACATATAAAAACACATTCCAAACCTAGGCGTGGAAACTGCCATTAAATGTTTCCTGGTGAACCCACCATCCATCGAAAAATCATCAAAATAAACCTCCCTTGAGAGGCGGGACCTTCGCAAGTCCTCTCAGTCCGAGGTACCGCGACATCCTTTTCCCATCCCCCTTTCGGGCATGGATCCTATATCCTGAAGGTAAGGATGCGAAAAATTTGGAGCGATACATTTTGGTGAACCCGACGTGAATGCATCATAACCTTTTGAAAACAAAAAAAAACAAAAAAAAAAAAAAAAATAGAACAACTAAAACATAGATGCATTTTAAAACATTTAAATTTTAAAATCATGTTTAGATGGTAGCTCCTAAGAAAAGATTAGCAGTTACTATAAATGTAGAAAACCAATTGGCAGCCGTAGAAATCAAGTCTATGCTTAATGTGCCTGAAACAAGTAGAAATCAATTCCTGTGGAAAGAACTTGATAGAAGACTTACTCTCATCTCATCTAGGTCCACACAACTTAAGTAAATCAAGAGGCTAGTCCTAGACAGAATCCTAAATCCTCATCAACTAGTTTTTTATCATGAACTTCAGAGAGCCTGCCATAGATGGTTAGCTTATAGGAGAGCTCTAGTATCATCAGAATTGTTCACCTTCGAGGAATACCTTGAGAACACAGCCATTGTGCACCAGTTCCTAGGTTGTGTAGAAGACCAAGATGTTGTTCTTACAGATAGGGAAATATGGAATAGAGTTCCACGAGCTGTGCTATATCGAGAGTATTGCCACGAGCTTTACTTTTATCAACCAACATCTGAGACATATAATATCACTATAGCTCTTTTCATAAAATTTTTAAAAGAAAACTTTCAATTTGAAGAAGAACACTTCATGACTCCTAAAAAACTCGAGCCTATTAATGATATTTATAAATTATTTATAGAAAACTAGATTATTACTTTCAGTCTTATTTCTTGCATTTATTGTGTTGATTGTCTTTACAATATTATTTCAAAAACAAAGAAAAACTAAAAAAAACTAAAAAACTAAAAAACATAGCAAAAACTTAATTTTTTTTTTTATTTTTTTTTGGTGGGTTTTTTAAAATATATACCCTTTAAAATTTTTGCATATATATATATTTGTTGAATCAAATTTAGCACCATGCCTAAACTTAGGAATGGTAAAGAAACTTTAGGAGAAGAAGAAGATTGGTTACAAGATACAACTAGAGACCCAAATGTCCTTCCTGAAGATCCAAATTCAGAAGGAAAAACTCTATTTCAACCAGAAGATGACCTAGGTGAAGCTAAGAAACAAGAAGGAAGTGTTAAAGAGGATGGATCCTCATCCCCTAGAGTAGCTCCAAATGGAACTATTGCTTTTTACAACATAGATAATTTCAAGAAATTTCTCAGTGATAACATTGATGACCTTAATGTGGCAATTCGTATTGATAAAGGGAAAATTAGTGACACTCAAGCAGCTTTGGAACATATGTATGATGTGCGCATTAATCCCTTGTCTTTCATTGATCAAGAAAGTGATAATGCTGGACCATCCAATACGGATATGGTCACTATGATTCAAAACATGTCAAAACAACAGGCTATCCAACCTCCTAAGGAACCTATTATTCAACCTAAAATCATTCCCACACAAAAGAAACCTTTCTTCACTACTCTATTCCGCCAAACTATTAAGCAATATGCTTCAAGTAAACAAAAACCTAAAACAAAGCCAAATACAAATTTTCAACAATTTGAAATACATCATAATACAACTTCAAAATTCCTTCATAATACTTTTCCTACCAATAATTTGCACAATAGTAACATGGCATCTAATCTTCATGTTCCGCCATCATATGCCCATAAAACCCATGTCAATGCCCTACCAAACCAATATGGGGGGAAAACTAGTAATCTGGAAGCCATGGTGAAACAGTTAGCTTCGCTTATGGACTATATAGATCCCTACCGTCCCTCGTATAATTATCAAGAGATATGTAGTCAACCTTTGGATCCCATAGTTGTAGCTCAACCATACCCTAAGCATTTTCCCATGCTTATCTTGCCTATATATAAAGGAATCGAAGATCCCATAGAGCATCTTCGCATGTTTAGGATAGCATGTCACGACATATCGCATGATGACTTGCTATTACTAAAAATGTTCCCAAAAAGTTTAGGTGGAATGGCATTAGAGTGGTACTATCAATTGCCCACTCATTCTTTGAGAAACTTTGAAGAAACAGCGAAATCATTTGTCCATCAATTTAGTGCCTACATCGAGAGGCATGTAACTATTAAAGATTTATACAATTTAAAACAAGACAAAGATGAATGTTTTGCCGATTTCTTAGCTAGATGGAGGCAATTGATAGGAAAACTGCACTTTGTGCTACCTTATAGGGAAATGTTGGACATTTTCATCAACAATTCACAAGAACAAATATCTTATGAGCTATCGACTGCTACCTTAACTACCTTCGATCAAGCTATAGATTTAGCTCGAAGAGTAGAAGATGCCCTCATTAGGAGAGGCAAACTTAGGAAAAAGGGTGATGAGAAAACATCCATAAATCAATATAAAAAAAAACAAGTCGTCGGTGACGGAGTCACTGACAACAGAAATGTTGCTAATATCAATGCAACAAAGACAACAGAAAAATTTATATTGAAACCTCCTGATAAGCCTCCTCGAGAATTCACTAGATTAAACCAACCCTTATCAACTATTTTACCTCAATTACTCAAAAGAGGTTTGATCCAATTACCAGCTATCCGGGAACCTGATCCAACTATACCCGGATACAGAGTTGACTTACACTGTGATTTCCATAGAGGACCTGGACATTCTACCAACGCTTGTAAAAGGTTGAAACATAAAATACAAGATTTGATTGATAATAATGAAATGGAAGTGCAAGCCTTCCAACCTAAACAAAACCCTCCTAATAATACTCAAAAGACCGTTCCCCAAAATCAAAATCAAAATGCCAATCAAACTCTAGACATATTTCAACACCCTTTACCACGACATGGTAAAGAGGTAGCCAATCAAATCGAACATCATAATGTTCCCCCTCCTACCCGATATGTAGGAACCATTAGCAGACAATTACCTATTCAGGATCCTCAAATATTTGACACAACCTTATCCTTGGTTACGACCAGGCCCTTACATAATTTTCAAACTTCTGATTCTAGTGATATAGAATCAGATAGTGAAAGTGAACTAGACATTACTTCAAACCAATCGAATAGTTCTGAAAATGAATCAGATCCTATTCAACCCGTCACGGATGCTATGGTTCCAGAAGAACCATTTCCTAGAAGAGTTACTACTCGACCTTCCTCTAATATATTCCTTTCTAATGAACAAGCCATCAATGCTCAACCGAGACCAGTTCATCATCTTCATTATAACATTGTAGGTACCATTGGAGTCGTCACCCGACAACAAGCTCAAAATTCCCAACAAGAACCAAACCAAAATGACGGATCGGCTCCATTCATTTTGAAAAACCCCAATAAAGGGAATCATGCTCCTAATGTTCAACCTAAACCCCCTTACAATATTAATGAGCAATTGTCCAATACTACGGCCATAATTTCCCTTTTGGATTTATTAAGATCCTCTCCCACCCATAGGGATGAGTTGATGCTTACATTGAGCCAAATGATGGTACCTCAAAACATTCAACCTGAAGCTATGGCCAATACTATCATCACTCGAGAGATTGATTGTATTGACTTCCGAGATAAAGATATCCCACAACACAGTTTACATAAGGATAATCCCTTATACATTTGTAGATGTAGATGTATTGTCAAAAGAGTTTTGATTGATAATGGCTCATCTCTAAACATTTGCACTTTTGACTTCTACCAATGATTTGGCTTTAGAAGTGATGAAATGAAGAAAATTGATATGATTATCAAAGCTTTTAATGACAAAACACAAGAAACGTGTGGAGTTATTACCCTCCCATTGCAAGTTGGTCCTAGAACCCTAGAAACAACTATGTTTATTGTACATTGCCCAGCATCATACAATATACTTTTGGGTTGCCCTTGGATCAACGCCATGCGAGCGGTCCCATCAACCTTACACTAATGTGTTAAATTTGAGTTTAAAAATCAGTTGGTCACTATCCATGGTGACCCTAGACCTTTTGATATGTGTGCTTTGGCAGAACCCGTTGGAGTGCAATTTTGCCCTACTCTGTCGTCCACACATCCTAGTTCTTATTTTTCATCTAAAACTGTGAAACACACACCCATAACTTCACCTATTTCCCCTCCATTAATTTCATCCTCCTATATAGACCAACAACCCTCTAAACAAATCATTTTAGAACCTCAAAAAGATCTTAAATCTACAACCAATCCTTCAAGTTCTATCCCTATAAATTCAAAACCTATAGACACATCTATCATTCCTCCCACATCTAAAGATATAGGTAATAAGCCTTCTACATCTTATGCCCTTTCTGATGAACTTTTACCAGATTTATCCACAACCTTAATATCAAAAAAAACAAATGCTTTCATGCAAGATTCAATTCTTTTAAATAAATTGCTGCCATCTCCTCGTACTTTGGGCCTCCCACAACCTATGGGAAGTACTTACCAAGTCGGGAGTTGTGCCTTCATTTATAAAGGATATGATTGGGGAAGAATCCCTCGAAATATCAAAACTCATCCTAAGGGATACGCTCGGTGCTATTTTACCAATGATTATATTAAAGCTAAACCCATGATGCTTAAAATGGGATATAAAGGGAAAGGCTTGGGACCTTTCCAAAATGGCATGAAAGAACCTTTCGAGGTAGAACCGTGGCCTGCCTGCTGTGGTGTGGGCCTATTTCCTAGTAAGGGTCAACCCTTTCCTTTTGACGATGATGATCACCTCATATGTTATCAAGATTATTTGAATAGGCATGTTGATTTGCCTCCTAAAAATCAGTCGTTTTCATGCAACATGCTATCCATAGCTTACCCTGAAATGATTGCTGACCCCGATGAAGATTTGGAAGGAGATATCTTCCATGATGTCTCTGTTGAAGAGATGTTACATTTTGATGGTTCTATACCAACTATAGCCCAACTTGAGGCCACTAATCCTCAAGATGAATTATCTAAATTAACCTTACAAGAATTACAAGAATTGGGTGTTTCACCCGCCCCACCTAATTTTGAAAGAGATCTACACATGGAGGTAGAAAACATCATTAAAATTAATATTGGAACTGAGGAAAATCCTCACATAATCAATATTGGATCAGAATTAAGTCAAGAAAAACAAGAACAATACATTGCATTTCTTAAAGAGTATGAATATGTCTTCGCTTGGACATATGAAGATATGCCAGGTCTAGACCCTTCTATAGTCATGCATCATCTAGTGGTCCATCCGGATGCTAAACCTGTTAAACAAAAACTTAGAAAAATGCATCCCAAAGTGGCTCTACTAGTCAAAGGGGAGTTAGAAAAACTCTTGAATGTTATCTTTATACAAGCTATTGATTATGTGGAATGGATCTCAAATGTAGTTCCAGTCACCAAGAAAGAAGCTACCAAAGTTAGGGTTTGCATAGATTTTAGAGATATTAACGCCGCATGCCCTAAAGATGACTTTCCTCTTCCAAACATGGATCAAATCATTGACTTTACTACTGGGAGTGGGATGATGTCCTTAATGGATGGATTCTCCGATTATAATCAGATCAGGATAGCTCCTGAAGATAAGGCTAAAATAGCCTTTATTACCCCCTGGGGTACTTTTTGCTAGAAAGTGATGCCATTTGGATTAAAGAACGCAAGTGCAACTTATCAATGAGCTATGACCTATATTTTTCATGATATGATGCATGATATCCTACATGATTATGTAGATGATATTATAGCTCGCTCTATTATTGAAGATAATCATTTAGATGATTTGAGACAAGTTTTTAATCGATTACGAGAATATCTTATTCGATTAAATCCAGCAAAATGTATATTCGAAGTTAAGTCCAGTAAATTATTGGGGGTTTTAGTTTCTTTACGTGGTATTGAAATTGACCCTCTCAAGATTGTGACCATCACTGATATGCCCGCACCTACTAATATATCTGAATTACAAAGTTTACAAGGTAAACTTCAAGCTATCTGTCGCTTCATTGATAATATGGCAGACAAAACCGGTCCCTTTCTTAAACTCCTTAAGAAGGATGTCCCTTTTAATTGGGACATCGAATGTAGAGAATATTTTGAACTTCTCAAACAATACCTCCTTAATCCACCTTTGCTTTCACCACCTAAACCTGATCACCCATTTCTCCTATATATTTTAGCTTCAGATTCTGCCTTAGGAGCTATGTTAGCTCAACTTGATGATGAAAAGAGAGAATGTGCTAATTATTACATTAGCCACACCTTCCTTAGTTATGAAACCCGCTACACAGCATTAGAAAAACTATGTCTAGCCGTCGTGTTTGCTACACAAAAATTAAGACACTATATGCTTAGTCAAAAAACTTATGTCATTGCTAAATACGATCCCTTGAGGTATCTCATGAGTCGACCTTATTTATTGGGTCACACAGCCAAGTGGGTTCTTGCTCTAAGCGAGTTTGATCTCACATTCATAGGACAGAAGTCTGTTATGGGTCAAATCATAGCAGATCAATTAGATGCTGCACCCTTAGAGTCTACCCATCCCCTCATCATCAAATTTCTTGATGAATGCCTTCAATTAGAGGCTGACCATATTGAACAATGGTCCTTATACTTTGATGGAGCCCGATGCATGAGTGGGGATGGTGCGGGTATTATTTTAATATCCCCACAAAAAAATCTTATTCCTCTGTCCTTCAAATTGACATTTGCTTGCACCAACAATACTGCTGAGTATGAAGCTCTAATCCTTGGATTACGAGCTGCCCTGGCACTAAAAATTAAACATCTTTTAGTTTTTGGTGATTCTCAACTGGTTATAAACCAAATTAATGAAGTTTATCAAACTAGATATGATAAATTATGCCCCTATAAGGCCTATGTTTTACAATTAATGTCTTTATTTGATCAAGTTACCTTGGAAGCTATTCCTTGAACTAGCAACCATGCAGCTGATGCTATGGCCGCAACTACATCTCTCCTACCCTTGGAGTTAGATGACGAATATGCCACTATCATTATTCGTCGACTCCAGGAACCCGCTTCACATAAGTCATGCTTAGAGCCTTTGGATGTGTTTCTAATCAATGAAACTACTCCTGAACGTTGGTATACAAACATATTTGATTTTCTCCAAAATGGGACTTTCCCTGCCAATTCTAATAGAAACTAGCATCGGTTATTACGTCGACGAGCAAGTCGATTTGTAATAATTGGCAATACTTTATAGAGGAGATATTTTGAAGGTATCCTATTAAGATGTTTAAACTTAGAAGAGTCTAAATCAGCCTTGAGTGAAGCCCACGATGGATCTTGTGGAGGACACTTTAGTGGTAGTGTCATTGCTAAAAAGCTCCTTCGGATAGGATACTTTTGGCCTACCATGGAAACGGATGCACATGAGTATGTGTGCCATTGCGACAAGTGCCATAAACATGCCGACCTTGTCCATGCGCCTGCCCAAGAACTACAGGCTATTACATCTCCTTGGCCCTTTTCTAAATGGGGTTTAGACATTATTTGCAAAATCAATCTGGTGTCATCTGATGGACACAAGTTCATCATAACCGCCACTGAGTATTTCATGAAGTGGGTCGAAGCTCTGCCTTTAGCTTCCTGCAGTGGCACACAAGTCTCTAAATTTATTTTTAATCAAATCATTTGTAGGTTCGGAATTCTTGCAAATCTCATCTCTGACAATGGAACTTGTTTCAAAAATAAAGATGTTAAAAAATTATGCCAAAAATATAAGATTCAACATCGCTGGTCCACTCCCTATTATCCTCAGGGTAATGGTCAAGCAAAATCATCTAACAAAACCTTAATCAAAATTCTCAAAATATTGGTCAATAAAACTGGCCGTGACTGGCACATTCAATTATACCCAGCCTTGTGGGCCTATCGAACTAGTGTTCGAACCCCCACGGGAACTTCACCATTTGTTTTGGTTTATGGTGCTGAAGCAGTTTTTCCATTTGAATTGGAAGTTCCTTCTTTGGCTCTACTACTTCAAGATACCGAAGTAGGAGATGAATATCGAGCTGGCAGACTCAGTCAGTTGGAACTCCTAGATGAAAAACGCATCAATGCTTTGGAGCATCTCCGTGCTTACCAAAACAAGCTTAAAAGATCATATGCTAAGAAAGTTTGCCATCGCTCCTTTGAGATCGGTGACCTTGTTTTAAAATAAAATAAAAAAAATACAAATGCAACTAAGGACCTTAAAGGTAAATTTGAGCCCAACTGGCTCGGACCATACATTATTACTGCTAAATTTGAATCAGGAGCATACAAATTATCTACCTTAGATGGTAAAGAACTTAAAGAACCCATGAATATTTTGCATCTTAAACGTTACTATGTATAAATTTGGTCATTTCATCCATGTATATATTTGTTCAAAATCACTATCTTGTATTTTCTTTCAAATTTATAAATTCAAAAACATCAAAAACATTCATAACCACCAAAATCTTCAAAACTATTTGTTGCATTTATTTATGGCACTTGTTAAATTTTTTGCTCAAAAACAAAAATAAAACCAAAAATCATAATAATGATAAAAATATAAAAACAACAATATGCTTGACTCTTTCGAAACCAAAACAATATAAAGAAGAAAGAGAGAGTCAACATTCTCAAAACTTCTCAAAAGTGTTTATATATATTTTCTTACAAATGTTGCAGTTATATGTTTCAAATTATTTTTGATAAATTAGCATTTATTTGGAATCCCTCACTTGCACACTCACAAAAATAAATATCTTGATTTTATCTGGCATGATTACTAATCTCTCTTATATCAAAGTCCACAAAAATTCAATTAAATAAAGTTTGAGCATAGAGAATTGATCTTGTTATTTACTTAAACCAAGCACATCTTTTCACAATAAAATGATTATATTTGTAATTTCCATGTTTTGCTACATAGTAGAAGTGATTTCTTGAGCAAAAAGTTTCCCTTGCTATCCTATCATGCACATGGTCTAGAATATTTGAGAATTGGCAAAAGGACAAGCTCACCCCTACCCAAAATAAAAATCCCTTGCTCTACAGCTAATCCGAGCAAGTATCCCTAGCACAGAAAAAGAAAAAAGAAAAGTTCAAGAAAAAAAGAGAAAAGAAAAATGTTATTTTATATCATTATAGCAATATTTCAAGCACTATCTCAAAAATCAAGCAAAAAAAAATACAAAAAGAAAAAGAAGCAAAGTTCAAAAGAAAGCAGAAAGCAAGAAAGCAATAAAATCCCTTTCCCTACCCTTTGAAAAGAAAAGAAGGGTTGATGAGCTTGAATCCCTGGAATTCTCAATTATTCAAAAACTGTGAGGTAAGCCCCATAATAGGTGGTTTGTGCCCAACTTGCTTGGCCTTGGGTAACTCCTAGCGTGGTGATATGTCTGTCACATTAGCGACCTTCTTTTGTACAAACCTATGTCTGCTTATGGATTAGCTAGCTCTTGATAATCCGACCTACATAGTAGTCTAGTATGGTTATATGCATCTACATCATGGTTAATGAACACTTATTTGGTTTTTTCAAATCACTTGTATCATATTATCTTGCTCAAAACTGGTAAATGCACAAAGAAATTGCACACACATTTGTATTTGAGAGATTTTGTGTATCATTATGATAAATCAAGATCGGAAATGAATTCACATATGCACATGGGATTCCTTATAAATCTAACTTTTGTCTTCAAAATACTTTGAAATATTATTTTTGCAACTTGTTTGGAATAAATCAAGTACAGTTGTTTACCATAAAGACAACTATATAATAGAAAAATCAAAAATTTCTTTCAAAATATACAATCAAAACATATATATCTGGTTGAATTTCACGACGATGGTATAGTTCCAAAACCAAAATTGGAATTTTATGCCTAGCGCAAGTCCTCATTTTCATATTTTTTGTTTATCAAAAATCAACCATGCAATAAAACTATCTTTTTTAGATTTTCGCGATGATGGTATAAGTCTATACCTACATATTCTATGCCTAGTGCAAACCATCGTAACAATTTTTATTCCCCATTTAAAAATCATGAAAACCATATGACTTAATTCATTTTGTTACACAAATTATGCTTTTAAAAAGCATGTACATTTTCATTATTTCATGTCATTATGTCAACCTTCAATTTTGCAATGATGGTATAATTCCTAAGGAATTATCCAAAAATTTTATCACACTTAGGAATTTATGCCTAGCAAAAATCATTTTAACATTATTTCATGCATACTATTTTCATGAAAATCTGAAAACAAACCATCATCACCATCATTTTCACCATTGCACCAAAGTCTTAAGACAATCTCTTAAGCACTCTTTTACTTTTAACAATATTTCTATAACTGGGATTAGCTTGACGACCGAGTGAGCAACGACTCCATGAAATGGTCTATAATAGCGACAATGTCCTTTGAAATTATTGTTAGAAGTCTCTTTTTATTTTTTATTACATCACATTACAAACAATCAATTTGTTACATCAGATTATTTCATTTAAAATATTATAGCATGACATCAAAGTTATAAATTTTCAAAACGACATAATTTTATGAATCCTCAATCCAATTATCAAATTAATCAATCAAACATAAAAGCATCATAAGCATACACATAATACAAGTCATATGATCAATAACATATCATATATATATCCACAGTATATATACATCATCAAAACTGGATTGGTATGCCACAATCTGTACTCGGCATACTCAATCCTCTATCAACAAAAAAATAATAATACACTGTCAGTCTATACAAAGTTGTGCAGCCCTCTAGCCTCAAGAGCCCCTCGAGATCTCTGCCTCATCTCCTCCCCTGCCCTGAGGTGGACGAGGTGGCCCCATCATAGTCTAAGTAGTCCTAGTCCTCGATCGGGACGTGGTCCTCGATGACCCGATCCTGATCGGATCTACAATGTTGGCTGGCAGGGGTAGTCTATCCGCCTCTGGCACCAGCTGATAGTACAATGTCTGATAGAAAGTGAGTTGGGCGATAGCCCGTGTCAGCTCTCCAGAGCTCGCCCCTCCGCCCCGTGCCCTAAGGCGTGCAATCTCGTCTTGTAGCTGTGCCATCTCAACTCGATGGCATGCAACCTCATCCTATAGAGTCTGCACCTGTGCCTAGAGACGATCTCTCTCTACCCGAAGAGTAGCCATCTCGCTACTCTCTCCTGTGTCTATGCCTTTGCCCTTATCGAGCGATGGTGGCCTCTCTCTCTATGGAGATGGGGGTCTCGCCTCCCTCCTCTCCCTCTATCATGGCCTCTCCTGTGCCTATGGCCTCCTCGGCTCTCTCCCATCGCGACCCTGGGCCGCCTCCATCATTGCTTGGCATCACCTCCCTATTCGATGCACAACCGTGTGTATCGGACCCTGTGTCCTCATCATCCGAGGAGGGTAGATGCCTGCATACCAGGCATCATAGCCATCGGCTACCCCTGCGTCGTCACCATCCACTAGCTGGATGGGGGCATCGTCTGTGTCCTGGCTCTAGAACCGCTGCATGTCTGGAGCCCCGCTAACTATGGTGTTATCCTGGATAGTCCAAGAAAACTCATAATCCCTCAGAGATGGGATCCCTTATTGCAGACCAAATTTACACAAAACTCGGTCATAGCGGTGGAGCTCCACCTCTCCCCTCTCCATACGTAGCTAGCAAAATCACCTGACACGAGCCAACTCCTATCCGTCCTCGGCCCACCCTGGATGCTCTCTCCATGGCCTCCAGGTGATCTGGTCTGGGACTAAGTCATCCAATAGTCTTTGAGACATAGGGAGGTCGATCCATCACTGTGACCCTCTCCGGAGCCACCAATAGAAGACTCGGGGCCTCTCCCTGTCTACCCCTGTCAGAGGAAGCCCTATCGGCCTCTGCACTACAATGTGCTCCCAGCACCAAACCTGTAGGAGCGATGTCATCACCAGACATCGACCGCACTTGTACATGACCCCATATAGGATCCTATACAATCGGCATAATACATAGCTGCCCTAAGAGAACCTGTACCCGTGATCCTTCATGTCACAGATCACATCTGCCAGCATCCACGATACCCTGCACCCACTTTGGTGGCACAGCAAAAGTCCACCAACCACTCCAGCTAGCACTCGTGTGAGTCTAGATGCCCCAAGCATCTGGCGCAGTGCCTCGATATTAACTTCGCCCTTCTCCAGGGTGAAGCTCGGGTCACCACACAGTCGTCCCATAGCGTGGCCCTGATTGGCCATAGGAGTGATCAATCATCCTTGTATGGGGATTCTCAGAATCCTCCATACATCCTCTAGAGTGGGAGTCATCTCCCCTGTCGATAGCTAGAAACATGAGGAACCCGGATACCATCTCTCTGCTAGGGTCGTCAGTAGCCCCATATCTGTGGACACCTGTGGCATCTCTGCCACATGCTGCAAGCCGGCCTGTGCCAGCTGATCTCACTCTGCCTGTGTGAGAGCGGCCAAGTCATCCCTCAAACCTCCATACTTCCATTCCCTGCTCTTTAGCAAACCTCTCTGCAACATAAACAACAAAACAATAAACAATCATTAATAAACAATTCAAGTAATTAATAATGCAAGTTAAAATTCAATTTTATGCAATTGATGATATCACCCACTATTGGATGATATCGTCCCAAATTTGAGCATAATCGTCTCCGATTTCACAAGCCGAAATCGTCTCTAATTTGACGAAATCGTCCCCCTTTCGTCGATTTCGCCCTTGGGCGAAATTGACGAAATTGAGACGATTTCATCGAAATCGGGACGATTTCGTCCCGACGACGTCGACGGCCCAAAAATGGCCGTGATGCTCAAAATTCATCTAAAAATTACCTACAAAGCATGTAAATTCAAATTAAAGCATTCTAGTTAAGTCTAGACTCTTACCCGTAGACCGCGCCGACCTCTGTCGATCTGTGCGTCGTCTCCACCATTTTTGCTTTAGAGCTCTAAAAAACCAGAAAATGAACAGTAAAAATGAATTAGGATTTTACCCTATTTTTCTTAATTTTATTCAAAAATAATTTTTTTCTTTTTCGCGTTTTTACCTCAAACGTTCGATTTGGGTAAAAACACGGAGGGGGCACCATAGTAAGCTATCGTACGATTCGACCAAGAATCGTCACCTAAAAAATGGGAATAATTTTTGCTTTCTCGTAGATCGAGAAGAACTCATCTTTAACGCATTTTCTTCAGAAAATTTGCTAAAGAGGGGGCAAAATGTAGCACCCTAAAATTGGTGCAATAAAATTGTCATAATTACATTCACCTTAGTAAATAATTTAAAATTCAAATTTAACCTCCCAAACCGCCCGTTAACCATCGGGTAATCCATTTCCCCCTTTTCTATGCCATTTTTAGAGGTTGTTTTGACCGTTTGACGATATCATCGCCGATCAGACGATATCGCCCCAGATCTGACGATTTCGTCTGGGCTAGGACATCCAGACGATCTTGTCGCAAAACTGATTTTGCAAAATTAGCTTTTGTTCTAACGGGCCTCTAATCCGGGCAGAAGCATGTCTGCATCGTTAGAGACCCTCCCCCATTGGAGATCTCCCAAATAGGGATGATCTCCAACCTCCTAACTACTCCCCTAAGCCTATTTAGTCCCTAGGACCTTCCCTTCCCAACCCCTGGCTGAAATTCTCTGTAACTTAGCTTCATGCATGTTAAATCATCCTAAGTTTTCATTTGTAGTAGTCCTATATCAATTTTGTTGCAGGTATCATCTTGTTTTTTAGCCGGAGCAAGCATACATTGTCGTCGATGAACCTGTTCAGATCGGAGGCGATCCTGTCGAATTAGAGACGATTTCGTACTGATGCGAGATGATCTCGACTGCATTCCACATTGAGGCAATCGATGCCATAAGTTTGCATTTCTTCACCTTTTCTCTGTTGTTTTATTCTGCAAATTAGCTAGTTTATTTGATATTTTATGTTATATTGTATTTTGGAGTTCACCCATCTAGATCAAAGGCATAATTAATCCATAATTATGATTTAATTAGCATCATTCATACATGTTTCGGTCTTTAAGTTTTAGTTCAGTGTTGTCACTGTTATTTTGCACAGTTTCCCTCAACTAGAATAGTAGTATTCTCTGTATTTTGCATCTGTTCTTCTGTGTGTAGGTCTCTGACGAATTCGTCAGATCTCAGACGATCTTGTCTGATTTCAGACGATCTTGTCTGATTTCAGATGATTCTGTCGAATTCCAGACAATCCTGACTGCTTCAAACATCAGAATCTCCATCAGACATCCGGGTCAGGTATTCTTCTTATTCTTCCTTAATTGCTTTGTTTTTCTGTCTTAAATTTGTTCTCTGTATTCATTAAATCTGCATTTTCATATAGATTAATTTAGACTCATTTGGCCAAACCTAGGATATGAATGCTTAAGGTTAAAAACGAACACATAAAAACACATTCCAAACCTAGGCGTGGAAACTACCATTAAATGTTTCCTAGTGAACCCACCATCCGTTGAAAAATCATCAAAATACACCTCCCTTGAGAGGCGGGACCTTCGCAAAGTCCTCTCAGTCCGAGGTACTGCGACATCCTTTTCCCATCCCCCTTCCGGGCATGGATCCTACAGCCTGAAGGTAAGGATGCGAAAAATTTGGAGCGATACAGGTCTTAGCCCACAGATAAAAATAAAAATTTATGATAAAAATAATATCGTGGAATATTATGGATATGAATAAGACCCCTAAAATAATAACTATTACGGAATTAATAGGTTGTTATAGTATTAAGTTTATTTTAATACAATAAGAAAAATGAATTAGGGAGGAATGTAAGGACACATTCAAAAATATTTAGAAGATGGGGTATTGTATATTAGTTTCTTCTATGGGATATTCCAAAGGTATTGGAACAATATTGAACAAAAGCAAATGGGATGGACAATTGCTAGAAGCAAAAAGTAATTATGTTGCTTGTCCTTTTTTCACAAAATATAAAATAATAAAAGTTGGGATTGTACATGTATATGTTCCATATATAGTTATTTTTTATAAAATATGTTGGAAGGACCTCACTATATTTTTTCAAATACAATTATGATTCATAATTGTGATCTAGTGGTTCTTATGGGGGACTTTAACACATTTCTATCTCCTTTGGAAAAGAAGGATGATACTTCTAGACTAAATCATGGGAGGCCTTTGGTTTATTTATCAATTTAAATGGAATTTAGGATGCTTTACCTTCAATATTTCAATATACATGGGATAATATATACAATTGGAAAACTCCTATAGCAAAATGATTGCATAGATTATTGTTATGTAATACATATTGTAAGCAGAGTATACAATTTCTATGGATATTTTGTTATCAACAAGATAAAATCATAACCTCATTATCTTGAGATATAATCTACTCAATAATGGTTATCCAATCCCATGTTGATTTCAGTTTATGTGATTCCAAGACCATAATATTTTCCTAGATTTTTATGTTATGGTGGGATCAAGCAAGATTTAAAGGATCATGAATATGTATAGTTTTGTTTAAAATGAAGTACCTAAAGGGATAAATATATATTTAGAGTGTTAAATAGTTTTGGTAACATATTTGAAATGAAATAATAAATTAAATCTAATCTCAAAAATTTACAATCTAGATAGTAGAAATCAATGGAATGGACCAACATGATTCAAAACAAGTAAGATAATTACTATATAATTATAATAATACATTAAAAAGGAAGAATCATATTGTTTCTAAAAATTTAGGGTGAGATAAATAAATAAAGGGGATAGAAAAACCATTTTTTCATGCTACAACCAAAACATATTTATATATTTATCGAATCAAATATATTTCAACAGTAGATGAAGGACGTATTGAGGAAGAAGAAGATATTAGAAAGGAAATAATAAATTATGTAAGTAGTTGGCCAAGATAAGGAGTATCAAGGTAATAATTTATAGTATATTCCATTAATTATCATAAAAGAAAAATATGAATATTGATGATGAAAATCTCTATAGAGGATCTATAGGAGCAAATTTTATTTTTCCATCCTAATAGGGAACTTGGCATTTATGGATTTCTTACACTTTTATTTTAAAAAAAAATTGGAATTTTTTAAATAAAGTTATGTTGTATGTGATTTTATGGTCCAATAAAATGAATGCTATAGTAAGTGATATTAATGCCACATTTATTGCATTCATTCCCAAGAAATTTGACATAAAATATTTTAATATTTTGCACCCAATAAGATTTTGTAATATGACATAAGATAATTTGAAAACTTATGGTAAATTTATTAAAAAATAAGTATACATTGTGTTATCTTAGAGATACAAGGTGGTTTTGTTTGTGGTAAACATATTTTTAGTGGTATCTGTAGTGAGAAAAATGTGCTATTTTCATTGATTACAAAATATTTACAAACAATTATAATATATTATATTTTTTTTTCTTGTGGGCTTTACAAATAGGGGATTTCTATAGAGGAAAGTAACCTCTTTACAAAACATAATAAATAACACCCAAATTTTCTCCAAACCACCTCAGAGTGGAAATGCATTTCTTTATTCACTCAAAGGTTGGATCATCCTTGAGTGCATGCACTCCTATGAGTTCTTGCACACAATATAAAATAAAGAATCAATAACATCTACTAGGCCTACCTTGGTTAGGCCCAAATTTCATAAAAAAATGCAAATCAATAACAAAAGCATTCAAAATAGAATCAAAATGATAATATGACATAATAAATATTATAAGATATAAATAAAAATTACCTTAATTACCTTATGCTATTTTTATATTCTTTATTATTGTTGATTAGGTGGTTGTTGTAGATTTTGCAATGGAAATGTCAAGGGTTGGTGGTCTTAATTTTTAACCACCAAGGGTGTGGTGTCCTTGACCTCTACTACTCATATTAGGATGAAATTTTTTGAGGGTATTCTATACGGTATGAATGATATCTAATAGTAATTTTAAGTCAATTTGATCTCTTGACTATGAGCAAATTCAAAAATAAAATGCATCAAAGTTAAAATGCATGCATGCATAGATGAAATGTAGGAAGATAGGAATTTCAGTAGCATTTTGATAAGTTTTATATTCCTTCCATATGAATGGATGAGTGAGGATATTTTTTTATGTATTGGAAGGTGGAGAGGGTTAGTGAAGTGGGGGTGACTTACCCAGGTGTTGTAGGTGATTTGGAGAGGAGAGGGCAATCCTCCAAGGGAGGTCCCAGGTTCAAATCTCCACCCTACCAAAAAGTTGAATTGGGTATCAAAATCCAATTGATAATGTTAGTGCGGGTAGGGTCGGGTGTGACCCCCGAGTGACTTTGACAGTGTAGAACCCCCTGTTCGTGGTCTCTCAGACCAAGGCAGCTCCACAAGGGGTTTTTCGCTTAAAAAAAAAAAGTGGGGGTGACTTGGCAAGTTAGGACAACCAAGTGATAAGGATGCATGAGATATGGCTAGTGATATGTTAGAGTGATTAGGGGAGATATGACAAGTGAGTTGTTACTTAAGTGTAAGTGAGGTATGCACCTACGATAACAAGAAATGAAGTTGCATAGTAACTAAAGATAATTATTATTATATTATTATTTAATAAAATTTTACAAGGTTTTATAATGCAAGGTTGGGATTTTAGGGTTTTGGGGGGTTATTTGGGAATTTAATTAAAATGGTTTTAGGTAAATATTTATTTGACACTTTTTAGGTGTCTATAGTTACCCATTTTTATATCACATTGTCTATGAACACAATGCGGTGCAAAAACAAATGACATCAATTGATTGGATTGGAAATAGAGGATGATGATTATTATTGATGTATGACCATCGCGTTTGGTGCATCGCAATGACAACTTGAGGGAGATGTAAAATTATATTAAATTAGGGACAATGTAGAATACCCCAATCATGGAATAGATAAATGTCCTTGAAATTTTTTCCTTTTATGGATTTATGAGATCATTTGATATGGTAATTGATCAAACATTGGTAGGGATCCTCATGATGCTACAAATATAAGTGGTCTTACATTGCCACCTTAATGCAATGTAGGCATGGATAACTATACGAATATTGGAAAGGATCGTACCAAATTTATTGCATTGTAATTTGATTTTAGAAGATAATATTTTTTTTCCCTAGAAAAGTAGGGCTAATTATAGCTTCCGACAAAGATTCTTGGATAAATGCAATTCCAAGATTGGGTGTTTGGGTATTGGACCTATTTGGGATATAATTTTATGAGTAATATCTATCCCCTCAAGTGATAAGTTTATGGAGGAAGAAATGGATGACAACAATGAAGCACTTGAAAAAATGTGGATTTTGTAGTGAGAAATCAAAATAGATGGGGCAAAGAATGAAATTGGCAAAGCAATGGAAGAAATTATGTAGTTTAAACTTTTACTAACTATATGGTGCTAAAATATATGACTACAATAGGCTCTATAATGAAATCACCAGGGGCATACAACCTTGACTATGAACCACTGGCCATCAATACTATAAACCATCAAGGGTTTAGCAGTCTCGACTATGATCCATGTGTAGTTTTTCTATAGTTTGGGGAACCAAATGATGTCAAAATTGGATTAAACTATACTTGTAAAAAAAAAATTGAACCTGATTCAATGGTGGTGGTTTTGGAAATTTTGGAGAAGGTTTGATATGGGAATTTTTGGCTCAAAGATAACCTTACTTTTTGAAATGATAAATGCTGAATTTTAGGTCTTTGTAAGGAAAATTTATCTTGGTTGATTAGAATTTCGATGGATGAGGATGAATCAATTGATGAAAAGTGGTTCAATTTTTAGTGTTTATAGAGACTATGGATAGGAGGGATTGAAGCTATTGTAGGGAGGTAGCAACAATGGATCTTTATTTGGTGTGGCAGATGGGCCATGTTTTTGACATCAATTTTTTTTGTTATTTTTTTGGAGATGATATAAGTATGATGTGTGTATATGGATATGCAATGGACTCTATTTATTTATTCATGAGAGGGATAGGATAATGATTGGATAGTTGATATGATATGATGTCATGTATGGAAGAAATTATGCATGTGTTTAGGGTATTTAGATTTTGGTGCTTAATGGATGCATGTGGTTGGATAGATATGACATGTTAGATGACATAGATTTGATATGATGATGTGATGGATGATGATGTGTCTACTTATTTACATGGTTTAGAATCACATGTGTTTGTTTGATCATATTTTTGGATATTTGTATATGCATTTCATAATCAAAATTAGCTTAATTAATCAATGATAAATTAGAAATCATGATGACACATGAAGACGATATGAGACACGATAATCACAATGGAAATAAGGCATAGGACATGGACAGGAACACATTAACTTAATAGAAAATGAACAATAAATTATGATATAAATACAAATACTATGACATAGGTACAATGAATGGTGATGCATCAAGATGCTCATTGCCCCAATACCATAGGGTTGTTAGAGGAAAGAATGTTTTTGAGAAATTAAAACACCCTAGTAATACCAATCAAGCTCATCGACTAGCCAATCAGTTTCCTATAGAGAGTTAGACCATCTTGGAAAATTTCAATCCAATTAGGGACCAATTATGTGCAATGAGGTTCATTTCCTATTTTTGTGTAAGGTTGGACTAACCAATTGTAGTACAAGCTAATATAAGCTAGCTCATCCATGAGCACTCAAAGGTCTATACAAAATAAGTCACTAATATGATAGACATGTCACCATACAAAGGGTATACTCCATTACTAGTCAAGCATCTATAGCCTCGATGGAGGTTAACCCCATAATCCTTCGATATTTCTCTAATATTATCCAGGCATCTATAGCCCTGGTGGAGGCATCTAAAATGCTTGAGAAACTAATATTATGGATTGGTTTACTTGTTTTTCTATTTTATTTTTTTAAACATGCAATTTGGATCCTCAAGTTTGGATTATGTGTATGATAGGATGAGTAGGGGAAACCATTCTCTTTATGGTGAGAGCTACTCATGGTTTCATCTTCCTGAGACTTAAAATTGAATTAATATATGTGAGATGTGCAAGGTTCAAGAGAAAACTCTAGTTAGCTAGGGGAGGCTGAAATATCCTTAGAACATGATGATGTTTGATAAAGGTTGAGTGGAACACTAGGTATGGTTGAATAACTAAAACAACCTCTACTTCCAAGCAACCCAAGATGATGAATGGAGAAGACATCATGATGGGTATGATGACTAATGTATGTAACAATACAAAATATGATAAAGGTAGTAAATAGGGTGATATATTGTGCTACACCATAATGTATGATAAAAAAATAGACATGAAATGTACAAAGCATGAGAGGTACAAATGGAAATAATATGGAAAACCATGTATATATCATTTATTAATTAAACCAATAAATATGATGAAACACATATTTACATATCCAAAAGAAGATCAAATTAACACACTAGGAGACTTAAAAAATGAATTAGGTTGTGAGATGTGACAAGACAAAATTGGAGGGCAAAGAGACAATTCCCCTCGACACAAAATTGGTTGGAATAAGTGTTGACTCCCCCAACCTAGGGGATGGTTTTGAAAAAGGATTACCTCCCCCAGTTATAGATTTGGGAAGAAAAGGAAGATAGAGATAAAGTGAAAGAGAAAATATGGCATGGAACCTATTAAAAAAGAAGATGAGAAGGAGGTTGACTAGGTGAGGAAGAATGAGGACTAGTAGGGTTGGTTACTGAATGGACAATGGTGGTGGTTGATAATGGATGCAAGTGAACCGAAGTGAAACTTGAGGAGGAGATGTCAAATTATCTCAAATCATGATCAATGTGAGATACTCCAAGGATGGAAGAATTAAATATATTTGAACCTTATTGTTGATAGATTGTTGATCACATGTGATTTAGCAAGTAGGTCAGCCATATGGTAGGTTTTCTCAAGATACTTCTAATCAATCGTAAGTGGTCTTAAGTTACCACCTCGATGTAGTGTAGGCATGGATAAACATATAGAAATAGAAATGGGACATACTAAATCAAGATTGAATTGGATTTTTGATTTGAGAAGACAATTTCTACTTGTAACCCCAATAGATGATGGGTAATGATATTGCTAGGCAAGGCTCTTGTATAGAAATAAATTCTAAGAATGGGTGTTGGATATTGATCAGATTTAGGATAACATTGATAAGGTAATTTTGTCTAACTCAAGTGATGGGATGACTTGTGTTGGGGTGTGATTTGGTATTGGTAGATGCAATGGTAGTTATTTATAGGAGGTGGATGGGATAATTATGATCAACTAGGAGGAAAATATTTTAGAATAATGGAGACATTGGGAGGGTATCACGTCGATGAGATGGTTAATTCCCTATGATCTAGTAGATCTTGTATTAGATGCTTGAAATGTTGATAGTCATCAATATCATAAATATTTTGATGATGATAGATGCAATAGTGGTTTTATTTATACCATTTAGGTTTGGTCGTGGTGTTTTTCTCTAGGCAAGAATCAGGTAAATAAATTACTTTTACATCATGCAATTTTTAAAATATGGTCAACAATGTCTCCAACAAGTGCATCCAGGGACAAGATGAGCGAGAAGGATACAAAATTTGATTAGAAGATTGATAATAATGAGGGTGTAAGAAGGTTAAGTAGGAGAATATTTTGAGGGTGATGTGGAGTCCCCATGGTGACTTGACTGTAATTCAAGATTCATGAGTTGATCCAAGATTTTTGTTAGGTTAGGTGGAGGTGGAGTGGCCAAGATAGAATTAAATGAGATGATGAACAATATCAAGTTGATAAGGATGAGAATACAAATATGGGGAAGTTGGAGGAATGGGATAGGATGAGTTATGAAGCTATAAGCATTGGCCATGTGATATAGGATAGGTTGTTGGAAGAAGAGCTGGTAGAGATGGTATTGGAAGAAGAGCTAGAGAAGATGGTGTTGGAATAAGATGTGTAAGAGAAGGTATTGGAAAAAAAGGTGAAATACATGAGGTGGGTCAATGTGAGGAGGACAACATGGTCCTCATGTGAGTGCTCTTGGTGAGAGTGGGTTGGGTGGTCTAAGACATGAGTCCTTCATCAAAATATGGAGGTTGATAACGGGCCTTGGCACTTAGTCAAGGGATAGGACAGATGGTGGATAGAGTACTAGGTGGGATGAGGGGCACCTCCTCTGCATGGATTGGAGTAGTGACCAAAGTATTAGGGAGGATGTGTTAAATAGGAGAAGGCATGGATTGTACAAGTAGAGGTGGTATGGTTAATATAGAGGGCACGTCTTAGGGGTCATTTTGTAATTGGCAATTAAGACATTGTTGGTTCCTAGTGATGATGCTTAGGATTCCAACAAAATCTTGGTAATATGGGATGTTATTTACATAATTTATTTGATTAGGTGAAATTGTAGAAGTTGATGCACCTTGATATTGTTGTTAGACCCATTATGTGGTAAAGTATTTTGATATATACCAATATTTTGGTTAAAAGGAGCCAAAGGGTTGTCAATTGTAATATCCCCTTGATTTATCATATCTTGCACCAGATTCTTAATTTGTAAGCAATCATTGATTTCATGATCCTTTTGATGATTATAGACACAAAAATGATGTTTAGTGTACCATTGTAGTTTAGATTTATTAGGATTTTTAGGTTGAATTTTTGGCATGTTGAATCAATGTTTCACTCTGCTTTTTCTTTAGCGTACTCTGCTTCACCTATGGTTTTGCATCCTTACACCATAAAATTGTTGGTGCTAACTCCAATAATTCTTTTGGAGGGTCCAATTCTAGAATTAACACTCTTGCTCTAAATTTTGTATCTAAAAATAACCCGATTGCATGGAAGACCATCAAAAAATTCTTGATGGTCCTCATCAGGAAATTTTGAATACAAATATCCAACTAAGTTACCCAATCATAGGAAACTCCCTTCTCAATTCCTTGCAGATAAAGGATCAACCATACTGGTAGATCCAATTTTCTTTGTTCCTAGAACAACCTGGCCATCAACACATTCATCATGCACTGCAACCTCGTATTTGAAAATTGAGTCTGCTTGACCCCTTGGCTACCATGTGCCAACAAGGTTTCAATATATTCCTTCTTTAATATTGTGATGCTCTAAATTATTTATGGGGTATTCTTGGGGTTAAATCATTCATTTAATATAGGTTGTCCCTTTCTTGGCAACCCAAAAGTTCTTTGAAATTTCTCGGTTGAGAAATCCACCACCAATTCTTTATATCCTACTTATACATTGCTAACATGTTTTGCTAGATCATAGGTCAGCAACATCTATATTAGGTACTCCTTAAAGAAGTCTTTATCAAAATTATGAACCTACAGAATGAAATTTACTCCAATTTTCTTGATTTTTTTCTTAACTAGATCATCTACTAGTTCCTATTCTCACCATTACTAACAAAAATCTCCCTTAGCATGAATCCATGTAATCTCCTTAATTGGTACTTGATCCTTTTCAAACTGTTGCACTTCTTTGTTATTCTTTTTAGGTGTTGCTTCTTACACATGCCCTTGTTTACATTAAGCCTTCCCTTGTTCTAGGTTTGGCAATTATCCCCACATCACTCCTTCAGTATGGCCATGATCTTGGTGATGATGAAGTCATTTTCATATGACTAACTCCAACAATTCTTCATCTCTTGTTGTTATTAGTGTTCTACCTCCTTCAAAATATTTGAGCTCATTGATCTAAATTTGACCTAATCTCTAATAACTCATTCTTTCAAAATTATGAAAATCACTTTATTTGATGGCACCTAATGGATACTTGATGGTTGATGTGATTATTTATATGGATCGAATCCAGATATATTGGCTTAGATAGAATAGTCTTGATATATGACCGATAAGCTCCTCTATATAATGGCTCCTCTACTAGATGACTCCTCTTGCTAGATAGCTCCTCATACCATCTAGCTCCTCATGCCATATGGATCCATTATTTGATGCCTACATATCTCATTGTATTCTTATACAAATGGCTTCTCCTAAAATGGTTGGAACACACCGCAACCAAATATGATTCATGAAATTTTATCCATCATTGCTCCTTAAGTCTAATTGCAAATCATGGAAGAGAATACCTTGCACTTGCACTGTTAATTCTAAATTTTTTATGAAGCATGTAAATCTATTAGGTTGATGTGGCATCTAATAGCTTTCATCTTGGATAAATCCATGGTGCATAGGTGATTTTACCTCAATTTCAATGATGTTCTCCTTAGAAAATGCTTCTCTTGTGCTATTTTCTTCATTTTCTTTGTAAAAAATGAGCAATCCTTCTTTTTGATGTCTAATTTATAGGCTTTACATCTAGTTGTTGTTGCCCATGCAACTACCTATTTAACTACCACTTTCACTCCTAAATTCTCGTATGTGCTCCACCTCATCTCCTTTGCATGTGATTGCACCACCTCATCACCTTTGCATGTGATTCTCATATTTTTTATTTTTGTCCTTTTTCTTATTTATCTTTTTTCTCTTTTTTAATGCTTCTCTTATTTCACCATCATCTAGTAAAGTGCATGGCAATGCCAATGTAGACTTCCAATATTTTTTAATACATTTCCTCATTTTTATGACTACAAATCCCTCGACTACTAAAATCATCGTTATCATACATTGATTTAGTATGTTGTTGATTTTGGTGATTTTATTGACTTCAAGGAGTCTTTATCTATGTTTACTCTTTCTATTGATTATTTCTAATTAGTATGAGATTCCAATATTCCCTATCCATATTTTTCAAATAACTTCTTTCCTCTAGTGGATGATGGATATCTCTTCGATCAATATTACTACCAATATCTTGATGGCTTCCCCTATTATCATCACCTTGACTGATTTTTTTCTAATATATCATCTTCAGGATAGATCTATCCTGGACAACCATCATCAAGATAAATTCCATCATCTACAGGATGGATCTATCCTAGATAGCTATCTTCCATATGGATTTTTCCATTTGTAGGATGGATCTTTCCTAGGCAACTATCATTAGGATGAGTTTTGCTACCTTAAGAACTAATTCTTTCAGTCCTTTCATCCACATGTTGGATAATTATTCTATCATCAATATACCAAAATTCAGTCTTGTTCTACTCCTAATAGCTATTTCTCCTTCCTATCATATGGTGGTCTCATTGACGTCTAACATTTTGATGGATATTTTGTGTAGCCTATCCTCTACCTTAAAGTATACCTTCTTGCCTTTGAACATATACTCCTTCTTGGCATGCCTAAATTTGGGTTAGATTCCTTAGAGGTACTTTATCCCTACTTCTTAATCCATGTCTTCTCTAAGCCTACTCAAATAATCCTCTCTCTCTTTTCAATCAAATATCTCTAATGTTGGGTTGTCACACTCCTAGCTGCCCAATATTTGGCTAGTCCCTCAGTCACTCATGATAATATCTTTAGTTTCTACAAGCTTGTTGAGGTAGACCTAATGGTCTATCCTCATGAATTCATAGTTTTTAGTTGGTTTAGACTACTTTTGTAGATGGTCCTTATGGTCCATTTTATAAACTAATCGACATATGGGTAGCAGGAGGGGAATTTATTCCTCTCAAGCTATCAATAAGGAGACCAATCAAAGTCCCCCTTTGGTTAGACATACTATGGTTTCCTATCAATCCTAATGAACTTCCAGGGTCATCCAAGTCACATCTATTTTTTTCCTAGTCAATAAGTGTGAACTGCCTCGAAATCCTTAATCTTCTATCTACCCTTATCAATCTTCTTCTCCACCTCACTTTTTCAAAGCACCTCTAATATGTGCATTGAGTTAAGATGTCTATATACTAGTCTGAGAAGGAAAAATCTATGCTTGAATCATTTCCTTCTCCTATAGCATCCATTGGCCAATTTGAGGTTTCCTAAACCCTTCTTTACAATTACCTCACATCTCTCCTTTGTCTTCACAATTGATACATAGAAATCTATTATTTTGCCATATCCTGATGTTCCATTAGCTTTCTGATTGATTCATATTTTCTACTTGAATAATTTTCTATTCTTCCTTCCTCTTCCTCCTAATGTATTAATAGTTCATAATTTTTGATCACTTGGACCATTTTGAGAAATTGAACCCCTACTTGTCGACTTCATACATCATCCCTTTGTCTTCTTTGTTCCTAATTGGTACTTGGGTAGGGTGTGTTAGGGTCCCTAGGAATATTTTGTGTCACTACTTGATTCTTACAGCCATCCTCCATTCCTAGGTTGTTTAAGTAATTCTTTAACATTCCTCCATAGAATGGTAGTTGTATGCTATCTACTTATTTTATGTACTATATTATCGACAAGACCTTGATGTGGTTATCTTATCATATCTTGTTCTAGTGGTTTCATGGTTTGCTGTCTTCTAAAATATCTTGTCAATGATGGAGTAGTACTTGAAGAGTCTTTGGTATTCAAAATGATCCTTAGTGTTGGTAAATATGAACTACATAGTCTAAGGAAAATAGGCTACTTTTCAAAGGTACTTCCTCATTGCCTTTTGTGCTTCCCCTTAACTCCCCTTGTTGCCTCTCCAATTGTTGTTCAAATTCATCTAATTTGGCTCTTTATACTTCTTCTCATTCTTGCATTCACTACATGGTTTCATATAACTCTTGAACCACTTGTTCTTGTAATAATGCATTGTGTATTCTTAAAGTTTTATATTTCTCTTGCAACTTATGTGTTTCCCTAATAATCTATTGCAAAACTCTTTATTCCTCATTTCCATTTTCTTCCACTTTTATTATTGCTCTTGTAATGTGATAGTCATGAGGGTCTAAAGTCATTCTTTTACTTCATTACTTGGAAATATGACATGAACTTGTAATCACCTTTGCTCTCCCTCATGAGGTTCCAACTCTCTTTGCTCAGTTATAGATTCTCCTTCTCCAAACAACCATGTCAGGTTTATTGGTTCTTCATCTCTAATGATCCCAATTGGTTATACACATTCATAATATTGTTTCCTTGGTCATGATTCCTCTATTTTTCTTACAGAAGTGTCTCTCGACATATTTAATATGATTACATTCACTTGGACTTGTGCCTTATACACTTTCAACTTAGAACCATTTATATTTTTGGGGTAAACTATGCCATCCAGTTTCTTTAATCAAACAACCCCATTATCCAGTACTTCTTCTACTTGGAAGGTTCTAAGCCATAGATTTTTTAACTTCCCTTGCTTGACTTTCCTTTTTCCATTGTATTTGAGCAATAAATCACTGCTCTTCAAATCCATATTTCTAAGATGCTTATCATGTTAGTAATTGCATCTTTGTTTAGAAATATATATCACCCATTGTGCCATCACCCTATTTTTATCCTAACAATACTAGTATTGTGAGACTTTATTCCATGCTCTTATAATCATTCAAGTGGTGCTCTACTACTATTCTTAAACTAGGTACCAAAAACTCAACTGGTACCACTACCTCCTACATGTACATTAACTAAAATGGTGTATGGTTTATTGTTAGTTTATATATGGTCTTATACACCCATAGAACTACTGACAAGTGCTCCTCCAAATCAATGCCTTATATATCGCATGTTTTATACATAATAGAAACTAGGACCTTATTCATTACCTTTTTTTACCCATTTGCCTTGGGGTAATATGGGATTGACAAGGAATGGAATATCTTGAATTATTTTGTTAAATTTTGAATAATTTCATTTAAAAATGGCCTCCTAAATTGCTTTTCAATTGAAGAGAAATTCTAAATCATGTGATAACCTACTCATACAAAAATTGAGTCATGCTTCTTATAGAGTATTGGGTAAGGCTCTCATTTCTACCCATTTTTTTAAGTATTATATTACTACTACAATGTATCAATAAATTCTCTTATGGCTGGTTCGAAATGGTCACCCAAAATCTAAACCCCATCTTTCAAAGATTTCATGAGGTTGTGATGGGTGTAATGGAATGAAGACTCTTCTTAAAGGATTTCCCGTTCTTTGATACATACCACATGCCTTGATATATTTCTTAGCATCGTGATAAAATGTAGGCCACCATAGCCCTGCCAACAATACCTTCCTAGTTGTTACATCTGGCCCCATATGGCCTCCTGCTAGTCCCTTATGTGTCTCTTTTAGTTTTTTTGTACTTCATCTTCCATTATGCATCTTCTTAAAATGTGGTCCTCCCCAATTTTATATAGCAAACCTGCAACCAATGTGAAAGGTTTTTATTTTGTAATAATTTTTCATTGACCATCTACCATCATCTCCTTTGGTAACTTTTCTATCAATAAATATTCCCTTATATGCTTATACCACATAGGTTTCATAATAATCATGAATAGTTATGCATCAAGGAATTCATCATGTAATCCTTCTGCAGGTTATCCCAAGTGAATCCTCAATAGCTAGTCTACTATCATACTTCTTTCCTGGTCTTACTACCATCTAAAAAATGAATTATTGCAAAGTGACAAGCCATCTACTTACTCATCCATAAATTATTGGCTTATTAATAAAATACAACAATGCTTGGTGATTTACATTAAAATAAAATGGGCTAGCCAACAAATAGTGTTTGTACTTTTGTACTGCATACATCATTCTCAATGCTTCTCATTCTTTTGTATTATAATTATTTTCTACTCTAGATAATAACTGAATCATAAAATATATGTTTTTTTCTAGTCTGAACTATCCTTCTTGAGCCAATGCACAACCAGTTATAAATTTTGAGGTATCCACATGAACATGGAATTCTTTTACCCAATTTGGATAAACTAGGATAGGTGCCTTCACTAAGTGCACCTTTATACCCTCAAAAGCCTCCTAGTGTTACTTCACCCATTTGAAAGGAATATTTTTTTCGTGTAAAGAGCATCTAGTGGATGAGAATTTTGTGCATATTTTTTGATAAACCTTCTATAATAACCAATTGTTCCTAATAAGGTCTTCACTGAACTTACATCATGTGGCTCTTCCATCAGCAATATCACTCCTATTTTATTTGGATCAGGCTCCAAACCTTCTTGGCATACAATATGCCCTAACATATTCCCATAAGGAACCATTAATATGCACTTACCTAGATTTAACAATATTCGAGCTTTCCTACGCAAGCTCATACATTCCTCTAATGCCTTAAAATTCTCCTGCATCTTGTCATATAGGGACCAATCATCTAGGAAGGCCTTAAAGTTGCCTATGGATATTTTTTCAAAATTGTATAATATGATTCTTTTAAAAGTAGTTGATGCATTACATAATATAAATAGCATGTGGTTATAAGTGTGTATTCTATTTTCCACTATAAAAGTGGTTTATAGCTTAACTTCCTTCACAAAACTTATTTGGTTATAACCTAAGTATCTATCTAAAAATGAATAAATATTGTGATTAACTACCCCCTCCAATACAAAATCCATGAAGGGGTTTGGGAAAGGATATTTTATAGTTACAACATTGAGGCTCTGGAAATCCACACAAATCTATATTTTATTTGCCTCTCTATTCAAGGTAATTGTTGAGTGGTATTTTCACCCAATTGTGAAAGTACACTCTTCCTTAGGATTTGGGTTCCAAATCCCCTCTTGCAAAGAAGTTAAACAAACAACTTCTCCAAGGTCTCCGCTATATTAGCATTTGCATATGTGTATTAGTAATCTCAAATAAAGATATTCAATTTAAATGCTTGGAACACCTTAGTGATTGCAAGTAACTATAAACAAGGGGCAATGTTGGTTTATTTTACCATGAAACTTTAGTGATTGTTCATTGAACCAAAATAAAGCAAATGTGAGTTGGCCCTCATATGACCTTCAATGTGGTGCTCAAATTACCCCTCTTTCGTAAAATCAGAATTTTTATGAAGAGAGGGTAATTTTAGGCTCCAAAAATGGAAATTTGTGAAATGCCATAAAACATAACTCCTTCAATGAAATTGGAATTTTCATGAAGGGAATGTCATCATAGGCTCATGAGTGCAAACATGAAACTGAAAAAAATGAAATTTGACCCTAAAATGGAAATTTTCTATTTTCGGATTTTTTAAAATCTGTAATAAAACAGCAACTTCGATGAATTTTTAAAAATACTAAACAACTCCGAAAATGAAATTTCAAAGTGCGTATTGGAAGTCTGAAGTATAACCTACGCAATGGTGAAATTATTTTTGGATTTTGAAATTTTTTAAATGTTTATTTTAATGCCTGAAAATTTAAAAAAAGTTAAAATTTCTGGAAAATAAAATGCAGAAAATGAAAATGAAATGCAGAAAACGGAACACAAAATGCATTCAGTATGATGCTATCCTATTTCGACAAAACCGAAGATGTGAGGTTTTCATGCATGCAACCTAACCTATTGGACTTGCAAAACAAGCACAATCCGGATAAGCTAAGTGTTGGCTCCTAGGGTTTTAAATGAGGTTTTCAGATTTAAACATTCGCATGAAGCAACCAAGAAAACTTGCATAAACTCCATTTACAAGCCTAAAATCTGAAAAGGGGAAAAATAGACATTTAATCTTGCATGCAGAAAATGACTCCTCCTTTCTTGTCCATAAGATGCAACTTTCTGAAATTTTCTGTATTAAAAATTTGTCATTTTACAATAACAGAAATTTTTGGTTTTCCCAAACCAGTCCATGGAAGAAAAACAACCCAAACAGGTCCAGAATGGCCCTCTTGCCTTCAAATCTACAACTCGCTCATAGCAGTTTCCAACCCCCCAAAACATCCTTGCCTGGCATATTTAAAATTTTTAGGAAGCTTTCGTTTCATCTTCCAATGACTGTTCGTTTCACCTTCCCTTGTGCATGCATGTGTTTTGGTTTCCAAAAAGGCTTTTCGTTTCTATTTTGTGGCCCTTCGTTTCATTCCCTTTGTTTTCTTCACTTTTATTTTAAAAAATTCCTTTCTCCACATGGGCATGCGTCCGCTTCCTTCCATGTGTAACGACCATCTTAAATGATTTCAAATCATTAAAGATTCCTTATGTAATGTTTTGTCTTATTCATTGGATTTTGTCCTTATGTGACAAATTACCTTATTCAATCTTTGATTTATTCCTTATAGGTCCACGTCACTATGTAGTCTTCGGTTTCACTATCCTGGTGTTCATCACTAATATCAGACGCATTGTCAACTACTCGTTCCCTTGGCGAAAATGGAACATGTCGTGATATCGTCGACACTTTGTCTCTCTCCTCCTCCCCTTTTGAGTCGTGAAAATGCAACATGTCACGATATCGCGACACTTTTGTTTCTCTTCCTGCCTACCCTTTTTGAGTCGCGAAAATGCAACATGTCGTGATATCGTGACACTTTTGTTTCTCTACCTGCCTGCCCTTTTTGAGTCACGAAAATGCAACATGTCGCGATATCGCGACACTTTTGTTTCTCTGCTCCTCCCTTTTGAGTCGTGAAAATGCAACATGTCGCGATATCGCGACACTTTTTTTCTCTCTCCTTCCCTTTTGAGTCATGAAAATGCAACATGTCGCGATATCGCGACACTTTTTTCTCTTTTTTTGATGTGAAAATGCAACATGTCGCGATATCGTGACACTTTTTTTCTCTCTTCCCCTTTTGAGTCACGAAAATGCAACATGTCGCGATATCGCGACACTTTTTCCTTCTTCTCTTTCTTCTCTTTGGACTGCAAAAATGCAACATGTCACGATATCGCGACACTTTTTCTTTCTTGTCTCTTCTCTTTTGGCCGCGAAAATGCAACATGTCACGATATCGTGACACTTTTTCTTTCTTTTTGGCCACTAAAATGCAACATGTCGCGATATCGCGACACTTTTTCTTTCTTCTCTTTTGGCCATGAAAATGCAACATGTCGCGATATCGCGACACTTTTTCTTTCTCTTTCTTTGGCCACGACAATGCAACATGTCGCGATATCGCGACACTTTTTTTTCTCTTCTGTTATGGCCATGAAAATGCAACATGTCGCGATATCGTGACACTTTTTCTTTTTCTCTTCTTTTTGGTCGTGAAAATGCAACATGTCACGATATCGCGACATTTTTTCTTCTTGTTCTTTCTCTTTTCTTTTGGCCACGAAAATGCAACATGTCACGATATCGCGACACTTTTTCTCCTTGTTTCTCTTTGCTTTGGACCGCGAAAATGCAACATGTCGCGATATCGCGACACTTTTTTCTCCTTGCGGTGTTTTGCTTTTTCTTTGATCTTTAGCATATGGGCCACTTCGGTCTTCTTGGAAAATATGCAAAAAGGTGGGTCCCCAATTTTGGGGTACGTTGTGGAGCAGCCACAACAAATGGCGACTCTGTTGGGAAATGCTCCTGAGCATTTCGATGAGAACTCAACCTGAACACCTTCAAAACTCAAACACAAGCGTCAGCAAATATCCCAAGAATGAAACTAGACGAGAAATACATGAAGCATTAGAATTATTAAGCATCAGCTCGGTGTGTGCAATGTGCTTCATTCCCTATCGTTTGAAACTCGTTCAACTTTCCATTGTCATTTTCACTTATGATTCGTGCGTATGAGAAGCTATGGATGATTCGTGTAGGATTTGATGTATGGTGAATATGCTAGAGATATAACAAGCTACTTTGCAAAGGCTCAAACTTTCTAGTTTCATGAACAAACATATTAAAACTGTCAAACCCTCTTAGGACCAAATATGTGCATACCGAATTAATTTACTAGATCCCAAAGTTGGTTATGTGTCACTACCATCTTGAACCCATGTGCAAGTGTAAGTGAAATCAGAGCTTTGGGGAATAGGATTCCCAACCTAAGCGAGATGGGAATTTAACCCTATCCTTACTACTCTGATCTGGAGTTCATTACCTCATCTTGAACAAAATGATTTAACCTGTTATGGATGAAACTGTCAGGCTAGCCTATCCGTTTGAGCAATCGATGGTCTTGCTTTTAGACAAGACATGTTGCCACGCATGAGCATACTCCATCGCCAATCAGGCGTCTATAGCCCCGATGGAGATCAACCCCATAATCCAGGATTTGACTTTACTTTTGATTTCTTGAACCTTGGGGATGACTACCCATCCTTGCAAGGGACATGTAGTACGATCCTTCCAATCCAATATCAATGATGCAATAAAAGTAGAATGAAAAATATTTGCTTTGGAATTTTAAGTTCTTGAGTGAGCAAAATAGAAGCTTTGGGGAATCGGATTCTCAACCTAAGCGAGATGAGAATTAGACCCTATCCTTACTACTCCATGAAGGTCAAATCAGAGCTTTGGGGAATTGGATCCTCAACCTAAGTTCGATGAGGATTTAACCCTATCCTTACTACTCTGATTTTAGGCTTTAAGCACTATGGGAGTGGTAAAAACCACTATTTTAAGGATTATGTTGCATGATAGGACAGACACGAAATACTCCTTTCGCCTCACCTTTTCTTCCAAGTATGGTTTTGACCATTTTGCTCAAGATCCTCTTTAATATGTGTAGAACGTGTTTGGTTCAAGATAGTTCGGGCATCAGTTCCCAACCTTAGGATCTTTTTAATATATGTTATATAATAACCCTAAGAGGATTCGACACCTTTTCAATGATTGTATTTGAAATGTAGATGCAACTGAGATGAAATGTATATGCAATGTCGAATGTAACATGAGATATGGATGAATGCATTGCTCTTTTTGAAATGCGGATGTTTGTAAAACTGACAACTTCATGCATCACAAGTTCCAAATGATATTCTTTAATGTGTTTGTGATACTCGTGGAGCTTTCTGCAATACAATTCCGATGTTTCATATTCTCTTAGTCTTAGTCAACATTCATAAGGACATAAGTTGACATCTCGCTCTTTTTTTTTTTTTTTCAAAACAAACCAAAAATGTCCAAAGGACCAACACACAAAACTTAAAACCAAAACTGAAATGCAAACCCAACATCACAAACCAAAAAATTATATACAAATGTACAATATGGTACAAGATGATGCAAAGCTTGGACTATCACTTTCTCGGATCCCAAACATGATTAGAACATTTCAAAAGACATATGACACAATATGTATGCCAAATGTTGTAGGAATCCAACAACAATAAGATCAAACCAAGCAATGCAAAAAAATTCAACTTGCCTCGCTCTCCCCACCAATTTGATTTAGTGTCATTAGTACTCTCATAGGTGAGATTCAAATCATCAAATTGATTAGACAATATTTGATCTTCAATTTCATCTCGTCTATTCTTTAAGGTATAAATTTCATATTTCCATTCATGATTTAGAATTAGGCTTTCTTTATCCAAAATGAAACTTTGTAAGCAAGAGCCTATTTCCAAAAATTTTAAAGCCAATTCATTTTCCATGTTCTTAGGCCAATCAAACTTGTGCAACAATTTGCAAGAATCTAGGATATTTACTAAATGAGGATCAGTAAAAGTTTTTACCCTAGACTCCATTATCAATTGTTGATGAATTTGATTTAACAATTCATGTGCCTCAACCTCTTTTTCATTCATGCAAGTGATTTTATTAAAGGTGTGATTAGAAGTCAATCCTTGTTTTTCATTCACCTTCAACGACATTTCATCATAAACATCCTTCAAATTCAAAACATGTTCATGCAAATCTTCACCTATAGCTTGGGTGTTTGAACACAAAAGGTTAGATTCTACCTTTTGCACATTTTCATTTACCAACACTTGGTGAGAAATCGCAATTTCTTCATTTATTACCTGTTCATCAAACATACCAAAATATGACACCCAATCGAAAACATGTTCATCTTTCTCAATCCTCAAATTTTGTTGGTCAAAGTGTATGTCAAGTAATCTATCTTGATGATCACTCATTTGAGTTGCTTCCAATTGATCAATCTCTTTGTCATTTGGTTCCAATTCCTTATTCACCATCCATGGCATCTCTTCATGTGAGATAGAAGTTTCAACATCTTGTATATCCAGTGGAATAGGAATTTCATCAATAGGGGTGTGAGAAAATAACACATCATCATATCTCCCCCAACCATTGTAAAAATTGTCATCCAAATTCATGGAATGAAATTCCATAGTATTTGTGACATGATCTTTTGATTCATTTGTCAATTCTTTTTCTTCTTTGTCCTTGGTAGTAGGATCATTATAATCTTCCAAAATTTGATGAGATTTGAAACCCCCTTCCAAAACATCCTCAAATTGTACAGGAGTTGTAATATCTTCCTTTGAGTAGGTGATTATGTTATCCTGCATATCAATTGACACAAAGAGTTCATTAGAAGGTTTAGAGTGAGCATATTCATCCAATTTCTTCCAAGAATCATGGCGATCATCTTCCAAAATTAAGTTATGATGCTCAACTATTTCTTCAACATCTTCTAATTGATCAAAGTGTATCTCATCAAATTCACCTTCACCTTCCTTAGATGGTTCAATTATTTCCAAAAGTGGGCTATTTCTTGAATTCAAATTGGTAAGGCTATCATAGTCCAAATTAGTAACCCATGATTCAATTTTATCACAATTTGGAGGGTGAAGAATTTCTTGATCATTATTTTCAATCATTTCATCGAGTGTGTCTTCCAAGAACAAGTGGTGCAATTCTATCATATCTTCAAATTCATTTATTGATTTTCTTCCGATTTCGCTTTCAACCACTTCATTCAATTCTATGGCAGTTTCTGTCCTATCACATATCTCAAACCGAGTTGACTTTAGGACACCATTATGTGAATAATCATGCATCTCTATGAATGAAATCATCTCAGCATGATCCTCATTAGTGGATGTTGGATTGGTAACTTGCACCTCCTCTTGGACTACATCTAAGGCGGTTGTAACATTTGGACACTCAAATTCATCCCCTTGATCATTCACCTTAGGTATTGTTGGATTGGAGGGTGCTATATTCAATGGTTGATGTAGGTTGGTATCACTAACCCCAAAAGAACAATCTTTCAGTGGGAGCATGTTGTGCCTTTTCTTCTTCCAAAACTTGTTCTACCTTTTCAAAGATCTCATAGATCATCTCTAGAGACAGGTCATCCAAGTTTTCCTTAATGAGTGTAGCAAGTGTGGGGGGTATGGCTCTCAGGTATACTTCAATAGCTTCCTCTTCCGATGTACCCAAAATTTCCCACATTTGAGAGTACAATTCATGAAACCTCACACTGAATTGACTCATGGACTCATTAGGCTCTTTACACATAGAGGTGAATTGATTTTGCAACCTATCCAAGTCAACTTGATTACCAAAGTGATAAAGATAGGCTGCTTCTAATTGGCTCCAAGAAGTCTTAACCTCCATGGGTAGATGGCAATACCACGAGAATGATCTATCACCCACAATGTATGGGAAGAACCTACAAGCAATAGGCTCACAAAATATTTGAAATTGACATAATGTGAACTTATAGATATGTAGATTTTGTAGGTATCCCGATGCCACCTCTTGATTAAAAAGTCGTAGAAACTCCAATAACATTTCATGAATTTGATAAGGTGTTCCAAAGGTAGAATGACATTCATAATACTTTCCTAATGGAGATACCATCGTTTCTCTTAGGGACATCATTTCTTCTCTTAGGGATACAATTTGCTCCTCGGATGTTGCCATTAGTGAAACTCAAAGAATAACTTCAAAACCAATTTGTTAGTCATGAATAAAAGAAGGAACCATGACAAAGCAATATTCTAAAAATGTAAATTAGTTTCTGATTCACCGAGATCGCATATGCGCAAGTGAAGAGCATACTCCTAGTGTTGTAGGCTTTCCGATTCACAAGATCGCATTACACGCAAGTGAAGAGCATAATACCGACAACAAATACATTTTAGACAAAATAATTCCTTACAAATAAGCATGAAATGACTCGCAAATATCAAACATGTAACGTATGAATAATCATGTTAGCATCAACCAAGAGATGTATCCATTAAAATCAAATGAAAGTAATTGCATGGAGACAACCTCGTTAGTCAAGACCAAAATTTTTCAAAATCAAATCAAAACCCATTATTCCCGTATGAACAATCAAAAGCGTTAGAACAATGCATAGCAATTCATGTCCTCCTTTTAACACTACAAGGTTGTATTGTTAAAAGAGGGCTAAAGATAATAATCAATAGGGCATGAAATATTCAAAATTTAAATCCCTATAGCATTTAAATCACACCGAAATAAACCAATTCAGGCCCTCCTTCTAGCGCCAAAATGTTGAGTGGTATTTTCACCCAATTGTGAAAGTACACTCTTCCTTAGGATTTGGGTTCCAAATCCCCTCTTGCAAAGAAGTTAAACAAACAACTTCTCCAAGGTCTCCGCTATATTAGCATTTGCATATGTGTATTAGTAATCTCAAATAAAGATATTCAATTTAAATGCTTGGAACACCTTAGTGATTGCAAGTAACTGTAAACAAGGGGCAATGTTGGTTTATTTTACCATGAAACTTTAGTGATTGTTCATTGAACCAAAATAAAGCAAATGTGAGTTGGCCCTCATATGACCTTCAATGTAATGCTCAAATTACCCCTCTTTCGTAAAATCAGAATTTTTATGAAGAGAGGGCAATTTTAGGCTCCAAAAATGGAAATTTGTGAAATGCCATAAAACATAACTCCTTCAATGAAATTGGAATTTTCATGAAGGGAATGTCATCATAGGCTCATGAGTGCAAAACATGAAACTGAAAAAAATGAAATTTGACCTTAAAATGGAAATTTTCTATTTTCGGATTTTTAAAATCTGTAATAAAACAACTTCGATGAATTTTTAAAAATACTAAACAACTCCGAAAATGAAATTTCAAAGTGCGTATTGGAAGTCTGAAGTATAACCTACGCAATGGTGAAATTATTTTTGGATTTTGAAATTTTTTTAATGTTTATTTTAATGCCTGAAAATTAAAAAAAAGTTAAAATTTCTGGAAAAATAAAATGCAGAAAATTGAAAATGAAATGCAGAAAACTGAAAATAAAATGCATTCAGTATGATGCTATCCTATTTCGACAAAACCGAAGATGTGAGGTTTTCATGCATGCAACCTAACCTATTGGACTTGCAAAACAAGCACAATCCGGATAAGCTAAGTGCTGGCTCCTAGGGTTTTAAATGAGGTTTTTAGATTTAAACATTCGCATGAAGCAACCAAGAAAACTTGCATAAACTCCATTTACAAGCCTAAAATATGAAAAGGGGAAAAATAGACATTTAATCTTGCATGCAGAAAATGACTCCTCCTTTCTTGTCCATAAGATGCAACTTTCTGAAACTTTCTGTATTAAAAATTTGTCATTTTACAATAACAGAAATTTTTGGTTTTCCCAAACCAGTCCATGGAAGAAAAACAAGCCCAAACGAGTCCGAGAATGGCCCTCTTGCCTTCAAATCTGCAACTCTGCTCATAGCAGTTTCCAACCACCTTCTGGCCTCTTTGAATGGCGTATTTAAAATTTTTAGGAATCTTTCGTTTCTCCTTCCATGACTGTTCATTTTCTCCTTCCCTTGTGCATGCATGTGTTTTGGTTTCCAAAAAGGCTTTTCGTTTCTATTTTGTGGCCCTTCGTTTCATTTCCTAAAAAACCTTTTCTCCACATGGGCATGCGTCCGTTTCCTTCCATGTGTAACGACCATCTTAAATGATTTCAAATCATTAAAGATTCCTTATGTAACATTTTGTCTTAATCATTGGATTTTGTCCTTATGTGACAAATTACCTTATTCAATCTTTGATTTATTCCTTATAGGTCCACGTCACTATGCAGTCTTCAATTTCACTATCCTGGTGTTCATCACTAATATCAGACGCACTGTCAACTACTCTGTTCCCTTGGCGAAAATGCAACATGTCGTGATATCGTGACACTCTTGTCTCTCTGCCTTCCTGCCCCTTTTGAGTCATGAAAATGCAACATGTCACGATATCACGACACTTTTGTTTCTCTGCCTGCCTACCCTTTTTTAGTCGTAAAAATGCAACATGTCGTGATATCATGACACTTTTGTTTCTCTGCCTACCTGCCCTTTTTGAGTCACGAAAATGCAACATGTCACGATATCACGACACTTTTGTTTCTCTACCTGCCTACCCCTTTTGAGTCATAAAAATGCAACATGTCACGATATCGTGACACTTTTGTTTCTCTGCCTGCCTGCCCCTTTTGAGTCGTGAAAATGCAACATGTCACGATATCACGACACTTTTTTTCTCTCTGCTTGCCTGCCCTTTTGAGTCATGAAAATGCAACATGTCGCGATATCACGACACTTTTGTTTCTCTGCCTGTTTTGAGTCGCAAAAATGCAACATGTCACGATATCGTGACACTTTTTCCTTCTTGCTCTTTCTCTTTGCTTTGGACCGTGAAAATGCAACATGTCGCGATATCGCGACACTTTTTCTTTCTTGTTCTTTCTCTTTTTTTTGCCACGAAAATGCAACATGTCACGATATCGTGACACTTTTTCTTTCTTTTCTTTCTCTTCTCTTTTGGCCACGAAAATGCAACATGTCGCGATATCGCGACACTTTTTCTTTCTTGTTATTTCTCTTCTCTTTTGGCCACAAAAATGCAACATGTCGCGATATCGCGACACTTTTTCTTTTCTTTCTCTTCTCTTTTGGCCGCGAAAATGCAACATGTCGCGATATCGCGACACTTTTTCTTTCTTGTTCTTTCTCTTCTCTTTTGGCCACGAAAATGCAACATGTCACGATATCGCGACACTTTTTCTTTCTTGTTCTTTCTCTTCTCTTTTGGCTGTGAAAATGCAACATGTCGCGATATCGCGACACTTTTTCCTCCTTGCTTTTTCTCTTTGCTTTGGACCGCGAAAATGCAACATGTCGCGATATCGCGACACTTTTTTCTCCTTGCGGTGTTTTGCTTTTTCTTTGATCTTTAGCATATGGGCCACTTCGGTCTTCTTGGAAAATATGCAAAAAGGTGGGTCCCCAATTTTGGGGTACGTTGTGGAGCAGCCACAATAGTAATCACAATCAGTGACACTCATTTGCTCATTGTAACTTTTAATATTATGTTTGCATCCAACATTTTCTTGGTTTTGACATCCGCCAAGGCTGTGTATTTTAGATTTATTCTATATGCTTGCCTTATTATTGGTTGTGCACCTTTGATCAAAGGAATACTATGTAAACATAGCTTCGATCATACTCCCTTTAGATCCTTATATGTCCAAGAAAAACCATCCTTGTACTCTGCAAAAATATTGAATGTTGTTACTTTCAGCACATGATCTCAATTATCCTCACATTTAATTATTTTCTCTTTTCCTTCTTCTCCAATATTAACCTAAACCATTCTTGGTCCTTCATACTTAATGGACTCAAGTTATTCTACCACTTTCAGGACATCAATAGGATGGGTTGGCTTATCCTCAATTACTACATATCCCATTGTATATTCTATGAAGTTATTTGGAATATCCACTTTTCTCATTTTAACACCCTAAATTTGACACATAATAATTTGCATTAAAGATAAAAATATCCAAAAATTAACTCAAACAACTTTGTAGCTTGTTACCTCGATTTTTGTGCCTTCTTGATGAGATCGGGTAAAACTAACAAGATCGTACGTATGATATCTACGATCATATGCATGATCTTACCCAAAATAGAAAAAATCAAAGTAGAAAAATGACAAACCAGTTACAATATTTTTTATCTTTACCTGTGCAACTGTACGGTAGTTTTGGGATCAGATCCACCAATCAGTCCCAACTTGGAAGGAGTTGCAACCTATTCTATTTTTAGTCTATTTTTCCCTCCTAATTCATCCTATTTAATCGGGCTCCCTCCCATTGAACTCCTCCTGAATTTGCAACATAATTTTTGCATTTAAATCATTGTAATATCTGCATTAGTCCTAGTTATTTTCTATCTTTTGTAGGATCGAAAGATACGATCATGGATTAGACGATACGATCAGTGATCAGAAAGTACAATATTGCCTTGTTTTGTGTATGATTTTTCTATTGTTGTATGATATTTCTTGCAGATCAATTGGGGTTAACTCCAAGTGTTGGTTTAAATTTCTTGACTTCTCATTTGCATATTTATCATCTGATTTATTATTTCCCATTGCATATAATATAATATTTAATCATTTTCATCCTTGGAGTTCACCAAATTGTATTCACTTGCATGTTTCACATAGCTTGAGGTATATACGTGTTAGATATTTGTATTAAGGTATTCATTAGATCATTCATAATCTGATTTTTTTATCTAGAGAATTCTATAGCATATCCTAGTTTTCTGTTTTTGCACTCTACTCATGAAACTGCAGGTTTCTACTTTGATAGGATCTTCCAATAATTGATCAGATGGTACGATCATAGATTGTACGTATGATATTGACTCTACTATGTATGATATTTATTCTGCTACATATGATCCTGCCTGCAACCAAAATTAAAATCTTCATCAACCTTTCGGATACAGATCAGAGTTTCAAATCACTTTATAAGCATTGCATTGTTTATTAAAGCTCTGTTTTCTGTTGTTTGCATATGAATCAAAATTACATAGTTGCATATTGGCCAAAACTAGGTGATTGTGATAATTTAAAAGGAACACATCAAACAAACTCCAAAACCTAGGCATGGAAACTGCCAAGAAATATTTCCTAGTGAACCCTAAACAATTCATCAAAAAATCACCAAAGAAGATACGAAATTAAGTGTCTCTCTTCAATGTGTATACCTATCATTCTACCATTTCCCTTTGAGGCGTGGATCCATTATCCTGAAGGAAAGGAGTGCAATAATTTTAGACCTACATTCTTTGGTTAACCCAACATGGAAAACATAGACATATTTCTGATTTACAAAACATAAAAAAAAGCATAAAATTTACAAAACATAAAAACAAAATAAAACTAAAAATCAAACGAGGTCATTAGTTAAATTTACCCATTAGGTGAATTTCATAGATGGTAGATTATAACAGTAAAATATTTGTACTCATAAACATTAGGGAATTGTTATCAACATAAGAAATTTCTCAAATAGTTGAAAACTCAAATCCTCCATCCGAAGAATAGTGGACTGAACTCTGGAGAAGATTAGAAATCATAAAAACCAAAGAGCCTATGCTTAGACAAATCATAATATTTGACTTATCTAAAATATTGGATCCCGATAGCACCTCTCACTACTTTGACATTCAAAGGGCATGTGATAGGTGGTTAGCGGATAAGAGAGCCAGTATCTCCTCAAGTATTTACACCTTTGATGATTACCTTAAAAATGATGTAATAGTACATAAGGTTGTAGCACATGTAGAAGATCAAGAAATTGTTTTATAAAATAGGAGAAGATTTCATAAAGCCCCTAGGGCTGTTAATTATAGTGATTATTGTCATGAGTTATACTTTTGTATGTCGTATTATGAATTTGATTGCATCATTATAGCTTATTTCATCAAATTCTTAAAATCCAACTTTCATTTTGAGGAAGAACATTATATATCACTAGAGGAACTTGAACCCATTAATGATATCTAAAGACTATTTTAGGAATACTAAGGTATAATATTTAGAATATTATAAATTTTTTTCTACTTTGTTTCAAAAACATAAAAAAATCAAAAACATAATATATATTTAAATATTTGCATATCATTTAGGTATATATATAACATATATACCCCAGAAATTTAAGCATATATATTTGCAATATAAAAATCTTAAAATAAAAATACCTAAAGTTTTGAGAAATGGTAAACAAATAGAGACTGATGAACAAGACCAAGAAAACATTTATGATAGGGTACTGATTGAATATTATGTACCTTCAAAATATGAAGGTGATAATGGAGAAGATGAAATAGAAGACCCTGATAAACCTACATTAGATTAAAAAGGAAATTTTAAATTCGAGTCTCTTACCCAATTTAACCAATTTATATAAAACCACTTAGAATATTTTAATCAAGTAGTACAAATTGACAATTCATAAGAAGGTGCTATGGAATCAGCCTTAGCAACTACTTTTCGGATACATACGAATCCATTATCATACATAAATTCAACAGACCAGGATAATGATTAAGCAGTACCATATCATCAAAACATGATATCTTTAAATCAAAATGCTCAAAAACCAATAGCACAATCATAAAAAATTGTTGTGAATAGCACTAAAACAAATTCTAAACAATAAAAACAACCCTTCACATTTATCTTCTCTCAAGCCCTTAATAAACAAATATCAAATCAACAAAAGCTAAACAAGTGCAAAATACCAATCATCAATAGAAAATTCAACTTCATAATACTCTTCCTACCAACACTTTGCACAACAATATTTCAATTGGAAATCCTTATACAACAACATGGTGCAACATAATCAATTTGGTAGACAATCACAGGGCCTTGAATACATGGTCAAGCAATTAGCATCATGACTAGATCAAATAGATCCCTACCATCCCTCATACAGTTATAGAGAGATGTGTATCCAATCCTTGGATCCTATTGTGGTTTCCCAACCATACCCAAAATATTTCCCTATGTCTGTCCTCTCAATATATAAAGGAACCGAAGATCCTATTGAGCATCTTTGCATGTTTAGGATGACATGTCATGATATTTCTCTTGATGACTTGTTGTTGCTAAACATTTTCCCTAAAAGTCTCAAAGGCATGGCTCTAGAATGGTATTATCAACTACCTACAAATTCTTTGAGGAATTTTGAAGAGACAACAAAGATGTTTGTCCACCAATTTAGTGCCTATATAGAGAGGCATGTGACCATTAAGGATTTATACAATTTGAAAAAAGGTAAAGATGAAAGTTTTGCTGAATTTTTGACTAAGTGGAGATAAATCTTAGGCAAAACACACTTTGCATTATCTCATCATGAAATGTTGGACATATTTATTGGTAATTTGCAAGAACATCTATCTTATGAGCTTTCTACTGCTACAATAACCTCCTTTAATCAATCCATTGATCTAGCTAGGGGGGTAGAATATGCCCTCATTAGAAGAGGACAATTGCAGAAGAAATATGAAGATAAAAATTCTAAAAATCAATATAAGAATAAGCAAGTTGTGGGTTATAGAATTACTACTAGCAGAAACAACTCAAATGTTAACCTTACTAAAATTGTAAAGAAGTTTGTATTTACAATTCCTAGTAAGCCACCAAGAGAATTCACAAGATTAAATCAACCCTTAACTATGATTTTACCTCAATTGTTGGAACAAGGCTTAATACAGTTACCTGAGGTAAGACAACCAGATACCACTACAGCTGGGTATAGGGTTGATTTACATTGTAATTTTCACCAAGTAGATGGACATTCTAAAAATTCTTGTAAAATATTACAGCATATGATACAAGATTTGATCGATAAAGGTAATATGGATGTGCAAAAATTTCTTGCAAATAATAATACCCAAAATAATACCCAAAAATAAACCAATCAAAATGTAAATCAAAACCTAGATATTTTTCAACATCCTTTACCTAAGCATGGTAAAGACGAAATAAATCAAGTTGATCATCACAATGTTCCTCTTCCAACCCGATATGTAGCAACCATTAGTAGTTTTTTTCCCACAACAAGATTTACAAACCTCCTATATACCTACTTTATCTGTAGTCACAACTAGACCAATACAATATTTTCAATCGTCATCTTCAGAAGATACTAAAAGTGACACAAAAAGTGAAACAGGAAGTGAACTAGAGATTTTTTCAAATAATTCTGAATATGAATGAGATCGAGTCACTCCCATTATAGATTCATTATTTCCAAAAGAACCATTCCCTATGAGAATGACCATTTTACCATCATCTCAACAAATTCTTACAAATGAACAAGCAAAAAATGATAGACCTCATTTTGGTTATTTATAAAATAATAATGTTGTAGGTACTATTGGAGCCATTACTAGAAAACAAATCCAAAATCAAAATTCTCAAACACAAACTCAAACTCAAAATGAGAAAACAACTCCATTTGTATTAAAGTCACCAACAAAAGAGAATAATATATCAAGTTCCCAACATAAACCTCCTTATGATATTAATGAACAACTAGAAAATATCATAACTAGAATCTCTCTTTTAGATCTTTTGATAACTTCATCTATCCATAGAAAAGAACTAATGATTACTTTAATTAAAATTTTGGTACCACAAAATATAGAACCTGGTGCTATGGTTAATGTTGCAAACTCTCATGGAACAAAATAAATAGATTTTTCATATAAGGATATTCCTCCTCAAAGCATGTATAGGTATAACCCTCTATACATCACAATATTAATAGGGGATGTAGGAGTCAAAAAAATTTTAATTGATAATGGATCATCATTAAATATATGCACATATGAATTTTTCCAAAGATTTGAATCTAGAAAAGACGATCTAAAAAATAATGAGATGATTATAAAAGCATTTAATGATGGAACTCAAGAAACATGTGGAGTGTTATCGATTCCATTGCAATTTGGTCCAAGGATTCTGGATATGACCGTGTTTTTTGTACATTGTCCTGCATCGTATAACATACTTTTGGGTCGACTTTGGATCAACACAATGCAAGTGGTACCTTCTACATTACATCAGTGTGTTAAGTTTGAATTTAAAAATCAATTAGTTACTGTACATGGTGATCCTAGACCATTTGATATGTGTGCCATGGTAGAACCAATAGGAGTTCCATTTTGTCCTGCTATGTCATCAACACATCCTAATCCATCATCATCTAAAAATATGCCATCTAAATATACAACTAAATAAGATAGTCTCTTTGCTTCATATCCTACTTCGGATGAAGTATTGCCAAATTTATCTTTGATACTCACAACTTCAAGACAAAATAATAATTTTGCTACTCAATATTCTTTAGTTTTGTCTAAGTTACCGCCATCTCCCTGAATGATGGGCTTACCATGAAATTTGGGAAGTATCTATCAAGTTGGGAGTTATGCATTTGCCTACGTAGGGTATGATTATGGTAAAATTAATATTGTGAGTATCACAATTGATCAAAATGGTTTTTCCAAATGTTACTTTTCTAATGAAATTATAAAATCAAAACAAATGATGTGTTACATGGGTTATAGAGGTAAAGGTTTAGGACCTCTTGCAAATGGAATACAAGAGCCTTTAGAAGTTGAAGAATGGTCTGCCCGATGTGGTATTGGCTACATTCCTACAAAATCCCAACCATTACCATTTGAGGATGATGATCACCTTATAACATATCAAGAATATTTAGAACAAAAATAATTTTTTAAACCAAGAAGAAGGATATATTCTTGTAACATGTTATCAATAGCATACCCAGATATGATTGTTGAACAAGATAAATATTTGGAGGGATATTTTTTTCATGATGCTTCTGTTGATGAAGTTTTAAAGAATAAATTCTAGTTTGATGGATCTATACCATGTATAGCCCATATTGAAGCAACTACCCCTCAAGAAGAGTTAGCAAAATTAACCTTAGAAGAATTACAAGAAATGGGGGTGTCACCAACACCACCCAAATTTGAAAGAGAATCCAATATTTTGGTATAAAATGTTCTACAAGTTAACATTGGTACAAAGAAAAACCCTCACATGGTAAAAATTGGAGCAGAATTAAGTGAAGAAATACAAAAATAATATATAGCATTTCTCACAGAGTGTGCTAATATTTTTGCTTGAACATATGCAGATATTCTAGGCCTAGATACTTCTGTAGTAATGCACCATCTAGTAGTGCACCATGATGCAAAACTTATAAAGCAAAAACTTAGGAAAATGCATCCTAAAGTAACACTGCTAGTTAAAAATGAGTTAGAAAAAATTTTAAATGTAATTTTTCATCCAAGCTATTGATTATACTGAGTGGATATCAAATGTTGTTCTAGTAGCTGAAAAATAAGCTACTAAAGTTAGGGTTTGTACTTATTTCAGAGAAATTAATGATGCATACCCTAAGGATGATTTCCATCTCCCTAATATGGATCAAATCATAGATTTTACAGGTGGAAGTGGGATGTTATCCCTCATGGATGGTTTTTCAGGATACAACAAAATTAGAATAGCTCCTGAAGACCAACCCAAAACATCTTTTACTACGCCTTGGGGTACCTGTTATTGGAAAGTAATATCCATTTGGTTTAAAGAATGGAGGAGCAACATATAAAAGAGCTATGACATACATCTTCCATGATATGATGTATGATATTCTACATGATTATGTAGATTATATTATAGCTCGTTTAGCTAAATAAGAAGAGCATATCAATGATTTAAGAAAAATGTTTGATATATTAAGAGAATATTTGATTCGTTTAAATCCTGATAAATGTGTATTCGGAGTTAAATAAAGAAAATTATTAGGGTTTATTGTTTATATGCGTAGTATATAAATATATCCTCTCAAAATTAAAGCTATCCTTGCTATGCCACCGCCCAAAAACATATCAAAATTAAGAAGTTTACAAAGTAAATTAAAGTCTATCCGTCGTTTCATTGACAAGTTGGCGGATAAAACAGGACCTTTTCTTAAATTACTTTAAAAAACATCCCATTTCAATGGGATAAGGAATTTCAAGAAGCTTTTGAGAATCTTAAACAGTATCTTCTTACTCCTCCAATGCTTGTTCCTCCTAGACCTGATTGTCCATTTATTTTATATATTTTGCTTCGAAACTTGCACTTGGAGCTATGTTGGCTCAAATTGATAATGAAAAGAAAGAATGAGCCACATATTATATAAGCAGAACATTAATAAGTTATTAAACCTGCTATACTCCATTTGAAAAACTTTGTTTGGCAGTTGTATTTTCTACGCAAAAGTTGCATCATTATATGCTTAATCAGAAAACATTTTTTATAGCTAAGTCTGATCCATTAAGGTACTTTATGAGTAGACCTTACTTGTTAGGGCGCACAACTAAGTGGTTTCTTGCTTTTAGTGAGTTTGAACTTACGTTTATTGGCCAAAAATCTATTAAATGCCAAGTTATAGATGAGTTGTTGCACCTTTAGATTCTACTCACCCTATAACTATAGAATTTCTTGATGAGTGCCTTAACTTAGAAGAAGATTTTTATGAGTCATGGTATTTATATTTTGATGGAACTATATGCATGAGTGGTGTAGGTGCTAGTATTATATTAATATCTCCACAAAAGCACCTTATCCCTTTTTCTTTCAAATTACAATTTGCTTGTACTAATAATATTATAGAGTATGAATCTCTAATCCTTGGGTTACGAGCCACTTTAGCCTTAAAAACTAAGATATTATTAGTCTTTGGATATTCTCAACTTGTGATAAATCAAAACAATGAATTTTATCAGACATGAGATGAGAAGCTCCACCCTAATAAGGAGTATGTTCTTAAGCTTATTTCATTGTTTTAGAAAGTAACTTTAGAAGCCATCCCTCGTACTAGCAACCATGTTGTTGATGCCATGGCTGCAACTGCTTCTTTGTTATCATTGGAATTGGATTATGAGTATGCTACTATCATTATTAACCAACTCCAAGAACCCGCCTCCTCTAAGTCATGTCTAGAACCATTAGATGTGTTTCTAATTAATGAAACAAACCCAAAACCTTGGTACATAGATGTCTTTAATTTTCTCCAAAATGGAACCTTCCCAGTAGGATTAGATAAAAACCAACATAGGTTATTACGTAAGAGAGTTGTTCAATTTGTAATTATTGGTAATACCTTATACAAAATATCCTTTGAAGGTATCCTATTAATATGTCTTAATTTAGAAGAGTCTAAGAAAGCCTTGAGTGAAGCCCATGATGGACATGTGGAGGACACTTTAGTGGAAGTGCCATTGTTAATAAACTCCTTCGAATGGGGTATTTTTGGCCCTCCATGGAAAAGGATGGTAATGATTATGTGCATAATTGTGATAAGTGTTAAAGACATGCAGACCTTGTTCATGCTCCTGCTCAGGAACTTCAAGCTATTTCATCTCCTTGGCCCTTCTCTAAATGGGGTTTAGATATTATTTGTAAAATTAATCCTATTTCCTATACTGGTCATAAATTTATAATAATAGCAACAAAATATTCCTCAAAGTGGGTATAAGCTATACCATTAGCTTATTGTATAGGAGTCCAAGTTTCTAGGTTTATCTTTAATCAAATCATATGTAGATTTGGAATTCCATCAACTCTCATATCAGATAATGGAACATGTTTTAAGAACAAATATGTTAAGAAACTATGTCAAAATAATTAAATTCAACATTGATGGTCTACTCCTTATTATCCACAAGGAAATGGCCAGGCTGAAGCTTCAAATAAAACTTTGATCAAAATCCAAAAAAGATTGGTTAATAAATCAGGTCATGATTGGCACATGCAATTATATCCTGCCTTGTGGGCCTATTGAACTAGTGTTCGTACTCCTACAGGTGCCTCACCTTTTGTCTTGGTTTATGATGCTAAAGTAGTTTTTCCATTTGATTTAGAAGGTCCTTCTCTAGTTCTCTTACTTCAGGATGCTGAAGTAGGGGACGAATATCATGCTAGCAGACTAATTCAGTTAGAACTTCTAGATAAAAAGTGTATACATGCCTCAAAGCATCTTCGCTCTTACCAAGACAAACTCAAAAGGTCATATGCCAAGAAAGCCCATAGTTGATCTTTTGAAATTGGTGATTTAATACTCAAATAAAATAAAAAAAATACAAATGCTAGAAAATATTTAAAAGGTAAATTTCAACCTAATTGGCTTGGACCATTTGTCATCACTACTAAATTTGGATCAGGTGCATATCGCTTGGCCACCTTAGAAGGAAAAGAACTTAAGGAGCCAATGAATATCATGCATCTTAAAAGATATTATGCATAAAAAAAAAATTCCATTTCTGTACATACTTGTAAATAACTTCATCATTTAATTTTCTCATATTATCAAAACACCAAAAAAAATTAAGAAAACATAAAAATTTCCAAAAAAAATTCAAGTTGATAAATCTTAGTTTTTTGCATCAGTGTGGTGTTGTTTTCCAAAATTCAAGTTATATTTTAGCGTACTTCAGATAAAATTCAAAATTTATCTTGAACCATGCACTTAATTTACATCTTTCATAATCTTGATTTAATCACTTTGATTATAAATCTCTCTTGTATCGAAAAGCAATATTATTTCATAAAATAAATTTTGAGTTTTGGAAAATGATCTTGCTACTTCTTGAACCAAGAACACATTCTCACATCTTAAATATGATTTGTTGTAAAATTCGAAAGGATACTACATAATAGTTTTAGTTCCTTAAGAGAAAAGTTTCCCTTGCTATCCTATTATGTGTATGGTCTAGAATACTGAGAATTTGCAAAAGGAAAAGCTCTCCCCATACCCGAATAAAATCCCTTGATCTACATTTAATCTAGGCAAGTATCCCAAAAAATAAAAATAAAAAGAAAAAAAAGAAAATAAAATAAAATAAAATAAAATACCCTTGTTCAAAAACGGACAAGAATACCTACTTCAAAAATTAGAAGAAAATAAGGGGGTAGTGAGCTTCAATCCTTGGAATTCCTCAGTTATTCGAAATCCATGAGGTAAGCCCATAATAGATGGTTTGTGCCCAACCCGCTTGGCCTTGGGTAATCCCTTTTGCGTGGCGACATGTCTTTCATATTAGCGACCTTCTTTTGTACAGACCAATATCCGCTTGTGGATTAGATAGATTTTGGTAACTTGACTTACATAGTAGTTTGGTACAATGGCATGCACAAAATCATTGTTAAATAACATTACACCTACACACACATTGGTTCATAAAAGTTTTCTGGTATCACTACCTTACTCAAAATCGGTAAATCAATTTCACAAGCACAAACATTTGATCCTTGAGATATTTTGTATCATTGTGTCAAATCAATATGGATAATGAACTCACATGTCACACACTGGTTCTTGATAAATTTGATTTTGTCTTAGAAATAAGTTAAAATATTTCTTTGAAATTTGTCGAACAACATTAGTTTATCATTTACATAAATATTTCAGAAATTTTTAAAATCTGCAAAAATAACCTATTCCAAAAGAAATTGTAGTCCAAAATCATTTATCGTGCATTGCATTTTTTCACTTCGTGATGACGGTACCATTCCTAGTAATTATTTTCTCAAATTTCACACTAGGAATTCTATGCCTAGTGCAAGTCATCTTTCTCAATTTTTAGGTCTAAAAACATATCATATTTGTCAATCTTCTTAAAAATGTGATACGATGATTTGCTTCATATCAATTTATATTTTAAAGAATGAACAATTTTATATTATCATGCATCGTATTTTTGACTTCGCGATGATGGTATAATTCTTAGTAACTATTATCCTCAAAATTGCCACACTAGGAATTCTATGCCTAGCGCAAGTCATCATTCCCAAATTTTCATGCTTAAATCACATTATTTTCAATAATATTATCAAAATATTTCTTAAAAAATAAAATTTTCTCAAAAACAAAATCAAACATCTTCTTTAATCATCATAAGCCTTAAGATTATTCTTGAGCATTTCTGTTATTAGGAATACAAGACTTCCTCACAATAGGATTCACTTCATGACCTAGTGATCATTGATCTCCATCAATGGTCATATAATAGCACAACATCCTTCAAGGAACATTGCTAATATATTAATTCCATCATCATACAAAAATATATTTTCAAAACATATCTACAAAATTCAAATTATTTTCTTTCATTTTAAGCATGATGAAAATATTTAAAAAATCAATGGCATTATTATAATAAAGTTAAATATCATAAAATAAATTCAAAAAAATGCAATCAAATCATACAAAGTAAAATAATACAAGAATAACAACATATATATCAAAAAGTCTACATACAAATAGATTTGACTGATATGCCACAATCCCCATCATCGGCATACCTAGTCACCAAAGATGTATAAACAAAAACCATAGCATAAATTAACCCCTATCCTCTAGAAGCCCTAGAGATCTGGTCATAATCATCTCCACCAGGGGTTTGTGGTGCTTGAAACTCTCCCACTCCTATAGTAGTAGCTGCCTGGTTAGTCGAGCGAGATCTCGAGTGACTCGAAGCATTTAGAGGCTCGTACATCACAAGAAGTGGTTGTCTCTGTCCTACAGAGATTACTACAAAGTATAGTCCTTGATAGAAGGTATCTCACCCAGTATACTGGACTATCTTATCCCTTGAATTTCTCCTCCTATAATGATTAGTCTAAGAAGACGTAGGAGCTCGAGTTACATCTTCCTAAGTCACCTGAGCCCGCACCTATGTGAGCTCTACCTCTAGAGTTTGGATCCTACTCCTCAAACATGTATCTTATGCCTCTAGAGACTTAATATTAGTCTTATAGGAGGCATTATCCTCCCTCAAACTAGTCACCTCCACCTATATATCAGCAATCTCACTACTCTCCCCCTCCTCCATAATCTCCTTGCCCTTATCGGGCACCTTAGGTACAACCTCCTGCTGAGGAGATGCTACATGCTCCTCCTACACCATGTCATCCACCATCTGTTGATAATAGGATCTCCTCTCCTCCTTGAACATCCCCCCTATCCTTAGTAGACTTTGATGTCTACCCATAGTATGAGGACCCTATCTCATAAAATATATCTATGTCTCAGACTGCTACTGGCTGGCTGCATGTCACTACCTAAAAATCTGCTTAGTTATCCGCTACACTACACTCCTTTGTAATGTCAATCGGGAAGGTTTGATTCCAATGTACCACTATCGATATCTATCTATAACTTTGACATCATCTCAAGTAATTTTCTATACTGGCTCATTATTAGGCTATGGATCCAAAAACTATGCCATGTTAGGAGCCCCACTAAGAGTAGTAGGGTCCTAAGTAGATCTAGCAAAAGTGATATTCCTATACTAAGGAATATCCTACCATAGCCCAAAATATTGTTGCACCCAATCCATGCGATGCAACTCCACCTATCCCTAGTCCATCAGTAACCAAATGGTTCACCTAATGCAAGCCAACTCAAAAACATCCTCACCCCACCCTGGTAGCTCTCTCCAAGGCCTCCACCTAATATCCTCTGTCAGTAGCTCATCCAAGAGTCATCTCGCTACATCGAGGCCAACTCGTCATTGGTGCCCCCTCTATAGAGGCCAGTAGAAGATCCTCGGTCTATCCTCCTCTACTTCAGGCTCGCCATATCCCACATGAGCCATAGGAATTCCTACTAGGTCATCTAATAGCTAGGTGCTCCCAGCACCACACCTATAGAAAAGATGTCAAAACCAATCCTTTCCCCATCTTATAGACCACTCTATGCAAAAATATGTACAACCTATAGAGAAATAATGGAGCCCAAGAAAATTGTATGCTCTGATCACACATATCACAGATCACCTCTTCTAAGGTCCATGGTAGATGTCATTCAGTGAGGTGGCATAGTATAAGGCCTCCCATGATGCCACTCAATAAAATTGTCAAATGGGATACTCCCTCTATCTCCCCAAGTCTATCAATGCTAACCCCACCTTTCTTCAGTAAGACTCTAGGGTCTCCTATCAATCTCCTCAGTGCCTGGTCTTGGTTTTCAGATGAAGCTATGTGAGCACCCCTCACTAATATCCTTAAAATCCTCTAGATATCCTCTAGTGTGGGAGTCATATCCCTTGTTGATAGTCTAAAGCAAGATGAATCTGGATACCATATCTCTACTAGAGTCGTTAATAGTCTCATATCCACTAGGATTTGTGGTATATTCGCCACATGCCTCAGACCCACTATCTCTAAGCATGCCCTCTCATAAGATAAGAGATCAACCAAATCTTCCTGGAGTGTAGTATATCTCCACTCCCATTTTTTTAATTCGGCCATCTATCAATAAAAATAAAATAACAAAATTTTAATCAGTAATCAGATAAAAAATGTAAGATCATATTAAGTGGGCGATATCATATCAACTTTCGTGATATCGTACTCTATGATATCACCGAAATTATTATGATATTTACCTCAATTGGATCAATTTTGTCGATATCGTATGATATAATATTGCAAAATAAGGTCGATTTCATCGATATTGTATCATATGATATCACAAAATCATTATGATATTATGAAATCATTATGATTTTGCAAGGGCTGTGTAACGACAGTCATGCATTAAAAATTCAAAATTAAATAAAATTAAAAATAAAAACTTGGCATCCAAACCCCATAAGGGGGATGAAGGTCCAAGGTTCAAATCTTGGGTCTTGTTGGACTGAATGCTTGTCCCTTTCCTAGTGCTTTCAATGGTGTAAAAGGTTTAAAATTATTGTGGCATGGCAGTTATAGTGGCAGACTAAACGAATATCTATGTGGAAGCTTCTAGCGTGGACAACATAGAATACTGTGGCATCCATAAAATTTGGACAGCCTGCCCAGATTTATGGCGGCTACTAATTCCACCATGTTAAAAAAACAAAAAATTGAAAAATCTAAGCTAAAATAAATAAAAACACTTACCCTGAGAGCTCTGTCTCCTGCCTAGACAAAATCAGAACGATGGAGAGCATTCGCCATGTTTTTCTCTAGAGCTCCTAAGCAACAAAAAACAAATAATAAATGAATTAAGTGTTAAACCCTTCTATTTTATCTTTTAACCTTAATGAAGAAAAATTTCAAGTTTTTCTTCAAATGAAATATTTGACATAAAAACTCGAAGGGGGTATAACACCTAATGCAGTTCACAATAAAACTTCAAATTGTAAACTTTTTTGCAATAAAATTTTGCTTTCTCATAAAGCATGCTAGTCTTTTATTTAACACATTTTTTTCAAAAATGTGCTAAAGAGGGGGTAAAATGTAACACCCTAAATTTGACACATAATAATTTGCATTAAAGACAAAAATATCCAAAAATTAACTCAAACAACTTTGTAGCTTGTTACCTCGATTTTTGTGCCTTCTTGACAAGATCGGGTAAAACTGATGAGATCATACATACGATCTCTATGATCGTACGCACGATCTTGCCCAAAACAAAAAAACTCAAAGTAGTAAAATGATAAACCATTTACAACGCTTTTTATCTTTACCTGTGCAACTGTGCGGTAATTACAAGATTGTATCCGCCAATCAATCCCAACTTGGAAAGAGTTGCAACCTGTTCTATTTTTAACCTATTTTTCCCTACTAGTTCATCCTATTTAATCAGGAATCCCTCCCCTCGAACTCCTCCTAACTCCATGACATAATTTCTGCATTCGAATCATTGTAATCTCTACATTAGTCCTAGTTATTTTTTGTCTTTTGTAGGATTGAAAGATACGATCACGGATTGGACGATACAATTAATAATCTGAGTGTACGATCTTGTTTTTTATGTGTACGATTTTGCTACTATTGTAAAATATTGCTTGCAGATCACTTGGGGGCAACTCCATGTGTTGGTTTGCATTTCTTAACTTCTCATTTGCATATTTATCATCTAATTTATTATTTTCCATTGCATATACTATTAGATTTAATCATTTTTGTCCTTGGAGTTCACCAAATTGTATTCACTTGCATATTTAACATAGTTTGAGGCATATATGTGTTATATATTTGTATTAAGGTATTCATTAGATCATTCCTAATCTGATTTTTTTATCTAGAGAAGTCTATAGCATATCCTAGTTTTATGTTTTTGCACTCTATTCATGAAACTGCAAGTTTCTGCTATGATCGGATCTTCCGATCATTGATTAGATAATATGATTACAGATCGTACGTACGATCTTGAATCTGTTGTGTATGATCTTGATTCTACTTTATATGATCCTACCTACAACAAAAATTAGAATCTTCATCAGCCTTCCTAATATAGTTCAGAGTCTCAAATCACTTTATAAGCATTGCATTGTTTATTAAAGCTCTATTTTTTGTTGTTTGCATATGAATTAAAATTGCAAAAAAGGTTAGCATAGTTGCATATTGGCCAAAACTAGGTAATTATGAGAATTTAAAAGGAACACATCAAACAAACTCTAAAACCTAGGCGTGGAAACTACCAAGAAATATTTCCTGGTGAACCCTAAATAATTCATCAAAAAATCACCAAAGAAGACACGAACTCAAGTGTCTCTCTTCGAGGTGTAGACCTATCATTCTCCCATTCCCCTTTGAGGCACATATCCATTAGCCTGAAGGAAAGGAGTGTGAGAATTTTAGACCTACACTCATTATTGGTCCTTCTCTACTACTAATTTGTTTTTGTTGAATTCTACTTTCTCGGGCTCTTTCCTTCCATTCTCTTGAATTTTGATCTCTACTTTTATAGTTGTAATGTCTTGGATTACTATTCGGTTCTTTAGGTTAATAATATAATTGTGTTAGAATTTCATGAAGGTGAGGTGTTCCTTCTCCAGTTTTGGTTTACCTTTGTTGTTCTTAGCCACCCATGTTTGAGTCATGCACCATATGCAAGTTTTTGCATAGCAGTTACAACAAAATCTAGAATGAAATCTTGTTCTGTTATGTGCACTTTTTGGCTCATCAATACTCCTTTTGTTTTGATACCATATTGGTTAGCTCCATATAACTTAAAATTTAGAGATATTATTGTTGGTCTACCAATAATATACCATGTTTTCTTTGGCATCACATTTACACTTGATCCTCCATCTATGTTTACTTGGTTTAGCTTATGGTCCAATATCTCCATGTGAACCAAATCTAGCTTTTTCCCTACTTTAGTCATTTGTATCATAGGATAGATAAATTGCTCCTACTTGATATTAGCTACTTGTCGGACTTCCTCCCTCTTCTTTTATTTTATCACTTCATTGACTATAGTGTATTGTTTAGGTACTACACCAAATAGACTTGATATTTTAACTTCCAAAGTTGTATTGAGTACTTATGTTACCAAGCATTAAAATTAATCCTTGTTTTTTTGTTACTATATTCGTCTTCTTCAAGGCTTTCTCTTGGAATAGCATTTCCTAATTTTATTTGTCTAATTCCATATTAATCATTTCTTGATCTTCCTACCATTGCTCTTTATCCTTGGTAAGATTCAAATATTTATTTTTTTTCCTAGCATGCGCTCTGGTTATCGCCAAGAATATTTTCCTTTTCCCATTTCATTACTAAATTTCTCAATGTCAATTCAATTGAAATTTTGTGTACCACTCATACTTGATTTATTTTTGCAGTTTACCTCTTTGTGGTTTCCTAGTCCACACCATAAACATATTTGCGTAGCATTGCTACCATTAGAATTGCTTGCATTGTGAGGCTTGGGGTAATTTTTTGCAAAATATTCTCATTCTTGGTAATTTTGGCATTGGATGATTGGTCTTCCCTAAGAGTCATATTATAGATGGTTTTTTCCATCCTATATTCCACCTTGGTGATTATTCCTAAATATGTCGCTCATTGCACCATACCCATTTCTTGATATGTTTGGTTATTATTCGTATTGTACTATCATAGTTTGATGCCTTGCTCCTTTTAGATTGAATGGACAATCTGCCATTGGATACCCTACTATATCACATATATTACAGTATGCATTATTTGGGTAGTTTAAATTTATATGTCCTTCTAATTTATAGTTTAAACACAAAATATCATTTCATTCCTTTCTCACTTCTCCTTTAACTTCTTTCATGATTTTATTGAATTGTATTTTAAAGGAGTGTATGGAAATTTGGACTTTATCTTCTATATCGTTGTCAAAATTGTTATTCCTTGAATTACCTTCAATTCCTACTATTGTTTGTTTAGCCTTACTCTTTTGCTTTTTTGAGAGCTTCTTCATATGTGGAGGATGGTACTGCTTTCATTTTATTTCTATATTTTGGTAGAAGTCCGTCTAAAAACCAATGTTTCACCATTCCATCCATTGGTGGCATTTGCATTTTATCAACCAATTATTTCAATATCCTATTATAACTTTTGACATCTTCATCTAGATTTTGTTTAGTTGCAAAAATTTCAATAATGATCTTTGTATCATCCCTTAGTGGCCAAAATTCCTCTATAAATGCATCTTTTAAGACATTCCATTGCGTAAATTGTTGGGTACTCTCTCTTTAGGTACCAATCCATAGCCATACCTCATAAGGTGGTCAAAAATAGTTACAACTATTTTTTTGGTTGTGATGCTCAATTTTCCCCCAAAATTGTATTGCAAGTACCTATATGGCATGTTGGGTCTTCTTTACTTTCCCCAATGAAGGGTGACATTTTATTTGTTACTCTATTGGCAATATTTTCCATTGGAACTCTTCCAATATCTGTTTCACTTGATTATGACTCTTATGTATTTTTGTTCCACTCTCTCTCTACAATAGGCGTTTCAAAATCTTGTTCAAGTACGTATTCAAATAGCCTTCTTCTTGATTCATATACATCACTACTTTGTGACATTTTTCATGAGTACACAAGATGTGGTTCTAGTCTTCCTCCCCAAGAACCCATGTGTGGTTGCTCTAGTACAAAACTTCAATATTCTACACCCATTAGCCAACTCATATACATTGAATTAGGTGTCACCATCCACTCATCACTTACAATATTAGGTACATCCTTTGCTATTTGATTTTGTACTTCATTCTTTATTATCAACAATAATATTTCCCACCTTTATCGCTTTGCTCTTGGACTCTCATCATCCAAGGGATTCCAAAATCATTCCACCTCTGGTTGTGAAACTTCATCTTGAACTTGTGTTCTCTAGTTTACCAGTCTCGCACCTTGTCTAAGTAATATTTGATTCCTTCCTTGTTGGTCTTATAGTCTGGAATATATCAATCACCTCTTTTATTTTTCATGTTCAGTTCTTTCTTGACCCGAAGCTGATCTAGGCAATGATGCCAAATGTATATAATGATGAGTATATTCTTGGAACAAGGGAATTATAGGGCTTAAAGGAGGAATGAATAAGAATTCTGACTGATAACCATATTGTTTAAGCTATATTGTATCTTACTAGATATATGGCTTGCTAACATGATGGATGACTCAGTAATGACTGATTAGGAAATTGATTGAATATGAATCACCTAGATGGATAACTACTAAATAATAGCAAGTCAGTTAGTATGGATGATTTGATAGATGGATTGCATAGACAAATTACTGATGAACCTATATGACATATCAACCTTAGATGGTAGGCCTAGACGGATGATGGATAGGCTTAGATGGATGGGCCTAGATGGTTGATGGGTAAGCTTATATGGATGGGCCTAGATGGATAATATGTAATATTACTAGGATGAAGCTATATGGATTAGTCTTATATGGCTTAGATTTTAATAGATTAGCTAGATGGATGGCTTATGTTAGATAAGCTAAATAGATAACTTGTTGGAGGCTCTTGTTCATCAGTACCTACAATTCTTGTAACTCCTTAGATCTTCCTTACCACTTGATCATGTAACCTACACAATATATATCTAATAGAACAACACACACAAGACTCATAACACCAATTGGATCATCCTAGTATTATTCAAGAATACGTTTATTCTTCAAGATAACACAATACTACGTAATACTCCAGTATCTTCCTTGACATTCAGTGGATCTATCTACATGAATATGGATAGATGTATGGATATTTACAAAAATGAAGGGGGATGTATATATAGGGTGCTCCTAGTGGTTATTGTAACCAATAATGCTCCAACTTCCCCAACTATCCACATGTTATATTCCTTAACTAATCCATCTAGCACTAATTAGTCTAATACTTACAAATAAACCTGAGGTGTAACTAATCATTCCAAGATGCTAACTAATCAGTTTCAACAGTATCCTTATGGTTGATTTACATATTTTATTTACAATACAATTCTTTTATGAATTAGTAAATAATCATTATGTGATGGCTAACTATACAATTGTTTAAAATATAATATTAAATATTATATCAAGTCAAAACTTTAAAATATTATGTAGACATTTTTCTAAATACTTTTGAGTTATCATTTCTTTCTATAACTGTTGTCTACAGTCATGACCTTATCAAGAGAGTGATAATGGTCTAAATTAGTTCATGGGGAGATGAAACCAATGGATTATAAGTGCAATTTGGGAGAAATTGTGACTTACCCAACTCCTTTTGTGGATAGGAGATAGCACTTGGTTGGAAGAAGGATCTTCCATGAAGGAGGTTCAACTACACAAGAAGAAATCATAGTATATTTCCAAAGGAATACAAGGAGAACAATGGACCCAACTAGAGAAACTGGGAGAACAATGGAACCTAGTATGAAGTTTAGGAGGACAAAAAACTTTAATAAGTGAACCAAAAGAATAAGTAGATTCTAGTGAGAGGATAGAAAATCTCTCTTACATAGTTAAGTTGAGTCAAGAGAAAATGGAGCAATAATAAGAGATAGTGAAACCAGTATCAAAAATTCTTCTTCACTAATGAGTTAATATCAGTTTTTGAACCTCCATTTCAAGGATACCGTATAGGTTGACCCCAATGGAATTGCAAGATCATAAGGTGCAACTACAAGGCTTGATATTAGAGGGTCTAATCAAACCTAGAGTGTCACTTTGAGATTCTTCGATAATATTTGTGAAAAAGGATGGGTCCTTGAGATAATATGTTAAAGTATTGAATAAGATAACCATTAAGGTTAAGAAACCTCTTCTAAGGATATAATATCTCTTCGATCCAAATTTAGCTGCAATAATCAAACCTAGAGTGTCACTTTGAGATTCTTCGATAATATTTGTGAAAAAGTATGGGTCCTTGAGATAATATGTTAAAGTATTGAATAAGATAACCATTAATGTTAAGAAACCTCTTCTAAGGATATAATATCTCTTCGATCCAAATTTAGCTGCAATATGCATGCCTAAGAAGGCTAGAGACATTACTTGTTTGGAAAACCTTTTGAGCTAAGGATAAACCATTAAAATTTGAGACATATATTTAATCGATCTATGCTAAATATAAGATAAAAAGGATGGATAGAGTTCTTATTAGGATACTATTTTGGTATTGAAATGCAACAAAGGATAAGGGAATAAGGTTGTAGATGCCTTGATTAGGAGGAAGTGCATAGTTGTATTAACCCAAGGTGGTACATATTTAATGGATATAATCAATAAAATACCACTATGAGATCCATGTTGCATAGAAACATAGAATAAAACTTAAAAAAATCCTAAAGAGAACAAGGGTTTCAACATAAAATATGAGCTTTTATGTTTTAAAGAGTGGGTAGTTATACCCAAAATGGGTGACTTATGGAGAATGATTATGCAAGGGGCACATAATTCTCCCTCATATGTTCATATAGGAGGGTCAAAAATGATATAGAACATGAAAAAAACTTATATTGGTCTAGGATGAAGCAAGATATCACCTATTTCATCACAAGATGTTTAGAATGCTAGGAAATGAAAGAAGAACATCATCATCCAACTAAGAAACTATACCCACATGAGGTGCCTATGCAGAAGTGGAAACTAATATTGATGGATTTTATTGCGGGTTTACCTAAGAATGCATTTCAGTATGACGTAATCTTGGTAGTGGTTGATAAGTTGATCAATGTTGTACACTTCATACCAAGGAACATCAAGGAGGATACATCGGTGTTGGAAAATAAGTTTTCCAAATAAATCTTTAGGCTACATGGTTTTCCTAAGGTAATCATATTAGATAGGGGATTTATATTACATATGAATTTTGACAAGCTTGATAGTGTGCAAGGGATACTAAGTTGAATTCTAGTTTGCATATTATCTTAAAATAGATGGTCATACAAAGAGGGTAAACTAGGTTTTGGAAGACATTTTGTGCATGTATTGCATGGATCATAAGTCAAGTGAGGAGACTTCTTGTATCTCGTGGAGTTTACATGTAATAATTTGATACCATGAATCATTGGGGATGGCCCTATTTTAAGCCTTGTATGGTGAAATATGCAAGATACCTCTACCATGGGACTATTCACATGATCGAGTGATGATCGAGCTAGAAACTATCTAATATATGGAGGATCGGCTCAAAGCAATCTAGCTTAGGCTCAAGGAAGTGATCGATCCCCAAAAGAGCTATTTTGATATGAAAATATCCCCAAGAGAATTCTCTATATGATACAGTCTTCTTAAGGGTAATACCCATGAAAAAGTGCCATCAAGTCAACAAAGTTGGATCCTTGCTATGTTGGGCTCTTGTGAGATCATAGATAATATATATCCAGTAGCCTATAGGCTCACCTTGTCGTCCAACCTATTAAATATCCATGATGCCTTCCACATATTTATATTTAGGAAACATGTTGCTAATCCTACTCATGTGTGGAATATTTCTAATTTATAGATGGAAGATCCCTTTGCCATTGAGGTGAGAGTAGTTAAGAATCTAGGATACCATTCCAAGGTGTTGAGGAAATGGACCCTAGATCTATGTAAGGCCCAATGGGACCAATATTTTGAGAAATGTGTTGAAGGAATGGGGTAGCAATTTCAAAAAAAAATAACCCTTATTTACTCACTTGTATGAAATACAAAGGATTGTGTTTTGCCTAAGGGGGGAGTATGTAACACCCCTCCTTGGAAAATCTTATTATAAATAGTAAGATATGTGATGATGTGTTTATATTATGGCATAGATTCATTTTGTGATATATTTTGAGTTTGGAATATGGTATAGCTAATATTTTGTGGGTGCAAGACCAGGTGCTCTCTTTGGTGGGACCATATGGGTGAACCACCTACAAAGAGATATATTTAGGGAAATTATGATGATGACTTGTTCATTGATAGCTCAAGGTAACATGGATAATTACCTTTCATGTAGATGCATATCATTTTTTTTTAATTCCATATTCACACCATTGGGAAAAGAAGTTGCTTACTATGAGTCTCCTTAAAATAGGTCGATGATAGCATTCGTCTATCTTAAAATAGATTATCTATTTAAGGATAAAACAATGGTGTGGAATATTGTGGAAATGCATGTATGCTTGGTTGTGGTATGTTAGATATGGATTGAATTATACCTTAGATTCATGAAGTATTAATTAACTTTTGATATTAATTTTTGAATTATGGAATCAAAGGATGACTTTGAATAATTCTTAAACTTTAGAATTAAAGTTTGGTTTCTAATGTTTGGGTTAATTTAATTAAACAACTAGAAAAAATGGTTTAGACTATATTTTTTTTAAAATAAGTTTAATTATGTTTGAGTTTCTCTTGAATGACGATTAGGGTGGCACACATAGGTCTTGAGAGGAAACATCTTCTTGAATGTTTCTTTTGAACATTTAATGTGTAACAACCCCAAAATGACCAACCCGAAAGAGAGTTATTTCAAATTCTTACCCTTAACAAAACCCAAACAAAATTTACAAGGAGTATCCAAGGTTAATAAAAACTAGGCATAACCATATTTCAAGTCCATAACACTGCAAACATCACTTGAGGAGATAGGAGAGGCTATGCTATCATAGCTACTAGGGTTTACCTTCTATACATCCATAGCATAAAGGATGCTCCAAATGGTAATCCCACATTTCTTGCATTCTCTACGAACACAAAACCTATTCACCATGGCATTGGGGTTATCCCTTCTCAATATTTAGAGAAGGGAGGATGTCATTTTTCCTATAAAACATACATCAGTCTATGTTGATTCCCTTGGGCATATTGCATTTGTATTTGGTTAGTTACACCTCTATGGTGTAATACTATCTTTAGTGAATTAATACCCTATATCTATTATGTGTATTTCAATCACCTACCACTATGTGTGGTAGCTCTTCCATTGACACATAGGACCTAGGTGTTTCCTCCCTACAACTACCTCAATATTGGATTAATATAGAGAGTTCAAGAGTGCCCTAAACCCAAAAGAGAACAACAAGAAGTAATCTATGCATCAAACTCTTTCTCTGTGCAGATATAAAATAACATGCTAAACCATCCAATAACAACAAAGGAAAAAACTCTTGCAACATGTTTAAGTATGGTAAACATAAAAAGAGTTCATTGATTTCATATCCAAGAACAATCACATAATACAAAAATTGATTTACAATAAGTCCATGGTAATATATTTTTAACAAAACTCACAAATCTACCAATAGCATAAAATAACATCATTACAATATCAAAACTTGCAAGGATCTATTTCAACCATAAGGGCTACTTGTTGCCATTGCACACCATACCCAAATTTGGGGACCTACTTTAAATTTTGAGGCTAATGTAAAATTTTGGTTTGCATGAGTGAGGTGTTCATTATTTTATGATATCTAAAAGATTACCACTGTCATGGTTTCATTGGAAGGGTTATTCAAAGATAAATTCACCCCATGTCGAGTGTTGTGTTATGTTCATTTGGTTCTTAATTATGTTTTTCAAAACTAGTAATATTTAAAATTGCATCTCATTAAACGGGATAAATGCTATTTAAGATGTACATTTTATAAAGACTCTATAATTCATATCCTTGATTTTGAGTTAAAAATATTAAAGAGAAATGCGTATGTTTAAAAAACTGTTAAAGGTGTTCTAGGAAATCGTGACACCCATCATTTCTCTCCAAAAAGAAATTAAATCTATTGAAGTATTCTAAATTTCTTATCATACAATACCCATAGATTTGTGTAGCTTACTATATTTCTTATGTAGACCCACCATGTCATGTTTCACATGCCAAAACTACTATATATTCCATTGTTTTGGGCTTGGGTTTGATATAATTAATTTAATTGATTTCAAGAAATTCTATTTCGCAAGAATCTGTCCAAGGAATTATTATGATCATATTATTTGAAAATGTGATATAGATAAGAATCATCGATAGTGTTGACGGTGATTTTGGTGGTGGTTTCTTAACATCGATGGTGAACGGGTTGTTCGATTCATTTTTACCTCTTTGACATTGGTTGTGATGCAAGCAGAGATGATAGATAGGGCCACCATTAGCTTACAAACCTAATCTGATCCAATGGCTCAAGTTCTCAAATGTTTTTGATGGTCTCATTTCAACACTCAGTGGCTTTGCTTCTCTAGTGCTATGAGCTATCACTCAACTCCCAATTTGTTGCATGTGCACCTGAGTGTCACGATAATTCGGTATCAACATAGCTTCTTCACCAAGTGATCACTCTCAATGACTCATGTCCCTTGATCTAGTATTGTTATATGTTTATTTTGGTAGCATACGTGATTGTATATGAAGAAAAGTTGCTCATATGTGCACCCACCAGCAATTACGATAGAGCTTACTATATGATTAGACCTCCAACTCTAGAAAGGATATTTGTGGAACAAAAGTTCATGCACGAACTCAGATTGGATTTGGAGGAGTCAGATTCGAATGGGTTCTCTCATGTATAGATCCCCAGTTTGGCACCTTCCTCTAATAATATTGATGATGAGAATAAAGCAGTGCACGTGTCAATTTAAATACTAGTTCAACATGTCATAAAATATTTTATAAGATGAATGATAATATGGCAAAAATTTGTAGATATACAAACTACTATAGAATGATAGGTTAATGAAAGCATTATGGTGGCTCTTCACATCATTTCTCGTTGAATCTCACATTGTTGGGGAATAATGAAGAATAAACTATTTTCAAAGGTTCTTGAGGATGATAGATGGTTATGCGATGTTTACTTGGAGTTTTACAATGATGTTGTAATTTTTTATCATGTTGAAAAGACAACATTTTAGGATGGAGATGGTTGATGGCTTGCGAGCTTGAAATGGAATGGTCTATGTCTTGTTGGACATTTTGAGTAGATGAGTTGTCATTGATGTCAAGAGTGAGTGGTCATTGATGTCAAGCTTTCAGCACCAATGAGTGGCAGTTTTAGTGGGCAGCATCAGTTTCAGGTTCTCCAATTAGTGCAAAAGGATAGTCCATTTTTAGTTGATCAAGACCCGGTTCCAGGAAGTCAGATGTGGTCCAAAGTGCAAAGAAGAAGCCCAAGTGAATAATATTATAATAATTCTTTATAATATTATACAAGGAATATTAAATTAATTATAAATTAATTTACTTAACTTATATGTTATTTAAATTAATTATTAATTAATTTTAATATTAATTATATATTAATTTATGTTAATTTTAAATAACCCTAAGGTGGGTTATTAAGTCAAAATTTGAAATTTGAATTCGACCATTGAGCACCGACGTGGGGAGCAAATTAATCAAGTGTATATAAAGGGGACTCCTCCACCTTAGCCAAAACAATTATGCCTTCGATTTAATCTCCATGCTATTGTAAATTGTGCGAATCATTCGATGAGAAAGAGAAGGGTTTAATTCACTTTTAAAGTACGAAGTGGCAGGTGAGGGTTTATTACCCACCTTAGAAGGCACCTTGGTCACCAAGCACAGTTGGCAACTTTGGCGAAGGCAAGGCGTTGTGGCAGCATGTGGCGGAGGTTCGAATCCATGGGAGTGGTTTTGTTTTGAAGGCATTGACGGTGATCAAAGGCACCAAGAGGAAGGAAGTCTTCCTTCCTTCACGTGGGCACCTATAGCCCACGCGGTGGGCACCAAAGTGCTAAGGCGCTTGGCGCTTGGGGAGACGACGGTTCGAATCACGTCGAAACCCTTTTGGGGAGAAGACAAAGGTATGCATTAGTTGAGCACCAAAATTTTTGGAATAATTAGTTGAGCTATTAAAAATTAATTTTTGCATAATTTATTTGGTTTGTAAGGTTTTAAGGGGAGTTATAAGGTTGATGCAAAATAAATTTTTATGTGATATTTGCTTGAGTGTTTGAAAAGGATAATAAGGTGTTTAAGGAAGATTGTTTGAGGTTTTGTGGTGTTGGATATTATTTTAAGTTGGAGATTATAAGGTGTATCCAAATAATTATTTTTCATGTATGATTTGATGAATGCTAATTCCAAGAAGGAGCAATAAGGTGTATTTGAGCTTTGATTATTTTTGTGTCTAAGGAATATTTTGAGAAAGTGTTAAGAGTGATATTTTGTCATCTAACCATTGAAATTGGAAAGAAGGAAATTGTGATTGAGACAGGTTTTCTAAGGGCACTTCTACATCAAACAAAAAGGTATGGGCACATCTTCCTAGTGAGTGATTGTTGAATGTTGTGAATGCAAAGTTGGAGTGAAAAGGATTGTTTAGAATAAAGAGTTGTTGATAAAACCTTGTTTGATAAGATTAATGCTTGAAGTGATTAGTTGGTGAATTGAATAGAGTTTGAAATAATGAGTAAAACTCTTGTTTGATAAGCATTGTTGTTGAAGTGATTAGTTGAGTGAGGAACTTGAACTAGGGTTTGCAAATATCATGAGTATCATTGTTATGTGAGATTGATTGATAAGCATTGTTGGAAATATTTGAGTGAGTGTTCATATGCTTGGACTAGGGTTTGTAAGCAAGGATTATTTCATTGAGTGATTGGTTGAGTAGAGTTGGTTGAGCCTAGTCAAGTGGATGTGTTGATGTGATAGTTCAAGTTCTATGAAATAAATTGTTCTATATTCTAAATTGATTTGAGAAAGAGGTTGAGTGTTGATGAATGTGAAATATATTGAGTCTCTAACAATTCTCTATATGTTTTTATGATAAAAGAGAGATTGAAAGTGATTGAGAGTTTGTGAATGTGAAGCATATTGAGTCTCTAACAATTCTCTATATGTTTCTATGAGATTGGACAAGTTCTAGTGAGGACTTGTTGAGCAGATTTGGGTAAGTTTGAGAAGACTTGTGAACATATTTGTGGACAAGTTCTAGTGAGGACTTGTGAGAGATTTGAGGTAAGTCTTTGAGAAGACTTGTGGACAGATTGGTGTGAGATTTTGTGGAATCTTACAATATATATTTGAGGACAGATATTGAGGATAGATTTGAGGATAGAGATTAAGGATAGAGTTTGGTGCAGATTTGAGGATAGGTTTGTGCTAGACCAGAGATAGAGATTGAGCAGATTTGTGCTAGATCGAAGGACTATGTTTAGTGTAGATTTGAGATAGAGCTTTGGAGGTGATAGAGTATAGAGGATGATAGTCTCTAGTGGATAGAGATCCATTAGCTGGGGTAGTGAGGATAGGTGTTCTTTAGTGGATAGAGATCCATTAGCCAGAGTAGTGGGGGTAGCAGTTCTTCTAGAAGATCACTAGCTAGAGCTAAGGAGAAAGGAGTTCTCCTATGGATAGAGATCCATGAACTTGATTAGGGGATTGGTGTCTCCTTTGGATAGAGGTCCATAAACATTGTAGGGAAAGGATTCCCAAGAGAATTTATTTGAGAAAAATTTATAAGGAATATTTTCTCCGTGGAGTAGCCCACATTGGGTGAACCACGTTAAATCATGTCTCTCATGTGTGTGATGCTTTGTGTGATGTTTACTACTTTAATATTGTTGATGTTATCATTTGGATTAAAAAGCAAAAATTTTTATCTTATACTGTTCACCCCCCTCTCAGTATAAGCACATGTTCTTCAATTGGTATCAGAGTGGGTCTCTCCGTGAAAAGACTAACAACTTGGAGGAGGATCCATCAAAAACACACATGACTTCAGAAAATGAAGAAGAGACCATGTTTGATATAAAAGAGGAATTCTTTATTGCTCTCAAGAATTTGGAAAGGATTAGAGAAAAGAACTCAAGCTTGAAGGAACAAATTCAAGAGGATGAAGAAGCAAAGATGGAACTTCTACAAAGTCTCACAAAACTTAAGATAAAGGTAGAAGAAGGAAAGAAGATTGAGCAAGATATGACGGATCTATTAAGAGCAAGAGAAATAGAATGTGAAATATTGGAAGCAAAAATTATTTATCTAAGGAATGAAGTTGAAAGGACTAAAGTACTACAAGATATAGAGTATGGGAAATAGAAAGAAGAGTCAAGTCTTCAAAAAGGAGAAACTTCAAACAAAGATAGGCAAGCAAAGGATACTTCAAAGGAAAAAGACATCAGAAAGGAAGAAAGCAAAGAAGAACCTTGGATGAGAGTTAATCACAAAAGGAGAAGCACTCAACCACAATCTCAAAGGCATCCAAATAGGTTACATAATTTCTTCCATGGTCATTGTTTTTCTTGTAACAAATATGGTCATAGAGTTGTACATTGTATTGGTCATGCAAGAAACAATGTCAATAGAAATTTCAATTCTTTTGCACCTCTTATGGATAATGATATTATATGTTACAAATGCAATAATTTTGGGCACAAGGCTAGATGGTGTAAAATGATACTTCCTGAGTCTAGTAAAAGAAAACCAATTTCAACAACTAGGAAAGAGGAAAAGGGAAATGTAAAGGCTAGATCAATGTTAGTTCAAACAACCCTTCATGCTCAGGATAAAGAAGAACAATGGTATCTTGATAGTGGTTGCTCTAGACACATGACAGGAGACAAAGAAAAATTCATTGTACTAAAAGAAACCAATAGAGGATCAGTAAGTTTTGGTGATAATGGATCAACAAAGATTGGTGGAAGAGGAACTCTGAGCTTAGATAATGGGAAAACAAGAACAGAAAATGTGTTGTATGTCAAAGGGTTAAAACATAATCTGCTAAGTGTAAGTCAACTTTGTGATCAAGGTCATATGGTTACATTTCACCCAGATAGATGTGAGATAAGAAAAACAGAAACTAGAAAAGTCATTGCAAATGCAAGAAGAACTCCAAACAATCTATACATGCTTAGTGAGATCAAAGGGGAAAAGTGCTTTTTATCACAAGAAGATGAGAGTTGGTTGTGGCATAGGAGATTGGGTCATTTGAATTTTGACAACATAGTCAACATAAGCAATAAGCAGGCTATAAGAGATTTACCCAAGCTAAAGAGGCCACAAAACATAATCTGTGCACCTTGTCAACATGGAAAGCAAACTAGAACAAGCTTTAAGTCAAAGGGATATATGTCATCTGAGCCATTAAGTCTAATACATACTGACTATGTGGTCCTACCAGAACATAGAGTATTCAGGGTGAGAGTTACTTTATATTGTTTATAGATGATTACTCCAGAATGGTTTGGGTAGCCTTCCTAAAAGAGAAGTCAGATGCATTTGAAAAATTCAAAGCATTTAAGGAACTAGTTGAAAATGAAACCAGAAAAAGGATTAAGTGTTTGAGATCTGATAGAGGAGGAGAATTTACCTCAAATGAATTTGTAGATTTTTGTGAACAACATGGAATCAAGAGAGAATACTCAGCTGCAAGAACTCCTCAACAAAATGGAGTAGTTGAAAGGAAAAATAGAACTATTGAGAATATGGCTAGAGCTATGTTAAATGAGTCCAAACTTTCAGATGGATTTTGGAGGGAAGCAGTCAACACAATAGTATATATAATCACTAGGGCTCAAATGAGGGTAAACCATCACAAGACTCCTTATGAGCTTTGGAAAGGAAGACTGACCACTGTAAAACACTTCAAGGTTTTTGGAAGCAAGTGCTACATAAGACGAGAAGATCAAAACTTAGGCAAGTTTGACCCAAGATGTGATGAGGGAATTTTTCTTGGTTATTCCACTAAGATTAAAGCTTATAGATGCTTCAACAAGAGAACACACACTATTGTAGAAAGTATAAATGTAACAATTGATGAGAAGATAGATTCAAGAGAACCAGTTCAACAAATTGTGTATCAGGAAGATGGGAGTTGTCAAGAAGAGTTTCATGAGGAATCAGATGATGAAGAAGAAGAAACACAAAGACTTCTTCCTAAAACTCCATCCAGGTATGTACAGAAGCATCATCCAAAAGATCTAATCATTGGGAATCCAGATGAAAGACAGACAAGGAGAAGGATAATAACACCATCTCAACAAGCAAATTTTTCTTTGCTATCTAAGATTGAGCCAAAGGATTTCAATCAGGCAAGTGAAGATGAGTTCTGGATTAAGGCAATGGATGAGGAATTAGATCAGATAGAGAAAAGCAAGACTTGGGAACTTGTTCCATGACCAAAGGACAAGAATGTGATCGACACAAAATGGGTATTCAAAAACAAGTTAAATGAAGATGGACAGGTAGTAAGGAATAAAGCAAGGTTAGTGTGCAAAGGTTATGCACAGGTAGAGGGAATTGACTTTGATGAGACATTTGCTCCAGTTGCACGACTTGAAGCCATAAGAATATTTTTAGCCTTCTCAAGTTTTAAAAACTTCAAGGTATATCAGATGGATGTTAAGTCAACATTTCTAAATGGTGTTCTAGAAGAAGAATTCTATATTGAACAACCAGAGGGATTCATATTAATAGATAAACCAGATCATGTATGCAGATTGAAAAAGGCATTGTATGGTCTAAAGCAGGCTCCTAGAGCATGGTACTCAAGATTGGATAAGTATCTTCAGGAACAAGGATTCAGAAAAGGAATAGCAGACAACAACTTATACATCAAAAATGAAGGGAATAATCTACTAATTGTGGTTGTTTATGTTGATGACATCATTTTTGGGGGAAACAATGATAAGATGTGTAAAGAATTTGCAAAGAACATGCAGAATGAATTTGAGATGTCTATGCTTGGTGAGTTGTCCTTCTTTCTTGGACTTCAGATTTCACAATCAGAGAAAGGAGTATTTCTCTCACAAACCAAGTATATAAAAGAGATGCTAAAGAAATTCAGGTTAGAATATTGCAAACCGGTAAGTACCCCCATGGTCATAGGATGCAAGTTAAGTAAGGATGATGAATCTCTAGAGGTAGATCAGAGATTATACAGATCTATGATTGGCAGCTTGTTGTATGTTACAGCTACAAGACCAGACATAGTGCAATCAATGGGATTAGTGGTAAGGTTTCAGGCAGCACCTAAGGAAACACATGTGGTAATAGTAAAGAGAATTCTTAGGTATCTAAAAGGGACTATGGATTTTGGGCTCTGGTATCCCAAAAGTGATAGTTTCACACTCACAACATATACAGATGCAGATTGGGCTGGCAACATTGATGACAAAAAGAGCACAAGTGGAGGAGCATTCTTTCTTGGAGACTGTTTAGTCTCTTGGCTAAGTAAGAAGCAGGTTTCAATATCCTTATCTATAGTAGAAGCAGAATATATTGTAGTAGTAGCCAGTTGTACACAGGTATTATGGATGAAGCGAACTCTAGAAGACTTCAAGATAAAACATGATCATCCTATTCCCATATTATGTGATAATACAAGTGCTATAAGTATCTCAAAGAATCTAGTGATGCACTCCAGGACAAAGCACATTCCGATCAAGTATCATTTTCTAAGAGAATATGTGACAGATAAATAGGTCAGGTTGGAATATGTTACTACAAAGGAACAGATAGCAGATATTTTCACTAAGCCACTTTCAAAGGAGACCTTTGAGTATCTTCGAGGAAAACTGGGAGTAATACTCCCACCCCAGAATTAACCACCTCAAGAGGAGGTGGGGGAGGGGCTAAGCTAAGAGACTCATTCTTAGCCCCGAGCCCCAAAGGTGACCCTTTGCCATTGATGTCAAAGGGGGAGAGATTTGAGTAAGGGGGAGAGATTTGGTTTAAGGAGAGAGCATTGAGTCGGGGGGAGCAATTTCCCAGGGGAAGCAAGAAAAAGGTCAAGTTTTGGTAAAAGGAATTTGGGTTGCCATCAATGACAAAGGGGGAGATTGTTGGACATTTTGAGTAGATGAGTTGTCATTGATGTCAAGAGTGAGTGGTCATTGATGTCAAGCTTTCAGCACCATTGAGTGGCAGTTTCAATGGGCAACATCAGTTTTAGGTTCTCCAATCAGTGCAAAAGGATAGTCCATTTTCAGTTGATCAAGACCCGGTTCCAGGAAGTTAGATGTGGTCCAAAGTGCAAAGAAGAAGCCCAAGTGAATAATATTATAATAATTCTTTATAATATTATACAAGGAAGATTAAATTAATTATAAATTAATTAATATAATTTTATTAAATTAATTTATTAATTAATTTACTTAACTTTATGTTATTTAAATTAATTATTAATTAATTTTAATATTAATTATATATTAATTTATGTTAATTTTAAATAACCCTAAGGTGGGTTATTAATTCAAATTTTGAATTTGAATTCGAGCATCGACATGGGGAGCAAATTAATCAAGTGTATATAAAGGGGACTCCCCCACCTTAGCCAAAATATTTATGCATTCGATTTAATCTCCATGCTATTGTGAATCGTGTGAATCATTCGTTGAGACAAAGAAGGGTTTAATTGGTGTTTAAAGGACCAAGTGGAAGGTGAGGATTTATTACCCACCTTTGGAGGGACCTTGGTCACCAAGCGTTGGTAGCATAGTTGGCAACTTCGATGAAGGCAAGGCACTGTGGAAGCACATGGCGGAGGTTCGAATCCATGGTAGAGTGTTTTTGTTTTGAAGGCATCGATGATGATCAAAGGTACCAAGAGGAAGGAAGCTTCCCTTCCTTCTCATGGGTGCCTATAGCCCATGCGGTGGGCACCAAAGTGCTAAGGCGCTTGGCACTTGGGGAGACGACGGTTCGAATCACGTCGAAACCCTTTTTGGGGAGAAGACAAAGGTATGCATTAGTTGAGTACCAAAATTTTTGGAGGAATTAGTTGAGCTATTAAAAATTAATTTTTGCATAATTTATTTGGTTTGTAAGGTTTTAAGGGGAGTTATAAGGTTGATGCAAAATAAATTTTTGGTGATATTTGCTTTAGTGTTTGAAAAGGGTAATAAGGTGTTTAAGGAAGATTGTTTGAGGTTTTGTGGTGTTGGATATTATTTTAAGTTGGAGATTATAAGGTGTATCTAAATAATTATTTTTCATGTATGATTTGATGGATGTTAATTCCAAGAAGGAGCAATAAGGTGTATTTGAGCTTTGATTATTTTTGTGTCTAAGGAATATTTTGAGAAAGTGTTAAGAGTGATATTTTGTCATCTAACCATTGAAATTGGAAAGAAGGAAATTGTGATTGAGACAGGTTTTCTAAGGGCACTTCTACATCAAACAAAAGGTATGGGCACATCTTCCTAGTGAGTGATTGTTGAATGTTGTGAATGCAAAGTTGGAGTGAAAAGGATTTTTAGAATAAAGAGTTGTTGATAAAACCTTGTTTGATAAGCATTGTTGTTGAAGTGTTTAGTTGAATTGAACTTCAAGGTTTGAAATAATGAGTATGATTGATAAAACCTTGTTTGATAAGCATTGTTGTTGAAGTGATTGGTTGAGTGAACTTGAACTAGGGTTTGCAAAGATCATGAGTATCATTGTTATGTGAGATTGGTTGATAAGCATTGTTGGAAATATTTGAGTGAGTGTTCTTATGCTTGGACTAGGGTTTGTGAGCAAGGATTATTTCATTGAGTGATTGGTTGAGTAGAGTTGGTTGAGCCTAGTCAAGTGGATGTGTTGATGTGATAGTTCAAGTTCTATGAAACAAATTGTTCTATATTCTGAATTGATTTGAGAAAGAGGTTGAGTGTTGATGAATGTGAAACATATTGAGTCTCTAACAATTCTCTATATGTTTCTATGATAAAAGAGAGATTGAAAGTGATTGATATTTTGTGAATGTGAAGCATATTGAGTCTCTAACAATTCTCTATATGTTTCTATGAGATTGGACAAGTTCTAGTGAGGACTTGTTGAGAATATTTAATAATTGGACAAGTTCTAGTGAGGACTTGTTGATAGATTTGAGGTAAGTCTTAGAGAAGACTTGTGGATAGATTGGTGTAAGATTTTGTGGAAGCTTACAATATAGATTTGAGGATAGAGATTGAGGATATATTTGAGGATAGATATTGAGGATAAATTTTGGTGTAGATTTGAGGATAGGTTTGTGCCAGACCAAAGACAGAGATTGAGCAGATTTGTGCTAGATCGAAGGACTATGTTTAGTGCAGATTTGAGATAGAGCTTTGGAGGTGATAGAGTATAGAGGATGACAGTCTCTAGTGGATAGAGATCCATTAGCCAGGGTAGTGAGGACAAGTGTCTTCAGTGGATAGAGATCCATTAGCCAAAGTAGTGGAGGCAGTAGTTCTTCTAGAAGATCACCAGCCAAAGCTAAGGAGAAAGGAGTTCTCCTATGGATAGAGATCCACGAACTTGATTAGGGGATTGGTGTCTCCTTTGGATGGAGGTCCATAAACATTGTAGGGAAAGGATTCCCAAGAGAATTTATTTGAGAAAAATTTATAAGGAATATTTTCTCCGTGGAGTAGCCCACATTGGGTGAACCACGTTAAATCATGTCTCTCATGTGTGTGATGCTTTGTGTGATGTTTACTGCTTTAATATTGCTGATGTTATCATTTGGATTAAAAAGCAAAAAAAATTATCTTATATTGTTCACCCCCCCTCTCAGTATAAGCACATGTTCTTCATGTCTGTGGAGATGCGAGAGTTAGGATAGAATAAACTTATTCATCATTTTTTGAAGATAACATCAAAAGCCTATAGAATTAGTCATGGTGAACAAAAATATTTGAACCAATCCCTCTTCACCTGGTTCTTCAAAAATAGTAGTCAAGGTTATTTATACCGGTGTGTTCTACAATAGCTATGGTTATGAGACATACAAGCACTTGGGTCCTTTGCTTGTGTTAATTCATACCCAAAATAATTTTTTGTCAAACCATGTTTACAGGAATTGATGAATATCATGCACGTCATAGTGTTCACCGGTGCTTGCATTTTGCTTTGTCACGTGGATTTTCATTAGTTCATAGAATAATTATGAGGACTTTCTTTCAATTAATACTCTTCCATTTGCTAAAATTTCCATGGTGACTATGATTATTACCACATGTAAAAGAAATGTTATCAAAATATAAAATAAAAGCCTATGGATATAAAGGAGGACCTTGCAGTTACGAGTTGAGGAAGAAGACTGAAGGAGAATGAACGCAATGTTTACAAATTGAAGCAAAAATAAAATGAAGGGGTTTTTTGGAAATTTTAAATATCCATTCAAATGCACAAAAAAATGTTGAGACTTTGTGGAGCAAGTGCATGTTGGAAATTGGATTTTCTTGAAGAAGCATCTCCTCCCTGGTTGTTGGACTGCACCAAATTTCACCCATTGTAATCCATTTAAGCAAGGTATTTTGAAGGAACATGAATTCAATATCTTCCATTTTGGCAATGTATTGGAATTTTTAATAAGTTATATGCATGCGGATGGTATACTTATTCATTTTTTTAATATATTGTGTTATTCCCTTAGAATATTGCATCACATTAATTTTGGGTTGTGTGAAGACTGATCGGTTTAATGTTGATTTAAGTTCAAAATATTTGTTTATGCAGATTCGGGTTGAAATTTTAGAAGTTACAGTGACTTGTTCTTTTCATTTTATTTTCTCAAACCCTAGCCTTTTACATTTTTTTAAGTTTCATCAAATAAAAATAAAAAAAATTAAAACCCCAAAAAAATAAATACGTCAGTTTCAAAATTAAAATTCAAATTTTCATTTTACGTAAATTCACATTTTTTAATGAAAATTTGAAGTTTTAAACTTTGCACAATTTTTCCAAATAATCAATTAGTTTCATTTTATGAAAATTGAAATTTCAATAAATTTCAAATTTTCATTAAAGTGAATAATTAATATGATATTCCAAAGTTTTTACATTGCAAAGTTAGATTTAATCATTTCATTTTTATTCTCAAGCAAATCTTAACAATCGAAGATAAAATTTGATTAACAATCGAAGATAAAATTTGATTAACAATCGAAGATAAAATTTGGCTTAACAAACAAAAAAATTGTAACAATTGAAGATAAAATTTGATTAACAATTTGAGATAAAATCAATTAAAATCAAATTTTCAAAGGTTAAAATCAAATATTTATCAAATTTCGAAGGTTGTTAGTTGATCAATAATTTCACATTTTCATAAATTCCATGAACAACAAAATCATTGTAAATCAAATCAACCCAAAATAGGCCCCTTGTTAATAGGTATATGCAACACTGAGGTATCCAATTAACTTTTGGCATTTCACATTTTTCACTAAGCATTGCAAGCAGATTAATACATTAAACAGAACCTTGGGGAAATCACAAATATTTCCTTGCAAGAGAGGATATCCGGGCAGAATCCTGACTATGAGTATATTCTTGTGATTGGACAAAAATATCACTCAACAGAATTGGCGCTAGAAGGAGGGCCTACTTGAAGGTAATTGATGTGATTTATGAAGTTTTTGGTTTTAAGTTGTTCACATTTATTGTTGGAAATTCTCTAATTTATGATGTATTGATTCTAATATTTTACAAATTGAGAATATTCCTTATTGTTATGGTTTAATTGATGCATTTTTAATGAACATGATGATTTATCAGTTAAACATTTGAAAATTGGAAGTCTTTTCATTTCAAGAGCATTAAACACTTGTTGTTTTCATTATCAAGCTAGAACCAAAAATCATAATCACAAGATCTAAGGCTTCTGAAGATACTATTTTCCATAGCATTTCTCCTACAAAGAGGATCAAAAGGTCCAAGAGTCAGTCGATTGTTATTCCACCCAGTAGCAGTTCATCGCTACCCATCATCCCATTTGTTCCCCCACTAGTAATTCCAATGGTAGGAGTTGCAGCTTGGTTAGGTGCTCATAGCAGTCCTTTAAACATTGTTGGAGTAGCCCATGACATTCCCAAAAATATAGAAAGGTATTTACCTAAATATAAACATGATGGAATTAGAATTGTTGAAGAGCATATTCAAGCTTACAAGGATACCTTGATTAGACTGCAAGTTGAACATGAGGATGTTGCTTGCAGAATGTTTCCTCTCACCTTAGATGAAATGGCATATGATTGGTACATTAGTTTACCTGCCAATTCTATTACATCTTGGGCTGAGTTGGAAACAACTTTCGTGAATCAATTTAGGCTACCCATAGATCCTGTTGTAATCTATCATCAATTTACGTCATCCAAGAGAGAGCCTAATGAACCTTTGAGATTGTTCAATACTCATTTCCATAAGTTGTATAGCAGGTTAGTTGCTCCTTATACTCTTTAGGTAGTTGCTACCATACATATGTACTTTAGGGCATTGGACCCTTTAACATCTATGTTTGTAAGGAGAGCTCCTCAAATCACTACACTTCCCATGGCATATAGTGAGGCTTTGACTATAGAACAATAGTTGATACCACAAGGTTTTGGGATAGGATAGTTGCCTTCCATAGGACAGCCAGGTGCTTATAATCAAGTGCCTATGATCAATCAAGATTTGTCACAACAAATGCCTATGTTGAATGCCATGCCATTCAATAATTTCAATTTGCCATACAATCCACCTATCACACCCACTTATCCTACCACTCCACTATATTTAGAAAATCAATTCACCACTCATAAAATGGTTGAAACAAATGCTCAAACCATACCTACATTCTTTAATACAACACCCACTCCAAATGCATCAACATTTCATCAAAATAACATAACATTTCCACAGGTTGTCCAAAATCAAAGTTTGCCAAATTTTCAAAATCCCACTACCACTACGAGTAACACAACCAATCAAACTACTGTAGGATAAAATAATGAACCTAATTCTCAGGTAAATGACCTACAATGGGTTGTCCAAAAACTTAGTAGTGACATGGTTCAAATGTAGAAACAATTGCCTCAAAATTCTCATCAAAATAGAAATTTTAGTTTTTAGAGAAAACAATGGAATACTCGTCCGAACAATGGAGGAGTACCTAATCCCATTGTTAATCAGAACAATGCTACCACTAGTTCCAATCAAACTAGCACTATTGTTAATATTTCAGATTTGGCTTTAAACAATTGGTGTAGGGTACATTCCATGACACAACATAGTGAGAATGAGTGCCCTAAATTCAAAACAGTACTAGATATTCTACAAAAAGAGATGGATAACATGGAAATTGTTTCAGATGAAGATCCTTCCCAATAGGTTAGTACTAGCAAAGGGAAAGAATCAATGCTAGTAGTTGAAATATTTGAATCAAATGAAGAAGATGAAGAAGGGTATGATGGGTCTATAGAAGAGGAAGTTCAAGCTTTCAGACAATTTAAAAAAGGAAATCATAATTACAAGCTTAGGAGTAAGACTAAAGCTCCATTTACTTCTTCTACTCCCCCAAATGACACCATCATTCCTCCTGACACACGGGCTAGTAACAATCCCATGCCTCCATCTAAAGTTGATCTACCTCAACCACCACATGAAAAAATTGCATATAATATTGTGGAGGATTTAAAGAAAAAAAAGTGAATATATCTTTATTTGATGTTGCTAAGTTGACTAATCAACAAGAATTTTTGATGCAGGATTTTGGTGATAAAAGAAAAAACAAATCCCCGAAATCCATGGATGCACAATTTACCTCATGAAGGGACAAAGGAGAAGCTCCTCCTTTTATTTTGACCATAAGAATTGTAGGAAGAAATCTGCACAATTGTCTTGTTGATTCAGGAGCATCCGATAATGTCATGCCTCACATTGTTTGTCAAAAATTGGGTTTGAAACCCATCCCTTCTAACAGGATAGTTGTGCAACTAGATAAATATGAAGTTAATGTGGTTGGAATGCTTAAGAATGTTCACATACAACTAGCCTTAGAACCTAGGATACAATAGTATATTGATATACATGTTGTAGATATACTTGATAGGTATGGAATGTTGTTGAGTAGAGATTGGTCTAGGAACTTAAATGGATATATGGCCACTAGATTGTTCACATATGTGGCTACCATGGAAGGGTGTTGCTAACCAAATCAAAGTTGAAAGAGAACCTAGACTCAAGGATAAAAAAAAATATATTATTAAATATAACAAAACCAATATAATTCTTTACAATGATTCTGAGTTAGGTGTTTACACTTTGGAAATAAAATTGGATGTAGGTGAATTTGAAAATGAAATACCATCTATTAATCCAATTAAGGATGAAAATATTTTTTGGATGCTTAAATTTGATGGATCTAAATCTAAACAAGGTAGTGGAGCTAGTGTGGAATTAATTAGTCCTAAAGGTAAGTCATCTTTGGCAGCTTATAGATTACAATTTTCTTACACTTGTAATACTGTAGAATATGAGGCCTTAATATTCGGTTTGCAGTTATACTTTAAAGAAAAATATTAAATGTTTGAAAGTGCTAGGAGATTCAGAATTGGTTGTTAAATAGGTGAAATGCCAATACACATGTCATGATAAAAGGCTAATTCATTTTTGATATCGATTACAAAATAAAAATTTGTAATAAAACCTCACTCTTGCAGGGTGCTTATAATTCTATTGATCTTGGGATTGGTAAATATTTACATAATGTACTCATAGGAAAGGCTTGCACTCATAAGGAACAAGAAGGGATTGTACATGCTCTTAAATATTACATTGATGTAATAGCATGGAGTTATGAGAATTTAAAGACTTATAATGAAAACATCATAACACATACTATTTTTTTAAATCTAGATTCAAAACCATTTAGATAAAAACAAAGACCATTTAACCCATTTCTAGAGCCTCTTATACAAAAAGAGGTTAATAAATTGTTAGATGTTAAGACTATTTTTCCAATTAGACACTCTAAATGGGTAGCAAACATTATACCAGTTAGGAAGAAAACATGTGAGATCCGTTTGTGTATTGATTTTAGGAATCTCAATAAGGCCTCACAAAAGAATAACTACCCCTTGCCTTCCAATGATCATGTTTTGCAAATCATGAATAGTTCTGAAATGATGTCTTTTCTTGATGGTTATTCTGGATATAACCAAATTCTTACTGACCCAAAAGATAGAATGAAAACTGCTTTGCCATGAAGTGGGGTACCTTTGCTTGCATAAGAATACCTTTTGGATTGCTTAACGCAGGTTCCACATTCAGAGAGCCATAGAATATGCATTTAGAGATTTGATAGGTAAATGCATAGTTATTTATGTTGATGACATTCCTATTTTTCAAAGAATAGATCTGATCATGTTAATGATTAGAGAAAAGTTCTTCAAATGTGTAGAGAGCATGGCATTTCAATAAATCCTAAAAAGTGTATTTGTGGAGTAACTGAAGGTAAACTTTTAGGCCATGTCATCTCAAAAGACAAAATTTCCATAGATCCTGAAAGAATCAAAGACATCCAAAAATATTCCTGGTAGAAAAAAAGAATTACGATCATTTTTTGGAAAAATCAACTTTGTCAGGAAATTCATTTTAGGATTTTCTAAAATAGTCAAATCATTAAATGATATGTTGAAAAAGGATGCTAAAATTAATTGGATTGGTGAAGCTAAAGTATTTTTTCAGGATATTAAAAATGCAATATCTTCTGCACGTGTGTGTGAGTCCTAATTACAAGAAACCTTTCTATATTTATTCATTCACTTTTGATCATTCTTTTGCTAGTGTATTAACTCAAAAGAATGAATATAATTTAGAATATCTTATTACTTTCTTGAGTTCACCACTAAAATATGCACAGTTGAAATACACTATCTGGATAAATAGGTATATGCTCTTTTCAAAACTGTGAAGAAAATTACATATTATATTTTGCACAATAAAATTTTTGTAATAGTACCTGATGCAGTTGTCAAAATAATGTTGATGCAGAACAATATGGGGGAAATGAGAGGCAAATGACTGGATACTTTGTAGGAGTTTGATTTATATATTCATCTGATGAAGCTTGTTAGAGGATAAGGTTTGACAAAATCTCTTGCTAAAATCGATCCTCAAATTGTGTGCCAACAATACACTGTAAAAAGCATCACTACTGATGAATGATATAATGATATTATGTATTTTATTTTGAATGGTAAGTGTCCTAATCACTTTAATGTTATGCAAAGAATAGCACTTCGATTGAAAATTTCTAATTTTATTATTAAAGTTTGTGTGTTATGAAGAATAAATCACAAAGGGATTTTCCTTAGATGTTTGAGTAAGGATGAGTCTATGCAAATACTTAAGGATTTTCATAATAAGTATGGGGTATGGATCATCTAATGCCATAGTGCACTAGATTTTGAGATCTTGTTACTATTGGCCCTACATTTTCAAATATTAACATGCCCATGTTCACTCTTGCCATACATTTTAGATTGCCACCAATAGAGAACAAAATGCCTCCATGCCTTTACAACCCGTATTTGAGGCTATACCATTTTCACAATGGGGTTTAGATTTTGTAGAAGTTATAAATCCAAACTCTTCATCTAGCTACAAATACATTTTAAATACCACAAATTATTGTACCAAATGGATTGAAGCCATTTCTACTAAGAACTATACTTCTGAAGTGGTTATTCAATTTTTAAGACACATTGCTACTAGATTTGGTATGCCATATTCTATTGTTTATAACAATGGTTTTGATTTCACTTAACTTTATCTTACAGAATGGGCATACGAAAATAAGGTAAGAATAAATTTTTCTTCAAATTATTACCCACAAGGTAATGGTTTAGCAGAATCTACTAGTAAAAACTTATTGTCCATAATTAAGAAATTATTGGAATGAATCCTAGAGACTGACATAACAAGTTGTTATATGCTTTGTGGGTAGATAGAACTAGATAAAAAGGGTCCATTGGTACTTCTCCTTATCATTTAGTTTATGGTCAAGAGCCTATTTTTCCTGCTAACCTAAAATTGCAGACTCTTCAGTTTATGAAATATTATCTTGAAATTGATGATAAAATAGAGGTAAGATTTACTCACTTAATGAGTCTAGATGAAAATAGGGAAGATGCCCTACAACATTTTAGTAAACATCAGGGGGTTTTTAAAATGTGGTTTGATAAGATAACCAAGGTCAAAGCCTTTAGTATTGTTTATTTGGTTTTGTTGTGGGATAAGGCACACAAAAAGAAGGGTGATCATGATAAATTTGATAATATTTGGTTAGGCCCCTACCAAATTTCCGATATTCCTGGTGAAAAATGCTTTTAGATTGTAGAACCTAAGTGGAGATAACATTCCTTTGCCTATCAATGGGTAGTTTTTAAAGTATTATTTCCATCCTTGAGACAGAAAACACATCCATAACTTATATATATTTATTTCTTGTACATAGTTTTCGGTTTTGCAAGTTTGGCTTGTGTATAGCTTTGTTTTTTTGTTTTGCTTTCGCTTAATTTTATGTTTTGTATATACCATTTGAATACTATCATAACTTATTTTTTTGTTTTGTTATTTTTCTTTCTTAAATTTTGTTTGTTTCTATTTTTGGTCTTTTAATAATACAAATTCCTTCCAAATTTTATGTTTTGGTTTATGTTTGCATTTTTGTTTCTTCACTTTTGCAGCATGTTTTGGTTTTTGATTTCTATATTATGGTATGGTTGTGTATGGAAATAAAATTTTACCCCTTTTTTGGAGATGTTTCTCATTCATGGAGGATGAATAATTGGTTTGAAATTAGGTGAAATTGAAGTTAGTGAACCCTCAACCAAGTGGAAAGACCCTAGCATCCAAATCATGGTGACTAATATTTTTCCTCTCAATCTCTACTCAATCAGACCTTTATAAAATAGAGTCCAAGTCTTCACTACCTTCAAAGTGGATAGACTCTAATATAACTCTATCAATAATAGATAGAGTTAAATGGTGGCTAATAAAATAACTCTATCAAGAATAGATAAAGTTAAATGATGGCTATGATATTTTAGATTTAGAAACCTCAATACACGTGCAAGGGAGAATCCATTGGTAATCCTTGCTTCCCCACTTTGATGAAATATCTCCAAAGGAGGCCCCAAATATGTGGGAGTATTCAATGCGAGTAAGATCTACTTCATGTATAAAACAAGGTGTCTAAGTGTGTTGTTGATGTTATACTTGACAATGTTTAATGGGTTTATTTAACAAACACCTAAGGTTTTAGATTGCTAATTTGATTCTTTATTGAACCTTAATAATATAATTTTTTTTCAAACCTAAAGTGAATATCGCCTAAAATACATGCTAAGTATAAACACACAAAATGCAAGAATACAAGAGCTAGCATAATATGCTTTTGTTTTCGAATAAATTATATGCTAAAAAGAGTTTTATTTTCCAAGGTAAACAAGAGATAATGCATCAAATAATCTAGCCTAAAATACAACTATATAATTTTTTTATTTCTTGCCTAATTGCTTTTGAAAGAAAATATTTAGATCTATGTTAAGATTATTAAATTTTACCCATAATGAATGTGATTAAACAAAAGGAATTTAAACTATCCTAAGAATTCCTTTATTGACCAAAATAGATGTGATTTAAGAAAAGAAATTGTGAAAACATTACAGATTGAGAACAGTGTAATTATAGCAAGTAGGGAGGGGCTAAGTGGTAGGATTACTTGTTCTGGAGCCTAATCAAATTTGCCACTAGTGAATTTTCCATTGACTAGTGATTTTAAAAAAAATTAAGGTTTTTTTTTTTTTTTATTTTGGGGGTCTATATGATTGTAGAGAGGTGATAGGCTATCTTCCTAGTTGATCAAACCCCTTATTAATGCAATATTGAGTATGAATTGGACTCCTTTTGGAATGGATGTAGGGTTTGTCAAATTTTCCAGTGAGTGGAAAATTTGCTAGTGGTAAATTTGATAAATGGTGAATTTGCTGTGTATTTCTAGAGAGTCAAATTTGCTAGTGCTTGTAGGGAGTGGCGAGTTTGAACTGAGATGGGGGTGCTTAAGTTTTGTATTGAAATTTAGGATTTTTTTGGTCAACTTTGAGATGCACTATAGGAGAAGTATGAATTAATGGATTCCTAAGATCTATTGCCTACAAATTACCAAAATTTAAACTAAATAAATTGTAAAATCCACCACAACTTGTAAAGAAAATTAGATATTCTTGAAATAAATTTATAGTGCTTAATAAGTGATTGAGATTGAAGTCTATTGGTGTTTGGGTGCTCTAGAAATATATTAAAAGTGGCAACAAATGGGAATGGAATGGATTGCAAAACTTATTTAAACTTATGGTATAGAAAAAGGAGTGTAATGCAATGCTAAATGAAAGTATATGTATTGCCACTACAATGTTTTAAAGAAATCTATAACAGATATTGAAATGAGAGCATGAAAAAATAATGGTGAAGTAGGAATGCTTATGGTAGGATAAACAAGACAATGTTAGTCTTGTATCAATACCAAAGCAATATTGAAGAAATACTTCTTGAAATAAAAATGAAGCTTAATGTAAATGCATGAAGAGACATGAAGCTAAAGAAACAAATAATGAATGTAAGTCTGCATATAAGAGTCAATAAAAATATGGTATACAAGGTCCACAAGTAAAATAAATTCTATCCATTATACCTACAAATAGGAAGGATTAGTAATCACAATACATGGATAGAGAAATAAATGTAGTTAGTATACCCAAAATGAAGAGAGATATGCCTATGAATGAGAAGAAGCTATTGTAAATCAAGGAACATGAAAGTAAATAAGCATGGAAACATGTATTAGAAATGTAAAATATACAATAAAAAGTATATTAGTGGTTATAGATGAAATAAATGAATTCAAATAAACTTAAAATGGCTTGCAGAGAGTGTTAGAAACATGTAATGAGCAACAATAAAGAGGTTAGTAGCTATGAGCATGAAATTCAAGTTAGCAAGGCTTAAAATAGAAGAGAAATTTAATGAATGAGAATAAAAGGATGGCAGAAAATAGGAGCTAGGAGTGAAACCACCTAACAAGAGCTCCTCCTTGCCCCAAGGTGCTCTTCTTGCCCTCAATATCTCTTCTTGCCTTGCTTGACTTGCCCCCAAAGTAGCTTTATGAAGATGCTCAAAATTAAGTAATGAGAAATGCAATTGAGAGAGAAGACAATAGAATTTTTTAGAGTATTCCTATCTCAAAATTTGCTTATGGAATTCTTACCCCAAGGAATGGATTTATAGGTTTTTGTAAGGGGTTTGAGAGGAAAATTGGTTGAGATGCCCTTCAGGTTTTTTTGAATTTGTAGGTCTGGCTCATTGTTGGAGCATGTGAGGACATAGGAGGTAGTGGGATGAATAAATCCATGTGTTCCTAGCTCATGCCAAAATATTCTTTCCAGTTAGGAAAATTTTCCACTATGTGTCTAATTCGCCACTAAGTATGCCCAATTTTTTGGGCTTGAACTGAATGGCTATATATTGATGTTAAATTTCATGTTTGATATCTTTTACTTTTATGGTGCATCAAAATTGGGTGTCTAAAGATACCACTATTGGATTTTAAGCTTAACTATCTCAAAATATCATAGGTCCAAATGTAAATAAGCCACAATATTAAAGGTCAAAATATTAATATCAATAATAGAATTATGTATATGAGAAATCAAATATATATATAGTCCAACATAATGATGAAATATCATTCACTTATAATATCAAATATGAATGTAAAATAGCCAATAATCATTCATGTACAAGTGTAATACTTTCAATATGAATTGCTCAAAATCTATGTACAAGCTTTATTATCAACTATTTCTTCTTTTATCATATTGTATTTGTTATATTGTATGGAGCTTTGTCTCCTTAGTATATATATAAAATATTAATCTTCATGTACTTGAATATTTCTCTCCATATAACAACTCTCATGACTTTTGGCTTATCATCTTGTCACTTGTATACTAGACTTTTCACTCTCTTCTTACATGCATACTTGAACCTATGACACTTGCACACTTATACATGACTCTTAATCTCCTACATGCACTCCTAATACAAGATACTTGTGCATATCCTCACATTACATATTTGCACACTTACATACATGACACTTATGCACATTCTCTCAATACACACTTGCACTCTTACTTACATGACACTTGTGCATATCCTGCACATTGACACTACATAAAAAAGAAATATAAATCACTCATCTAAACTATAGACTCAAACCTAATATATTACATATTTATATTTATACTGTGAAGGTACCATGGGGGTACATTAGCATGTATCAAATAATATAATATCCTCCAACATCCTTCCTAAATATGTTATTCATCATTTTCATAAATACTATTGGTACATTACTTAATCCAAAGGAACAACTATAAAATTTTAATTTCCATATCGAGTTTTAAATATTATTTTGGGAATATCAACATCCTTTATACACATTTGATAATACCCTGATCTCAAATCAATTTTAAAAATATTGTTGCTTCTTACATTTGATCAAATATATCACTAATATGGGGTAAAGGGTATCTTTTATTTTTTATTAGGTAAAAAAAAGGGTTGTAAAATGAGCTCCAAACCTTTTACATCAATATCCAAAAAGAGAAAATTCTCTAAAATATATAGACACCAAACAAAACCATTTACAACAAGAGCCAAAAAAGGAAAGCCTCTAAAAGAGACAAGCACCTAACAAAATTGGATTACCAAAACCATCAAAAGATCCACTTAATAGACCAACTACCATAAATAACCCAAGAGACCATCAAACCCAATAGGAAAAAACATACCTATCCAAGAGACAAATTAGTCTTGGGAGTTTTCCTTAGAGAGATATATTTCCAACTCTAGAGTGTTTAGGTCCTGGTCATACTTCAATCTCCAAGAGATTTCATTTGCATAGAAAGCTAACATCTTCATCGACCTCTTAAGATATCTCACCAGATATTTAACTGAGTCATAGGCCTTACTTGAAGTGCCTTTGGTATCCACTTGGAATTTGTGATTAACCACCGACATTCCAAATATCTTTAAACTCTTATTTGAATTAGGAGTCGGGATTGATTCCTCAAAATATTTCAAGTCTTGAATAACATGAGAGGTCTTTTATTTTTTCTTTAGCTTGGACTTCAAATGGTTTGATCTCCTCATTCCTTTCATCTCTAACTTAGGCTTCTTTAGAATATTAAAATTTTACTTCAACTCAAGCTTTTATTACTCTAAAGAAGAGGAATCGCCAGTCTTTGTAGGCCAAGCCAAGATAGGAGGTAGGGAATTGATAACATTACCTTCAGGAACCAAAGGGACCTTTCCATATTTTAAACTCTTAGAAGCACCACCTCCCATATTTGAATTCATAATTTCACCAGTATCAATTTATTCAATAACCTTATCCAGATCAATCTTGCCAGCGTTAGACTCCAAATAGGTATCTTATGCTTTACCCATAGAAGCTTTTTCCAAACAAATTTTATCTAGTTCGATCTCCAAAGAAATTTTTTTTGGTAAGCAATTTTCCATATCCTTACCCAAGGAAGAGGCTTCCCAAGCCAAACTTGACCCAACACCACTCTTCCCCAAGGAAATTATTTTTTTCTTCAGACCAACATAATTGAAAATGAGCTTAAATCATACTTGATGATTTGGAAAAGAAGAATTACCTTGTTGAACATTTAAAGTTGCTCTTTCTAAATCTTTATATAGTAATGAAGGTATATTCATAATATTTTTTCCCCACATGTAGTTTACCAAGGTAATATGGAAGCCCCTCACACCCTCCCGATTGCACTTTGGAGTGAAGTAATCCATTATAGCAAAAATAACCCTATCTCAAGGGGCTCTAAATGAGTTCCTATGAAAGTCATTATGGTACTTAACTAAATTCCCATCTTAGAAAGGGAATGCTTTTCCTTTTTAACACAATATCCATCCATCATAGTGCCAATGATCTCATAGAGAAGCAGAATGGTGATCACAAACTTCAATCCTCCAATTGAGACAACACCTTAATTCCACAAAAATACCATCTCTTTAGCTAGTTCAGGATCGTGACCATTAAATTGTTTCAAAAATTTTAGAATTACCCCTTTTTCAATAATTTATAATACATCCCTATCTAGAGAAAGATAAGAAGGCTCAACATATTTACACTCTTCCTCCATAATGACCTTCCTTCACACACCCTTAAATTTTGGTGCCACCCAAATTCCAATCTCAGCTTAAATATAGCCAAAAAGATATTTCTCACTAGTAGAAGAAAATTTCTAAACAACTTTGAAATACTTTCTAGAAAGCATAAATTTTTCTTAATTAAAAGTCACTTAAAATTACATCTATCAATACCACTCATGTATCTTTAGCTCTTTCTAAAATATAGCCTTGGGACCATAGGAGACCACACAAAATCTATGTTGATGACACACTGAAAGGGTAAATCTTCTAAATAGTAATTTTTACCAATAGAAAGCCTTGAGAGGAATGACATGGAACGAATTGCAAGGATGAAGAACATGTTATAAACAAACCATAATTGTGCTCGATTCTATCCAAGGTATAACATGTGTCCAATGAACACCTATGAGTCTCACCATGTGCTAAATCAACATCACATGAACTTCCTCCATATTACACTAAAAGAAAAACAAGGAAATCAGCCAAATATGAATCATCATTCATCATGGGACAAATTAAATAATAAAGTGCTCTTTTAACTAGATTTATCGATCCACGAGGTATTCAAACCAAAGATGCATGTCAATGTCCAATTCAAAACATAAATGATAAACCATATAGGTCTTAATTCCACCTCATAAAAAGCTCCATTTGGGATATATAAATCTTATTAAAGCAATTCCACTCATAGCAAAGAAACCACACAAAGAGGACAAAGTTGTTCCATAACCACCTAGTATGGAATCATCAATTTGGGGATGACAAGTAAAAGGAATACCATCTCCCTAACCAACTGGCAGAAAACACCCAAATCCAAAAGCGACAATAACCAACACTAAGCAAAATGCTTCTTTGCACATTCCTAAATATAATTTAAATTTAAATATTTTTCCCATCCCCACATTAAGAATGATCTACTTTGGCTAATTTGTGAACCAGACATCTAGAGGTCCTAAAAAATTAGATGCATTTTGAGATAGATAACTAGAATCTAGAAAATGACCATTGCCTCTAACATTCTGCTACACCCAAACCACTTAGATCCAAAAAATAGGATACTCATAACTATCTTGAGGGCTTTCATCCTAAATGATTTGTAATATGTCTTGTAGAAATTTTTTCCTCCAAAAGTTTATCCCACTTTGAAGAATTCCAAGGTTGCCTAAAGCATTCATTTCCTTGTTTCCTTCCCTAAAAGCATGCTCACAATGGAAGGATTCTAGGGCTTTCAAAATTCTATCTATTTAGCCATCATGTTGTCAATAGCTTACATTTTTTTGGCCTAAGAGGGTGTTAATAATAGTTATCAAATCACCCTCAATGATAATATTCTTTCTCTAAATAGAACTAAGAAGATCCAATCCTTAAAAAATTATTCTTGCTTTGGCATAATGGCTTATCCAAATTCTAATATTTTTTGTGAAAGCTGAAATTATCTCTCATTTTTTTTTCTTACCACACCACCTACTCCTACTAGCTCGTGATTTCCTTTAGAAGCCCCATCAAAATTCAATTTTAACCATCCAGACTAAAGAGGAATCCATTTGGTTTGATGTTTGCTCATCTGAGAATCCAAAGCATATTTATCAATATCATAGGGAATACCCAAAATATTAACCAACTTAGAGTCCTATAGATTTTTATTCTCTTTAAAAAAAGAGATATTTGAAACGTTTTCTATCAAAACAGTGAAAATTATTTTACCAATTGTAATAGAATCATTTGTACATTCCTTAAAATCCTTATTTTTCTTTTCTTTCCAAACCCCTCATAAGATGTGAGGTAGACTCAGGGACTAGAAACTTGAACATATTTTGCTAGAAAATAGAGAATTCCATTGCTCAAATAGCTCCACTATGGATCTATAGAACACCCAAGAAACCCTAATTTTCTTTAGCAAAACTTGAAAGACTTCACAATAAACACACATTCTATAAAGAGATGTTGAGTATTTTACTCATTTATACCACATAAATAACATATATTTTCTACAAGAGGGTAAAGGATATCTATTCATGCTAGCATATTTATTCAATTATGTGTAATTGATGCAAAGTCTAATTGATTCATCCTTATTTTTAACAAATATTACCAATGGCACCCATAATGACACACTTGGGTGAATCATCCCTTTATCCAAAAATTCCTAAAATTATATTTTCAATCTAGTTACCTCTATAGTTTTCATTCTATGAGGTGCCTTAAATATTGATTTCATTCCATGCATAATTGCTATTATAAAACCAATCTCTCTTATAGGATGTTGTCCTGGTAATTCATGAAGAAATATATCTCCAAACTCCTTAAGGACATAATGTTAACCCATGGGTTATTTTTTCTTCTCTCCTTGATTATCTTGAATCATAATGGCAAACAATTAACACCCTTTTGTAAATTTTCTCAAGTTACATTGTGGATATTATCCTTATAAACATAAGACACAATATTTCTTAAATTATAAGTTTCTTTCCTAGATCATAAACACACTCCATACTTTTATTATAGTAATATAGCCTTGCTTTATGACTACTAAGCTAATACGTGCCTATGATAACATCATAAGAACCCAAATGTGTCACAAAGAGATATAAACATGTAGTACATTTCCCAAAATTAATAACGTCTTCACTTCACTTATAGTGGCTTGGGAAGTACTTGAAGCCTTCTCTACTTGCCAAGGTTCATCTACCTCATGCTCTACCAACCTAATATTGCCCACCATAATCAATAAAAGAAGTAGAGACCCTAGGGTATATTAAAATATATATAGTAACCTAGAACATCACCCAAGGTTTCAAATATGTGTCTTGGTACTTATCTTAGTGATTTTTCATAGTTGCATACTCTTGATGTTGGTTTAGTGTATTATTCCAGTTTATTTATATTAATATTAGGTTGCATTCCTTCTACCTAATGCTTTGCTAAGTTGATAATATTCTCTATCAAAAAATATCCTTTACACCTAAGTGATCACATGCTTTTTCCACTAGTGGAGGGTTTTTTTAGTTTTATTTTGGAACCTTGAACTAGATAATTAAAGCTCATTATGAAGAGACTAGAGATATGGCTGGTACACCAATAGTCCTCCTTTGAATTATACTTGATTTCTTCATAATTTAAATCTTCTTGTCCTTCATTAAAATTAATGAGAGGTTTTCACCTAATTTTGTTGAGAGAAGTTGTGATTGTAGTTAGGAGATCTCTATATCATCCCTTGGTAAAATATTTATTCTTTACCTTAAAACGAACCTCAAGATAATTCTCCATAATGAGGGCTTGTTGTTAAACCTCTTGCTATGTCAATAGTTACCCCAACTAATAATATGTGCTAATACAAGTCATAACCCTATTAGAAAACAATTCACTTGCATCACTTTGTATCCAATAGTAGGTTTTTCATTTAAGAGTTCTAGAATGTTTTGTTCATACTCCATGAATGATGAATTCCCTTGTTAGAGATTATAAAACTCCTAAATCATTTATTGGATATACACTTAAGATATATATTTACTTTTAGATATTTCTTCAAATTTCTCCAAAGTTATTCAATATCACCATACCCCATGATCAATTTTGCATTACACCACCATGTGGCTATAGGTCTTCTAACTATAGGGTAGCTATATTTTTCTTATTATGGCTAGTATAAGTATTCACTTTGAAATAACATTGCATCTCAATAATCCAATCCTTAGTTGGTTTTTTATGAATTTATCTTGAGATTTTTGGTGGATCCACATATTTTTTATTCTTGAAAATATCTCCATGACCATTTCTTTGATCAATTAGATCATTATAACCTCATCCTTATTGAACTTCATCTCCTCCATATTGTACTTGTTCACCCATATTTGGATTTTTTGGAATTCAATGCATTATAACATTAGTCATATTATGGATAGCTTCCAATACTTGCTTTATTTGGTCAAGACTTTCATTACTTGAAGTTTCTTGATTATGATTTATCCTAGAGTCTCTCTAGTTTGATTATTTTTTTCCTCCATAGAATAAATGCTTTCTAAAAATTTTGTTGGATGTCTTTGTCATTCTCTTCCAGTATTAACTTTTCCACCATGATGGATAACTAATCATCCTCTCTTCTTGGGTTGAATCTACATTCATAATAGCATAGGTTAAATAGTTTATCCTAGTTATACCAGTCAATCTAAGGCCTAAGTTGTATAGTTGAGGATTTGATATCACATATAATATCCTTCCCTAAGTATCCAAAAATATTTCCAATTTTAAAAATAAAAAGGTATACTATGTGATTTATTGATAGTAGTAAGTCCCCTACTATGCATCTAAATCCTTTAAGCAAAGCCAAAGTTTCAAGGCAAGGATATTATACCCTATAGATTTAATGCACACAAAATAAATTTCTCATATAGTCCTACCCAAGTTCCAAATATGGGCTCTCTTAAGAATAAAAATATCATCCATTTTCTTACTCAAGTTTTAGGATTGGGCATCAACAACACTGTAAAAGTTTTCATGTCTCATATGAATTCAAACTTGACCAAGTAGATGTCATCTTCCAAAGTTAGTCATACTTAAGTAAATCCTTTATTGGAAAATTGCATTCGATAAAGAATCCAAAGGTTAACATGTGTATCTAATAAAATAAATTATTGATGGTTGACAAAAAATTACTTTGATATATAATTAGAATCACTAGATTTTCTTTATTGAATATCAACTAATGTTGACTCTATATAAGGGTCTCTTTAGCATGGAAAAGTAATGGCTTATCAAGTTCAAACTTTGGTGAAAATATGCTAATTGTTAAGGTGTACATGTAGAATTTACAAGTAATAGGTAGGCATATGTGAGATATGTAAACTACCTAGATTCCATACTTGGATTCCCAAACTCATTCAATTAAACTTAACAACTATACATTCAATGCCTTTAGAGAGAAGTTCAAATGTTGGACTTTTCAAGGATCAAAACCTAAGGGCAGCAAATCCAAAGTTCTACATTTAACACCTTAATAAAAAGGATCAAATATCAAGGTAAGATTATAAATGCACCTAGATTAACATCTAAATTTGAAGACCTAAAGTTGTAAAGCTCTAATATTTTATTCCAATGTACAACTTGCAAGAATTGAAGTTCAAAGTTTGATCAACTAAGGTTTATGATGTAAGAGTCTATATATCAACTAGGCAAATGCTTCACTCCATTAATTCAATAGTTAATAAGTCGTTACAGATGGCATTAATTTCTCTTTATAACACTTGTATAGGTTCTAATTACAATAATTTATTAATTATTACAAAAATTTCAAGACACGAATTACCTAAACCTAATAGTTAAAAAAATGTAACCCAATTTTTGAACTTGTGCATAGTTTAGGTTATATAATAAATATTTAAGCCAGCATAATTTAAACACAAACTTGAGAAAGAAAAATCCAAGGTGAATCCAAATTCCAAAGTTGAGATAAAGTTTTTATCAAATGATCCTAGCTTCTATCTAAGGTCAAATTAGTAAATTAGAAAGGTTCTTAATTAGCATATAGTAGTTCAAAGTCCAAAATTGGAAAAGAGCCAAAGGTATACTATCAAGTGACCCCTTATTCTATATAAGTTAAAATTAGTAACTTAGGTTCTTATATAACAAATAGTAGTTCAAATTCCAACACTGGAAAAGTGTTTGAACTTATCATATTGAAGATGCTCCCTTACAAATACAATGACTGAGCTTCCAACTGCAATCAGGGAATAATTCACCTATGAAGACTTAATAGACATCTAAAGTTTTTCACGAATCAAGTTTTTGCACCCCACAAACAAAGGAAGTAAAGCATTCAATTTATTTTTAGGTGTTAACAAGTTTAGATTTATTCCATAGTTAAATTACTCAATCATGAGATTAATGATGGAAGAGGGAAGAAAGTAGAGAGGGGAGGGCTCTGGTCCCTTCCCTGCTCCCCCTCCCATGGCTCCTGGTTCCTGCCCAGCCCCTGGCTCAACCCAGGTCATCCCTCCCGGGGAGTGGTTGTTTGCGGGATGATCTCCGGGGGGAGATCCTTCTCCACTATCTGCGCCCTCCCGACCGGCTAGGGTTTCCTTGGTTGTTTTTTCGGATCGGTGCTTCCCAGGGATCCCTGTTTGGTTGGGGATCCCTTCCCTTTTTCCCTCAGGCTTCCCCCTAGGGTTTTTTGCAGGTTATTCGCGTGGATCTGGTCCCCTGCGTTTCTCGGTGCGGTGGAGGTGACGGTTTAGGGTTTGGACAACTTCCCCCTTTTTCTTGTGAATCCTCGGCGGGCTCTATGCTTGGACGGGATTCTTGGTCCCTGCTGCTGGGATCCTCTTCTATTTTCCCGGGGCAGGTTCCTTGTGGTACAACTCTTTAGTCACTTCCTGATGGGTTGGATCCTCTCTGTGCTGGCTGTCGGCTTCCTACAGGATGGCTCTCGCTGAATGGAATGTTTTCCCGGTGGGCGGCTGGTTTCTCCACATGGCGGGATCCGCCAAATCTGTCGGTTTTCCTGCGAGGCGGGATCCTTTCTTTTCTGCTGGTCTCGGATGGCGGGATTTCCCTGTTGCTTCCCACTAGGCGGGACTGTTTGTGGTGGTTTTGACTGCTTCCCGCGAGGCGAGATTTTATTGTAACGGTTTTTCTTTGCTTCCCGCTAGGCGGGATCTTCTCGATGGTGGTTTTTGGCTACTCCCTGCTGGGCGGGATCTCCAAAACTACTTCCTTTCTTATTTGTTTGTTTCCCGCCGAGAGGGATTGTTTCATGCTTACTGTTACCGCTGGGCGGGATTTCTGTTTTGGTGTTCAGTTTCAAGGGATTAATGTCCTAGGCCCATTGCTTATGTAATCAGGTTTTGGGATCCTTGTTAAAACCCGCTGTAAATACAAACACTACTTACCAAAAATTACTCAATCATATCTTAAAGGAGATCAAATTAAACTATTATCATACAATTCAAAGCATACTAATTATATAAGAAAATCTCATCAACACCTAGCTTACTATCCTTTTATCTATACTTTTTAATACACAAATGCAAGTGATTTTATAATTTCTTCTTTCTTAAGGTAATTTCTAAAGGCACTTCATACTACATCCATTACAAAACGATAACCTTTTTACACATAGTATTTTATATACAACTAAAATATGACAATAAATCCCACAATTTTAGCTTAAATTTCTATTCATGCATTGTACATGTACATTTATTCTTATCTCCACTTAATAGATGTATTATTGGTGTTCTTCCTATGAGATATAAAACTCCTCCAATAGCCTCAATTGGCTTGGACAACCACAAAGGAAAGCAAAGATTTACCACCATACCTCACACAAAGTCCCACAAGTAATCCAAAATATTTTTATGTAAGTCATATAGTTACCAACTCATCATTTTAGCAACAAAAAGGAAAAAAAACATCATTCACCTTGAGAGTTATCTAGAAAATTCATAACACAAAAAAATTGTACTCATGGAAAATAATAGAATGTAATAAGGATGCATGTAATTCCATTGGCACTTGTCTTTGATTTCTTACCACCCTCACTAGATCATATTGGTATATAGAATACACCCACCTTTAAAAACTATGCTCTGATATCATCCTCATTTTTCATCCTCAAAGGAGCTCAACTTGATTTGGTGTTTGCTTATAGGAAGCTCTCTCCACTCTTGTGATGTTTGATATTGAGAAGCTACCAATCATTTCCCATATCAACATATAGTAACCCTAGGCTACCCTTCAACTTGATATCATGTTTACAACTTAAATACATTAAATACTCATGGTCATAATGGTCCATAGGTATCTAACACATTTATCAAACTACTCCTAAATGCAAAACCTAATAACATTTTTTTATAGGAATTTAATTTCAAATAATATCAAACCATTGATCCCATGCATGCACATTTCACAAAGAACTTTATTAAGGAGATAGATTATTTTGTTAAGTTTATTACCATAATCAATTATAATCCTTTTCTCATACCTTATCATGGAGTCTTGCCTTTTATCTAAATAATAGTTGTGGGTTCTTTTGTCATTTTCCCTTGCTCTTGATTCTCATTTGTGTTCATTACTTTTCCTCACTCCCTTCCTTTTTTTTTATTTTCTTCCATTCAATGGTTTGTTGCTCTCTCCTCCACTCCACCACATTTTGCATATTGTTTTTCAATTTTTGAACCAAAGGTGGGGTTAGTTATCTTTTCCATCATTTTAAAATAATTATTTTATCTTTGAGGTTTTATAGAAACTGATTAGATGCATTATTTTAATTGTGGTAATGAATTGATCTTTCAATTGTTTATTCAATCATCTTATAATTTTCTCTCCTTGCTTTGATAAGAACACATGTACACTCCTATTGGATTTTAACACTTACAAGTTTTACAACACATACATAACTCTAAGTTGCAAGTACCAATATAATAATATGATGGTAGCATAGAATCCTTATGGTCTTGAATTACTTTATCTTTCCCCCTTTATGGTGCACACCTATAATACACAACCACATCCTTTTTCACATAATTACTATGATTCCAAAAAAGTTTTTTCATTCACTATATTTGGATTAATCCATGTCACGATTTACAACTATTGTGTATAATTCATAAGATAACAACATTGAATTTAACTTATCATAATATCATAAAACATGACACATCACATAACATTTATTATTCAATCATCAATCCTTAATCAAAAAATATATTGCACTACTAACTATGTCATTCCAACAATATTTTAAATGGTTTTATTTTATCAATGTTTAAAAGGCATTGTAGAGTATTTAAACTAATTAAGTACTAAAAATTACAATTAGGTTAACCCTAAAAGCAAAGTATCTAGTGCAAATCAAATAGTTTAACAATAAATGTTAAATTATCATATCTTAATAAACTTATACCAAAATGAATTATATTGTAGGAAAATGAAATTAAAGAGTTTAGATTGTATGGGTGCCAATCAAGAAAACAAAAATAAAACTAAGAAAAATAATTACAAACTAAGTCTAGTCATGCCATGTAAGCAAATGAGATAATATTCCAACATAAATGCATTTAAGAAAGTAAACAAAAAGATAACTAAACTAAACTCCCATTCCTTATAAGAAAAATCAATAATGGGATTATGGTGGTGTCCTTTGAATATTAGGATCATCATAGTTTGAGTGGTCTAAAACACTATAACTTCTATTGTTGAGACAAAAAAACATAACTAGCCTATCCACATAGTGAGTGGATATTGATAAAAGGGTGTATGGATCATTGGATAGGTGTTAGATCATAGGGAGTAGCCTATAATATGTATGTAAACATACAACTATAAATAGAATATTAGTAAAAAATTTAGAAAAGTGATAATATCATTGGGGACTAGAATGAAATCCTACTTCTAGAACAAACATGACATGTAGATATGTGTCCTATAAAAGTGGTCTATTGTTCTATAAAAATAATTTTAAATAGAATTAATAGATGAAGAGGATAGAAATATGAATAATTTAAAGGATAAAGGTGACCTACATGCAAAATGGACTATGAAAAATATTGATATATTCATATATTGTGAGGATAGGTATTAAGACAAAACCACTACATGATAAGGCAAAAATATCACTCATAAAGAAAACATCGCTTGGAGGTGGAAATTGTAGATATCAAATTTATTTAGCATGGAAAAGGGGGTAAAATAGAAAAATTATAGTTTTACATATGATACATAGGGAAAATGTGTTGAAGAATAATAAATAGGATTAAGAGGGATTGATTAAAGCATTGATGAAACTAATTGAAATGATTTTAGAAGGATGAAAAGGGAGGATATGTTGATGTATTAGCATTATCAATATCATCAAAACTCATGTAACCATTAGTGGATGTTATGGAGAAGAAAAAATTCATCATTAGGCTTAGAGCATGAGAAGTGTTAGTTTTGGTATATACAAATTACCCTCTCAAGGTTTACAATCCACAAAATTGAATGATCCCAAAGAGGACTTGTCATTAAGAAAGAAACATAAAATCTAACCAACCTTGGATAATTTAAATTATCATTAGATTGATTAGAGTTCAATATATTAACACCTACAATAAAAGAGAATGAAAATTGTGTTTTGATTTTATAAAAAAACATAATAAAAATTGATGTAGAACTTAAATGCAAAGCTAGGATTTCCATTATGCATAACTATATAAATAGTACAAAAATGGAATCAATGAGGTAACAATATACCATGCAAGGCCAACCACCTATAATAATATACTATGTAGGGATAACCACCTGCAACAAACAAGGATGCAAATAAAATAACAATATGCTAGAAGACAAGGGAAATCCCCAACAACATAACCATGCATCCTAACTACTAATAAAACAATATCCAAATGGGTATACTATGCCTCACATAATACAAAGAAAAAAAATAAGAAATAATATCTTAGGCTTATAATTAAGCCTAAGTTATAATAATATCCTCAAAACTCCTCCCAACCATAGAAGCATTGGACCCAAATACTCTAAAAAAAACTAGAATGTCACGAGCCATCTAATGGTGAGAGATTTAGAGAGCCTAGTATGGAATCTAACCGCGGTGGGCAACAAGGTAAGAAGTGGAAGAACCTTGTCTAGTGTGATGATTCTTTGTGTCAAAAATTCTATTTGTATCGATAAAAATCTAAAATTCAAGTACCACATCTGCTAGGTGGTTGATAACAAGCTCAATATCCAAGGTAGAGTCTTGATATGGCTCTCTAGAAAACATCATTTATCCAAGGAACACCAATATTTGTCTCCAACATAAAAATAGATGAGGATTGCAATGCTTGTTCATCGTTATCTTATATTGCTCCTGAGTCTTCTACAAGATCTGTGTTACCTTGGTCTAAAGGCTCTACAGGTGTTGCATGAAATAATTTGTCTTGGCTTACTCTTTCTTTGTATGTGTAATGGCGATAAAGAACAAGGCTAAAGGTAACTCTTGTGGAGAAAGTGGGTGTTTGTTCATAGGTGTTTTGGAAGATATGCACCCAAAATGATATCAATGGTATAAGTGATATCTCTGTTGTAGCACCCTAAAATTGGCGCAGTAAAATCTTAAATAATTACAATTACTCTAGTAAATATTCAAATTCAAATTTCAACCCCCAAAACCGCTCCCAAACCGCCGTTTAACCCGTTTCCTCCTTTCTCGTGCCATTTTTAGAGTTTTTTTTTACCGTTTGATGATATCATCATCGATCAGACAATATCGCCTCAGATCGGACGATTTCATCTGGACTAGGACGTCCAGACGATCTTGTCCCAAAACTAATTTTTTACAATTAGCCTCTGTTCCAACGACATCTCTAATCCAGGTAGAAGCATGTCTGCACTGTTAGAGACCCTCCCCCATTGGAGATATCCCAAATTGGGATGATCTCCAACCTCCTAACCTCCCTCCTAAGCCTATTTAAACTTAGGACTCCCCCTTGGCATCCCCCTGGCTGAAATTTCTTGTAACTTGACTTTACATGCACTAAAACATCCTGAATTACCATCTACACTTGTCCTATCCAAATTTTGTTGCAGGAACCTTGTCATTCTTCAGCTGGAGCAAGCTCAGTTCATCGTGGACAATCCTATTCAATTTGAGACGATTTTGTACCAATCTGAGATGATTTCGACTGCAATCAACATTGGGGGCAATCAGTGCCTAGATTTTGTATTTTTCTCTTCTCATCTACTGTTTTATTCTGCATCTAGTTAGTTTATTTATTATTTTTTGCTATTCTACATCTTGGAGTTCACCCATGTAGTTTAATTGCATAATGAAATCATGATTAACTATTAAAACATCGTAATTTGCTTGCATTCCTATTCAAGATTATCTTATTAACATTATTATTATTATTTCACATCATTGCCCTCTGTTTGTATTGCTGTATTTTATGTATTCTGTGCCTATTTATCTGTTTGCAGGTCTCTGATGAATTCGTCTGACGAATTCATCAGATCTCAGAAAATCCTGCAAGTCAGAGACGATCCCATCAAATTTCAGATGATCCTGTCTATTTCAAGAATCAGAACCTCCATTAGACATCCAGATCAGGTATGGCTCTGTAATTTAGCTTTTTCTCTCTGTTTTTTGTTCAAATTTGTTTGTTGTATTTCATTTAGTCTGAATTTTCATAATAGAGCAAATTAGATTCACTTGGCCAAACCTAGGACTCGAATGTTTAAAGATAAAACTAAACACATTAAACACATTCCCAACCTAGGCATGGAAACTGCCATTCAAACGTTTCCTGGTGAACCCACCATCCATCGAAAAATCACCATAATACACCTCCCCCAAGAGGTGGGACCTTTGCAAGGCCTCTCAATATGAGGTACCATGCCATCCTTTTCTCATCCTCCTTCTGGGCACGGATCCTATAGCCTGAAGGTAAGGATACGAAAAATTTGGAGTGATACGTTTTGGTGAACCCGACGTGAATGCATTTAAAACCTTTTGAAAACAAAAAATAATAATAATAATACATAGATGCATTTCAAATAATTTAAAACTAATAAGTTGCATATCATGTTTAGATGGTAGCTCCTAAGAAAAGACTAGCAGTTACTATAAATGTTGAAAACCAATTAGTAGCCATAGAAGTCAATTCTGTGCTTAGTGTGCCTGAAACAGATAGAAATCAACTTTTGTGGGATGAACTTGATAGAAGACTAGGTGTCATTTCATCTAGGTCAACAAAACTTAAACAAATAAAAATGCTTGTCCTAGATAGAATCTTGGATCCTCATCAACTCGTCTTTTATCATGAACATCAGAGAGCTTGCCATAGATGGTTAGCTTATTGGAGAGCTCTTGTTTCTTCAAAAAATTTCACCTTCGAGGAATACCTCAAGAACATAGTTGTGGTACACCAATTTCTAGTTCATATAGAATCCCAAGAAACTGATCTTATGATTAGAAGAAGATGGAACAGAACTCCTAGAGCTATGTTGTATCGTGAATATTGTCATGAGAATTATTATTATCAACCAGAATCTAAAATACATGGTATTTCTATAGCCCTTTTCATTAAATTCTTGAAATAAAATTTTCAATTTGAAGAACACTTCATGACTCCTGAAGAACTTGAGCCCATTAATGATATTTATAAATTGTTTATAGAAAACTAGATCATTGCTTTCATTATTATTATTTCTCGCGTTTTGTGTGTTGTTTGTTATATTTATAATATTGTTATTAAAACCAAAAAAAAACAAGAAAAACTAAAAAAAACATAACAAAAACCAAAACATTTCATTTTAAATATTGTAGTAGGTATATAATTAATATATACCTCTTAAGCTTGTTGCATATATATATATATATATATATAATGGTAAACAAACTGAAGGAGAAGAAGAAGATTGGTTAGAAGACAAAACAAGAAACCCAAATGTCCTTCCTAAGGATCCAATCCTGGAAGAAGAAACTCTAGACTAGCCAGAAGATGACCTGGCTAAAGAAAATGAACAACAAGAAAATCTTAAAGAGGATGGATCCTCATGCCCTATAGTAGCTCCAGATGGAACTATTGCTTTTGATAACTTAGATCATTTCTGGAAATTTTTCAATAATAACATTGGCACTCTTAATATGGCAGTTCGTATTGATAAAGGGAAAATTAGTGACACTCAAGCAGCCATGGAACATATGTTTGATGTGCACACTAATCCCTTGTCTTTTATTGACCAAGAAAGTGATAAGGCTGGACCATCCAATAGAGATATGGTCACTATGATTAAGAACATGCCAAAACAATAGGTTACCCAACCTCCTAAGGAACCTGTTATTGAGCCTAAAATCATTCCCACACAAAAGAAAACTTCCTTCACTGCTTTACTTCGCCAAACTATTGATCAATATGCTTCAAATCAACAAAAATCTAAAATGAAGCCAAACACCAATTTTAAACAATCTGGGATACAACATAATACAACTTCAAAATTTCTTCATAACACCTTTCCTACCAACAATTTACACAATAGCAACATAGCATCTAATCTTCATGTCCCTCCATATGTTCACAAATCTCATATTAATGCCCTACCGAACCAATATGGTGGGCAAACTAGTAATCTGGAAGCCATGGTGAAACAGATTAGCTTCGCGTATGGACCAGATAGATCCCTACCGTCCCTCGTACAATTATCAAGAGATATGTAGTCAACCTTTGGATCCCATAGTTGTAGCACAACCGTACCCTAAACACTTTCCCATGCCCGTTCTGCCTATATATAAAGGAACCGAAGATCCCATAGAGCATCTTCGCATGTTTAGGATAGCATGTCATGATATATCACATGATGACTTGCTATTACTAAAAATGTTCCCAAAAAGTTTAGGAGGAATGGCATTAGAGTGGTACTATCAATTGCCCACTCATTCTTTGAGAAACTTTGAAGAAACAGTTGAATCTTTTGTCCATCAATTTAGTGCCTACATTGAGAGGCATGCCACCATTAAAGATTTGTACAACTTAAAACAAGACAAATATGAATGTTTTGCTGATTTCTTAGCTAGATGGAGGTAGTTGATAGGAAAACTGCACTTTGTGCTACCTTATAGGGAAATGTTGGACATTTTTATTAACAATTTGCAAGAACAAATATCTTATGAGTTATCAACTGCTACTTTAACTACCTTCGATCAAGCTATAGATTTAGCTCAAAGAGTAGAAGATGCCCTCATTAGGAGAGGCCAACTTAGGAAGAAGGATGATGAGAAAACATCCAGAAATCAATATAAAAACAAACAAGTCGTAGGTGACGGAGTCACTGATAGCAGAAATGTTGCTAATATCAATGCAACGAAGACAACAAAAAAATTTATATTGAAACCTCTCCTGATAAACCTCCTCGAGAATTTACTAGATTGAATCAACCACTATCAACTATTTTACCTCAATTGCTCGAAAGAGGTTTGATTCAATTACCAGCTATCCGAGAACCTGATCCAACCATACCCGGATACAAAGTTGACTTACACTATGATTTCCATAGAGGACCTGGACACTCTACCAACGCTTGTAAAAGGTTAAAGCATAAAATACAAGATCTGATTGATAATAATGAAATGGAGGTGCAAGCCTTCCAACCTAAACAAAATGCTCCTAATAATGCTCAAAATAACATTCCCCAAAATCAAAATCAAAATGCTAATCAATCATTAGACATATTTCAACATCCTTTACCAAGACATGGTAAAGAGGTGTCCAACCAAATTGAGCATCATAATGTTCCTCCTCCTACTCGATATGTAGGAACTATTAGCGAACATTTACCTAATCATGATTTACAAAAATTTGACACAACTTTATCCATGGTCACAACTAGGCCCCTACATAATACTCAAACTCTAGATCCTAGTGATATAGAATCAGATACTGAAAGTGACATGGAAATCACTTCAAACCAATCGAATAGTTTTGAAAATGAATCAGATCCTATTCAACCCATCACATATGCTATGGTTCCAGAAGAACCATTTCCTAGAAGAGTTACTACTCGACCCTCTTCTAATCAATTCCTCCCTAATGAACAAGCCATAAATGCTCAACCGAGACCAGTTCAGCATCTTCAATATAACATTGTAGGTACCATCAGAGAAGTTACCCAACAACAAGCTCAAAATTCTCAACAAGAACCAAATCAGAATGATGGATCAACTCCATTTGTTTTGAAAAATCCCAATAAAGGGAATCATGCTCCTAATGTTCAACCAAAACCTCCTTACAATATTAATGATCAATTATCCAATACTACAACCAGAATTTCCCTTTTGGACCTATTAAGATCTTCTCCCACCCATAGAGATGAATTAATGCTTACATTAAGCCAAATTATGGTACCTCAAAATATTCAACCTAAAGCCATGACCAATACTATCATCACTAGAGAAGTCGATTGTATTGACTTTCGGGATAAAGATATCCCACAACACAGTTTACATAAGGATAATCCCTTATATATTACTGCTCTAATTGGAGATGTAGCTATTAAAAGAGTCTTGATTGATAATGGTTCATCTCTAAACATTTGCACTTTTGACTTCTACCAAATATTTGGCTTTAGAAGTGATGAAATGAATAAAACTGACATGATTATCAAAGATTTCAATGACGAGATACAAGAAACGTGTGGAGTTATTACTATCCCATTGCAAGTTGGTCCTAGAACCCTAGATACAACCGTGTTTATTGTACATTGCCTAGCATCATACAATATACTCTTGGGTCATCCTTGGATCAATGTAATGCGGGCTGTCCCATCAACTTTACACCAATGTGTTAAATTCAAATTTTAAAATCAGTTGGTCACTATCCATGGTGATCCTAGACCCTTTGATATGTGTGCTTTGGTAGAACTTGTTGGAGTTCAATTTTGCCCTTCTCTATCATCCACACATCCTAATTCTTATTTTTCATCTAAAACTATGAAACACACACCCATAGCTTCACCTATTTCTCCTCCATTAATTTCACCCTCATATATAGATCAACAATCTTCTAAACAAACCACTCTAGAACCTCAAAAAGATCTTCAATCCACAACCAATCCTTCATGTTCCATCCCTATAATTTCAAAACCTATAGACCCATCTATTAACCCCTCCACATTATCAACATCTATCATACCTTCCACATCTAAAGATAAAGGGAATTATCCTTCTACATCTTATACTCTTTCTGATAAACTTTTACCTGATTTATCTAGAATTCTTATATCAAAAAAAACAAATGCTTTTATGCAAGATTCAATTATTTTAAATAACTTGTCGCCATCTCCTCGTACCTTGGGCCTCCCACAACCTATGGGAAGTACTTTCCAAGTCAAGATTTGTGCCTTCATTTATAAAGGATATGACTAGGTAAGAATACCTCGGAATATCAAAACTCATCATGATGGATATGCTCGGTGTTATTTTACTAATGAGTATATTAAAGCTAAACCTATAATGCTTAAAATGGGATATAAAGGTAAAGGCTTGGGACCTTTCCAAAATGGTATGAAAGAACCTTTTGAGGTAGAACCGTGGCCTGCCCGCTGTGGTGTGGGCCTATTTCATAGTAAGGGTCAACCCTTCCCTTTTTGAAGATGATGATCAACTCATATGTTATCAAGATTATTTGGATGGGCATGATGATTTGCCTCTAAAAAATTAGCCATTTACATGTAACATGCTATCCATAGCTTACCCTAAATTGATTGCTGACTCCGATGAGGAGTTGGAAGGAGATATTTTCCATGATGTCTCCGTTGAAGAGATGTTACACAATGGATTTTATTTTGATGGTTCTATACCAACTATAGCCCAACTTGAGGCCACCAATCCTCAAGATGGATTATCCAAGTTAACCTTAAAATAATTACAAGAATTGGGCGTCTCACCCGCCCCACCTAATTTTGAAAGAGATCTACACATGGCAGTAGAAAACGTCATTAAAGTTAACATTGGAACTGAGGATAATCCTCACATAATCAATATTGGGTCAAAATTAAGTCAAGAAAAACAAGAGCAATACATTGCAATTCTTAAATAATATGATGTCTTCGCTTGGACATATGAAGATATGCCAGGTCTGGATCCTTTTGTAGTCATGCATCACCTAGTAGTCCATCTGGATGCTAAACCTGTTAAACAGAAACTTAAAAAAATGCATCCCAAAGTGGCCTTACTAGTCAAAGGGGAGTTAGAAAAACTCTTGAATGTTGTTTTTATACAAGCTATTGACTATGCTGAATGGATCTCAAATGTAGTTCCAGTCACCAAGAAAGAAGCTACCAAAGTTAGGGTTTGTACAGACTTTAGATATATTAACGCTGCATGCCCTAAAGATGATTTTACTCTTCCAAACATGGACCAAATCATTGATTTTACTACTAGGAGTGGGATGATGTCCTTAATGGATGGATTCTCTAGTTATAATCAGATCAGGATAGCTCCTAAAGATCAGGCTAAAACAACCTTTATTACCCCTTGGGGTACCTTTTGTTGGAAAGTGATGCCATTCGGCTTAAAGAACGCAGGCACAACCTATCAACGAGCTATGACTTATATTTTTCATGATATGATGCATGATATCCTACATGATTATGTAGATGATATTATAGCTCGATCTATTAATGAAGATAATCATTTAGATGATTTGAGAAAAGTTTTTAATCGATTAAGAGAATATCTTATTCGATTAAATCCAGCCAAATGCATATTCGAAGTTAATTCTGGTAAACTATTAGGGGTTATAGTTTCTTTATGTGGCATCGAAATTGACCCTCTTAAGATTGCGGCTATCACTGATATGCCCGCACCTACCAATATATCTGAGTTACAAAGTTTACAAGGTAAGCTTCAAGCTATCAGTCGCTTCATCGATAAGTTGGCAGACAAAACCGGTCCCTTTCTTAAGCTCCTTAAGAAGGATGTCCCTTTTAATTGGGACAACGAATGTATAGAAGCTTTTGAACTTCTTAGACAATAACTCCTTAACCCACCTGTGCTTTCACCGCCTAGACCTGATCGCCCATTTCTCTTGTATATTTTAGCTTCAGATTTTGCCTTAGGAGCTATGTTATCTCAGCTTGATGATGAGAAGGAAGAACGTGCTAATTATTACATTAGCTGAACCCTCATCAGTTATGAAACCCGCTACATAGCATTAGAAAAACTGTCTAGTAGTCATGTTTGTTATGTAGAAATTATGCCATTATATGCTCAGTTAAAAAACGTATGTTATTGCTAAATATGATCCCTTGTGGTATCTTATGAGTCGACCTTATTTATCGGGTCGCACAGCAAAGTGGGTTCTTGCTCTAAGCGAGTTTGAACTCATGTTCATAGGACAAAAGTCTGTTAAGGGTCAAATCATAGCAGACCAATTATCTGCTGCACCCTTAGAGTCTACCCATCCCATCATCATTGAGTTTCCTGATGAATGCCTTCAATTAGAGGCAGACCATATTGAACAATGGTCCTTATACTTTGATGGAGCCCGATGCATGAGTGGGGCTGGTGCGGGTATTATTTTAATATCCCCGTGTTGTGGCTGATCCACAACACACCCCAAAATTGGGGACCCACCTTTTTTGCATGCTTTCCAAGAAAAATGCAGTGGCCCAGATGCTCATAATCAAAGAAAAACAACAAGAAAATGAAAAAGTGTCGCGATATCGCGACATGTTGCTCCATCGCGAAAGAAAATGAAAAAGTGTCGCGATATCGTGACATGTTGCTCCATCACATCAAAAAATGAAAAAGTGTTGCGATATTGCGACGTGTTGCTTCATCGCGGCCAGAAAAAGAAAATTGTCGCGATATCGCGACATGTCGCATTTTGCGGTCCAGAACAGCAAAGTGCGTCGGAATGAAAAGTTGTCACAATTTCGTGACGTGTTGCGCTGTCGCTGCCAAGAAATGAAAGTTGTCACGATTTCACGACATGTTGCACTGTCGCTACCAAGAAATGAAAGTTGTCACGATTTCGCGATGTGTTGCTCTATCGCGGCTCAGACAAGCAAAATGCAGAGAAAGAAAGAAACGTCGCGATTTCGTGACATGTCGCATTTTTGCGGCTATGAGCAGCAGAATGCATCATGAAGAGAAAATGTCGTGATATCACGACGTGTCATAAAATCACGATCAGAGCAAACAAGAAGTGTTGATCGAAAATGTCACGATTTCGTGACATGCTGTGAAATCGCGGTCCATAGAGGATAGAGAAAGACAGAATGGAAAATTGTTGCGATATCGCGACATGTCATAAAATCGTGGTCAAACCAGTCAAACAGGGCAAGGCACTAAAGTTGTCGTGATATCGCGACATGTCGCGTTTTCGCGATCGAAAGCAGCAAGACGTGCCAAATGAAAAGATGTTGCGATTTTGTCACAGAAAGCAGCCAAGGGGTACAAAGATGAAAGGCATCGCGATTTCATGACAGAAAGCAGCCAAGTGGTACAAAAAGAGAAAAGTGTTGTGATTTCATGATAGAAAGCAGCCAAGGGGTACAAAGATGAAAGCATCACGATTTTGCGACAAGAAATAGCGAGATGATAGCAAAATGAAAAAGTGTCACGATTTCGTGACATGTCACGTTTTCACGGCCAGGAACAGCAAAACATAGCAAAATGAAAATGCGTCATGATTTCATGACAGGTGGCATCCTTGAGGCCTGAAAGAGAAAAAACATCATGATTTCACGACAAGTTGCAGCGAGACAGCCAGAAAGGGAAAGGCGTCACAAATTCACGACAGAAAGCAGCAAGATGGTGCAAAAGAGAAAAGTGTCATGATTTCGTGACATGTCACGTTTTCGTGGCTGAGTGCAACAAAACCCAACGATAGAGAAAAATGTCACAATTTTGCGACAGATTGCACTTGCATGGATCGAAGCAGAAAAGTGTCACGATTTCGCAACAGGTTGCATTTGCGTGGCCCGATAGCATAAAAGCGTCGCGATATCACGACATGTATCATTTTCGCGATGCATGAAGGGAGACAAGGCTGCATATAGGAAAATGTCACGATTTTGCGACATGTCTCATTTTCGTTGTGCATGGTGGCGGACAAGGCTGTTGGCCGAAAAATGTCACGATATCGCGACATGTCTTATTTTTGCGGTGTAGGTAGAGGAGCAAAGTTGCATGCATAAAAACATCACGATATCGCGACATGCTATTTTTTGTCACGATTTACACGGGGCCGTTATAGAACATGTAGAAAAGAGTAGAACACATGGCACGAAGAGGTCAGGGCTATAATAATGCTTCAGGATCGACAGTTACAGAGAATATCAAACATTTTGACGTCGAGTAGAAGGTCAAAACGACGAAGAGGTAGGAAGATAAAATGAAGTGATCTAGGAGATGAAGCGAAGCGTCATAGGCAAAACAGAGAACCGCACCAGAACATTTAAAAGCAAAAGCATAGGACAAATACGGGGGTGGGAAACCGTTGCAAGCAGAGTTGCAGTGCCAAAGGCGAGAAGCCATTCTGGGCCTACTTTGAAGTGTTTTTCTTCCCCTTTTTCTGGTTTTGAGAAAACTAGAGATTCTGTTATTGTAAAATGATCAATCTTTAATACAGAAAATACAAAGAGTTAGCATCTCATTGACAAGAAAGAAGGAGTCATTTTCTGCATGCAAGATTTAATTGTTTTATTTTCCCCTTTTAGATTTCTAGGCTTATAGGTGAAGTTTAATGCAAGTGCTCTTGGTTGCTTCATGCGAATGTCTAAATCTGAAAATTACAGTGAAAACCCCAGAAACCAGCACCTAGCTTATCTGGATTGTGCATGTTGCAGGTTCAATAGGTTAGGTTGTGTGCAGAAAACCTCATATCTTCGGTTTTGTCAAATAGGATCGTAGCACTCTGAATGCATTTTAATTTCATTTTCTGCATTTCATTTTTTACTTTCTATTTTTTATATTTTTCCAGAGGCTTTAACTTTCAAGGAATTAAAATAAACATCTAAAAAATATCAAAATCTAAAAAACAATGAACAATCACTAAAGTTCATGGTGAAATAAACCACAGTGCCCCTTGTTAATAGTTACTTGCAATCACTAAGGTGTTCCAAGCATTTAAATTGAATATCTTTTATTTGAGATTACTAATACATATATGCAAAATGCTAACATAGCGGAACCTTGGAGAAGTTACTTGTTTAATTTCTTTGCAAGCAGAGGATTTGGGACTCGAATCCTATCGGAGAGTGTGTTTTCACAACTGGGTGAAAATACCACTCAACAGATTGGCGCTAGGAGGGCTGGATGGGTTAGCAATCAGTCTGGTTCTAACCAACATATTGGCGCTAGAAGGAGGGCCTGAATGGTTTATTTCATTGTTCTAACGCTTTTTGATTATTCATACAGGAATAAGATGTTTGGAATAAGGTGTTTTGATTATGCATTGTTTTGGAATACAGCTTTGTCATGGTTCCTTCTTTCATTCATGACTAACAAATTGGTTTTGAAATTTTTCTTTGAGTTTCATTAATGGCTACAACTGTAGGAACGTGGTATGGGATACATGCTAATCCTTTGAACATTAGTGGAGATTTTCATGATTTACCCAAGAACGTAGAAAAACATTTGCCCAAATTTAAGCACAATGGTCCAACATCAGCCGAGGAACATATTCAAGCCTATGTGGATATCCTAATTAGATGGAATGTCGAACATGAGGATGTGGCATGTAGAATGTTTCCTGGAACCCTGGATGAGGTGGCATATGATTGGTACATCAATTTACCCGTTGGTTCTATTACATCTTGGACGCAATTGAAAGATGAATTTATCAATCAATTTAGGTTGTTCATTGATCCTCTCACGATATTTCAACAATTTGCTTCTTGCAAAAGAGAACCTAATGAGCCAGTGAGAAGTTTCAACTTGAGGTTTCGAAAGCTTTATGCGAGATTAATTTCTCCCTATACTATTGAGGATAGTGGTGCTCTTCAAATATATTTTCGAGCATTAGATCCATTATTTGCCATGTTCGTTAGGATGAATCCCTTGGTTACTGATCTGGCATCGGCCTACGCAGAAGCTATGACTGTAGATCAACAATTAAGGCCGCAAGGTTATGGAATGGAGCAATCAACTATGGTAGGACAACTAGGGGCTTGCAATCAAACCTCGATGGTAAATCAAGCATGGGCACAACAAAATTCGATATTAAATGTTTTTCCCTACAATCAACTTTATCCTACCATGCCGACTTATGCTCCCACTTGTGCTTATACAAGTACTTCCATCCATCCAACTATGCCTCAATTAGAGAATCATGTGGTCACTCAGGGAACTATCGCAACAAATGTTCAAGCTCATTCCATGGATATCAATCCAACTAATCCTACTACTTCTACCACTAAGCCCAAAGAGTTCATATCAGAAGTAAAAGAGCAACAAAAAGTGGTTAAGAAGGTATGTAGGCGTGTTCCACCGCAAAAACGAGCACATCAATGTATGCATCCAAATCATCCTAGGAAGAAAATTCATAATGTTGATCTTAATGATATTTCATGTTATGCCTCTTCAAATGATACAAGAGATTTTGAGGTGACTCACGTTGAAGTGAATACCTATTCGAAATGTCTTGAAGAGCATGAAGATTTTGGTGAAGAAATTCTATGGATGGGTAACAAGAAGTTGGAACCAAATAATCACCATCCTGTTTTGGAAAATAAATATCCAGAATCATTACCCAAAAAGGAGGATTTGGATGAACAAACTTGTGTGGATATGATTTGGGCAGATGTACTTGCAAAGGATTGGAGCAGCTATATGACATAGAATTCAAAAATCGATCCCATTGTAGAAGCGCCTAAGTCATTACAAGTGGCTGAAAATAAATTTGAAATAAAATCAACAAATGAAGTTGAAGACATGATCGATTTTCACCACTTGTTCTCAAAAGACACTGAGGATGATGCTCTCGAGAGTGATGACCAAGAGGATCCACACCTTCCAAATTGTGATAAAGTTGAATCATGGGTTACAAATTTGGATTATGATAGATTTACCAATTTGAATTCAAGAAATAACCCACTTTTGGAAATAACGGGACCATCTAAGGAAGGTGAAGATGAGTTGGATGAGAGACAAGTTGATGAATCAGACGATGAAGAAGAAATACTTGAACGTCACAACTTGAACTTGGAAGATGATTACTATGATTCGTGGAAGAAATGGGAAGAATATTATCAATCCGAATCTTCTAACAAACTTGTTGTGTCAATTAATATGCAGGATAACTCAATTGCTTCCTCACATGAGGATACTGTAAATCCTGTACAATTTGAGAAAGTTTCGAAAGAGGAATCAGAATCTCATCAAATTTTGGAGCATGATGAGGATTCTACGACCCGAAACCACGAAAGAGAGTCGCTTGCATTAGATCCCTTTGAAGGAAAAGAAATTGAAAACATTGATCCACGTAACTACGCTACAATGATTACGCTATTTCAAAATGAGAAAATTACAAAACCTAAATCATTTGGGTTTGATATCATTGATGATCCGATTGAAAATCTCACGTTACCCAAAACAACCCAAGTGATTGATCACGGAAATGTGTTAGTTAACCCACCCCTAGATAGACAAGATTTATGGTTTGAAAGGGATGGACGTATTTTCGATTGGGTACCTAAGTTTGGTGCTTTTGATAAACAAGTCATGGAGAAAGAGCAAGTGCTACAGGATGATGAATGTCATGAGAGAAAAGAGGAATTTTCAAAGCCTTTTCAAGTAAGGTCAAACGAAAGCGTGCCAAAGGTAAAATCTCACCGTTTCGGTTTCACCATGCAAAATTCGAATGAAGGTTTGCCTAATGGGTGGTTTGATCCAAATATTATTAATGTTATGGCTTTATTGAATGAAAATGAAAGCTTATTTCTACAGCATGAATCAAAGTGCGGAGTGAACATCTTAAAGAATAGACATAAAATAATTGAGCATCAATCATTGTCTAATCAGTTTGAAAACTTGAAGCTCCACCATAAGATTATTAATGAAATTAAATCAAATTGGTATGGTGAGAGGGGCAAGTGGAGGTTTGTTTCTTTGTTTGGTTTGATCTTGTTTTTGATGGTTTCTTGCAAAACTTGGTATGTGTATCATGTCATATATCTTTTAAAGAATTCTAATCAGGTTTGGGATCCGGGAAAGTGATAATCCAAGCTTTGCATCATCTTGTATTATATTGTACATTTGTATATAGATTTTGGTTTTTGGTTTGGGCTTTTCAAGTCTTTTTGGGATGTTTTTGGGTTTGTTTTTGGTTTGTGTTTTCCAAGTTTCATTTTTGGGATTGGTTAGGATTTAATCATTTTGATTTAAGTTGTGTGTTTGATCTCATTTGACATGTTTAGTTTGTTTTTATAAAAAAAAAGATGAATTTTTTTTTTTTTTTTGAGATGTCAACTTATGCCTAAGATCAGGAGAGTATGAAACATTGGAATTGTGTTGTAGAAAGCTCCACAAGTAACACAAACATCTTAAATAATATCGTTTGAATCTTGTGATGCATGAAGTTGTCGGTTTTACACATTATGGTAAAGTAGATGATATATTCCATCCACATTTCAAAAGAAGCAGTGCATTCATATCTCATGTCACATTCCACATTGCATATACATGTCATCTCAGTTGCATTTTCATTTCATGTACAATCATTGAGAAGGTGTCGAATCCTCTTAGGGTTACTACATAACATATATATAAAAGGAAATCCTAAGGTTGGGAACTGATGCCCGAGCTATCTTGAACCAAGCACGTTCTATGCATATTAAAGAGGATCTTGAGCAAAATGGTCAAAACCATACTTGGAAGAAAAGGTGAGGCGAAAAGAATATTTCATGTCTATCCTATCATGCAACATAATCCTTAAAACAGTGGTTTTTACCACTTCCATAAAGCTTAAAGCCTAAAATCGAGTAGTAAGGATAGGGTTAAATCCTCATCGAACTTAGGTTGAGGATCCAACTCCCCAAAGCTCTGATTTGACCTTCATGGAGTAGTAAGGATAGGGCATAATTCTCATCTCACTTAGGTTGAGAATCTGATTCCCCAAAGCTTCTATGTTTTCATTTAATCATAAATATTGGATTGGAAGGATCGTACTACATGTCCTCTAGCAAGGATGGGTAGTCATCCCAAAGGTCCAAGAAATAAAAATAATATTTCCCATTTCATCTTAATATTGGATTGGAGGGATCGTACTACATGTCCCTAGCAAGGATGGGTAGTCATCCCAAAGGTCCAAGAAATAAAAAAAAAAGAAGAGAATGAATGAAGCCAAGTCATGGATTATGGGGTTAAGTATGCTCATGCATGGCAACATGTCTTGTCTAAAAGCAAGACCACTGATTGCTCAAAAGGATAGACTAGCCTGACCATTTCATCCATAACAGGTTAAATCATTTTGTTCAAGATGAGGTAATGAACTCCAAATCAGAATAGTAAGGATAGGGTTAAATTCCCATCTCGCTTAGGTTGGGAATCCTATTCCCCAAAGTTCTGATTTCACTTACACTTGCACATGGGTTCAAGATGGTAGTGACACATAACCAACTTTGGGATCTAATAAATTAATTCTGTATACATATATTTGATCCTAAGAGGGTTTGACAGCTTTAATATGTTTGTTCATGATATTAGAAGGTTTGAGCCTTTGCAAAGCAGGTTGTTATATCTCTAGCATCTTCATCATACATCAAATCCTACACAAATCATTCATAGCCTTGCATACAAATCATAAGTGAAACTGACAATGGAATGTTGATCAAGTTCAAGCGATAGGGAATGAAAACACATTGCACACACCGAGCTGATACTTAATGATTCTGATGTTTCATGTATTTCTGATCTATCGGTATTTGTTTATCTTTTATGTGCTGACGCTTGTATCTAAGCTTGTATATTTCAGGTTGGGTTCTCACCAAAATGCTCAGGAGCATTTGACAATAGAGTCGCCATTTGTTGTGGCTGATCCACAACACACCCCAAAATTGGGGACCCACCTTTTTTGCATGCTTTCAAAGAAGACCGCAGTGGCCCAGATGCTAAAAATCAAAGAAAAATATCACAAAATGAAAAAGTTTCGCGATATCGCGACATGTTGCTCCGTCGCGGTAGAAAATGAAAAGGTGTCACGATATCGCGACATGTTGCTCCGTCGCGGCCAAAAATGAAAAAGTGTCACGATATCGCGACATGTTACTCCGTCGCGGCCAGAAAATAAAAGTTGTCACGATATCGCGACATGTCGCTTTTGCGGTCCAGAACAGCAAAGGAATGAAAAGTTGTCATGATTTCACGACGTGTTGCACTGTCGCTGCCAAGAAATGAAAAGTTGTCGCGATTTCGCGACGTGTTGCGCTGTCACTGCCAAGAAATGAAAGTTGTCACGATTTCGCGACGTGTTGCTCTGTCATGGCTCAGACAAGCAAAATGTAGAGAAAGAAAGAAACGTCGCGATTTTGTGACATGTCGCGTTTTCGTGGCTATGAGCAACAGAATGCATCATGAAGAGAAAATGTCACGATATCGCGACGTGTCATAAAATCATGGTCAGAGCAAGTAGAAAGAAGTGTGTGAAATGTCATGATTTCGCGACATGCTGTGAAATCGTGGTCCATAGAGGAGAGAGAAAGATAGAATGGAAAATTGTCACGATATCGCGACATGTCATAAAATCGCAGTCAAACCAATCAAACAGGGCAAGGCACTAAAGTTGTCGTGATATCGCGACATGTCACGTTTTCATGACCTGAAGCAGCAAGACATGCCAAATGAAAAGATGTCATGATTTTGCGATAGAAAGCAGCCAAGGGGTACAAAGATGAAAGGCATCACGATTTCACGACAAAAAGTAGCAAGTGATACGGAAAGATAAAAGTGTCATGATTTCACCTGAAACGAATTTGGCTTTTTTCGTCTAATAAAGTGTCGTTTTTTTTTCGCGTGAAAAGTCACGATTTCATGAGGCCATCCTCAAGGCCTGAAAGAGAAAAAATGTCATAATTTCATGATAAGTTGTAACGAGACAGCAAGAAAGGGAAAGGCGTCACGAATTCACGACAGAAAGCAGCAAGATGGTGCGAAAGAGAAAAGGTGTCATGATTTCACGACATGTCGCGTTTTTGCAGCTAAGTGCAACAAAACCCAGTGATAGAGAAAAACGTCACGATTTCACGACAGGTTGCACCCGTATGGCCCGATAGCAAAAAAGCGTCATGATTTCACGACAGGTTGCATTTGTGCGGCCTGATAGCAAAAAAGCGTCGCGATATCATGACATGTATCATTTTCACGATGCATGAAGGCGAACAAGGCTGCATATAGGAAAATGTCACGATTTCGTGACATGTCTCATTTTCGCTGTGCATGGTGGCGGACAAGGCTGTTGGTCAAAAAATGTCGCGATATCGCGACATGTCTCATTTTTGTGGTGTAGGTAGAGGAGCAAAGTTGCATGCATAAAAACATCGCGATATCACGACATGCTATTTTTTGTCATGATTTACATGGGGCCATTATAGAACATGCAAAAAAGCATAGAACACGTGGCACAAAGAGGTCAGGGCTATGATAATGTTTTAGGATCGACAGTTACAGAGAAGATCAAACGTTTTGACGTCGAGTAGAAGGTCAAAACGATGAAGATGTGGGAAGATAAAATGAATCAATCTGGGAGATGAAGCGAAGCGTCACAGGGCAAAATAGAGAACCACACCAAAACGTTTAAAAGCATAAGCACAGGACAGATACGGGGGTGGGAAACCGCTGCGAGCAGAGTTGCAGTGTCGAAGGCGAGAAGCCATTCTGGGCCTGCTTTGAAGTGTTTTTCTTCCCCTTTTTCTGGTTTTGAGAAAACTAGAGATTCTGTTATTGTAAAATGATCAATCTTTAATACAGAAAATACAGAGAGTTAGCATCTCATTGACAAGAAAGAAGGAGTCATTTTCTGCATGCAAGATTTAATTGTTTTATTTTCCCCTTTCATATTTCTAGGCTTATAGGTGAAGTTTAATGCAAGTGCTCTTGGTTGCTTCATGCGAATGTCTAAATCTAAAAATTACAGGTGAAAACCCCGAAACCAGCACCTAGCTTATCTGGATTGTGCATGTTGCAGGTTCAATAGGTTAGGTTGTGTGCAGAAAACCTCATATCTTCGGTTTTGTCAAATAGGATCGTAGCACTCTGAATGCATTTTAATTTCAGTTTCTGCATTTCATTTTTTACTTTTTGTTTTTTATATTTTTCCAGAGGCTTTAACTTTCAAGGAATTAAAATAAACATCTAAAAAATATCAAAATCTAAAAAACAATGAACAATCACTAAAGTTCATGGTGAAATAAACCACAGTGCCCCTTGTTAACAGTTACTTGCAATCACTAAGGTGTTCCAAGCATTTAAATTGAATATCTTTTATTTGAGATTACTAATACATATATGCAAAATGCTAACATAGCGGAACCTTGGAGAAGTTACTTGTTTAATTTCTTTGCAAGCAGAGGATTTGGGACTCGAATCCTATCGGAGAGTGTGTTTTCACAACTGGGTGAAAATATCACTCAACACCCCATAAAAACATCTTATTCCTCTGTCCTTCAAATTAACATTTGCTTGCACCAATAATATTGCTGAATATGAAGCTCTAATCCTTGGATTACAAGCTGCCTTGGCGCTAAAAATTAAACATCTGTTAGTTTTTGGTGATTCTCAACTTGTCATAAACCAAATTAATGAAGTTTATCAGACCAGAGATGATAAATTGCACCCATATAAAGCATATGTTTTGCAATTGTTATCCTTATTTGATAAAGTTACTTTGGAAGCTATTTCGTGAACTAGCAATCGTGCGGTTGATGCTATGGCCGTAGCTGCATCTCTTCTACCCTTGGAGTTAGATGACGAATATGCCACCATCATTATTCGTCGACTCCAGGAACCTGCTTCAAATAAGTCATGCTTAGAACATTTGGATGTGTTTCTAATCAATGAAACTACTCCTGAACCTTGGTATATGAATATATTTGATTTTCTCCAAAATGGGACTTTCCCTACCAATTCTAATAGAAGCCAATGTCGGTTATTACGTAGATGAGCAAGTCAATTTGTAATAATTGGCAATACTTTGTATAGGAGATCTTTTGAAGGTATCCTATTAAGATGTTTGAATCTAGAAGAATCCAAATCAGCCTTGAGTGAAGCCCACGATGGATCTTGTGGAGGACACTTTAGTGGTAGTGTCATTGCTAAAAAGCTCCTTAGGATAGGATACTTTTGGCCTACCATGGAGAAGGATGCACATGATTATGTGTGCCATTGTGACAAGTGCCAAAAACATGCTGACCTTGTCCATGCACCTGCACAAGAATTACAGGCTATTTCATCTCCTTGGCCCTTTTCAAAATGGGGCTTAGACATTATTGGCAAAATTAATCCTGTGTCATCTGATGGACACAAATTCATCATAACTGCCATCGAGTATTTCATGAAGTGGGTTGAAGCTATGCCTTTAGCTTCCTGCACTAGCACACAAGTCTCTAAATTTATTTTTAATCAAATCATTTGTAGGTTTGGAATTCTTACAAATCTCATCTCAGACAATGGAACTTGTTTCAAAAATAAAGATGTTAAAAATTTTTGCCAAAAATATAAGATTCAACATTGTTGGTCCACTCCCTATTATCCTTAGGGTAATGGTCAAGCAGAAGCATCTAACAAAACCTTAATCAAAATTCTCAAAATATTGGTCAATAAATCTGTCGTGACTGGCACATTCAATTATATCCAGCCTTGTGGGCCTATCGAACTAGTGTTCGAACCCCCATTGGAACTTCACCTTTTGTTTTGGTTTATGGTGATGAAACCATTTTTCCCTTTGAATTTGAAGTTTCTTCTTTGGCTCTACTACTTCAAGATATCGAAGTAGGAGATGAATATCGAGCTGGCAGACTCAGTCAGTTGGAACTCCTAGATGAAAAGCACATCAATGCTTTGGAGCATCTTTGTGCCTACCAAAACAAGCTTAAAAGATCATATGCTAAGAAAGTTCATCATCGATCCTTTGAGATCGGCGACCTTGTTTTAAAAGAAAATAAAAAAAATACTAATGCAACTAAAGACCTTAAAGGTAAATTTGAGCCCAACTAGCTTGGACCATACATTATCACTGCTAAATTTGAATCGGGAGCATACAAATTAGCTACCTTAGATGGTAAATATTTAAAAGAACCTATGAATATTATGCATCTTAGGCGATATTACGCATAAAATTTGGTCATTTCATCATTTGTACATATTTTGCATGTTGTCTTATTTTAAAAATATATCAAACTGTTTACACAAAAACAAAAACAAACAAAAATAATAAAAATAAAAACAACAATATTCTTGACTCTTTCGAAACCAAAACAAAATAAAGAAGAAAGAGAGAGTCAACATTCTCAAACTTCCCAAAAAGTATTTGTATATATTTCTTCTTACAAATGTTGCAGTTATATATTTTCAAATTATTTTTGGATAAATTAGCATTTATTTGGAATCCCTCACTTTCACAAAAACAAAATAAATATCTTGATTTTTATCTGGCATGATTACTAATCTCTCTTATATCAAAGTCCACAAAATTCAATTAAATAAAGTTTGAGCACAGAGAATTGATCTTGTTATTTACTTAAACCAAGCACATCCTTTCACAATAAAATGATTATATTTGTAATGTCCATGCTATGCTACATAGTAGAAGTGGTTTCTTGAGCGAAAAGTTTCCCTTGCTATCCTATCATGCACATGGTCTAGAATCTTTGAGAATTGGCAAAAGGACAAGCTCACCCCTACCCAGAATAAAAATCCCTTGCTCTACAGCTAATCCGAGCAAGTATCCCTAGCATAGGAAGAAAAGAAAAGTTCAAGAAAAAGAAAAAATGTTATTTTATATCATTACAACAATGTTTCAAGCATTATCTCAAAAATCAAGCAAAAATACAAAAAAGAAAAGCAAAAAAAGCAAAAGAAAGCAAAAGAAAGCAAAAGCAAAAGCAATAAAATCCCTCTCCCTACCCCTTGAAAAGAAAATAAGGGTTGATGAGCTTGAATCCCTAGAATTCTCAATTATTCAAAAACTGTGAGGTAAGCCCCATAACAGGTGGTTTGTGCCCAACCTGCTTGGCCTTGGGTAACTCCTAGCATGGCGATATGTCTGTCACATTAGCGACCTTCTTTTGTACAGACCTATGTCTGCTTATGGATTAGCTAGCTCTTGATAATCCAACTTACATAGTAGTCTGGTATGGTTATATGCATCTAAATCATGGTTAATGAACACTTATTTGGTTCATTCAAATCACTTGTATCAAATTATCTTGCTCAAAACTGGTAAATGAACATAGCAATTGCACACACATTTGTATTTGAGAGATTTTGTGTATCATTATGATAAATCAAGATTGGTAATGAACTCACATACGCACATGGGATTCCTTATAAATCTAACTTTTGTCTTTAAGATACTTTGAAATATTTTTGCAAATCATTTGGAATAAATTCATTTTCTTCTTTGAAGAACAGTTGTTTAGTATAAAGACAACTATATGCATTATCAAAAATCAAAATCATTTTCACAACATACAATCAAGTTACATCTATATATAACTTTTGACTTTCGCGACGATGGTATAGTTCCAAAACTAAAATTGGAATTTTATGACTAGCGCAAGTCCTCATCTTCATATTTTCTGACTATTTTTCAACAATTAAAAATCAACCATACAATGAAACTATTATATCAACTTCTTTTGGATTTCGCGATGATGGTATAAGTCTATACCTACATATTCTATGCCTAGCGCAAACCATTGTACCAATTTTTATTTCCCCATTTATTTAAAATCATAAAAACATATGACTTAAATAATTATGTTATACAATTATGCTTTAAAAAAAAAAAAAAAGCATGCACATTATCACTATTTCATGTCATTATGTCAAACTTCAATTTTGCAATGATGGTATAATTCCTAAGGAATTATCCAAAAATTTTATCACACTTAGGAATTTATGCCTAGCAAAAGTCATTTTAAAATATTTCATGCATAATATTTTCATGGAAATCTGAAAAACAAATCATCATCATCATCATCATTTGCATCATCACAACAAAGTCTTAAGACAGTCTCTTAAGCACCCTTTTACTTTTTAGCAATATTTCTATACTGGGATTAGCTTGACGACCGAGTGAGCGGCGACTCCATGAAATGGTCTATAATAGCGACAATGTCCTTTGAAATTATTGTTAAAAGTCCCCTTTTATTTTTTTATCAAATCACATCACAACAACCAAATTGTTTACATCAGATTATTTCATTTAAAATCTTATAGCATGACATCAAAATTATAATATTTCCAATGACATAATTACATGAATCATCAAATCAATCACATCAAAACATTAAAAGCATCATACAAACGCATAAGACAAGTCATATGATCAAAAAATATCTCATCTATATATATCAAATATATGTACATCATATCAAAACTAGATTGGTATGCCACAATCTACATCTTGGCATACTCAATCCTCTCAATCATATATCCTCTATGCAGTGTCTCGAGAACCCCTCGAGCTCTCAACCTCATCTCCTCCCCCGCCCTGAGGTGGACGAGGTGGCCCCATCACAGTATGTGTGGTACTACGAGTCCTAGTCATCGATCAAGATGAAGTCCTCGACGACCCAATCTTGATCGGGTCAGCAATGTCGACTGGCAGCTGTACCCTCTGGCCCTCTAGCACCATCTAGAAGTAGATACCTTGGTAGAACATGGTCTGAGCAATCAACCGCACCAGCTCCTGAGTGCTCACTCCTCCGCTCCATGCTCTGAGGTGTGCAACCTCATCTCTGAGTTGTGTAGCCTTCGCTCGATGTCGTGCAGCCTCCTCCTGCAAAGTTTGCACCTATGCCTAGAGACGGATAGTCTCTACCCGAAGAGTAGCCATCTCACTACTCTCTCCTATGTCCACACCCTTGCCCTTATCGAGCGATGGTGGTCTCTCTCTCTATGGAGAAGGGGGTCTCTCCTCCCTCCTCTCTCGCTGCCATGGCCTCTACTGAGCCTGTGGTCTCCTCTGCTCTCTCCCGTCGTGACCCTGTGCTGCCTCAATGGCTTCCTGGTGCTACCTCCCCATCCGACGCACAACTATGTGAATCGGACCCTGAGCCCTCGTCATTCGAGGAGGGTGGATGCCTGTGTACTAGGCATCATAGCCGTCGGCTACCCTAGTGTCATCCCCATCCACTGGTTGAATGGGGGCATCATCTACGTCTTGACTCCAAAATCATTGCATATCTGGAGCCTCACTAACTGTAGTGTTATCTCGGATAGTCTAGGAAAACTTGTAGTCTCTCAGAGATGGGATCCCCTACTGTAGACCGAACTGCCTCAAAACTCGGTCGTACCGGTGGAGCTCCACCTCTCCCCTCTCCATCCTCAACCAGTAGACTCGCCTGACATGAGCCAGCTCTTGTCCGTCCTCGGCCCACCCTAGATGATCTCTCCAAGGCCTCCAGGTGATCTGGTCGGAGACAAGGTCGTCAAGTAGTCTCCGGGACATTGGTAGATCTATCCACCGTTGTGCCCCTCTTCGGAGCCACCAGTAGAAAACTCGGGGCCTCTCCCTGTCAATCCTTGTCAGTGGGAGCCCTATCGGCCTCCGCACCGCAATGTGCTCCCAACACCAAACCTGCAGTAGTGATGTCATAACCAGACATCGGCCGCCCTTGTATACGACCCCATGAAGGATCCTATACAATCGACAGAGTACAAAGCTCCCCCAAGCAAACCTATATCCGTGGTCTCTCATGTCATAGACCACATCTGTCATAACCCATGGCACTCTGCATCCACTTTGATGGCACAACAGTAAGTCCACCGACAACCCCAGCCAAAACCTGTGTTAGCCTAGATGCACCATGCATCTGTCGTAGAGATTCGATGTTCACTCTACCCTTCTCTAGGGCGAAGCTCGGATCTCCGCATAGTCTCATCATCGCATGGCCCTGATTGGCCATGGGAGTGATCAACCATCCTTGTATGGGGATCCTCAAAATCCTCCATACATCCTCCAGTGTGGGAGTCATCTCCCCTGTCGATAACCAAAAACAGGAAGAACCCGGATACCACCTCTCTGCTAGGGTTGTCAATAGCCCCATATCTGTAGAAACCTATGGCATCTCTGCCACATGCTGTAAGCCGACCTAAGCCAGCTGATCTCGCTCTGCCTGAGATAGAGTGGCCAAGTCATCCCTCAACCCATCGTATTTCCATTCTCTGCTCTTTAGTAATCCTCTCTGCAACATAAACAACAAAATAATAAAAAATCATCAATAACAATCATTAATCAAACAGTGATTAAAAATGCAAGTAATACAAGTTCAATTTGAGCAATTTCGTCTTCGATTTTGCATGAGCCGAAATCATCCCTTATTTTGATGAAATCGTCCCCATTTCATCGATTTTGCCCCTGGATGAAATCGACGATATCGAGACAATTTTGATGAAATCGAGACGATTTTGGCGAAATGACGTCGACGGCCCAAAAACGGCCGTGATGCTAAAAAATTAGTCAAATCTAATATAAAAAGCATGAAATTCTAAATTAAAGCATTCTAAATTCAGTTTAGACCCTTACCCGTAGCCTGTGCCAGACCTTCGTCGATCTGTGTGCTGTCTCGACCATCTTGTCTCCAGAGCTCTAAAAACTAGGAAAATGAATAGTAACAATGAATTAGGGTTTTTCCCTATTTTTCTTAATTTTATTCAAAAACAAATTAACAACAAATTTAATATTGGATTTTTCATGTTTTTACCTCAAACGTTCGATTTGGGTAAAAACACGGAGGGGGCACCATAGTAAACTGTCGTACGATTTGACCTAGAATCGTCGCCTAAAAATGGGAATAATTTTTGCTTTCTCGTAGATCGAGAAGAACTCATATTTAACGTATTTTCTTCAAAAAATTTGCTAAAGAGGGGGCAAAATGTAGCACCCTAAAATTGGCGCAGTAAAATCTTAAATAATTACAATTACTCTAGTAAATATTCAAATTCAAATTTTAACCCCCAAAACCGCTCCCAAACTGTCGTTTAACCCATTTCCTCCTTTCTCGTGCCATTTTTAGAGTTTGTTTTGACCGTTTGACGATATCGTCGCCGATCAGACGATATCGCCTCAGATCGGACGATTTCATCTAGACTAGGACGTCCAGACGATCTTGTCCCAAAACTAATTTTTCATAATTAGCCTCTATTCCAACGATGTCTCTAATCCGGGAAGAAGCGTGTCTACACCGTTAGAGACCCTCCACCATTGGAGATCTCCCAAATTGGGATGATCTCCAACCTCCTAACCTCCCTCCTAAGCCTATTTAAACTTAGGACTCCCATAAAATTTCCTATAACTTGACTTTACACGCACTAAAACATCCTGAATTACCATCTGCACTTGTCCTATCCAAATTTTGTTGCAGGAACCTTGTCATTCTTTATCCGGAGCAATCTCAGTTCATCGTGGACGATCTTGTTCAATTCGAGACGATTTCGTACCAATCCGAGACGATTTCGACTGCAATCAACATTGGGGGCAATCAATGCCCAGAGTTTGCATTTTTCTCTTCTCATCTGCTATTTTATTATGCATCTAGTCAATTTATTTATTATTTTTTGCTATTCTGCATCTTGGAGTTCACCCATGTAGTTTAATTGCACAATGAAATCATGATTAACTATTAAAACATCGTAATTTGCTTGCATTCCTATTCAAGATTATCTTATTAACATTCTTATTATTATTTCACATCATTGCCCTCTATTTGTATTCTTTGTATTTTTTGTATTCTGTGCCTATTTCTTTGTTTGTAGGTCTCTGACGAATTCATCGATGAATTCGTCGGATCTCAGAAGATCTTGCAGGTTGGAGATGATCCCGTCAAATTCCAGACGATCCTGTCTGCTTCAAGAATCAAAACCTCCATCAGACATCCGGATCAGGTATGGCTCTGTAATTTAGCTTTTTCTCTCTATTTTCTATTCAAATCTGTTTGTTGTATTTCATTTAGTCTACATTTTCATAATAGAACAACTTAGATTCATTTGGCCAAACCTAGGACTCGAATGTTTAAAGATAAAACTGAACACATTAAACACATTCCCAACCTAGGCGTGGAAATTGCCATTCAAACGTTTCCTGGTGAACCCACCATCCATCAAAAAATCACCATAATACACCTCCCCCGAGAGGCGGGACCTTCGCAAGGCCTCTCAGTCCGAGGTACCACGCCATCCTTTTCTCATCCTCCTTTCGGGCACGGATCCTATAGCTTGAAGGTAAGGATGCGAAAAATTTGGAGCGATACATCTGTCAAGAGTGATGGGTTCCTTAACCACAAGCTCATGTGATTGTACAATATTTTGAAGTGAAGCTTATTTTTCATGGATCTTTGGAGGTGTTTTTTGTTTATCATGTTATTGACTTACTATCTTGGGACCTTACCTACAACTTAGCATCAAATTTTATGTGGGTGTAGTGCTTTGTACCAAATATGTTTGATTGTGCAACTCCAAGGTGTATGTGTTCTTTTTAGCATGATATACCACATTCCTATCAAATTGATAGGGCTTACCAAGCACTATTCCACAACAATCCATATTAGTAACATTACATGTCACCTTATCCATAAATTTACCACCAAAATATAAATACACAATGGAGGTGTGTGTGATTTCGTATGTAGACCTTGTATCCTTCCACCTAAGTGCATAGGGTTGAGGATGTGGACTCAAGGGAAGCTTCAACTTGTCAACACTGGTCCTTGCAATTTTATTTTTTGTGTCATTATATAATACAATCTACATAGAATTTATGTGTAAGGTGGGCTTGAGTGAAAAGAAAATGATCATGGCCCCCTTGTGCAGAAAAATTTGTCATGAGGGTAACTTTGTTGAGTTTATACTTCAAAGCAAAATATTCTTCTTTTGTCCTAGCATACAATTCAAATTATATTAATTATATAAGAAAATCTCATCAACACCTAGCTCACTATTATTTTATCTATAATTTTTAATACACAAATACAAGTAATTTTAGAATTTCTTCTTTCATAAGGTAATTTCTAAAGGCAATTCATACTACATCCATTACAACACGATAACCTTTTTACAACATAGTATTTTACATCCAACTGAAATATGACAATAAATCCCACAACTTTAGCTTAACTTGCTATTCATGCATTGTACATATACATTTCTTCTTATCTCCACTTAATAGAGATGTTATTGGTGTTATTTCTATGAGATATACAGCTCCTCCAATAGCTTCAATTGGCTTGGGCAACCATAAATGAAAACAAATATTTACCACCATACCTCACACCAAGTCCCACAAAGAATCCAAAATATTTTATGTAAGGCATCTAGTTACAAACTCATCATTTTAGCAACAAAAAGGACAACAAACATCATTCACCTTGAGAGTTATCTAGAAAATTCATAACACAAAAAATTGTACTCATCAAAAATAATAGAATGTAATAAGGATGCATGTAATTCCATTGGCACCTATATTTTATTTTCTACCACCCTCACTAGATCATATTGGTATATGGAATACACCCACCTTTAAAAAATATGCTCTAATATCACCCTCCATATTCATCCTCAAAGGAGATCAACTTGATTTAGCATTTTCTTATAGGAAGCTCTCTCCACTCTTGTGATGTTTGATATTGAGAAGCTACCAATCATTGCCTATATAAACATATAGTAACTCTAGGCTATCCTTCAACTTGATATCATGTTTACAACTTAAATACATTAAATACTCATGGTCATAAAGGCACATAGGTATCTAACACATTTACCAAGATACTCCTAAATGCAAAACCTAATAACATTTTTATGTAGGAATTTAATTTTAAATCATATCAAACTATTGATCCCATGCATGCACATTTTACAAAGAACTTGATTAAGGAGATAGATTATTTTATTAAGTTTATTACCATAATCAATTCCAATCCTTTTCCCACACCTTATCATGGAGGCTTACCTTTTATCTCAATAATAGTTGTGGATTCTTTTGTCATTTTACCTTGCTCTTGAATCCCATTTGTGTTCATTACTTTTCCTCACTTCCTTACCTTTTTTATTTTCTTCCATTCAACGGTTTGTTCCTCTCTCCTCCACTCCACCACCTTTTGCATATTGTTTTCCAATTTTTGCAACAAAGGTGGAGTTAGTTATCTTTTTTTCATATAATTTAAATTTTCATTCAAAACGGGTTTTGACAAGCTTCCAAAACCTGATTACATCAACAAAAAAAGTGCTAAAAAAGTAGAGAATAGAGCGAGAAGTAAAAATGTGGGAATGCAGTCCCACACAGAGGAAGACAAAAAGAACAGAAAAAGGAGAGGAAGGGCAAAGCATGAGGATGCCTTGAGACAAAAAAAATTGAACATGCACAAGAAAGTGTTAAGCCTCCTCTTTAGCTTCAACATCTTCATCCTTAGGTTCTTCCTTTATCTTGTCCTTGTCTTCATCCTCTACATTGTCAGAAGCCACAAATTTCTTGTCATCATCCATAGCATTGTCCTTGCCATCATCCTCAAAAAACTTCTTGAAAAATAGCAAATTCAGGGCATTACGAAGGTCCATAATGTGAGAGATGCAGTTGGAAATCGAGTTGATGATGTACTGCTTCATACAAAGGTCAGGTACATCCTTATCCTCCTCATCCGAGTCGATTACCAAGGTTTTTATTTTTCTAGACAATGTATTGTAGACATGATGAGGATCTTACAGCTCTCTCTAAATTCTCAGGGATCTCAAGTTTTATTTTCTTGATTGATTGATTTCTCAGGGATTTGATTGCCTCCACAATAGCTCTTTTCTTGGTCGACATGGCCGGGGAATGGGAGGGGGACAGACTAGTCTGATTCTAGCTTGACTTGGCAGGGACGAGGCTAGGTTTTCCTTTGGTGGGATGAACAGTAGGGATAGCAATGCCTTGAGGGCAATGGGTGAGCCAGTGGTTATACAAGACATTGAAGAGGCCCTGATGTGAGGGTAAGTCATCACTTTTCTTTCTGTAGATGTTCTCTATGGAATAACTAATGGAATTAAAAATGAACTGGGGTATGTTCACTGGATTGAAATCCCTAAAATAATTGTAGAAAGCAAAGTGAAAGCTACACAATACCTTCTCAGGATCATCAACGATGACAAATTCATGATTGGATTTATTATACTTCTCCAAGGGGTGGGAAGATATGTCCATTTCATTCCCATCCTCGCTTTCTTGTAGAGTTCTTTATACTTAACGTCCTTCAATTCCACCTCTTAATTATGCTTATCATGTCGAACGGACCTCCCTCTCATTGGTTTGCCTATGAATTTAGCAAGCAAATTGATGTCAATATCATAATTTTTATCATGGATTATCACCTTGTCGTTGTTCCAACTATCCAGGATTGTCGTGGTTATCTCAAATCTCAAAGTCATCCCTTGAAAATCTCCTGAAGAAAGGCATAAAACCTCTCTTTGTGAGCATGGCTTTAGTAACGATGTCCATGACAATAGTGGTAGGCTCAACAAAGCTCATGGTTGCTAGGCAAAGGGGGCACTTGGGAATGGAGCGAAGGAAGAATTGTTGTAAATAATAAGAATTGGGTTTGCTATAAAGAAGTAACAAGTGAAGGCCACTCTTGGGTTTGGGGAAATTTCATTCTTGGAGGAGGAACCAAACAATCTGAAAGATTTTTAAAATGTAGATATCGATATGAGGATTCTGATGCATAATTGAAAAATTTGCATAAGAAGGCATGCAATTGGATGGCCAAACCACCTTGATGGTCCACATGAAGAGGTGATTAGGGTAATGGTGGGGAATGTGGAGCGTAATGGGTAATATGGAGGCAAGGGCAGGGGTATGGAGGAGAAGGGTGATGGTATTAAGAAAGATATAGAGGTGATTGGTTGGCAAAGGGCACATGTGAACACGACCAAAGGGGATACGAAGGAGCGGGGTGATGATGCGAAGGAAGAGGCAGAGGTGATTGGTGGACAAAGGGTGCATGTGAATATGGTCAATGGGGATGCGATTCCATATTGAAAATAGGAAATGAGGAAGCCAAGACTAAGGGAGATGTAAGAGTTTATGCAGTTAAGGCATGAGGTGAAAATCTATTGGAAATTGGTAATGAAAAAGCTAGAAATTTTGAAAACCTCATTAATGCTAATGGTGCAAAGTATCAAGGATACATGGGTGCCAAAAAGGAATAAAAAAGATAACATTATAGCTTATTGGTCAAGTATTATTACTGGTTATCATAGATTTTTCTTATTCTACAATGTCAACGATTTCTTGTGGTATGCCACTTGTACAAGTCATTAGGCCTATGGTGTTGACACCATAATTTTCTAATTTATCAGAAACCTTGTTGCTTTCTATGAATGTGTGCTAGAAAATAATTTCTTGTTGATTTTGACTCAAAATATTAGCTTCCTCAATGTAGTCCTTAACCCTCCATGAAGGATTTTTGTTATTCTTGAGGTAGTTAATTGTGTTGAGTGAGTCTCCCTCGACCATAAGCCTACCTGGTTGGTTTTTTATGAGGAATAATCCTCTCCATATAAATCTAGATTTAGCAACCTGGTTTTTCTGAATCCCTAAGTATTTCGCATAGGCAAGGATGACACTTCTTGTATGATATCTGAGGATGCCCCCAGAACCTGCTTTTCTAGGGTTACCTTTTACTCCGCCATCAAAGTTTAGTTTAATCCATATTTAAGGGGGAGGGATCCATTTGGAGTGAGCTCTTAGATTAGGGGAAGGTTGAGTTTGATTTTCCACAATAGGAATATTCAGGGAATGACTCAAGGACGTCTCAAATCTAGAGGTAGGATGAGTGGAGAGAGGAATGAGGGTAGCATTTTCAATGGCAAAGGATAGGATTTTATTAGTGACAAGGTTAGGATTCTTCTTATTAGAGAAGATTTTGTGATTTCTTTCTAGCTAGATTTACCACAAAAAATGATGAAGATAAGTTTACCAAAGGAACTTGAGATGGGAATTGTGGAAAGGATTAGGCCATTGAAGGAAGAGCTCAATAATGGAACAAGGCCTAGCCCAGAGGATGTGGAAGGTTTGAAGGATATTGTTAAAGATGGAAGAGAAGAAAGGACATGGAAGGAAAGGGAATTTTTCTTATCTCTTCAACTTTGATCTTGAAGTTAGTGATTTCTTGTAGAAACCTTGCTTTTTCTTTCTCATATTCTTGAGCTTGAACCCTTAATCCCGAGTTCTCCCTTTTTAATTCTCCAAGAGTAATCATAAGCCTTTCAAATTCTATATATTTTACCTTTGACTATTTAATCATACCTTCTTCAACTCTTCTTGCTTTTTCAACCTTATCTCTCAATTCAGAGATATCCTATAGAAGTTGTCTTACATTTCTCATCTTCTTGTATTTGAGCCTTCAATTCTAAATTCTCTCTTTTCAATTCAATAAGTGTACTCGACCCAAATTTTTTGTGCCCTTACCTTCAGGCTAAAGGATCCATGCCCGAAAGGGGGATGCGAGAAGGATGGAACAATACCTCGGACTGAGAGGCCCTTTGAAGGTCACGCCTCTCGGGGAGGGGTATAAGGGTGAATTTTTGATGGATGGTGGGGTTCACCAGGAAACTTTGAGTGGCAGTTTCCACGCCTAGGTTGAGAATGGTTTTGATGTGTTCATTTTATACTCGATCATTCATAATCCTAGGTTGGCCAGAATGAATCTAAGCTATTCTATATGAAAATGCCGATTTATATGAATACAAAAAGCATGAATGAATCCTAAATACCAGGAATATACTTAAATAAGAAAGAATGCACCTGATTTCGGATGTCTGATGAAGATTCTGAAGCTTGTAGGAGTCCAGATCATCCCGAATATGATAGGATCATCTGCAATTGTACAGAATCATCCCAGATTATAGTCGATCATCTGAGATCAGACAAGATCATCATCGATCTGATGAATTGTCAGAATTCGTTAGAAACCTGCAATCACAAAAGTAGACACCAAAAACCAAAAATGCAACTGCAAGAATAATACAAAATGATAGAAATGATAGTATAAATGCCTAACTGATAAATCTGGATAGCAAATTAAAGGAAATGCATTGTTTTAATAACTTATTTTAACTTTATCATGCAGTTATTTTAAAATGAGGTGAACTCCAGGATGCAGAATAAAAATAATCAAGCTAATGCATAATAAAATAAGGAAGAAAGATGAGAAATGCAAACTCAGGGCTCTGATTGCCCCCAATCTGAACTATTATCGAGATCACCTCCAATCGTATGAGATCATCATCGATCTATGATAGGATCATCTGAAATCATCTGGAATCGCCTACGATGATCCGAGCTTCCTCCAGCTGAAGCACAGTGAAAACCTGCAATGAAAACTTAAAACTACGAGTGCAAAACTTCAATGGTAGGGAAAATCAATCAGGGAAAGGGTTAGGAGGAAAACCAGGCAGGGGATCCAAAGAGTAAGGGGATAAACTAAGAAAATCCTAGTTTATATAGGATTAGGGGGAGGTTAGGAGGTTGGGGATCATCCCAATCTAGGAGATCTCCAATGGAGGAATCTCCAACTGCGTAGACACGCTTCTGCCCAAGTTGGAGAGGTTGTTGAAATAGAAGCTAATTATGAAAATTTGGTTTTGGGATGAAATCGTCTGGACGTTCTGTTCTAGACGAATTCATCCGATCTAGGATGATTTCGTCTGATCGACGATGATATCGTCCAACGGTCAAAACAACTCCTAAAAATGGCATGAAAAATGGGGTGAGCGGTTAACGGGCGGTTTCGGGGTTAAAATTCAAATTTTATCTTTTTACTAAGGGTTTAACTACGCCAATTTTAGGGTGCTACATTTTGCCCCCTCTTTAGCAAATTTTTCAAAGAAAATGCGTTAAAGACGAGTTCTTCATGCTTTACGAGAAAGCAAAAATTTACTCAATTTTTTAGACGATGATTCTAGGTCGAATCGTACGACTGCTTGCTATGGTGCCCCTCCGTGTTTTTACCCAAATCGAACGTTTGAGGTAAAAGCACGAAAAAGCAAAATTTAAAAAAAGTTGTTTTTTTAAATAAAATTAAAAAATAGGGTAAAACCCTAATTCATTGTTACTGTTCACTTTCACTGTTTTTAGAGCTCTACAGGCAAAATGGTAGAAACAACGCACAGATCGATAGAGGTCCGACACGGATTGCGGGTAAGGATCTAAACTTGATGAATTATGTTTTTAATTTGATTTGTGTGGTTTTTAATTTAAATTTTGACTATTTTTGGGGCATCACGGCCATTTTTAGGCCGTCGACGACGTCGGGATGAAATCGTCCCAATTTCATCGAAATCGTCCCTAGATCATCGATTTCGTCTAAGGGCGAAATCGATGAAATAGGGGCGATCCCGTCCAACAAGGGGCGATCCCCAAGTTGAGAAATCGGAGATGATTTCATCCTACAAAGGACGATTTGACTCAATTTAGTACGATATCGTCCAATAGTGGATGATATCATTTTTTTTTATAAGATGAAATTGATTTTAATGATTATCTATTAATGATTTTTGTTGTTTGATTGTTTATTTTGTAGAGGGGATTACTAAAAAGTTGGGAGTGGAAATACGGGGGACTAAGAGATGATGTAGCCATGCTCGATCAGGCGGAGCGAGACCGACTATCAGAGGTTGGGCTACAGCATGTGGCAGAGATGCCACAAATACCTATAGACATGGGGCTACTGACAGCCCTAGCAGAGAGGTGGTATCCGGGGTCATCCTATTTTTGGTTACCGATAGGGGAGATGGCTCCCACTCTAGAGGATGTATGGAGGATTTTGAGGATCCCCATACATGGACGGTTGATGACTCCTATGGCCAATCAGGGCCATGCCATGATGCGACTGTGCGGAGACCCTAGCTTCACCCTAGAGAAGGGCGGAGTGAACATCGAGACATTGCGGCAGATGCCTGGGGCATCTCGATTGACTCAAGTTTTGGTAGGGGTAGTGGGTGGCTTACTGCTATGCCACCAGAGTGGATGCAGGTTACCATGGCTACTCTCAGATGTGGTCTACGATATGAGAGACCATGACTATAGATTTTCTTGGGGTAGCTTTGTGCTATGCCACTTGTATAGGATCCTACACGGGGTCGTATACAAGGGAGGTCGATGTCTGGTTTTGACATCGCTACTACAGGTTTGGTGCTGGGAGCACATTGCGATGCGGAGGCCGGTAGGGCTTCCACTGATAGGGGTTGACCAGGAGAGACCCTGAGTTTTCTATTGGTGGCTCTAGAGAGGGTCACAATGGTGGATAGATCTATCGATGTCTCGGAGGTTGCTAGATGACCTCATCCCTGACTAGATCACCTGGAGGCCATGGAGAGAGCACCCAGGGTGGGGAGAGGATGGACAGGAGTTGGCTCACATCAAGTGAGTCTTCTGGCTGAGGATGGAGTGGGGAGAGGTAGAGCTCCATCGCTATGACCGAGTTTTGTGGTAGTTCGGTCTACAATAGGGGATCCCTTCTCTCAGGGATTACGAGTACTCTCAGACTATCTAGGATAGTACTACACTGAGCGGGGCTCCAGATATGCAATGATTCTAGAGTCAGGATGTGGATGATGCCCCCATTCAGCTAGTGGATGGGGATGATGTGGGGTGATAGATGGATATGATGCTTGGTATGTAGGCATCCACCCTCCTTGGATGATGAGGGCATAGGGTCCGATGCACGCCATGGTGCGATGGATGGGGAGGCGGTGCTAGGCTGCTATCGATGCAGCGAGGGGTCATGAGGGGAGGGAGCAGTGATGGTCTCCTTAGGAGAGATGTCGGAGAGTGCCACAGGCTCTAGAGAGACCGTAGCAGCTAGAGAGGAGGGAGGAGGGGCTCCCTTCTCAGCAGAGGGAGAGGCCACCATCGCCCGATAAGGGCAAGGGTATCGAGGTGGGGGAGAGCAATGAGATGGTGGCTCTTTGGGTTGAGAATGCCTACCTCTGGGCTTAGGTGCAGACGCTATAGGATGAGGCTACATGACTCAGGGCTCGAAGCGGAGGGGTGAGCACTCAGGATCTGGCATGGTCTATTGCTCAGGCCATGTTCTACCAGGGATTATACTATCACATGGTTCTAGAGGGGTAGAGGATACCACTGCCAGCTAGCATTATGGAGCCGATCATGATGGGATCATCGAGGACATCCTCACGATCGACGTCGAGGACCCATGATATAACATGGACCTCGATGGGACCACCTCCTCCATGCCAGGGTGGGAGAGGAGATGAGGCTGAGAGCTCGAGGGCTTCTCGAGACTAGCTGCTCTTTGGCTAGACTGTATATGTTTGAGAGGATTGAGTATGCCAGGGTATAGATTGTGGCATACCAATCCAGTTTGATATGATGTACATATATTTTTGATATATATATATGATATTTTTGTGATATGACTTGTCCATATGTTTTATGATGCTTTAAGTTTTGAATTGTTGATTGATTATTCATGTAATTATGTCATTGGAAATAGTATAAGTTTATGTCATGCCATAAAATTTAAATGAAATAATCTGATGTAAACAAATTGGTTGTTGTGGTATGATTTGATGAAAAATAAAGGGACTTCTAACAATAATTTCAAAGGACATTGTCATTGTTATAGACCATTTCATGGAGTCGCCGCTCGCTAGGTCGTCAAGCTAATCCCAGTATAGAAATATTGCTAAAAGTAAAAGAGTGCTTAAGAGACTGTCTTAAGACTTTGTGTTGTGATGATGAAAAATGATGATGGTGATGATTTGTTTTCAGATTTTCATGAAAATATTATGCATGAAATATTAAAAATATGATTTTTTCTAGGCATAAAATTCCTAAGTGTGATAAAATTTTGAACAATTCCTTAGGAATTATACCATCGTTGCAAAATTGAATGTTTGACATAATGAAATGAATATAGAAAAATTTGTGTTCTTTTTAAAGCACAATTGTGTAACATAATGATGTAAGCCATATGTTTTTATGAATTTAAAATGGGAAATAAAATTAGAACAATGGTTTGCGCTAGGCATAGAATTATAGGTATAGACTTATACCATCATCGCGAAATCCAAAAAATAATTTTATTGCATAATTGATTTTTAATTTTGAGATAAACAGAAAAAATATATAAACGTGACTTTATTGCTAGATTTTTGAATATGTTGTTGAAAGAAATTTTGGATTTTTGAAAAAAATGTATTGAATTGTTTTTATACTAAACAGATGTTCTTAAATAAGAAGATGAAATTATTCCAAAAAGATTTGCAAAAATATTTTAAATTATCTCAAAGACAAAATGTAGATTTATAAGGAACCCTCATGTGCATATGTGAGTTCATTGCCGATCTTGATTTATCATAATGATACAAAATCTCTCAAATACAAATGTGTGTGCAATTGTATTGTTCATTTACCAATTTTGAGCAAGATAATTTGATACAAGTAATTTGAATTAACCAAATAAGTGTTCATTGACCATGATTTATATGCATGTAACCGTACTAGACTACTATGTAAGTCGGGTCATCAAGAGCTAGCTGATCCATAAGTAGACATAGGTCTGTACAAAAGAAGGTCGCTAATGTGACAGACATATCACCATGCTAGGAGTTACCCAAGGCCAAGCGGGTTGGGCACAAACCACCTGTTATGGGGCTTACCTCATAGTTTTTGAATAATTGAGAATTCCAGGGATTCAAGCTCATTCACCCTTCTTTTCTTTTCAAGGGGTAGGGAAAGGGATTTTGTTGCTTTTGCTTTTGCTTTTCTTTTTCTCTTCTTTTTTTTTTTTTTGTATTTTTGCTTGGAACTTGAGATAATGCTGAAATATTGTTGCGATGGTACAAAATGATATTTTTCTTTTTCTCATTTTCTTTGACTTTTCTTTTTCTTCCTATACTAGGGATACTTGCTCGGATTGGTTGTAGAGCAAGGGAATTTTATTCTGGGTAGGGGTGAGCTTGTCCTTTTGTCAATTCTCAAAGATTCTAGACCATGTGCATGATAGGATAGCAGGGGAAACTTTTCGCTCAAGAAACCACTTCTACTATGTAGCATCATATTGAATTTGCAATGAAATCATTTTAATGTGAAGAGATATACTTGGTTCAAGTAAATAACAAGATCAATTCTCTATGCTCAAAACTTTATTTAATTCAACTGTGGACTTTGATATAAGAGAGATTAATAATCATACCAAATAAAATCAAGATATTTATTCATGTGAGTGTGAAAGTGCGGGATTCCAAATAAATGCTAATTTATCCAAAATAATTGAAAATATGACTGCAATACTTCAAGAATTGATGGGTGCAAAAATAGAAAATGTTTTTGAAGATTTTGATGATTTTGATTTTTTTATTTTTTATATTTTGGTTTTAATTTATGAATTGAAAGAATAAATAATATTATTTTTTGAAATTTTTATATGGATGACTAAAATGAAACAATATGCAAAATAACAATATATACAATGATGAAATGACCAGATTTATGCATAATAGCGTTTAAGATGCATAATGTTCATAGGTTCTTTAAGATCTTTACCATCTAAGGTAGCTAATCTGTATGCTCCCGAGCCAAATTTGGCAGTGATAATATATGGTCCAAGCCAGTTGGGCTCAAATTTACCTTTAAGATCTTTAGTTGCATTAGTATTTTTTTTATTTTCTTTTAAGACAAGGTCATCGATCTCAAAGGATCGATGATGAACTTTCTTGAGGTATGCTCGTTTAAGCTTGTTCTGATAGGCTCGAAGATGTTCCAAAGCATTGATGCGCTTCTCATCTAGGAGTTCCAGCTGACTAAATCTGCCAGCACGATATTCATCTCCTACTTCAGTATCTTGAAGTAGTAGAGCCAAAGAAGGAACTTCTAATTCAAAGGGAAAAATTGCTTCAGCGCCATAAACCAAAACAAAAGGTGAAGTGCCCGTGGGAGTACGAACACTAGTACGATAAGCCCACAAAGCAGGATATAATTGAATGTGCCAATCTCGACCAGATTTATTGACCAGTATTTTGAGGATTTTAATTAATGTTTTATTAGATGCTTCTGCTTGGCCATTACCCTGAGGATAATAGGGAGTGGACCAACGATGTTGAATTTTATATTTTTGACATAATTTCTTGACATCTTTATTTTTGAAACAAGTTCCATTATTTGAGATGAGATTTGCAGGAATTTCGAACCTACAAATAATTTGATTAAAAATAAATTTGGAAACTTGGGTTCTAGTGCAAGAAGCTAAGGGCATAGCTTCAACCCACTTCATGAAATACTCGATGGCGGTTATGATGAATTTGTGTCCATCAGATGACACAGGATTGATTTTTCCAATGATGTCTAAGCCCCATTTTGAAAAGGGCCAAGGAGATGAAATAGCCTTCAGCTCTTGTGCAGGCGCATGGACAAGGTCAGCATGTTTCTGGCACTTGTCGCAATGGCACACATAATCATGTGCATCATTCTCCATGGTAGGCCAAAAATATCCTATCCTAAGGAGCTTCTTAGCAATGGCGCTACCACTAAAGTGTCCCCCACAAGATCCATCATGGGCTTCACTCAAAGCTGATCTAGATTCTTCTAGATTCAAACATCTCAATAGGATACCTTCAAAAGATCTCCTATATAATGTATTGCCAATTATTACGAAGCGACTTGCTCGTCTACGTAATAACCGGCTGGTTTCTATTAAAATCTTCAGGGAAGGTCCCATTTTGAAGAAAATTGAATATATCAGTGTACCAAAGTTTAGGAGTAGTTTCATTGATTAGAAACACATCCAAAGGTTCTAAGCATGATTTATTTGAAGCGGGTTCCTGGAGTCGATGAATAATGATGGTAGCATATTCGTCATCTAACTCCAAGGGTAAAAGAGATGCAGCTGCAGCCATAGCATCAACCGCACGATTGCTAGTTCGAGGAATAGCTTCCAAGGTAACTTGATCAAATAAAGATAATAATTGTAATACATATGCTTTATATGGATGCAATTTATCATCTTTGGTCTGATAAACATCATTAATTTGATTTATAACAAGTTGAGAATCATCAAAAACTAATAGATTTTTAATTTTTAGTGCCAAGGCAGCTCGTAAGCCAAGGATTAGAGCTTCATATTCAGCAGTATTATTAGTACAAGCAAATGTTAATTTAAAGGATAGAGGTATAAGATGTTTCTATGGAGATATTAAAATAATACCTGCACCAGCCCCACTCATGCATCGGGCTCCGTCAAAGTATAAGGACCATTGCTCTGGATGGTCTGCCTCTAGTTTAAGGCATTCATCAGGAAACTCAATGATGAGGGGATGGGTAGACTCTAAGGGTGCAACAACTAATTGATCTGCTATGATTTGACCCTTAATAGACTTTTGTCCTATAAATGTGAGTTCAAACTCGCTTAGCGCAAGAACCCACTTTGTTGTGCGACCAGATAAATAAGGTCGACTCATGAGATACCGCAAAGGATCGAATTTAGCAATAACATAGGTTTTTGATTGAGCATATAATGGCATAATTTTTGTGTAGAAAATATGACTGCTAGACATAACTTCTCTAATGCTGTGTAGCGGGTTTCATAACTAATTAATGTTCTGCTAATATAATAATTAGCACGCTCTCTTTTCTCATCATCAAGTTGAGCTAACATAGCTCCTAAGGCAAAATCTGAAGCAAAAATATACAAGATAAATGGGTGATCAGGTCTAGGTGGCGAAAGCACAGGTGGGTTAAGAAGATATTGTTTGAGGAGTTCAAATGCTTCCTGACATTCATTGTCCCAATGGAAAGAGACATCCTTCTTAAGAAGCTTAAGAAAGGGTCCGGTTTTATCCACCAGCTTATCGATGAAGCGATAGATAGCTTGAAGTTTACCTTGTAAACTTCGTAATTCAGATATGTTTGTGGGTGCGGGCATATCAGTGATAGCCACAATCTTGAGAGGGTCAATTTTGATGCCACGTAAAGAAACTATAACCCCCAATAATTTATCGGACTTAACTCCGAATATACATTTAGCTGGATTCAATCGGATAAGATATTCCCTTAACCGATTAAATACTTTTCTCAAATCATCTAAATGGTCATCTTCCTTAGTAGAACGAGCTATAATGTCATCTACATAATCATGTAGTATATCATGCATCATATCATGAAAGATATAAGTCATGGCTCATTGATAGGTTGCACCTGCATTCTTCAAACCGAATGGCATCACTTTCCAACAAAAGGTTCCCCAAGGGGTAATAAAGGTTGTTTTAGCCTGATCTTCAGGAGCTATCCTGATCTGATTATAACCATAAAATCCATCCATTAAGGATATCATTCCACTCCCAGTAGTAAAATCAATGATCTGATCCATATTGGGAAGAGGAAAATCATCTTTAGGGCATGCAACATTAATATCTCTAAAGTCTGTGCAAACCCTAACCTTAGTAGCTTCTTTCTTAGTTACTGGAACTACATTCGAGATCCATTCAGCATAATCAATGGCTTGTATAAAAATAACATTCAAGAGTTTTTCTAACTCCCCTTTGACCAGTAAGGCCACTTTAGGATGCATTTTTCTAAGTTTCTGTTTAACAGGTTTAGCATCCGGATGGACTACTAGGTGATGCATAACTACAGAAGGGTCTAATCTTGGCATATCTTCATATGTCCAAGCAAAGACATCTTCATATTCTTTAAGAAATGCAATATATTTATCCTATTTTTCTTGACTCAATTCTGATCCAATGTTGATTATGTGAGGATTATCCTCAGTTCCAATGTTAATTTTTATGACATTTTCTACTTCCATGTGTAGATTTTTCTCAAAATTAGGTGGGGCGGGTGAAACGCCCAATTCTTGTAATTCTTCCAAGGTTAGCTTGGATAATTCATCTTGAGGAGTCATGGCCTCAAGCTGGGCTATACTAGGTATAGAGCCATCAAAATAAAATTCATGATGTAATAATTCCTCAATGGAGACATCATGGAAGATATCTCCCTCCAACTCATCGTCGGATTCAACGATCATCTCAGGGTAAGCTATAGATAGCATATTACATGTAAATGGCTTATTCATTAAATGCAAAGCATCACGTTGATCCAAATAATCTTGGTAACATATGAGATGGTCATCATCCTTAAATGGGAAAGGCTGACCCTTACTAGGAAATAGGCCCACACCACATCGGGCAGGCCATGGTTCTACCTCAAAAGGTTCTTTCATACCATTTTGGAAAGGTCCTAAACCTTTCCCTTTATATCCCAATTTAAGCATTATAGATTTGGCTTTAATATACTCATTAGTAAAATAACATCGAGCATATCCATCATAATGAGTCTTGATGTTTCTGGGTATTCTACCCTAGTCATATCCCTTATAAATAAAAGCACAGCTCCCGACTTGGTAAGTACTTCCCATAGGCTGTGGGAGGCCCAAGGTATGAGGAGATGGTGGCAAATTATTTAAAATAAGGGAATCTTGCATAGAAGCATTCGTTTTCTCTGATATAAGAATTTTAGATAAATCGGGTAAAAGCTCGTCAGTAAGAGCATAAGAGGTAGAAGGAACATTTCCTACATCTTCTGATGTGGAAACTATGCCTTTGGTGGATGTAGATGTTGTAGAGATGTCAATGGATGAGTCTTTTATAGGTATAGAAGTGATAGGAGTAGAACAAGAGACATTGGTTGTGGGATTAGGATCTTTCTGAGGTCCTAATGTGGTTTGTTTAGAGGATGGTTGAGCTGTATGTAGAGGTGGAACTGATGGAGAAGAAGTAGATGGCATTGTGGGTGTGTGTTTCACATGTTTATATGGGTAATGAGAATTAGGATGTGTGGATGACAAAGTAGGGCAAAATTGAACTCCAACAGGTTCTGCCAAAGCACACATATCAAAGGGTCTAGGATCACCATGAATGGTAACCAACTGATTCTTAAATTCGAATTTAACACATTGATGTAAAGTTGAGGGAACGGCTCGCATCGCGTTGATCCAAGGGTGACCCAAGAGTATATTGTACGATGCAGGGCAATGTACAATAAACACGGTCGTATCCAAGGTTCTCGGACCAACCTGCAATGGAATGGTAATAACTCCACACGTTTCTTGTGTTTCATCATTGAAGGCTTTTATGATCATATCAGTTCTTTTCATTTCATCACTTCTAAACCCAAATATTTGGTAGAAGTCAAAAGTGCAGATGTTTAAAGATGAACCATTATCAATCAAGACTCGTTTAACTGCTACATCTCCAATTAAGGCAGTAATATATAAGGGGTTATCCTTATGTAAACTATGTTGAGGTATGTCTCTATCCCGAAAGTCAATACAATCAACTTCATGAGTTATTATAGTATTAGCCATGGCTTCAGGTTGAATGTCTTGTGGTACCATCATCTGGCTTAATGTGAGCATTAATTCATCTCTATGTGTAGGAGAAGATCTTAAAAGGTCCAAAAGAGAAATTCTAGCTGTAATATTTGATAGTTGCTCATTAATATTATAAGGAGGTTTAGGTTGAACATTAGGTGCCTGATTCCCTTTATTAGGAACTTTCAAAACAAATGGAGTTGATCCATCATTCTGCATTTGATCTTGTTGAGAGTTTTGAGCCTGTTGTCTAGTAATAGCTCCGATGGTACCCACAATATTATTCTGCGGATGATGAATGGGTCTTGGTCTAGCATTTATGGCTTGCTCATTAGAAAGTAATTGGTGAGACGATGGTCTAGTAGTGACTCTTCTTGGAAATGGTTCTTCTGGAACCATATAACTTGTGATAGGGAGAATAGGATCTGATTCATCTTCAGAGCTATTCGATTGATTTGATGTGATTTCCATATCACTCTCAGTCTCGTATTCTGTATCACTGAGATCAGGTGTCTGGATATTGTATAGAGGCCTAGTTGTAACCACGGATAAGGTTGTGTCAAATATTTCTGGCTCATGAGCAGGTAAATGCCCACTAATAGTTCCTACATATCGGGTAGGAGGGGGAACATTATGATGTTCAATTTGATTAGCCACTTCCTTGCCATGTTTTGGTAAAGGATGTTGAAATATGTCCAATGACTGATTGGCATTCTGATTCTAGTTTTGGGGGATGTTCTTTTGAGCATTATTAGGAGGATTTTGCTTAGGTTGAAAGGCTTGCACCTCCATCTCATTGTTATCAATCAAGTCCTGTATTTTATGTTTTAATATTTTACAAGAGTTGGTAGTGTGTCCAGGTCCTCTATGGAAGTCACAGTGTAAATCAGCTCTGTATCCGGGTATAGTTGGATCATGTTCCTGGATAGTTGGTAATTGAATCAAACCTCATTCTAATAATTATGGTAGAATGGTTGATAAAGGTTGATTTAACCTAGTAAATTCTCGAGGAGGTTTATCAGGAGGTTTCAGTATAAACTTCTCCGTTGTCTTCGTAGCATTAACATTAGCGATATTTCTACTATCAGTGACTCCATCACCCACAACTTGTTTATTTTTATATTGATTTCTGGATGTTTTCTCATCGTCTTTCTTTTTAAGTTGTCCTCTCCTAATGAGAGCATCTTCCACTCGTCTGGCTAAGTCTATAGCCTGATCGAAGGTGGTCAAGGTAGCAGTTGATAATTCGTAGGATAGTTGTTCTTGTAAATTATTAATAAAGATGTCCAACATCTCCCTATAAGGCAACACAAAGTGCAATTTTCCTATCAATTGTCTCCACCTAGCTAGGAAATCAGCAAAGCATTCATCTTTGTCTTGTTTTAAGTTGTACAAGTCTTTAATGGTCACATGCCTTTCGATGTAGGCACTAAATTGATGAACAAAAGACTCAGTAGTTTCTTCGAAATTCCTCAAAGAATTAGTGGGTAATTGATAATACCACTCTAATGCCATTCCTCCTAAACTTTTTGGGAACATTTTTAGTAATAATAAGTCATCATGTGATATATCATGACATGCTATCCTAAACATACGAAGATGCTCTATGGGATCTTCGGTTCCTTTATATATGGGCAAGACAGGCATAGGAAAATGTTTAGGATATGGTTGTGCTACAACTATAGGATCTAAAGGCTGACTACACATCTCTCGATAATTGTACGAGGGATGGTAGGGATCTATCTGGTCCATGCGGGAAACTAACTGTTTCACCATAGTTTCAAGATTACTAGTTTGTCCACCATATTGGTTCGGTGGGACATAAGCATGGGATTTATGAGTGTATGACGGTGTGACATAAGGATTAGATGCTATATTGCTATTATGCAAAGCATTGGTAGGAAGAGTATTATGAAGAGGATTTGTAATAGTATTATGTTGTATCCCAGATTGTTGGTAATTGGTGTTTGGTTTTGTTTTGGGTTTTTGCTGATTTGAGGTATATTGCTCAATAGCTTGGCGAAATAGAGCAGTAAATGATGGTTTCTTTTGTGCAGGAATGACCCTAGGCTTGCTAACAGGCACTTTAGATGGTTGGGTAACCTGTTGTTGTTGCATGTTCTGGATTATAGCTGCCATATCCAAATTGGATGGTCCAGCTTGATCACTCTCTTGATCGATAAAGGACAAGGGATTAGTGCGTGTGTGAAATACGTCTTCTAGAGTTGCTTGAGTGTCACTAATTCGATCCTTGTCCATATGGACTGCTCTATTAAGAACACCAATATTAGTATTAATGAACTTCCAGAATTGTTCCATGTTTTCAAAAGTAACAGCTCCTCCCGGAGACATTTTAGGGGATGAGGATCCTTCCTCTCTAACATTTTCTTCTTGTTCATTTCTTACAGCAAGCTCTTCTTCTTGCTGGTCTAGGATTTCTTCTTCCTGAACTTGGTCTTCAGGAAGGATATCTAGGTTATTTAATGGTTTTCCTAACCAATCTTCTTCTTCTTCAGTTTGTTTTCCATTCCTAAGTCTAGGCATTGTGCTTAAACTTAGATTTCAGAATTTTTATATATATATATTTTTTTTTTTTTGGATAGGTTTGAGAGGTATATATTTTAATTATATACCTACTATAAAAAGGAAATGTTTTGATTTTTTGTTTTGTTTTTTTGTTTTTGTGTTTTATAATATTATTATAAAGATAACAAATAGCATTCTAGTTACAAAAGGAATAACAATAATAAGAATAATGACTTAGTTTTCTATAAATAGTTTATGGATATCGTTGATAGGATCAAGTTCATCAGGAGTCATGAAATGCTCCTCTTCAAATTGGAAATGGTTTTTCAAAAATTTGACAAAGTGTGCTATAGTAATATGATCTGTCTCGGATTCTGACTTGTAGAAATAAATTTCATGGCAATACTCTCGATATAACACAGCTCTAGGAACTCTATTCCATATTTTTCTATCCGTAAGAATGACTTCTTGATCCTCTATACGAGATAGAAACTTATGTACTACAACTACATTCTCAAGGTATTCCTCAAAGGTGTACAATTCTGAAGACACAAGTGCTCTTTTATCTGCTAACCACCTATGGCAAGCTCTCTGAAGTTCATGGTATAAAGTTACCTGATCAGGATCCAGGATTCTATCTAGGACAAACCTCTTAATTTGCCTAAGTTCTGTAGATCCTAGGATTCAATGATACCCAATCTCCTATCAAGTTCATCCCACAAAGGTTGGACCCTATTTGTTTGAGGTACTCTAAGTATAGAAGTAATCTCTATGGCCGTTAATTGATTTTCAACATTTATGGTGACAACTCATCTTTTATTATAATCTACCATCTAAATATGATATGCAACTTTAATTGTTTGTCTAATGATTCTAGATGTTACTTAATAATAATTTTTTTTTGATTGTTTTCAAAAGGTTTTTAGTTTCACGTCGGGTTCACCAAAATGTATTGACCCAAATTTTTTGTGCCCTTACCTTCAGGCTAAAGGATCCATGCCCGAAAGGGGGATGCGAGAAGGATGGAACAATACCTCGGACTGAGAGGCCCTTTGAAGGTCGCGCCTCTCGGGGAGGGGTATAAGGGTGAATTTTTGATGGATGGTGGGGTTCACCAGGAAACTTTGAGTGGCAGTTTCCATGCCTAGGTTGAGAATGGTTTTGATGTGTTCATTTTATACTCGATCATTCATAATCCTAGGTTGGCCAGAATGAATCTAAGCTATTCTATATGAAAATGCCGATTTATATGAATACAAAAAGCATGAATGAATCCTAAATACCAGGAATATACTTAAATAAGAAAGAATGCACCTGATTCCGGATGTCTGATGAAGATTCTGAAGCTTGTAGGAGTCCAGATCATCCCGAATATGATAGGATCATCTGCAATTGTATAGAATCATCCCAGATTATAGGCGATCATCTGAGATCAGACAAGATCATCGTCGATCTGACGAATTCGTACGAATTGATGAAACCTGCAATCACAGAAAGCAGACACCAAAAACCAAAAATGCAACTGCAAGAATAATACAAAATGATAGAAATGATAGTATAAATGCCTAACTGATAAATCTGGATAGCAAATTAAAGGAAATGCATTGTTTTAATAACTTATTTTAACTTTATCATGCATTTATGTTAAAATGAGGTGAACTCCAGGATGCAGAATGAAAATAATCAAGCTAATGCATAATAAAATAAGGAAGAAAGATGAGAAATGCAAACTCAGGGCTCTGATTGCCCCCAATCTGAACTACAATCGAGATCACCTCCAATCGTACGAGATCATCGCCGATCTACGACAGGATCATCCGAAATCATCTGGAATCGCCTACGACGATCCGAGCTTCCTCCAGCTGAAGCACAGTGAAAACCTGCAATGAAAACCTAAAACTACGAGTGCAAAACTTCAATGGTAGGGAAAACCAATCAGGGAAAGGGTTAGGAGGAAAGCTAGGTAGGGGATCCAAAGAGTCAGGGGGATAAACTGAGAAAATCCTAGTTTATATAGGATTAGGGGGAGGTTAGGAGGTTGGGGATCATCCCAATCTGGGAGATCTCCAACGGAGGAATCTCCAACTATGCAGACACGCTTCTGCCCAAGTTGGAGAGGTTGTTGAAACAGAAGCTAATTATGAAAATTTGGTTTTGGGACGAAATCGTCTGGACGTTCTGTTCCAGATGAATTCGTCCGATCTGGGATGATTTCGTCTGATCGGCGACGATATCGTCCAACGGTCAAAACAACTCCTAAAAATGGCACGAAAAATGGGGTGAGCGGTTAACGGGTGTTTCGGGGTTAAAATTCAAATTTTATCTTTTTACTAAGGGTTTAACCGTGCCAATTTTAGGGTGCTACAATAAGATCCTTAAGATTGGCTTTCCCTTTTTCTTTTTTTGAAGCATCTTCTTTTACTTCTATTACTGAAAGTAGAGTTTCTTCTTCATATCTGTTTTTATTGTCCCTATTATCCTTTCTTGAACCAATATTTAGAATTTTATTTATGATAATATCATCTTCATCTTCACTGCTACTAAACCCATTACAATATCTTACATCATGGCCAAGTTGACCACAAGCAAAGCATTCTTATGGATAATAAGTTGTATGGTGACCTGTATTCCCACATCTGGTACAAAAATTTATCAGTCTGGATATTTCTCCATTACTTGATTCATCTCTTTAATCTATTTCCATTTGTCCTCCCAACACAACAATATTAAACTCATCTTTATTTTCTTTCATTACCATAGGTGTTCTTTTCTTATTGTGTCTCATGCTTCTACTCTTGCCTTTATTTGTCATTTGTGTTCTTGTAGGATCTTTCTTCAAGTTGTTAAACTTCTTCCAAAGGAACCGGCTTTGATACCAATTGAAGAACACAAGCTTATACTGAGAGGGGGGTGAATAGTATAAGACCACTTTTTAATTTTCTTTTCCAAATAGTATTAATCAATATAATCAATGACAATATCAATAGAAATAACCAAAGTAATGCACAAATCATCACACACAATAGAGACACCAATTTTAATGTGGTTCACCCAATGTGGGCTACCTCCACAAAGAAAATATTTTTTCTAAATATTTCTCAAATAATCTCATGGGAATCCTTTCCCTATTACAATATTTAAGGACCTCAATCCAAAGGAGATGTTGATCCCCTAAATCTCAAGTTTTTGGATCTCTTCCACAGGATAACTCTTTCCCCTTCAACTTTGGCTAGTGATCTTCTAGAATACTCTATCTCTCTACTGCACTAACTAGTGGATCTCTCTCCACTTGAAGACTCCTCACTCAGAAGATCTATCTTCAATTATCTTGATTGCTGGATCTCTATCCATTGAGACTCTATCCCCTATACTCTATCACCTCCAAATATCTTTCAATAGGTTCACTCAGAACCTTCTTAAATATGCTCAATAGGTTCACTCAAAACCTACTCAAATATTCTCAACAGGTCCACACAGAACCTGCTCAAATCTGCTCAATAGATCCACTCAGAACCTGCTCAAATATGCTCAACAAGTCCACTCAGAACCTGCTCAAATTTTCTTAATAGATCCACTCATAACCTACTCAAATCTGTTCCACAGGTCCACACAAAACCTATCCAAATCTGCTCAACAAGCTCACTCAAAACTTGTCCAAATCTGCTCAATAGGTCCACATAGAACCTATCCAAATCTGCTCAACAAGCTTACTCAAAACTTGTTCAAATATGCTCAATAAGTCCTCTCTAGGAATTTTTCAAATCTGCATTGCAAGCTTCCACAAAAGCTTACATAAAATCAATCCACAAGCCTTCTCAAAGACTTACCTCAAATCTGCTTAACAAGTCCACACAGAACTTGTTCAATCTCATAGAATCATAAATAGAATTGTTAGAGACTCAATATGTTCTATACTCAAAGCTCAATATCAACTCAAATAAATATCATAGAAGCATAAAGAGAATTTTTAGAGACTCAATATGTTCTATACTCAAATCCCAATATCAACTCAAATCAATCTCATAGAAGCATAGAGAGAATTGTTAGAGACTCAATATGTTCTATACTCAAATCCCAATATCAACTCAAACCAATATCATAGAAGCATAAAGAGAATTGTTAGAGACTCAATATGTTCTATACTCAAATCCCAATCTCAACTCAAATCAATCTCATAGAAGCATAAATGGAATTTTTAGAGACTCAATATGTTCTATTCTCAAAACTCAATCTCAACTCAATCAAAATATAGAATAGTTTGTTTCATGGAACTTGAACAACCATATGCATCCACTTGACTAGGCTCAATCAACTCTACTCAACCAATCACCTCAAGGAACAACCCTTTCTCATAAACCCTAGTCCAAACATGTACCAACCAACTCAAAATATTTCCAACAATGCTAAACCACAAATATCACATAACAATGATACTCATGTTCTTTTCTAACTCAAGTTCAAGTTCTTTGCATAACCAATTGGCTTCAACAATAATGCTAATAAAACAAGGTTTAATCACAACTCTAAATCCAGAAAACCTTGAAGCATTAAACCAGCCACTCTCGAAAATGAAACCATAATCAATCCTTTTCTCTCCAATGATATTTTTAGAAATCAATCACCCAAACAAGTCAATGGAGAATATTGCCCATACCTTTTTTATGCCAAGTAGTTGTCCAAAAAATCTGTCAAACTTAACACACTTTCAAATATTTCCTTAACAACCACAAGGAGGTTAGAGGACTTGATTAATATCACAACAATAAAAATAATATCCCAATAACACCTTATTAATCCTACTCAATAAAATTCACCATGTCCTCTCATGAAAGAAATCCCCTTTGAAAAAGAATAAATCAAACTCACTTTTGAACATATTTTACAAAACTAGAAATATCTCTTTACACACACATTATTTCTCCTTATAAGAAAGTTAATCAAATAGCCCTTGAAAAATGATTTCCAATGATATATAATATGCTACCCTTCCAAAAATAAAACCATCAAAAATTTCCCAATTTTCTAGGGCATAGCATAACCCTTATTTCTCCTTAAGGTTATTTAACAAAAATTAAAACATAAAAAAATAACTTGCCTTTTCCTCTCAGAGGGATTCGATCCCTCAACGTCCTCCTTCCCAATGTCTTAACCATAGATAAGCCACCATTGGGTCACGCGCCTACCCTCACATGCCTAAAAGGGCATGACCAGCATAGAATACCTCACAAACCAGCGCTTTCTGAAATAATAAAAACGTGTTTCAAGTGCTTTGTCCTTGCAAGCAAACCTCAACTGAATCGAACATGGGACCTCCTATCTTTCCAAGCCAACACACCACTAAGCCACGATGGCCTATGTGCTCAATAACTCTGCATGATATCTGCTTCCACTTTTTGTAAATCGTCAAGCCTTTAAGAATCACAAGCCATTTCGCATGCGCTCAACAAAAATGCAAGGGTAAGTAATTAATGTCTTTGATGGCATTATATATAATGCCCTTGTCTTCTTATGCAATCACGTCGATGCTTAGAATAAATTCAACATTGGCGTGGTTTTAATTTATAATATATTTAAATTTAAATATTATAAATTAAAACAAACCAACCTTAGGTTTTAGTTTAAATAAACCTTGGAGCCTTGTCTTAATGCACAACCTTGGCAAAATCAAATATTATTTATAAAATTTAAATTCCTTGTGAATTTAAATAATTATTAAACCTCCTTTTTAACTTTTGCAATAACCCATCTTGGGTTTTTATGGACCAATCGATTAACCTGTGCTCCCATTGATATTAAAATATTATGGAGCCTTTTTCCTTTCACTTTTGCACTGATGAAGCTTTTTCTTGGATGAATGTGACAACCTTGAATGACTTTATTTCTTGCAGAATTCTTTGATAAGAGTTATAACTCTATCAGGTGATATCAATGACAAATTTGACTTAGAGGACTCAAAATTTCCAACACCAGACAAAGAAAACACCTATTTGAAAAAACCATGCCTCTTTTGAGAAAGTTATCTATGGTAAGGATATTTTCTTGAATGGCAGTCCAAGAAAAAAATGATATTTTAGGAATGAGAAATTTGGGTCAAACAAGATGGCAAGGGAATAAAGGTTCCTCGTGATTCAAGAGCAAATTGTAGGTAGACTTAACATAGAACTCCCTGCTTTCAGTGAATTTCCGAAATAACTAATCCCTAAGATTACCTAAGGGAATGATTGTGGAGTTTAGGAGTTGCAACTCTTTAGACTCTTCTAGGTGGGTGATGCTTCTGATGGGTTTCCATATTTTTTTGTTGTTGTAGGAGCTTAGAAAGTCAAAAAATTTGTGACCAAATGTGCTATCGGTGAAATCTTTCAGGACTACCATATTAGGATCATTTATGAGAGGTTCTCCTTTGATCCACTTGTCATTCCAAAAGTCTATCCTATGACCATATCCTAATATCCACCACATACCTTTTTTCACTAGAAATCTGGTGTTCATTATTGACTTCCAAAAGGTAGATCCTCTGGTGGGGGTCATTTCATTAAGGAAATTTATTCCCTGCAAGTATTTTCTTCTAACTATAGGTATCCATTCATTTCCAACATTAGTGATTAAGCACCAAGCTTTCTTAGCCATGAGAGCTAAATTTTGAATATGGAATCTTCTAAGACCAATTCCTTCCTTGTTCTTTGGTTTGCAAACTTTGTCTGTTAGGATCCCATCCTAACCCTTAATGTAATAACTTCCATGATGTAATAATTCTTAAATAACGTGGGTATTACCCATGATTAATATTTTGTAATGTTCTAAGTTTTAGCTTATATAGTTCCTATGACAAATGGCACCCTTTTTATGTAACACATGGTAGATGGGTTATGTAAGGTGGCCTTGTGCATGTAATTCGAGTGGCATTGTGAATGTAATTCAAGTGACACTATGCATGTAATTCGGGTGGCATTATGCATGTAATCCAGGTGGCATTTTGCATGTAAGCCAACCATGGAAGGGAACTCTTTAAATACCCGAGAAGGCACCAATGTATTCATATTTTGCAAATTAATGAAGTGTTGAAGTAGGTTGCCCCCTCGAAGATGCCTACGATTCTATCTTATTGTGAGATTGCTCCTTTATGCAAATTTTTGTTATAATGTGTAATTTTTTCTGAATATTAATATGATGTTTATGTGAGTTTATTTCCAAGCAATTATGTGAGAGTGTGTTATTTGAGTTTATTTTATAGCAGGATCCTAACAAGTGGTATCAAAGTGCTTTCTAGGGCCAAGTTCTGCTACAACAGTAACAATTCTTGCCTGTTAGGTATAATCCTCTGTTATTTTCGTGTAAATTTTTTTTTATTATCAAAAAAAAAATAGTCCTTTTTAGTTGAGTAGGTAGAAACCCTGTGCTAGGGGTTTTAAAATATCATGAAGGATCTATCATTATTGGCTAAGCTAGATAGCCCATACAACGTCTAGTGAAGTGAGGGGCGATTAGGCTCCAATACCCAGGCCTCAGACAGAACTCGCGCACGGACTTGAGCTCCCATGCATATTCGAGTGTATCGAGAGACCATTCTAGGGTTAACAAAATTGTATCTAGTAGGAAGCTTCTCGGACTTGTATCATCCATAGTCTATGGGACACAACATCCCGGACGATTACCCTCCCGTATTTTTAGAGAGGCAGATAGTGTGCTCAAGGGTATGTGTGGAATCCTCCTTGGGTAGTGGCTTGAAATATTGGTCTAAGCACTATTATTCGTCACTGCGGTTTATCAGAGGGCCTATGGGTGTTACATACTCCTTTACTTAGCATACCCTGATTCTGTTAAAACTTCAACCTGCAACAAAATCACAAATCAAAACTCCCTGTTGTAATCCTGCATTCCAAATTCCCAAAAGTGAGCATATAAGAAAGGAATCCTCTACCAAAAAAATAACATACATTGCATGGATTCGGGATAAAATATGAGGGTGACAGTTAAGTTGATAGTCTAGAGAATAACAATCAAATTTACAGTGGTAGTAACAGTGAGGTCAGTCAGGTCAGCACAGTCAAGTCAGAGACTACAATTTTTAGTGTCAGAACAAAACTGTCATAACAGTAACCTACATAATACAGAGAATATTTAGACTAGTGAGGTAAGCAGTGTCAGAGAGACTGTCCAGGTTAAGCAAAATAGTGAGTGAGTGACTAGAGACCAATTATAGATAGTGCTCTAGTACCCAACTTTTGCACTATAGCTCAAAATCAAAAACTGTAAACATCGTTAGACTCGGCAAAACAGGAGATAAAAAAAAGTCTAGGGTGCCCAAAAGTAGTGTTGTGGAATATAGCTCATTGTGACCACCTCTTCGAACTGATCATTTTGATATATAGCACCCAAGCACTTTTTTGGACACTTACTAAAAATAGTAAGTCCTGAAACCCAATTCTAATTTTAGTAATCGGTCACAAAAGGTTCCAAAATAGCCCAGGGTACCCGTGGACATCAAAAAGAGCTATAACAGATGGACTCCTTAACCAAAGCCATTGAGAATTTGAACTTGGCAATTTTCTCCATAATGGAAGAGGTCCAAGGTCTTCGTCTAGATCATGAGGCCACTAGCGCTCGCTTAGAAGAAACACTGATAAATATGGGTAGCAAGTTACATAAGGGACCACTCAAAACAGAACACTAGGCTAAAAACTCTACAAGGAATGACTATGACCCATCCTTTAAAATGCCAAAATTGGACTTCCCTAAATTTAATGGGAAGGATGTTGATGGGTGGTTATGTAGGGTTGATCAATTCTTTAGACTTCATAATGTTCCCATATATCATCAAGTTCAGATGGCTTCCTTCAATTTGGAATCTGAGGCTCTACACTGGTTCTAGTGGTTACCTAATTCCAACCCAAATATCTCTTGGGAGGAATTTTAGTCCCAACTACCGACCCGCTTTGGGCCTAGTGAGTATGATGACTTCATAGGGGCCTTGACCAAACTACAACAAACATCCTCAGTTCGTGATTACCAAACTCAATTTGAAAAATTGGCCAATAAGACAAGAGGATTGACGGAGGGGTTCTTCACAAGTTGTTTTATTAGTGGGTTAAAAGGGGATCTCCAAGCTGAAGTAAAGATGTTGAAACCACATTACATGATGGAAGCTATTAGTTTGGCCTGTCTGTCCAAATCTAAACTCTCAAACCAAAGGTGCCCCCCATGGTTTTCTCCAAACCGACCTTCATTTCCTTTTCGTGCCCAAAATTTAGTGGATAGTAAACCTACTACACCCAAGCGACTGACTACAGAGGAGATGGATGCACGTCATGCCCAAGGCTTATGTTATAATTATGATGAAAAGTTTTTTAAAGGACATAAGTGTGCAAATAAAAGACTGTTCTTGATAGATGTTGAGGAATCTACTAACACTGACTAGAGTTATGAGGATGAGGACCCCCCTAAAACACCATCTCCATAGGAAGAAGATACACAGGGGTCTGAGGCAAAGATTTCAGTCCATGCTCTTGTAGGCATTACCACTCCACAAACCATGAAAGTTGTGGGATTTTTCAAGGGCCAACGTCTTACCATCCTTATTGATTCAGGTATCACACACAACTTCATTGATCCTAGAGTTTCTAAGTAGGAAAATTGCTATATCCACACTTGTAATTCATTCGAGGTCATGGTAGCCAATGGGGGAACATTACCTTGTAAAGGAAAATGTTGCAATGTCAAGATCAGGATAGGGGACTATGAACTCAAGCAGGACATGTTTGCCCTCCATTTGGGAGGATGTGATATGGTTTTGGGATCTCAATGGTTGAGTACGTTGGGCACTATCAGTTGGAACTTTGCAGAACTCTAGATGCAATTCTCCCAAAATGGACAAACACACTTACTCAAGGGCTCCCCTGCAGGAACACCTCACCTCATTAGTTCCAATCATATGGAGAAAGTGCTAAAGAAATCAAAATGTGGGGTCATTGCACAACTCTTCTCCATCCAACCAACCACTTCACTAATGGTTGAAATTCCATCAGACCTACAACTAGTTCTACATAAACATGATGTTGTCTTTGCAAAACCAACTACACTACCACCGCGTCACTCTCACGACCATGCTATCCCATTGCTCCCGGGTAGTGCACCACAAAATATCAAGCCATACAGGTACCCTCATGCCATGAAATCAGAACTGGAAAAATTGGTACAGGAATTACTCAAGGATGGTGTTATCCGGCCTAGTACTAGCCCCTACTCCTCGCCTGTCCTACTTGTTTCCAAGAAATATGGCTCATGGCACCTATGTATTGATTACTAGGAACTCAACAAGACTACGGTCAAGGATAAATTTCCTATTCCAGTGGTTGATGAATTACTCAATGAACTACACGGGACCATGTATTTCACCAAGCTTGACCTCCGTTTTGGCTACCATCAGATCCGGCTCAAGGATGAGGACATCCCCAAAACTACCTTTCGCACTCATGAAGGTCATTATGAATTCTTGGTAATGCCATTTGGTCTCACAAATGCTCCTTCTACATTCCAAAGTCTTATGAACAACATCTTTCGGCCCTTTCTACGAAAATTCATCCTTGTGTTTTTCGATGACATCTTGATTTACAGCCACACATGGGAAGAGCACCTCCATCATGTGGATCAAACTTTACAGCTGTTGGTCACCCATCACCTTTTTGTCAAAAGGTCCAAGTGTTCCTTTGGTCTTATTGAAGTAGAGTATCTGGGACACATTGTCTCACAGCATGGCATCAAGGTTGACCCTAAGAAGATTTAAACAGTTCAAGAGTGGCCGAAACCTCGCACCCTCAAGGGACTTCAAGGATTTTTAGGGCTTACATGCTATTATCACAAATTTGTCTACAATTATGGGAAGATAGCTACTCCCCTCACCTCCATGTTGAAAAAATATTCCTTCACTTGGACAAGGCCTGCTGACCAAGCCTTCATTGAACTCAAGCATGCTATGACCACCACTCCCATCTTGGCAATGCCAGATTTCTTTAAACCATTTTTCATTGAAATTGATGCTTTTGGTCATGGTATTGGGGCAGTATTGATGCAAGAAGGACGACCTGTGGCTTTTACTAGCAAGGCACTCTTTGATCGTAATCTGGGGAAATCCACATATGCTAAGGAAATGTTAGTCATATTGCATGCAGTCACACATTGGTGACCTTACCTCATTGGGCATCACTTCTCCATCAAAACCGACCATCAGAGTCTCAAATATTTTTTGGAACAAAGAGTTGCCACGCCTGACCAACAAAAGTGGGTGTCTAAACTCATGGGCTATGATTATGATATCACCTACAAAAAGAGAAAGGAGAATATTATGGCTAATGCTCTTTCTCACCAAATGGAGACCGTAAGTATGTTGTGTGCCATCTCAGCACCACTTCCCCAATGGATTGATTCCTTGTGTCAAGAAGCACATCAAGATGCATATTTGCAAGCTTTGATAGCCTCACTAATGGATGATCCAGATTCTGCACCAGGATATAATTGGAATGGCCATGATTTGTGCTACCATCAACGCCTGGTTCTACCTCATAAGTCCCCACTTTGAGAGCTCCTCATGAAGGAATTGCATACCACTCCCTCTGCAAGCCATTCATGGTTCCTTAAAACATATGAGTGACTCAAGCACACCTTCTTTTGGAAAGGTATGAAATGGGACATCCGCTCTTTTGTTGATGCTTGTGACACATGTCAAAGGATGAAAGGTGAAACAGTGCGCTCTCTAGGCACTCTTCAGCCATTTCCTATCCCGGATCAGGTTTGGATCGACATTTCCATGGAATTTATAGAAGGGCTCCCTAAATCTGGAGGCAAGTCAGTTATTTTTGTGGTAGTGGATCGCCTTTCAAAATATGCTCACTTTTGTGCCCTTGCCCATCCTTATACCACATCCATTGTTGCACAAATTTTTCTTGACTCCATATTTCGCCTTCATGGCATGCCCACCTCCATTATATCTGATCGTGATCCCACCTTCACTAGTTAGTTCTGGCAAGAGTTGTTTAAGTTGTAGGGGACTCAGCTCAAAATGAGTTTAGCCTACCATACGTAAATGGATGGTCAAACAAAATTTGTTAATAAATGCTTGGAAATCTACCTTCGCTACTTTGTCTTAGATCATCCCACTCAATGGGCCAAATGGCTATCCTTGGCCGAATGGTGGTACAACACTTCCTATCATACTACAACCAAACTCACACCATTTGAAGCAGTCTATGGGCGCCTTCCACCTACACCTTCCTCTTACATTCCTGGCAGCTCCAAGGTCCAGGTTGTCGACAACACTCTGAGTCAACACATCGAGGTCCTTCGCCAACTTAAGCAAAATTTGAACATGGCCCAGAATCGGATGCACCAACAAGCTGATCAGCATCGTTATGAGCGTAGTTTTGATGTAGGTGATATGGTCTTCCTTCGCTTGCATCCGTACAAACAATCATCCCTACAACTTCGTAGGTGCCAGAAGCTTGCTGCAAAATTCTATGGTCCTTACTAGGTTCTACAAAGGATTGGCCCCACAGCTTACAAATTGGTGCTCCCACCTACTTCCAAGCTTCACCCAGTTTTTCATGTCTTCGCTCTCAAGAAATTTGTGGGCACACAGGTACAGGTTGAATCCACACTTCCTGAATTGGATGAAGAAGGCTCCATATTACTTGAACCTAAGTAGTTGTTGGATCTTCGGGCTCACACTCTTCGCAACCATACCATTACAGAGCTCCTGGTTCAATGGCATGGGCTTCAACCTGAAGATGCTACATGGGAATCTCTCCACAAACTCTAGCAACAGTTTCCTCATTTCAGCTTTGATGACAAAGCTTCTTCAAGGTGAAGGACATGTTAGGATCCCATCCTAACCCTTAATGTAATAACTTCCATGATGTAATAATTCCTAAATAACATGGGTAGTACCCATGATTAATATTTTGTAATGTTCTAATTTTTAGCTTATATAGTGCCTATGACAAATGGCACCCTTTTTATGTAACACATGGTATATAGGTTATGTAAGGTGGCCTTGTGCATGTAATTCGAGTGGCATTGTGCATGTAATTCGAGTGGCACTATGCATGTAATTCAGGTGGCATTATGCATGTAATCCAAGTGGCATTTTGCATGTAAGCCAACCTTGGAAGAAAACTCTTTAAATACCCGAAAAGGCACCAATGTATTCATCTTTTGCAAATTAATGAAGTGTTGAAGGAGGTTGCCCCCTCAAAGAGGCCTGCGATTCTATCTTATTGTGAGATTTTTCCTTTATGCAAATTTATGTTATAATGTGTAATTTGTTCTGAATATTAATATGATGTTTATGTGAGTTTATTTCCAAGAAATTGTGTGAGAGTGTGTTATTTGAGTTTATTTTATAGCAGGATCCTAACATTGTCCCAGGCCACTAAATGGAAGCGCTGCTTGGTTTCAAATCCAGACCACAGGAAATTTTTCTATATTTGCTCAATTCTGTGATAAACTATTGCAGGGGCTTTGCAAACAGACATGAAATAAATTGGGATGCTCTAAAGGGATGCCATGGTGAGAGTGGCTTTAGCAGCTTGCGATAACAAATTTCCTTTCCATCCTACCAATTTCTTCTGTATTCTTTCAATCACATTGTTCCACATTGAGTCAAAAGGATTACCTGTAAATAGGGGAAGTCCCAAATAGGTAGCAAGAAAGGATGACACTGAACATTCAAGAATTTTGGATATTTTGATTTACCTTTGAGTGAGAGTATTGAAAAAGTATATTTTGTTTTTATTGAAATTGACTTTTTGACCAGTCACTTCTTCATATAAAAGCAATATATATTTGATGAATTTGGCTTCAAAAACAAAGGTAAATTTAGAAATGATAGTGTCATCAAAAAAATTTTGGTGAGTTACAACATTAGTCTGAGATGCAGCTTTAATTCTTGAAATAAGTTTTTATCTGCAGGCAGATTTGATGGTTCGACCAAGAGCTTTAGCTACAATGATGAATAGTAAGGGAGAAATGGGGTCTCCTTGTCTTAGACCTTTGTTAATATGGAAGAAACCTGTTGTGGATCCATTAATAAGAATAGAGGGTTTTGAGATGCATCCTTTGATGAGTTCAACCCAGTCTGGATGAAAATCAAATTTGAGCAGAATGGCTATAAGGAAATCCTAGTTAATCCTATCATAGGCTTTGTTCATGTCAAGATTTAGGATGAAAGTTGGTTTCTTAGTTTGGGACACAAAATGTAAGGCTTCATGGATAGTTATGACTCCATCTAGGATAGACCTGCCTTGGACTGACCTTCCTTGACAAGCATCAATGACGTTAGGCAGGACATCCTTTAATCTACTGGCAATGGCTTTGGTGAGAATATCATACACAAAATTGCAAAGACTTATAGGTCTATAAATCAATCATGATTTCGGAAATGTGGTATTTGTGAATCAAGGCAATGAAAGTAGATTTAAAGAAACAAGGAATAGACTTGGAAGATTGAAATTCTTTGATAGTGGAATAGACATCTTGGCCAACAATATCCCAAAAAGTTTAGAAAAAATGAGAAAATCCATCTGGGCCTGGAGATTTGTCTAGGTGCATGTAAATAAGGCTTTCCTAATCTCATCATCGAAAAAGGTGCAATAAGCTTGGTGTTGACTTCTTTTGGGATGGATCGAGGGATGTGATAGAGCATGGAATATTTTTCTAGGTTTGAAGTAGGATTGCAGTCTCCAAGAAGAGAATTGAAGTATGAAACAACTTCAGCTCTGATCTCCATAATGTCAAAAGTGGTGGACCCATCACTCTTAACAAGTTCCTTGATCCTATTATTGCTTTTGTTTCTCAAGGTTGAGGCATGAAAAAATTTGGTATTTGAATCCCCTTATTTGAGCCATAGGGCTCTGGATTTTTGTCTCCAAAAGGTTTCTTCACAGGCAAGGATGTTATGGTATTCAGCCAAGATGCTTCTCTCTTCTAATCTAGTTTTTTCATCATATTGACCATTATGTATCTTGTTTTCAATTGAGGCTAATCTGTTCTCAATGGATTGCTTGTTTTCAAATAAGTTTCCAAACACTTCCCTATTCCATATTTTAAGATTCTCTTTCACATGTTTTAGTTTTTGTGCCAGTCTGAAAGAAGGACATCCCTATCCTATCTATTGTCACCATTAAAAAATCCTATTCCTGAGGTCGAGATGTTGAACCCACATTGCTTCAATTCTGAAAGGCCTTAGTTATCTTTTCCATAATTTTAGATTGATTATTTTCTCTTTGAGGTTTACAAAAACTGATTAGATGTATTATTTTAATTATGGTAATGAATTGATATTTCAATTGTTTATTCAATCATCTTGTAATTTACTCTCCTTGCTTTGATAAGAACACATGTACACTCCTATTGGATTTTAACACTTACAAGTTTTACAACACATCCATAACTCTACGTTGCAAGTAACAATAGAATAATATGATGGTAGCATAGAATCCTTATGGTTTTGAATTACTTTATATTTCCCCCTTTATGGTCCACACCTATAAGACACATAACCACATCCTTTTTCACATAATTACCATGATTCCAAAAAAGTATTTTTTTCATTCACTATATTTGGATTAATCCATGTCATTCTTTACAACTATTGCATATAATTCATAAGATAACAACATTGAACTTTACTTATCATAATATCATAAAATGTGACACATCACATAGCATTTATTATTCAATCATAAATCCTTAATCAAAACATATATTGCACTACTAACTATGTTTGTAACATCCCTAATTCCAATACCAACCACCCTTAGGGAGAAATGTTTTTTTTTAGGTTTGTATCATTGTCACTAGTTCATGAGTGAATTAAATATATCTTCATGTGGTTCTCTTATTGATGAGTTTTCAAGTCCAATATTGCACTTCATAGGATTCCAACATGGTTAGTGTCTATCCTGTGGATAGGAGTGGCCAACCCCTGTAATGACCTGCAAGTAAGGTTTTTTTACCTTACAATTGGGAATTATCCTATCTCAAATAGGAATGCCCTTCTTCTCTACTAGTTTAAATCAAGCATTAAACTAGCCCTTATGTAAGGTCTCTTTCAACCCGTACACTAGGCGTATGCCTTGAATATTAGTTTGTTTTTTCTTAAGGATAGAACATCAACCATTGCAATGCTCAACTCTCCTATATAAAAAATAGGAGTCTAAGGGGGTTATCCTAAAAACCCACTTAGACTTATGAATATCTACCATCATACCTTATTTGACTTATTCAACTATAATCTCCATGAAAGGAGATAACTTTCAACATTCTCCCTTATAAACATTCTCATAGTTATTCATATATTTCTAAATGCCATGCATGTTTTATACATTCTTTCTAGTTTAGGGTCACTTTATTTGATCTAGACACAATATTTCATTCACATTCAAAGATTTTAGCCCTAACATGTGATAATTTCATGCCATGATATAACTTTACATCTTCTTCCATAATTACTTGAAATCAAGTATTACATTGTTTACAAATCCTCTTAAAGAGTGATACAACCAAATTATAATAGATCTCAAATAAAAGCATTTTACAATAATCGACGCCTTTCATTAAAGAGACCTTGTTTCAACATATATACATGATCAATATAATTTGAATAGTTCCAATATTTGGTTGACTCCATTCGAGCCACCAGTACTAGATTGTAGGTATTTTTGGATCAGGACAACCCATTACATGTATATAAAATGCATTCTAGGCAAGCAATAGCATATAATAGTTTTTCCAAGTGAATGCAACTAAACACAATACATTCGTCATAATGTAATTTGTCTAAAGTATTCCATAATTTAAAGGAATAAAATCCCATACTTCTCTAAGACTGAAAATCTTATTTTCATCTCATATCTTTTCCACAAAGATATGTCTTTGAAACAAATATTATTACAATCAACTACTACTAGTCATTTTCAAATGAATACCATAAGTTCATTCGTAAATGAGTTTCCTTTCATGCATGTAACAAGTCATACTTTCACAAGTAACTCATATTTCTTCCAACCAGAAATAGCATTTAAACAAATCATACTTTCACAAGTAACTCATATTTCTTTAAACCAGAAATAGCATTTAAGCAAATCATACTTTCACAAGTAACTCATATTTATTTAAACCAAAAATAGCATTTAAACAAATCATACTTTAACAAGTAACTCATATTTATTTAAACCAAAAATAACATTTAAACAAATCATACTTTAACAAGTAACTCATATTTCCTCAAACCAAAAATAGCATTTAAACATATGGATTCAATTGTAGATCTACAAATCATCCCAAGGATTTAATCATAATCTACTACGAGATCATATACCCGATTTGCTCTACAATCCATAATTATGGTCACACTATAGTTCCTTCACAATTGTATTTGCTAATTGTCTTGTAGCCTATAGTTTTTCCACAAATCTAGCTACCAAGTTATCTCAATATCTATCAACAAGATCATACTATAGTTTCCCCAATTTTTGCTACAAATTTCTTGAAATCTACCACTAATATCACTCAAGTTTAGCTATGATTTGTTGCGTAATATACTCACATACTACACTATAGGTTTACAAACTTGACCCTTAAATAGTTACAGTAAATACACTATAAGTACACAATATTAGAAAATGAGATCTGTTAACCCATCTCTCATCAAAGATAAACTATAGTTCTTAAAAGGTATTGTTTAGTCTATCAACAAGACTATTACCTAATTCATGCAAATATTTCCAAAGTGTGACTCAAAATCCTTAATCAAAAATTCATCAAGGTGTATACAAATTTTACCTCTAGAATATGTCTCATATTTCTTTTACAGCTTTTACCCTTAAGATTTGTGTTATAACCTTCAATAGAATTCATTACAAATTTTATCTTCAAGGAAAAGTTCTTGTGTTAAGGTTTATCAAGGTACACAAATTTAATTCCCCTAAAGATTTACCCCTTAATTTGTAAGAACTAATTTTTTTATCTACCCTTGGATGGGTGTCACTATGTTGCATTTATTTGATGAAAACATTTTCTCAAATCATGTCAACCTTATAGGAGTTTCATCAAAAGATATTTACTCAAATCCTGCCAATACATGCTTCGGTTTGCTCAGAGGGGAAATACAACACTATCATTAACCTTGAGGTCATATTGACCAACAGTCTCATATCCAGTCTAGCCTCTCTTGCTAGGTAGCTAGCGTGTGCTAGCTCTAACCATGAACTGTGGTCACCTACTAAACGGTGGGTGACTCTTATTAATCCCACTCATATACTTTCATGGAAGCCATGTGGGATTTCTAGCCCAAGTCGTTCGATGAACTCGTCAAGGAGATGGTGAAGTTAGGGAGACTACATAAGGGTTAGCATTGGCCACTAGCTGGGATTGATGGTAGCATTTCATAGATCATTCTTTTGTACTTATGATCAATTGACAATGAGATAAGAAAACAAGGGGGTTTCAACTCTTTTGGAGGGAATTTAACAAATCATCTAGCAGGAAGTGGGCAGTGCATCGAGATCTATTATAGGATTAATCCCATAATGGTTTTTCTTATTGAATCTACTGTAGAAGGTTACATTTCCTATGAAACCATGCCATTCCCCATGAATCCACGTAGGTACGAATCTCACCATCATCCCAAACATGGGTAAATTAATTATTGTGTGACAAAGTCGGCTAGATATGAACATAGCAGTAGTTCATAAATGTTCCCACTTATGTAGGTTTGAGTCATGCCATCGAATGAGAGAAAAAAGGATTGATTTTGATAGAATTTTATAGGATACCAACATGACGACAAATGATAGCAATCATCGTCATTTATCCGATTCACGACCGGTTCTAAGGGTATCCAATTTCACCAAACAGTATTTTGTTTTGCTCAAAGCAAGGACTCCAATCTTTGATGTTGGTCATATGAGGAGCAATACAAACCTACTCTTAATTAATTTATACGTTCACCTTATCACGATACTGGGAAAGGTGATGCTATACCAACATCAGACAAAAACAAATTACATAAGTCTGGATATGATCGGTAGATGCAGAGCTCGAGCAAAAACTAGAATACAGAGATATCCCCACATTGATAGTATCATAGGGAGGCTAAAACATAATAATTCCTTGGCATTCTATTGTTAACAACCACTTGATGGTGGTCGAGAGGGTTCTACCAGAAATGTTGAACTAGGACTCATCGTTGCGCATGGTTTTTAGGATCAATAGTAAATTTTTAAACAAAAATCATGACGTATGGACATATGTGTTCTTCTAGGTTTTGATTAGTCACAGTCCACCATAGTTGTATATAGTCGTTTAAAAGAAGAGACATTAATTCCTAAAAGGTTTCAACATTAGGATTTCAATCTTACGATTATATTTTTCAAACAGCTCCACAAGTAATTTTAGGGTCATAAAATAGCATTATTATTATAACACTCCAGCCCAACAAACATTTTATTGAATGGATAAGTTGTCCACTAGTAATTTGGGGTTTATATAATGCATATAAAAGTGAGAATATTAACATTATAACATTCCAAGTCCAATAATCAAATATGCATTCAAACTAAAAGATTACACATGCAAACTAGCATAGTTATAAGACATGATATGACCTAAATAACTCAAGCTTCCTAGAGCCTTTTTTGCCTAGCCCTCCTTGCTTGCTCTCCTTCTATAAATGCCTTGAACAAATGTCTCTAAAAACTTAAAGCTATTTGGTTTCTGATTCACCAAAGGTGAAGAGCATAATCCCTAAGCCCAAGTTTTCCTACCAATATCTCTTCAAAATTCATCCTTTTTCATGACACTTTTTGGTTTCTCAAGGTGGCCTTTTATAGCCTATAGGTAGTGCCTTCTCAAATGGTAAAGGATAGTCCATGTAATGACCTATTTGAGAGGTCATTTTGGTAGTGTTGTGGCTAATCCACAACTAGCCCCAAGAATTGGGGACCCACCTTTAAATTTTGGGTTATTTGGGATTTTGCTTTTGTTAGTGTGATTTTATATGAGTGTCCTCCACAAATATAGGCTTCCTGATCGATATCCTTTACATGCGAATCTTAGCGTGCGATTGATCGCCTCAAGTCATGGGCTAGCGATGGTAGTTGTGGTTTGAGTCATTTTAGTCCTTCAAAACCATTGTTTTCATTGGTTGCTTTTGTTCGCCTTCTTGGGAGTCTCGATTGTCCTTGAGTGTTTCTTAGATGTTCCCCTCCATGAAGAATGCTATGAAATTTGCTTGTGGAGTAGTGTCTCCTTATCTTCCTCCAAGTATTCGATTTGTTGTTTAGGTTTCTTGATTCTTCTTTAGTTTTAATATTCTTCATTTTATTTTTGATTTCATTTATTCAAGCCTTTAAGGTTGATAGAAAAAAAAAAAAAAAATATATATATATATATATATATATATATAATATATTTAAAATTATAATAATAATAAAAAATCAAAAGATAATAAAAAATATGTCTATATATATAGTTCACATATATAATAAAAATTTAAAAAAAAAAAAAACCTTAAACAAAATAAATAATAATAATACATTATTATTATTATATATTTTATATATAATATAATAATATATATTACAAATAAAAGAATAAAAAAATTAAAAAGTGCTTTTCATTCATATTATAAAGGGCACATTATATTGTCTTATATTAATCCATTTAAAAAGTGATGTTTGCTCATTTGTTTTGTGTGCAGGGTTGACAGCTGGTGGAGATGGTTACGTCGAGTGAGAAGTGAAAAGGAAAAACGTCGGCTGAACCCACATGAAATGGAAACTAGCATGAAAGAGGCGCCAAGAGTTTCAAACGATAGCGATCGGAGTTTCAAGGCTTCAAAATGGAGGTTCGCTTAGATAGAGTTCACAATGCAATGGTAATAAGTAGCGACAGAGTTCGGCACGTTCATGTTGCACATGCAAGGCTCTATGGCTGTTTAGGAAGCACCCTCGATGAAAAATCTGGCAAGCTAAGGCATCGAATGAATCAGCAATGTTGGACCGATGGTAGTGTGAAAAATGGTAGCATCAAGTACAGTCAAATTGGAAATGCAGGGCTTGGATAATGGGCGACAGCAATGGTTGCAGTGATAGAGTTGATGAGACTATGATATAGGGAAAGACGTGGCAGTTTTCATCAACGTTGAAGAGACATGGGATGTTCATCGTGGAGAATATGCTCATGTGATGAACAGAGATGTGACATTGCACCCGAGGCAGTGAGAGAACAAACTAGGTAATGACGCAAGGTTCAGGAAAAAGCAACAGTGTAGCCCTCGATGTTCAAATGTAGGCAAATTCTAGAAACACCGTGTGGATTGATGGATATTTTTGCTTACGCGACGAGTGACATCATACCTAGACCACGATAGCAATTAAAGGGTGATATGGAAACACAGTGGGCCAGCGCCAGCAACAGATGCGGAATTGAAGTCAGGAGTCAAAGGACACTATAACGAGCAGGGAATGGTTTGGACGTAAATAGATGAAGGCACCGACATGGAGGTATATTTCATTTTGATCAACTAAAACGTGGATGCAATGGATAATAATCAGGCCACATGGATATGGAGATTCGACGGTAGATTTCGGTGAACAAAGTGGGCAGATGTATTTGACATGGAGAGCCAGGTATTATCATGACAAAATGAGGAGGTGGCCCCACAACTTACTCTCTTTTCTATCGCTGTGAAATCAACACGATATAGTCAAAAGTATGCAGGGATAAAACGCAGGTTTCGGAGAGAAACAGTGAGCAATTCTATGAGAGGTGGACAGACCCGAGTTTGATTAACACAGCGATGGGAGTCGTCGAAGACCGAGGGTGTGGGAAGGTCGAGACGCTTAATGTTAATCTGAAGAGCTGGGTAAATATTTTGAAATCGATACCATAAAATGGATGGCAAACTGGCTTATGTGTGAACTACGTAGACAGGGTTCTGATAGACAAACTTAGCACAGGTCTAGATAATGCCAAACACAGGAATGCAGGCGGTATCATGAGAAACCAAAAAACGATGAGACGCAGACTTGTCGATGCAGTATAGACTAACCTCGGATGTGGAGGAACCACAAGCGAGTTCTAATTGGCACGTGGATTTTGAAATATTTTGAGGGCGTAGGTGGCAAAGTCTGCGAAGAGATGAGACGTCGAGCCTTTCGAGAGAATACACGGAGATCTCCCACTTGGATCGATGGCAATGTGGTGATAAAATTTATACTCTTCGGAGCGCCAAGATTGCAAATTGAACATGGTGTAGAAGCTCCCACTGAAGTATTTTGACCATGATGCACGGTAGAATTGATACAAATTTAAGCTCCAACAGTCTTCATAACCAACAGTACGAGTGCAGTCCCAGAAGACAACACGCAGGTGGCCCAGTCCACGCGGACGGGCCTTATCACAGCGAGCAACGTGGACATGGGAGAAAGGGTGCCGAATAGACAACAATACAAGCATACCCAGCTGGACATCAAAAAGATGAGGTAATAGGTGCAACAAAGATGGTAAATGTCTGATATTTGAAGAGGATTTGCAGGCATCCGATAGTTCACAGAGGATGTTACGTAGCAGAACTGAGAATCACCGAAAATAGACACACAAAGCAAATTTTGTGCAGGGTGAGCCCAAGATTCAAATGTGGGTTTACAGCATGGATGTGCGGGGTCGCTTTAGGCAGTTTGGCAGCGGTATGCGAAACGACAAAGCGAGGCCGGAAAGGGTTTTAATTTATGGGCTATGATAGCCCATAATCTTGCCACACGTTCGTAAGAGGCATCTAAATCAAAATGCACAAAGGGATATAACATGTTTAAACAAATACAAAACTATAGACAAGGGTTTGGAATAAATATTGTGGTTTTATTAAAGTAAAAGCCACGGTGGCTTTCTTAAAAGGGCGACGTTTCGTGTTGAAAACGTTGCATATTCCCAAAAGGAAAATAAATGTCGTTAGAGGAAAATAAGAATAAATGAAAAGAGGGAAAACGAATGGCCAGAGAATGAAAAATGTTTGAGGCAACCGAAATATGGAAATGAGCAGCCAAAAAGAGGCAGCGAAGGGCATGGATGAGAAACCAAAACGAACGGTCAAATTGGAAACCTTAAATATGTTATCAAAGGAAGGACATGGGGTTGGAAACTGTTGAAAACAGAGTTGCAGATTTGAAGGCAAGGGCCATACTGGACCTGTTTTGGGATTGTTTTTCCTTCCATTTGGACTGGTTTTTGGGGAAAACCAGAAATTCTGCTGTTGTAAAATGGAATATTTTTAATGCAGAAATTTTCAGAAATTTGCATCTTATGGGCAAGAAAGGAGGAGATTTTTTTTGCATGCTAGATTTAATCGTTTATCTTTCCCTTTCAGATTTTGGACTTATAGATGAAGTTTATGCATGTTTTATTGGTTGCTTCATGCGAATGTTTGAAATCTGAAACTTATTTTTGTACCCTAGGAGCTAGCACCTAACTTGTTTTGATTGTGCAAAATTGCAGGTCTAATAGGCTAGGTTGCATGCATGGAATACCTCACATCTTCGGTTTTTCCGGAATAGGATGGCATCATACTGATTGTAGCATACTTTGCATTTTCAGCTTTCATTTTCAGTTTTTAGATTTTATTTTTATTTTCTAACTTTTTATTTTTAATTTTTTTTTAAATTTTCGGACATTAAAATAAAAAGTAAAAAAATTCAAAATCCAAAAATAATTGCATGGCTGCGTAGAGTATACTTCATACTTCCATTACGCACTTAGACATTTTTACTTCGGAGTCATTTCATATTTTTAAAAATTATTCAAAGTTGTTGTTTTATTGCAGATTTTTAAAATTTCAAAATTTTAAAATTTTCATTTTTGGGCCAAATTTAATTTTTTCAGCTTTATATCTCATTCATGAGCCTATGATGACATTTCCCTCATGAAAACTTCAATTTCATTGAAGGGGTTATGTTTTATGGCATTTCATAAATTACCATTTTGGGAGCATAAATGCACCTTCTCTTTATAAAAATTCTGATTTTATGAAAGAGAGGTAATTTGTGCACTACATTGAAGGTTATTATTTCAAAGCATTAAATTATTCTTCTTTATGAAAATTTGATTTCATTTAAGAGGGATAATTAAAGTGACATTTTAAAGCCTCTATTTTAAGGCAATAAATTATTATCTCTTTGTGAAAATTAATTTCACCAAAGAGGGATAATTTATTAATCATATTAAAGGCTATCTTAATCTTCATGATAAGAAGCTACATTTAAGGAGCCTATTCATCATTTCGGATTTACATTCATAGATAGATTTAATCTTTACTTTCATGTTTAAAGTAGGATTTAATGCAAGATAAAACTTGATTAAAATCTACTTAATAAGGGAAGATAAAATCTACCTTAAAATCCTCAAGATAAAAGGAATTAAGGCACTACATCGTGGTCATATGAGGGCCAACTCACATTTGCTTTATTTTGGTTTCATGAACAATCATTAAAGTAGCATGGTAAAATAAACCAACACATGCCCCTTGTTTACAGTTACTTGCAATCACTAAGGTGTTCCTAGCATTAAATTGATATATATTTATTTGAGATTACTAATACACATATGCAAATGCTAATATAGCGGAGACCTTGGAGAAGTTGTTTTGTTTAACTTCTTTGCAAGAGAGGGTTTTGGGATCCAAACCCTAAGGGAGAGTGTAATTTCACAATTGGGTAAAATTAACACTCAACATTTTGGCGCTAGAAGGAGGGCCTGAATTGGTTTACTTTATTTTATTTATGCTAAGCAATTCATGAATTGGTATTCATTGATCTAACGCTTTTGGATTGTTCATACATGAATAATGTGATGTTGAATGTTTTGAATTGCTAAATATTTCAAGTTCATTTGATTAGCATCTTTGGTTTCCTCTAACACTCACACTTTGGGAGCTAGGAGGATTTGAATTGATTTATTTTATTGCTATTTAGATGCTAAATTGTTCATGTTACTTGAAATATTTATTTAAAAACATTGGTCTTGACTAACGAGGTTTTGTTTCCATATGATTACTTTCATTGATTCTAACATTCTCTATTTTTGATGATGCATTAATGCTAACATGTTGCAAATTTGAGAATGTTCTTCAATTTCATGGTTTAATGGATACATATCTCTTGGTTGATGCTAACATGATGATTCATATGTTACATATTTGAGATTGGTTAGTCATTTTATGCTTCTTTGTAAGAAATCTTTATTTGACTAACAAATTGGTTTTGAAGTTATCCTTTGAGTTTCACTAATGGCATCGGTTGTTCTAACTAGGGAACAAATTTCATTATGGATAGCTGGCTATTATCATCAATTGGATAGGCCTACTCATCAAATTCCTCAAGGGGTAGAAAATCATTTACCTATGTTTAAGCATGATGTGACCTCGGCTAAGGAACATATTCAAAGATACAAGGATACCTTAAGGCAATTGCAAATATGGAAAGGAGATGTTCCTTGTAGATTATTTTCATACACTTTGGATGAAGTTGCATATGAGTGGTACATACACCTACCTATAGATTCCATTACTTCTTGGGCTCAACTAGAAGCAACATTTACTAGCCATTTTGAAAGACAAGTTGACCCTGTTTGGATGTTAAATCAATTTGTCTCTATCTCTAGCGAACCTAATGAGTCCATGAGTGAATTCAATGATAGGTTTCATAAGTTGTATACCGAAGTGGTGTCCCATTTCTTCATTTCAGAAGAGAGAGCTATTGAAATATACATGGGAGCTACACAACCCATAGTGGCTACATTCTTAAGGAAAAATCTTGATGACCCATCTTTGCATAGAATCTATGAGGCCATGAGAGAATTAGAACAATGGGCCATTTCGAAAAGAGAAAAGGTGGACCAACCATCATTGCTTAACCCTAGGGTGAACAATCAATGGGACGAAGTTGAATGTCCAAATACAACAACCACCTTAGATTCCATCCAAGAGGATGTGCAAGTCTCAAAGCCAAGGTCCATTAATGAGGATTGGGATGAACAAACCCATCAAGATATGATTTGGTCATGTTTAATCACAAAGGATTTGGATGATTGTTGGGAGAAAGATACAAGAGTTGATCCTATTGAACAAACCCTTGACTCAACAAAGGTGGTTGAGACTGAATTTGAGAAATCAAGAGATGAATCGGAAGATCCAATAGAATCTCATCACTTGTGTTTGGAAGATAACAAAGGGCAAGAAGTGAGGAGTGATCCATTTTAGAAACCTAAATCATCAAAAGTGGTTGAAAATTTGGAAGTAAATCAATAAATGAATTCAAAATAATAGAATTTCACCACTTATTCTTGGAAGATACTTTGGATGATATTGTTGACACTGATAACCAAGAAAACCCACACCTTCCAAATTGTGATAAAATTGAATTTTGGGTTACAAATGTGAATTGTGATCTTACAAATTTGAATACAAAGAGTAACCCACTTTTGGAAATGATTGAACCATCTAAGGAAGGTGAAGGTGAGTTTGAGGATCAACCCATTGATGAATTTGAAGAATGTGAAGGTATAGTTGAGCATCACACCCCAATTTTGGAAGATGATCATTGTTGGTGGAATAAATGGGAGAACTTTACCACTCTTTCTAATGAAGCACTCACTTCACTTGATATGTAGGACAAGTTGCAAAGGCTAGTTTTACAACTCAAAGAAAACATCTCTCAACTACAAGAACAAAAGCCTCAAGATGCATATCTAGATGATACTCCAAATCATCCTTGTGAGACAAAGATTGAAGATACTAAAGGTGATATTCTTTTGGACAATGAAGTGATTCTAGAGTGGACTGGTTTTGGAACTTGTGATGAATCAGGATCTTCCATAAATTTGGATGAGATAATTAAATTTGGTGATCAAAGCCTTCAACATGCTAGAGATGATGACCAAGGAAAATGTGAAGAAGAATTTCTTGAAGATTTTGAGGAAGAAATAGTATGGATGGTTAACAAGAAATGGGAAGAACATGCTCACTCCAAACCTTCTAATGAACTTTTTGTGTCAATTGATATGCAGGATAATATAATTGTTTTCTCACATGAGGATATTACAAATCCTGTACAATTTGAGGAAGTTTTGGAAGAAGAATAAGAATCTAATCAAGTTTTGGAAAATGATAATACCATGGATAAAGTGGGAGAACCATTTGCTTTGGGTTCCTTTGAGGGAAAAGAAATTGAAAATCTTGATCCACTTATTGGTTCTACAATGTCTATGCCATCTCAAAATGAGGAAATTTTAGAACCTGAATGGTTTGGGTTTGATATCATTGATGATCCAATTGAAAATGTCACGTTATCTAAAACAACCCAAGTGATTGATCATGGAGATGTGTTAGTTGACCCATCCCTAGATAGACAAGACCTATGGTTTGAAAAGGATGGATATGTTTTTAATTGGGTGCCTAATTTTGGTGTCTTTAATAAATAGGTATTCGATGATGATGAAAGTCATGAAGAAAAGGTAAATATTACAAATGCTCACAAAAGTTTGTCAAATGAGAATATGCAAAAGGTAAAATCTCACCCTTTGTGTTCTACCATTCGAACTTCAGGTGATGGTTTACCTAATTGCTTGTTGGATTCAAATACTATCAATGATGAAATGCCATTTGTGGTTGATAAAGAATTTGACTTAATTACTCCTCACACCACTAATGATATTGCTTTATTGAATGAAAATGAAGTTGGTATGCTTGAAGTGTTAAATCAAGTTCATAATCAATTAGTAATAAAATCTAGGATAAAAACTTATGATGATGCTCATTTAATAAATATCCTAGGTGCTTGCAAATGGTTACATGAATTTGATTGGCCTATAGATTTGAAAAATGATTTGGCTTTAAAATTTGTAGAAATAGGTTCCTATTTGCAAGATCTCATATCTAAAAATGAAAGCTTATTTCTACACCATGAATCAAAGTGTGAAATGGACATCTTAAAGAATAGACAAGAAAAAATTGAAGATCAATTATTGTCTAATCAATTTGAGAATTTGAAACTCCACCATAGGATTATTAATGGAACTTTACTCAAATTGGTGGGGTGAGAGAGGCAAGTTGAAGTTTGTTGCATTGTTTGGCCTAATCTTGTTTTTGTTGGATTCCTACAAAATTTGGCATGCGTATCATGTTATATGTCTTTTGAAATGTTCTAATCATGTTTGGGATCCAGGGAAGTGATAAGTCCAAATTTTGCACCATCTTGTACCATATTGTACATTTGTATATAGATTTTGGTTTTTGTGTTCGATTTTGGGTTTGGATTTTGTTTTGATGTTTGCAAGTTTGATTTGTGTGTTTGTATTCATTCGCTTCCAAGTTTTGGTTGTTTTCTAGTATTTTAGAGTGAGATGTCAGCTCATGTCCTCATGAATGTTAACTAAGATAAGGAGAATATGAAACATTAGAATTGTATTGCAGAAGGCTCCACAAGTACCACAAACACATTAAAGAATATCATTTGAAACTTGGGATGCGTGAAGTTGTCAATTTTACAAATTAGGGTGAAATATTTTGTATACTCCATCTCATTCATCCGTATTTCATGGTACATTTCACATTGCATAAACATTGCATCTCACTTGCATCTACATTTCAAAGACAATCACCAAAAAACATGTCAAATTCTCTTAGGATCATTGCACAATATACACTAAGAAGATCTTGAGATTGGGAACTGATGCCGAAACTATCTTGAACCAAACACAATTTGCACATATTAAAAGCATCTTGGGTAAAATGGTCAAAACCATCCTTGGGAGAAAATGTGAGGTGAAAAGGGTCATCCTTGTCGGTCCTATCATGCAACATAGTCCATAAAATAGTGGTTTTCACCACTTCCACAATACTTGAAACTCAAAATCAGAGTAGTAAGGATAGGGTCAAATTCTCATCATACTTAGGTTGAGAATCCGATTCCCCAAAGCTCTGAGTCTGCTTCCATCACACCACTGACTATTGGATTGTAAGGATCGTACTACATGTCCCCTCAGAAGGATGGGTAGTCATCCCTAAGATTCAAGAAATCAAAAGCCAAATCATGGACTATGGGGCTAACCTCCACCGGGGCTATAGATGCTTGACTGGCAGTGGAGTATGCTCATGCGTGGCGACATGTCTCATTTAAAAGTGAGACCTCTGACCGCTCAAATGGATAGGCTAGCCTTGTGGTTTCATCCATAACAGGTTTAACCATTTTGGTCAAAATGAGGTAATAAACTCAAAATCAGAGTAGTAAGGATAGGGTCAAATTCTCATCATACTTAGGTTGAGAATCCGATTCCCCAAAGCTCTGAGTCCACTTGCACACACTGGTTCTGGATTGTAGCGGTTCATAACTGAGCTCTTGATCTGGTAAATGAATTCACTGCACACACATTTGGTCCTAAGAGGGTTAGACAGTTTTAGTGTGTTTGTTTATGGTACTAGAATGTTTGAGTCTCTGCAAAATAGGTCATTCATATTATAGCATCCTTTCAATACATCCATAACATATCATATGCATAAATCATGAAGACACAAACATCCATGTGAAACTGATGATGGAATGTTGAATGGTTTCAGACGATAAGGAATGAATCACTTTGCACACATTGAGTTGATGTTGAATGATTCCGATGGTTCATGTCTTTTTGGTCTATTCTCATTCTTTGGATACTTGTTGATGCTTGTAATTCTAATTTTTGGGTTTTGTGTGTTTTCAGGTTGGGTTCTTACCAAAATGCTCAGGAGCATTTCCCAGCAGAGTCACCATTTGTTGTGGCTGCTCCACAACTAGCCCCAAGAATTGGGGACCCACCTTTAAATTTTGGGTTTTTTGGGATTTTGCTTTTGTAAGTGTGATTCTATATGAGTGTCCTCCATAAATATGGGCTTCCTGATTGATATCATTTACATGTGAACCTTAGCGTGCGATTGATCGCCTAAAGTCATGGGCTAGAGATGGTAGTTGTGGTTTGAGTCATTTTAGTCCTTCAAAACCATTGTTTTCATTGGTTGCTTTTGTTCGCCTTCTTGGAAGTCTCAATTGTACTTGTGTGTTGCTTAGATGTTCCCCTCCATGAAGGATGCTATGCAATTTGCTTGTGGAGTAGTGTCTCCTTGTCTGCCTCCATGTATCCGGTTTGTTGTTTAGGTTTCTTGATTCTTCTTTAGTTTTAATATTCTTCATTTTATTTTTGATTTCATCTATTCAATACTGTTGATAGAATTATATATATCTATATATAGTTATTATTATTATATATAATAATAATATATATTTAAAAAATAATAGCAATAATTAAATAAATTTATATATATCTATATATAAGTCATTTATATATATAGATATGCATATAATAATAATAATAAATAAAAATAAAATAAAAAATCAAAAGATAATAAAAAATATGTGTCTATATATATAGTTCATATATATAATAAAAATTAAATAAAAAACCTTAAACAAAATAAATAATAATAATAATATATTATTATTATATATTTTATATAATATAATAATATATAGATTACAAATAAAAGAATAAAAATATAAAATAATAAATAAAATGAAAAAGTGTTTTTCGTTCATATCATAATGGGCACATTATAATGTCTTATATCAATCCATTTAAAAAGTATGTTTTCTCGTTTGTTTTATGTGCAGGGTTGACAGTTGGTGGAGATGGTTACGTCGATTGAGAAGTGAACAGGCAAAACATCGACCGAACCAACATGAAACGAAACCAGCACGAAAGAGGCGCCAAGAGTTTCAAACGACGGCGATCGAGTTTCAACAAACGACGATGACCGGAGTTTCAAGGCTTCAAAATGGAGGTTCGTTTAGATGGAGTTCATAGCGCAACGACAATAAGTAGCGACAGATTTCGGTGCATTCGTGTTGCACATGCAGGGCTCTATGGCTATTTAGGAAGCACCCTCAGCGAAAAATATAGCAAGCTAAGGCATCGAATTAATCAGCAATGCCATACCGATGGCAGTGTGAAAACGGCAGTGTCGAGTATAGTCAAATCGGAAATGTAGGGCTTGGATAATGGGCGACAGCAATGGTTACAATGATAGAGTTGATGAGACTATAGTGTCGGGAAAGACGTGGCAGTTTTCGTCAACATTGAAGAGACATGGGATGTTCACCGTGGAGAATATGCTCACGTGATGAACAGAGATGTGACATTGCACCCGAGGTAGTGAGAGAACAAACTAGGTGATGATGCGAGGTTCAGGAAAAAGTAACAGTGTAGCCCTCGATGTTCGAATGTATACGAATTCTAGAAACGTCGTGTGGATTGATGGACATTTTTGTTTACGTGACGAGTGACACCATACCTAGACCACGACAACAATTACAGGGCAATATGGAAACACAGTGGGCCAACACCGGTAATAGATGCGGCATTGAAGTTAGGAGTCGGAGGACACTATAACATGCAGGGCATGGTTTGGACGTAAATAGAAGAAGGTGCTGACATGGAGGTATATTTCATTTTGATCAACAAAAACGTGGACGCGGTGGACAATAATTAGGCCACATGGATATGGGGATTCGATGGTACATTTCGGTGAACAAAGTGTGCAGATGTCTTTGACGTGCAGAGCCAGGTATTATCATGACAAAACGTGGAGGAGGCCCCACAACTTACTCTCTTTTCTATCGCTATGAAATTGACACGACATAGTCAAAAGTATGCAGGGATGAAACACGGGTTTCAGAGAGAAACAGTGAGCAATTCTATGAGAGGTGGACAGACCCAAGTTCGATTAACGTAGTGATGGGAGTCATCGAAGACTTAGGGTGTGGGAAGGTCGAGATGCTTAATGTTAATCCGAAGGGCTGGGTAAATATTTTGAAATCGATACCATAAAGTGGATGGCAAACTGGCTTATGTGTGAACAACGTAGATAGGGTTTCGATAGAAAAACTTGGCATAGGTCTGGACAATGTCGAACATGGGAATGCAGGCGGTATCATGAGAAACCAAAACATGGTGAGACGCAGACTCATCGATGCAGTATAGACTAACCTCGGACGTGGATGAACCACAAGCGAGTTCCAATTGGCACGCGGGTTTCAAAATATTTCGAGGGCATAGGTGGTAAATTCTGCGGAGAGATGAGGCGTCGAGCCTTTCGAGGGAATACATGGAGGTCTCCCAGTTGGATTGGTGGCAATGTGGTGGTAAAAGTTGTACTCTTCAAAGCGCCAGGGCGGCAAATCGAACATGGCGTAAAAGCTCCCATTGAAGGATTTCGACCACGACGCATGACAAAATTGACGTAAATTTAGGTGCCAACAGTCTTCATAACCGGTGGTACAAGCGCAGTCCTAGAAGACAACACACAGGTGGCTCAATCCATGCGGATGGGCCTTATCACAGCGAGCAATGTGGACATGGGAGAAAGGGCGTTGAATAGACAACAATACAAGCATACCCAGCTGGACATCAGAAAGATGAGGTAACGGGTGCAATAAAGATGGTAAATGTCTAATATTTGAAGAGGATTTGTAGGTATCCGATAGTTCACAAAGGATGTTACACAGCAGAACTGAGAATCATCGTAAATAGACACACACAACAAATTTTATGCAGGGTGATCCCAAGATGCAGATGTGGGTTTACAGTGTGGACGTGCGGGGTCACGTTTGGCAGTTTGGCAGCGGCATGTGAAACGACAAAGTGAGGCTAAAAAGGGTTTTAATTTATATAACTTCCATATGGGCTATGATAGCCCATAATCTTACCACACGTTGTAAGAGGCATATAAATCAAAATGCACAAAGGGATATAACATGTTTAAACAAATACAAAACTATAGACAAAGATTTGGAATACATATTATGGTTTTATTAAAGTAAAAGCCACGGTAGCTTTCTTAAAAGGGAGACGTTTCGTGTTGAAAACGTTACATAGTCCCAAAAGGAAAACAAATATCGTTAGAGGAAAATAAGAATAATCGAAAAGAGGGAAAACGAATGGCCAGAGAATGAAAATGTTTGAGGAAACCAAAATATGGAAATGAGCAGCCAAAAAGAGGCAGCAAAGGGGCATGGATGAACAACCAAAACGAACGGTCAAAGTTGAAACCTTAAATATGTTGTCAAAGGAAGGATAAGGGATTGGAAACTGTTGAAAACAAAGTTGTAGATTTGAAGGCAAGGGCCATACTGGACCTTTTTTAGATTGTTTTTCTTCCACTTGGACTGGTTTTAGGGAAAACCAGAAATTCTGCTTGTAAAATGAAATATTTTAATGCAAAGTTTCAGAAATTTACATCTTATGGAGAAGAAATAAGGAGATTATTTTTCTATATGTTAAATTTAGTCGTTTATTTTTCTCTTTCATATTTAGGACTTATGGATAAAGTTTATGCATGTTTTATTGGTTGTTTCAGGCAAATGTCTTAAGTATAAAAATTATGTTTGTACCCTAGGAGCTAGCACCTAGCTTGTTTTGATTGTGCAGAATTACAGGTCTAATAGATTAGGTTGCATGCATGAAATATCTCACATCTTCGATTTTTCTGGAATAGGATGGTATCATACTGATTGTAGCATACTTTGCATTTTCAACTTTCATTTTTCAGTTTTTAGATTTTATTTTTATTTTCTAATTTTTTAATTTTCGGACATTAAAATAAACAGTAAAATTTCAAAATCCAAAAATAATTGCATGGTTGTGTAGAACATACTTCATACTTCCATTACGCACTTAGACGTTTTTTCTTTAGAGTCATTTCGTATTTTTAAAAATTCGTTAAAGTTGTTATTTTTATTGCAGATTTTTAAAGTTCGAAATTGCAAAATTTCCATTTTGAGGTCAAATTTGATTTTTTCAGATTTATATCTCATTCATGAGCCTATGATGACAATTCCCTCATGAAAACTTCAATTTCATTGAAGGGGTCATGTTTATGGCATTTCACAAATTACTTTTTTTGGAGCAATAAATGCACATTTTCTTCATGAAAAAACTGATTTCATTGAAGGGAGGTAAATTTTTATATGTTATATTAAAAAGCAATTTTAAAGCATTAAATTATTTTTCTTTATGAAAATAATTTCATAAAAAATGGATAATTAAATGAAATTCTAAAGTCCTTACTTCAAGGCAATATATTATCATCTCTTTGTGAAAATCAATTTCACCAAAGAGGGATAGTTTATTAATCACATGGAAAGCTATCTTTATCTTTATGATAAGAAGCTATATTCAAGGAGCCTATTCATCATTTCGGATTTATATTCATAGATATATTTGATCTTTACAATCCAATTTAAAGTAGGTTTTAATGCAAGATAAAACTTTATTAAAATCTACTTAATAAGGGAATATAAAATCTATCTTAAAACTCTCAAGATAAAAGGAATTAAGGTTACATCGTGGTCATATGAGGGCCAACTCACATTTGCTTTATTTTGGTTCAATGAACATTCATTAAAGTAGCATGGTAAAATAAACCAACACATGCCCCTTGTTTACGGTTACTTGCAATCACTAAGGTATTCCAAGCATTAAATTGATATATCTTTATTGTGATTACTAATACACATATACAAATGTTATTATAGCGGAGACCTTGGAGAAGTTGTTTTTTTAACTTCTTTGCAAGAGAGGGTTTTGGGATCCAAACCCTAAGGGAGAGTGTAATTCCACAATTGGGTGAAATTAACACTCAACAGGTAGCTATACCCACTAAGGTGGTGATGTATGCAAAGTGGTGGCATAGTGTTTTAGAAGACTTAAGGACATGATGCAAACAAGGAGAAGTAATAGTGCTTTTGAAGACTTAGAATGGCTATAAAATAATTTTAAATTCCTTCTAGAGTCTTGTGAGTACAAATTCCATCCTCATAGCACTTAATGGTACTTAGAGCCAAAATACTTCTCCCAAAGTATTTTAACACTATATTAGTTTGCAAAACATGCTAATAATTTAATTCACAAGAAAAATCCCTTTTCCATATATATATATATATATATATATATAATTTTTTTAGGGTATATTTTCAAAAACATTAAATAAATCACCACTATTTTTAAAACCTTACAAATTTTCAATATTTTCTATGCCTTCACAAACTAAGCATTAGTTTCATTTTTCTTTACCAAGCACAAGGGTTTGGTCAAGGTGGGATGTGACAATGTCATTCCAACAATATTTTAAATGGTTTTAGTTTATCAAGGTTTAAAATTAGGCATTATAGAGTATTTAAACTAGTTTAGTACTAAAACCTGCAATTAGGTTAACCCTAAAAGCAAAGTGTCTTGTCAAATCAAACATGTTAACAATAAATATTAAAATATCATATCTTGATAAAATTATACCAAAATGACTTATATGGTAAGAACATGAAATTAAATTGTTGAGATTGTATATGTGCCAATCAAAAAAACAAAATAAAACTAAGAAAAACAATTACAAACTAAGTCTAGTCTTGCCATGTAAGCAAATGAGATAATATTCCAACATAAATGAATTTAAGAAAGTAAAAAAAATATAACTAAAATAACTCCTATTCCTTCTGAGAAATATCAAGAATGGGATGACGGTGGTTCCCTTTGAATATTAGAATCATAATAGTTTGAGTGGTCTAAAACACTATCACTTCTATTGTTGAGATAAAAAAACATAACTAGCCTATCCACATAGTGAGTGAAGATTAAGAAAAAGGTGTATGGATTGTTGGATAGGTGTTAGATAATAGGGAATACTAGTCTATAATATGTATGTAGACATACAACTATAAATAGAATATTAGTAAAAAATGTAGCAAAGTGATAATATTATTGGGGACTAGAATGAAACCCTACTTATAGAACAAACATGATATATAGATATGTGGCCTATAAAAGGGGTCTATTGCTCTATAAAAATAATTTTAAATAGACTTAATAGATGAGGAGGATAGAAAGATGAATAATTTAAAGGATAAAGGCGACCTACATGCAAAATGGACTATGAAAAAGGTTGATATATACCTACATTGGGAGGATAGGTATTAAGATAAAACCACTGCATGATAAGGTAAAATTATCACACATAAATAAAACATTGCTTGGAGTTGAAAATTGTAGATATCAACTTTATTTAGCATGGAATAGGGGGTAAAATAGAAAAATTCTTGTTTTAAAGATGATACATAGGGAAAATGTGTTGAAAAAAATAAATAAGATTAAGAGAGATTGATTAAAGCATTGATGAAACTATAGGGTTCCTCATCTCAGCAAGAATGTTAGGAGAGATGGTAGGTGGAGGCCACCCCCTAGAGGAGTTTTAAAAATTAATACTAATGTATCGTCCAGGGGCAATCCTAGACATGCTAGCATTGGCGGTGTTGGGAGAGATTCTGTCGGTGGTGTCAGTTTTTTCTTTTTCATTTATAAAGGTGTTCACTCCAATAATTTTATGGAAGCTCTTACAATTCTTGAGGCCTTGCAGAGGGCGTTTTCTCTTGGATGACAGGATTATCTGTGAGTCTGACTCTCAAATTGTGGTTAATATTTTAAATAGTAAAATGGTGGAGGAATTTAATTGGTAGTTGGCCTCTATAGCCATTCAGATTCTCATAATGAGTGAAGAGTTTGAATTTATATCCTTTGTGCACATTCGAAGGGAATGGAATGTGGTTGCTAATTGCCTAGCCAAAAGGGATTTTGAGTTTTTGTATCCTTGGATTATTGATAATTGGGAGAGTCTCCCATCTAGGGACTCTCAATGCCTGTGGAAGTTGATCCACAATGATGTTCAGACTTAATGTGATTTGTTCTTGTTGTCTTCTTCGGGTGTCAATATAGTCTTATCTTGTTTGGCTTTTTATTTGAGCCCTAGTTGGAAGCTCAGCTGTACTCTGTAATCCATAGTTTTTATCAATAAATTTTTACCCCTTTATTTAAAAAAAACATTGATGAAACTAATTGAAATTATTTTAGAAGGATGAAAAAAGAGGATATGTTGGTTTATTAGCAATGTCAATATCATAAAAACTCATGTAACCATTAGTGGACGTTATGGAGAAGAAAAAAATCATCATTAAGCTTAGAGCATGAGAAGTGTCAATTTTGGTATATACAAATTGCCCTCTCAAGGTTTGCAATCCCCAAAATTGCATGATCCCAAAGAGGACTTGTTATTAAGAAATAAACATCAAATCCAACCAACCTTGGATAATTTAAATTATCATTATATTGATTAGAGTTCAATATGTTAAGACCTACAATAAAAGAGAATGAAAATTTTTGTTTTGGTTTTATAAAAAACCAAAACAAAATTTGATGTAGAACTCAAACGTGAAGCTAGGATTCACATTATATGTAACTCTATAAATAGTACAATAGTAGAATCAATGTGGTTATATAGGTTGTAACAACATACCATGCAAGGCTAATCACCTATAATAATATGCTATGCAAGGATAACCACCTGCAACAAACAAGAATGCAAACAAAATAACAATATGCTAGAAGACAAGGGAAGTCCCCAACAGTTAACCATGCATCCTAACTACTGACAAAAGAATATCCAAGTTTCGAGGGTAAAGATCTACAAAACCTCCTAAGGAGTTATTATTTAGGTAGAGGCTAAGGAGGATCGGATAATTTGGAGAAGAAACCAGTAAGGCCAATACTTGGTGAAGAATGGATATAGAGTCTTGGGCAAAGTAACTTCAGAGAAACTAGAGCTTAAAATAATTTGGAAGCTAAACATCATCCCTAAGGTTGTTATGTTTTTTTTAACTGCCATTCTTAATAATATCCTTACAAAATACAATATGTTCAAAAGAGGGATTATGGTTCCAACTATTTATGTCTTATGTAACAAAGCAGATGAGTGTGTGGACCACCTGTTTGGAACTTGTTATTTTTTTGTGATATCCTAAATATGTTATTGAGAGAAGTTAATGTTGCTTGGGTCATTCCATATTCTCTAATCAGGATTTAGGAATAGTGGCACTTAGGAAGCAGTATTTTTTGGCAAAAATGCATTCCACATATTTTTTGGGAGATTTGGTTGGAAAGAAATAGATGAGTGTTCAAAAATAAAACCAGAGAAATAATTGGGGTTTATGCCAGGATAAAAACAACCCTATTGGAGGATTGTATTAAAAACATTGTTGGCCAGGAAAATCTTGCAATGATCCTCTCTAGATAAAAAGACATCTTAAATATGGAAAAAGTTAATAAGGTGAGACTAGATACCAGATGGGAATATCCCCACAAATACTGGGTAAAAATTAATTTTGATGGAGCTACAAAAGGTAACCTGAGTCATGCTAGTGGTGGGGGCCTCATTAGGAATGACAGAGGTCAGGTAGTGGTTGCATATGCTGAGGATCTAGAAATTACCACAAATCACCAAGCCAAAGCAAGGGCATGCTTACAGGCCTCCGAATTGCAGTGAATTTGGGTTTTAGGAGAATTTTTCTTGAGGGGGATTCCAAGAATATTATAACTTTCCTTCAAAAAAGGGAGTTAAATAATTCTAGAATTTCCAAATAATTACAGATGCAAGGACTGTTTTGGGAAACCTAGAATAAATTCAAGTTAGACATATTTATATAGAGGGAAATAAAGTTATCAATAAAATGGCGAATATGGCAGTTAAATATGAGAATTTCAAGGTTTGGTCATATGCCCCCATGGAGTTGTAAGAGATTATAAGAACTGATAATGAAGACAGCAGATAAAGAGAGCAGAGCAAAGTAGAAGCACACTAAATTACATTATTGTCAATAGTTTCTTTATCAGTTATGTAAGAGCACTGCATCAACCACATTAAATAGAAGGATAGTAGGAGGAATATTATTTCAACTTCTCCATCAACACGTTTAGACAAGGTTTGTTTGTTTTACTAAGATAGGGCTATATTGCATTTGTATGATCTTCTCTTATTTTTTCTTGTACATCTTTTGAGCTCTATGTAAAGGATCGGGGCCCTTCAACCCCTTTTTTTTTATCAATACCAAAAAAAACAATAGCCAACATGGGTATACTAAGCCTCACATAATACAATGCAAGAAAATAAGAAATAATATCTTAGGCTTATAATTAAGCCTAAGGTATAATAATATCCTCAACACTCCTCCCAACCATAGAAGCATTAGACCCCAATGCTCTCAACAAATCTAGAATATCATGAGCCATCTGATGGTGAAACATTGAGGGAGCCTAGTGTGGAAAACCATGGTGGGCAACAAGGTAAGAAGTGGAAGAACCTTGTCTAGTGTGATGAGTCTTCATGTCAAAAACTCTATCTATGTTGAGTGAAAGCTGAAATTCAAGTACCACATCTGCTAGGTGGCTGATGATAAGCTCAGTCTCCAAGGTACAGTCCTAATATGGCTTGTTTAGAAAATGTCATTTATCCAAGGGACACCAAAATCTATCTCCAACCTAAAATGTATAAGGATTGTGATGCTTGTTCATAGCTCTCTTTTGTTGTTGCTGAGTCTTCTGTAAAATTTGTGTTACCTTAGCCTAAAGGATCTACAAGTGCTACATGAAATAATTTGCCTTGGCTTACTCCTTCTTCGTATGTGTAATGATGAGAGAATGCAAGGCTAAAGGTAACTCTTGTGGAGCAAGTGGTTGTTTGTTCATAGGTTCTTTTGGAAGAGATGCACCCAAAATGGTATCAATGGTATGATTGATATCTCTCTCAAGAGTGTTGGGTTCCTTAACCACAAGCTCATATGATTGTACAATATTTTGAAGTGAATCTTCTTTGTCATGGATCTTTGGAGGTGTTTGTTCTTTATCATGTGCTTGACTTACTATCTTGGGAGCTTACCTACAACTTAGCATCAAATTTGATGTGGGTGTAGTGCTTTGTACCAAATATGTTTGATTGTGCAACTCCAAGGTGTATGTGTTCTTTTTAGCATGATATACCGTATTCCTATCAAATTGATAGGGCTTACCAAGCAATATTCCACAACAATCCATATTAATGATATCACATTTCACCTTATCCATAAATTTACCACCAAAAGAGAAAGACACGATGCAGGTGTGTGTGATGTCGGATGCAGACCTTGTATCCTTCCACCCAAGTGCATAGGGTTGAGGATGTGGATTCAAGGGAAGCTTCAACTTTTTGACAACAATCCTTGCAATTTTTTTTTTGGGAATCATCATCTATAATAAAATCTACATAGAATTTTTCTATAAGGTGGGATCGAGTGACAAACAAATGATCATGGGCCCCTTGTGGAGAAACATTTGTCATGAGGGTAACTTTGTTGAGTTTACCCTTCAAAGCAGGATATTCTTCTTCTGTCCTAGTAGCCACAATGGGACCATCTTCTAGGTCCTCATTTGTAGGCTTTACAAGTAGGGACTTCTTCTTCATCTTTGAAATGTATAACATCTTGATTTTCTATGGCCCTATTTTTTACAAAAATCACAATACAATGATGAAGAGGAATTTCTAGAAGTAGAAGAAGAAGAATGGAATTTGGGTGAAGTGGGAGGAGAAGAAGAAGAGAAGAAGAAGTGTGAGAGGAATTCTTCATCCTTTGTTGTTGTTGATTTGATCCCTTGGAAGTGTGTTCCTCTGAAGAAGATCATGATTTGAAAGATGCACCAACTTTCTCCTTCGCTAAAATGGCATGTTTGAATACCACATCCAATGTAAGGAAGGAATTGAATTTTACCTCCTTGAAAATTTTATCTTGCAACCCCATAATGAATTTATTGATTAAATCCTCTTCTGAATGTTTTACACCAATAATCACCCTTAGCTTGTTGAATTGAAAAATCTAGTATGAAACTAACATATTGTATGCTTGCCTCAACCTAAACCATTTGGTTGTGAGGTCACTTTGATAAGTAGGTGGGTAAACGGTGTTTTTCAGAATTTGGATAAAATCCTTCCAAGTCATGGTAAGGTATTGGCTTTATTGTCTTTCTATGATCAAAACTTTTTCTAACCTATGAGTTTGACTATGGCAAAGGCCACTTGTTCATCCGTAGGGATTTTTGCATAGGAGAACCAAGTCTCCATATCTAGAATCCAAGTAGACAAGACATCTGGATTCCTTGTGCCATCATAAAGTTTGACCTCACATTTTGCCTTCTTGGAAAATTTATTATTATATATTTTGACATTAGAAGGGGACAATTGTCCAATGATTTTGTTTACTTTATTCATCAATGCATCTACTGCAGCGGTAATAGTTTCCATGTTTGTTTGGAGGTCAAAAGCCATTTTTTATCTTGTATATGCCAGAATAGGAGTGTTAGAATAAATAATTATTCTCTTAAGTTCTACTAGGATAGACTTACTTGAGTTACCACTCTTCCATGAGTCATGTGAACTCTCATTTTATCCTAGTTCAAATTTGATGAGTTGTTGTAATCCAACGGCTCTCAATGATCAACTTTGCTATTTATACAAATTTGATCCATGAAATAAATCAATCAAGTATTCTAATTTTCTAATATGGTATCAGAGCAGGCTTTCCTTGCCCTATGAGCCTGAGGAGCTTTTCCTCATGGGGGGATTTCCCTCCCTATTTTTTTCTCCCATCATTTTTTTTCTTTTTTTACCGAGGGAGTATGCTCTCCATCTTTTGATGGATCAGAAACCAAATGGTTAAAAATAAATTTGCAGTTTGGAAGGTTAAGTTTTTAGTTTCTTTTAGGTTTTTTTGTTTTCTACTGCAGATCTGGATTTGCAGAATGGTGGACCTTGACGGAGCTCTCATATCTAGCCCTACTGCAGCAATTTTTGAGTGACGATCAAGCCGGAGGTTTCGAAGAGGTCGCATGTTTATGCACAAAACAATGTGCTTTTCTGGTCTGTAATTTTTTTCACGAGGACCTTTGGCCTGTTCTGTGCATCATGGGCATTTTTCTTTGCCCTAGATCGTATTCAGGCGGCCAAGCAATTTGTTTGTCCTCATAGCAGATCCTGGTAAAATTTGACCTTTCATATTGTGGACGTTGATGTGGCCTGGATGGATCTTCATCACCGGAGTAAAATATTATGGCATTTTTTTAATTTTTTGATCTGCAGGTTGTGTGTTTCCGGATCTGCCTCGGTGGTTGTTGCATGAGAACCTAGTTTTCTGGATCTACTTCCTAGAATGGCCGCGGACCTGAAATACATAACACTGGAAATCACATATTTCGGTGCTCAAAACAGACAACTCAGCTGCTATAGGAAGAAAATAGCACGATGTCACCTCCTAGGAGATTGTTGGCCATTCATAGAAGATCGTTGGCCATTTTGCATCGATGGTCTTAGTGCTTGGCGGGACGTGGTTCCGTTGGAGAGTGTAACCCCTCCTGGCAACTGGTGTGTGAGTAAAGCAAGTGGCCAAAATTAGTGCTGGCAACACCCGTGATTTTTGGAGATATGGTTCCATTCAAACTGGGAGTACAACAGGTCCACTGAAACTGCCAAATGTCAAGATTCTTCAGAAGACCTGCAGATTGAGTTAATGATGATCTTTATGCAAAGCAATTTTATCGACTTGAAATATGGAGGCGGGTCTGATGCTTTTATGTCATTCAGAATACGCATGCATAACAACTCCAAAGCTGGTGCTTAACGTGTTGTTAATGGACAAGATGCTAAGTAGAGCTTCAAGAATTCGCCGTAGTAAGTATATGTTTTGCACGACTCTCTACAAGACGTCCAGTGCTAGTTGGGTAATTTCAGTTTTTTTCAAGAAAAACCATGCTTTCCCAGATCCATTGTTGTCGTCTATTTTTTAACTCTTGCTGCAGACAAAAGCAGTGAAGCGTGAGCGGCGTTCAGGTCTTTTTTCCATCACCGGTTAGTTTTTTCCATCAACGGTGAGGACGTCTTCAGGTCAACAGTGAGGACGACTGGCACTGCAAGGAGTGAAACGTCTAAGAGTGTCTGTTAAAGGACTGGCTGAGTGAGAACGTGGGTGCTGCTTTATGGTAGAAATTTATCTCTCCTCTCGTCCATGGTGTTCTAGCCATTATGAACTCTAAGCGCACATACTGCAGTGAAGGCGTCCATCAAAGAGTCCATGAATGGTGGAGAGTTTTTTCGGTGTCTCAGTTGTGGTCAATTTCGTAGCACGTGATGGCAATATTGTAAAGATCATGAATTTGGAGAAGGGAGGCGAGTCTAATTATTTGTGTTGCATAACAATCCCAACAGCAGCTCTGTTGCAGTCAAAATCCCTGCTCTAAGGAAGCACCGAAGTACAGCGTTAAGCACTTGAGGAAGAGAAATCGTTGTGCAACCGTTACAATACTGGCAGATGTTTTTGCACAACTGTTGTTTTTTCCGACGGACGTTACAGTGCTACGATGTTTTCGGCCCCCCCTGCCCTGATTTGTGTGGCTAGAAGATGTGCGATGCGCAGAAACTTCTACTAGAATTATGCATCGATCGCGGCGGTATATTTCATGTATCTTACAAATGTCTTTGAGTTGTGAAAGACTTGTGCCCACAAAAGTGACAGTAACAGATAAATCATACTGGAGGTCATGGCCTCATTTTCCCCCAACGACGGACTTAGAAGCATGATATGGACGTGACTGGTGAAGCTTCGATTGGTCGTCTCACTGGCCAATTTTATTATGTTCATTGTGACTGGCGAAGCTTCGATTGGTCATCTCACTGGCCAATTTTATTATGTTCATTTTCGTAGGTGCTTTGTCCTTTCTTGTCATGATTGGCGAAGTGAACTTTGTGTGTGATTTTGTTACTCATGTTGAAAGTACACGGTGCTTTTTTCATGTGGAAGATAATATTGGTGCAGTGATTTATGGAGAGCCTGTGCGTGATAGGAGAATCATTACGGATACCTACCACGACCATTTGTTGTAATTTTGGAGCTCATGGTGTTCAGTGTTCCATGTTAACACAAGACAGATATCGCATATCATTTCAGATTTGTGGATCTTAGATTGGTGTTGGTAATGGGCGCAGTGGAAGTGTGTTTGAGCCGTCCTTTCGGCGTCTGTTTTATAGACGCAATCGTGCTTCAGTTATATTTTGAGCCTCTGAAAAATCGACGATTTAAAAGCAGTGCTGTCCAATAATATTCCGAGAGCTGCAGACCTGAAGATGCTTGTCTCAAAATAGAACGTGCCAAATCCAGTAACGTGGGATGTTCGTGAAGCTCACTCAAACCTGAAAATGACAAGATCGCTATAATCATGGGCTTTTATACTTCTGGAAGTGGCTATGGCATAAGCAAGTGACTATGGTAGTTCGTCTTGGAAGGATCACGCTGTTGTTGCTTGAAGTAGCACTTTTTTAGAAGGGCGACTATTAATATGGCAATGGCGATAAGCTAGGAGTTGGCGAAGATTGAAATGGAGATTTCTCCACACATTCCAAAGCACGAGGTCGGATATGTGAAACATTGGTTATGGTTTCAGGCCTAGCGGCCCTTTCAAATTTTTTTTTTAGCCGTTATGAGAGACACGTCCGCAATGTGCAGCATATTTTATTGTGAGCTATTAAAATAATATGGAAATAAAACTAAGACAAGGAGCTGCTCACAGGATTCATGTTCTTTTATTGGAACATATGAGGAGCTTAGGAAGCATGCAAGGCATGACCATCCACTGGCTCGCCCACAAGAAATAGACCCTGATCGTCAACGAAACTGGCGAATATTGGAGCGAGAGCGTGACCGTGATGATGTAATAAGCACTATTCGAGCACAATGTCAGGTGCTTTGGTGCTTGGTGACTATGTGATTGAGGGTGGCAACATTGGTAATGAAGGATATGACCTTGATTTTCTAGGTGATGAGCGAAATTGGCTAAATGTCTTCCTTTTATTTCAGGCATTTGGTCCTGCTGCAAACATTGCAAATAGCAGAAACATTCCCTCAAGACTGAGGGGTCTTGCAAGAGGCTATCACAGGTTAGGATAACTCCGATAGTGAGGCAAGGAATGTAAGGAGAGAATTCTCATGGAAGTCCTTCCTCGGAAAGTAATATATCTGTGACTAGTGATACAAGAGAAGGTAATACAAGTTCAACTAGGAGGAGACCCAGGAGTCGGCGGAGGTCCAGTGATTTGACATGACTATTTGCAAGAGATGCAGCGGAAGTGAGACGCCGGCCGAAGCACTTGTACCTGTAATAATGCAGATCCGTGGATGTGGTGCTTGGCCTTACGAATGGAGATGAAGGGGGACTGACAGTTTGTTATTTTTTTGCAGCCACTGTTGCATTCCCTATTGCCGTGGAGTGCGCTTGAATTTTTTGATGAAGGGGGACTGAGAGTCCGTTATTTTTTTTTATGATGTTAACATCCTGTTTCCGCCGTCATGACAGTTTCTGAACGCGGCGGTGGTGGAGCACGCACTGGCAGTGCCCATCATCTGGTGGTGTTTATTTGCAGATCGAGTAGTTCTGCAACATTTTTTTTGTAACCTCACCCTTAGTGTTTTTTAGTTGGTGCTTGTTCTATTTTGGCGCTCTGCCTGTGGCGAATGATGGGAGAGAGTTACAGCTCATCATGGTAACCTATTATTTGTTTTTGATGTTCTTTACCTTCGTGATTCCCTTCTGCATGAAATCTCAAGCTTGAGTGAGAATAGTGCAATAGCTTGCGTTCATAGAAAATGGCTTCCTGGTCGGCCTGGCGATAGCATAGTTGAGAGCGGCGCTCTTCAATCCTTGTGTTGTTGCAGCTGTGCAGAGAGGTCCAAATCACAACGCCTCCTCCTATGTTCTCTGTGTTCAGCGCCTATTTTTTGAGTTGGCCTACATGCTGCACGTACCGAAACGAGGGCATATTACGCGTCATTTAGTCTCCTCCAATTGGTGTGAAGATAGAACCTATCAGCTCCTTGCAAAGTCTAGATGGATCTTGCTACTGTACGTTTGCTCAGTGTTCGTTGTAGTTTTAATTTGTTTTTTTGATCGGCCACCGTCGGGGAGCGCAGAGCGAAGGCTCCCAAAGTCGGGTTGCGCTCCCGAAGTCAGGTTGCGTTCTCGAACTTCTGCGTAGTTGGGCTGCGCAAGTGAAACTTGCATAGTCGGGCTGCACATGGAAGAATGTGTGCAGTCGGGTTGCGCACGAGAAATGTGCACAGTCGGGCTGGGCACGAGGACAAATGCGAAGTCGGGCAGAGGAGGTGGTCAACGCCCGACTGCACTGGTCAAAGGCAGCGAATTCCGACTGCGTTGGTCAAAGGCAGCGAAGTCCGACTGCGCTGCGTAGTCGGGCGGTTGGCTAAGACTTAGCCAAAAAATGTGCTGCCCTTCTTTAAGCTGTCTCATTCAACTGCGCTCAAAACTGATTGCATCGTCAGACTGCGCTGTGCAGTCGAGCGGACAGCTCCACACTTGGGCAAATTTTGCCTTACAAAATATGCTATTTAAACACTTGCACAAAATGCGGCGACCCCTTGATTTTGGCTCGTGAAGTGTTGTCCTGGCGGGAGAGAAAACTTCTGGAGGTGACGTTCGACACTTCAAGGATAGACCCTTTTTGGATTCGAAATTACTCCGTTTGAGGAAGCGATTGAAGAAGTTTCACAAGAGGAACAACGAGCCCTGCTAGGAAGGGTTAGTAGTCAACGAATCACAAGAAAATGATTGCAATAAAACGACATTTAGAAATAGAGAAGCAAGTCACAATAAACGCAGATACTGATAGAGCGAAACCCTGCCAAAAACTATGGCAAATCTATTTATTCAAATAAAGGGTTACAAACATCCTCGAACGAGGATATACAAACTTCTGCAGACTAAAGCTGCAGGATAAACTGAGAGGCAAAACAAATGTCGAGTCTATTGCTCGGACATTAAACAGATGAGCTACTCTGCTCACTGAACTGCTCTCGTCTGTTGCTCTGCGAATGACTACTTTTCTCTTGCTTGTTTCTCCAAAATTCCCCCACTCTCCACACCTTGTCTGAAGACCCGAACTGCCTTATATAGCCACGGGGAGAGGAAGATAGAGGTTATCCTCTAACAGGTTCTGATAGACCCTGAACTAGGGTTTCTGACCAATCGCCAAACTAGCATTAACTTATGTGGCGATCGGATCTATCAGATGTCACATCTGTCAGAAGGCACGTGCGACGTCAAGTCAAAAATTTTGCCGGGATGCCCAACTTCGCGAGCGTAGTCCGGCTTCGCCCAAGTTCGGAGCACAGTTGGGCGGAGGCATGAAATCGGGATTAATATTTCTAACACCCTCCTTTAAGCCTGATTTCACGAGCGCTTTGACTCCAAGCTGCTCTCGCAATCTGTTGAAGTCTTCCTCCTTCAAAGGCTTCGTGAAAATATCTGCCAACTGCTCCTTGGATCTGCAAAACTACAATTGAATTTCTTCGGACTTCACCAACTCTCTGATGAAGTGATAACGAATATCGATGTGCTTCGTCCGGCCATGGAACACGGGATCCTTTGATAGTGCAATGGCCGAATTGTTATCACAAAAAATTGTTGTCGCGCCTTCCGGAGGATAGTTCAGTTCACTCATAACTCTTCGCAGCCAAACTTCCTGGCATGCGGCTGACGTGGCGGTGACATATTCTGCTTCGATTGTGGACAACGCAACGATGGGTTGCTTCTTGGATGCCCATGAGACTACCCCTGATCCGAGATGGAAAGCATACCCGAAGGTGCTCTTTCGATCGTCGGTGCTACCAGCCCAGTCACTGTTTGTGAAGCCCACTAATTCCAACTGGTCCTGTCTAGCGTAAAATAGGCCATGGTTCCGTGTCCCATTGACATAGCGTAGGATCCTCTTGCCTACTTGCCAGTGCGTGTCCTTCGGAGTCTCCATAAAATGGTTGATCAGACTGACTCTATCTTCGAACATCAGATCTGGTCGAGTTGCAGTCAAATACATCAAACTGCCAACTAGCCTCTTGAACAGAGTTGGATCTACATTCCTCCCTGAATCCAACTTGCTCAGCTTCAAACCTATGGCAACAGGTGTGATGGCAGGTTTGTTGTCCTCCATATTAAACCACTTTAGGACATCCTTCGCATACTTGCCCTGAGAAATGAAGATGCCATCACCGATTGGTCAACTTCAATACCGAGAAAATACTTCATCAACCCTAAGTCCGTCATTTCGAACTCCTTCTTCATGGTTGTTCTGAACTGGGCAAATAGTGTTGTGTTGTTGCCAGTGTAAATCAAATCGTCCACATACAGGCAGACGATAATGAGCTCACTTGCATCATTTGTCTTCATGTACAGGGTGTGCTCATATGGGCATTTTACAAACCCATTCTCCTAAAAATAGCTGTCAATCTGGTTGTACCAAGCTCGGGCGCCTGCTTCAAACCGTACAGGGCCTTCTTCAGCTTCAGGACTTTGCCCTCCTGGCCTTCAATTTTGTAACCTGGTGGCTGGTCTATGTAGACCTCTTCCTCCAACACTCCGTTGAGGAAGGCTGACTTGACGTCCATCTGGTACATCTTCCAACCCTGTTGGGCTGCCAATGCCAGGATCATCCTAACTGTGTCAAGTCGGGCTACAAGTGCATATACCTCATGGTAATCGATGCCTGACTTCTGCTTGTAGCCCTTTGCCACTAGTCTGGCCTTATGCTTGTCAACTTCTCCTTGGGCGTTGAACTTTGTCTTATACACCCACTTGACCCCAATGGTCTTCTTCCCTACTGGAAGATCTGTCAGTTGCCATGTATCATTCTTTTCAATGGCTTCAATCTCCTCGTCCATCGCCTGCACCCACTTCTGATTCTGACTTGCATCTTCGAACTCTACTGGATCAACTTCAATAAAGAATGCAAAGTCAGAGTACTCTTCATCTTCATGGGTTTGGGTTGCCTCGTAGATTTCTTGCAAGCTTTTCATCTTTGTCGGAGTCCTCAAGTTTGGGGTCCTGCTTGCAAGTGGAGGCGTCAGAGATGGTGAGGTTGTGCTATTGCTGGCATCGCTGCTACTACTTGAGGTTGCAGGTGGTTGCACGCTGCCCTCCTCCAAGTCAACAGACTCCACTACTGCTGGCTCAGGCTGGCCAGTCTTCGATTTCTAGTTCTAGGCTTCATCTTCAAGAAACTTCACATCACGGTTGATGATGAGCTTCTTCGTCACAGGGTTGTACAGCCTATATGCCTTCGCCTGCTCACTGTACCCTATGAAAATGCACTTCTCAGCTCTATCATCCAACTTCTGCCGCTTCTCTTCTGGAACATGTGCATATGCAATGCACCCGAACACACGCAAGTGAGCCACACTTGGCTTCACTCCGCTCCAAGCCTCCTGAGGGATTTTTTCCTTCACACTTTTGGTGGGACATCTGTTCAGCAAGTAGACTGCACATGTTATAGCCTCTACCTAGAACTCGTGCGATAATCCCTTCGCCTTCATCATGTTGCGTGCCATCTCCATGATGGTCCGGTTCTTCCTCTCAGCTATGTCGTTCTACTGTGGCATGTATCTGGCAGTGAGCTACCTCCGAATTCCATGTTGCTTGCAGTAGTTGTGGAATTCATTGGAGATGTATTCACCTCCACCATCTGTCCTGAGAGTCTTGATCTGATATCCGCTCTGTTTCTCCACCAGAGCCTTGAACTCCTTGAATCTGGAAAATGCTTTTGACTTCAGCTTGATGGCATAGATCCAAGTCTTACGGCTGAAGTCATCTATGAACATCAAGAAGTATTTATTATCGATAAACATGCTGGTCTGCATCGGACCACAAATGTTTGAGTGCACCAGCTCTAGTGGTTGTGATGCTCTCCAAGACTGACTAGAAGGGAATGAATCCCTATGTTGTTTTTCGACTAAGCAGCCCTCACAAACTTGATTTTGCTGCTCTATCAAGGGTAAACCCTTCACCATCTGCTTCTTGTGCAGTTGATTCAGGCCACTGAAGCTCAGGTGACCAAATTTGAGATGCCACAACCAGGTAGCATCTTTCACAACTACACTCAGAGACATCAATGATTCATTCTGAATCTACAGTGGAGAAACATCTTGTTCTTCGTCATGGACACCGTTGCAATCTGCCCATGCGACTTGTCTCTGATGGTGCAAGCTCCGTATTTGAACTGGATCGTATGTCCCTTCTGCATGAGTTGTCCAACACTCAGCAGGTTGTGCTTCAGGCCAGGCACATAGTAGACATCACAGATCTGCTTTCGTTCGTCATGCCTGGTGCGGATGAGGATCTTTCCTTTCCCCATTATGGGAACCTTGCTATTGTTCCCCATATTCACCTCAAACTGGACTGTTTCATCCAGTTGTGAGAACATTTCCTTGTTCCCCGTCATGTGGTTGTTGCACCCGTTGTCTAAATACCAGACATTCTTCTAGCACTCCTCCTCAATGTTGCAAGTCAGCAACATGTTTCCTCCTATCGCATTTCTGGTTTCGTCCATGTAATGGGCCTACTACTGGTTCTCCTTGGCCATCCATTTTCTGCACTATGAGATGTAATGGCCGAACTTCTTGCAGTAATAGCACTAGACCTTTGACATGTCCTTCTTCTGACCAGATCCAGCTTGCTAATTTTTTGAACCGCCTCTTCCTCCTTGTTGATGGAAGTTGCAGTTGGTCTCTCCCTCACTAGGGTTTGACCATCCTCCTGACTTGTTGCCTTTCCCATGCCTACCTCTGCCTCTTCCTCCTTGAGAGCTAGAAGCACCATGGTGGGATTCTTGTCTGTCGCTGTCTCGAAATGAGACCTAAGCCTTGAATGCTTGCTCTAGAGAGGTCTGAGATGAATGGCTCAGCCTCTGCTCATGTGTCTATAGAGAACCCATGAGCTCATCTATCAAGAGGGTTGTTAGATCCCTCGATTCTTCGATTGCTATCACAACCGAGTCAAACTTGGCAGGCAGACTTTTGAGAATCTTCTCCATGATTCTCTGGCTCTACATGATTTCTCCGTTCAACCGCATCTGGTTGATAATGTCCATCGTCCGGGTGAAGAAATCACTCATGGACTCGGACTCACTCATCTGCAGATTTTCAAACTCTCTCCTGAGCATCTGCAGCTTCACCAACTTCACCTTGTTGGTGCCCTGGTACGAGCTGGCCAGAATCTCCCAGGCCTACTTCGCCTTGGTGGTTGATGCGATCCATGGGAAGATGGACTCCTCGACCGCTTGCATGATGTAGAAGAGGGCCTTCTGGTCCTTCTTCATGTTCTCCTTCAACAGGTCCTTGTCTGCTTGAGAGAGGGCGGCCAGTGCTGCTACATCTGCCGGTTTTAGGTAGCCGTTCTCGACTAACTCCCACAGCTCCTAAGATCCGAACAGGATCTTCATCTGGATGCTCCAGTAATCGTAATTCTTCCCGTTGAAGCGTGGGATCTGCAACTGCAAGTTGTTGTTGTTGGAAGCCATTTTGCTTCGGTCTTCGTGTCAAGGGATCAGTGGCTCTGATACCAATTTGTAGTTTTAATTTTTTTTTTGATCGACCGCCATCGAGGAGCGCAGAGCGAAGGGGCCCAAAGTCGGGTTGTGCTCCCGAATTCGGGTGGCACTCCCGAAGTCGGATTGCGCTCCCAAAGTCGGGTTGCACTCTCGAACTTTTGCGTAGTCGGGCTACGCAAGTGAAACTTGCGTAGTCGAGCTGTGCATGGAAGAATGTGCACAGTCAGGTTGCACATGAGAAATGTGCTCAGTTGGGGTGCACACGAGGAAAAATGCGAAGTCGAGTAGAGGAGGTGGTCAACGCCCGACTGCACTAGTCAAAGGCAGCGAAGTTCGACTGCGTTGCACAGTCGGGCGGTTGGCTAAGACTTAGCCAAAAAATGCGTTGCCCTTCTTTAAGTTGTCTCGTCCAACTGCGCTCAAAATTGATTGCGCCGTCGGACTGCGCTGTGCAGTCAGGTGGACAACTCCACACTTAGGCAAATTTTGCCTTACAGAATATGTTATTCAAACACTTGCACAAAATGCGATGACCCCTTGATTTTGGCTCATGAAGTGTTGTCCTGGCGGGAGAGAAAACTTTTGGAGGCGACGTTCGGCACTTCAAGGATAGACCCTTTTAGGATTTGAAATTACTCCGTTTGAGGAAGCGATTGAAGAAGTTTCACAAGAGGAACAACGAGCCCTGCTAGGAAGGGTTAGCAGTCAATGAATCACAAGAAATGATTGCAATAAAATGGCATTTAGAAATAGAGAAGCAAGTCACAATAAATGTAGATATTGATAGAGCGAAACCCTACCAAAAACTATGGCAAATCTATTTATTCAAATAAAGGGTTACAAACATCCTCGAACGAGGATATACAAACATCTGCAGACTAAAGCTGCAGGATAAACTGAGAGGCAAAACAAATGTCGAGTCTGCTGCTCGAACATTAAACAGATGAGCTACTCTGCTCACTGAACCGCTCTCGTCTGCTGCTCTGCGAATGACTACTTTTCTCTTGCCTGTTTCTCCAAAATTCCCCCACTCTCCACACTTTTGTCTGAAGACCCGAACTGCCTTATATAGCCATGGGGAGAGGAAGATAGAGGTTATCCTCTGACAGGTTTTGATAGACCCTGAACTAGGGTTTCTGACCAATCATCGAACTGGCATTAACTTATGCGGTGATCGGATCTATCAGACGTCACATCTGTCAGAAGGCACGTGCGACGTCAAGTCAAAAAATTTGTCGGGATGCCCAACTTCATGAGCGCAGTCCGGCTTCGCCCAAGTTCGGAGCGCAGTTGGGCGGAGGCATGAAATCGGGATTAATATTTCTAACATTCGTGAGGCTTCTATTCGTGATCCGATCCGTCAGGCGCCCCGCATTTGCTATTTTTTTTATTTTCACTGTGGAAGGATTATGTCCAATGATATTTTACGCATCAGTCAAGACCAGTTGGCATTTGAGAGCAGATTTGTTGTTGCTGCTTATAATTTTTTTTTGGTGATCTAGCCAAATATGGATAGCGTCGTGGAGAAAATGTTGTTTGATCAGTTATGTTATGGTAAACCAAATGAGATGACAGTATTTTTTCACGTTGTGCATCAGTTTGTTTTTTAAGGCTATTTTTTGTTCTAGCAGTTCTCCTTTGTAGCGATGTTCTACGGTGGAGGTTTTTGAAGGCTATGTGAGTGCCATGCACTAATGACGGAGGGTGCACTATGTTTTTTGCCAGTCAGATAGAGATGTGGGTGACATCTACCAACACAGAGATCATCAATGCCATGGAAAAGCTGATGTGATAGCCGAGGAGTGAGTCTACGATGATTTCAAATTCATACATGTTGTAGTGGTTTGATTTGTTGTTTCTTGGCCCGTTCTCATTTTTGGCATTAAGAGTCCCTGATCTGGCTATCATCACAAGAACTAAAGATCACAGTGTTGCTTGTTATGTTCGTGGGTGTACTGGTGGAGAACGAGGAGATGTTTAGAATTTTTATGCGCTTCAATTCCTCGTCGTACAAGAGCTTCAATCATCTTAATGCGTCGATCTGACTATGTGCCCGTGATATACATTTTTTTTATTGATGTTTTTCCAGGGTCTATGATTTTCTATATCGACAAAGCCTTAAATATTGGAGATTGAGCAATGAACGCTCATTTGTGACAACACTCAAACACATGAAGACTCTAATAAAGAGGGATTTTTTTTTTTGTATACAATAAAGTTTTTTTTTATATATAAAACTTTATTAGCTATATCAAGGCCCACTTTCTTTTTATGGTTTTTTAAATAAAGTTTTTTTTCAACTTTTTTTAAGAAGTCAAGATAACAGGCCCAAATTGGCTATTTTTTTAACCCCTTTTTTTGAAATTTTTATTCAAAATGGTGGGCCATTTGTTTTTCTCCTGCTAGAGAAATTTGTAAAACCATGTTGTATTTTCATTATTTTGGAAAATTCCTTTATCAGGGAAAGAGAAGAATACTATGTTTTTTCTTGCAAATGACGATCAAAATGTCACCCATATATAGGAGTATTTATAGTCATCGGAAATTTTTTTCCGAGTAGGACACAATGGAGGCAACCATTTTCAGTTTTGAAACTATTTTCCACACTTTTTTGTGGATCGAATACTATTGTATCATGGAGTGCATTCTCGGTTGAACCCGACACTCCAATATCATTTGGTGCCCTTGTTTTGTTGTTTGTCCATTTTTTTTGGATATTTATCAGCCCATTATGTCCATATAGGTGGTAACCACATACTCATGCTTGTGAAGTCAATTTGGACTTCCCTAGCGATTCTTGTGGTCCTTTTCACGCTATCTTCACACATTTTTTCGATGAGTCTAATTTTTTGAGACATCTGATGGGTCCTTTACAGATTTTTGATGAAAGTTGTCCTAGGGGGGTTGAAGAGGACATCTTCCTTCCTCTCCATCCTCCATGCACATCTTCCTTCTTCTTCTTCTATTCTGGCAGGTGGTTTTCTCCCTTGGGATTTTTTCATCATTCCCTTATTTTGTTGTTTGTCCATGAGTTTTGGACCTTATTTCAGCCCATTGTGCTCATATAGGTGGAAACCACATACTCATGCTTATGGAGTCATTTTGGACTACCCTTGCAATTTTTGTGGTTCTTTCTCCATCCTATCTTCACACTCCTTTTTGTGAGACACTTTGGTTTTTAAGGGAGTTCTCTTTGGTGATATTTATTCTTTTTTATCACATATTGTACATGAGTACCTTATCAGGCCTTGTTGTCGGGACTCATACTTGTGGATATGCCACTTTTTTTGTTGTTTGTCCACTAGTTTTGGACATAGTTATCAACCCATTGTGTTCATATAGGTGGAAACCACATACTCATTCTTGTGGAGTCATTTTGGACTACCCTTGTGATTTTTTGTGGTTCTTTCTCCATCCTATCTTCACACTCTTTTTATAGACACTTGTGGTTTTTCATCATCTTTCAACAGAGACTTTTTGACCACATATTATACATGAGTACCTTATCAGGCCTTGCTGTCGGGACCTATTTTTGTGGTTATACCATCTTTATTGTACATGAGTACCTTATCAGGCCTTATTGTTGGGACTCATTTTTTTTGGGTATGCCACATCTTGTTTATCCCTTTTTTCATTGAGGACAATCTTATACCTCTTCTTTTTATTTTTTGATAGATGGTTTTTTCCCATAGGGTTTTACCATCTCTTCAAAAAGAATCATTGTACATGAGTACCTCATCAGGCCTTGTTGTCGGGACTCATTTGTTAAATTCACCCCTAGTATCACTTAAGGGGGGTGTTAGAATAAATAATTATTCTCTTAAGTTCTACTAAGATAGACTTACTTGAGTTACCACTCTTCCATGAGTTAGGTGAACTCTTAGTTTATCCTAGTTCATATTTGATGAGTTGTAATCCAACGACTCTCAATGATCAACTTTGCTATTTATACAAAGTTGATCTATGAAATAAATCAATCAAGTATTCTAATTTTCTAACAAGGAGGATACTAATGTTGCAAGAACTATCTAGACAGCTATTAGGAACAATTTTGTGAAATTCCTAATGCAACAATGAGCCTAGATTACAAAATTTCCCTTCCATTTTATAAAAGGGGTAATTCTAGTGCTTTTACAAAAATGACACAAAGTTTGTAATTTACAAAAAATTTACCCTTCAATTTGAAGTGGTAAAAAGAAAATAAGCACTTAGATTTGCACAATTTCACCCTTAATTGCTAAAAATATGAATTTATGGAGGCAAAAAAAATAGTAATTTTTGCAAAAAATTAATGAAATGTTTTGCAAAAGTTTGAAAATATTTGTTTTCACCTGCCAAAAATTGGATTATCCATGGGCTTGGAGGGGTAACTGTGCAATTAGGCTAGTAAACATGGTCAACAATCAAAATTCAATAGTCGTACGATCCTTTAGAAGTAAACACCCAAGCAACTGGTGTGTGGCAAGGTGACAAACCACTAACGTGGTTGCGCATGTAGCCCTGTGTGACCACAGGGAAGTGGTGACTCCACTACTTGTGTGATCACACTTATAAGTTGTACGGAGGCTACAACATTGTCGATGTGGAACTAAACCTATGAAGAAAATATATTTTTCTTGACTATTCTCATTGGATCCCATCAAAACATGTCGGTAAGTGGTAAAACCAGCTCGAAAGATGATAAAATTGCCAAAAATACAGAGATCGGGCCGAAAAATCATTGATGTGTGTTTTTCATCATCAAAACCTAAGAAAACCATCATAATACATTGATTATCACTAGGAAGTGATCAATATGGTAAGAACCCATGCCATAAACCCATCTAATATTTGTTGCAATTGCGTGGCACGAAGTGATTGGGTGCTAAAAACACTCTAAAATATCTTGAAATAGCTAATAAGTGGTAAATTTTGATTTGTTTAGAATATTTGGGTTTGGAATCTAGTATATGATTGATTGTTTTTATAACCTTAGAAAAATTTGATTAAATTTTTCTCTGCCCTATGAATTTCCTTCTATGCCTATAATTTTTTACTGCCTACAAATAGCATATGTACGATCATAGTGTAGTGTCTAGAAGGGGTCTACGATGAGCAATGATTGGCAGGCAGTTGTGTAGGTGTAGGATTAAGGGTCCTCCATTCTACAATGGGTGTCATCGATTCTACAATAGGGTCTATGACTAACCAACATTGCTTAGTCAGTGAAGAAGAGCAGACGTAATGTGAGGCAGAAAGGAGGAAAAATGGGAGAGGGGAGGGGAGGTAGGAAAGGGTAGATCGGAGGTAAGAGAGGTGGGCAGGGATTTCCCAAGCCTTTACCAATTGGTAAGGAATCTGGTTAGTGGGGTGGTCGGTCAGTAAGATGGCCGATCAGACAAAAGGAAGAGAGGGAGGAGAAAAATGGGGGAAAGGGAGTAATTATTGAACCCCCGTCACCTCTAAAGAGTCCTTGAGATATCAATTGATACCTCCAAAATTCACACTTCTTCTACTTGTGCTACCCGGATGCCTTCTCGGTAAGGGGTATCAATTACTGCTCCTATCCACAACTGGCTAAAACTTTGAACGCTATTGAATTCAAACCAACAATACTAGATCCTCCATTCTGAACATTTGATCTTGAATATGCAGATTTATTCTAGATCTTCTTGCCTTACTCAAGACAAGTCCCTTTACTCTCTAAATTTATTTTAGGTGTATTCGATTCAGGGGTAAATTTCACACCCTCTATGACCTCAGGATATTCACAATGATGCTATGGGCTAGCCCAAGCCAAATCCTCACAACTATCCTAGGAACTGATGCAATGAATTTGGCACCTTGCCTCCCTTCTTGCTCAAAACTTTCCTGCAGCTCTGATTACCAATGATATAGAACTCAAACATGAATCTAGGAATTTCATTATGCATAATTGTATAAATAGTACAACAATGGAATCAATGTGGTTACAGAGGTTGTAACAATATGCCATGCAAGGCCAACCACTTGTAACAATATACTATGCAAGGATAACCACCTACAACAAACAAGGATGCAAATAAAATAACAATATGCTAGAAGACAATGGAAATCTCCAACAACATAACCATACAACCTAACTACTGATAAAACAATATCCAACATGGTAATACTATGCCTCATGTAATATAATGCAATAAAATAAGAAATAATGTCTTAGGCTTATAATTAAACCTAAGGTGTAATAATATCCTCAACAAAAATCAAACTAAATAATTTCTAAGACAAAAATGAGATAGGCATAAAACTTACTCTAAGGCCTTAAAATCCAAATTCATCCCTACTATTGCATTAAAAGAGTCAAAAATCTTGAGACCATGTACTATATTGATTAGTTTTAGTGTATACATGATAAAATGATTTTTAAAATGTAGAAAAGTCAATATAAAAGTGAAGTCTCCCATTCAAAAATAATTTTCACCAATTTGATTTTCAAAATAGAACTTTGGTTCACAAAGTCAAGTTTCACTGTCATGATGCCATTGGGAGGAACATGTCAATGGAAATAAACTTATTACACCTATGTAAGCATTGGAATCTTGAATTTTTTAGTTTCTATTAAAAATTAAAATTTTAAACAAATCCATTCAAATTTACCATTAGATATATAGATTGGCCCATTACAAGTTATAAATAGGGGGGGAAACTAGATGAGTCCACTTCCAAAAAATTGATAATCGAATACCATTAGATTACTATATTGGCATGTTTCATGATTTTAGGATGTCATATAAAATAGTTGCTTGCAGTTTAAATATTTTGCATTGATTCTATCATGTTGTCATTTTGTCTAAGGAGGTCATGATTTTATATGGATGGATAAAACTTTAAAAAATGGTGTTTGGACTAATTGTGCCTTGTTTATGCGTGTCAAGGGCTATAAATGGATTCAAGAAATACACCATATCTATCCAATAAAATTTAAATATCACTATGCACAATTGGAGTGGGACCATTTAGGAGTATTAGGACTTCATGGGTTAGCTAGAACAAAGGCTGTCATTTGACACCACTAGATTATGATGACTTTCTTAACATAATAAAATGCAAACGTGAACACATTTTGTTTCCCATGTTTACCTTAGATATAGTGGGTGATCACATTAGGGGATAGTTTATATGGGTTATTGATCATTGTCTTGATTGGTCCTCAATATGGAGCCATCATAAACAAAGAAGTGCAAGTGGATTTGTGTCTTGATGGAGATTTCTTGGTATCCAAACACCACAAACTCTAAATTGGAGTGCTTATCAACACAACAAAATTCCTTCCTATTTTAAACCTTGAGAAGGAACTCATGGGTATTGTGCATATCAGGATAATGGAGACACGTTCTTGTGGTCACTATACCCTTTCATTAAAGGGGTGAAGGATCAAATTATCTATAGCTAGGTAGTAGATATATTGGTCCATACTTACCATGATTTGTATCAAATAGCCCGAAAGGAAAGAAACTTCCTCAACTATCATAATATCATCATGTAATAGATTTATAATAAATTTTGCATCACATCTATCAACGATGTCATAGGTTGTGCTTACTGGCATTAAAGTATTTTAATGGCCTACTCCTAATCCCTATTGCGAGAGGAACAACATAAATAATGGGATTTTTGGTTCCTTAGTGCTATAAGAACATGAAAGGTGTCTTGAACTAGGATGATGTGAATTTTGTGGAGGCATGATAAATGCAAAAGCTATTAGAGAAGACCAATGTGTTTGAGCATGTTTTGGTATAAAAAATTCCTTAACATATTGGCTTTACATTAGTCCCTCTCACAGTTGCACCTATATTATACCATGAGGTGACAAAGACAATATCTCCCTTTGGTGAATGAGACTCCATAGTACTTGGGTGGAAACCCCTGACTATAGTTGTTCTTGTTGGGAGTATGTCCCTATCTCACTTACAATAAGGTAAATATGGAGACAATGATGATGATGGTAATTATAGAGACAGATATGGTGGAGACAACCAAAGGTCTATAGAGACTCCAATGATAGACACAAGGACTCCTAAACTAGGGAAGACATATATTAAAGTGAATGAGTCTTCCTCATCTATTTTTGGTGCTATTCAATATCCAAACTTTGTAAGAGATCCTAGTAAGCAAACTCAACTCCCCTTATTTGAAAATATATACATGATTTAACAATGATAATCATGTTATGATGACATAATAGGGATATAAAAGTGGTAAGATTCCATTAACAAGATTCTTTTTTGACACCTTGATAGGACCTTTGATTTCCACTTCTATATTTTTATATATTAATACAGAGGTCTATTTCAATGGAGATCAACACTCTAATGTGCTTGTCACAATATGACATTAACTCAATGCTTAGTGGAACTTTGAGATACAAACATATTTAGAGGCCTAGAAGGTAGGAGCTAAGACAAATCATTGTCATACAAGAAGAGGTGAAAGCTCTTTGTTGGCTCATAGATAATGTCACTCCTATGCACACTTCCCAATTCAATCGTGACTCTGGAGGGTATGATAAATGTGAGACATTCTCTTGTAAACAAACAAGAAAATTCTACTAAAGTATTATGATATGATTGTAGGATGTGGGAAATATTGAATCCATTTTTCTATTTTTTGGATTGCCCTCTTATAATTAAAGGAGAAAAGCTCTAGTAGATGACTATGATATGATATATGACTTCATATGCAAGCCCACACATCTTTGCACATACTCTGATTTTCATGAATTATATGATTCTCTTTACTTGAATATTACATGTTTAAATTTGAAATGCATAGCTTTTTAGAATATAAACCATGGTATGTAGAGGATGTTTGACCATATCTATATAATGACTAAATGGTAGAAATGGATTATTGAATAGTAGTTAAAGGATAAATAAATAAATATATAAATTATAATAAACAACTTACTTTGACATTTTATACATATTTTTGAACGGAGTGAATGACAAGAATAGGAGTAAAATGTGAATGATGCCCTAATACCTTACATTGGTAACCCGATACTTAAGCAATACTAGGAAATCAAAGATGTAGGTGTGGATGAGATCAAGGTATGAGAGAGATCATGTTTATTATATGCTAAATATATGAATTATACAACAAATTGCAAGATTTTTCTTGCAAAGATTCAAAAAACATTTATAGAGGACTTCACATGGACAAGCATTATTAAGAGTTGATGAATAAAACACAAGATTGACAAATAATTGTAAGTACTTTTAAATATGGAAGATTGATCAAAATATCCAAATGGGTTGGTCGATATTTGGTTGATGAGCATTGGCACAACTAAGAATATGATCTTAGGAAGGATGTTTTTGGATGCATAGCAACAAAAATATTTGTCCAATCAAATTGATAGTTTACACAATAAATAAGGCACTTGATATTGGTTCTTCAACCTTGTTTTTGTGATGGGCTATAAAAGCTTACACCTGTATGAAATGGACCTTATTTGATAAAAGAACTTACTTTTCCTTATTACCATTTATAACAAGAGTTACTAAACTATATAAGAGAATAAGATCATAAAATCATATTTTTAAAGGTCCATTATATAGCTTTGTATACAAGGATGATAACTTGATGCAAGTGCATTGTCAAGTTATTTGTTGGTCATGTGAATAGGTAACATTTACAAATACTTATCTATCATATAAATGAATTTGACTTTGATGTATGATCATTTAAATGTGAAAAGTTTTTTTTTTAATTATAGTTAAAAGGTTTCCAAATTTTTAAATTTTTTTTAGGAATGTATGCTTGGAAAACAAAATAGGGAAACAATACTAAAAATTCAACTTGGAGCCAAAAAATTAAAGTGATGATTGTGCATAATGGCATTTTTTATATAGGAAATTTTTCTTGACATGAACTAAGATACTTTATCCTTTCCATTGTTGAATTTTCAAAGATGGTTTAGATATGTTTTTTGTATAATAAATTGAAAATTTTCACTAACTTCATAGATATTTATAACTTAATTGAAATATAATTAGATGTAAAACCAAGTTGAAATAGAAAGGGATGAAAAATTAACTTCAATAGGGATAATCAAACATGAATACAACCAATGAATTCAATACTTTGGCAAGAAAAATGGTATTTGTAGGTAGTTCACCAATTCTTACACTCCACAACAAACTGAAGTGGTTGAGTGGATGATAGGGTAGGGTCATGATGGTTTGAACAATATTTAATTTTAAGGGTTCATATTCAATGTATTAGGTAGAATCTATACATAGAACTAGCTACACATAAAAGAACTTATTTTATTGAGCATATTTATGTATGATATTTTTTAAGGCTTGAATGAATTCAATTCTAAGATAAGATGCTTAATAATTTTTTCATACTTTCTATGCACTAGTTCCTAACAAAGAAGGAAGAAACTACTTGTTAGAATTACAAAGTGTATATTAATTTGGTTATTTAGATAAAAAGAGCGATACAAGCTTCTTGAACAATGTATAGACAAGTTTATTGTAAGTTAAAACATTGTGCTTGATGGGATTAACTCTATAGTTACCTTATAATTAGATAAAAACTTTCTTAAGGTAGAGAAGAAATTTGGAAAAAGTTTTTGTAAGTTAAAACATTGTGTTTGATGGGATTAACTCTATAGTTACCTTATAATTAGATCAAATCTTTCTTAAGGTAGAGAAGAAATTTTGAAAAGTGGAATAGAAATAAAAGTTTCATTGGTATGTGTTTTGTTACCTTTCACATGATTTAGAAAAAATAATCCCTTCACAAATAGCACATACCAACACTTTATCTAATGGTTTGACAAATCCTCCTCTATAGAATAACTTGGGTGATTTGAAAATGGTCAAATATTTCTAATTCAAAATTACTTGTAAAATTTAGAAACGGTTTAGTTCAATGTATTTTGAGTTCTATCCCTTAAAAGTTACAATCTCTTCAAATTAAAATGGATAAGTTAAAAAATAAATTAAAAATATATAATTCCAAATCAAACAATGTTGAAGTGGGCTAAACAAACCTTGAAGGATGTTAGAAAAATGGGTTAAACAAAAAAAATGAGTCATAGTAATTGAAAACAATTTGGTTATGTTATTTTGTCTAGCGTACTTGTTGGTGTTCGTCTTTTAAAAAGTTATGCTATAATTTTTGGAGGAATGCTAGTGAATAGAATGCAATAATGAAGGGTCACACTTGGGTTCTTGTTGATTTTTGATCCAAATTAAAACCCATTGGTTGAAAATCAATTTATCACATTAACATGATTCCATGTATAATGGAATGTTGCTTTCTTAAAGGCTATAGTACTACTAATAGAATGGCCATTGCTCTAGATGTACAAAATAGGTGGCAATTTCTTAGGGTGTAAAAAGTGTTTTCTTAATGAAAATTTGTATAAAAGTACTTGTATAACCAACCACAAACTTCAAAATAAATGACAACCATAATGTATTTATGTTGGCCAAGGAATTCAAATGGTCTAAATCAAGAACCAAGATCTAATTGTACTTTTTATATGTAATTATCCTAAAATAATTTGTTGATATTAGCATCACAATTTGGAATGTCACCATCATTCCAAATGATAATAAATACATCAGGCAAGTCTAGAAAAAGATTTGAGGTAATGAACCTTAATATTCTAAATTGCTTCCTTGGTGTTGACTTAAACTAAAACATAACCTTTTTCAATCTCTTAAAACAAGAATGTGGGAAGATTATTGGAAATAAATACATGACTGTAAATATTCACTTAATTTCATGGAATAAAACCTTAAGCATCCAAAGAGACAAGGTGAAGATCCAATGGATGGTATGAGATATAGACTTGTTAGAAGTATGATGAGCCCTTGAAATATAACTATAAAAGTACTTAGATACTCACAGTGACCACAAGATCTCGCTCTCAATTATTGATGTAATAGAAATTTCATGTTAGTTTCTTTGATGTTTTAAAAGTACTATTGACAATAAAGGTTACATCATAAGATATTGCACAATTAGATAGCAATTTCCTATTGTAGCAAGAAATATAATATAGTGGTGAATTCCTCAATAGAGGTCGAACATATTTCAATATGTGGTGCTTCTTGAGAGTTTATATTTAAAGACTACACAAGGCCTAAAAAACCCTGTTATACTTTGGTTAGATAACCAAAGTGCGACCAAAGATAGATGAACCTAGTTTTCCATGTGAAAACAAATCATATAAATGTGGAAAGTTTCTAGTCAAAATATTACAAAAATATGGAACTAGCTTACTACCTTCTACATGATCAAAGTGTGGATATATTAACTAAAAACCACAAAATTTAACAAAATTGGTGTCTTCAAAGTTTGGACTTTCTTTTTTTAAATAATAACAATAAGGTGGAAAGGGTCCATGTTAGATGTCTTTGATCAAAGACTTTTTAATATGGTATTTAGGTACTACAAAACACATTTTAGGTTATTTAAGCAACTAAACAGGTCAAGTATAGAATTAGTCGAGATCAATGATGGAGTTGGAAAACTAAATAATGGGACATTAAAATGACCCACCATATATAAAGAAATTGTCAACCCTTAATTCACCTTATAATTGTACCTTTTTCTTAATAAAATTTAAGTCATATCCATGTTGGGTGATTGAAATTGTCCAAGGACCAGTTTTGGTTGTGTGTTCAGAGCATAATGACCATCCATTATGATTGTTGGGTACATTTTATGCTTGTGACGTGTGTGGAGCACATATTCGAGAAATCTTGGGAGAATGGGATATGGCTTCAAGGATGACCTTCAGGATTTTGCCAAGGTCGGTTCCTTATTTAGATGTAATATTAGCGCAATTTTCCTAATTTAGCCTAGTCTATCAAGTTTCATCTAGGAAAAGGGATGATAGTAAGACAATAAATGGAAGAAGTAAAAATAACTAGCCTATACTACAGGTGGTGATGCACAAAAATCCTAAACCTTTTTGCATTATGATGAGATTAAATGAACACATGCACTATCGTTGACAACTCACAAGGAATGTAATCTTCATTAGACACGAATCACCAAACTTACACACACACTAATTTGGAGATAAAAGGAAAATAGTCACAAATTCTTATATATAAATAAATAGATTGTATTCATGCTTAAATAAGGGGCTTAGTCCAAGTCGTAGTGCATAAGAGAGGTGAAAGAAGGATTGTATGCAAAGCCAGATACTAGGCACAAATACAACAATTTTTTTATGCTTTACAATAAAGGAGGTATTTGTAAGAAGAAAAAATGGGGAAAATTTTCCCCCAAAACTCATGTAGGGATTCAAAATTGTCCAGTTCAAAATTTTACCTAGGCTTTTGTCATGAACTTTGGTCAATTTCGATCTCTATGGATCTCTGGCCATGAATGCTATAGGATAATTTGGTTTGATGGGACACAATCCTTTCTTGTTGCTTTGCTTGACTATCCATGCTAGAGATCCATTGTGATTAGACCACTGAGATTTCCCTCCATTAATATTTTTAATTTTTGTATTGCCCTTTGGACCACCTCCATGTTGTCGATTTTTGCCTAGGGTGTTGTGTTTGGTTGTTAGAGTGATAAGACCAAAATCGGATCACCACCCCTTCCCTTGCATTCGATTACTTTGGGTTGGTGTGGTTTCCCAGTGGCAATCAATGTTCTATCCCCTTCACATCATGATCGGATCCTTTGGTGAAGTCCTTCCTTGTGCACCTTTTGGGATTTCAATTTTCACTTTTTCACATTTCTTTTGGTCTAGAGGGTCACCTTTTGCCATTGATCCATGTTTTTCTCCCTTTTTTGCATTGCGGTGATGACCAATACTATTAGGTGCTTCACTCTAGAGGGTATGTCTAAGGCATCCTCCCCTTTTGATTTTTTCTCTTCTGCTTTCTAATGCTCCTCTACCATAGATCTTTGGGGTAACTTTCATAGGGGCCAGTAAGCATAAAGGTTTAGCAAAGTTTTCATAACTTGAAATCTCTAAGCTACTTCATTCTTGGAAAAGCCTTTAGTGTTAAGCTCCTCTTAAGAGAAGAATATGATCTTGATTTTTTGCTTTCCCATCCAACAACCTTAAGTCTCCCTATTTCCTCCAACACCATCAAACATGGAAGAGATCTAGGCATGTGATCCTTCCTATCCAAGTAGGGGAAGAGTCTACATTTTCTAGATGAGGCAAAATTGTGTCAAGGGTAGATCCCCTTTAGCTATCACCGACAAGGCTCCAAGACTCTAGTTCATGATAAAGTTATCCTTCGCTACCATTGAGAAGGCTCATAAACATGGTTACTCTTGTTTGGCTAGTCAACTTAGCTTCATGGCATGGGAGCTTCACATTCAGCATCAATTTATGATGGTAGCCCTTTCTTGGTAGTGCTTTTGAAGGTATTCTAGTGTTGGTTGCTTCATTGGTTGTAGGGGCATTGGATCCTATTTTCTTATCTTTCTTCAATCGACTTCGGATTGCATTTTGATAAAAAAATTCCTTCTTGGCAAGATTTTCCCAATGTAGTGTTTTTTCACTACAATCCCCTTTAGCTAGGAACATGGTCAACAATGACAATCATAGAAAACTAGCTATTCTTTCAATATCAATATATGTATTTACATATGCCAATTCAAGGTGAGCATAGCAATGAAAGGTCCATCTAAAAACTATTTTGAACTTTTAAGATATTTGTACACTAGCGAGTCATGTAGCACTATTAGAAAGGATGGTGTTTTCTTTTTTTTTAATTTACAATAATTCCCTCCTTATATGGTTGTAACAATTTCCCAACTATATTAAGAGGGATGAAATCATGGTTATGCATAAGGGTCAAACCCAAAATGTATTTATAAAAATGGGGTAAATTAGTTTTGAAATCGAGGTGAATCATGTCCAAACTCATGTAGGAGACATGACGAATTGTCTTTTTTTCCATCAAAAATTATAAAAATATGGTGAATTTATCATAATATTTCAAAAAACTTATAAAAATTTAAAATGTACTCAATTAAATAGAATTAAAGGCCATGGTAGCATTGAAATACTATACTTTAATTAAGACAAATGATTGACGCAACACTATGGACGATAGACACATGACTACCGATAGCAACACTATGGACGATAGACTCTTGACTACCAACAACAACACTTTATGATGGACCCTTGACTATTGAAAACAGCACTATTGATGATAGACTCTTGACTACCGACAATTTCATGACCCATCTTGGCAGGACTTTTTGCATTTATAGACTATGTATTGATGAAAGATAACTTGATGCCTAATTTTGAAGCTTATGGATGGTTATGCAATTATTTATATTGGTTTATCCTTAAGAAATATGGTATTGTTGATGTATTGTCGATTTGCAGGACCAAGTACACTCATGGGTGGAAGAGGTAGAATCAACCACCAAGAACAAGGTACTTGAGAAGGAAAATGATGATTATGGTGGCTTAGGGTAACATGAATGACTACCCTCATATAGGCATGCATTCTTGCTTTTGCGGTGATCGTCAACAATCTAGCTATCCTTTAGGAAGTTGGTAACCTAGAAGTTAACATAATTTTTTGGCTAAGGTAAGTGATTGGATAGCGATGACTTCACCCACCTAGTTTGATGCATTTTATTGACTCGCTTTTGTTTACATATGTGTTGTTGTATAAGTGGATTTGGTAAAGAATCCCACCAAAATTAATTAATAGATATAGAGGTTCTATTAATTCATTGCCCACTTAAATACCATACTAATGCTTAATATTAGTATAGGTATTTTATTGGAATTAATCAAATGAGAAAATGATTTATGGCTTCTATGGTTTGAATTAAATATTATAAACATTAATGCTTTAAAGTTCTATTTAATTCTCCCTTTTACCTTTCTGAATATATAAAGAAATGAATAGCTTTATCTTTTATAAATTAGAGAAAGAAATAAATAGCTTTATAAATTAAATAAAGAAATAAAATATATATATATATGGGAGGCAAGATATTTTAAAAAGAGAAGAACCAATTTTAAATTCAAATATCTCCTTTTTGGCTGCCTTGGGTAAGCATGGTATTACTCTTGGTAGATAGCATTTATGTAAAAGGTTGGACTTTGGGGAAGTGGTAGATGAGTTTCCATATTAAGAAGGCCAAAGAAAGGTGATGTAAGGGGGATTTTCTCTGAGAAAGTGCACAGAGACTGAAGGAGAGAAAATAAGTATGAAGGAAGGAGTCGATTTTTGGAGGATTTAAAGAAGGCCTTCGAAAATAATCTTTCTCTAGGAGGTTCAGGTTGGGATTACTCTTATAATTTAGTTATGAATGCTTCGGTATTATTGCCTATAGGCCTATAGAATCATTTGATAGAACGTTGTTTGTTGTATTCAACCTATGTTATACCAAATGGAGGCAATACTTTTTAGACCCTTTTTTATTTATCCTTTGGAGATGCTTGTTTTTTGTTCTCTGTCTGTGATGTATTGGGTGGTATTGCTTTTTGAAACCCAATTAAATTATATCTCATTTGTGCCCCTCTTCACCAAGGAGATGGCATGGGCATTAACATTTTGGTTGGTGTTTTTAACCTTTGTTAATGATGTCTGAAACCAATAAGTTCCCTGCCCTCTTCTGTTGGTTTCTTCAAGCATTGTCGACTCTATTTGTCTTGCTAGTTTTAAAATATCCCTTGTTGCCACCAAGTATGGAACCTTTTGTTCAAGTGCAAATGCTTAATGTACAGGTAGACCTTTCGATTGAAGTAATTACTTATTTCTTCATGACTCTTTGGTTTTGCACTTTAGATGGCATCAACTTAAACTTCATCCCAGTTCACCATGCTCTGTTTTCTCTGTTTGTTCTCCCTATGGTTTATTTTGAAGAACCGATGTATCTTTGTCGTCGATGAAAGTTCATTGAGCACCTTGAACATGACTGTATTTTTGTGTTGATCTCTTTCTCTCAGTTTCACCTGATCCTTCATATTTTGAACTGCATCCATGTGTCTTTTTTCATCGCCAATTGTAGGAGGGTCCCTAAGGTTGAAATTAGAAAAGTTATTAATTTTTATTTCATGTTAGTATCATCGTTGAGCCACGACGCACCACAAAATGTATCCATGCTCGAGAGGGCAAGAGGCTAAGGGAAGGCTGCTCAGGCCTTCCCACTACATATCCCACATGGGATATGTGGGAGGTTCAAGCCCACCTTAAAAGGCAGAGCCTCCCCTTAATGTGTGACCACCACTCAGTGGTTGAGGACCACCGAGTGGATGGGGCATCCAATTCATGTTGGATGCATGGTATTCTATGGACAGTTTCTTGACCTTTTTGCTATCTATTGACCATTGATGAAACTCTCCCCTATTCGTCATGTTTTGGTTGTTTCCGCTATTGGGCAGTTTTAAATCGTTTTGACCACTTTCTACGGTTGGGAAAATCAAAATGTTTTTAAAGCTTGATAGGGTTTTGTCTGACACATCCTGTGTGGGGACGGCTTAACACCACAAAAAGGGGAAGTTGCTTCTTACTTAATAACCACCAAGCAGTGGTCAAAAAAAGCCACCGCTTGGAGGAGGCTTGTGCACTAGTTGTTGGCACAGTCAACTTAGTTGACCTGGGTTGTTTTTGTTGTCAACCTATGTTGTCGGTTAACTCACCTTGGACCTAGCTTTGGTTGTGATTGTGGAATGACGACCTAGTTGGTTTTTGTTGTCTAAAACCTCTTTGATAATTAAAATTTTGATAAACCTTATGGAAGAATGTTTAAATTATTGAAATAGAGTTCTAATTGATTAAAAAATTGGTCTTGTATAAGTATTTAATTAGTTAAGGGTATGGGCTCTTAATTTATTAAAGAAATTGGTTTTGTATAAGTATTTAATTAGTTAAGGGTATGGGCTATTAATTGATTAAATAAAGTGGTATTGTATAAGTATTTAATTAGTTAAGGGTATGGGCTCTTAAATGATTAAATAAATTGGTTTTGTATAAGTATTTAATTAGTTAAGGGTATGGGCTCTTAATTGATTAAAGAAAGTGGTATTATATAAGTATTTAATTAGTTAAGGGTATGGGCTCTTAATTGATTAAATAAAATGGTATTGCATAAGTATTTAATTAGTTAAGGGTATGGGCTCTTAATTGATTAAAGAAAGTGGTTTTGTATGGATAGTTAAGAGTATGGGCTCTTAATTAATTAAATAAAATGGTTTTGTACATTAAAAGTATGGACCCTTGATTGATTAAAGTAAATTTTATTGAATTACTCCATGCTTGATAGATAAATGACTTTCATTCCTAAAGGAAAAAAAAGACTCTCCTTTTATGATAAAGTGAATGATAAATGACTTTCATTCTTGGATAATGAATGCACTTTGTTTGATTAATGAAAGAAGTATGCCAGTTTATAAAAATGGAATATTAGATGAAAGAATGGGTGTGAGGAAATTTATAAATGATTTATGCATAATTATATTGTGTAGATTGTATAGTTGCAATTTGACATTCAATTTTTAAAAATGCACATGTTTCATAACTTATTTAGCAATTGCATTTAGTTGCATGCTCCATAAGATCTATGAGTTGTCCTAATCCCTTACTACCAACAACTGAGCGATGGAGAAGCAAGAAGAACCAAAGAGGACACTTAGATCTAGGAAATTGACCTTTGTTACTTACTTGTAGAGAATATTTTTTAATGCAAAACTTATTGTGGAGTAAACTCTAGCATGAGTAATCTCCTAGTTGGATAATGATGTAATGCTCTATTCATTTAGTGTGGTGATACTTTTACCCTACTTGGGTTATGTAATGATTTAATTTATGAATGGAAGGGGTATATTTTACTTATTAATTAAAGGACCTATGATGTTATAGCTTCATAAATTATCATGCTTTGTTATTGTTTAGACAAAAATTGCATCTTCTTTATGTATCTTCCTTTGATGAAATTGTAGATGTTATCTAGTATTTGATTAAGTAGGTAGACTTAATCAAATATTTAAAGGAAAGAAAGAATAGAAGAACTTGAGGGTTTAATGCAGTTTAAATTATTACAGTTAGTATCTAAAAATATTTATGCTTGTGTCAGAAGTAGAAAGAAGAAGGCCTAAGGGATTATGGGGTCCCTTATGGTGAAACTTTGAGTAGTCTTGTTTCAAATATTTCTTCTAAAACCTAAACTATATAGTTACACAAGACATCAATTAGTTTTAAAATGAATTTGGTTACACTAGGAGTAATGGATGGAATAAGTTAGCTCATCGTAGATATGAGACTAATAGCTTATCTGCACCACGCTTAATGCACCTGCATAGATGGACTTATGTATGGTGTAGTGATGGGCATACCCTTTTGACAGACAAAAAAGGATAAGTTAACTCATTCATGGAGAATGAGATTGATAGCTTATTTGCAAAACGCTTAGTATACCTACATAGATAGATTTATGTATGGTGTAGGGATGGGCGTATCCTTTTGATAACAGTAAGGAAGAGAATAACTTGGCTCATCATGGATATGAGATAGAAAAAAATTAAAACATTAGATTAGACCTTAGGCAACTTATTAGAATAACATACGTTGGATAGGAATATGGGAATCCCTATCGAGTATATGTTTGTAAAAAAAAAAAATGTTGTTTGTTAGATTTTTGGGTCATTACATACATCATTCTGGATGATAGACTCATGACTACCAACAACATCACTATTGACAACAGACTCATGACTACCAACAATAAACCTATGGACGATAGAATCTTGACTACCGACGACAACACTATGGACAATAGACGATCGGTAGCAACACTATGGATGATAGACAATCGGTAGCAACATAACCAATGAATGGTGATTGATAGCAACATAACCAACAAAAAATGATTGGTAGCATTGTAACCAATAACTAACAATCGATAGCATCACCTACAATACTTCCAATTAAATGCAGCCACGTGTTAATCCGCATTTAAATTCATGCATGCAAACAACTATAAAAAAGACATACACAGTTGTTTTTTATCTTTTTCGACCGCAAAGCACATCATAGCAAAGCATACAACACCCTATGCCTTCCAACTTGTTACCTTATACCCTTCGCATTGATCCCTCAAGCCTTATAGAATTTTTTAACACTTACAGCAATGGAAAGCTCTTCATTCCCTGTTCCTTCAAAAAATATTTTAGAAACCTTGTTTTCCCCCTCAATTTTAAAATTTTGAAAACACCAAGATATGATACTACATGGGTCGAGGACTTTGGTCTTCAAGTATTAGTGTCCATGCCCTCATACAACACCAACAATACTTTGTTGCTAAGGATTGTTAGCTCATATGACGATAATAGGTCAATTGTCAAGATCACAATCGACAACAAGACTTTCTCTTTCACTATAAAACCCTTAGATATCCAAAGATTGACAAGTCCACCACACAAGGGTGTTGATTCCATCACTCCAAAGTACATTTTAATTGATGATGACAAATTATACCTACAAACCATCTTTGGTGTCTTTAATTTTTTTGGCAGGTATAACTATCCATCTTTCAAATATTTTCTAAATTTAAAATTCCTAGCATTGAATAAGTTTCTCAAGTATTAATTTAATCTCATATTTTTTTTGCAATTACCTCTACTAAGTCTAGAAGGGGCTAGGATTTTGCAACTGTTACAGACAAGTTCCTTAGAGCTTGTATCAAATTCTTCCAAGCACAACTTATTTAGCAAGGAAGAATGACGGACATTCCATTCTGGGTGTTGGCCTATTTGGTTTGGTGTATTGGCCACAATAAATTTGACTAGAGTACATATGTTTTGAACTGCATAAGAGCGGATCTTTACAGTGCCCAAAAAAACACGGTTGCTACTATCTCCACAACCAATTTTATACTTCATTTTTTTCACGAAGCTTATTATGATGTGCAAAATACCAGAGTACCAACCTCAATGTACCAAAACTTGAGGACTGTTGGTTTGACAGTCAAACAAGCGTCGATAAAATTCAATTTTTCAATTAAGTAGTTGTTCTTATATTAATTTTTTTAAATTTTTTTAATTTTTTAATTTATACTTAAATGTAGAGAAGAGCATCCTCTTCTTCTACTAGAAGGGAGGCTACAGTAAGGGGTCATATGCAAGAAACCATCGGAGATTTAACACACAATCGGAATCAACACCATTATTTAGAAGATGTGTAAAACATTTCAAGTCTTCTACTTCTCTTTCTTGTCCACCTCTAATAGTTGCATGTTATGTTGAAATTCATATTGACGAAGTTAACCAACCCATGCATACAACAAGTAAGCTTATTGTTTCAAACTTTGGTTCAAGTAATTCAGTTAATTAAAATTATACTTAGTTTTATTGAATTTTTTTATATGTTTTCAGAGTAATGCCACACCAATCCGTTAATACATATGGAATCAGCTTTATATACCGAAGTGACCTAACAGGCCACATCTTCATCCGGTAAGTGTAATTAAATTAAATTAATACCCATTTAATTAAATTTTATTACATCATTTTTTATAATATTTTATAATAAAATTTTATTGTAATATTTTTTAGGGATGTCGTGGCAATTATCTCATACAAGACAACATATGATGTCGTCACCGCCTCCACCATAGCTACAATTGATGAAAGGTCAACATATGCATGGTAAAAAATTATTTTCTATAAGGATTTGGTGAGCACAAAGCCAGACTTTGTTAGATTTTCCAAATCTCTCTTGGAAATATTTTAAGTCCACATAATTTTAGAATTAGATAATCCTCCACTTGATGAGGATTATCTATTTCAAGACAACAGTCTTGAATTCTTTAAAGTGATAGGTGTTGCATAAAAAAGCACAACAAACTAAAGAGTTAGTTATCGCTCCCCAAACCTCATCCCCTCCCCTTCAAACTGGCGCCCTCTTCTTCTAACTAAGGATGAGCAGTTGATTTTTTTTTAAGATATTTTATTGTTTGATAATTGTGAAGCAACCATTCAAGAAATGATGCTTCAATATATTGCACAAATAAGAGAGTGGGAGTATCCGACCAAAGTCCTTATCAAGGAAATTAATGTCTGATATAGAAAAAAATTTAAAAGAGGGTAATTTTTCTTTTATGGAGAACGAACCAGAAAAGCTTGATGTTTTGCTACATCAAGATAAATCTGGCAAGGTGAAGGTCACCTCTGTGTATAGAGATGACCATTTAGAATTATTTTGAATAGGTTAGAGAACTATTGGTCAAGAATCCACCTTAGGTATGAAATGTCTCATTCATGCGCTCTATACCCGGCCAACATTGAAAGGTCAAGAGGAAGAAATACCTCTCGTGCCAATCTCTAAAGAGGGCTAGTTCCCCTTCTATTCTAACTTGGGGTTTGATATTAAGGAACATAAAGAAATGGAAATGATTGAAAGGGATGGGAAATATGGCCTCAAGCCAAGTAGAACAGAGGTGATGGACAAGTGGCACGATAACCTAATTGCATGTCAAATCAATAGCACTCCACATAGAAAAGTGACAAAAATTAAAATCAGGCATCTAACATGTGCAATCTCCAGAATTATTCCATCGTTCACCCTTTATTGGGAGTCAAATCTAGACATAGAATTATAACCCACATACAGAGCAGAGAATTTAATAGAAATATAAGATAGAAGACATACACATACAGAGAAGTCCAAAATTAGAGCCAAATATTCCTTGTATTGATAGCAAAATTTAAGTTATAGCAAGTATCTAGCAAAACATCCATGATATTACATTAAAATTGTCGATTTTTATAGAGAATTTTGTCACTTGAAACATTAATGCACGCCCACAAAACCTCGTGGTGGCAGCAAAGATAATATTTCAGAGCCCACCAAACAATAATGAGGCATGGCCTAGAACCGATGACTTGCTGAAATGCAGTTGCACCTCTTCAATGCACTGACAGGTTTAGCTGGTGGCATCGTCTCCTTGCTTGCTAGAACTGCCTTAACACAGGATAGGATTCTGAAATCCGGTAATGTCAAGTCTAGAATCTTCTTAGACCGAATACGTTTGAATGGATAAGGATGTGCCTTATGCTGTTGAGGAGCACCTCTGAGGAACTCTAGCTGAGGCAAGGGGGTTAGACAAAAACAAGCGTTTAATGGATGCATGCCCCACTTATGTTTTGCTGATGTAGTCTCTGAAAAGCACTTGCACTCCAAAACTATAGTGAAACTAGTTGTCATATTGAGAACAACGTCAGTCATTGAAAATTCAAGGTTAAATTGCGCTCATCCTTCGGCCGAATTTGCTTTGTACTAAAAAACTATAGCAAAATGCCTTATCGTATTGGAAGGGCCGTTGGCATTGAAAATTCAAAAGGCATTGCGCCCCTTGGCAGGCCCGAATCTGCCTTGCGCTAGAAAAATTGAGCGAAATGCCCTGCTGCATCAGGAGGAGCACCAGAGTTGAAAATTCAAAGGTGCTTGCACTCAAACTTGGCCCAAAATTGATTTGCGCTTGAAGATTGGGGTAAAATATCTTGGAGCCTCAGGGGTAGTGTTGGCATTGAAAATATAATGGGAATTATGCTTCCACTTACCCTGAAATTGCCTTGCACTTGAGAATTTAATGCCTTGACCCACACTTAGCATTTTTTCTGGAAACTGTTGTTGTGCTTTGAAAAGTCAAAGGCCTTTGCTTTCTTGACAGACCCCGAAAAGGCTTTGCACTAAAAAATTGGAGCACAAAGAAAATGGACCCCACATCATTGTTAAATGGTCAAAGGCGCTTGCGCTCCTCCCTACTACAAAATTGCTTTGCGCTCACCCATAGGGGTGAAATAGAACTGGACCCCACACTTGTGTTGAATTTGATTTACTAAGTGTTAGAACAGCATGGAGGCACTTTCGCCCAGTTTATCCTCGAAAAGGCATTATGCTCTTTAGGCAAGACGTAAAGGCATTGCACTCTTCTTGTAAAGCACAAAATGCCTTGGCCTTTACTTATGTTTTCTTCTCTGAAGCTGGGCTTCGTTGTCCTTTGGCCCAAAACGGGATTGCACTCTACTCCTACCTCAAAACTAACCTGTACCTAGAAACATGGCATGAAACTACCTTCGCCCTTGACAAGATAAGGACCCTGCATGATGAATGAATAGAAAAACTGCACCAGCCCTTGGGCATAGCCAACAAATTTTGACAGCAAAATTAGGGAAGAGAAAATACATTCTGAACAAAGAACAAAGTTTCAGGGAAGCAAAAATTACTGGAATAGCAAAATGTACACAGGAGAAATCAATGTGGCATCAATGGCAACATTTTTGGTGGCTCACGAGGGAATTGAGCTCGCCTCAATGTTAGGATACCATGCCTCATCCATTGGGTTGAGATTCATCATCATTGTCCTCTTCTGAGTGCTCATTGTTGGCAGTAGAATCTTCCTTTAACCTTTCCCTTTTTGCTTCTTCCTCTTCTCGTTGGGGCTCATGGCCCTCTTCTTCTCCTTGGCCTCCTTCTTCTTCTTGATCCTCATGCTGCTGGGGAGGCTCCGTTTACGGGAGATGCTTACGGATTGATTCATAGGTGGGTTTGACTAGGGCCTAGGCTTTTTCTTGGAATGGAGCATGATCTTGGAGCTCTTTAACCAGGTATTCAAAAGTTTCAAGCTAGTCTGCATCAACAAAGTTAGCCCTCTGGCTAAGGTCCACTAAATAGGACTCGATCCGTGTGAACTTTGTCGTCAACTGGATTACCTGAGCTTCTGTAATAGGCTCACTCCAACTATCGATATTTGAAGTATCATCCTCAAAGGCATCCCACACTGGGCTAAGATCTTCCTTTGTCAAAATAGTCTCATCCTCGCCAGTGAAGCTAGGGAAACCAAGCTATGTGAGAGCATTGAAATACATTAGAGAGATGCGTCTTTCCTGTTCGAATGCATCTAACAACTTTCTCGCTTCTCGGGCTCTTTTCTGTTTCGTGAAGAAATCCCGTAATGTCATCTTCACAGTTGTCCATGACCGAGCAAGTAGGCACATAGGAGCAAGCTGGAAGTCCATTTTTTCTAGGGATTGTGCCTTCATTGCCAACTCTAGCCATCACTCAATGTGCCTCTCAGCATCCTCCATGATGGGTCCATCATTAGAAACCTTCTTCTTGGCCTCTAAAATGAATGTGAGGACTATTATCGCCTTGCTCGCCCTTGCTCTAAAGTTTTCCAGGAAGTGACGATGAATGCCTTTGATGCACTCTTTTGTGAAGACCTTTTTTTGTAATGTTATTTCCTTCAACTAGGCCTGTAACTCCTAGACCTAAGCATTCGAATCCTGCAACTAGATTTCTATATTTGCATGCACTTTGAGGTGTTGCTCAAATTATTTTATGTAATTCTCCACCTCCTGGTCTAGGCTAGTCACGCGTTGTTGCAACTGTTCAGATTTATCCTAAGCCTCTTCTAGCTATGCTCTTATGTGTGCCAAGGTCTCCTCTAGCTCTACATTTTTAAACTCAACCTTGTAGAAGCAAGTCTTGTAATGCTCACTATGAAAATAGATGATGCCCATTTCAACCTAGATGTTCTCCATCTTGTCTGCTACATTGATCATTTTCATGTCTTCGACTGTATACCGGTAGGAATAGTCCACTGGCATCATTTCCTCCAGGGGCTTTTGGACCTTGGGCACCTTCTCCATTTTGTGGAGTTGCATCTTCTTTGGATTGAATATGGTCCTATTTTACATCTGGACTGGAGCTTGCGCATTCTTTATTTTCTAGCTCTTGAGCTAGCATGAGGAACTCTACTATGCCAGGCTTAGATTTTTTGCAATCAGACCTTCCTAAATGACCTCCAGCTCCATCTCCATTGGTTCCTCTATGCCAAAGAGTGACACAAAAGAGAACAAAGCTCGATGTGGATTAGCTTCAGTAGAGGACTCAGGGACAGTCGTGGAAGTGACCGTGGTGACCTTGAGAGATTTTAGGGTTTGCACAGCAGTGATAGAAGTACTATGGGACGAGGTTGGGACATCAAGATGTATTGTTGCTACTACTGAGGAGGTGCACGGGGGAAAGAACAGGATAGGATTAACTGCAACAGTATATGTAGCAACTTGGTGGATAGAATCCTGAGGGGTAGGGGCAGAAGATACAGGGAATGCAAATGCATTGGACACAAATGAAAAAGCATCATAAGTTTGAGAAATAGGGGGTAAATATGATGGGGCTAACAACTAAGATGTAGGGAAGGACATGATAAACATGGGGATGCCAAATGCAAATTGAGTGGGAACAAGGGTTTCGATGTGGGAAAGAATATCTACCAAAGGCACAGAAGTGAGAAAGGAAGAGAGATAGAACGCACCTACAAGCTTGGGGGCTACCAGAGCTAAAGAGGTGAATTGTTGCATGATAGAGCTTGCTCCTCCCTCTTTCTTTTCTGACGCTTTCATTTCTATGTCAATGAACTCTATCTCCTATCGTTCTTGTTGTGCTTGTTGTATCGGCATAAGAACTTTTGTAGCGCTTCCTCCCATAGTTGCTGATGCTACAGGAAGGTCCACACTAAAGGGGCAAGATGTACCAGTTTGAGGCTTCTTTGCGATGTTGGTGGGCAAAAGCACTGTAGCAACACATCTTTTTTGGAGTGACCTCTTATTTAGGGAGAAACTGCTTGCCCTTCCCTTCAACAAGTGGGTCTTTCTCAGTGTGTTGCTCCTGTACATCTATCGCATCTTCCACTCTGCTAAGGCTTTTTGTACTCCTAGGCATGATGTCAACGAAAAGGATAGGTTGATAAGTGTCACAATTTGTATTATATTCCTGGGAGAATTTCTTGTCTATCACAAGACCTAGATCAAATGACTTTTTTTGTTGTGGACCCTCATGATCCACCAGTTGGAAATTTTTTCATCCGACCAATCGAGTCATTTGTCCTTCACCACTTTGAACAACTCATCATCAAGATCATGTGTTGGATTTGACACGGGGTCATACTCTGCTTCTATTGTATAGAAGTTGTGCCATGGGGAAAATGACATCATCCTCTCCATGTGCCACTCCAAATCGTGCCCTGAAGGATTGTTGTGCTGGGCCACAATATCTGGGCATGGATTGCTATGAAAGCTCTTTTCCCAAATTGTTTGCCTGAAGATGTATCATGGATCATACTTCCAGCGCTAGGGAAGCTCAACTAAGTAAAAATCATACAATGTTGCTGCTAGAAAAGCATTATGCCCATTGACTATGACCTTGATGTCACCGAGGTGGAAAGGCCAAGGGCAGGTGTGTGGCTTCCTCCTCCCATGCCCATACATGTCATCAGCGAAGTCGCACTACCAGGCGACTTCGAGGGCAAACAAGTATTTTGTCGTATAGTATGGCAATAGGAAGGATTTTCCAATAAACCTGTAGATTCTGACAACGAGGCCCTGAGTGAGCTGGAAAACATCGTCGAGATTCCACTGTACTACTTCATCTCTCATCTATCTTGGAACCTGCTTGCAGATGTCATAAATAAGCTACAGGACCAGACTAAGGAACATCTTGTTGAAATTATAATAAGACTCACATCTTGACAGACTCTGAGTCCACTGATAAATAGGGAGCACCTTGCCTTCTCCATTCGTGCGGGTTGTTTCAATGAAAGCAAACCAATTGTGCATGTGGTAGAAGAAATACCTGTTGGCAATAGTAATTTGGCATTTTGCCACATTGGGAAATAAAATAATGAAAGGCCTAGTTAGAAACTTGAAGGGTTTGAAAATGTATTTATATCCGCCCCAAAGGTGGGGCAAACGCCCCAATCGCCCTATGGAATGGCGAATGAAATTTCAAAAGGAGTGCAAAAAACTTCAAGGATCGAGCAAAGATATAAGCATTCGCGTTCGCCCCTATTTTCCAAATTATCTGTGCACCAATGCCCAAGCTATTGCTTTCTTGGAAATTATTCCCTAAAATATGGATCGTTGTTTCTAAAAAGAAGATTTTGGATGGTTCCAATGAGGGAGTTTCTCATTCTTGCCTTTGATCTGGGATCATTTTTTTCTCTTGTGCATTTAATGAAAGAGGCGAAAACCTCTATAAATACTAATAAAATTTCTATTGTAAATGAGGTTAGACACTTTGCAAGAACACTCTCCAAGTTCTTTGCATTAATACAAGGCATCAGGCTTTTGAATATACAAATGGTCTTATGTGTAATTTCCTTCTATACTGTGCACTTCTATTTTACATTTGTCTTTCTTGTTTGCTGTTAATTTTTTTTTTTGGAGTAGATAAGATACTATAGCATTAATACCGGGTTTTATAGGTTGACCCAAAACCTTTTACAAAAATCAGCCCAGGGTTGTTGATGAACATATCCTTACTAAGGATCCTATATATGTAAAATCTACATACCGCCAAAGCCATTACATCCGGTAAGGCACATAGCCTGTTATCAAAAAGAAACTTCCCATACAACATTTTGGGTATACCTCGAGAAAACACACATGCATCATAATTACAAAAAAGAAACATACACGGATCCCTTCCTTGAGACAATGGAGAAACAAAAATTTGCAGACACACATAGCAGAGTACTAAAAAAAACTCCCACAAGCTCTGTATTGACAGTTACTCTTAATAATTCTTTGGTAATTATTTTTTTTTGTATATGACATGCTTTAGTACCACATACTATCTTGGCCAATCAGCCTTGGATAAGTGAACCTGCTGGCTATATTTATGGCATTGGCTATCTGGTGGTCCACGTGGCTTTGGTTCGAAGTCTTATATTGTCGTTTCTTTCCTTCCCTATGATTATCAACCAACCTCAAATTACTAAGATGACTAGGAGCCATGTTATCTGACATGTGATTGTCCCCATTAGTCTTTGTGGTATTTCCAAGTAGCATCCACGAATACTGACAGCTCAGATAATTTTTTTTGTGAGTCCAATTCAAAAAAGAGATGGAAATACTCCTAGCCTTCGAACTTACAGTGTCTTACCTGTTGGTAAATTCGACTATAATTCTTGGCATTCTTGTTGAATAAGCTCATCTACTTCACTCGGGACACTGTGTTCCCATTTGAAAATTTCGTCACCATCGACACCCAAATTGGCCAGCTTATCAACAATTTTGTTAGCTTCCCGAAAGACATGTTGGGCTTTTTTGTCCTATCTTCCCTGGAAAAGGATCCTAGCCTCTTCAACAATTGTTTTAATCCTCCAAGGAGGTGTTTTCAAATTATTGAGGAGATTTATAACATGCATAGAGTCTCCTTCTATGATCAAATTGCCTTCTAAGTCTTGAGTCATTTGAAGGCCTCTCCACATAGCTCTAGCTTCAGCTTCGTTGTTCATACTTGTTCCCAAATATTTAGAAAATGCAAGCATCATATTCCCATTATGATATCGCACAATGCCACCAACACCTGCTCTACCAGGATTGTCCTTAGCTGCTCCATCAAAATTAAGCTTAAACCAACCCATAGGAGGTGGAGACCACTTAACATTGGCTCTAGGGTTGACTACCCTAGGCACACACTCATCTAACAAGGTTAAGCTTAAATATTGATCAATCGTGGTCTCCTGCAGATGAGGTTTACAACTATCAAAAGGGATAAGGTTCACATTCTCTTTGGCAAAGGATAGGATCCTAGCAATGATAGTTTGATGATCATGGATAGACTCATTAAAGACTCTATGGTTCCTTTCTAACCACACTTGCCAAAGATAGTGATTGAGACAAATTTTCCACATGTATCTAAGTCTTTGGCTTGAAAAGGGGCAAGGCCACTGGACAAAAAAATCAAGTACGATGGCTGGTTTAACCCATGAAATATTGAAGGCCTGAAAAACCCCACTTAGGACAGTTAAGGAAAAAGGGCACTCAAGGAAAATGTGATAAATGGTCTCCCAATTAGCCCTACACAGATAACAATGATTAGTGATACAAATACCTTTATGCATCATATTATCAATGGTTAGAATTTTTCCTTGGATAACCAGCCATGAAAAGACTACAATTTTTGGAATTAAATTTTTTATCCAAACTAAGTCCTTTTGGAGGACAAAATCCTCATCATCAAGCAGAAGCTTGTAAGCTAATTTAACAGTGAACTTCCTATTTTCCGTAGGAGCCCAGGTCACTTGATCTTCCTTGGGTCTCATGGGGATAAACTGTTGCTCGAGAATGTTACAAAGATCATTTGATTCCGCTTGAAATCCCTGAATTCTTATTTGTTTCCACTTCATTCTACCTCTGTCCTCAACCATATAATCGGAGACTTTTCTGCCAATGAGTTCTTCTATGATATCTCTGATTTGGGCTAAGTTAGGATATTGCGTCAGTGGTTCGTCCTTAGCCCACCTGTCATTCCAAAAATTTATCCTCTCACCATTGCCTAAAACCCATCTTAAACCTTTTTTGATGATTTCCTTACAATTAAGAATTGCTTTCCAAAAAGCAGAACCTCTGATTGGAACTGAGTCACTTAGAAATTCCATATTTTGAAGATACTTTTGTTTGATGATAGTTGTCCATTCATTTTATTCACCAGAAATGAGATGACATGTCTACTTAGCTAGCAAAGACAAATTTATATGAGCAATTCTCCTTAGACCTAAGCCCCCATTTTCCCTAGGTCTACACACTTTGGTCCATCCTACAAGGTGTATCATTTTTTCTCCTCTGATCCAGTCCATAAAAATTCTTTTTGGAGTTTCTCAATTTTCTAGAAAATCTTCATAGGGGCTTTGAAAATGGAGAGGAAATAGACTAGAATGCTCTGAAGAGAGGCCTTAGTGAGGGTCAACTTTCCTGCTTGAGATAGAAGATGACCTTTCCATCCAACAAGTTTTTTTTGAATTATTTCAATAACCCTGTCCCACATTGACTCTCTCGGAGAACCAATGAAAAGAGGGAGACCAAGATACGAAGTGGGGAGGTTTGCTATATCACACCCTAAAATTTTTGCAATCCTTCCTTGCCTCTGAATGGGGGTGTTCAAGAAATATAACTTGCTTTTACTAAAATTAACTTTCTAGCCAGCAGCGTCCTCGTAGAGTTGCAGGATGTATTTAATTATTTTGGCCTCAACCATTGATGCCTTAGTCAATATAAGGGTATCATCGACGAATTGTTGGTGAGAAACAACCCTAGTGAGAGATTTTGCCTTGATTCCTTATATTAGCCTTGAACTACAAGCATTTTTTATGGTTCTTCCTAAAGCTTCTGCCACAATGATGAATAACATGGGGTTGATAGGGTCCCCCTGCCAAATTCCTCTACGACTTTGAAAGTAACCAGCAGTTGTTCCATTAACTAGAATTGAGAACCATGCTTTAGAAATACATTATTTGATCAAATTAACCCATTGGTGGTGAAAACCAAACTTAAGGAGGACAACAATCAAAAATTCCCAATTTAGCCTATCAAATGCTTTGTTCATATCAAGCTTGAGGGCAAAAATAGACCTGTTAGTCTTATGAGCAGAGTGCAGAGCTTCATGAACTATGATAACTCCATCCAAGATTGACCTGCCCTGGACAGAGCTTCCCTGGCATGGATCTATGATACGAGGCAGAATATCTCTCATTCTATTTACAATGGCTTTAGTTAGGATCTTGTAAGAAACATTACACAAATTGATTGGTCTAAAGTCAGCCATAGATTCAGGGGTTTGCTTCTTAGGAATTAGAGAAATAAAAGTAGAGTTGATACCTTTTGGGATATGATTGTTTGCTTGGAATTCTCTGACAGTAGAAATTACATCCTCACTTACGATATCCCAAAAATCTTGATAGAAATGAGGGGGAAAGCCATCGGGTCCCGAGGCTTTGTCTGGCTCCATGCTAAACAAGGCTTCCTTAATTTCCTCATCATAAAAGGGAGCTAGAAGCTTAAGGTTTATATCCTCATTTATTATGCTAGGAATGTATTGCAAGAGAATATCTTTGGCCTCCTCATTACACTGCGATTCCTGACCAAGGATAGAATTGAAATAAGTTACTACCTCCTTTCTTATTTTTGTTAAGTCTTGAGTAATAGAACCATCTGCTTTTTTAAAAAAAATTGTCTTGTTATTGCTTCTGTTTCAAAGTGTGGTGACGTGAAAAAACTTGGAATTTGAATCTTCATATTTCAACCAAAGAGCCCTTGATTTTTTTCTCCACTAGATTTCCTCACAGGCCAAAATGTTATGAAACTCTGCTAGTTTTGTTTGTTCCTCCTGCCTAGTAGTTTCATCAGCATCACCATGTTGGATCCTCTGATCAATTATATTCAAAATTTCAACAACCTATTTTTTATTTTCAAAGAGGTTTCCAAAGACCTCTTTGTTCTAAGTTCAAAGTTTTTCCTTATCAAACTTTAATTTGCCAACAAGTTTAAGAGTTGCACTACCCCTGACAGGCTGCTACCACCACTGACTTAAGTTATCTCTAAAATTGGAATGTTTGATCCACATAGATTGAAATTGGAAAATAAAAAATCTCATCTCCCTAACATCATCACTAGGAGCCAAGTGAATCCTACTGATTTCACTATAGGAAAAAAATATTTTTTATTTTCCAATGCTTCAACTTTCTTCCTAATTTCTTCAACATTAGGGTTTGGCTTTGGGATGCCCACTAGGCTTGAAGTATTTCCAGCATTGGGGTTTAAGGATCCTGACTTGGATGTGGATTCTAAATATCATGCATTAGGGTTTGGATTTGTGATGCCCATGGGGCTTATAGTAATTTCAGCATTAGGGTTTGAGTATCCTGACTTGGATGGGGGTTCGAGAGAGTCAGAAGGTTAGCCTGAGGGTGTTGGGATTCCATGTCTTCCGATAATCCTCCTACTCCCATATTGGATAGAATTAAAAATTTATTTGAAACTAGAGGATTGGAACTTACCTGAGTATTTTGGTTGCCAACAACCTGTTGTTTTTCTTTGTCTTGTTGGGACCCTGCACCCTCTCTTTTCTTTTTTTGGTAGACATAGTTTGCCTGATTGAAATCGCATCTGCCAAGGAAACTCCTCAAATTTCCTCTGTCTAGCATTCCATGCTTCTGCTTTTTTCTATTCATTGTCAGGTTAGGGCACTGATTGCATAGATGTCCTTGATTTTTACATTCTGCATAGAATCTCGGTCTGTTCTCGTATTCTACTAGCTATTTTCTATAGTATTATCCATACTCTAGCTCCACAAACCTTGGCAATTCATTATTCAAATTAGCATTTACGCAGATTTGTGCATGAGTCATCCTTGTCCTGGCCAAGGTCGCATGGTCAATGGAGATCAGCTCCCCTATAGTTATGGCCATGCCCTGCAGCCAATATTCATTGAAGAACTGGGCAGGTAGACTCGGGAGACAAACCCAAATAGGGGCAATTTTAATATTTTGCTTTTCAGGGTCAAAATATTCACCCCATCATCTGAGAAAAAGGCTCCTTTTGTCTAAAAACCAAGGACCTCCTGTTAAAATGTGGTTAGCATCCTCCATATTGTTAAAACAGATAATGAAGAACCCTCGAGTTAGAGCTACAAACTCCAAGCTGCCTACCAATCACCATTTACCCGTCGCCCAAGCCCTGATAGTCTCCATGTCCGGCCTACCTCCCAAAATTTTGTTGTTAAATTTAAATTCTGCATTTGGATTTAAATATTGCTAGTGAGGAAGTGAATGTTGGAGTGTTATTTTGGAGGTTATTACTGCAAGGTTACAAGTAGATTCTGCTACTTTTTCCTCTGTTAAATGCTATTTCATGCTTTGGTGATTTTCCTATTGTTAGTCTACCCCAAATCCTGCACTTCGGCCTGTGGCCATATTTCCCATTTCTTTTTGCATATTTCCAATTTCTTTCCTGCATCCCTAGTCTTCTACCAGTGTAGGATTTAGTTTGGGAACCAGCCCTCTCTAGAGATTGGCATGGGGGACATTTCTTTCCTCCGGCCTTTCAATGTTGGTCGTATCTAGGGTGCACAAATGCAGTGTTTGTTGATTAGGCAGATATTTGACCAACAATTTTTGGCACGCCCAGTGGGACCTCAAAGTTCCACTTCCAATAGTATTAAGGTCTGATGTTTGCCTTTGTACTGTAATATTAGAACATCTGGCGACTCGATTATACTCAGAAATCTCCGAATGTGAGAGCAGTGAAAGTTGTGTCTCATGAATACAAGATCGAAAGCCAAAAATCCAGATCATCAAATCGAGTTCTACAAACTTGATATTCAAAGGTTGGGAGAACATCCTCAATTAGCCACTTTTTAGCGTACGTCTTCATTACCCCATATATCCCACATACCATCTATCACATCCTCATGGTTAGCTGGTGTATTTTCTGCTCCTATAAGTCCAGTTAGTACCACTACAAGTTTTCCTCCACCCCATACTACCACTAGCATTCCTCAACCTACACCTCATATACCAATCCATATGGCTCAAAACCCTTCGCCCCATCAACAACAGCCACCAAGGTAGTTCCCAGCATGGAATAGCTCAGGGGCCTTGAACTTGCAAGCACAAAATCTGGTGCCCCAAGCGGCTTTGAAAGCCTTGCCGACTTATGATGGTACTGGTAAAACCGCATACGAGCATATCCAAGATGTGGCCTCTTTAGCGACCATCCATGACATAACAGATGAAGATGTAATGATAAAGTTGCTAGTATTGTCACTAAGAGGAAAATTGTTGTATTGGTATCGATCACTACAACCGGGTACTATTACTTCATGGGATCAGTTAGCGGGGTTGTTGATAAAAAATTTTCATGAACAAGCTGATCCATACTCTTTACTGCACCAATTCACGATGATTCAAAGACATCCACAAGAAGAGATCATGGATTTTAATGTCAGATTCATGCGAAGTTGGCAGAGAGTCCCTGATGGTTTATGGCCTACGCATGAGCAAGTTGCATTTTACTATCTTAGGGAGCTTAGCACCGATATTGGTATGGTTGTACGACAAGCCAATGTGACCACGTTTCTAGATCTATACACGTAGGCTCAAAAGGCCGAATCTGATTTGATTGTCGTAGGTAGGCTCCCTCCAAAAACAACTATGCCAATTCTTCCTGATCTTCCTTAGTACCTATATTCTAGTACATTTTTGCAACCTATGCCATCTATGTACCCAGTTCCCTCATGGAACTCAAACCCTCCTCATATTGCTCCAATTCCTATCCCACAACATTCAGCTCCAGGTTTTACACAGCTACCTGCTCCATCAGTTCCCCAATTATCGACATCTGTTCCTTTTCCAGCATTTCCAGCACCTCCAACTCCTTTGCCATTACCTATGCCACCAACACCCTTACCTTTGCCAGCGCCCACTCCACCATCTAATCTTGATCCTCTGACAATATTGTTGCAAGAAGTAAAGTCCAACAACGCAGCATTGAGGACAATATCTAATGAGCTCACAATAGTAAGGAAGAAGCAAGCAGAGGCTGAGTTTCGATCACGAAGATTCCAAACTCCACCAATTACTCGAGAACAAGCTTCTACTAGTAGAGGACCTAAGAAAAGTACAACAGTGCTAGCAAATGAGGAGACTAGCGCAATGAAAAAGGCCTATTGGTGTTCAACATGCAATGATCCTCATGGAGAAGATACCTGTATGGTGCATATGAACTATGTGCAGACATTAGCAGAGAGTTCGGTTGGCGGATAGGTTAATATGATCAGAGAGGTAGATCATAATTTTATGATGCCCTCTTTGGAGCAAGTTTTAGTCCTCACGAGGTCCAGGAAAAAGCTAGTAACTATAGATCCGGTGGAGCTCGAACCTTTGAAGGTGCCCACAGAACCAAAGGTGCAAAATGAGAAGTGGTTACCTCCAGTGAAAGCACCCGCTATAAAGGCTAAGGAGCAAGATTCTATCAAATTGAAATATTTACTACCCAAGCCAACTCAAGAGAAAGTACAGGCCAAGTCATCGACTTTGCAACCTGCAGCAGCTGCCCAAATGCACGGTGAAACAAAAGAGCAAGCCAGGGAGCGACTTAAGTACCCATCATTGATGAAGAGGCAAAGAGTGGAAGCTACCCAACAATATCGGGATAAATATGAACGAGCTCCAGAAGAGAAGGTTTTGGCTACTTCAAGTTACAACATTGTAGAGGAAATGAAGAAGATCCCAGCAAAAGTTAGCTTGTATGATGCACTGTAGTTGCCAGGACAAATTGATTTGTTGCAAGAATCCTTGAAAATCGCTAAATATCAAAAGAAATATCATTCCCAAATAGTCCTAGCGCAGGCACTGCCGACTTCTGCAATAGGGAAAAATAGGCCTCCTCCATTTTATTTATCCTTGAGAATGGAAGGGTGGATTGTACACAATTGTATGATCGACTCTGGAGCTGCAACTACTATCATGCCAAAGGTAGTATGTGAAGTAATGGGGATGGAATATACCAGAAGTAGCCCAGGAGTGTTGCAATTGGATGGAACTCTGGTTAAGACAGTGGGGGTTATCAAAGACATTCCTATTGTCCTTCATAGTATACCTCAAATCACAGTCATCCAGGAAGTGGTAGTAGTCGATTTGGAGCCATACTTTAGCATGTGCCTCTCAAGGGAGTTCACAGCTAAGTTGGGAGGATACCTTTCTTTGGACTATTTGTATTTGGAGATACCATTCAAAGGAAAATGGATTCGCATCCATAATGAAAAACCTTCACCTTTCCACATTGAAAGGTTCGAAGAGGAAGAACAGTCTCCGAGCGCAGTGAACATGATGACTGAAGAACTAGAGGAAGTCGACTTGGTGGGAGAGGCATTGGGTGAGCTTCATTTGGAGGATGAATTTTTTCTCATATATTTCAATGCAATGATCAAAACTGACATCGGTTGTTACACAATAACTAAACCAGAGCGAGCTGAAAAGCAAGCTCCCGATTCACAGGGTTCTGACATGAATCAGTTATGGAAACTATATTTTGATGGTGCTAGATGTAAGAATGGTGTAGGGGTTGGTGTTGTATTGATCTCTCTCGAAGGTATACAAAAGACTTATTCTTACAGGTTGACTTGGAGTTGTACCAACAATGCAGCTGAATATGAAGCGTTGTGCCTTGGATTGAAAAAGGCTAAAAAATTAGGCATTAAACAACTACATATTTTTGGTGACTCTGAGCTTATTGTCAACCAGACCACTAATAAATGTGTATCAAAGTAGCACTACCTAAAAGCTTATCGTAATAGGGTTTGGGATTTGTTTGAGGCTTTCACAGCTCTGAACATTCAGGCGATTCCTCAGGAGCAGAAATAGACATGTTGATATCTTAGCTTCCCTTGGTGCAAATTATTCCCCCATGGAGCAAGTGGTTCGAAATCCCAAGACTGTCAGGGTGATTTATAGACCTTCGGTTCTAGATAAGAATCTTTATTGGCAAGTATTTGACAATGATGAACAAATAGTCAAATTTCTGCTCAGAGAGGCCGCTAGCATGGATGACAGAATACTTGTCGAGGAGGAGAAGGAAGGGATGATTCAGTTAAAGAATAACCACATTCCCAGAGGTTTAATCTCACTGGAAAGTTTGTTTGATCAAAATGATAGAGCTGATAAGCACAGGATTAAGGTAGATGCCAAGGAGTACAAGGAATTGCAGTTGGAACCAAAAAATATTATCAAGATCGGGATCGATTGTGTGTTAGAAGAGCTTGAAGGTATTAAAAATCTATGCTATGAGTACCCCGACATTGTGGCATGGAGTTACCAGGATTTAAAGGGATATGACAAGGATGTGATTCAACATACCATAGAACTGTAGGAGGGGGTAAAACCTTTTTGACAAAAGCAGCGTCCTATTAATCCTAATATTGAAGCGCTCATGAAGGCAAAATTGTTGAAGATGTTGGAGGTAAATATTATTTATCCGATTAAGCATTCAACCTGGGTGGCGAACCTGGTTCCTATAAGAAATAAGAATGGAGACATACGGTTGTGCGTGGATTTTTGCAACCTCAACCAGGCATCGCTCAAATATCATTACCCTCTGCCTCAAATAGATCAGATTCTTCATGTGGTCACTGGTGCTCAGAGATTTTCACTATTAGATGGCTTCTTCGGATATAATCAAATCTGGGTAAAGGATGAGGATCAATACAAAACAACATTCACTACTAAGTGGGGTACGTTCGCCTACCAGCGGATGCCCTTTGGGCTCTCGAATGTTGGTGCTACCTTCCAGAGAGCCATGGACGTCGCCTTCAGTGAGTTACTGAACAGAATTATTGTGATATATCTTGATGATATGACTGTGTTTTCCCACTGCAGAGAAGATCATGTTGCTCATCTAAGGCAAGTGTTTGAAAAGTGTCATGAGTTCGGTATCTCCATCAATCCAAAGAAATCAATTTTTGCTATCAAAGAAGGGAAATTGTTGGGTCATGTAATCTCACAAGAGGGATTGGCGATAGACCCTGCAAGAGCCGAAGCGCTCATGAAATTGTCGCTACCCACTAATAAGAAATATTTGCAGTCCTTCTTCGATCAAATAAACTTCATCCACAAGTTTATTGCCGATTTTGCCCAAGTTGTGAAACCCATGACTGAGATTTTGAAAAATAATGTTGAGTTTAAGTGGATGGAAGTCAGGAGACGAGCTTTTCAAGAGATCAAAGAAAGAATCACCCAAGCTCCAGTTTTGATTAATCCTGACTATTCGAAGGACTTCATTCTTTATGCAGTAGGTGAGCATGAAAGTTATGTTGCAGTATTGACCCAAAAACAAGAATATGGTGAGGAAAAGCCCATTGCTTTCTTGAGCCAAGTTATTGCACCACATCAGGAGAAGTACAACTTTATTGAAAAGCAAGTTTACGCAGTAATGAAATCATTGAAAAAGTTTCGACATTTTGTTTCTCAAAGCAAGACCATTGTTTATGTAATTCACCCTGATGTCCAAAACTTCATACTACAAGGAGAACTAGGTGATAAAAGGGCAGGATGGGTTTCTAAAATTCAAGAGTACGATGTGGAGATCCGACCAACAAAGCTGGTTCATGGGCGCACCTTATGTCAGGAGTTAGCTAAGAGTGTTGCCACCGAGGCATTGGATGTGATTCATGAGGAAGACATAGGTGAAACAATTTGCGCAAATCATACTGCGAGTGACCGTGATTGGATAGAAGAGCTAATTGACTATTTTGCTTCTGGGAGATGTCCAACTCATCTCGATGCCTCACAACATCGGAGGTTCAGACTGCAAGTGCTCAAATATGTATTGTTGCCTAATGGGTTATATCATAAGAACATCGACGGAGTTCTTCTGAGGTGTGTAAAAGCATCTAAAAAGGAGAATATTTTGGAGGAATTTCATTTTGGGCTATCTGGAGGCCATTATGCAGGCAGACCCATGGCTTTAAAAATTATCCGAGCAGGTTATTATTGGCCTACTCTGTTCATCGATGCTCATAAAATAAGTCAGCGGTGTGATAGTTGCCAATGATATGTGGGCAGAATTAGGAAAGGAGCATTGCCTCTACGCCCAATTCAGGTGGAAGCACCTTTCCAGCAGTGGGGTCTTGATTTCATTGGTGTCATTGATCCACATTCTTCTGTAGAGCACAAGTATATCCTGACAATGACAGATTATTTCACCAGATGGGCAGAGGCTATTCCCACTAAGAAGGCCGATCAAGCTACTATTATTTCCTTTCTAGAGGGGCTTATTACTCGTTTTGGCATACCAGATTCTATTGTGACTGACAATGGCACTCCATTCATTGGAGCTAAAATTACAGAGTTTGCTAGCAGATATGGCATTTATTTGAAGACATCATCCAACTATTACCCGTAGGGGAATGGGTTGGCCGAATCAACCAACAAGAATTTGCTACGCATCTTGAAAAGAATAATGGGCAGTAATAAGAGAAGCTAGCATTTATTGTTAAATCAAGCGCTTTGGGCAGATCGTATCTCAATTAAAAAATCTATCAAGACTTCCCCATATGCCTTGGTTTATGGAAAAGAAGTTGTTCTTCCCTCTCATATTGAATTACCCATACTCCAAACATTGCAATTGTTCTAGAATGAGGATGAAGAATGCGATGCTATGAATGCAAGGATAGCACAGTTGTTGCAGTTGGAAGAGAATAGGGAACAGGCTTATCAGGTATTTGCCAAGCATTCTAAAGAGATGAGTAAGTGGTTTGGAAATAAAATGATCGATCACAGTTTCTAGGTGGGAGATCTAGTTTTAAAATGGAATGAAAAGAAGTCCAAGCCAGGGAATCACCACAAGTTCGATGCCATATGGGAGGGACCTTTTCAAATTGTTGCGGTAAATTCAGTGAATGCTTATCATCTCCATGATATGGAGGGTCTTGATCTTCCTATCCCTGTAAATGGCCTTCATCTGAAGGCTTATATCCAATGATGACATTCCAAGTGAGTTAACATATTGTATATATGTAAATAGTTTTTTAATGGTTGTTGCTATTTCACTATAGTTATATATATAAAAAAAAGAAAAAAGAAAAAAAAGGACAGGAGTTTTCATCCAAGAAGATGCTTTCATAAGATAAAGCAATGTATTATGAACACCGCATCCATCCGTGGTGAATTAAAGCTTGGCTATTTGGGGTGACTTAAACATACAATAGGTTTGGGAAAAAGAACGTTGAGTTAACATCGCGTTCACCCTAGGAAAGGGGCAAACTTCCCGTTCGCCCATGTTATGAGCGAACGTGATGGAAAGGGTGACGAAACTTTTGCTTTTTGAAGTTGAAAATTAAAAGGTATGTCTTTTAAGGTTATTTATATTATATTTTTTTTATAGTATAGAGAAAAAAAGAAATTGTAAGGTAGTTAAAAGAAAGACAAAAAAAGAAAGAAGGCCCTGCGTTTTTTTTAGAAAAATCTGATTTTTCTAGGGTGTATGCAAAAAGGCAAAAATAGGTAAGGTATCCTTTTAAAATACCATTCGCCAGGAGATTTTTAACAGGTTGAAAGAGCCCAAGCTTAATAAAACAAGATGTTTTCACCCTAGTTTCGAAGTTTCCAAGGGAAAATTAAAATTATTTTGCGCCTGATGTGATTATATTGCAGTAGTTTCATAAACACATTGTGTAGTAAATCGTGCCCTTTAGTTATGTGGCAGCAATCAGAAAATAAGGGTGCAGGTGAAAGAGATTTAACGTGAAAACATGCTTTGTGCTTTCCAAGAAGTGGCGAATGTTGAATGATTGGATATTAGGCAGCTAATTTAGCTTCCCCAACAAGCTTCAGGCATCAGGGCACAATTTACGATGAAACTGCATGGTAAATTGGGCACATTCTTTTAAGAGGATCCGACTGCGAATTAGAGGAGAAGCCATTGGAACATCGAGGATGGTGCTCAGTTAGTCGTTCGATATTACTTTCCTCCCAAAAGCACCCAAAATTAAATTGGCATTTATTGTGACAGTTGTGGAAGTAGTTCTATATAAACCCTGAGGTAAAATATTGCAGTTTATTTTCTATTTTTAAATTTGTATAGCTGCGTCTTGCATTTTAGCTACAGGTAATTTCATAGGTTGCTCAGTAAATCTGTCAGAGAATAAAATGGGGAAACGTAGTAAAGAGCCCAAATACATCGTAGAGGTCGTAGACCCCAAGAAATCAAAGAAAAAGGAAGGAGGTTCTAGAGCCAAAAGGGCTCGAAAAAATGATTATGTAGATCTGGACCCATACGAAGATGCTATGGCAGAGATTGGAGACTGCCTCATCACTCACAGAGGAATTGAAAGATTAAGGTAGGAGGTAGAAGCTATGGTAAGCCAAGGAGTATCGTCAAACAGCTGGTTGACAATGCCATATCATTCATAGTTGTCCTGGTACTTGTGTTCACCAGTTCACCCATGCCCTGAGCTGGTGCAGCTCATTGCCCAGTTTTATGACCCTTTCACTAAGGCTATCAGAAATTCCAAGAGGGAGATTCTATTTACCATCACTCCGGATGAAATTCGGGAAGCTTTCGCTTGTGGGTTGAAGCCCCCTCTTACGCAGTTAATAAAAAGTTGCACATCGATGAGCAAGAGGACAGGTACGTCTCCACAGTGACGATGCGCCAATTTATGGAGATGCAACTGGTTAAAGAGCCATAGATGGGGCAACTTCCTAGTTTGCCGAAGCCCCTCTCAGAATTCAAAAGCCAAGATATATATTCCATGTTGTCTTGGGTGGTTGGGTTACCTTCGGATGGAACAATGCATAAGTGGCAGGCGGTTGTTATGCAGTGTATTTGTAAAGTTGAGTTTTATTCTCCCTCTGCCATGAGGCAAGGTGGCAATCCAATTTTCTTTGATTGGGCCGACTTCATCTCCCAAAGAATAAATTTTCAGTTGGAAAAAATGTAGACTGGGGAGTCCAAGTCATTTTTGCATACATCATTTTTAGTTTGGTATTTCTTTTTCCAATTGTAGCAACGCTTCTCTTTCATTGCAGTGATGCAGCTGGGCGAAAAGGATGAGCCCTTGCCGATTTATATGTGGACTCCTATTTTGACAAGGAGGGAGTCAGTTTATAGCTTCAATAGTTGGTTTTTGGGGCCAGTGATAGAGTTGCTTTATGGTACCTATGAAAGAGTGCCATGAAATTTGAGGGATGCAGTCATCACGCAAGAGAAGGGTGACATTTTTCTGCTTACCCAAGGCGTAGTTGTACGAATTTTTGGCTTCATGGGTAAGCCATTTTTGTTGTCATATTTCGCTATGGAGCACATGTTTGCCATGGAGGTTGTGCACCAGACTGATCATGTGAATGATATATATGGAGTTGGGCATGGGAAAAAGACTACATGCAACATGTCATTCAAATTCGATGGCATAGAAGTGAGCCAAGTTGGGAAAAATAGGCTCTTGATGGTGGCGCTGCAGGATTTAGGCTTGATTGAACTACCGCAACATTGGCGATATGACCCCCTGGGTAAATTCTTGGCTATCATGAAGGCCAAATCATTCCATTGTTATCCTCGACCTGATATCCAAAAGAGGAGAAATAATTTTGATGGGCCAGACATGAACTGGCATATCGAGAAGATGATGACCCTCCCACCATGGCATGATTATTATGAGTAGGAGGTAGAATATAATCCCACCAAGTATAGGACCCAAATTCCTCCATCGGGTTTATTTAGTTCTATTAAGGAAGCCAAACCTGATTGGACTAAGGAGAAGATAATGAATTGGTGGATTATGTGGATTCATCGTGGAAAGCCCATGGCTCCTTACGGGTTGAAACTGGATGAGCAATTCTCGAATACTTATGATGAGTTTGTAGACTCATATCAACCCATCACCTTCACCAATATTTTTCCACAAAGCTTTCAACATTCTGACAGTGGCGAAGGTGAAACTGAACAGGAGCACCCAATAGTTGAAGATGAGACCCCAGAGGAAGAAGAACAGCAGTATGTATTTAAAATGAGGTCTCAAAGAATGAAGTGGTAAAAAGAGGAGACGCCCATGCCCAAAAAGAAAAATTTACCGTAGGCGCCTCCATTTCCAAAGGTGGCAAAGAGGCCAAGAACTAGCATAGTTATGACTTCTATCATTGAGGCTCTAGTAGTTTTGGCCGCTACCATTTCTACAATGATAGTTGTAACTATCCCCATGGTTGCTAATGTGGCGGTTGTGGCAAATCCTTCGCTTATGAAAGAGCCCCCGACCAAAGTCATAGAAGTATTTTTGATGATGCAATCACTAGCGGAAGATCATCAGTCGGAGAGCTCTCATGTTGAAGTTATGGATGAGGACATTGGAGAAAGGGTGGAAGTACAAGAAGAAGAAGTAGTTTCACAACCACCTCTATCATCGCAGCACTCGATGCTTGCACTCGAAGGTACATTTCTTCTTCCCTCTTCCTCTTCCTTGGAGCAAGTAGTGATTTCCACTTCACTTCCATCTATTCCATTTTTATCATCCTCGGTCTCCATTTCTCCGCCCTTCGGTATGCCATCCACGTCTATCTCATTTCCATATTCTTCCATTCCTGAAGTCCCTACTGCTCCTTCTTCTATTCTCATTCCTTCGTCTTCCATTTCTTTCAGTTCATATGCGTCAGTGTTGAATCCCTTTTCACGTCCTTCCCTTTCTGTTCCTACCTCCACCACCATTGAAGTTGTAAGTACGCAAGCTCCTCCTAGAGTAAGCATAACTATGGTCGAAACCTCCTTCCTCCACCAAGACTGCCATTTCCATTCCACCTACCATTTTTGTTCTACCTCTTCTAGTCGTGTCCTCTATTCCCGTTGGGCCCAGTCGCTCAGACGTTTTGGTTCCGTTCACCCCATTCTTGGAGCTATAGATAGTTCCTGATGTACAGGTGGCCCGTAAGCAGCCCGATATAGAGAAGATCAATCGAGCACACATGAGCTCTTCATAGTGGTTGAAGAGTATGCGGCGCAAGGAGGCCTTGGCTCCAGCTCGGCTGATTAAAAAGGTTACCTTTGACCCCATCACGAAGGAAGCCCATATTACAACAATTATGCCATTGGTTCAAAATCCCCAAGGGGAGTTGTTGTCGGGCGATCTCATTTCTGAGACTATAATAGAAGACCTTACGCGAATAGATCCTATGGATAAAATGGGTAATATTCAAGCAGATATGAGCTCAGTGTACCTTCATGGTGAGCATTTTAAGGAGAAATATTTTGAAAGTCAGAACAACATAATTGAGCTCAAAAATGCCTTGGCAAAAAGTAGAGCCCAAGAAGAGAAGACGACCACTGAAAATGACTACTTGCACCAGCAGGTCAAGGTGCACTTGAAGGAGCACGACACCGCCAGGATTGAGATGCACAAGCTTTAGCAACAACTAGAAGAAGTGAAGAAGTAGTTAGCTGAGAAGGAAGCGGCACAAGCTACTAGGATTTTCATGAGATAATGTCAAAGGAACCCGCCTTCGCTCTGCATAGAATTATGAGAAGTTGGTCATGCAAGCTGTTAAGGTGTTGAAATATTTATGGGAGGCATAGATACAGATCCAGTTGGGGCAACAATTAATTGATACCATAGAGGAGATGTTATCACCCTATATGGAAATGGCTATCAAGATACAGGCCTTAACAAATACCAATTTGTACATCCGCCCTCTTAGCGAAATGGATTATGCTTGGTCCAAGGCCAAGATAACACTACATGAGTTACTTCCAGTGAATGGACCTGGTATGGGAAGGATGGGCCATCCTCAACACCATCGAATGTGAGCACACTATTTCCATGTCTCATTTTGAGACCATTGATGAGTTGGGATTTTTGACCTTCATGGACAATTGGGGAGAACCTCTTCCCATAGAATAGATGGAAGCACTCTGGAAGAAGTTCATTGAAGATACTTCCAAAATTGATGCCTGGGAAGAACCTCTAATGGAAGCGCAGGTGTTGCCCTTGATGCAGAAGTATACATGCTTAGAGTTGTCATTATACGAGTTGGCCCAACGAGCGAAGCACCTCAATTTGATGGATGTTCAGAATCTTCGCTTTGTTTATGAGTCTCTCAGTGTGTCGTGCCTTTTTAACACTCATGATTGGGGAGAGGTTGTTCGTGCTTATGAGGTTATCTCTGAAACAATTCAAGAGTAGGAGGAGTAGTGGTAGAATGTGGGGCAGTAGCAAAAGCAGTAGAAGAAGCGGAGCGGGCTGAAGTACTCAGAGTAGTGGAGGAAGCTGAGCAGCAAGAACATGTAGAGGAAGAAGTGTGTCAAAAGGCATCCATAGTATCGATGAGTGCGCCAGCTAAAGACCCTGTTGCCCAATGAATGAAGGCCTGGGATCGCTTGCATCCATGCGAGCTGGATACCCCTTGAGTCACCAAAAATATTGGCAATTTTGCATTTTGCCACATTGGGAATTTTGTTGGAATATTTTGATGATATTTGTTTTTAAAATTATTTTTTTTTTTTTTTTTTTTTTTTTTTTTTTTTTTTTATGATGATGGGTGGTTTCCCCCCTAATGAAAAAATTAAAAATGAAGGCGTTGAGACTTGTGAAAAAAAAAAAATAAAATAATGAAAGGCCTAGTTAGAAACTTGAAGGGTTTGAAAATGTATTTATATTCACCCCAAAGGTGGGGTGAACGCCCCAATCGCCCTATGGAAGGGCGAACAAAATTTCAAAAGGAGTGCAAAAAACTTCAAGGATCGAGCAAAGATATAAGCGTTCACGTTCGCCCCTATTTTTGGGTGAACGTGTCGTTCGCCCCTTCCATGGGTGAACGCGCCCCATACCAGAGCGCAATCATGATCACCCGAAATGAGCTACAATTTGCGTTCACCCCAAAGGTGGGGTGAACATCCCGTTCGCCCCTCCCATGGGTGAACGTACCTTGGGAACACCTTGTAATCGTGTTCACCCCAAAGGTGGGGTGAACATCCCGTTCGCCCCTCCCATGGGTGAACGAACCATGAGAGTAAAACAATGTCATGTTCGCCTTGGTTGAGAGGTGAACACATTTTAAAAGGAAGGCTCGCACGCGCACAAAGGGAAAATCAGGCGAGGTGGTTTTGCTTGAGGTGAACGCAATTCCTGGGCGAAAAAAGAAGAGTTATGGTCAAAGTTTCAAGGGTGCCAGATTTGTGAGCATTGAATAATGGTGGCATTAAGTAACTCATATCATGAATCCCGAGCATAGAAGAAGTTGAATGAGAAGAGCAGAAGAATCTTCATGATTTCCAAAGCGTAAGGATGTTTTCGAGGCATTTAATATTTTCCAAATTATCTGTGCACCGACGCCCAAGTTGTTGCTTTCTTGGAAATTATTCCCTAAAATATGGATCATTGTTTCTAAAAAGAAGATTTTGGATGATTCCAAGGAGGGAGTTTATCATTCTTGTCTTTGATCTGGGATCATTTTGTTCTCTTGTGCATTTAATGAAAGAGGTGAAAACCTCTATAAATACTAATCAAATTTCTATTGTAAAGGGAGGTTAGACACTTTGCGAGAATACTCTCCAAGTTCTCTGCATTAATACAAGGCATCAGGCTTCTGAATTTGCAAGTGATCTTGTGTGCAATTTCCTTCTGTATTGTGCACTTCTATTTTACATTCATCTTTCTTGTTTGCTGTTAAATTTAAATTCTGCATTTGGATTTAAATATTGCTAGTGAGGAAGTGAATGTTGGAGTGTTATTTTGGAGGTTATTACTGCAAGGTTACAAGTAAATTCTATTGCTTTTTCCTCTGTTAAATGCTATTTCATGCTTTGGTGATTTTCCTGTTGTTAGTCTACCCCAAATCCTGCACTTCGGCCTATGGCCATATTTCCCATTTCTTTCCGCATATTTCCAATTTCTTTCCTGCATCCCTAGTCTTCTACTAGTGTAGGATTTAGTTTGGGAACCAACCCTCTCTGGAGATTGGCACGAGGGACATTTCTTTCCTCCGGCCTTTCAATGTTGGTCGTATCTAGGGTGCACAAACGTAGTGTTTGTTGATTAGGTAGATATTTGACCAACAATACCATGCAAGAAAAGAGCAAGGTCAGAATGTCATGTCTTTCCCACTATACAAAGCAATCAGTTGGAAGTGCATTTGTCGTGCCACCCATTTCACCTAGTCAAAAAATATGGGCTTGGTACCCGGCTTCATAGTGGCGGGCGAGTAGAACTCGCCATGCGAAATGCACTCGGTAAGCAAAAACTGCAACTTATATACTGTCGCATCTGAGAACAGCCCCATAACCCATGCCAGCATTGAGTATAAGTCAGGGTGTTTAAATACCTTCAAGGATTTAGGCAGGTCTGGCAATACTCTGGGAAACTTCGGCTTTTCCTTCAGTTGCGTCTCCATGAATTGGCGCATTTGTATCATGTTGGTGTACCTTTCAGTCTGCTCGATACAACTAATTATTTTGACAATGAAGGGGCTTTTCCCCACATGTGAAAGCCTCCTGGATATCCTCGTTAGATATGGTGAACATCATTTTTTTGGCATCCCAAATCGTCCCAGTCAAAGGGTCATAGAACTTGGCAATGGTGTGTACCAACTCTAGGCAGTGGTGCACAGGTGTGCACAGGTACCAGTATAGGTGGGAATGATAGACAACCATTTGCTCACTTTCGATAGATACTTTTTCGAGCATGATTTCAACTATCTCCTGCAACTTCATGCTTGTACTGGTGAGCACACAGTCGTGGATTCTGCTTAATCTATCTTCGGGTGGGGGTGGAAAAACTTTCTCTTTCTTCTCTTTTTTCTTGCCCTCCGCCTTCTTTGGGGCCCTCTCCTTCTTCGGGGCCTTCTCCTTCTTTGGCTTTATGCTCTTTTTTCCCATTCTAACCTAGATTTTGCCCAAGCACTTACTATGGAAGAAATGATGCCTCACTGCTACTTGACATAGTGTGTTTTATCAATAATTCTCTCACTCTGATTCAGGCAAATAGTGTTGCAACAAAACCTCTAGTAATTTCTTTGAGTTAAATTGAGGCGCAATGGCCCTTTTTATAGCCCTTCAATTTACCCATCGTATTAATGGCGTTGAGGGTGAGTAAATACCTGGAGGGATACTAGGCATAGTTGAGAATCTCTTGTGCGCTAACCAATGTTTTGAGTGCACCTCCCAATGATGAATTACTACACGAGGCCAAAATATTCCTTGGAAGCCACCCCTTTTAAATCTCCAAGTGTTATTTTTAACCCTAATGGCCTTCCTCAGGGCGTGTGCTTGTTGGGTGTTATCTTGGACTGTAGGCCTATGCTATTGGAGAAAGTGAAAATCTCCCTCACTTTAAACATGTTTTCATCATTTTCTAGGATCCAAAAATGGCTTTCGCATAAGTGGAGGTGTGCCCTTAAACTAGAGCGAAACGGCTACCTTGGGAGTGATGTCAAGGTGAGAAAATTCAAAGGGGCTTTCTCTCTTAGTAGGCCTAACATCACCTTGCAATCACCAACTGGAGCGAATAAGGGAATGGGACCACACACCTTTCTTCTTATTGGGTGCGCCTTTGAAAAATTCAACAACTATTTCGCCATATCAAACCCCCAAAAATGACTTGCGCCATAAAACTGGGACGAAACAGCCTTGGGCCCCATTGGCATTACTCTGTTTTGTTATACGTCTTGCATAGATTTTAGAAGGTGCTTCGCCCAAACAAGCTTCGATTTTAAGTTGCACTCTTGAGTTAGGGCGAAATCTCCTTGAGCCGAACTTGACCTCTTTACTTCGAAAGTGGGTTTTGCCCAGATAAGGCCCAAAATAGGCTTTTGCTATTTTTCTAGGGCGAAAAGGCCTGGCGCTCAACTTACAATATCTTATGCCTTTCTAGACTAGGTCGGTCCTCCATTTAAAATTCAATGGTGTTTTCGCCCGAGGCAGCCTTGAAATGGCATTGTGTGAAGAACACAAGCTTATACTGAGAGGGGGGTGAACAGTATAAGACCACTTTTTACTTTTCTTTTCCAAATAGTATTAATCAATATAATTAATGATAATATCAATAGCAATAATCAAAGCAATGCACAAAACACCATCCACAAAAGTGACACAACAATTTACGTGGTTCACCCAATGCGGGCTACTCCACGGAGAAAATATTTTTCTAAAAATTTCTCAATCAATCTCTTGGGAATCCTTCCCAATTACAATGTTTATGGACCTCTATCCAAAGGAGATGTTGATCCCCTAAATCTCAAGTTCGTGGATCTCTTCCATAGGAGAACTCTTTCCCCTTCTGCTCTGGCTAGTGATCTTCTAGAAGACTTTGTCTCTCTGCTGCACTGACTTGTGGATCTCTCTCCACTTGAAGACTCCTCACTCAGATCTGTCTTCAATTGTCCTGGCTGTTGGATCTCTATCCACTGAGACTCTATCCTCTATACTCTGTCACCTCCAAAGCTCTGTCAATAGGTTCACTCAAAACCTCTTCAAATATGCTCAATAGGCTCACTCAAACCTCAAATATGCTCAATAGGCTCACTCATAACTTGCTCAAATCTGCTCAATAAGCTCACTCAGAACTTGTCCAAATTTGCTCAATAAGTCCTCTCTAGGACTTGCTCAAATCTGCATAGCAAGATTTCACAAAATCTTACTCAAAATCAGTCCACAAGCCTTCTCAAAGACTTGCCTCAAATCAGCTTAACAAAAATCTCAACTCAATCTCATAGAAGCATAAAGAGAATTGTTAGAGACTCAATATGTTCTATACTCAATTCCCAATCTCAACTCAAATCAATCTCATAGAAGCATAAAGAGAATTGTTAGAGACTCAATATGTTCTATACTCAAATCCCAATCTCAACTCAAATCAATCTCATAGAAGCATAAAGAGAATTGTTAGAGACTCAATATGTTCTATTCTCAAATCTCAATCTCAACTCAAATCAGAATATAGAATAGTTTGTTTTATGGAACTTGAACAACCACTTCACACAATCACTTGACTAGGCTCAATCAACTCTACTCAACCATTCACCACAAGGAACAACTCTTTCTCACAAACCCTAGTCCAAGCATGTATCAATCAACTCAAAATGTTCCCAACAATACTCAACAACAACTCTCACATAACAATGATACTCATGTTCTTTTCTAACTCAAGTTCAAGTTCTTTGCACAACCAAGCTCCAACACATTATAAACAGTAAACTCAACAACAATGCTTATAAAACAAGGTTTAATACAACACTCAAGCCATAAAACCTTGAAGCATTAACTCAACTATTTTCGAATAGGAAACCACAATCAATCCTTTTCACTCCAATGATATTTCAGAAATCAACCACCCAAATAAAATCAATGGAGAATATTGCTCATACCTTTTTGATGCCTTATTTGTTGTCCACAAAATCTGTCTCACTCAACACACTTTCTTTTTCAACTCTCAACAAGGGTTAGAGTAATAACACAACAAAAATATCCAAGTAACACCTTATTACTCCTACTTTATTTTAACATCCACCAAAGTTCTTTTATTCAAGAAATAAACCCTCAATAGAATGGATCAAACTTACTTTTGGAAACTCCTTGACAAAACCTGAAATATCTTCTTACACAACCCTTATTTCTCCTTCTAAGAAAGTTAATTAAATAGCTCTTGAAAAATGCTTTCCAATGATATATAATATGCTACCCTTCCAAAATTAAAAGGAATAGTAATTTCAGAATTTTCTAAAACAACTCATAAGCCTTATTTCTCCTCAAAGCTTTTCTTACAAATATTAAAATAAAAATTTAACTTACCTTTTTCTTCTCAGCGGGATTCGATCCCCTATCATTGTCCAAGCACCACTCTAACCATGGTGCCACTAACCATGTGATCCAACCACTCACATGAAATGGTGAGCACAACCACTATGCTTTCCTTCCTCCAAACGTGCCCCAGAAGACACGTGCGCCAAAAGGTGTACTTCCTTTCCACTTCACAAAAACCAGCATCGACGGGATTCGAACTTCGGATCTCCTGGCACTCAACAACTTGACTACCTCCTTCTTTCCACTAGGCCACAAGCACCTACGGTGTATGGGAAGGGTCCTCCCTTCCTTCTATTTCTCCCTTTCTTCGTAGGTTTCGATTGCACTAAAATATATTTTCTCTTTGTTCGAACGAAACTCACACACATTCAAATTATTGCCAAATGAATTTTTGGCAATGGTATTTATACATATTGCCTTGAATTTTCATATGTCGGCCCTTAATCGAATTTGATGACATCGACGGGAATTTCCACTTTGGAAATTTAAATTTAAATTTTAAAATATTAAAATTTAAAACTTAAACTTCAAAGTTGAATAACTTTGTCACCGAGACTCCTTTTTTGATGAAACAAAAAGCCAACCTAGGTTTTAAGAAAAACCCATTTCAAATATATTCCATCCATGGTTTTAAATAAAAACATTTTGCTAAGCTTCCCTTGAAGCTCCTTTTTGGAACAAAATTATTTATAAAAAACCTTTTTCTACACAAACATAGTGCTTACTTACATAGATCCTTTTGACATCAATGACAACTCTTAGCTAAGGGACTCAAAATGTCCAACAATCTCCCCCTTTGTCATTGATGGCAACCCATATCCTTTTATTAAAATCTGACCTTCTTTTATTCTCCCCCGGGACTTTGCTCCCCCTGGCTCAATGCTCTCTCAAATATCAAATCTCTCCCCATATCAAAAATTCTCCTTAATATACACAAATATCTCCCCCTTTGTCATCAATGGCAAAGGGTCACCTTTGGGGCTCGGGGCTAAGAATGAGCCTCTTAGCTTAGCCCCTCCCCCACCTCCACATGAGGTGGTTAATTCTAGGGTGGGAGTATTTCTACTCCTCGAAAGCACTTCTCTTTACCTTTATCTTTCTCTCTTCCTTTCTGAGTTTTCTGAATCCTCTCATTATTTCTTTCCAAGCCATCATCCCTATTTTTGTTATCATTTATGTTCCTGTTCCTGTTCTTGTTCTCATCCATGTTCCTATTCTTGTTCATATTCTGTTCTCATCCATGTTCCTATTCCTATTCATACCTTCTTCGGAATATTTTCTCTACACCATCTTGTTGTGTGACCATCATTATTGCACTTATAACACTTAATGTTATTATTCCTTGGAGGTGCAAATGTCTTAGGATACCTCCTAGTGAAACCATATCCTCTTCTGCCATGAACCCTACAATTTATTGCTTTGTGACCATACTCATTGCATGAGTAGCAATACCCATGGAAAAGTTATCCTTTCCCATATTCCTATCTTTCATATGACCTGCACTGTGAAGCCATGTGCCCAAACCTATGACATGAGAAGCATCTCCCATTGAAGCTTCCTTGCCTAGACCTCATTGGTCTCCTATTCTGATTGTTGTTCCATCTGTATCTTCTTTGTGCATTGTTCCTATTTTTGACCTCTTTGTTGTCCAACTCATCCTCTGATGTCTCATTTACACTGTCATCTTCTGAAGTATCTTCTTCTGAATTTCTTTCTTCTTCAAGACTAGAAGTAGACTTTTCTTCCCATTTCTTTTGAGCCTATTTGGAACCAAGACCTGTCTTATTTGTTGTTCCTCTTTGTATCTTGATTATTTTGTCTACACTCTTTGCACTGTTCACATATTTGTACAACTTTTTCTTGGAATCCTCTAAATCTTCCTTTAGTAGTGCCACTTCTTGTGTTAACTTTTCACACTCCAAAATATTTGCTTCTAACTTATCCTTGAACTTACTTGCCTTAGCCTTTGACTTCTCTAAGTCCTCTATGAGCAATAATCTTTCTTCATCACATTCTTGAAACTGACTTTCAAGCTTAGAGTGTTGCTTTCTTACCTTCTTTACTGTGTCAAGGGCATAGATAAGTTCTCCCTTGAGATCATAACCATTCTCTATTGAGTAATCCTCTATTTGTTTGCCTTTGTCCTTATCATTACTTCCTTTTGGCTTGTCTTCTATAGGATCACTTACTTCATCTTCTAAAGCCATTAGAAGATTCTCATCTGGTCTTTCAAGTGCATCTTCAAAACCATCATCACTGAAACTATAGCCATCCCTAGTGCAATCATCTTCAAGATGTCCAAATTTACCACATCTAAAACATTTGAGAATAACTTGAGTCCTTTTCTCTCTAACCATAAATAGGACTTCATCTCTATCATTGTCTGAAAAACTAGCATCACTATCAATTGAGTACTTACTTGCATTATCTGCATAGTAGCTTTTCTTTTGCCTTTGGAAGAACTTCTTTCCTTGTCTATTTTGTCCATCCTTGCCTTTCTTCCGGTACTTGTGTCTTTCTGATTCCCTGTACTTGTGATCCTATTTTTCTTCATCATTGTTGTACTTTGGCTCTTTGCACTCTATTGCATAATGTCCATACTTTCCACAATTGAAGCACTTAATAGATCTTATATCTATGGATATTTTGGAACCTTTATCTCTTCTACCATAGTTAGCTTCTTCATCACTAGATGACTCACTACTTGATTCTATCTTTTTACCCTTTTTCTTTTTGTCCACTTTGAATGCAACTTCTTTCGGAGGAATATGATCTTTTGTTCTTATCTCAAAAGTAGTAAGCATGCCAAGCAAAGAATTCCTTGTCAAAGAATCACTATCAATTGATGTTTCTATAGCAGAAACCTTTTCACTATACCTTTTTGGAAGAGTTCTCAAGATCTTATCACAAGCATCAGATTCATCAACCTTCATTCCAAGACCTCTCATCTCATGTACAAGCTCATCAATCTTATTGAGATAATCATGAATATTTTCATCATCTCTCATTCTTAAGTTCTCAAATTCTCCTTTGAGATTTCTGATCTTAGCTTTCCTGACACCTTTATCACCCTCATATATGTCATGCAATAGATCCCACATATCTTTTGTTGTTTTACAATCCATAACCTTCATAGATTCTGATCTACCCAATCCTTTTATAATTGCATTCATAGCTCTTGAATTTGCATGCATTAGAAGCTTACCTTCCTTATCTATAGGAGGATTGACTATAGAATCATATCCAAGTTCCACTGCATCCCAAACTTCATTTCCAAGTGCCATCAGGTGAAATCTCATCAGCATACACCAATACAAGAAGTCACTTCCATCAAATACTGGTACTACATTATTGAATGATCCATCCTTTTGATCCATTGTGTTCTTAGACCACTTTTCCTTCAAGCTGTCAAACTTTTCTGAAGGAACCCGCTCTGATACCAATTGAAGAACACAAGCTTATACTGAGAGGGGGGTGAACAGTATAAGACCACTTTTTACTTTTCTTTTCAATTCAATATTATGTAATGTATAGATAGCAATATCAATAGCAATAATCAAAGCAATGCACAAAACACCATCCACAAAAGTGACACAACAATTTACGTGGTTCACCCAATGCGGGCTACTCCACGGAGAAAATATTTTTCTAAAACTTTCTCAATCAATCTCTTGGGAATCCTTCCCAATTACAATGTTTATGGACCTCTATCCAAAGGAGATGTTGATCCCCTAAATCTCAAGTTCATGGATCTCTTCCATAGGAGAACTCTTTCCCCTTCTGCTCTGGCTAGTGATCTTCTAGAAGACTCTGTCTCTCTATTGCACTGACTTGTGGATCTCTCTCCACTTGAAGACTCCTCACTCAGATCTATCTTCAATTGTCCTGGCTACTGGATCTCTATCCACTGAGACTCTATCCTCTATACTCTGTCACCTCCAAAGCTCTATCAATAGGTTCACTCAAAACCTCTTCAAATCTTCTCAATAGGCTCACTCAGAACCTGCTCAAATCTGCTCAATAGGCTCACTCAAACCTGCTCAAATCTGCTCAATAAGCTCACTCAAAACTTGTCCAAATCTGCTCAACAAGCTCACTCGAAACTTGTCCAAATCTGCTCAATAAGTCCTCTCTAGGACTTGCTCAAATCTGCATAGCAAGCTTTCACAAAAGCTTACTCAAAATCAGTCCACAAGCCTTCTCAAAGACTTGCCTCAAATCAGCTCAACAAAATCTCAACTCAATCTCATAGAAGCATAAAGAGAATTGTTAGAGACTCAATATGTTCTATACTCAAATCCCAATCTCAACTCAAATCAATCTCATAGAAGCATAAAGAGAATTGTTAGAGACTCAATATGTTCTATACTCAAATCCCAATCTCAACTCAACAATCTCATAGAAGCATAAAGAGAATTGTTAGAGACTCAATATGTTCTATACTCAAATCTCAATCTCAACTCAAATCAGAATATAGAATAGTTTGTTTTATGGAACTTGAACAACCACTTCACACAATCACTTGACTAGGCTCAATCAACTCTACTCAACCATTCACCACAAGGAACAACTCTTTCTCACAAACCCTAGTCCAAGCATGTATCAATCAACTCAAAATATTCTCAACAATGCTCAACAACAACTCTCACATAACAATGATACTCATGTTCTTTTCTAACTCAAGTTCAAGTTCTTTGCACAACCAATGGCTTCAACAACAATGCTTATAAAACAAGGTTTAATCACAACACTTCAAACCGAAAACCTTGAAGCATTAACTCAACCACTTTTGAAAAGGAAACCACAATCAATCCTTTTCACTCCAATGATATTTCAGAAATCAACCACCCAAATAAAATCAATGGAGAATATTGCTCATACCTTTTTGATGCCTTATTTGTTGTCCACAAAATCTGTCTCACTCAACACACTTTCTTTTTCAACTCTCAACAAGGGTTAGAGTAATAACACAACAAAAATATCCAAGTAACACCTTATTACTCCTACTTTATTTTAACATCCACCAAAGTTCTTTTATGCAAGAAATAAACCCTCAATAGAATGGATCAAACTTACTTTTGGAAACTCCTTGACAAAACCTGAAATATCTTCTTACACAACCCTTATTTCTCCTTCTAAGAAAGTTAATTAAATAGCTCTTGAAAAATGCTTTCCAATGATATATAATATGCTACCCTTCCAAAATTAAAAGGAATAGTAATTTCAGAATTTTCTAAAACAACTCATAAGCCTTATTTCTCCTCAAAGCTTTTCTTACAAATATTAAAATAAAAATTTAACTTACCTTTTTCTTCTCAACGGGATTCGATCCCCTGTCGTTGTCCAAGCACCACTCTAACCACGGTGCCACTAACCACGTGAGCCAACCGCTCACATGAAATGGTGAGCGCAGCCACTATGCTTTCCTTCCTCCAAACGTGCCCCAGAAGACACGTGCGCCAAAAGGTGTACTTCCTTTCCACTTCGCAAAAACCAGCATCGACGGGATTCAAACTTCGGATCTCCTAGCGCTCAACAACTTGACTACCTCCTTCTTGCCACTAGGCCACAAGCACCTACGGTGTATGGGAAGGGTCCTCCCTTCCTTCTATTTCTCCCTTTCTTCGCAGGTTTCGATTGCGCTAAAATATCTTTTCTCTTTGTTCGAACGAAACTCACACACATTCGAATTATTGCCAAATGAATTTTTGGCAATGGTATTTATACATATTGCCTTGAATTTTCATACGTCGGCCCTTAATCGAATTTGATGACGTCGGTGGGAATTTCCACTTTGGAAATTTAAATTTAAATTTTAAAATATTAAAATTTAAAACTTAAACTTCAAAGTTGAATAACTTTGTCACCGGGACTCCTTTTTCGATGAAACGAAAAGCCAACCTGGGTTTTAAGAAAAACCCATTTCAAATCTGCCATCCATGGTTTTAAATAAAACCTTTTAAATTCTTACCACTGTTTTAAGAAAAACCCATTTCAAATCTGCCATCCATGGTTTTAAATAAAACCTTTTGCTAAGCTTCCCTTGAAGCTCCTTTTTGGAACCAAATGCCATGCATCCCTTCTTGAACCTTTGATCAAAAACCTTTGCTTCTACACAAACATAGTGTTAGCTTACATAGATCCTTTTGACATCAATGACAACTCTTAGCTTAGGAACTCAAAATGTCCAACATTGTGCTGTCCAGCTTGGGGCAAAATGATGTTTGACTTTGACTGCTTGATTTGTCTTTTGATTTTAACCTAGCTTTACCTCTATTTTTCACTTTCACTCCTTAGAGTGTCGAAACATAGTTTCGCTCCTATGAGAGGGCGAAACTCCCTCCTGTCGAATGGCAGGGTGCCTTTCATCTATTGAATTATTCTTGCCAGGTGATGCATTAAAAATGGTGAACTTGACCCCCTCGCAGCATGAACATGCCTTAGTTGGACTTTGGCACCTAAAAACTGTTATCCTTCCTTTACTTGGCGCACTAAAAAACGCACAAACCAAACTAAAAAAAAAAATCGAGCTTACTTAGGCTCTTCAACACCATTTCATTGCCAGTTAGACCTCTGGCCCAAAACTATGCTACAGATAGCGTGAAAGGGGATGAAGAGACTTATACTCTAGAAAAACAAATATGTACAAGCAAACAAGTGAATAAAAAATATGTACATAACTTGATGAAATTTTTCATACTACCTCTTATTGGTAGTACGCTTTCAGATGAATGCCATTAACTGATAACAAAGAGTAAACTCGTTCAGATCTTGAAGAGTGAAGGAGTTCAGCTGAAGGACCTCGGAAATTCAAAACGAACCCTCCTAGAATGCGTTAAATTTATCATTATTTCCAGGCTCATTCCATTTAAGGACCAAGTCGCCAATCTGGAAGGTCCGGTCAGAGGTCTTCTTGCTGAACCAATTTTTGGTGATCTTAGAGTGCTTCATGAAAGCCTCATAGGCTTTTTATCTTTCCTCTTACAACTGCAACAGTTTGGCTATCCTAATGCTTATAGGATAAAACTTTTCATCCTCGTCATCCAAAGACCAGAGAGACTGCAACACAGGCAACTCAATGTGCGTGGGGATCATTGCTTCTTTCCCGTATACCAGGGAATATGGGGACGTCTTGATTGATTTCTTAATGGAAATTCGGTCAGCCCATAAAGTAAAGTCCAAAAGCAAATGCCAGCTCCACTTGTTGCCTTCCAACGTTCTTTTCAAGATCCGAAGCAAGTTTTTTTTTGAAGCCTCCACCAAACCATTGCCTTGTGGGTAATAATTAGACAAAGTTTTTAAGTAAATACCATACTTGCGAATGCACATATCTTGGCACCGATGAAGTGGGTGTCGTTGTCAGTTACTATTGCATTCGGTATCCCAAAATGGGTTATCAATCATTCGAGAAAGGTGATGACTACATCCTGGTTAGCCTGTTTGGTGGGCACTGCTTCGGCCCACTAGGTAAAGTAATCAGTAGTCGTCAGGATATACTTATACCCCATGGAAGAATTGAGATATATCACCCTAATGAAGTCTAAGCCCCACTACTGAAATGGAGTTTTGACCTGAATTAGGTGCAAAGGCAGAGAAGCATTCTTGGTGCTACCGATGTACCTTTGACATTTATCGCACTTTTGGCTAACCTCGAAGGTATCAGCAAAAATAGTAGACCAATAATAGCCTACTTTTATTATCTTTAAGGTCATAGGCCTTCCAGTAAAATGGCCCTCAAACATTCTAGAATGGAACTCGTACAGAATTTTCTATTTTTTTGTCCCCTAACACATCTCAGGAGGACTCCATCAATATTTTGATGGAACAAACCACTCAGTAATAACACATATTTGCAAACTTGAAGCTTGAACCTTCTCCTCTGCAAAGTGTTGAGGTCGAAAGGGCACCATCTAGTACTGAAGTATTCGACCAGGTCTTCTATCCAATATTTACTGAGTACAGACTGATTTGCGAGATTGCTCTCTTGCGCTAGATCATCACACTGGCAAGCCGTCACCTCTGATGCGACACTTTGGGCAAGTTCTTGGTATAAGGCTCGATCACGGACAAGTATAGTGGGTCGGAACTCTATTTCAAACTCTTATATTTTGGAGACCCATCTTGCCATCTTATTGCCAAGTTCACCTTGAATGATGAAGTTTCTAATGCTAGGGTGCACCACGTACACTATCGTCTTGCTCTGGGAGACAAAATGGCGAAACTTCTTCAGTGACTGCATCACCGCATGTACTTGCCTCTCAATGAAGTTGTACTTTTCTTCATGTAGGTGGATGTCTTGGTTCAGGAATTCTATCGGTTGCTCATCCTTGTCCTCGTTCTTCTGAGTCAGGACAACTGCGTAGCTCTCCGGTTCACCGATAGCGTAAAGAATAAAATTCTTGGAGTAGTCGGGGTTTATCATAATGGGATCCTGAGCGATTCTTTCTTTTATCTCCCTGAATGCTCGTTTCCTCTCCTCATTCTATTGAAACTCAGCATCCTTCTTGAGGAGTTCCGTCATCAGCTTTACTACCTGGACAAAGTCGAAAATGAATTTCCGAACAAAATTTATCTGCTCGAAGAAGGATTGGAGGCCCTTCTTGTTCGCTGGTAGAGGTAGCCTGAGGAGGGCTTCCGCCCTGGTAAGATCAACAGCTAGCCCTTTCTCTAATATCACATGGTCCAAGAGCTTGCCTTCTTTTATCATGAAGGATTTTTTCAGGTTTATAGAGATTTCGAACTCCCAACACTTCTCAAACACCTGTCGCAAATGTAGACCGTTTTCCCCCATTTTGTGGGAAAAAATAGTCATGTCATCAACATAAATCACAAAGATGCGATTGAGTAACTCACCAAAGGCTAAGTCCATCACTCTCTGGAAATTTGCTCCGACATTTGAGAGGTCGAACAGCATGCGTTGGTAGGCAAAAGTGCTCCACTTAGTGGTGAAGGCAGTCTTGTACTGATCTTCGTCTTTGACCCAAATTTGGTTGTACCCAAAGAAGTAGTCCAACAGGGAAAATATCTAAGCTCCTACCACTACATGAAGGATTTGATTTATTTGAGGGATCAGGTAGTGATCCTTCAAATATGTGGTTGAGGTTTTGGAATTCAATGCATAAGCGGATGTTCTCATTCTTTTTTCGGACGAGGACTAGGTTTGCCACCCAAGAAGAGTGCTTTATGGGATAGATGATCTTTGCCTCCAGCATCTTCAAGATTTCAACCTTCATTAGAACTTCTATTTTTAGGTTGATCAACTTCTACTTCTGCCTGAAATGTTTGACCCCTCCCTGCAGTTCAATAGTGTGCTGGAAGACACTCTTGTCATACCCCTTCAGGTCGTAGTAGCTCCAAGAGACTATATCTAGGTATTCTTTACAGAGGGTTCTAATTTGCTCAATTTCCAATGGCGTGCAATCAGTTCCCACCTCGATAGCTTTCTCGGATTCTAGCTCCAGCTCCTCGTATTCTCTTACGTCCACCTTGATCTTGTGGGCGAGTAACCTATTGTCCTGGTCGAACAAACTTTCAAGGGTGATTAAACCCTTCAGGGCGTGGTTGTTCTTCAGTTGAATTAGGCCTTCATATTATTCATCATTGAGGGCCCTATCTTCAATATTGCATGCTTCATCGATAAAAAAATTGACGATCTGCTCATCACTATCAAAGACCTGCTAATGAATATTTTTATCTGGCATCGAGGACCTGTAGATCACCCTCACTACCTTTGGTTTTTGCATTAAATTCTAGGCAGGGGAGCATCTGGTTTCGATAGACGCTAAGACGTCAGCATGCTTATTTCGCTATCACAAAATAGACTGAATGTTCAGAGCTGAGAAGGACTCGAGCAGGTCCCATACCTTATAATGGTATGCTTTTAGATAGTGTTGCTTGGCAACATACTTATTAGTTACTTGGTTGCAAATCAACTCTGAGTCTTTGAAGATCTACAATTTTTTTATTCCAAGTTTTTCTACTTTTGATAACCCCAAACATAGGGCTTCATACTCGGCAGCATTATTTGTACAGCTCCATGCAAGTCTGTACGAGTACATCTTCTGGTTTCTTAAAGGAGAGACAAGGAAAAATCTTGCCCCAATGCCATTCTTGCATTAGGCACCATCGAAGAAGAGCTTCCACAGTTGATCAGCCATGGGGTCCTTATCACTTAGTACCTTAGCCTTTTTGGACTTGGTAATTGAGTAATACCCTATGTCAGATTTGATCATGGCATTAAAGTCGTGCATAGAAAACTCATTTTCTATGCAAAGTTCATCTAGAGCTTCTTCCATCAGCTCTACTTTCTCTTCTTCCTCTACTTCCTCGATCATATTGATCAAGTCCAATTGTTTTTTTGCATCCTGGATCCTTTCAATGTGAAAGGTAGAGGGCTTTTCATTAAAAAAATTAATCCTCCTTCCTCTGAAGGGGATTTCTAGGTGTGAATAGTCTAGAGACAGATAGCCTCCAAGTTTGGCAGTGAATTCCCTTGATAAGCACATGCTAAAATAGGGCTCTAAATCTACTACCACAACTTGAATTATAATGATCTATGGTATTTTGTGCAACACGATCGGGATATCCTTGATGACCCCCAATGTTTTGACTAGAGTTTCGTCCAATTGAAGCACTCTCAGGCTACTCCTAGTGTACTCCATGCCCATAATTTCACAAACCTCCTTGGGCATCACAGTCGTCATAACACCAGAATCAATCATGCAGTTATGCACAATCCACCCCTCCATCCTGAGGGACAGATAGAATGGTGGCGGCCTGTTCTTCCCAGTGGCTGAAGTAGTCAGCGTCTACATCATGACAGTCTAAGTTGGCTTCCCCTTGTCTTTGGTAGACTTTAGGGATTCTTGCAAAATGTCCACTTGATCAGGTAGTTGAAGCACGTCGAAGAGGCTTACCTTAGCTGGAGTCTTCTTTAACTCTTTGACTATGTTGTACACTCTTGTACCAGAGTCGGCTCCCTCCTTAGCAGTCTCATATCGGGTCTAATACTGTTGTGTTGCTTCTACTCTCTAATGCTTGGTCAACAAGGGGTATATAATTTTTTCTCTCACTTGATCCCTTGCCTCGGTTTGGGGTTAAGAGGTTGAAGCTTGTGGTTGAGGAATTCTCCCTTTTGCTCTTGGAGGTAGAAAGTCTTTTAATCATGCAGAATTTGTTAGTGCTGACACCTGAACAGGATTCTTTTCTGGCGGTGGCACCTTCTCATTTGGATTTGAGCTTAAGGGCACCTTCAATGGTTCCATTGAATCAGATCAACTTTGATGGGCTTCTTACCAGTTCTCATCAGGACGAAGACCTGCTCGACAGGGGGAATCATAAAATTACGATCAGTTTCTCTTATCATATTTACCTTCCCACTAGGATTGTTGTCTGCAAGGGTCTGTACATAGTTCATATGAACCATGCAAGTCTCTTCACCATGTGGGTCATTGCAGGTGGAGCACAAATAAGCTTTATCGGATGAGCCAGCTTCTTCATTTTCAAAATCGCCACATTTCTCTCAGGAGCCCTGCTGGTGGCAGCAGCTTACTCCCTTGTGATTAGGGGAGGAGGATCGTATCTCCTTCATTGGAAGCTTTGATCATTTTGCATCCTCCTCATGACAGTCATCTCATTCGCCATCGTCTTCATCGATGCTTGCAAATCCTGCAATTCTCTGGCCTAGTCCACATTTACGACTGCCTAAGGCGTGGGTAATGGCAATGGCGCCAATGGTGCAGGTAATGTTGGATATAGGACTGGAGCTGGGAGCTGAGGAACAGCGGGTGCTTGATACTGTAGAGTGGGTACCACTTGATTCTGAGGATTTGGATTCCATGATTGATTGGAGTACATCGGGGGTGTAGGCATAGACTAAGAAGATGCACTAGGATACATATTTTGAGGAAATTCTGGATAAATCGACAGTCACCTTTGGAGGTAACTTTTTGATAGCTACTAGGTCAGCCTCAGCCTTCTGCGCCTGCTCATACAATAAAGGGAAAGTATTGACATTAGCATGTCGGATGCTCATGCTAATATCAAAATGGAAAGTTGTAGTATACTGCCCATTTTTGTGAATTTTGTGGTTTGCAATGTTTTTTTTTTTGGGAATTTTGTATATTTTGCTTTTTTTTGGTGTTTTGCATATAAATAAAAAAATGCAGAAATAGATTAAACTGCTAACTTTAAAAATTTGTAACTCACAATCTAATTATCCAAACCACTTGAAATTTGAGATACAAGTATTTTATCTATACGTCTAACAACCCATTGAAGCAATAAGTCAAATATTAAGGTACCCGGAATCTGTGCAAGCCTGAAAATGGTTTGTTCAGAACTTCATCAGCAACACTGAAAATATATTATTTCACTTCCAGCTTTGAATACAAGGCAGCAAATGAACGGATATTGATGTTTAACATCTCCAATAGGCTGGGCGACCCCTTTTTCAACACAAAAAGCTATCAACAAGTAGGGAAAATACAAGCACAGATTCCAATGCACCTCTCCAGCACTGGTACAATCAAGTGTGTGGTACGGCCTGCTTAATGGTCTTCCAAAACTCTTAAAAAGTCACACAAATTCCCTTGCCATGGTGTTTCTAGGTCTGTTGATGCATTCCTATGAAGTTTCACTCAAACCCTAGCACAAGATACCCCTGTATATGCTGGAATCTGTTCACAAATTGTACAACTATGCTAGAAATATGAAGCTACAACAATGAACACATTAACTATACAAATTCCTCCAATCTTCTACTCAAACTCACTAAAAATATGCAACTTTGAAGCCCAAATGCAACCCTCTGAGGTAGAGCTGCTCAAGAACACCCTGAGAATATCTCCCAACTCCGAGGATGTTGTCCCTGTTGGTGGTTTTCGTCACCAAACAAGCTGCAATCAACCCCTACAAACCAAGTATGCAAAAGCTTTTCAAACTCCCTCCAATATCAATGCCAAGGATGAACAAATGAAGCTCTCTTTCTCTTTTTATTTTAATCCCCCAAAATGGTCGGACAAATAGAGGAGGTATTTGTTTTTTTTTTTTTTTTTTAATTTATTTCATTTTCCTTATGTCCACAAGGGGTCGTACCACCTCATGACCCACTTAATTTAATTCTTTATTTAGCTCCCTTTATTTTAAGTGGCTATAAGGCCCCCTTAACATTAAAATATGAATTTATAAAGTAAAACTATGTTATATCAATTAAATATAACATATTAAACTTTACACATTAAAATCTCAGGCCTCCACTGATCAAACCATCAAACAAAAATAGAAACGGATACCCATTTGGCCATACTGCTTAGACGTAACATATGTTTTCCAAGAAACTACTCCTGATTGACTTACTAAAAATAGTAAGTCTCCTGAATTACTACTAGAAACGGTCCTGTAAGCTGACAACTGGAAATATAGAACGTCCAACAGTAACTTATCATCACCTAGTGGTCCCTAAACACACGACATTGCCTATGAAACCCCATGAATAGGGAAGTCCACTTTGCACTCTGAAGTTGACTAATATGGGGACATTACAATCCTCCCTCCCAGAAATTGCTTGTCCTCAAGCAATTGGAGTGTTGGATGCTGCAAAACTCGCTCATCCTCCCAAGTGGCATCCTCCACCAGCAGACTCTTCCATTTGATCAAATATTCTTTGATTGTTCTGCTTCTAAGTCTCCTCTCTCTGGTGTCCAGTATAGCCTTAGGAATCAAAATGAGTCGTCCATCATCATCTAGTGGTGGCAACTCAGTATATGGAGTGATGTTATTCCCTAATGCCTTCTTGAGGTGTGACACATGAAAAACATTGCTCACCTTGTTGTTTGCAGGCAATTCAAACTCATAAGCTACTTTCTCGATTTTCCTTATTATTTTGAAAGGTCCATAAAACTGAGGCTTAAGTTTCTCCTTACCACTCTTCTTGAGAGTGGATTGTCTATATGGCTGCAAGCGAAGGTACACCATATCACCGATCTCAAAGTTGCACTCGATCCTGTGTTGATCTGCATATTGTTTTGTTGGTTCTGTGTTTGTTGTATATTATCTTTCAACGTCCTCAAGATGTCCTGGCTATCCTATAATAACTCTTGTGCCTTGGGCACCCTGCAATCCTGAATCAATAGATCAATGAAATCCGGAGCATCATATCCATACAATGCCATGAATGGGGTCATCCTGATAGACATATGGTAGGTGGTATTATAAAAATATTCACACAAATGCAACCATTTGATCCACGCCTTCTACTACCCATAAATGTAATTTTGCAAGTAGCCTTCCACCCATTTATTCACAATTTTTGTCTGCCCATTAGTCTTTGGGTGATAACTAGTGCTTGGAGTAAGTTGTGTCCCACTCAATCTGAAAATATCCTACCATAAATTACTCATAAAGCGATTGTCCTTGTCACTGACTATAAACCTGGGCAAACCATGTAGTCTGAAAACCTCTCTGAAAAATAGCTCTGCTACCTGCACTGTTAAATAAGTGGCTAAGATGGCATAAAAATGTGTAAACTTAGTTAATTTGTCAACCACCACATATATGCAATCTCTTCCCTAAACCGTGGGCAATCCTGTTATGAAATCCATTGATATGCTTTCCCACTTTCTATCGGGGATGGGCAAGGGATGTAACAATCCTGCTGGTCTAGTGTGCTCGTCCTTATTCTGCTGACACACTGCACACTCCCTTACGTACTTAAGGACTTCATATTTCATTCTCTTATGATGTTTGTACGGAGTGGTAATGACTGGTTTCGTTCCTTCCTCCAGCTCAATAATGTGTTTTGTACCCCTCTTAGGTGGCCTCCCAGGTGGAATACTCTCAAAAACCTTATGATGTTTGTCAATAATAGTTCGTATCTCTGGGTGATATTCTTTGCCAGGTTGCTCATCTGTAGTAGGCATTAACACACACTCTGCTGCCCACTCGATCTGATCATGCCTGAATAACCTCTCCATACGCCTGAGTGACATTACGCTGAGGCTCCCATCTGAAATCCCACGGAGTACAATTTTCTTACCTCCTGATTCAAATTTCATTTCCATGTTTTTTAGGTTCATAGTGAACTCCTCCAAAGATCTCATCTAATGCATCCCTAGTACAACATTTTTATCCCCAATGTTAACACAGTATAAGTCATCCTGTAACTCATATTCGCCCATCCTTATGCACAGCCTGGGAATCTTCTTAGTGCAACTAATGGTAGATCCATCTGTTGAGCAAGGTGCAGCAAAAGTATTGTCATTGTTGTCAACACAGACAGAAATTGATGCAGTTGAAGCAATGGACAAGAATTCAGAGGTCAGTCAGATCAAGTACAGTGAAATTCCAGGAAAACAGAAGTGACCCAGATTCAGAAATTTGCAGAAAAAGACAAGTAAGAAAACTGTCGCGATATCGCGACATGTTTTCTATCACGATTTCGCGACAAAAATGAGGAGAGAGAAGGCGTAGCCAAAAATGTCATGATTTCATGACAAAAATGAGGAGAGAGAAGGCATAGCAGAAAATGTCACGATTTCACGACAAAAATGAGGAGAGAGAAGGCACAGCCGAAAATGTCATGATTTCACGACAAAAATGAGGAGAGAGAAGGCATAGCCAAAAATGTCACGATTTCGTGACATATCGAAGGAGAGAGAAAAAGTTGGAGAAACTGTCACGATTTCGTGACATACTGGAAGGAAAGAAGCAAAGTTGAAAAACTGTCGTGATTTCGCGACATGTTTCAGGTAAAGGCGCAGGCAATGAAAAGTGTCACGATTTCGCGACAGGATCGGAGTAGAGGCAACAAAGGTGTAGCGATTTCGCTACAAGTCAAAATGCAAGGCAACAAAGGTGTAGCGATTTTGCTACAAGTCAAAATGCAAGGCAACAAAGGTGTAGCGATTTTGCTACATGTCAAAATGCAAGGCAACAAAGGTGTAGCGATTTTGCTGCATGTCAAAATGCAAGGCAACAAAGTTGTAGCGATTTCGCTACATGTCTTGATTTCGCTAGTGCATGAAGCGAGAAATGTACGGATGCGAAAGATGTCACGATTTCGTGACATGTTGCATTTTTTTGGGCGAATAGCAAAGAAAAGTGTAGGAAAGCGTCATGATTTCGTGACATGTTTCGATTTCTAGGTTGCGGAGAAAAGTGTACGATAGCAAAAAGTGTCACGATTTCGTGACATGTTTCGATTTCGCTGAGGCTTGCGGAGAAAAGTGTACGAGAAAAAGTGTCACGATTTCGTGACATGTTTCGATTTTCGAGGCTTGCGGAGAAAAGTGTAGGAAAAAGTGTCATGATTTCGATGACATGTTCGATTTCGCTGAGGCTTGCGGAGAAAAGTGTTCAGCAGCAAAAAGTGTCACGATTTCGTGACATGTTCCATTTTCGTGGCTGCAAGTGAAGGATAGTGCAGGAAAGCGAAAAGTGTCATGATTTCGTGACATGTTCCATTTTCGCGGTTACAAGTGAAGCAGAGTGGAGGGAAGCCCGAATGTGTCACGATTTCGTGACATGTCCCATTTTCGTGGGTGCTGGCGAAGGAGAGTTGTATGGAAGCGAAGAATGTCATGATTTCGTGACATGTTCTATTTTCGTGGGTGTATGCCATGATAAGGTTGAGGAGGATGAAAACGTCATGATATCATGACAAGTCAGGTTTTCATGGTCAACAATCCAAAAAAGTCAAATGGGTAGAAATGTCGCGATATCGCGATAGGTAGCACTTGGGGTAAAAGTCGAAGGAGCATGCACAGTGATAGGTGTAAAAAGCATAAAGGAAAATCATGCAGCCAGTTATGTAAGAGTTAACTGGAGTCAGATCTAGTTACATAGTGACATGTGTTGGAAAAGCATTCGAACAACCGTATATGCAGGATTTGAAAAGCATTCGAACAACCGATATGGAGAATTGAAAATGCATTCGAACAACCGTATATGTAGATTGAAAGCATTCGAACACGTATGGATTAAATTCAACCGTATATGGAGAATCAAAAATGCATTCGAACAACCGTATATGCAGAATCGTAAAAGCATTCGAACAGCCGTATTTGTAGAATTCGAATAGCCGCATATGGAGAAGAGAAAAGAATTCGAATAGTCGCACAAGTAGAATAAAAATTGCATGCACGCAGAGAAAGGAATTCAAATAGTCAGAGTATGTCATTCGACTGCATGCAAAATTAGAAAAGTCATAGAAGACGAGGAGTCTCGATGAGGAAAAGGGGTTATAAAAGTACAGTCATGCAGAGATTCAGGTTGTTGTTGTTAGAGTGAAATTACTATGAAAAGAGGGTTAGAAGAGGGCCAAGAGAGAAATAAGCAGAGCCGTGAGAGTGTGCAGAGTTTGTTTAATTGCAGACTAGTCAGGGTCATGTAAATAGTGAAGACATTTTTATGTCATTATAATTGCTCGTAATTGCAGTCCAAGTTGGTGCTTGGTACTAGGGGTTGGTGCTCCTATCTATTGCAGCAAAAAATTAAGGGGTTGGTGCTCCTTCCAGAGGATGCTGGTAAAGTGTTTGTAAAATTGGTATTTTGCAAAGACTGGATTTGGATTGGAGTCCAAGCAGTCATTTTTGAGGAGTAGCCAAATTGGTGAACCTCGTTATATTGTGTGTTGTGGTGTGCTCTCTTGTTCAATTTGCTTTTCTGGTTTTCAAGTTCTCTTTGCTTCAGTTTTAAATGTTGTAGATTTGAATTTTAATAGCTACACTGATTCACCCCCCCTCTCAGTGTCATTGTGTGAATATCAATTGGTATCAGAGCAAGGTTTCTTGAACAAGCTTAATCAACTAAGGTGATCTTGGAAGAAACACAATGGCAGGTGGTGAAGGATTCTCATCCAACAAAGCTCCCTTGTTCGATGGAACTAATTACACTTTCTAGAAACTCAGGATGCAGACATATCTGAGTGCGTTGGGATACGACATTTGGGATTCTGTAGATAGTGGATACACAACACCCACTACTCCTCCAACAGATACTGCTGAGAAGAAAAAATTTGAGAACAACTCCAAAGCAAAGAATGCCATAATGTGTGGGCTTGTAGACAAGTGAACTGATAAGAGTCATGAGCTGTAAATCGGCAAAAGACATGTGGGATAAACTAAAGAGCATCCATGAAGGAGACAACAAGATCAAGGAAGCCAAGCCGCAAACTCATCGAGCTCAGTTCGAAGCATTACAAATGAATGAAGATGAGAACATAGAGGCCTATATGCTGAGAGTCAATGGAATCATTAATGCAATCAGAGGACTCGATGAAGAAATTGATGATGCAGTTGTCATGAAAAAGGTTCTCAAAACACTTCACAAAAGATTTAACTCCAAAGTTTCTGCAATAGAAGAGGCGAAAGATCTAAACAATTTTAGCATGGATGAGATGCATGGTTCCTTGACTCGCATACGAAATGAGAATATGACAAACTAAGCCTATAGACAGGGAAGCCGCTTTTAAAGCACACAAGAATATAAAAGCTGAACATGAATCTGAGGATGAAGAGACACTGGATGAAACGAAAGCTAATTTTGTTCGAAAACTCACAAAGGGAAAAGGAAAATATAGAGGAAAGCTACCATTTAAGTGCTTCAATTGTGGAGGAGTCGGTCATTTTGCAGCCAAATGTCCAATGCATGAGAAAACCAAAAATGGTGAAGGGTCACACCAAGAAAAAGGTGACTGGAAGAAGAAACAAAATTTTAGAAAGAACAACTTCAAGAAGAAAAGCTTCATATCCAAGAATGTCAGCTCTTCCGAAGAAAGCTCAGGTGAGGATTCTGAAGAAGAAACTGGTGAAGCTCTGTTCATGGCACTTGAAGAAGAAAGAACAGAAGAAAATCGAGAAGGTGATGAAAACTTTAAGGATGAGGCTGAAGTATATCTGGAAGGAGAATTGGTTGCTGCACTTGAAGAGTTGAGTGTAGAAAGGAAAAAGAATAAAAAGTTTTCAAGAAAACTAGAGGATGCCACTGACATAATAAACAATTTGAAAATACAGACAGAGGAATTCAAGAAAATGTCTGAAGTTCTTGATGAACAATTAACTGTAAAGACAGTTGAATGCAACAAGCTAGAAGAAGACATTGTTAAGTTAAGGATGCAACTAGAGGAGATGAATAGGAAATTGAGCTATTTTCATAAGTTTGAAGAAAGTACTGTAAAGCTGGATAAAATGTTAAATAACCAAAGGCCTTCCGACATCAAATTTGGTTTAGGCTTCGATGAAGGAGAATCATCAAAGGGTTCAAAGGCCTTAAATGTAGAACCCATAAAGAAAGAAGAAAAGATCAGGGTTGATCAAGAAAAAACAAATCATGCCAAAGAAAGCAATAATGCCAGACTCAAGAAGAGTACTGACAAAGATGGATTCACAAAAGTCACACATCCAAGAAGGAGAAGATTCATGGCTCCTACTTCAAACTGGCAAAGACCTGCACCCAGGTTTAATCATTCCTTTTCTGGTTATTGTTTTAAATGCAATGCTTATGGCCATAAGATTTCAGATTGCAATCATAATGTATCTCAAAGGAATTTCACCAGTAGAAATGTTTTTTCTCCTTTAATGAATTATGCAGTTGAATGTTATAATTGTCATAATTTTGGACATATTGCAAGAAACTGTAGAAGCACTTTTGCATCAAATAATTATCAAGGTAGAAAATCTCAACCAAATGGGTTGAAACAAAACAAGAAATTTCCTGAAAAATAGGCACATGCTAATGAAAGGGCAAAGGCAAAACAAGTAGCCAAATCTGCCATCAAACCAGAATGGAAAGAAAAGGAATCTTTGATTGTTCAGATTGCTTTTAAAGCACATAACAAATCTGCACCATGGATACTTGACAGTGGATGCTCCAGTCACATGACAGGTGACAAGCAAAAATTTGAGAAGTTACAGAATTATGAAGGTGGTTCTGTGAAATTTGGAAATAATGATGGAGCAAAGATAGTTGGAAAAGGATCACCAAGATCGCTGATGGAAAGATAAAATCAAAAGAAGTCTTGTTTGTGATTGGTCCGAAGCATAACTTGCTGAGTGTAAGTCAAATCTGTGACAGAGGTCATGAAGTCATTTTTAAGAAGGATGGCTGTGAAGTGAGAAAAGCACACAATGGGAAGCTGATAGCTACTGGATCAAGGACTTCCGGTAATCTATATACTCTCTCGAAACTGCAGAAGGAACATGCTTGATTGGACAGGAAGATGAAAATTGGCTATGGCACAAGAGGCTCCGGTCATATTAGTTTTGACAATCTGGCAAAAATAAGTTCAAAAAGAGCAGTAAGAGATATACCAACCATTGGCAAACCAGTAAATAGCATCCGTGCTTCATGTCAAAAAGGAAAGCAAACCAGATCCACATTTAAATCAATGGAATACTTCACCAAAGAAACCGTTGGAGATAATTCATACCGATTTGTGTGGACCCATGAGAACACAAAGCATAAATGGTGACAAATACTTTATGTTGTTCATAGATGATTACTCCAGGATGACATGGGTATTATTTTTAAAGCTTAAATCAGATGCCTTTGAGATGTTTAAGATTTTTAAAAAATAGGTTGAAAATCAAACTGGAAAAAGGATTAAATGCCTAAGATCAGACAGAGGAGGAGAGTTTATTTCAGAAGAATTTGTAGAATACTGTCAAAAATATGGGATAAGAAGACAGTTTTCAGCAGCAAGGACACCTCAGCAGAATGGTGTTGTAGAAAGGAAGAACAGACAAGTGCAGGAAATGGCACTGGATAATGTCAGTCGAGAACAAAATAGCTGATAGATTTTGGAAAGAGGCAGTACATAATGCAGCTTACATTCAAAACAGGTGCATGCTAAGACCGCATGAAAGCAAAACACCTTATGAGCTGTGGTTCGGCAGAAAGGCAACAACAAGATATTTCAAAGTATTTGGCAGCAAGTGCTACATCAAACGGACTGAAGATAATCTCGGTAAATTTGAAGATAGAGCTGATGAAGGTATTTTTCTTGGTTACTCAACAAAAAGCAAAGCCTACACATGTTACAACAAGAGGCTAAAGAAAATTGTTGAGAGTGCTGATGTTAAAGTTGATGAAGGTAGAGAGCGAGAAATTACTTATCAAGAAAACTACCCTATTTATGAAGAAGTCATTGAAGGAGATGATGAAAAGGAAATAGAAGAGAATCAGAAAATTGATCCAGATGTTTTAAAAACTGACTCAGAAGAAGAAGAAAACAAGAAATTTAAAACAGACAACTGGCAGAAAAATCATCCCAATGAATAGATTATTGGGGACCCCACAGATGGTATTCAGACAAGAAGAGCAGTAGTACGAAACTATTCTCTGTTATCTAGCATTGAACCTAAAAATGTTGCTGAAGCAAGCACGGATGAAAGTTGGATGAAGGCAATTAATGAAGAACTAGATCAGATTGAGAAAAACAAAACCTGGGAATTAGTACCACGGCCAACAAATAAAAACATAATTGGCACTAAATGGATTTTTCGAAATAAATTAAATGAAGATGGACAAAGTTGTCGTAAATAAGGCAAGATTGGTCTGTGAAGGCTATGCTCAGGTTGAAGGCATTGATTTTGAGGAAACCTTTGCACCGGTAGCCAGACTAGAGGCAATCAGAATGTTTCTGGCTTTAGCAGTCCATAAAAATTTCAAAGTATATCAAATGGATGTAAAATCAGCATTTCTGAATGGAAAACTGGAAGAAGAGGTTTACATTGAACAGCCAGATGGCTTCCAACTTGGTGACAATCCAGATTTTGTTTGCAGGTTAAAGAAAGCATTATATGGTTTGAAACAGGCACCCAGAGCATGGTATGCAAGGCCGGATAACTATCTTATTAAACAAGGGTTCAAGAAAGGTTTGGTGGACAACAATTTATATGTCAAAACAGAGAAGGGCCATCTTATTGTTCTTGTTGTTTATGTAGATGATATAATATTTGGCAACAACATGGATGAATATTGCAAAGACATATCAACTAAAATGAAGAAAGAATTTGAGATGTCTATGATTGGTGAACTTTCTTATTTCCTAGGACTGCAGGTCAATCAAAATGAAAAGGGCATTTTTATTTCTCAAGTTAAATATGTAAAAGAAATGCTGAAAAAGTTCACAATGGAAGATAGTAAACCTGTTAGCACTCCCATGACAACAGGTTGCAAGTTGAGCAAGGATGACAAATCTCCGGATGTAGATCAAACAATGTACAGTGTCTATGATTGGAAGCATGCTGTATTTAATAGCCACTAGACCAGATATATTACAGGCAATATGCATGGTTGCAAGATTTCAGGCTAGTCCCAAAGAAACTCATGTGACAGCTGTAAAGAGGATCTTCAGGTACCTCAAGGGTACTATGGATTATGGGTTGTGGTACCCAAAAGGTAAAGACTTCACTTTGATTGCATATTCTGATGCAGATTGGGCAGGATGTATTGATGACAGAAAGAGTACCAGTGGAGGAGCATTTTATCTTGGAGACAGGCTGGTAGCATGGCACAACAAGAAACAAGAATCACTCTCTATCCACAGCAGAGGCAGTAATACATTGCAGCAACAACATGCTATACACAGATATTATGGATGAGACAAACATTGAAAGATCTTGGTATTCACTTCAAAGAGCCAATATCAATAAAATGTGATAACACTAGTGCTATCAACATATCCAAGAATCCGGTTATGCATTCTAGAACCAAACATATTGCGATCCGGTATCATTTCTTGAAGGATAAAGTTGTTGAAGGAGAGGTCAAATTGGACTTTGTTCCAACTACAGAGCAGGTAGCAAATATATTCACAAAACCATTGCCCAAGGAAGTTTTTGAGTACCTTCGAAATAAGTTGGGAGTGGTCACAATTCCCAAGAACCGACTATCATTTGGGATCACATTCTCGTGGGGTGCATTTATGCCTATACTTATAGTTTTGCTTATATTTATGATTTTTGCTAACTATAACAATATTTGTCTGAGAGTGGTGTGCATAGACTCAGGGGGAGTCTGCAGCAGCCCTTTGGTATTATTGTCAAAGGGGGAGAAGAATTACAGGAGAGTGCATAAGTGTTGCCAACAATTCCAAAGGGGGAGATTGTTGAGCAAGGTGCAGCAAAAGTATTGTCATTGTTGTCAACACAGATATAAATTGATGCAGTTGAAGCAATGGACAAGAATTCAGAGGTCAGTCAGATCAAGTACAATGAAATTCTAAGAAAACAAAAGTGACCCAGATTCAAAAATTTGTAGAAAAAGACAAGTAAGAAAACTGTCACGATATCGCGACATGTTTTCTATCGCGATTTCATGACAAAAATGAGGAGAGAGAAGGCACAACCAAAAATGTCATGATTTCATGACAAAAATGAGGAGAGAGAAGGCATGGTAAAAAATGTCATGATTTCATGACAAAAATGAGGAGAGAGAAGGCGTAGCCAAAAATGTCATGATTTCATGACAAAAATGAGGAGAGAGAAGGCACAGCCAAAAATGTCACGATTTCGCGACATATCAGAGGAGAGAGAAAAGTTGAGAAACTGTCACGATTTCGCGACATATTGGAAGGAAAGAAGCAAAGTTGAAAAACTGTCACGATTTCGCGACGTGTTTCAGGTAAAGGCGCAGGTAATGAAAAGTGTCACGATTTCGCGACAGGATCGGAGTAGAGGCAACAAAGGTGTAGCGATTTCGCTACAAGTCAAAATGCAAGGCAACAAAGGTGTAGCGATTTCGCTGCATGTCAAAATGCAAGGCAACAAAGGTGTAGCGATTTCGCTACATGTCAAAATGCAAGGCAACAAAGGTGTAGCGATTTCGCTATAAGTCAAAATGCAAGGCAACAAAGTTGTAGCGATTTCGCTACATGTCTTGATTTCGCTTGTGCATGAAGCGAAGAAATGTACGGATGCGAAAGATGTCAGGATTTCGCGACATGTTGCATTTTCGGCGAATAGCAAAGAACAGTAAGGAAGTGATTTGGAATGTTGAAAGTGGTTGTGGGTCAGATTTCGTGACATGTTTCGATTTCGCCGAGGCTTGCGGAGAAAAGTGTAGGACAAAAGATGTCACGATTTCGTGACATGTTCCGATTTCTAGGTTGGGAGAAAAGTGAAAAAGTGTCACGATTTGGACATGTTTTGGAAGGGGAAGTGTCAACGATTGTGACATGTTCCATTTTCGGTGCAAGCGAAGGAGAGTGCAGGGAAGCGAAAAGTGTCACGATTTCGTGACATGTTCCATTTTCGTGGCTAGAAGCGAAGCAGAGTGGAGGGAAGCCTGAATGTGTCACGATTTCGTGACATGTATCCATTTTGGTAGGAAGGAGAGTTAGTAGGCAAGAAAACGTCATGATTTCGTGACATGTTCTATTTTCGTGGGTGTATGCCAAGATAAGGTCGAGGAGGCTGAAAACGTCATGATATCGTGACAAGTCAGGTTTCGCGGTCAATAGTCCAAAAAGTCAAATGGGAGAAATGTCGCGATATCGCGATAGGTAGCAGTTTGGCGGGTAAAAGTCGAAGGAGCATGCACAGTGACAGGTGTCAAAAAGCATAAAGGAAAATCATGCAGCCAGTTACGTAAGAATTAACTGGAGTCAGATCTACAGTTACACAGTGACATGTGTTGGAAAAGCATTCGAATAGCCGTATATGCAGGATTGGAAAAGCATTCGAACAGCTACATATGGAGAATCGAAAATGCATTCGAATAGCCGATATGTAATTGAAAGATTCGAACAGATATGCAGATTAAATTCGAATAGCCGATATGGAGAATCGAAAATGCATTCGAACAGCCGTATATGTAGAATCGTAAAAGCATTCGAATAGTCGTATTTGGTATTTGAAACAACCGCATATGGAGAATAGAAAAGAATTCGAACAATGACAGGAATAAAATTGCATGCAGAGAGAAAGGAATTCCAATAGTCAGAGTATGTCATTCGACTGCATGTAGAATTAGAAAAGTCATAGAAGACGAGGAGTCTCGATGAGGAAAAGGGGTTATAAAAGTACAGTCGTGCAGAGATTTATGTTGCTGCTGTTAGAGTGAAATTATTGTGAAAAGAGGGTTAGAAGAGGGCCAAGAGAGAAATAAGCAGAGCCGTGAGAGTGTGCAGAGTTTGTTTAATTGCAGACCAGTCAGGGTCGTGTAAACAGTGAAGACATTTTTATGTCATTATAATTGCTCAGAATTGCAGTCCAAGTTGGTGCTTGGTACTAGGGGTTGGTGCTCCTATCTGTTGCAGCAAAAAATTAAGGGGTTGGTGCTCCTTCCAGTAGATGCTGGTAAAGTGTTTGTAAAATTGGTATTTTGCAAAGACTGGATTTGGATTGGAGTCCAAGAAGTCATTTTTGAGGAGTAGCCAAATTGGTGAACCTCGTTATATTGTGTGTTGTGGTGTGCTCTCTTGTTCAATTTGCTTTTCTGGTTTTCAAGTTCTCTTTGCTTCAGTTTTAAATGCTGTAGATTTGAATTTTAATAGCTACACTAATTCACCCCCCCTCTCAGTGTCATTGTGTGAATATCATCCACTTACAACCATTACCCGAAAACCATCGAATGACTCAATAGGTAATCCTCTCTTAGTGGTGAAGCTCTCATCGATGAAGTTATGAGTAGCTCCAGTGTCTATAAGAGTGGTTATACATTGTCCATTAAGAACTCCATGAACCTTAAATGATGCAATCCTCTAGAAGCTGTATAACGGTGCCACGGGTTCCTCTTTTTCAGGTGCCAGATTAGATTCTTCCTCACTCTCTGAGCTGTTGCTATCACTTCCACCCTGTTGATCAGCATCTTCATATTCAGATTCTTCACTAGTGTAATGCTCCATTTGTTTCACTTTTGCATTGTCACCACATTTGTGTGTTGGGCTCCAAGGTTCTTTACATCAGAAACAAAGATTTTTCTTCCTCAACTCAATAGTGCTCTTGCTGTCCCTTTTTATGAAAGTATCTTTCTGCTGATCATTTCCTTTATGGAAAGGCTTTTTATCCTTAAAATTTTTATGATCATCTCCTTTATGAATAAATTTTCCCTTGGAATATGTAGTCTCCATGTCACGGACCTTCGTAATGGCATCATGTAAAGTAGGAGGATTGAAAGCCTTGACAAGCCCCCGTAATGACTCAGCCAACCCATCAATAAAAAAAACAATCAACCGCCTCTCAAAAATATCTGTCACAAGCATGGATAGCTTCTGGAAATCAGCTATATAACTATCAACTGAACCCCATTGTTTGAGTTGGGCCAATTCCTTGAATTCCAGTTCCGGATCTTTCTTATCAAATCTGTCAATTAATCTGTTGGTGAACTCTGCATAAGTGCGGATTTTATCATGACCAAGGGTTACCAACCCATGGTGCCACCACTCGTGTGCCACTCCATCTAAGTGCAAGGCTACATATTTGATAGCTTCGTCTTCTATCATCAGATTAAGTTGGAAATATGTGTCCATATTTTGCACCCATGCACGTGTTGAGGTCTTCCCGGAACCATCAAAATTAGGAATAGACAATTTTCCCACCTTTCTCTGTAAATCATGGCCCTGCATGTGTTGTTGCCTTCCTCTCCTCATAGGTTACTGTCTCATCCACATGTCAATATAATCTCGGAAGGACATCCCTGCTCTAAACTTCTCACTAGTCTAGTTCCACTCATCTGTGAATGATTCTTGCATCTCCTGGATGGTAGGCTCGCGCTCCTCCTGTGGGATAGCTCTGGGAATGAAGGTCGGCATCAATGGCCTAGAATTCTGTGTAATATCTCTGTTGGCCTAATTAACTCCTCTATTGTTATTCATTGAACCCTCGCCATCACCATTATTCCTGTTGTTTCCATTCTGACCATTATTATTATTTTGCAAGTTCAAATTCATCTGTTGTGTCATGAGACCTAAGAGCTGTGCCATGCTTTACTGAATCTAATGTTGGCCCTGTAAGAACATTTCAAACATCTGTCGATCTAGGTCTACAGGCTATTGTCTTTCACCTCTACCTTCTCTGTTGTCACCCATTAAATTTTCTAATTTTGGATGAGTGTTAACCTGTTCTCCATCAATATTGGCCCTATTTCTCCTGGTGTAATACTGATGGCCACTCATCTAATGAAGACCCAACAGGATGGCAAGATGACCTGGGCTCTGATACCATTGTAATATACTGCCCCTGTTTGTGAATTTTGTGGTTTGCAATGTTGTTTTTTGGGATTTTGTATATTTTGCTTTTTTTTTGGTGTTTTGCATATAAAAATATATATATATCAAAAATAAATTAAACTGCTAACTTTAAAAATTTGTAACTCACAATCTAATTATCCAAACCACTTGAAATTTGAGATACAAGTATTTTATCTATACGTCTAACAACCCATTGAAGCAATAAGTCAAATATTAAGGTACCCGAAATCTGTGCAAGCCTAAAAATGGTCTGTTCAGAACTTCATCAGCAACACTAAAAATATATTATTTCACTTCCAGCTTTGAGTACAAGGCAGTAAATGAACAGATATTGATGTTTAACATCGCCAATAGGCTGGGAAACCCCTTTTTCAACATAAAAAGCTATCAATAAGCAAGGAAAATACAGGTATGAATTCCAATGCACCTCTCCAGCACTGGTACGGTCAAGTGTGTGGTACGGCCTACTTAATGGTCTTCCAAAACTCTTAAAAAGTCACACAAATTCCCTTGGCAAGGTGCGGCTAGGTCTGTTGATGCATTCCTATGAAGTTTCACTCAAACCCTAGCACAAGATACCCCTGTATATGCTGGAATCTATTCACAAATTGTACAGCTATGCTAGAAATATGAAGCTACAACATTGAACACATTAAGTATACAATTTTCTCCAATATTCTACTCAAACTCACTAAAAATTTACAACTTTGAAGCCCAAATGCAACCCTCTGAGGTAGAGCTACTCAAGAACACCCTGAGAATATCTCCCAACTTCGAGGATGTTGTCCCTGCTGGTGGTTTTCGTCACCGAACAAGCTGCAATCAACACCTACAAACCAAGTCTACAAAAGCTTCTCAAACTTCCTCCAATATCAATGCCAAGGATGAACAAATGAAGCTCTCTTTCTCTTTCTATTTCAATCCCCCAAAAAGGTCGGCCAAATAGATGAGGTATTTGTTTTTTTTTTTTAATTTATTTCATTTTCCTTATGTCCACAAGGGGTCGTACCACCTCATGACCCACTTAATTTAATTCTTTATTTAGCTCTCTTTATTTTTGTGGCTATAAGGCCCCCTTAACATTAAAATATGAATTTATAAAGTAAAACTATGTTATATCAATTAAATATAACATATTAAACTTTACACATTAAAATCTTGGGCCTCCACTGATCAAACCATCAAACAAAAAATAGAAACGGATACCTATTTGACCATACTGCTTAGACGTAACATCTATTTTCCAAGAAACTGCTCCTGATTGACTTACTAAAAATAGTAAGTCCCCTGAATTACTACTAGAAACAGTCTTGTAAGCTGACAACTAGAAATGCAGAACGTCCAACGGTAACATCTCATCACCTGGTGGTCCTTAAACACACGACATTGCCTATAGAACCCCATGAATAGGGAAGTCCACTCTGCACTCTGAAGCTGACTAATATGGGGACATTACAAAATCTCTTAAGGAATAGAATGTTGCTTGCTCTAGAGTGGGCCGAATGAAACCCCATAAACTGGAATGAAACAAACTAGAACCCAACACCAAACAACATTATTTTATTCAATTTTATGACCTGGAAATGCAAGTGCAGGTCTGATACAAAATTTTGGAAATGAACCATACACAGCTGAACACACCAAAATGCTCATAACTTCATCAAACGGGCTTTGAATGACATGTCATAAAATGCAACAATCTTGTACAAACTAAACGCCAATGTCTAGACAGCAGACACACCCGAAAGTTGACTAAATTTATTGCACACTTTCCCAAGGTAATGGTATAGCATATTGAAAAGGGTACGACCAACTCCAAGAACCCTCAAATCACACCACAAAACACTACAATGAAGCACACCCAGACAAAAATGACCAAAAACTAGAAGACCCAGAAGATCTCCTCAAACACCCACTAAAGTTTTCGAAATCACAAACCCTACCGCTGCAAATCAAGCTCAAATTTGTGTCCCCTGAAGTAGAAACACCCAGAACTGACTAGGGAGGACCTTTAACCCCGGAAACCAATGATACCAATGGAGGTTTTCATCTCCAAAAGCCAAATTCTGCAATTGTTGAAGCAAATTTGATAGAGTTATGTTATGTTGCCAGAAAGAAGATGATGCAAATGAGCTCCAAAACTCCAATATAAATCCCATGCCTCATTTTTAGGTTTTTTTGGGATCCAAACACATTTCAAAATAATATTATTTTATTGCCTTAAGAACTCCTACGTCCCCCCTTGGGATTTGCATCCATCCCCTTGGCCTAGTAGGACAACGTTGTTTTAAAAAAAAACATAAAGTTACTTTTTTTTATTTTTTATTTTTTATTTTTTATATCATTTGGCCCTTTTTAATTAAAAAGTAACTTTAATAACTTCCAAATATTTTTCCCAACCTTAGAAACTAAATAAATTCATCAAATAAGGCAACCTGAACACTGCAAATATGGAATGAAGCAAACCAAAGCTGACACTACCAAAATTAGCAGTTACTATAAATAGTAACTCCATCAGAATCACCCAACAGAGCCCTGGAAAGGACTCAAAACTTCTTAGCACTACTCTGAACAAAAACCCATAAAATTCATCATCATTGAATGTCTCAACTCTGACTTACTAAAAATAGTACGTTTCTAAAAATAGTAAGTGGTGGAAGAAAGCTCTGAATCGCCTCTAGAAAGAAGCAGAGGAGAGCTGGTGAAGCACTTATTGCCAGGGAACAACCCACTTAGGGTTCCCAAACATCCCTATTTAGCCTATGGAAACCTAGGAATAGGCTAAATCACCACTAAACATTGACTGTCTAGAAAGGGGACATTACAATCTACCCTTCCCAAAGATTGCTTGTCCTCAAGCAATACTCAAATATACCCTAGTCAACTGTATGCTCCTGGCTGAGGTCACATAAAATACCTGGATCCCATAACAGCCTCAGAAAGAAACCATCATGCTGACGTTGCGCCACTCTGATCACAACAGTAAATCCACTGTGCTCAGACTGCACATATTGCTCCTGCAACTCAGTAATAAGCTCATCCTCAACATCTGAACTGGTATGCCTATAAGAACTAAGCTCTGTGTCATGAGACAACTAATGCAAAAGTAACTCAGCATGGTCTACTCTTGCACTCCTATTGATGAAAATGAAATTGAGCACCTGATAAAGCATTACACTCAATAAATAAGTAGGATACCCAGTAAATCTCACCATAGAGGCCCAACAAAAATGCAGATCAATCTCTATCAAGTAACTGGCAAGGATGTGGACAACAAAGGTAGATTTGTAAATAATCATCCTGGGAATGCACCTGCCATCAGAATCAAAAAAATCCACACTGATACTCCATCTCCATGAGTCAAAATGATCATCCCAAGAGTACGAGTACTCCCACTCAGCAATATTCATGATAGTATCATCAAGAAATACATCAATCATCAGCATGAAATGATAGCCAACACCTACTCGGGATGCCCATAAATCCATCCAATAATGGATCATATTAGTTGTAATTCTTGTTGACCTCATGTTATACCAAAAATTAACCCCTCCAATAAGTTGAATGGTTTGCAAATGAAGTAATATACCATTGTCCATGACTGAAATCATCATCTCATAAACTAAATTTTGATAAATCAGCATACCACAAAGAGTACATTTACCAAAAATCTGAAGCATGATAGCCAAAATACAAATACTAAACACATCCCAAGCTGAAATTACCTCCCAATTAATCAACAAATCTGCAATTCTCCAATATTGGCTCAGGATCTCTCTCCAATCCACTTGTATGAACACAAATAGATTCATAACATGGTTGCTCAAGGAGTGAACAACAGCATACCTTTCATTATTTTGATCAACCAACTCCCAAGGCATGCACCAACCATCGTCCTCAATGCCTAGAAACACAAACATGCGATCTTGGGTGTGGAAACTCAACTCCCATGTGGCTCTATCATGTTGAGGTAGCTTTGTACTGATCATCAAAGGGACCTCACCAAAAGCAAATCTAGTGATAACCAAAGACCCAACGCTAGGTTCCTCCACCTCAACAACTCCCATAGAACCATAGAACTCCTCTACTTGAGGTGTACCACCAATACCAAACTCGATGCCAAAGAGCTCTGCAAGATCATAAACTAACATAGAAGGTGAATCAACACAAGGGTTGTCATCAATCATTTCAAAAGGAATGTTATGATATGAAAGCTCCGCATCCATGCTATGAAGCTCACTGCCTACACATCCATCCTCAAGCTCATGCAGATGTGGGCAACTTGACTCCAAATAAAAATCCTTATGGAGCTCCTCATTGCCTTCAATCAATTGCTTGATCTCCATGTATCTTGCATCTGATTCTTGTTTCTTATTCATGGCTGCCATAGTTGATTAATTTTTAGCTTGCAAAAGAGAGTGGTGAATTAGGCATAGCTCATCAATTTCTTTCTCCTCTTGGTATGTGTTCAAGGTGTTTTCTGCAAACTTAACAGCCATATCTCTATCAACAAGCAAGAGTAAAAAATCTGATTTGATTACCTATAGAGCCTCTTTTATGTTGTGCAAATCAGAAAGAGTGACACCTCCCTGAACTCCTTGTTGTCGCTCTTCCCTTTGAACATTCCAGTAAATATCCTCAATGTAACTGTGCATGCTATCAAGACACGATAAGGATGCCACAACTTGGTCTTCAGTGACTCTCATCTAGCTCTGCAAATGGTGTAGCTCACTACGCTTGTAATCATAATCAACCTCATGCAAAAATAAATTTGATTTATTTTCGAGATTCACCTTCTCAAAATCAGCTACCTCATTGCCATCCTTTTTGCACGAAACCTGATAAGTTGGAACATTATTGCAGTCAAAAAGAAATTCATCCCGCATAGGTTCTTTGTATTCAGGTGTCAACACACTCGGATCCCATGGTACTAAGAGTTGATCACTGAATTCTATCCCAACGTGCTCTTTTGGCTCCTCATGCGTGACTGTATTTGTACGTAATTCACTCTGCAATTCACCAAAGAAAATGAAACTAGTTGAAATATTCACCTTAATAGATTTAGTTTGGCAACTAAACCCACAACTGCCAACATGCACTAAATCTGAAAATGCATCATAATCAGTAATAAACCCATCATACACTGAATCATCATGGTTGTCCAAATATTTGGCATGCTCCGAAATGTCATGAGTGTACTCATCGGAAAGGGCTGCTATGAAATCTGTAATTTTGTCATCATGTCCTTTCTTTGCAGTGGCATTAGTAAACTCAACTAATTTATCATCATATGCATTGGCTTCTTTGGTCTCATCTAAGCAACTGGCAGACTTAGAAATTTTATTTGGTAGGTTCAAATATAAAACCATGTCTGCTATTTGGTATTTTTCCTCGTGCACAATTTCATCATCAAAAGTTGCATGCATGACTAAGGACTCATTTTGGCATTCGGTCATACATACCTCATGTGAAATGTCACTTCCTTCATCACATATTTTTGATCTGATTTTTTCTTTTGCAAATACCTTTGTTTTTTCAGCTTCATTATCATGGTGTCTTGATACTACGTTCAACTTTTCAGACTCTTCCCTTGCAAACTTTGAAAACAAATACCTTTTGAAGTCTGGATCCTTCATAATGTCAAAGATATTTTGCATATCATGTTGAACTTCACCCCAAAACTTATAATCAACTAGCAATGCCATCATGAGTTCAAACTTAACCACAAGATGATAAGAAATGACTACGCTCCGATACCACTGTAATAGGAACCCCTGTTTGCTACTCTGAAATATTTGAGGATTTTGCTTTATTTTCGTTTTTTGTGATGTCTGATTTTTTTTTTCTGATGTTTTGCTAATAGGTATGATATGCAATTTTTTTGGGGGTTTTGTGCTTTATAATTTATGAACATATGCATAAATAAAAACTCTAAATTGGATAAACATAAACTAGAATGAAACAAACTGAAACCCAACACCAAACAACATTATTTTATTCAATTTTATGACCTGGAAATGCAAGTGCAGGTCTGATACAAAATTCTGGAAATGAACCATACACAGTTGAACACATCAAAATGCTCATAACTTCATCAAACGGGATTTGAATGACATGTCATAAAATGCAACAATCTTGTACAAGCTAAGCGCCAATGTCTGGACAACAGACACACCCTAAAGTTGACTAAATTTATTGCACACTTCCCCAAGGTAATGGTACAGCCTGTTGAAAAGGGTACGGCCAACTCCAAGAACCTTCAAATCACACCACAAAAAACTAAAATGAAGCACACCCAAATGAAAATGACCAAAAACTAGAAGACCTAAAATATCTCCTCAAACACCCACTAAAGTTTCCAAAATCACAAACCCTATCGCTGCAAATCAAAGCTCAAATGTGTGTCCCCTTAAAGTAGAAACACCCAGAACTAACTAGGGAGGACCTTTAACCCCCGAAACCAGTGATACCAATGGAGGTTTTCATCTCCAAAATCCAAAGTCTGCAATTGCTGAAGCAAATTTGATAGAAATATGTTATGTTGCCAGAAAGAAATGATGCAAATGAGCTCCAAAACTCCAATATAAACCCCATGCCTCATTTTTAGGTTTTTTTGGGATCCAAACACATTTCAAAATAATATTATTTTATTGCCTTAAGAACTCCTACATCCCTCCTTGAGATGTGCATCCACCCCCTTGGCCTAGTAGGACAACATTGTTTAAAAAAAAATATATAAACTTACTTTTTTTTCTTTTTTTTTTATATCGTTTGGCCCTTTTTAATTAAAAAGTAACTTTAATAACTTCCAAATATTTTGCCCAACCTTAGCAACTGAATAAATTCATCAAATAAGGCAACCTGAACATTGCAAATGTGAAATGAAGTAGACCAAAGCTGACACTGCCAAAATTAGTAGTTACTATAAATAGTAACTCCATCAGAATCACCCAACAGAGCCCTTGGAAGGACTCAGAAGTCCTTAGCACTACTCAGAATAAAAACCTATAAAATTCATCACCACTGAACGTCTCAGCTTCGACTTACTAAAAATAGTACATTTCTACAAATAGTAAGTGGTGGAAGAAAGCTCTGAATCGCCTCTAGAAAGAGGCAAATGAGAGCTGGTGAAGCACTGATCGCTAGGGAACAACCCACTTAGGGTTCCCAAACATCTCTATTTAGCCTATGGGAACCCAGGAATAGGCTAAATCACCACTGAACACTGACTGTCTAGAAATGGGACATTACAGGACCACTCTAGGATGTTCTCCCAAAGCGTCGATGTTGAGCTCAAAGAACTCAACTGCTTCCTCTGAATTTTTAGCCTTTCATCTTGTGTACATGAAGGTGTGGGCTTTTAAAATGGTTCCAAGATTCGGAGGCTTCTGAGTTTACCTGAGTCGCCAAATGTTTGGATTTGACACTAATCAAGATGAACATCAACTTCTTAATACTACTTTTGACGTGGAACGTTTGCGTCCCACCGAGCGTGCCAAAAATTGTTGGTCAAGAATCCGCCTTAGGTATGAAATGTCTCATTCATGCGCCCTAGACCCGGCCAACATTGAAAGACCAAGAGGAAGAAATGCCTCTCATGCCAATCTCCAGAGAGGGTTGGTTCCCCTTCTATTCTAACTTGGGGTTTGAGATTAAGGAACATGAAAGAAATGGAAATGACTAAAAGGGATGGTATATATGGCCTCATGCCAAGTAGAACAGGGGTGATGGACAAGCAACACGATAACCTAATTGCATGTCGAATCAATAGCACTCAACACTGAAAACTAATAGAAATTAAAACCAGGCATCTAACATGTGCAATTCCAGCATTCACCCTCTATCGGGAGTCAAATCCAGACATAGAATTATAACCCACATACAAAGCAAAGAATTTAATAGAAATATAAGATAGAAGACATACACATAAAGAGAAGTCCAAAATTATAGCCAAATATTCTCTGTATTGATAGCAGAATTCAAGTTATAGCAAGTCTCTAGCAAAACGTCCATGATATTACATTAGAATTGTTGGCTTTTATAGATAATTTTGTCACTTGAAACATTAATGCACACCCACAAAACCTCGTGGTGGTAGCAAAGATAATATTTCAACGCCCACCAAACAGTAATGAGGCATGGCCTGGAACCGATGATTCATTGAAATGCAGTTGCACCTCTTCAATGTGCTGATAGGTTTAGTTGGTGGCGTTGTCTCCTTGCTTGTTGGAGCCGCCTTAATGCAGGATAGGATTCTAAAATCCGGGAATGTCAAGTCTGGAAGCTTCTCAGACTGACTACATTTAAATGGATAAGAATGTGCCTTGTGCTACTGAGAAGCGCCTCTGAGGAACTCTAGCTGAGGCAGGGGGGCTAGAAAGAAACAGGCGTTTAATGGATGTAGGCCCCACTTACGTTTCGCTGATGCAGTCTTCGAAAAGCACTTGCGCTCCAAAACCGTAGCGAAACTAGTTGTCATCTTGAGAGCAGCGTCGGTCGTTGAAAAGTCAAGGGTGATTGCGCTCCTCCTTAGGTTGAATTTGCTTTGCACTGAAAAACTATAGCGAAATGCCTTGCCGTATTAGAAGGAGCGTTGGTGTTGAAAATTCAAAGGGCATTACGTCCTTTGGCAGGCTCAAATCTGCCTTGCGCTAGAAAATTCGAGCGAAACGCCCAACTGCATCGGGAGGGGCACCAAAGTTGAAAAGTCAAAGGCGCTTGCGCTCAAACTTGGCCCAAAATTGATTTGCACTTGAATATTGGGGTGAAACGTCATGGAGCCTCAGGGGTAGTGTTGGCGTTGAAAATTCAACAAGAATTATGCTTCCACTTACCTTGAAATTGCCTTGTGCTCAAAAATTTGAGTGAAACGCCTTGACCCACACTTAGCATTTTTTTTGGAAACTGTTGCTATGCTTTGAAAATTCAAAGGCGTTTTCATTCCTAGTAGACCTTGAAAAGGTTTTGCACTGAAAAACGGGAGCACAAAGGAAATGGGCCCCACATCATTTTGAACAGGTCCATGTTGAACAGTCAAAGGCGCTTGCGCTCCTCCGTACTTCGAAATTGCTTTGCGCTCACCCATAGGGGCGAAACAAAATTGGGTCTGACACTTGTGTTGAAGCTGATTTACTATGTTAGAACAACATGGAGGCGCTTTTGCCCAGTTTAGCCCCGAAAAGGCATTGCGCTCTTCAAGCAGGGTGCAAAGGCATTGCGCTCTTCAGGAAGAGCACAAAACGCCTTGGCCTTTACTTATGTTTTCTTCTCCAAAGTTGGGCTTCGCTGTCCTCTGGCCCGAAACAGGCTTGCGCTCTACTCCTGCCCCGAAACTAACCTGCACTTGGAGACATGGCGTGAAATTTTCTTCGCCCTTGAAAATATAAGGACCCTGCATGGCGAATGAATTAAAAAAACTACACAAGCCCTTGGGCGTAGCCAAAAAAATTGGACAGCAAAAACAAAGAAGAGAAAATACATTCTGAACAAAGAACGGAGTTTTAGGGAAACAAAATTTATTGGAATGGCAAAATGTACACAGGATAAATCAATGTGGCAAGAATGCCAACAAGAACCTTAATGCTGAAGCCTATGCATATTTTAACCAACGAGCTATTGATAAGAAAAAAATTAAATTTGTTGACTTTGCAAAGGATTTAGTTGAGGTAAGTCATCGTAATTTGTTTATGCTATTTTTCATACATTTGTCAACTAACATTTTTTCTTATTTCTTGTGCAGTCCAATTTTGATAACCTACAGAAACAGGTGAATAGCCTGCATGTTTACCTAAACAATGCAAAAAAAATTATGCAAGCTGCCATAAAATTGAAGGAATGTTTATATATCATAATAAAAGAGAACGCCTTCAGGAGGATCATAAAGGAACACAATTTAGATCCTAAGATTTTTCTTAAGAAGAAAGAGAAGGAAATGCTTTCAACGGTAAAATATCCTGCAAAAGAAGATAGGGCGTCGTTGGCAAGTTTGGACACAGCAGAGGAAGGCTTGATGAGAACTGGTGCACTACAAGAGAAAACTCAAACTCAGGGAGAGCCTTAATCTGCCTCAGGCCCCATAACTGAAGACTAAAAATGTGAACGCACAGTTCACTAGTTGACTACAAATTTTGTTGTACAGTAATCAAATAATTTTGTAAAATGTAATGATTTGCTTTTCAAATTAATAAAAAAGACATTTCCTAAATTTGTGTATTATATTTTTAATTATTGTTTAGATTTATATTTGTGTACTGGTTTAAAATTGATGATAATAATGCAATTATGTTTACTATTGGAACTTTAGTTTGGCCCCAAGTAACTATCTATGGACTCTATCACTCTAATGTGCCATATAGCACTTTCTATAATATAGTTATTTACAAAATAGATCTACCTAGGGGTACTTTAAATTTACATTATACAAATATCTATCTCAGTTAAGCCATAGAGCACTTTCTACAATATATACATGATTTTCTATAATACAAATATTTACAAAGGATACATGCATGGGTGGGTTTAAATTTATTCAAAAGCCAACCATTATTTACAATGCTCAATCAAGCAAAACAAGGTTATGATATAAAACATAAAATTTTATGAACATGCATTTTTTATATACTTTTAGTTAACCTAAAAGCCAATTTTCATAATCCAGTAGACAACAAATGATAACAAATATTGTCAAATATAACAAAATTTTTAAACCATGCAAATATTACAATGGAGGAAGCTAAAACAAACACTTTTCAGCTTGTCCAAAATCACTTGTACAATCTGATCACTACATGTATCATTATCCTCATTACCATGAGTATTAGTGAAATATATTGTGTGCTAGAAATTTCCAATATGTCAAAGCTCTATCATAAGGATATTTGTCTAGTTCATAAGATGACACATATGTTCTCAAACAGTTTTCCAAATTTTTATCCAACCTGTTATGAACTTTAGATTTCACAAAATATAGTGCACTAAAAACCCTTTCATCTTCTACAGATCCCAAAATCATTGTTTGACATAATTCACATAAATACAAATATTCATTAATCGTATTTGTAAGACACTAGTGGGATACAATTTTTTTCACAAACGTGTAATAGTACCTGCCTCATGAGGGTTAGTCAAACACGAAATTTGACCAACCATTGTCAATCCAAAATGGCCTGATTGTTTTGTCAAAAGTTATTTATTGAGAATATCATTGATTTCAATACCATTGACTTCCACACATTTAGTGAAATGTTTAACAAGAGTACCCATATATTTTATAAACAACTCACTTGTATTATTGTAGTCAATATAAGGATCCCAAAACATGGAGTTAACCACACCCATGGCCTCAAACAACTCATCTCTTTGAAAATCCTCTCTTATTTCTCTTGTCAAAGTTTCTATTATTTTTCTCAATTTAATTTTTGTATTGTGTAAAACTACATCAAATTTGTTGCATGTTATGGGCATTTATTCCACATCGTCTGTAACTATATGCAATCGTTTTTCAAAACAATATAAAGGTATCTCCTTTCCATAAACATTAATACAAATATGGTCATTGATGTTGAACATCAAAAAGCTTTTTGGATCATTGACATTTGTTAAAGTTCTTCAACTATCAAATAATGGATCCATAAAATTTTCTCCAAACAAGTATAACTTATTAATATGCATACATATTTTTTTCTCATCCTGATGAAATCGACAATATAAATGGATCTTTCTTGCACAAGTTTAATCAAAGTATTCATTTCTTGCAACATTAGAAGAATACTACATAATGTGAGAAATTTTTCCAATTCATTTATACAGTATAGCAATTTTTTTGCCTTATCAACTGCCCTACGATTTGCATACATAAACTATGCTAATGATTGATATTCTTTGAAAACTCTATATGTAGGTTGAAACAATGAAATCCACCTAGTATCTACATCTTTTAATAATTTTCTACCTTTAGTAACTCCTAGTGTAAATTGTTGAAACTCTGTAAACATTTTTGGAATACATGAAAAATAAAAATGTATTTCATGGACAAGTTCTTCCACTCTTGCAACATTTTTTAATGTGCTCACAATTTTGTATGCAAGATTCATTCTGTGAGTCGTACAATGAATAGGGATCAAATATAGGGCAATTGATGTCAAAAGTCGAACACAAAGACAATTCATGTGTCCTTGCATTATAACAACATCATCATCTCTGACACATTAACTTAGTGGCTATTTTTGTATCATCCATCCCTACGATATCCTTTAAATTGGTTACAACATTGTAAAGGTTTTTCGCATTACAATTTTCCACCATCTTATGTAGTGTTGGTAAATGAGGTTGTCTTAAATGATTTTGGAATATGTAAACATGCATACAAATCCAAGATGTGTTGTCAACAACATTTACCTCATCAATTGAAAGTGAAATGAATTTGGTATGTTTTACTTTCTCTCTCAAGTCCTCAACCAATGAGAGACATTTTATCATTTTCCAACCACTTCGATCTGACCAATGGGCATTGGGAAGGTTTTGCACATCAACTAGTTGAAATAGATGCTTAAAATCAATAAAATCAGACAATGGTCTACCATTTTTAAGAATAGTATATACAACAACAAACTGCAAACTTTTTGAAGCTAAAGTGGTCATATGAATTTTTTGAAAGTGAGCTTGAATTGTTCCACCATTCTCAACAAGAGTTTATTGTTTCATTTTTTTTCATATTCTTGTGCATATCTGACATGTATGCATTCCGATGCATCCTTCCACCTAATTGTTTTCTTAGTTGTTCCATCACTTTCTTTTACTGTCACATAAACTTTCCCATAATTTTTTATTGTATCCAACTTAAGTTGCATCTTATGATCATTTCCTAGTTTCCAACTACAAATCATGCATCTACATTTTGTTGGTATATCAATATTGTTCTTTAGTTGCACTAGCTCAATAAATGGATACATTGATGACCATTCAAGCTGAAATGTCCTTCCAATCCACTTGGTTAATTTTCTAAATTTAGGTTTATGAGTAGAAGAGTCCCCAAAAGTCGGCATTTTATTAGAATGATCATTTTCTTTTTCAGTTGGCATGTCAGTTTCAGGAATCTCTTCAAGTGGTTGTTGAATGTCATTGTTAAGAAAATTTTCATATGGAGACATCTTATATCGAAAATATCTTCAAGTGGAGGCATATCGGAGTGAATAGTGTTTTTTGCATACAAAGGTGGTCTATATCATTTTTTGTAATAACTTACCAAAATTAACTGTTTAGTAGGTAAAATGGGTATGTACCTTGAATTTGTGCAAATGTTGATGGCTCACTCGATTTCGATATATAGCTAAAATATTTTAAGATAGTATTTTTAACAAAAGATTGGCCTTTCTTTCCATTGCCAATAGGTGTCATTGTACCTGTATAGAAAAAAGTATTTCATGTTAGAAAATGAACATGATGTTGAACAAAATTATGAAAATTCTATAACTAGTATAAGGGAATTCGTGGTCTACTATCGATCGTAGGTCATCTATTTCTTACATCGATCATCTATTCCTGTTACCCGCTCATCTCTACTTTCTGTCAATCGTCTTGTTGAGTTGTATTTTCACCCAATTGTGAAAGTACACTCTTCCTTTAGGATTTGGGCTCCAAATCCCCTCTTGCAAAGAAGTTAAACACACGACTTCTCCAAGGTCTCCGCTGTATTGGCATTTGCATGTGTATTAGTAATCTTGAATAAAGATATTCACTTTAAATGCTTGGAACACCTTAGTGATTGCAAGTAACTATAAACAAGGGGCAATGTTGGTTTATTTTACCATGAAACTTTAGTGATTGTTCATTGAACCAAAATAAAGCAAATGTGAGTTGGCCTTCATATGACCACGATGTGATGCTCAAAATGGAAATTTGTGAAAATGCCATAAAACATAACCCCTTCAATGAAATTGGAATTTTCATGAAGGGAATGTCATCATAGGCTCATGAGTGCAAAACAAAACTAAAAACATGAAATTCCGGCCCAAAATGGAAACTTTCTATTTTCGGGTTTTTTAAACTCTGTAATAAAACAGCAACTCCGATGAATTTTTTTTTAAATACTAAACAACTCCGAAAATGAAATTTTAAAATGCGTATTGGAAGTCTGAAGTATAACCTACGCAATGGTGAAATTATTTTTGGATTTTGAAATTTTTTAAATGTTTATTTTAATGCCTAAAAATTAAAATAAAGTTAAAATTTCTGGAAAAAAAAATAAAATGCAGAAAAAGTTGAAAGAAAATGCAGAAAACTAAAAATAAAATGCATTCAATGTGATGCTATCCTATTCCGACAAAACCAAAGATGTGAGGTTTCCATGCATACAACCTAACCTATTGGACCTGCAAAACAAGCACGATCCGGATAAGCTAAGTGTTGGCTCCTAGGGTTTTAAATGAGGTTTTCAGATTTAGACATTCGCATGAAGCAACCAAGAAACTTGCATAAACTCCATTTACAAGCCTAAAATCTGAAAAGGGGAAAAATAGACATTTAATCTTGCATTCAGAAAATGACTCCTTCTTCCTTGTCCATAAGATGCAACTTTCTGAAACTTTCTGTATTAAAAATTTGTCATTTTACAATAACAAAAAATTTTGGTTTTCCCAAACCAGTCCATGAAGAAAAACAGCCCAAACAGGTCCAGAATGGCCCTCTTGCCTTCAAACCTGCAACTCTGCTTGTAGCAGTTTCCAACCCTTTCTAGCCTCTTTGAATGGCGTATTTAAACTTCTGAAAAAAAATGTTTCTCCTTCCATGACGGTTTGTTTCATTTTCCAATGGCTGTTCGTTTCACCTTCCCTGACTGTTCGTTTCACCTTCCCTTGTGCATGCATGTGCTTTGGTTTCCATTTTGTGGCCCTTCACCGCGAAAATGTAACATGTCACGATATCGCGACACCTTTTCTTTCTTTTGTTCTGGCCGCGAAAATGCAACATGTCGCGATATCGCGACACCTTTTCTTTCTTCTGTTCTGGCCGCGAAAATGCAACATGTCGCAATATCGCGACACTTTTTCCCTTTTGGCCGCGACGATGCAACATGTCGCGATATCGCGACACTTTTTCTCTTTGCTCTCTCTCTCCTTGTGATGTTTTGCCTTTTCTTTGATCTTTAGCATATGGGCCACATCGGTCTTCCTGGAAAACATGAAAAAAAAGTGGGTCCCTAATTTTGGGGTACGTTGTGGAGCAGCCACAACAAATGGCGACTCTGTTGGAAAATGCTCGTGAGCATTTCGGTGAGAACTCAACCTGAAAACACATAGACTCAAATACAAGCGTTAGCAAATATCCCAAGAATGAAACTAGACGAGAAATACATGAAGCATTAGAATTATTAAGCATCAGCTCGGTGTGTGCAATGTGCTTCATTCCCTATCATTTGAAACTCGTTCAACTTTCCATTGTTAGTTTCACTTATGATTCGTATGCAAGGCTATGAATGATTCCTGTAGGATTTAATGCATGGTGAAGATGCTAGAGATATAACAAGCTTTGCAAAGGCTCAAACTTTCTAGTATCATAAGCAAACATATTAAAACTGTCAAACCCTCTTAGGACCAAATATGTGTATACTGAATTAATTTACTAGATCCCAAAGTTAGTTGTGTCACTACCATCTTGAACCCATGTGCAAGTGTAAGTGAAATCAGAGCTTTGGGGAATCGGATTCCCAACCTAAGTGAGATGAGAATTTAACCCTATCCTTGCTACTCTGATTTGGAGTTCATTACCTCATCTTGAACAAAATGATTTAACTCTGTTATGGATGAAATTGTCGAGGCTAGCTCGTCCGTTTGAGCGATCGGTGGTCTTGCTTTTAGACAAGACATGTTGCCACGCATGAGCATACTCCACTGCTAGTCAGGCGTCTATAGCCCCGGTGGAGATCAACCCCATAATCCAGGATTTGGCTTCACTTTTGATTTCTTGAACCTTGGGGATGACTACCCATCCTTGCAAGGGACATGTAGTACGATCCTTCCAATCCAATATCAATGATGCAATAACAGTAGAAAGAAAAATATTTGCTTTGGAACTTCAAGTTCTTGAGTGGGAAAGATAGAAGCTTTGGGGAATCGGATTCTCAACCTAAGCGAGATGAGAATTAGACCCTATCCTTACTACTCCATGAAGGTCAAATCAGAGCTTTGGGGAATTGGATTCTCAACCTAAGTTCGATGGGGATTTAACCCTATCCTTACTACTCTGATTTTAGGCTTTAAGCACTATGGGAGTGGTAAAAACCACTGTTTTAAGGATTATGTTGCATGATAAGACAGACACGAAATACTCCTTTCGCCTCACCTTTTTTTCCATGTATGGTTTTGACCATTTTACTCAAGGTTCTCTTTAATATGTGCAGAACATGCTTGGTTCAAGATAGCTCGGGCACCAGTTCCCAACTTTAGGATCATTTTAATATATGTTATGTAATAACCCTAAGAGGATTCGACACCTTTTCAATGATTGTATTTGAAATGTAGATGCAACTGATATGAAATGTATATGCAATGCGGAATGTAACATGAGATATGGATGAATGCATTGCTCTTTTTTTTAAATGCGGATGGAGTATATCACCTACTTTGCCATAATTTATAAAACTGACAACTTCATGCATCACAAGTTCCAAACGATATTCTTTAATGTGTTTGTGATCCTCGTGGAGCTTTTTGCAATACAATTCTGATGTTTCATACTCTCTTAGTCTTAGTTAACATTCATAAGGACATAAGTTGACATCTCGCTTTTCTTTTTATCTTTTTTTTTTTTTTTTTTTTTTTTTTGAAGACAAACCAAAAGTGTCCAAAGGACCAACACACAAAACTTAAAACCAAAATGAGATCCAATCCAAAACCAAAACACAACCAACAGTATATACAAATGTACAATATAATACAAGATGGTGCAAAGTTTGGATTATCATTTTCCCGGATCCCAAACCTGATTAGAATTCTTTAGTTCCATCATAGGTGAGATTCAAATTACCAAATTGATTAGACAATGGTTGATTTTCAATTCTTTCTTGTCTATTCTTTAAGGTGCAAATTTCATAATTCCATTCATGATTTAGAAGTAGGTTTTCTTTATTCAAAATGAAATTTTGTAAGCAAGAGCCAATTTCTAAAATTTTCAAATCTAATTCATTTTCAATGTTCTTAGGCCAATTAAAATTGTGCAACAATTTACAAGCCTCTAGGATATTTACTAAATTGGGATCATTAGGAGTTTTTATCCTAACTTCAAGAATTAATTGTTGATGAATTTGATTTAGCAATTTAAATGCATCAAGCTCCTTTTCATTCATTAAAGTAATGTTATCAAAGGTGTGGTTAGAAATTAATCCTTGTTCTTCATTCACCTTCAAAGGCATTTCATCATATAGCACTTGTTCTTTCTCCATGATTTGTTTATCAAAGGCACCAAACCTAGGTACCCAATTGAACACTTGTCCATACCTTTCAAACCGTAAGTCTTGTCTATCTAGGGGTGGGTTAACTAACACATTTCCATGGTCAATCACTTGGGTTGTTTTGGGTAACGTGAGATTTTCAATTGGATCATCAATGATGTCAAACCCAAATGATTTAGGTTTAGTAATTTTCTCATTTTGAAATGGCATAATCATTGTAGCACAAGTAAGTGGATCAAGATTTTCAATTTCTTTTCCTTCAAAGGAATCTAAAGCAAATGACTCTCTTGATTCATGGTTGTAGAATCCTTATCATCTTCCAAGTTCAAGTTATGACGCTCAAGTACCTCTTCTTCATCTTCTGATTCATCGACATGTTTCTCATCCAATTCATCTTCACCTTCCTTAGATGATTCAGTTATTTCCAAAAGTGGGTTATTTTTTGAATTCAAATTGGTAAAGCTATCATAATCCAAATTTGTAACCTATGATTCAATTTTATCACAATTTGGAAGGTGTGGATCCTCTTGGTCATCACTTTCGAGAGCATCATCCAAAGTGTCTTTCGAGAACAAGTGGTGAAATTCGATTATGTCTTCAACTTCATTTGTTGATTTTATTTCAGATTCATTCTCAGTCACTTGTGATGACTTAGGATATTCTACAATGGGATCGATTTTTGAATTCTGTCATATAGTTGCTCCAATCCTTTGCAAGTACCTCTGACCAAATCATATCCACATAAGTTTGTTCATCCAAATCCTCCCTTTTGGGTAATGATTCTGGATATTTCTTTTCCAAAACAAGATGGTGATCATTTGATTCCAACTTCTTGTTACCCATCCATAGAATTTCTTCTCCAAACACTTCATGTTCTTCAAGACTTTTCGAATAGGTATTTACTTCAACGTGAGTCACCTCAAAATTTCTTGTATCGCTTGAAGAAGCATAACATGAAACATCATTAAGATCGGAATTATGAATTTTCTTCCTAGGATGATTTGGATGCATACATTGATGTGCTCGTTTTTGTGGTGGAATATGCCTACATACCTTCTTAACCACTTTTTTTTGCTCTTTTACTTCCGATACGAACTCTTTGGGTTGAGTGGTAGAAGTAGTAAGATTAGTTGGATTGATATCCACGGACAATGCTTGAACATTTGTTGCAATGGTTCCATGAGTGACCACATGATTCTCTAATTGAGGCATAACTGGATGGATGAAAGTACTTGTATAAGCACATGTGGGAGCATAAGTTGGTATGGTAGGATAGAGTTGATTGTAGGGAAAAACATTTGATATCAAATTTTGTTGTGCCCACGCTTGATTTACCATCGAGGTTTGATTGCAAGCCCCTAGTTGTCCTACCATAGTTGATTGCTCCATTCCATAACCTTGTGGCCTCAATTGTTGATCTACAATCATAGCTTCTATGTAGGCCGATGTAAGATCAGTAACCAAGGGATTCATCCTAACAAATATGGCAAACAATGGATCCAATGCTCGAAAGTATATTTGAAGAGCACCACTTTCCTCGATAGTATAGGGAGAGATTAATCTCGCATGAAGCTTTCGAAACCTCAAGTTGAAACTTCTCACTAGCTCATTAGGTTCTCTTTTGCAAGAAGCAAATTGTTGAAATATCGTGAGAGGATCAATGAACAACCTAAATTGATTGATAAACTCATATTTCAATTGAGTCCAAGATGTGATAGAACCAGTGGGTAAATTGATGTACCAATCATATGCCACCTCATCTAGGGTTCCAGGAAACATTCTACATGCCACATCTTCATGTTCGACATTCCATCTAACTAGGATGTCCACATAGGCTTGAATATGTTCCTCGGCTAATGTTGGACCATTGTGTTTAAATTTGGGCAGATGTTTTTCTACGTTCTTGGGTAAATCATGAGAATCTCTACTAATGTTCAAAGGATTAACATGTATCCCATACCACGTTCCTGCAGTTGTAGCCATTAATGAAACTCAACGAATAACTTCAAAACCAATTTGTTAGTCATGAATAAAAGAAGGAACCATGACAAACAATATTCTAAAAATGTATCTTGGTTTCTGATTCACCAGATCGCATATGTGCAAGTGAAGAGCATACTCCTAGTGTTGTAGGCTTTCTGATTCACAAGATCGCATTACATGCAAGTGAAGAGCATAATACCGACAACAAATGTTAGATTCAACGAACATTAAATTGTATATTGCTGCAGAGTTTAAATACATGTGACAGTGCCGTGAATAGCACACAGGCAACTGCACTCTGTTACGTAGTTGTAACAAAGACAACGTATAGCTATACTAATAGCTAACTAATAGCTAAATAGCGTAATACGTATGAAAGGAGTTAAGTACGCTAACATCCCCCTTTATTACATTATTTGGGTAATGTAATAACTAATAGCTATACTAACATCCCCTTACATTATTTTGCAATACAAAGTGAGCCGCGAAACAATTCAAATTTGACACGTCCAAGTGCCTTAGTGAAAATGTCTGCAACTTGAGCATCGGTGGGAATGTGCTGAAGCCGAATTCGGTGCTTTGGAACTTCCTCTCGAATGAAATGACATTGTGTGTCAATGTGCTTTGTTTTTTCATGATGGACTGGATTCTTGACGAGGTTCATAACACCCTGATTGTCGCAAAACAAGTGTATTGGAGATTTTGATGGATGGCCCATACTTGTCAGAATGCGACGTAACCATATCACTTCGCACACGACTTCACGTGCGGCGCGATATTCTCGCCTCTCGTTGAAGAAATAGCAACCACCGTTGCTTCTTGTCGTGCCAAGAGACAGGACCGGATCCCAGATGAAAAATGTATCCATAAGTTGACTTGCGATCATCAAATGATCCGGCATAGTCGGAGTCCGTGTATCCTTGCAAGAAGAATTTGTTGTTCCTCTTGTATTCTAGGCCATATTCTATAGTACCACGGACATAGTGAAGAACACGTTTTGTCGCTTTCCAATGAGTAATCTTAGGCTCCCGCATGAACCTCGAAAGATAGTTTACAAAGAAATACGAGATCCGGCCTAGTATTGGTCGATATATGAGACTCCCAATCAACCGTCGATAGAGAGTGCCATCTACCCGGGGTGAGTCATCATATCGCGATAACCGAAGTCCATTCTCCATAGGAGTTGCCATTGGCTTGCAATCATCATGCGATATTTATCGAGCAATGTCTTGGCATACTTTTTCCGAGACACTTTGATGGTGTGCTCCTTCCGGCTGAATTCCGCACCAAGACAAGAATGGAGAAGTCCAAGATCCGTCATCTCAAAAGATTTGCACAAGTTTCTTTTGACAAGAGAGATCAAATCTTCCGAACTCCCCGTAATGAGCAGATCATCCACATAGAGTACAAGCAACACTATCTCGTAACCCCGTTTCTTGAAATAGAGGTTTGCATCCGACTGGACATCTCTTAAATCCATGCCGCATTAGGTGATTGTCCATTTTTATATACCAAGCTCGAGGAGCTTGTTTCGTACCATACAAGGATTTAACCAATTTGCAAACTTTCTCGTCGTTGGCCTTCCACTTCAAATCCTTCAGCCGAGTCATATAGACTTCTTCTTGGAGATCACCATTAAGAAAGGCACTTTTGACATCCATTTGGTGAACTTTCCACCCATATTGTGCCGCCATAGCACACATAACCCGAATTGTGGTCATCCGAGCAGTAGGTGCAAAAGTTTCTTCATAGTCGATGCCTTCCTTTTGAGCATAGCCCTTTGCAACAAGACGGGCTTTATGCTTATCAATTGTTCCATCCGCCTTGTACTTGACTTTGTATACCCATTTGCAGCCAATAGGTTTCTTTCCATGCGGCGGATCAACAAGCTTCCAAGTTTTATTCTTCATCGTAGACTCATACTCGTATCCATAGCGGCCTTCCACCGAGGCTCACTAAGAGCATCTTGCACCGATGCAGGTCCAAGACTATCTATGGTAGACATGAATGCCCCGTCATCATCAATATCCATATCCTCAACTTCTCTACTTGGAGTCACGTAAAGTTCCTCAAAAGATTGACAAAGATCATCAACCTCACCAGCTTCTCGGCTTCTCTTTCCTTTTGAGCCATACCGCGTGTACGAGGTCTATCCAAATTCAAATTGGGAGGAGTGGATAAATTTGCATCTCTCGATTGTATTTGTACACCATTTAGGATTCCGCTTCGGTGGTGGTGAAGAAGATGTAGAAGGACCTCCTCGTCTCGTGTTGACGAAGGAATCTCCTCTTCCTTTGGTTCCACAATATCCCGGTGTACTCGTAGATGTGCTCTCGTGATGTGAAAGCTTCATCAAAGACAACATCTCCGCTGATATGAATTTTCTTGGTCAAAGGATCTATCAACCGATATCCTTTAGAGTGCTCGTAATATCCAAGAAAAATAAATCTCTTTGTTTTCTCATCTAGCTTCTTCCTTTTTTCTTTCGGTATGTGCATGAAAGCTTGACACCCGAAAATACGTAGATGAGATATGGAGGGTTTTCGACCACTCCATGCTTCCCGTGGAGTCATTCCTTTTAGGGCCTTTGTGGGTGCCCTATTCAAAAGATACACCGCAGCTGGTGACAGCTTTCTCGCCCAATATTGTTGCCCAAGAGTTGCACCCGTGAGCATACAACGAACCATTTCCATGATAGAACGGTTCCTTCTCTCAAGCAACTCCATTCTCGTCGAGGAGTATAGGCAGCTTGTTAACCGTCTCTTGATCCCATGTTTATCTAGGAATGCAGAAAATTCATTAGAGGTAAACTCTCCCCCTCGATCCGAGCGGAGGGTTTTAATAGAAGCCCCCGACTCCTTCTCAACGGATTTCTTGAACCGTTGGAAGAATGCGAAAGCTTCAGATTTCAGTTTGAGAAAGAAAACCCACATCTTTCGTGAGTAGTCATCTACGAATAACCGAAAGTACCTCTTCCCTCCAACACCGTTGGTGTGAAAGGACCGCATAGATCGGTGTGAATTAGCTCCGGAGGTTTTCGTGCTCTTGTAGAGCTCTTCTCAAATGGTACTCTATGCCGCTTTCCCGCTAGCGGTCGAGCACACCGGCAATGTGGCGTAAAGGGAAGGAAGACCCTTTACCATCTCATACTTGCCGAGCTCAAGTAAGTAGCCGTAACTAAGATGCCCATATCTCTTGTGCCATAGGGAAGTTGCCTCCTTGGTAGAGACAATCATGGCAACATGTGGAGTAGAGATAGCATCTAGTGCAAATAAGCCATGCTTATATGAAGTCATTGCAATCGCTTACCCTTCCCGGTAATTGTACAACACTTCTTTCCATTCTCAACACGAAAGTTGACAACCATATTTCTGTCCAGGATTTGTGTCACTGACAACAAATTGTTGGCCAATCCCGAACATAGAGGACCTTGTCAATCCGACACTTGCCATCGTGAAGAGTGACCGAAACCGTACCCTCTCCCCGAACCCCCGTAGGTTTTATCATCAGCAATGGTGACAGGTTTGCCCTCCTTGGCCACAAATGATTCAAACCACGATCCGTCGCCGCTCATATGTTTACTAGCTCCGTAATCGACATACCAAATAGGATCCCTCCGAGTGGAATCTGTGGTAGTCATGAGCACCTTGTGTGCCCATTCGTAATCCGAGTCGGATTCTTCAACAAGCAACATTCGCCCGGGGTTGCTTGTTTTTATTTTGTGGTTTGTTTTGGCCTTTTTGCTTGTTCTTATGCCAACACTCGTTGGTGTCATGGTTGTCTTTCTCACACATCTTGCACCACCTCTTCTTCTCGTTGAGGTTGCTTGCCTTTTCCTTTCGTATCCCGTTGAGAATTTCCTCCTTTCCGAAAGTTGCCTCCTTTTTGCCCATTACCTTTCTTCCTAGAACCCCGCCTCGTTGGTGTATAGGGCCGTATTGGAAGAATCATCCTTGTGAAGTTGGCGTGCCTCCCGTTGTTGAAGCAGCATTGACCAACTCGATGTAGGTAATTTGTCGTTGGGACACCCGGATGGAGGTTATCAACATGTCAAATGAAGAAGGTAAAGCTCTCATCACAAGTGAAATGAGAAGCTTTTCATCCACAAGATCTCCTAGAGAACTCAATTTCTCTTTCAACTCGTACACTCGCACAGAAAGAGTTCAACTGTTTCACCCTGTCTCAAACTCAGGTTATGAAGTTGTTGTTGAAGATGAAGAATGGTGGATTCATTCTTCCCCTCATAGATGGTTCTAAGGGCATCCCATGCCTCTTTACCACTTGCTTTATCAGCTATATGAGGTTGCACTTCATCTGAAACAGCAAACAAAATGAGCACCTTTGCTCTACTGTCTTTCTTGTCAAAAGCAATCTGATCTGCTGAAGGACCTGTGGATCTCGCTCGTTGGTGAAGGCCTTGTTGCTACTCCAAGAATAATATCCCACAAATCTTCCATTTGGAGAATAGCCTTCATCTTATGTTTCCATGGTGTATAATTTGGACCTTTCAATAACTGATGCGGATCAGCCATCAATTTTGCAACAACGGCCATAGTGAAGGTTCCTTATATCACCAAATTGGTCCCCCTTTCGATATACCTTTTGCTAGGCCAATATACCGTACAAAATACCCGCCCTTACGTGAGGGAAACTATAGGTATTTAGAAAGATCAACAAAAATCACCCGCCCTTACGTGAGGGAGACTATAGGTGAATTTTAGAGATCATACGATACGTGGAACATAAGCGGTACCGAAAGGGAATCGCCTTGTTGATGGCACCTACCATAGAAGATTCTTCTCATGCGTGGGGCGTAACTTCCCCTAAACACTATGAAGAATACTTCGTCAGGATTTACGCCTAAACACAAGTGCGATAAAGGGTAGTGGATGGAGTAAAAAATGCAAAAATGGCGTACTTATTCCTCCCCGACGATTTATAGAGAACAAGCTCGTACGTCGTTATAGCAAGCTATATTAGGCGGCGGATACAGGAGCCAAATCACGACAGCTTTACTCGTAAGTGCCGGCGTAGGTATCGCAAATACCGAACGCCGCAGTGCAAATAAATTGCACAGATGGGTTTTATATTCCGGGGACTTTAGGGAGTGTTTGATTTTAATTTTTAATGTTATAGTGCAAAAATGAAATATGCAACATACAACAAAAAAAATGCCCACTAGAATAACCCACAAGGTGTCGGTCACAGCCGAAAATGCACCTTTTACAATGCCAAATTGCTATTTTTCATAAAAAATTACTCTCAATCCCCCTTTGATTTTTTTTGAAAAAAATCCCCCCTTAAAAGGCTTTCTTTAACAAAGCATTTTTATAATTATTATCAATTTTAAAATTAAAATAAATAATTTTAATTTCTATAGTTTTAAACTTTAGAAAAAATAAATTAAAATTAAATTTAATTTATTAAAGTTTAAAAACTATATTAAAAAAAAATTAAAATTAAAAATTTTAATTAAAAATAATAATAATAAAAAAATGACTTTGACAAAAAAAATTATACCTTGGGGGAGTCGGCGGGATTCGAACCCCCGACCTGTAGGCTCCCTGAGCCTTACCGCACGGCTCACGACCACGTGAGCGCCGGGCCGATCCGAAAAGATCGCAGACCTCCTCCCTTATCAACCCGAATCCTCCTCCTCCTCGGCCTCTGCAGCTGCCGGCGCTCCTCTCTGCCGAGGCAGAAACACCGCTCCTCTCTGCGGCTGCAAAAAAAAATTCTTCCACAGACCAATTTTTTTTTTTTTTTTTTTTAACGGGAAGGGGGGGTGGCTCTGTGTTTTTTTTTTTTTTTTTTTCTCCGCGCGCGATTCGCGCTGTGCGCCCGGTGGGGGGCCGTTTTTTTTTTTTTCGGGAGGGTTTGGGGGGTCCGCGCCCTACGCGCAAATGGCGCCGGGGGCGGGGGATCCCCGCGCGGCGGGGATTTAAAAATCCCGCGCGGGGGTCCTCCCGCCTCTCGCCCCGGCGCGATCGCGGCCCGTCGCGGGATTTAAAAAATCCCGCGCGCGGGGGGGTTCTCCCTCCTGTCGCTGTCGCAAGCCGCGGGGGGGGGTTTATACCCCCTCCAATTCCCGCGCGGTCGGGGATTTAAAAATCCCGCGCGGGTGGGGTCCCTCCTCTCGCGCCGGCCTGTCGCCTGGCGCGACCGCGGCCCGTCGCGGGAGTGCGCGCTGTCGCACGGCCCTGCGCGCACTGTCGCGTAATGCGACAGTTGCTGTCACGCGGGCCTGTAGCGTCCTCTTCGGGCGGGGGGGGCGATTGCCGCGCCTCCTGCGCGGACGTCCCCTTCCTGCGCTTCTGCGGCCACGGACCGCCAAGGAGCTTCCAGCGACCTGCGCGTCCGCGGGTGTTTTTTTTTTTTTTTTTTTTTTAAATCACGCAATGGCGTGAAGAAAAAAAATAACCCCGCCGCAACACAGCCACCTTTCACCGCTCCCTGCAATCTTCTCGCCCAGAATTTCCGAGTGGCTCTGATGCCATGTTAGATTCAACGAACATTAAATTGTATATTGCTGCAGAGTTTAAATACATGTGACAGTGCCGTGAATAGCACACAGGCAACTGCACTCTGTTACGTAGTTGTAACAAAGACAACAGATAGCTATACTAATAGCTAACTAATAGCTAAATAGCGTAATACAGATGAAAGGAGTTAAGTACGCTAACAACAAATACATTTTTAGACAAAAATAATTCCTTACAAATAAGCATGAAATGACTAGCAAATATCAAACCTGTAACGTATGAATAATCATGTTAGCATCAACCAAGAGATGTATCCATTAAAATCAAACGAAAGTAATTGCATGGAGAGAACCTCGTTAGTCATGACCAAAAATTTTCAAAATCAAATCAAAACACATTATTCCTGTATGAACAATCAAAAGTGTTAAAACAATGCATAGCAATTCATGTCCTCCTTTTAACACTACAAGGTTGTATTGTTAAAAGAGGGCTAAATATAATAATCAATAGGGCATGAAATATTCAAAATTTAAATCCCTATAGCATTTAAATCACGCTGAAATAAACCGGTTCAAGCCCTCCTTCTAGCGCCAAAATGTTGAGTTGTATTTTCACCCAATTGTGAAAGTACACTCTTCCTTTAGGATTTGGGCTCCAAATCCCCTCTTGCAAAGAAGTTAAACACATGACTTCTCCAAGGTCTCCGTTGTATTGGCATTTGCATGTGTATTAGTAATCTTGAATAAAGATATTCACTTTAAATGCTTGGAACACCTTAGTGATTGCAAGTAACTGTAAACAAGGGGCAATGTTGGTTTATTTTACCGTGAAACTTTAGTGATTGTTCATTGAACCAAAATAAAGCAAATGTGAGTTGGCCTTCATATGACCACGATGTGATGCTCAAAATGAAAATTTGTGAAAATGCCATAAAACATAACTCCTTCAATGAAATTGGAATTTTCATGAAGGGAATGTCATCATAGGCTCATGAGTGCAAAACAAAACTGAAAACATGAAATTCCGGCCCAAAATGGAAACTTTCTATTTTCGGGTTTTTTTAAACTCTGTAATAAAACAGCAACTCCGATGATTTTTTTTTTAAAATACTAAACAACTCCGAAAATGAAATTTTAAAATGTGTATTGGAAGTCTGAAGTATAACCTACGCAATGGTGAAATTATTTTTGGATTTTGAAATTTTTTAAATGTTTATTTTAATGCCTGACAATTAAAATAAAGTTAAAATTTCTGGAAAAAATAAAATGCAGAAAAAGTTGAAAGAAAATGCAGAAAACTAAAAATAAAATGCATTCAGTGTGATGCTATCCTATTCCGACAAAACCGAAGATGTGAGGTTTCCATGCATACAACCTAACATATTGGACCTGCAAAACAAGCACGATCCGGATAAGCTAAGTGCTGGCTCCTAGGGTTTTAAATGAGGTTTTCAGATTTAAACATTCGCATGAAGCAACCAAGAAACTTGCATAAACTCCATTTACAAGCCTAAAATCTGAAAAGGGGAAAACTAGACATTTAATCTTGCATTCAGAAAATGACTCCTTTCTTGTCCATAAGATGCAACTTTCTAAAACTTTCTGTATTAAAAATGTCATTTTACAATAACAAAAATTTCTGGTTTTCCCAAACCAGTCCATGGAAGAAAATGCACCCAAACGAGTCCAGAATGGCCCTCTTGCCTTCAAACTCGCAACTCGCTGCGACAGCTTTCCAACCCTTTCTGGCCTCTTTGAATGGCATATTTCAACTTCTGAAAAAAAATGTTTCTCCTTCCATGACGGTTCGTTTCATTTTCCAATGGATGTTCGTTTCACCTTCCCTGACTGTTCGTTTCACCTTCCCTTGTGCATGTATGTGCTTTGGTTTCCATTTTGTGGCCCTTCGCCGCGAAAATGTAACATGTCGCGATATCGCGACACTTTTTCTCTTTTGGCTGCGACGATGCAACATGTCGCGATATCGCGACACTTTTTCTCTTTTGGCCGCGACGATGCAACATGTCGCGATATCGCGACACTTTTTCTCTTTGCTCTCTCCCTTTGCTTTGGACCGCGAAAATGCAACATGTCGCGATATCGCGACACTTTTTTCTCCTTGTGGTGTTTTGCCTTTTCTTTGATCTTTAGCATATGGGCCACATCGGTCTTCCTGGAAAACATGCAAAAAAGGTGGGTCCCCAATTTTGGGGTACGTTGTGGAGCAACCACAACACGTCTCTACTTTTCTGTGCTACCAATCGTCTCTACTTTTCTCTGCTATCGATCGTCTCTGCTTTCTATCGATGGTCTACTTCTCTCTGTTGTCGATCGTCTCTGGTTTTTGTCGATCATCTCTGCTTTTCTCTACTACCGATCAACAATTCTTGTTACCTACTTGTCTCTGCTTTTTATCGATCGTCTCTGATTTATGTCAATCATCTCTAATTTTCTGTGCTACTGATAGTCTTTGATTTCTACCAATCGTCTTTGCTTTTTTGTGCTATCGATTGTCTCTATTTTCTACATATCGTCTATGTTTTTCTTTGCTACCAATCATCTCTACTTTCTATTGATCGTTTCTACTTTTCTCTACTACAGATCATCTCTGCTTTCTGTTGATCACCTCTGCTTTTTTTTTCTCTACTACCGATCGTATATCCCAATTACCGCTCGTCTTTTCTTTGTCTCGTTTTTCGCTACTACAGGTCGTTTTTCGATGGAGTATCGCTATCACGTTAGGTATATACAGGTGGTATAATAGGTGAATTTGACGGTGTAAATAAAATTATTTATTATTTCAAGGCAAGAAGGTCCACGATTTAGGCGGGAATGTTGGTGATTTAAAATAAAAACGGTGAAATTTTTATCAAAGCATGGCGAGCTGATCAAAAAAAAAAAAATGCACCTGAAAATTTTGGGCAAATGGGCCCTGCTCAAGGGTCCCCATATTCTCCAATTCCAAATTTTTAAAATCCTAATATTCATGAATTAACAATAATTAGCCACTATGCATAACCCTGGATGAAATATATTTTAAAATAATAATAAATAATATTATCATCATTAATTCATTTAGAAAATTGCATCATTGATGAATTGCAATGCAACTCCTTTGTTGCATGCACTTGCAAATAATCTTATACATTCTTTGTCTATTCATTTACAAATTATATCATTGATATACTATAATTTACATGTGAATAGCCTTCTCCGGTAACTCTTACGTTGCATGCATATGCCTTTTGTGCATAATCTTATACACAAAAATATTCCAGTATTAATGCGACAAATAAGTTAATATATAAGTAGCTGCCTTATGTGGGGTCTACTTAAATCTCCAGTTTCAACAATAGCAATGGAAAAGCTTAGAGCTAATGAAAAACACTATGCATAACCCTGGATGAAATATATTTTAAAATAATAAAAAATAATATTATCATCATTAATTCATTTAGAAAATTGCATCATTGATGAATTGCAATGCAACTCCTTTGTTGCATGCACTTGCAAATAATCTTATACATTCTTTGTCTATTCATTTACAAATTATATCATTGATATACTATAATTTACATGTGAATAGCCTTCTCCGGTAACTCTTACGTTGCATGCATATGCCTTTTGTACATAATCTTATACACAAAAATATTCTAGTATTAATGGGACAAATAAGTTAATATATAAGTAGCTGCCTTATGTGGGGTCTACTTAAATCTCCAGTTTCAACAATAGCAATGGAAAAGCTTAGAGCTAATGAAAAACATGGCCATCAACCATGTTTTCCAAACAGCCAATGGATCAGTGGATTCTAGGATGTCATCTCCTAGATTCAACAATAACAACAAAAAAGCTTGTAAAGCTAATGAAAAACAAGGTCGTTAATCATGATTTTCAAACAGCCAATGGACAAGTGGATTCTAAGATGTCACCTCCTCCTTGCTCACAATTATCAGGTGTTACTCTTTTAGTTGTGGATAACTGCTGGAAAAGAATGTCATGGACTCTATGTTTTAGCTGCACATCTCAAACAAACAAAGTAAAATACAAAATGCATCAGACGGTTGTCACCTTACTTCATTAGGGATTTCAAACTAGCATAGTATATAACAAATAAAGCACCTCATCAATTCCTTGGTCGGTCTTGATAGAGACATGAAGAGCCCCATCTGGTCCAACTGCCTTGTAATTTTCTTCTGCAGTACAAGAAGCGGTAGGAGATTTTGATAATAAATCAGCCTTAGAGACGACATCCATCCACAACCGATCTCCAAATCTTTCCCTCATTTCATTATAAAGAAAAAACTGCACATCCACTCACATTAAAATGAACAGATTAGAGAAAATGCAAGTACGTAGCAGCAGAAACTAGAATGGACAATAAGCGATCAATAGTGGGAATGTACAACCACTATTAAAATGAAATAGAAAAAATCGTTGCCACACGTTTTATGGAAGACAACTAAGAAAAGCATATACCTGATCAGTTGCAGATGTCCCACAATCACCAGAAAGGTCGTGAACAAACATTATTGCTGATGATAGATGGGATAATGCAGCAAGTGTTAACTTCTCCAAGTTGTTCCTTTCTTCTGCATTTCAACAAAAGTTTATATTAATAAAATAGATTTATAAAAACATTATCCATATTGGGAACACAATTATAACAAATATAGTACCAGTCCTAAACTGTTTGCACTCCAACAATATTGATAAACTTGTCGGGTATCATAACTGATTTGGCACATTTCAAATGCTAATATCAAGCATTCAATATAAATATCCAAAAATACCCAGGGAGAAGTAATCTAAATGAAAATTTTCCTCATAAGCACAAAATAGCCATCATACAACAATATTGCAACAATTTTTTTGTGTGTAAGGAGATATTTTCCATGTGATGAGAATCTAGACATACAATCAACAAAACACCATAAGCTGAGGTTCCAATCTCAGGGTTTAGCATCTTGTAGAGCCACGAGGACACTTGGATGTAAGGGTCAAACTTATGGCAATACATGGACCAAAGGTCAAGTAGTCATGGATCTTAAGGTCAAGTGTAACCATATCATGGATCCAAGCTCACCCTCATGCTATCTACGAGCTCTTCCCCAATCTTAACCTTACCATACTCATCCAAGGCATTGTGGAGAAACAGTAAATGGGAAACAATCACATGCACAACCTGCGTTCAAATCCTCACATTGTGATAGACACTCCCATGAAAAGGCATCCCATGATAATATGGTTTGCTATATTACCCTAATAACATGGTTTGTCAAAATACTGCAACAATGCAGTCATGATGTAACACATGTTGGACCTCTTTTGGCCCCATGTAACCAATTTAAAAAATAAAATACCATCCCAAACAACATTTTGTCAATATGGTTAACTTCTCAAATAACAGAATGTCAATAGATGCTCACACTGCTACCAAAATCAAATCCAACACGTCCCAACCAGCCATGTTTTCACATTTTCTAGCAAGTGCAGTGCTACACTCATCATGCTTGGTTCACTCCATTTTGGACAGAGGCCAATCTCTCGTTCAAATAGAATTTTCAGGGTTCATAGTGTTTTATTTCTTTGATTTTTAGTATTGTTTGAGAATTGAATAATCAAATGGCATATTTGATATTAGCCTTTTTAGCAAGCCATCTTATGAGTCCTTTCTCAAGATATCTTTTCATTTGATTTTGTTGAGACTTTTTAACAAGGCATTGAAATTATCTTCAAGGTCCCATGAGTGCAAAGAAGGAAAACCTCTCACAGTGCATACCTTCTAATGGTGCAAAACATGATATCTGTCCAAGCTAAAATTGGCAGAGTGGTTGTAAGATAAATGAAGCTGCCCACCAACTGATGATATACTTTCTCATTAACCGGAGATGAATCAAAGTAGGATGATAGTTTCAGCCCAACTTCCATAGGTGTAGATATCAAATTACAATTTGTCATCCGAAATCCTTCCAAAAGTATTTTGGTATACTTGTTTTGTGATATGAAAATAGTATGATCAAGTTGTCAAAATTCTACACCTAGGCAATTATGAAAGAGCCCTAACTTTGTCATAACAAAAACTGAATACAAATCAGATTTTACCTGTTGAATCATATGGTCTCCACTACAATAATAACAAAGTCATCAACATACACAACAAGAATGACAATGTCGTTACTTGTAATTTTGACATAGAGATTAGGATCAAAAAAGCTCCGACTGAATCCTGAATCTCTAATATGTTGATCAATTTTGAAATACCAAGCTTGAGGAGCCTGCTGAATTCCATATAAGGACTCAATCAATCTGCAAACCAAACATTCTTTTCTTGGTACCTGAAACCCGTGTGACTACACCATGTAGACCTCCTCTTCCATATCTCCATTCAAAAAGGCACTCTTATCATTTATCTGATATACCTACCAACCAAACTATGCTCCAATGGAAAGAACTAAATCATAAAACCACCATCTTTGCAGTTGGATAAAATGTCTCTCCATAGTATGTACCTTCTTGCTATGCATACCCTTAAGCAACAAGATGGGCTTTGAATCTATCAATTGAACCATCTGCTTTACATTTTACCTTGTAAACCCATTTACAGCAAATGGGTTTCTTTCCATAGGGTAATTCGCATAGTCCCCATGTTTTATTCTTCATCAAAGAGTCAAATTTTGCCTTCATGGCAGCTTCCCAATCTAGTTTACCTCTTTGCTCGATTCAAAAACCTGTGAAACTAGAGCAAAATTTGCTTGCTCATTTAGTTGTCTACACTCTTCTTCAACTCATCTAGATCACCCAGGTACTGCTTTCTCATACTCCTTGACATCTTTAATTGCCTGTGCACACCATTTTGGTTGTTGATGTTGCTCTTGTTGCTAGCGAACTTCACTTGGGTGTACCTTTGTCAAGCTATATTCTCCAAGGTCATCCCAAAGTGGATTCTCAGCACATCAATGTGGTTGAGTCTTCACATCTTTATTTTTATCATCAATCTCAATGTATCTAAATCCAAGTGAATTTCACTCCCTGTTGCAGTACTATCAAAAGTTCTAAAACATACAAAAATCTCAATAGGTTTACCATCATCTAAGAAGGAAGAAATCTTCTGATGTACAATAATTATCTTTGCTAATTACAATCTTGTTAGTAGAGACATCAATCAATCTATATGCCTTGGATTGTTCACTATAGCCCACAAACATGAACTGTTTGCTTTTTGCATCTAACTTACTTTTTAGCTCCTTAGGAATTAATATAAAAGCAACACAACAAAAAATGGAAATGACTATCTTAAGGTTTTCTTCCATACCAGGCTTCTTTAGGAGTAACATTCTACAAAGCTTCACATGGACACCTGCTGAGAATGAAGACTAGTATTTACTGCTTTTGCTTGGTAATAATGGTACATTTCATCAAATGGCATTAGCTCAACCAGTTAAATTCCTCGACTTCCAAGGAGGAGACCCAAGTTCAAATCTTGCCAAGAGATACATGAATAATAGCCAAGTTGTAATAACATTGTGTGGTCATGATGTAATATGGGTGGGGCCCATTTCAATCCCATATAACTAACTATATATATGTTGCATTTCGGTTGTGCACCATTTATCTAGCCATCTCCATGATTGTCTTGTTTCTCCACTCTACTACCCCATTTTGTTGTGGAGTGTAAGGAGTTGTATACTTACCTGCGTATACACATGCCTAAGGAAATCCTAAAATTGTTTTTGGGTAAACTCGTCTCCATTATTTGACCTCAAGACCCTGATTTAATTTCCAGATTATTTCTCTACAAGGACCTTAAAAGTCTGAAAGTATGAAAAACATTCAGACTTATACTTGAGGAAGGATACCCACATCTTCTTTAAATAATCATCAACTATCAACAAACTATATTTTGCACCACAAACCAAAGGTGTATTCATCAAACCACACAAATCAATATGCACTATATTCAAAACACCTTTTGCACCCCAAGACTTACTTGTTTGAAACTGTTCACAACTCTGTTTTCCAAGTTGACATCCTACACAAATGTTTTTGCTCCTAAATAGATGGCAATCCAAGAAGCATGTTAATGAGAATAAATAAATACCAAAGAACAAAACTATTGTCTTCAACTGCCAAGGCAAATAAGTTGGCAAACTTGACATCAACTAACTTTTACAGTTCCTTCTCACCTATACCAAGAAGCAATGAGATTGTTTTTACTTTTTACCCACATGCATCACCTGACATTTGTTCTATGAAAATGCATATGTGAAGAATTCTTGGTGATTTCACTAATGGACGGAAGATTTTTGTTCATATCAGGAACATAGTGAAAATTCTTGAAGGTGTATGTAACATTGTTGTTCAATGTCAAACTAACATCACCACACCCTTCAATAAAGTACAATTTACCATCACTAAGTAAAATAGACTCATTCTTTACTTAGATCTTCAACGAAATTAACATACTGGTCTTTCTAACATGTATAATGTATCGATGCTCCAGAGTCAAAGTACCACTTAGTAGATTGACCATATGAACTCGAAATTGTTATAAAAGCAATTTTTTCTTGTTGATCTTCTATATCAGCAACATTTACTTGTTTTGTCCCTTGCTGACTTTGTTTATTCTTTAACTCACTGCAATCCCATTTGAAATGACCAAGTTTCCTACAATAAAAACAAATGACTTGGGACTGCTTTACATTAGAAGTTTTACCTTGCTTGTCAATAGATGATGTGGGCTTGGCATTCTGATTGCCTTTGTGTTTGGCTTTAGCAATAAATGCCCTCTCTACACTCCTTGAGGTGATACTCCTATTTGTGATTGTTACCTCTATTTTTGTAAAAGTAATGAAGACATCTTTTCAAAATCAAGAGTTGTAGCAAGCAAATGCAAAGACTCGACAAAAGACTCATAATACAAAGGCAAACCTCGCCAACCATGTCCTCATCATCAACTATCTTTTGAATAGTAGTCAAATAATCTCGTAGATATTTTAGATGCATGAGGTACTTAGAAACAAACCCTTCTTCCTACAACTGAAAAGAATAGAGAAGATTCTTTCAAAACAAAGTATGTCCTGCTTTAGATGTTTGATACATATTTTGCAACTTTGTCCACAATGTTGCAGCATTATTCTCATTACAAGCTTCAAGAATCAAATCAACTGAAATAGACAATTTGAGAAACATCAAAGCTTCTCTATGTCGCTTGTTGAAGTCATCAACATCATCTTCTAGTATGGTTTCTTTCTTGATGACCATATTCGTCAAATCTCTGTACTCATAAATTAAATCTTATGGCTTCACATATTGTAATTTTTTCTAGTCAATTTCTGTGAATCTAGAAGAATTAGAGTCTAAATATTTGTCATTCTTCCACTAATGACAACCTCGAACAACAAATGTTGAACACCAAACTCCAAACAATCTTTGAACATTGGACTTGAAGCAGCAAATGCCAAACATTGCATTCTGCTCCACCCAAGCTCAAAACTTGGGCAAACTCCAAGTTGCATTTTTCCCAAGCTAGAAATGTGAGCAACCTCCAACCAGTGTTTTTCCCAAGCTAGAAACATTGGCAAACTCTAAGCTACACTTTACCACAACCTAGCCGTATTCCAAATGTCGCAAGCAACAACTTTATCAAGTGAGGAGAAAACAACCAAAAGCCAATCATCAAAACACAAAACGTTGTTTGTCAAATCCAACAAATCTAAACACAATGTAGGAGAAAACCTCCATTGACAATGCAGCAACACCAAAGTCGACTACAAAGGCACTAACTACAAAGACCAAAAGAAAAGAAAAACTTTGTTGAAACGAACGTGAGACAAACTCCTCCTTTCTCCCTTCTATGGCTTTGATACAATAAAAGAATGTAACACAAATTGCTTTATTTGCCTTTTTGAGCTCCTATTTATAATGATGATTTACAATTTGATAGTTGGTTGGTGTTGATAAAACCAAATCCTAACAAATTATTCCAACAAATACTAACAAGTTATCCCTAAAAATCTATTGTAACAAACTATACAATAATAGAAATCCCTATCATATCCATTAACAAACTTTATTAAAACAACCTCTAAGTCCTACATTAGCTTTCTACACAACATTTCACGAGGATTGAGGATAGCATTATTCACCCTCCTATTTATTTCTAGCAACAATGGAAACATAGCCTTAGGATCCCTCTTGGTCAGCTCAAATTCTGCTCACATTGTAGCATCACCAAACTTATGCAGGCAACAATGCCAAAATGAAGCGTAGGGGAGTGTTCCAATTATGCACAAGGAGATACAATGCAACACACTATAGTATAATTCCATTATATAACAAAGAACCACAATGAGATGAACTCACACATAAATACGTTGCACACATATCATGTATCCTTCATCATGAAGAAGAGATGAGGTTGGACTACTATGCTCATCAACCATGCTTTGATCTTCCAATTGTCGTTGTTGTTTATCCTTTGGAGCAAGATGCTCACCACAACTCCAAATCACCAACTTCATCCCCAATTCATATAGTTAATGGCACCAAAATGTAGCGTCACCAGACTAGTAAAGGCAATAACACCAAAATGTATAGCATGCAAGAATATTCTAGTCATGCACAAATAGATACAATGCAACATGCTATAGTATAATTCCATTTTATAAGAAAGAATCACAATAGGAAGAACTCACAATACATATAAATATGTTGTACACATGTCATCTATCCTTCATATTCCAATCATCTACAAATCATTATGATCTAGTTGAACTACACAAACAACAAACATACCTCAACCAACATCATACCTTGACCAAGGTAGACAGCATGCATACAAGTAACAAGAGAATCATTAGGTGGTTCGCAACTACCCAACTAATGCCTAACTACCCGTATACATAAAACATTAAATACATCCTATAATACATGATATTTATTACAAATACTTTGTCACAACTAAACATGCGACAACACTATGTGATGAAAAAACACACAACAAACTCTACAACACATCATATGATGTAACTTCATTCAATGCATTCACAACGTTCATGATTACATTGACAATCATGCTCACATGGGCACTCATGCAATCATGCACCAACTCATCCGCCTACACACATCAGTTATGGGTGAAGACAAACCTCCATATTTCTTGAGAGGATAGGATTGTTGCCTCTTCTCTCTTTGAGAGATGGACAATGAGGATTATTTCATCTTTAGGTCCTTTAGGGGAGATATTGTTCCTTGTATAGAGATTCAAGCAAAACACCTGTCAATTTTTCTGCTATCCTAGCCAAAGATGTTTGGCTTTGTGCCTTCAAGAAGTTATTACTCTTCAACATCAAGTATTGCAAGAGAGATCAACCACCACTTGATTGATCACTTCATTCCTTCACCCTACCTCTTCCATTTGAAGTAACTAGTGTCCATGCAAGGCTACAACTCTCTACAATGATAACGATCAATTTGTGACCTTATGCACATGTGAGAGTAGCTACTAGGGCTTTGGCACCTTCTTGCATATAATAGGATAAGACTATGGCTATCCAACACCGAGTATTGAACCACCCATAACTTGCCCAAGAGGTTCAGATAGATGCAGGATACCAATTTCTTGTCTTCTTCTATTGGTTCCTTGACCATGTATGCTAGAGAGATTTAAATTGACAGATCCTATGCCATCTCAAGATTACCCAAACAAGCTCCCTTGGTCCTAGCCATTCTCCTAGGAGCATTAATAGATCCTATGTTGGCTCTTTTAAGACAAGAGGTGATGATGATGGTTTTGTTTCTACTTGGCATTCCATTCTTAAATGTAATGGTGCTTGAATCTAGTTGATCTCTTCTTTATTTCTCTCTTCTCCCTTGATTGTTGGTTCCCTCATCACTTCATCACTGCTTGCATGTTTAAGGTTTTTACCCAATTCTAGGTCTACCCCTCAAGGTTATGACCTAATGTGGTGTTGCATGACAATATGTTTATGTTTCATGTTTTGTGTTTTATTATGTATGGGGTTGTTGTTGTTAGTCAATGGCTTTCAAAGGTTATTGCATAGTTATATAACTACCTCCCCCTACCAAATTGCTATTTAGAGACCCCGACATTCATTGTTTTGGTATTGTACCTCGTGTGTATTGTTCATATCACTGGTATTGATAATGTTGTTGTGTTATATGGAAGTGTTGTATTGATACTAGAAAGAATGTAGGGTTGTTGGTGGTAATTTAAAACTCTTTCTATGATCTGTTTTGCTATGCATATTTATGGACTATCTTTGTGAATGTGCATACTTGTTTTGATACTTTCTTGTACCTTCTATTTTGAGAATACCAAACTGATGTGCTACATTTGGCATCATTGTCACGACGAGTTTGGATCGAAAACTACGGTTACATTTGAGGTGAAGTGGAAGGTGGATGACCGATAATCCAGTGCACGGACAAGGACATGGATGCAGACGGACAAGAGAGGAGTTGATGTAAATATCATAGAAAGTTGCACAATGCATGACAAGAGAAGCGATGGGACAAGCAACATAGGAAGTGACACAAAAAGTGACACTTGTAGTGACGTGTGAAGCAATGCAAGAAGCAAATGACCATGACTAAAAGGAGCATAAGTATGACCTGTACGACAACCAATGCAACGACCAACAAGACAACCTATGCAACAACAGTCAATGAGGTGACTTGCTAACCAACGTGAAGAAGAATCCATAGACTAAAAAGGCACAGATGTGACACAACCGGAAGTACGTGCAAAAGAGATGCAATCACAAACAAAAGATAGATGTGTAGACAACAACAACGTGGGAGACGTTTCTTCGCAAGAGTTGCAGCACGTGTGGCCCCCTTAAGAGGAGGGAAGTCCTCAAACAAAAAGGGCAATTTTTGAAGGGAGAAGAACCTGACTGGTGCGAATCATTATTACTGAGGACCAAGTGGACCTGTGCAAAGTGGATGCACATGAAGTGGATGTGACAGAAGACATATAGGCTATAATGTCCCTTCCCTAGCCAGTCAGTGGATCACATGGAGCTAGCCTACTCTTGGGTTCCCATAGGCTATGTCAGGTGTTGGAGAGCCCATTAGAGGGTTTGCAGTCGTCTTCAGTCTTCAGAATGCTTTTAGTTGCCAGCTTTTTGGGTCAATCCGAGCTTTGGAGTATGGACTTACTATTTTTAGTAAGTCAATGGATTAGGGTTTCAGACATATTGGACAGTAAAGTGAGACTCTTTGGCGAAATGGGTGTCTGAATCTACTTCTAGTTTGTGGATTGGAGTGGCAGAGGATGCAGACGGACAAGAGAGGAGTTGATGTAAATATCATAGAAAGTTGCACAATGCATGACAAGAGAAGCGATGGGACAAGCGACATAGGAAGTGACACAAAAAGTGACACTTGTAGTGACGTGTGAAGCAATGCAAGAAGCAAATGACCATGACTAAAAGGAGCATAAGTATGACCTGTGCGACAACCAATGCAACGACCAACAAGACAACCTATGCAACAACAGTCAATGAGGTGACTTGCTAACCAACGTGAAGAAGAATCCATAGACTAAAAAGGCACAGATGTGACACAACCGGAAGTACGTGCAAAAGAGATGCAATCACAAACAAAATATAGATGTGTAGACAACAACAACGTGGGAGACGTTTCTTCGCAAGAGTTGCAGCACGTGTGGCCCCCTTAAGAGGAGGGAAGTCCTCAAACAAAAAGGGCAATTTTTGAAGGGAGAAGAACCTGACTGGTGCGAATCATTATTACTGAGGACCAAGTGGACCTGTGCAAAGTGGATGCACATGAAGTGGATGTGACAGAAGACATATAGGCTATAATGTCCCTTCCCTAGCCAGTCAGTGGATCACATGGAGCTAGCCTACTCTTGGGTTCCCATAGGCTATGTCAGGTGTTGGGGAGCCCATTGGAGGGTTTGCAGTCGTCTTTAGTCTTCAGAATGCTTTTAGTTGTCATCTTTTTGGGTCAATCCGAACTTTGGAGTATGGACTTACTATTTTTAGTAAGTCAGTGGATTAGGGTTTCAGACATATTGGACAGGAAAGTGAGACTCTTTGGCGAAATGGGTGTCCGAATCTACTTCTAGTTTGTGGATTGGAGTGGCAGAGGTTAGAGTTTTTAATGGACAAATTTTAATTATATTAAATTAAATTAAATATTTAATTTAATATAGTTTACTTTAATATTTTTATAAAATGGAGTTATGAGGTTATTAAAAAAGTCACTTAAGTTATATTATAATGTTATAAAGTGACATATTTTCCTAGAAAAAAAAAGGAGATGCCACTCATATGAATCTTATAATGTTTTATTCTGTAAATAAAGTGAAATATAAAAAAAAAAAAAAACATTATTAATTCATATTTTACCCACCAAGGAGGTCGACCCATTGGAGAAGTTATAAAAGCACATCCAAGGCTTCATTTTGGGCATTCTTGGCTTGTTATTTACTGGAGCAAACATTGTGGAGACTTGCAGAGTTTTTTGGCAAGGGTTTTCAGCTTGTTCGGAGACGAAATCCTCCAGCAAGGACATCACTTTCGGGATTGGAAGACATCCTCAGAGTGATTTAGAGCATTTCCGTGATAGGGAATGTATTGTGCTTCGATTGCAGGTGATTCTTGAGGGTTTTAGAGAAGCAAACATCAGATTAATTGCAGATACATTTTATTGGCATCATTTCAGCAAAGGTCATACCTTTTCAGCCTATTTTCAGAGCATTTCATTGGGATTCGAGCTAGGGTTTGTGAGCATTAATTTGGGTGCCATTCTCCTACAGACCTAGCATGGATTTTGAAGTTGGTTTCAAGGGTTTTCAAGCAGATTTGAGTATCATCTTTGTTGTTGTACTTTTCCGGTACCTGTCCGTACAGTTTTAGCAGTTAATGTGAAAGTTTTGGGGCTGAAAAAACACCATTTTGCATGTGGGTATTGACAGAGTTGGAACAACAACAAATGGTTATGTTTAATTTGATATTTTGAAGACATATACCCATCTGAGTATTCTAAATAATTGTTGTAAACTTGCAAATTTGAAATTATAAGATTCTTGATTGAGGGTTTCCTCAAGAAAGCTAAATATTCAGTGTTTATGCTATTAAACCTATTGCATGTTTATGGGTATTGCATAAAATTGATTATTCAGTGCTTAAACCATCTGGGTATCATTGCATGTTATAGTTATGGTTTCTACTCACCTGGGTATTAATGCATGTAGCAAATTAAGACATAGTTTTGCAAGACAAATCGAAACACAAAAATAAAAATAAAATTATTATCCAGATTTGGGGTGGAATATTACATAGGCAAATGAGGATAGTTGCACTAGTGAAGTGGAACACACAAATGTGGAATCTCATGCAAGAGAGGCAAAACATAATGGAGTAGGTCATGTAGACGAGTATGCGCAGGGAGTTTCGATGGTGACTCTGACAATGAGACAAGTTCAAGGAGAGTGCCTAGAGGTGTAGGGGACAAGAGTCCAACATAGTCGCAATCACAACAAACTGTGTCAAGGAGACCAGAGTTGATGCTATTGTACATGCGAAGGAGGTCCCGTAGTAGTAGCATCCGAGCAGGCCAATGTCTATTTGAGTAAATTTTGGTGCAGCCGTCAAAACCAAGTTTGTCCAACAAGGAAGAATCTGACAAACAAGAAGTACCACACCAGACACAGAGTTGGAATCAAACAGAGCCAATGATGGCGACTTCAATGGGCAAGCAGAAGTGCCCAAAGTTCATTGGAGATGGGAAGGAGGATCCCAAGAGGCATATCGGCACTTGTGTAACAATATATATACTGAACAGGGTCACAAACGAAGACACATGGTTGTGGTTATTTCCAGTCACGTTGCGAGGGATAGTGATGGACTGGCACTTGAAGCATCAAAACTTATTCACTTCATGGACCGATTTGTAGGAATTTGAGTTCACACCCCTTCATGATGACATGGAGATCATTGGAGAGATCTACACCACAAAGCAAAAAAAGGATGAGAATATCAAGTATTACAATCATCGATTGAAGGAGCTCATTAACAAGATGAATAAAAAGCCAATCAATGGATTCCAGAAGATATGGCTCATGGACGGATTCCTTTCAAGATTCAAGAAGATGAAGGTGGTACTGCCAACAACGTACTAGGAAGCGTTTGACAGAGCACTTAACCTAGAATGAGATGAAAATTATGTCGATTGGTGGAAGTGCAAGTTAGAACAAGGAGAGTGACTTTGACAGTGAAAAGGAAGATATGGGCAGAACCATTCAACCACTTAGGAAGGACTTGGAAAGTGTGATCAATGAAATGAAGGTAAAAAAGAAAAACAAAGAGAAGAAAGACGTTTGGTTACCACACGAACGCCAATTGTCCAAAGAAAGCACACTACAATATCTGCAAAATAATTGGGAATTTTGTTGTAGACTGTCTATTTAATTTAAAAAGTAGAAGGCACCAAACCCTGGCAATGCAAAAGAAGTCGCGCAAAAACCAAGCACCTTGAAGAGTGGACAAGGTCTGTTGAGCAGAGGTTACTAGAACAATCGTTAAGGTAAGAAAGCTAGTGGGAAGAATCATAATCACAAACCAGTGAAAAAAAGAGAACATATTCCAGTATGATTCAAATGGAAGACTTATCGTGTAGTGAAGGTGGTGGCAAGAGTGGGGCCATTTTGTAAGAAACTGCACAAACAGACCACCTGGAAATAAGATGTTGATGATGTGTTGATGGTGCAGGCTAGGAAATCATAAGGAATCCAACTATCCAAAGAAGGCTAGTTGCAGTAACAATTAGAATGTCAACTTGAGTGACATTGAAGAAATTTCTTCGAAGAAACACCTACATGTCGTCACACATGTGCAACCAAAGACGAATGAAGATAATCCCAAACTTGCCAAGGAGGAAAAGAGGTGGTAGGAAGCTTGTGCACAAGTAGAGGAAGTGATGGCAAAGGAGTGCAGCGGCAGAAAAATGGATCTCACCACGATGAAGGAAGAAGCATCAACAAGGATCTTGGTTGTACAACTGTTGGACTCAAGTGTGTCCGTGAAGGTGTCTAGTTTGTTTTGCACAATATCAAAACTCCATGCAACAGTTGGAGAGTTGATACATGTGACAAGGATGATATACAAAACCAAATCGTAACACGATGAATACCCAAGGATTAGTACATGGACCCAAGGGTTTTGATGATTGATGTCAAAAAGAAGCCTAACTCTAGTCCATATTGGGTTGCTTAGGCATACACTGACGAAAGCGATCATCGACAGAGGTTCTAGTGTCAATGTTTTGCCTGAGAAGACGTGGAAGGAATTGGATGCACCATTTTTGTGGCCACCTAATTTCAGATTATTTAGAGCTGGTCAATACGGGATACTATCTGAAGAGTATGCAATCATTCCTCTTCCATACTCTTCAAAACCTATAGAGGCAACTCGATAGTAAGAAACTGAGAATTGTCCTAAAACAACCAACAACTACCTTATATAATCTCTTGATGACAAAGCTGAAGAGCTTTGAGATGTCTATGTCGTATAGTCTCTGAAACAAAAGATGCCTAGAAACAATGTCAACGGCCTTTCTAAGTTCCACAAAACACAAGAAGACTTTCGAAGGCCATTGATGATCCTCCTCAACGATAACCCAGAGAGTGAAATATGTTCAATAGTCTAATGATCACCTTTGAAACCAGCATGTCGTCTTGCTCTAAGCTTGCTCTAATCTAGCATTTTTTAGAGTTTCATGTTCAAAACTATTGCATAAAGCTTAGAAAATATGTGACCAATCCTTATAGTTCTATAGTTATTTGGATCTGAGTCCCCGAATGTGTGGATGGGGTAGATTATCTGCAATGGATAGGAGGAAGGGAAGCCATCACTCCTCTGCCATCATTTTGGTGCCTTCTTTATATAGGATACTATTGAGTTGCAATCAATTCTTCTTCCATACTCTTCAAAACCTACAGAGGTAACTCGATGCCTTTGCTTGAGTATAAACAACTCACCGTTAATCTTAGAAAGACTTAAGGTATGATATTTAATAACTTTAAGGAGTGTCTACTCAAGTTTCATTTCTCATATAAAGAGGAAACCATGGGATCACCATGGGCCACATGCAATTTGAGGTTCAATTTTTAGGGCCATCCTTTAGCTTTAAGCAAACATCTAAAGCACAAATAAGTAAAGGATAGGCCACACTCTTTGTTTCGGAATGCCATTGTTTCTGAGTACATTTCCAAGATAGTTGACCAAAGATGCACCTCTAAGACACAATTATCTAAGTCATTATTCTTATGGCTCAAAAGTATAGTTCCCTAACTCAATTCATGTTGATTGGGCTCATCACCCTCATGTTCTAGAATAACATCCATTGTAAATGGGCGGTCCCACAACATAGTGTTATAGCAAGGGGGTACACATTGTTAGCATTGTGGTTAGCCAAGAGATCGACTCTCTTGCTACTTGCTCATTGAAACCATCAAAACTAATCCAGATTTAAAGATGTGCCTAATCAGCCTTACCCTATGCAAGTCTCAACAATAATCCTCGGAAACAAATAATTTTAGACACCGTCTCATATTATTTGGAATATACCATCAAAGACTATAAGTAAAGGTTCTTCTGATTTCAAGCATAGTCACATTGTTCATATTCGAAGTTGAGTTTGACAAGCTCATACTTCGAAAAAAAAATTGGCTCAAGGAGATTTTTGATAAAGTTCAACATGAAATTCAAGATATTAAAAATGTAAGTGTATTTATAATTGTATAGATATAATAATTAGAAAACAATTTACATAATATGACAAAGCGACTTGAAATGTATGTGAAAACATTACTAACTTGTGTCCATATAGATATGCTAACATAAATTACCTAAACAACTTATTCAATTTTTCCCCCTTTTCCCACAAATCCATGATTATATTAAACTAGAGATGATCTTTTGCAATTTTAATCAGATTCAATCAAGGAATTTAATTGAATTTGAGTTTAAATTTCTGAGGTGAACATGAGCTGTACAATTAATCCACTTTATTTGGCTAGTCTTCAATTTCAGCAAAACTTTACAGATTAAATGTGGTGAACCTTGTTACAGATATTTCAAGTTTACAATCATATACTGTCATAAGCATAATAGAAAAGTAATGGAATCCACATAAAAGATTTATCAACTATACAAATCACTTCTTTTAGAAGAACACTAGATATTTTCAAAATTATACAATACAATGATACTAGCTTGAAAATACTGAATTACTCTGTAGAGACAAATCATTCCCCAATTGAAGAATCTTATTCTTTGGCATTATTAGTGAGAAAATTGTATTGATTAAAAATAAATACAATCAATAAATTCATAATATAATTATGAATAGTCACAATCATAGTTGAGAAACTCAGACTGGGCAAGGCCAATTTTGACTCGAACTCGGGACTCGACAAAAAACTCAGCAAAGAGTCAAGGTAAAAGAAAGTAAGAAACACAAATTTTTGATAATATCAAAAACTCACATGTAGGCGAGTTTTCAAAAAACTCACCGAGTTTCGTAACTATGGTCACAATGAAGGGATATCCCCAATTAATAACTGATGTAGGACAATAATCTAAATGCCTAGACCCATTGCAACAACCCGTATCAGAATATAATGTTTATAAAATTAATTGAACATGGAGTTCTAAGTATGCATTCACTGGTGTATATTCACTCTTGTGAACTGCATGTATCATAGTGAACAGCCCTCATTCACTACAATGCCATGAACACCATTCTACAGTAACAAAACAAAAGCTAAAGTCATAGAAATATTTGAACTTTTTGTAACCAAAAGTAGTCCAAGGCATTGTGATGAAACGTTATATGGATGCAGTCATATGAGCATGACCTGAATTCAAATCCGGACATTGTGATGGACACTTCCACAATAAGGTGACCATAATAATACAATTTGTTATAATACCACAATGTAGTTTGTTGAAATCTTTGTTACGAAAAATCGGCGATTCCTGATTTTCTCCGAGTCTGCCAGAAATCCAAGTCAACTCGGAGTAGAATCAGATTTTTCTGATTTTCGAGCAATTTTTGGCCGATTTTTTATTCCTAATGGAAAAAATCGGCCGCAGAGGAAAAGGTATAAACTCATTTTTTTTTTCACTTTCCTTCATTTTCACCTATTGCAAATTGGAGAAAGGGGTCTGCCTACTTGCTACCACACCAAACCAAACACACTAGGGCATCCTAACAGCAATTTTTTTGCAGTTTTAAGGAATCCTGCAGCCACCAACAGCCGCCCAAAGGATTCATCCGAGGTAAGAAAAAATTTTGCAAACTCTTTTTTATTTCCTTTTTCTTTTTCAAGCATGTTTTTGTTTTTTATTTTTAAGATTAAAACCAAATGCAACAGCCACCCAACTGTTGCATTTGAGCTAGAAATTTAAAAAACTAGGTCTAGGGTTTAGGGTTTTTTTTCTCCTTTTAAGTAAATATTGCTGCCTGATAACTATGTATGCAAGCCCATTTTTCAGTTGTCAATGTTTCAAGTTTAAACCCTAAACTCTATTTCTCCTTTTTATTATATATATTGTTGCCTGATAACTATGTATGCAAGCCCATTTTTCAGCTGTCAATGTTTCAAGTTTAAACCCTAAACCCTAGTCTAGGGTTTAGGTTTTTTTTCCCTCCTTTTAAGTAAATATTGTTGCCTGATAACTATGTATGCAAGCCCATTTTTTCAGCTGTCAATGTTTTAAGTTTAAACCCTAGTCTAGGGTTTAGGGTTTTTTTTTTTAAGTAATTGTTTGTAACTTTGTTGTTACTTGTTTCCATGTGCAAGCATTAAAAAAACGTTGATGAAAAGAGATCCAGCATGGCAGTATGCAAGGGAAGGGAAAAAGAAAGGGGAAGTTTATTGCAATTTTTGTGGGTCTCTTATTCATGGAGGCATTTACCGCATCAAATTCCATTTGGCAAAGAAAACTGGCAAGGATGTCAAGCCATGCCAAAAGGTGCTAGATGAAGTTAGAAATGTTGTAGATGCCATGCTCTCTAGCTCACAGGAAAAAAAGAACTCAAACGAAGACAAACCGAGGCCATCTCATCCCCCCTTCTCAAATTCCATGTACCAGCAGCAGCTTTAGTCGGTTTCAGCATGAGAGTTTGAGTCCATCAGTTGCACACACAAGGAGTGGGATAGATGAGTCCCATTTTGTAGAACGTTCCATGCCAAGGGCACAACCCACGCTTGAGGGTATGGCCGCATGGAACCAGGAGAGGCACAATGCAACGAGGACAGCCATTGCCACTTTTTGGTATTTTTCCAACCTTCCCTTCAATGTGGCAAGGTCTCCATACTGACGGTACATGATAGATGTCGTCGCAAGTTGCGGTACAGGATTTAAGGCACCAACTTTTGATGACCTTAGGGGCCCTCTCCTTCGACAATCCATGGACAACATTCAAGTTGTGCTTAAATTTATACACATGCATGATTAAATTATGTTTTTAAAAAGCAAACTTCAAAAAAATCAAAGGGGATTAAATTTATACACATGCATGATTAAATTATGTTTTTATACTTCAGGTTGTGCTTGAAGACCAGCGTAGGGTGTGGAGGATGAAGGGTTGCAGTATCATGTCTGATGGTTGGACAGATGGGAAGGGAAGAACCTTGATTAATTTTTTGGTTGCTTCTATAGGAGGAATTGCATTCCTCAAGTCAGTAGATGCATCGACACAAGTTAAGAGTGCCAAAATGCTTGCAGGGTTGTTGGGGGAGGTTGTGTTGGAGGTCGGGGAGGAGAATGTTGTCCAAGTCATCACGGACAACGCAGCAGCGTATAAAGCAGCTGGTAAGATTTTGGAGGAGAGATTCCCCACTATTTTTTGGACCCCATGTGCAGCCCATTGTCTCGATTTGCTCCTCGAAGACATTGGGAAATTACCTTGGGTGGCAAAGGTTGTACAAAAGTCTAGGACTATCACAAAATTCATCTACAACCATGCATGGGTCCTCCAACTCATGAGGCAATTTACTAGTGGGAGGGAGCTAGTGTAGGTTGGAGTTACACGCTTCGCCACAAACTTCATGACATTGCAGAGCATCTATAATGCAAGAGGGTCATTGAAGCAGATGTTTGTGAGCAATGACTAGAATTCTAAACAAGCTGCTAGATACCGATTCTCCAATGAGGGGCAAAATGTATATGCCTATTTGTTTGAGGAGCCCTTCTAGATAGCCATGGATGAGGCCATCAAGGTACAAGACTAAGTTTTTTAATTTATTTTTTTAATTTAAAATATTTTTCCATTTGAGAATCTTGTATTGTAATTTGTAATTTTTTGTTGTAAAATATTTTTATTTAAATTATTTTTCCTTTTTTTCAGGTGTCAAAGCCTTTGGTGAAGGTTCTCTGTCTTGTTGATGGAGAACAATCTGCAATGGCATATGTATATGAGGCTATGGACAAGGCAAAAGAGGCAATTGCTGCATTTTATGGATATGTCCGCAGCATAGACGATGGACATCTCAGATCCATAGCCCTCTTCATGCAACGGGGTACTACTTGAACCCCCAAATTTTTTATTCTGCTACATTTCATGCCGATTATGAGGTGATGCATGGCCTTGGAGCTTGCATTGAGCGCATGTTCCCTGATAGGGAATTGCGTGATAAGGTATGTGAAGAGATGCAAGCTTATAAGGAATGTCAAGGCCTCCTTTTCCCATCCGAGCAATGCATTCGAATGAGGTCAAAATTGAGGCCAAGTAACCCTCATTGAATTATTATTTATTTTGTCTTTTGATTTTGTTTTAAAAAATAATCTCAATTTACTATTTTACATGTGAATTATTAAATTTCTTTTTTTTTTGTTGTTTCTAGATTTATGGTGGGAGGACTATGGTGGATTTATGCCCAATCTGCAACACTTGGCCATCAAAATCTTATCTCAACCATGCAGCGCTTCAAGTTGTGAGCGCAATTGGAGTATGTTTGAGCACATACACTCCAAGAAGCGCAATAGGCTTACACAAGAAAAGTTGAATGATCTTGTGTTTGTTCATTACAACCTTCGCCTCCACCATAAAAGAATTACACAAACAAGTATCGAGGCCATTGACCTAAGTGACATTGATCCATCATCTGAATGGATCACAAATCCAAAGCAAGAGCAGCAAGAAGAGCCTCTCTTCTCCTCGGATGAATTACAAAACTTTGAAGACCTAGCGGAGGAGATGACAGCCAAGGCACAAGAAGAGGCATGGGCACATCAACAAAGAGAGACTAGAGCTTCTGCTAGGGCAAAGGGCAAAGGCATTCAAAGACATTGAGGCATTGTATTTGACAATTTGTCATGACTAATGACACATTTTGTAATTTGTACCTTTTCATATTATAAGCAATACAAGATGTGTTTTGTCACTTTCATGTGTAGTTTAAGCTTGTATCACTTGCCACTTTCATGTGTAGTTTAAGCTTACAGTCTTACATCATTAATATTTGATTTGCATAATGTTAATTCATTGTGATATGCATGAAAAAAACTTTTTTTCAATAAAAATTTGCATTTTCTTCCAGTTCTTTTTTTGCCGATTCCCAATTTTTCCTGATTTTTTTTCCAACCCGATTCCGATTTTCTCTACTGTGGTTGAAATAGATGTAATATGGATGGGGCCCATTTCAACCCCATATAACCAATTCAAATATGTAGCTATGGAACTGAAAGTAACCATGAAAAGGAAAAAAAATATAAACTATATATTCTTCAACATACCATCACATCTCCTTAGAAGTCCTGGTGTATCAGTCACCTGTTATAAATGACATTTTCTTCACGAAATTAGAAATTACTCTGAAGAACTATACGTGAATCTCAATAAGACCTTAAACCCAACATGCATAATTACCAACCATTCTCTACATACCTGGAAACGTTCATAGTTTAAAATGATGTGGCCCATTAGAATGCCTCTTGTTGTAAAAGGATAGTTGCAAACCTAAAAGCATAGTGCAAAGTCAACTTTCAAGTACTAAAGATCTCCAAAAAACAGTATGGCATGTCCATACTTTGCTTTGATTTGAAGAATAATCACCTCAGGCTTCCCTGTTGAGAGAATCCTAACTAAGGATGACTTTCCCACATTTGGAGCTCCAACAAGGCAGAGTGTAGGTGTTTCAAGATGTACAACTGGCATTGCTCGCAAAGTCTGCAATGTACCCCACTAAAAATCTTAGTAAGCCACATGCAAATGATAGAGGAAATGTAACAAATGACAACAGATGTAAATATGGGTAAAGACCTTTGTTTCAAAATGAAAATTTAAAATCCTATCTATTTTTGTTCTTGTAAGTCCAGATAAGAGGTTCCGAAGGGAGGCCTTAGGAAAAGATGCCATTGCTAAAAACCTAAAATACAATTGGAGGTACGAGGATTAAAACATGGCATTACTCCAAATCGTAGAAACTAAAAGAATGCCAAAAGGCATATAATCAAGCCTGGGAAAGTTAACAAGAAAACCAATTTTTTAGCCCACATAACGAGAAACAGTGTAACAACATTGCATCTGTATAAGTATCCGAACAATGATGCATGTTTTATAGAGCCAGATTTCTGTAGCTAGAGAAATATGTCTTTGTGACTAATTCAACGTTTTAGGGCACAAAGGACACAGCTATGCCTTCTATACCTGAAAAGCACACTACTAGGAAACACCTGTTATAGAGTTTAATTACAAAGCAAGCTATAGAGCTAGTCATGCAACACAACCTTTCTCAGACCTAGAAAGCATAAGACCCTTAAGTGATGCATTTGGAACCCTCCTCTCCACCGCACAAATAAGTAAATAATTATTATGATTCCCAACTCTGCATAAGATCCCCACTCTTATGTTCAAAAGACTCAAAGCCATTAATTTCATTTATCACTCCATCCCAGCACAAAATATCTGCGATCCCTTACACCAAATTAATTTTGCAGCTAAATAATCAGGTTGGAAAAGACTTCATATATTGAACAAAAAGCAGGCATCCAAGTTTGCCATATTTGCCACCAGAACCAGACCTGTATAACCCTAACCATTTGCAATTATGAATTATAGACTAGGATTTTGAATGGTCCTGTTTGAATGAAGTAGTTGTACAATTTGAAACAAGCACCTCTCAAGAAGAGGCAACTCTATTGACATAGCTACAAATTACAAAATATCTTGAGTTGAGCTCATGCACTTCAAATTAATTCAACTCAATGCACAACTCAGCTCATTGTTTAAAAAATCATATGAAGTTTTGGGTTCCCTTTGACACCAAAGAAGTAGATAACATTTATGCAGGATACTATTTAGTATTCAACAATTTGAAGAAAGGGTTAGGATCTTGTATGAATGCCAAAGTATACTAAGTACCATATTCAAACAGAAATGTTGCTTCAAACCAAGGGGACAAGAATGCTTCTATAAAGGAAAGAGTTGAAAGAGAATAGTTCAGTAAATACCATAGCCATAAATAAGATTCACAAATTGCCAAACATACAAGAATCTGAAATTAGAGATCACAATCTATTGTTAACCATAAATCTAGTCTTTGAAAATAGGCGCCATGGTTGAAGCAAAGACAACAAAATCACAAACCATCTATGGAGATTATCTGTAGACACTATAAAGAATATTGATGAAACCAATTTAGTAGTTGGCTTGGCTTTAAGCTATTTTACATGCCTGGTTTTAATTTATTCATGAGATACCTTAAGAACTCCCTTGAATGCAATTTCCAATGATATAACTTTCTAGTCCTATTGGCCACTTTTCAGTCATGTAATGGAAATTGATGCATTTCCTTATTTTCTTTCATTTTTTCTATTGTCTGTTTGGATTTTCTTGTGAAAATGGTAATATGCAGCTTAGTGAATCAATACCAACAGGCCAAAAAATGTCAAAATGGATGTATTATAACCATCCCCTATTCTCTTGCAGATGAGATCCTCCAGAAAATTTCCATTTTATAAATTAAGCCCAACAACAAATCTGCAAATGCTACAGTTCACCTTTGCAATGCTCAAGAGATCATCTACTGCTCTTCCATCATTCCGAACAAGCTCTTCCATTTTTGAGAATCCCTGTGCAGCATGTTAGCATTTACCACACATAATAGCAAAAGACAAACAAAAACAAACATCTAAGTACAAACTGAAACGATGTTAAATGTTTAGCACATCAACATTGTTGGGACTCAAGTCAACAAATGTAACAGTAGGAAATTCATATAATTGATCCTAAATAAACAGTTCAAAACAAATAATTTATACAGAGCCACGACTAACCTCAATCAATTGCTGCTCAGCTTCACGCTTTGAAATAGACTGTTACAATGCAGAAAATGTAATTATTAGGCTAATTACATTATGGTATGCAAGTTAAGTTTATTGTCAACAATACTGAGTAAAAGAAGTTTTCAGGAGAGAAAACACTGGAAAAAAACACGTCTGAACTGTAAAGGCTGTAAACAAAATGAATCAAGGTTACAAACAAAGAAACCCAAATTTTGAGGGAAAGAAAAATCCACACTAAGCGAAGGAGGAATGATGAAATATTGTGAACAGAACCACTTAGTGAGATTCACTAGCCTATCCTATGCCTAAAACTCATGCTTGACAGTTACAAAATATGGCCTAGGCTTAGCACAAAGTGCAAAACCAAGCTCTCTAAAGTTTTCTGGTATTAGATAATTTAACTTACTTTGACCAATATTCTTAGAGGCAATAAAGCCTTTTACTTTGTTTTCAATGCCAGCTGTATCAATAAAAGCACAAGGCATTAAATCTTTAAGGGAAATATAGCGCCTCAAATCTAGCTCCTAACTAGCCAAAAAGCTGTTCTATGTTGTAAGCGCTACTCCAAATAAAATCGAAATTATGCTAATCAAACAATTGAATAGAAAAAACTTATGTTGAATTAAAACCTTAAGCTACAAAATTAAGCGATTGATAATATCATTTTATGTTCTAAGTGACCCACCAATCAAACAGCAATCTTGCTCTTAAACAAATGAAGAAAGGGAAAAGTTCTGTTGACAATATAAAACCAACTGGAAACGCATTCTCATTTTCTGCCAAGCAAATCTACTTGTCTCAGATATCCTATATATGGATAACTGGCGATTCTCTTCACATAGTAGTTACTCAATACGCTTAAAGTTGAGCTAAAGATAAACAGCAATTAACTTTCTTTCTTGAATCCACTAACAAGGACGACCTCGTATTGTTAGAATACACGTTTATGGTAATCTAAACTTTTGGGAACCTGTACTCTTTCATTTTGGGTCATCTTGTTGATTTGTGTCATTGAATATCATCCATGGATTGTTGACATATGGCACTGTGGCATCCATGATTCTGAGAGTTGAAGTTTATGAATACACTAGCAGAAAAGATAAAGGTAAACGTGATTTATAGGTCATTACCAAGCCAGCATGACTCTTGGATGTAAGACCCCCTTGAGTGAGCAAAGGACATTTTTTACTTTAGCTTATATCATTAAATCAATGGTCTACATCTTTGGTTTCAACCCTTTAACCGAGCTCATGATAAAATCAAGTGTTGCCAATCCATCTAAAACCAAGGTTGTCAACCCCTCTAAGCTTGAGATAATCTGTCTAAGCCCTGAGTAATCTGTCTAAGCATGCAACCATCCATGACACTAGTTTTTCTTGTTCTCCTTGATCAGGACTTCTATCATCCATTCCTTTATGGTGTCTATTGATGTTGCCTTATGTTTGTGATCCCTTGCTGGGTTTGTTTTATAAAACACTTTTGATCATACTGAAATTCAACTGTCTCAAAGTGAGCATGTAGACTCGACACTCCTGATATTAGTTTGGTATTTGGTGAATATTAGAGAGGATCTGAATCCAATGTGGTGAGTAGACTTCATCAAAATATTTCAAGACAACTTTATCTCCCTCTAAAGCAAAGAGGCCTTTGACAAGGTGTGTAGCAAGTTTGTATGCTTGAGAAGTGGTTATGCTCTTTGATAGGAAGTTGCACAATTTGTCATGATTTGTGGGAAGGCATTTGATAAGATAAGATAATTCTATCAATGTCCACAGATAACCAAACTAGGCCAATGGTACTTGTTGGAAAGAGTTGTTACAAGGCACTATCATAATGAAAAAAAGCACTACGACAATAAACTGAAATCGGAGTAAAGAAACTAAGGGTAAACTACACTACAGTTGAACAATTATATGGCATCAAATTACAATCTAGAGGATTTCAACCAAAAATGGGTAAACCCTAACATTCTAAAAGTAATTATGAAGAGAAGAGAGGGCTAGTAGTCAAGGTAACTAAGAGAAATAGAAAAGAGCTCAAGTGGACCCAACCACCAACCCTAATTTGTGGTGGCATGTAAAGCAGAAACAAAGTCATCGTTGTCACCAATGGTCCTAAAAGGGCCAACACAAAATCTAACGATACTCTTAGGAGAATGGTAAGGATTATGGGGGGCTCATTGGATAATCTTGGGAGGACATAGAGTTCGACACCTCAAGAGTTTCCTAGCATCCATTGTCGGGGAACCAACAGAAGATAGGAAACTAGTAAGTTGTGTTTGTATACAATTCTAGCACACATGAGGAGTGGTTGAAACCCGATGCCAAAGAATTGCAATGTTGTCCCTCCAAATGTAAGATGCAATAAGCTTTGAAGCCCTAGTAACCACACTCATATGCGAAGAAAAACGCACAGATCTGCCATTAACATTCTAGAAATTTGTAGCTCCGGGCAAATGCTTAAGGAGATGATTGGTCAAGTGATAGTTGATCTCTTCTATAATACTTGATACTGAAGAGTGATAGACTTTTGAAGGTACACAGCCAAGCATCACTAGTTAGATTAACTGAAAATGGTGGCCAGCGCTTCACTTGAGTCTCTATACAAGCAAGTAGCAACTATACCTCCCTCAAATCTCATAATAAAAATAACACGATAAAATGTTCTTCAATCTCCACCTTCTAAAGAAAGCAGAGACAACATATTGTATGCTCTCGAGGAATATGGCCATTTGTCTCCATCCTCAAATGATGTTGAGCAAACTCTAAGTTGACCAAGAAATGAAAATGAAATGAAATATTATTAATGTCCTCGGTGGGCCAAAAAAAGACCCAGGGGACTATAAGAAGGAAAATAATGACTGCCAGCTAGTGGGCTAAAAAGCCCAACAAAGAAAAGAGCTAAGATAAATACAAGATGAAACTCGACAACCGGGCCAAAGAGAAAAGGAAAAAGAAAAGGGAGAGCAGAGGGGGGAGGGCTGCAGTCCAAAAGAGAGGAGTACACGCCAAGAAGAACGGGGAGAGAGAGAAGGAAAGAGGGAGGGAACAGCCCAAGAGGGGCAAGCTCCAAGAACCCCACAAAAACTAATCTCTCCATATAGTCAAGGCCGAAGTACTGGAGTTGAAGAAGTCCCTGATATGTCTCTGTCCATTGCTGGTTCGGAACCCCGACAAGCTGTGGGTGCGTTGTCTAGTGACCCTGCTCCCGTCCGAACTAGAAGATGTGGGGCGTTTCCATCCGGAGTCACCTGAGCCATCGGAGCGGGTGAAGTATGTTGTGATGAGCCGATGTTGAGGAGGGTGAGATCCATCTAGAGAACTTTTATGTCGTCAAAGGTGAGTTATCTCCCTAAGAAAGAGTGTAAGACATCGTTGGTCCGGGTATCTGAAGAAGATAGAAACAGATCGAGAGTTGTCCCTGAAAAGGCAGTGGAATCTACCCCGAATCACATAATAAATGGGACAACAAAAGATAAAGTGAAGGGTTTCAACTTCACCCAATGAGCAAAGCAAGTATATCTGCTCCTCCATTGAAATATTGTGGTCTAACTCAATCCAGAGTTGGTGAGAACACACCCTGAGTTGCCCAATAGTGATCCGAAGACAATGCATTGTGTGTTGCTGAAGGTATTGTGGAGGAACTATTCTGCCCTCCTGTATCTGTAGGAAGTCCTCATGGTAGAAATACAGCTTGGGGGAAAGAGGGGCAATAGGAGAGATCCATGTGCATCTGGTATATTGGAGACTAACAGATTTCCAGATCTCGTGGAGCATCTTCTCCTTACTAATCCAAGAGGGGGGGAGAACACCCAGAGAATAAGGGGGGAGCCTATCCATCCGTATCTGAATGTTGGTCAGGAGAGAAAAACCAAAAAATACCAGCTCCTCCGGCCTCCCCGAGAACTCGGAGAGAGTTCCATTGAGGAGCGAAGGGTGAGGTAAGGGTACTGCCTGCAACCCGCAAGGGTATCTCCTAACGTACGGATCCTGTGAAGATAACTGAAAATCAAGAAGATAATCTCAAGCTGGAGAGGAGAAGCCCCAAACTCTGCCAGAATAATAGAGCGGGAGATTGTACCCTTGCAACGAATGAATCGTCGAAGAAAGAGTGTCTAGACTCGTTCAACCCGTGACCACTCAATCAAGCCAAGACTAGGACCCCAAACCACTGACCCATAAGTAATAGATGGCTTGACCAAGAGGAATCTTGAGGAAGTGTGCAATGTCTTTGGATATAATCAAGATAAGTAATAATACCATCCTCAATCCTCACAAAATGTCTAGTGTAGAAGGCCAAATTAGCACTAAGAGGTTGAGATGGGGCAACCCATGTGATCTGAATATAATGTCCATAAACATCATCTATCACTACTTGATTAATTACCTTCTTATCAAGAAGAAGGCTGAAAGAGCATTTATAGAGAATTTAAATAGAGTTAATCGATTTATGGAGATGCCAATAGACTAAAGAAGAGAAATAATGTTTAGTCACCAGCCACAATGACACCTAGAAGTACTCCTAGAGGAAATCCATTCTAAGGAGCAAAGTGTCAAATATGGGTCTCTGGCCTAAGGTGCAATCACCCATGGATCTAAGGCAATGAAGTTGAAAAATAATTTTGAAGATGCTCTCAAGGCAAAGGGAATGAGCAGCATCAAACTCAACTTGAACAATACATTTTGGAACTGCTATTTACATCAAATAAATTGCTAAAGTAATATAGTTTGGACCCTCTCAATATGAGCCCAATCAGCAGACCCTAAATCTCAAATCCATAAAAGATTGTGAGTTTGATAATGCAATCAAAGAGGCACATATTTGTATGTACATCTCGAAAGTGTTCTTGGAAACATTGATGTTCCAAGAATGAGAGAGATGCAGATTCCTTGCAACACCATGACTGTGAACCTAGTCGAAGATTAAAGGAAGGATGTCTAAACTAAACCCCTAAGTATGTGGCAAAAGAGGTGATCTCAACTGACCTACCCTCATAGGAGAATGTAACTTAGAAAATTTATTCTTTGATGTGTTGAAGATCACCACCTTAGCCTTGCTAAGGTTGACTGCTAATTGCTTTAAGTCACAGAAGTGAGCAAGAGCATCCAACTATGCAGACCATCAAGAGTAGGAGCAAGAAAAAGTACATTGTCATCAAAAAGCAATATTGCTATCAACACATGATGTAAAAGGCAACCATCATCAACATGTGTGTTTTGACAAATAAATTCTTCAAACTCGTCAATGTAGATCCCAAAGAGTGAGGAACAAAGAGGACATCTTCATTTGATGCGAATGCTACTCTAGACATCCTGTAAAAAACCAAAAGTTGTCTGAAAACAACCAACTACCTTGTATAATCTCTTGATGACAGTGATAAAGACCTTTGAGATGTCTGTCATATAGTCACTAAAGCAAAAGATGCTTGGAAACAATGTCAAAGGCCTTTCTAAGTTCCACAAAAAACAAGACTTTACAAGACTGTTGATGATCTTCCCCAATGATAGCCCAGAGAGTGAAAACATGTTCAATAGTCTAATGATCACCTCTGAAACCAGCATGTCCTCTTGCTCTAAGCTTGCCCTGATCTAGATTTTCTAAGAATTTCATGTTCAAAACTATTGCATAAAGCTTAGCAAATGTGTGACCAATCCTAATAGTTCTATGGTTATTTGGATCCGAGTCCCAGGATGTGTGGATGGGATAGATAATCTACAATGACTAGTAGGAAGAGGAGCCAGAACAAACAACCCCATTGAAGAATTTTATAATGGGATGGCTAATACTTTCAACGTCATATTTCAGGAACAAAGCCTGAAATCCCTCAAATCAGTAGCAGCCTTGCTAGTTAATGTTGGTTACGAATCTGCCATGAGGAAAGGATTTTGTGTTAACGCGCCCAGATTCGCCCACCAGATTGAAAGGCCGGAAGGAAGGAATGCCTTCCGTGCCAATCTTCGGAGAAGGCCGGCTTCCTGTGGGGTTTTGAGGTTCAAGATAAGAGTGCAGGGAAAGAGATAAAAATGCAGAAAGGGATTCCAAATTAGATTGGAGTTGGGTGGGGGGAACTAACGATGACGGCAACGCATCAATCACCACTACTAACACCAATATAACCATAATACACCACTATGGATGCTTGTCACTAATCGGTAGAGAACGAGTCGGGTATATGTTTTGTACTAAGAGCCAGAAGCACAGCTACAATGGTTCCCTAACAGACATTCCCTCCAAGGAACTAACAGTACGGCAACGCATCAATCACCACTACTAACAACACTATAACACAAAACATAACCAGAAAACTGCCACTGACGTTTGCCCTATATATCCTCTAATTTATGCACCTCAGGAATACCTGACCACCAAATGCTGAAGTGAATCAACAAACCATGACACAGGAAAACGTAAGGCAGAAATGTCAAGGAGAGGCAGCATACAAAATAAAAACAGTATAATAGCACCAAGTGTATGTATTATATTAAAAGGCAGAAGCACAGCTACAATGGTTCCCTAACAGACATTCCCCTTCCACCACTTTACAATGAAAACGTGGTGGCTATTTATAGTTTGAGAACCCCCCGATTACATTTATGGGCACAAAGTCCCAGTCAAACATTAGCTGACAAAAGCAGCCGCGGAACTGCTGATGCTGATTTCTGTCGAGCTGGACTGTACCCGCAGCATGGTCTCCCTGAAGGCTGTACAGATACGTGGCAACGCGTTAGGTAGAACTTCTCATCGGCAGGAATGCGGGTAGCTGAAGCAGGTAGAACCTTCAATCAGCTTTAAATGAGGCAACTGGCATAAGTAGTGCATCCCATGCTTGTCCTTTTGCTCGGCACGTCTTGGCTCAGATCCCAAAGTTGGACACTTGTCGGATGATGTTGCTTGACACGTGCTTGCCTTGAAAGGCAGTTTATCCAACTTCGCCCAGGATCAGAGCGCTGTCGGGTTGCGCAAGTAGAAAACAGCGCAGTCGGGAAGGCCTTCATGCCTTGGGTACTTTTCTGAGTTTATTTCCCATCGCGCACTGTCGAAGGGCGCACTCCGACTTCGCTGCGAAGTCCGGTTGCGCACAGGTGAAAGCTGATTTCTACCGCCGTACGGACTTCGCCCTGGAAAGGGGGCGCACTCCGACTTCGCTGCAAAGTCGGGTTGCGCCCCAGCACTTAGTCATTTTTCCTGCCAGCCTGCTACCAAGTGCGCCCAGAAAGCAAGGCGCACTCCGACTTCGCTGCGAAGTCGGGTTGCGCCCAGAACACTTGTTCTTCTGGTTGATTCTGTCGCACTACGCACTTTGCACTCCTGCTGCGCTCCAACTGGAGGGCGCACTCCGACTTCGCTGCGAAGTCGGATTGCGCCCTGACACTTAGCCATTTTTCAGGGCAACTGTTGTCATTTTTGAGATTTGACTGAGGGGCTCAAGAGAAAGAGGGAAGAATGAGAATGTAGGGAAGAGAGAGAAAGGGGGAGAAGAGGAAGGGGAAAGAGAGGAAGAGGGAAAGGGAAGAGCAGCTCTCTTACAAAAATTGAAAACATTGCACCCCGTGCAAAATGTGGCAACATTTCTGTCGGCTCGCGGGGTGTCGAGCTCGCCTCGGCGCAAAGAATCCATGCCTTCATCCATTGGGTGCAGAGGAACTTACTTCCCCTGCCTTCTGCTGCTCTGGTCGTTCCTCTCGCGGCAACTGTTCTTCAGATCCACTTCCGGCAGCTGCCTCCTCGGATTCGCCTTTCGAATGCTCTCCAACGTCGGCTTCTGCCTCGCAGATGCGCTTGTATGCTGCTTGGGCTTGGCCCCAGGATTTTGCTTCGTGAAGGGTCGGCGGTCGACAACTTCTTCTAACGCTGCGTGGAATGCAGCGACCGTGTGCAAGTCGATGGTGAGGTATCTCTTTCCCAGCTCCTGGAAGTAGGAGCTGATCTTGCAGCACTTGGACACCATCTGGGTGACCTGACTTTCTTGAATTGGCTCGGTCCAGCTATCGATTTCTGCTGTATTTGTCTCAAAGGCCAGCCAATTCTTTCTCACCTGCTTAAGGGTGAGAAACTCACCATTCTCAACATAGCCCGGGCACCCTAGTTCAGAGAGAGCGTGAAGGGGAGCCAGACAAATGTCTCTTTCATGTTCGAATGCATCCAGCATTCGTCTGGCAACTCTCACCTCTTCTGTTTTCTTAAAATACTTATGCAAGGTTACCCTTGCATCTGCCCATTCTGCAACGAATGAGGACATGGAGGAGAATTGGAGGCCATCGCGCTCGTGTTCTTGAAGTTTTATCGCTAGGTCCAGCCATTGCTTCGCCTGGTGTTCGACCTCCTCTACCATAGGCTTTCCCTGGGCAGAAACTTCTTGGATCCTGGATGCGAAATCCAGGACCGACATGGCTTTATACATGTGGGGCTTGCATCCCCGCAGCAGATCAGCCCGCATCTCCTTAACTTTGCTCTTTGAAAAGACCGTCGCTTGAGATGCTTTCTCTGCATTGCGACTGCGCCCGTTTCAAAGACTCCTGGAGCTGAGAAATCTGCTCCAGGGCTGCCTGCTTTTCCGTTGCGGCTTCTTGCTGAGAAGCGGCCAGCTGGGCTTTTAATTCATCTATTTCTCGCTGCGTCGATTCCAGCTGCTCAGTGGACCTAGACAGGTCCTCTTCAAGCTGTCTTGTTTTGTCCTGTAATCGGAAAAGCTCTTCCTGTTCCTCCAAATTTTTGACAAGGAGATTATCCGCTTTACGAAGGATTCCATGAATCTCGTATTGCTGGTGGATATCGTCAAAGCTCTTCTCCTTTCGCTGAAGCTCGTAGTCCGCCCTGGTCATTTCCCGGAGAGGCTTCTTCACTTTTGGAATTATCTTTTCTGTCGTGAGCACTCTCCTCTCGAAGTCAAACTTGGTGCGCTTTACCGGGGCGGCAATCTCCTCAGGTCTCCTCCGCTTCAAGTTTTGGAGAAAAGAGATAGGATATTCTACGGCTCTTGTTGCCAGAGGCAAATCGTCCGTGTTCTGGAGATCGTCCATGAAGTTCGGTTCCCCCAGCCTAGGGTTCTGCTGTGACATCTCTCCTGCGAACAGGGAAATAGGAGAAACCGGAAGGACTTCGGAAGGAACGGCCGCTTTTGAGGACGACCGGGGAGCGGATAGCGGAGCGGAGAGCGGAGCGGTTGATGCTGGAAGGGTTTCAAGCGGCTGAGGCGATGGATGCAGCGGTGAATGCACAGCTTCAGCACTAACCACGGGTGAAGGGTTTGGGGTTTGACTCAGGGATAGGAAGGCGTTGGGGTCCTGAGCAAACTGGTCGAAAGAATGGTGGCCGCTAGAAGGCTGTGGAGATGGGGAGGAAGATGCGGCCACGGCTTGCTCGGATTGAGCGGGAGATGGAGTCGGAGTAGGGCCAGATGAGATCTGAGGGAGCAGGGCAGCGGACGTACCTGCGGGCTCCGCCTGAGCCGATGCTGGATGAATGTCTGCGGTTTTGGTTCCGGCGGCTGGCTCAGGACTATCCAGAGAAACAACCTCTGGAGCGGCTGGACGCGGTCGCGGCTCTACGACTGACTGCTGCACCTTCAGGCTAGGTCGCCTGACCCTCTCAACTCTCTTCCTCTTTTTCTCTTCTGGAGCAATGGCTGGTTCGAAAGGAGATGAAGTAGGTGCAGCGGGCCCTGATGTTCCCACGGTAAACTTGTATCGGAGTTTGACTTGCAGAAGACCTGCCGCGGCCGGCCCGCTCGCTGGCGGCGCTGGCGTCTTTTGTGCCTGAGGAGCTACCTCGGGCGTTGACTTGGCTGATTTTCGCGCCTTTTCGGGCACCACCTTGGAAGCAACAGGCTGCATTGGGTCCACTTGGATATCTGTCGGGCCCGCACTGGCAGTTGTAAAAGTGTACAACTGCTGGGAGGAAGACCCCCCTTTATAACCCTCGAAGGGACCTCGGGGAACATAATCTCGGAATGTGAAAGGCCGCCAGCTGCCAATGTGCTGGTCATATAGCGCTGAAAAATCATCATCAACGGCCAGATTCCTTCTGACGGATTTATCGTGCTGCGTGCGGCACCTCATCTTCCAAAGATTCAACAACTTTTTCTCTTGGCCGCTTAAGGCCCGCCACCTGGTGATGAGTTTCTTAAATCCCGGAGAAGTGAACTTGTGGTCCGGGTTTCGCTCGGGGTCATATGCTACCTCCTCGCAAGAAAACTCCCTGCCACGGAGGCCATGCTTCCATCAAGTCAATCTCCCAGTCGAGGTCAACATGGACCACATCGCATCTGTCTTCGATTATATCCGCCCGAGGGCAGATATGTGCAAACTTTCCCCTTATCTCGTATGGGTTGTACTTCCGAACATCGCGGCAGCAGAATCAGGCCAATGTCATAGAGCTCCCGCTCGAGATAGACATGCTGTCCTATCTCTGATATTTCGACGTTCGCCCAGGAAAGAGGATATTGAAAGATGTGACCCTTTTTCTTTCCATGGCCGAACTCCTCTTCAACGTAATCCATCTGCCGCGCAACCTCCACCCCAAACTGATGATCCATGCACCAGTAGGGCAGCAGATGAGGCTTGCCCTTGAATCCGTAGATTCTAACCACGATCCCCTGCGTCAGTCTAAAAACATCCCCGAGCTTGTGATTCAACAAATAGTTTGTCATTTCGCCCCATCGCTAAAGACTGACATGACCAAGCCCAGAAAGCTGAAGTTGAACTTGTAATAAGACCCTTTCCGGTATAGGTCATCCGTCCATTCATAGACGGGCTGTGGCTCTCCCTTTTCATTTACCTTCTTCGAGTTAGGGATCGGCATACGGGAGTGCAAGTGATACAAACATAGCCAAGCCAAAAGGAACCGAATCGAAATTCGATTGATCGCTTTTCTCGTAGCTTCACCAAGTCGGGAGTGAATGGCGTATGCAAGCCGGCTCGCCCAGTCGAAGAAGATCGGGTGCTTCCCACTTCTCTGCGCTGCTGGTTCATAAGATTCTCCGCATAGGAGACAATCTGCCAGAGCTAGCTGGTACGGCCGTACCAGCTCGTCAGAGTCGTAGCCGAGGACCCACGCCAGGATGGTGTATATATATTTATTTTGAAACCTTTCCAGGGGTATGGGGCCGGTTGGCCATTGTCCAGCTGCGAGCGGGGCGTTCAGCTCTGAGTTGAGGAAATCCCTCATCTTTTTTGTATGCGTAAAGCGCCCCGCTTGCTCGCCAAGATTTATCCTTTTAACAATCGCTACTGAGTCATATTGCAACCCCGGGCGAAGGCCAGTCGGACGGTCTCTCTGCGGAGTGCGAACAAGGGTTTTCCGCTGCAGTTGCAAATTTGTCGGGTAGCTGGCCTGTAATGTCCGACAATGATGTCGACCAACTCCGGGCATAGGTGGACAGGAGGGCACAAGAACCGATGAAGGTTCGACTTGTATGCAGCCCCGAAATGGTGAGAGGGCGAAACTTTATCAGCCCAATTTTCCACATTTATCCGCAGTTTAGTAAGGCTCATGGAAAACAAGTCGTCCTTGTACCCGCACGAGTAATTAACCGGTGGTGGTGGGGCTTGCCCACGTTGTACTTTCTTTGTCCGGGATTTTGACTTTTGATCTCGCGGCGTCTCACTCCTGAAAGCATTTGACTCGGGAAATCTCCACTTTCGCGCTCTTCGCTGGATAGCACTGGCATTGGCAACTTTCCTTTGTCCATTCCTTCGAAACAGCAATAATTATGACCTCTGGACGTCTGCACAAGATTTCGCAGTCACAGGAATAATCTGCACGATTTGGCATGTCTGGGCGCACCAGACCTCCTTTTCTAGATAATGACAGCGTCATTAATGGTGCGCAGGAGGGGGTAGGTCGGCCGGCTAGTGAAGACGTTATGTTTTTTGGTGTCTGCGCAGGAGAACGTCTTGAAAGATGTACCCTGGTTACCGCGCCATGCCTCCTTGATTGCGTTTTCCTTGAAGGTTGCGCAATCATTAAATTTGACTTTGATTGCTGCGCCATGGCTGACGTCACTGCCACAATCTGGGCGCACTGCTCAAGGAAAAACCCTTTTGGTTCGGGAACCCAACCTTCACAGCCGTGGCTCTATCGGGCTCTATCTTTAGCTCTTGACTTTCGCTCTAGCTCGTGGCTCTTGTTGTGGCTCTTGGCTTTTAACTCTAGCTCTTTTGGCTTCTAACTTGATGAAATGTTCTAGGGTGATGTTGGAATTTGAGAGAGAAATTCCCCCCTCAATGTAGACTTTGTACTATAACACTTAGGAGTGTTGGGTTCCACCGATCATGCACTCCAAAAACACATTTATTACAAATACTTATTCAATATTTATTTTAATTTCTAATACTTAATGCATGAAATATGTGCCTCCTCCACTATCTTCATAAGAAGCATGTGCTACCATGCATCCAGTGTTGACCATTTGATTGGTCACCAATTTTTGTCTTGCATTTGATGGGAAGAAAGTTGTGTGCAGCGCTTTTTGTTTCTTCACCTTCTTTTGCCTTTCATTTCTTCTATTGCGATCAAGTTCTGGACTCTTTGCAAGCTCTCCTTTTATCATAAGTTCTTTTATAAGATAAATAGGATGTATGTTTTGCTTACAATCTTTAGCAATTCTGGGTACTTGTCTCAGTCCCCTAAATGATCCCATAGCTACTACCGTTTTTCCTTGAATATGAATGTAGCATCCTGTCAAGTGCTTAATAGACTTTATTGTTGAACCGCTCGGGCCCAACAGCTACTGCCATTGTCTAACAAATCTCCCTTTATTTCGGATTATGTTGCCAATGATATCACATTGTATCTCATCATCTAGCATCTTGATTGCTTGTGACGCCGGTACGCTTCTTGACAAAAGCTTTATGGGATCCCGAGCTTTGATAATAATGAAAGGATCCTTAGTTCTACAAGTTGTAGAAATAGACTTTATTCTTTCAACAATATTGAAGCTGAAGAAGTCCACGATAAGTCTCTGACTAGCACTAGTTCGGAACCCTAACAAATTGTGGGTGCATTGTCTAGTGACCCTGCTTCCGTTCGAACTGGATGATGTGGGGTGTTTCCGTCTGAAGTCACATAGTCCGTCGGAGCTAGTGAAGTATGTTGTGATGAGTCGATGTTGAGGAGGGTGAGATCTATCTGGAGGAGAACTTCTATGTCGTCGAAGCTGATTTATCTCCCTAAGAAAGAGTGTGAGACACCGTTGGTCCGGGTATCTAAAGAAGGTAGAAACAGATCGAGAGTTGTCCCTAAAAAGGTAATGGAATCTACCCTAGATCTCATAATAAATGGGACAACAAAAAATAAAGTGATGAAGGGTTTCAACTTCACCTAAGGGGCAAAACAAGCAAATCCGCTCCTCCGTCGCAAGATGGTGATCTGACTCAATCCAGAGTTGGTGAGAACACACCCTGAGTTGCCCAATAGTGATCTAAAGATTATGCCTTGTGTGTTGCTGAAGGTATTGTGGAGTAACTATTCTGCCCTCCTGTATCTGTAAGAAGTGCTCATGGTAGAAAGACAGCTTGGGGGAAAGAGGGGCAACAGGAGAGATCCAAGTGCATCTGGTGTACTGGAGACTAACATCCATCCGGATCTCGTGGAGTATCCTCTCCTTACTAAGCCAAGAGGGGGGGCGAACACCCAAAGAATAAGGGAGGGGCCTATCTATCTGTATCTGAATGCTGGCCAGAAGGGCAAAAACTTGAAAATAACAATTCCTTCGGTCTCCTCGAGAACTCAGAGAGAGTTCCATCAAGGAGCGAAGGGTGAGGTAAGGGTGCTGTTGTGAAGATAATCGATAATCAGGAAGATAATCTCAAGCTAGAGAGAAGCAGCCCCAAACTCTGCTAATAGAGCGGGGGACTGTGCCCTTGCAACGAATGAATCGTCGAAGAAAGAGTGTCTGGACTCATTCAACCCGTGACCACTCAGTCGGGCCAAGACTAGGACCCCAAACCACTGACCCACACGTAATAGTTGGCTTGACCAAGGCATCAAAAATCCTCATCTTCACAGGTATATCCTAAAAATGTGCTTTAATGCAATTCCTCTCTAGCAAAGACAGAGTTGCATATGCCTTGCACACCCAAGCCTGGGCGGCAGGTTTCATACCAAAAGTAGGACTGGTGAAAAGAACCCACAAGTACACATAAGAGGTGGTGATCTCAACCTCTCGACCTTGGAAAGAGAAATGGAGATGAGATAGAGCTTCTTTGGTAGTATTGAATACCATAACCTTGGTCTTAGAAAGATTCACCGTCAACTCTCTCGAGTCATAAAAAGCGGCAAGCTTGTCCAGATGGTGCTGAAGCCCCTTAGGGGAAGAGGCCCAAAGAAAAACATCATTAGCAAAGAGGAGAATAGAAATCAGCACATAGTGAAGAAGGCAACCATCCTTTGCGTGAGCATTCTCCTTAATAAAAGTCTCAAGCTCGTCGATGAAGATCCCAAAAAGTGTCGGGGAAAGGGGGCACCCCTATTTCACTCCTATGGTGTCTAAGAATATTGTCTGAAAGCCCTTGAGGGGAGCAAAACCGACCTTTCACAGTCTCATATAACCGTGTAACCGATATCAAAAGTTGCCCAGAGATGCCAACTGACCAAAGTCTCTCAAGAAGTAAATGCTGAGGGACCATGTCGAAGGCCTTCCTAAAGCCAACAAAGCAACAATAAACCTTCGAGGACCTGGAACACGCCTCCTCAATAATAGCTCTGAGGACTACAATGTAATCTACGGTTTGGTGATCTTGTCGAAAACCAGCTTGGCCAAGAGCCCTGAAACCCTCCTCCAACCTTCGGGAGAGAAACACATCCAATGTTGTGGCATAAATCTTGGCAAAGATATGCCCAATCATGATAGTCCTATAATTGTTGGGTTCATGGGGATCACTTGCCTTATGAATGGGATGAATGATATGCAACCCATAACAGACAGATATTAAAGAGATCAGTGAGGGGCCCAACAAGAGGGTCAATAGTAATACCATGCTTCAAAAATTCCTCCTGTAACCCATCCAAATCTGCTGCTTTGCTCGTACAAAGTTTCCTGATAGCCTGCCTAACAAGACCAGTAGAAAAGAGGTGGAATGAAGAGAGGGGGGAGGGAACAGTAATAGGAGGTTGATTAGGGATGGTATAGAGGGAAGAGGCATGAATGGTCCAAGAGGAAAGATCGATCCCATGAGTAATCTGATCACGAGGGAGGATAAGGCACCAAAAGGATTTAGGAGACTGCTGAAGGGAGTGGATAAGATCAAATCAATGTTGAGAGAGGAAGAGACGCTTCTTCTTTCGAAAGAAGAAGCATCCTGTAGGCTTTGTGGGAAATGGCATAGAGCTAGGAAGGATTCTGAATGGCATATTTCAACCTTCGGTGGGCAGACTTACATTCCTCATCATACCAGATGTTCACGGGGCAATCACTAGGGGGACGAGGATAAGACGGAGGACGAATAGAGTGGGGGTACGAGTCCAAAGCAGCCTTCCAAATAGTTTGGACTAGGCGAGCAGAATGATCGAAAACATCAGAAAGAGAAGACACCCTAGGAGAACCTAATGCAACCAGTCCATGTAGGTAAAGGAATAATAATAGTCAAAGTCTATTATGACCCGCGAGGCTGAAGGGGAGGGAGGAGGGGGATGAGTCATAGGAAGGGAAACAGTGGATAACGTAAGAGAAAGAACTGAATGATCGGTAAGGGGGGGAGGGTGATCAAAGACGCTAAACTGGGAAATGAATGGAATGAGGGTGGTAGAGGAAATAGCATAGTCGATGACACTGGCTCCACCATTATGAAAATGAAATGAAATATTATTAATTTCCGCGATGGGCCAAAATAAGACCCAAGGGACTATAAGAAGTACAATAATGATTGCCATCTAGCAGGCTAAAAATACAAGAAAAGAAAAATACAAGAACAAACCCGACAAACGGGCCAAAGAGAAAGGGAAAAGAAAAGAAAAGGGAGAGCAGAGGGGGGAGGGTTGCAGTCCAACAGAGAGAAGTGCATGCCAAGAAGAACGGAGAGAGAGGAGGGGGGAGGGAGCAGCCCAAGAGGGGCAAGCTCCGAGAATCCCCCAAAAACTAATCTCTCCTAACAGTCAAGGCCGAAGTACCGCTGCTGAAGAAGTCCATGATATGTCTCTGCCCATTGCTAGTTCGGAACCCTGACAAACTGTTGGTGCGTTGTCTAGTGACCCTACTTCTGTTCAAATTGGATGGTGTGGGGCGTTTCCGGTCGAAGTCACCTGGTCCGTCGGAGTTGGTGAAGTATGTTGTGATGAGCCGATGTTGAGGAGGGTGAGATCCATTTGGAGAACATTTATGTCATCGAAGCTGAGTTATCTCCCTAAGAAAGAGTGCGAGACAACGCTGGTCCGGGTATCTGAAGAAGGTAGAAACACATCGAGAGTTGTCCCCGAAAAGGCAATGGAACCTACCCCGGATCTCATAATAAATGGGATAACAAAAAATGAAGTGATGCAGGGTCTCAACTTCACCCAAGGAGCAAAACAAGCAAATCCGCTCCTCCATCGGAAGATGGTGATCTGACTCAATCCGGAGTTGGTGAGAACACACCCTAAGTTGCCCAATAGTGATCCGAAGACTATGCATTGTGTGCTGCTGAAGGTATTGTGGAGGAACTATTCTGCCCTCCTGTATCTATAAGAAGTGCTCATGGTAGAAAGACAGCTTGGGGGAAAGAGGGGCAACAGGAGAGATCCATGTGCATCTGGTGTACTGGAGACTAACATCCTTCCGAATCTCGTGGAGCATCTTCTCCTTAGTAAGCCAAGAGGGGGGGAGAACCCCTAAAGAATAAGGGGGCAGCCTGTCTATCTGAATATGAATACTGGCCAGGAGAGTAGAAACCTGAAAATACCAGCTCCTGGCCTCCTCGAGAACTCGGAGAGAGTTCCATCGAGGAACGAAGGGCGAGGTAAGGGTACCGCCTGCAACCCTCAGGGGTATCTCCGAAAGTTCAAATCCTGTGAAGATAACCGATAATCAGGAAGATAATCTCAAGCTGGAGAGGAGAAGCCCCAAACTCTGCCAGAATAATAGAACGAGGGACTGTTCCCTTGCAACGAATGAATCGTCGAAGAAAGAGTGTCTGCACTCGTTCAACCCGTGACCACTCAGTCGGGCCAAGACTAGGGCCCCAAACCACTGACCCATAAGTAATAGTTGGCTTGACAAAAGCGTCAACGATCCTCATCTTCACAGGTATATCCTGAAAATGTGCTTTGAAGCAATTCCTCTCTAGCAAAGACAGAGTTGCATACCCCTTACACACCCGGACCTGGGCGGCGGGTTTCATACCAAAAGTGGGACCAGTGAAAAGAACCCCCAAATACACATAAGAGGTGGTGATTTCGACCTCCTGGCCTTGGAAAAGGAAGTGGAGATGGGATAGAGCCTCTTTGGTAAACAAGATATACCATTGAGAAGCACTAGCATGTTGGATTCACCCAACTCAATAAGATGCTTACCGTAAGCAGTAACCTGCGTCATTGGAGGTTCGAGCAAAACCAAGGTCCTTAAGATCCAATTCCTGAGTCTGCAACTCATCGGTTGTGAGGTCATGAAGAGAAACCTGCATAGGTTCGGTCCAAGCAATGAAACCTCCCAGCAAGTAGTGGAGAAAACTATTGATGCAAGTGAGAAGATTCAAGAGGGCAAGGCAACCAAACAAAAGATCAACTTGATAGGTCACGAAGGGAAAAATATGGAGACTACCACTAAAGATGACAGATATGGAACTGGGAGAGGAAATAAGTGAGCATTTCATCATCGAAGTGTTAAATTTAAGTAGACTATCAGTTGATGTTGGGAATCAAGAATCTGCCAGAAGGAACTCAAGGACTCTATCGACATCCACCACGAGTATATGTAGATGAAGGGAGCTTGACGCCCCATCCTGAACAAGAATCAAGTGTCATGTAAGTGAATCTTGCACCTGAGTTGGTAAAGTCGTACGCCAGGATGAATTTTTTGGCCTATCTCATTCAATGGTTGGCAACATGACTAAAAACGTTTCAGCAAATGGTTCATAACCAGAAGCTGAAGAAGGAAGAGTTGGCTAGCCAAGTGCAGACGATGGAAGAACGACTCCGACAAGTGCAACAGGATGCCAAAGCAGAACTAGTGGAGTTGAGGAAAGAGGTAGAGGCTATGAGGCAAGTGCAGGAACAGCAAGATCAATTGATTGGTCAATTGAAGTCTATGTAGTGGGGAAGCAAACTTTAGAAGCAAAGATGCAGGAGATTGCTCACCAAGATCAGTTGATTGTTGAACGTGATGAGAAACTGGTAGTAGCAGTGAGGAGAGAAGCCAAAGCAACAAAAAGGGAGGCTAAGTTGATGGCTAGGCTAGATGAATTTGAGTAGAACTCTAACCATTATGGCTTCAAGTGGTCTCGTTACCAGGCCTATGCAAAGCAGTTGAAGGAAGACACCAAATCCTTGAAGTTGCAGATCCAGGAGCTTGGAGTACATGTTCCTACGCCTCAACCCCAAAAGAGCCAAAGTCCCTAGGACAAGCAGCAATCATCAACAAGAACGTCAACCAATTTAGTGGGGAGGGCAGATGTAGGCGCTAGTTCTGACATGCCTCCTCAGCCAAAGAAATAGACAAGTCAATAAGTGCATTGGAAGTCAAGTACACACACAATGTAATTTTGGTGTCATAGGTTTTGACGTCATAAGTTTTGATGTAATAGTTTTGATATTCCAAAGTCTTGTAAATTTAAATAAAGTCATTGTAATCTATGTAATAATGAAGTTGAATTATATGCAAACGTAAGGTAGTTATCACCCATTTAGAGATGAGGTGTCCAGGGTGGTAGTTGTTTGTTAACTACCACGGTTAAATAGACGCCCTCATTCAATTGAGCGGGTACAAGGTACCATGTATCAACACACGAACACACATACAAGAGAGAGTAGATACATTCACACAGGCATTGCATTGTGTATGCCAAGAAGAGACATGCACAGGATCATAGATTGTGTATGTAAGATAATATCGTATGTCATTCACCATACAGGCTATTGTTAATACAAGATCTACTCATATTCATTCATCATTTGTTATTGCCATTGTGTGTTCTTTGTATGTTTTGTTACTAATGATTGCTATAGTAGAATAGATTCAATCTATTAGTTGTATTCTTTCAAAGTCTATCACACTGGGCCCCACAGTGAGTTGCCAAGGCCAAACAGCGAGTTGCCAAGGCTATCTATATAGAGAGTTGCCAACACCGTACAATGAACATCGTACAACAAAGTTGTCATATAGTGAGTTGTCAAATGTCGTACAACAAAGTTGTGTTGTACAATGGAGACTATTGGTCGTACAGTGGAGAATTCAGGTCGTACAATGAATGTTAGTGTTGGTTACGAATCTGCCATGAGGAAAGGATTTGGTATAATGCGCCCAGATTCGCCCACCAGATTGAAAGGCCGGAAGGAAGGAATGCCTTCCGTGCCAATCTCCGGAGAAGGCCGGCTTCCTGTGGGTTTTTAGTGTTTTAAGCTAAGAGTGCAGGGAAAGAGATACACATGCGGAAAGAGAATCCAAATGTGATTTGAGTTGGGCGGGGGGAATAAGCAGCACGGCAACGATCAATCACCACTACTAACAGCAGTCCTATACAAAACACATAATGAAACTACAGCTATCATTCATCCTATGTATCCTCTATCTATGCATTCCAAGAATACTTAATCACCAAATACTGGAGTCCAGAGTTCAGTACAACAGTAAGCAATGAAATAAGAAACATGAGGCAGAAATGACAAGGAGAGGCAGCATACAAAATGAAGACAGTAAGCAGAGCCAAGTATGTATCTTGTATTTAGAAGCAAACGCACAGCTACAATGGTTCCCTAGCAGTATATTCCCCTTCCACCTCTTTACAATGAAATGATCCGGCTATTTATAGCCCAAGTTCTCCCCCGATTACATTTGCGAGCACAAAGTCCCAGACAAGACAATAGCTGACACAAGCGGCTGAATGGCTATTGATGCTGACTCCTGTCGGTGAGGACTGTACTTGCAGCAAGGTCTCCCTGAAAGCTGTACAGCTATGTGGCAGTGTGTGCGGTCAAACCTTTGGTCAGCAGGAATGCGGGTAGTTGCGGTAGATGAAACTTCTCATCAGGTTAAATAGGGGCAGCAGGTAATGCTATCCATGCTTGTCCTTTATCTCGTCACATCTCGGCTCGGATCCCGAGGCTGGACACTTGTCGAATCCTGATGAGTGACACCTGTCTGCCTTGAAAGGGCAGTTTATCCAACTTCGCCCGGGATCAGAGCACTGTCGGGTGGCGCAGGTGGGAAACAGCGCAGTTGGGGAGGGCCTCCATGCCTTAGTCAAATTTTGGCTTGCTTGATGAATCTTGCCCAACTGCGCACCGGTCAAAGGGCGCACCCCGACTTCGCTGCGAAGTCGGGTTGCACACCGGTACTTGGCTGATTTTCCCACTGTTCGGATTGCGCACCAAAAGGGGGGCGCAACCCGACTTCGCACCAAAGGGGCGCACCCCGACTTCGCTGCGAAGTCGGGTTGCGCCCCAGCACTTAGCTGATTTTCTACATACTGCTTTCCCAAGTGCGCCCAGGAAGAAGGGCGCACCCCGACTTCGCTGCGAAGTCGGGTTGCGCCCCACACTTAGTCAAATTTTGCTTCGTTTCAGCCTGCCTTCGCACTTTGCATCCCCTACTGCGCTCAAACTTGAGGGCGCACCCCGACTTCGCTGCGAAGTCGGGTTGCGCCCTGACACTTAGAATTTTTCAGGGGACACTTGCTCAGTTTTGGGAACTTGACTGGGGGAAGTACAAGGGGAAAAAGGGAGGAATGAAACTGCAGGAAAGGGGAAAAGGAAAGATGGAGAAAGGGAGGAAAGAGGAGGAAAGGAAGAGCAGCACAGTTACAAATTTTGAAAACATGGCACCCCGTGCAAAATGTGGCAACAGTTAGTAGCCTGGAAAAGGGCAAACCATTCTATTCACAAACTCGGTCGTTTGGAGATGAGATTAAAGCAGTCATAAGCAAAGATATAGTGCAGATCGTACAGCCTCAACATTATAAACCTGATCATTAAAACTATCAATTCAAATTGTTCCTCCAAGGGCAGAATGCCACCACCATGCTATAGAGGCTAACTCGAGGTCACATTCCAGAATACATACACCATAGTACCCTAAAAGACATTCATCGATGATGCACAAGGGTGGCAAAGGCAAAGGAAAGAAGAAGTTCTCGTCTCCATCAAAAGGTAAGGGCAAAGCTAGGATGTAGATTCCCTTGTTAGAGATAACCTCGACATCAAAAGCAGGGGTGTTAGAATAAAGGTTTTACTAAGTCAATGGTTGAAACAGTGTTTATGTTTGTTAGGACAAAGACTACATGGTCAATGGTTCAGGCAATATTTATGTTTATTAGGATAAAGACTACACTAGGTCAACCATCAATGTTTGAAACAGTGTTTATGTTTGTAGGAAATGTGAAAAAAAATGAGGGGATTCATCCTTCTCGGTTGAATCCTATCTTTAGCATGCAATGCTTATGTATATTTTTTAATATGAATTACAAATGAATGGCTTGTGAATTGAAGTCCAATATGGTATCAGAGCCTCTAAATCAAGCTACAAAAACTAGGTTGTATTGGAGGTGAGGTGTGGTATGTCACCTTGTAGTCAAAGAGATAAGGCCTTCCAAGCAGGATGACACAAATCTCTAGTGGTGTTGTATTGCAAGTTATAATATCAAACATGGGCTTGATTCTGAACTTGAAAGTACATAGGCACTTGACCTCAATTGCTTCTCTTGGACACAGCCATTTGAGGGAATAAGGTTGAGAATACGCTTTGGTCTAGAAACTCAGACACATGATAGTATCTTAAGCTATGATGTTCTTCAAGCTTCTAGAGTCAATAAAGATGTAGAGCAACTTGCCACTAACCTCGTGAAACAAGCACTTTGGTTCTTCAAAAGCGTCTAACTTTGGTTCCCCCCCTACTTCTTGCCTTCCTCCTTGGCAATTATTCCTATAGCTGCCACTAGTTACATCTTGTCCATTCCTTGGAGTATTTGTTTTTTCTTACTCTTGCACCATCATGGTATGGTGCCTTGCTCCCTTCAAATTAAATGGACAATCAGTAACAGGATGTCTTGCTACATCGCATGTATTGCAATATGCATTTTTAGGACAATTTACATTGGTGTGTCCTTCAGACTTACATTCTGAACACCATATGTCTTTTTTATCCTTCTTCACCTCGCCATTGACTTCTTTGATCATCTTATCAAATTCTTTCCTCATATACTGAATAGCACTCTGTACCTTGTCATCGGCATCGCTATCTGAGTCTTCACTCCTAGAATGGCCTACAATTCCAAACATTGTCTACTTCGCTTCACTCTCAAAATTTATTGCCTTCTCCAATGCTTCTTTGTATGTTGAAGATGGTACAACCTTCATCTTCTTCCTATATTTAGGCAATAATCCATCAATAAGCAATCTCTTAACCAGACCATCGGCTGGTGGAATCTCCATTTTATCAGTGAGTTGTTTCAATCTCCTATTGTAGGACTTGACATCCTCATCTTTCTTTTGCTTTGTGGAGTATATCTCCGTGATGATCTTTGTATCATCTCTTAAGGGTCGGAATTCCTTTTTGAATTCCTCTATCATAGTGTCCCATTTGCCAAAGGCCTCTGTACCCTCTATTTTTAGGTACCAATCAATTGCGATGCCTCACAATGTAGCAGGAAACAATTGCAACCATTCATCCGGTTGCCTTACCCCATTTGCTTTCCAAATGGTGGTGCAAGTACCTATGTGTCTTGTTGGATCTTCTTTCCCCTCTCCAGTGAAGGGTGGGCATTTTTGCTTGCGTTCTCTATTTGCAATGTTCGCCATTGAGTGGTTTTCCACTTCCTCGTCACTCGACGATGGCTCCCTAGGGATCTCAATGCAATCCCTTTCTACCATTGGTGGCTCTACTTGTTCTTCTTCTCGTGCTTCAATCCTAAGCACTTCGTCTGCTCCAAATAGTCTTCTTCCCAATTTTCGTGCGTCCTCACTTCACGTCTTTCTTCACGAATAAACGATATGTGGCTTTGGTCTACCTCCCCAAGTAACCATGTGCAGTTGCTACAGTGCCTAACTCCTGTCCTCTGCACCCCTCGACAAAGTCCTTCCCGCTTACTCAGGTGTCACCATCCACTCTTCGTTTCCTTACACACTTTCCACATTAGTGTCTTCACTTACGCAACATTTTCTTCGACTATTTGGTGTTGTTCTTCTTGCACTTTGTTCTTTGTTGTCAACAACAATGTTTTCCACCTTTCGCTCTCTTCCCTCGTACTATCGTCTTCTTGAGGGTTCCAAAATCGCTCTACTTCTGGTTGCATAAGCTCTTCTCTTAGCTGCACTCCTTGGTTAGCAAGTCTTGCACTTCTTCTCATAGGTTGCTCCGAAGTCCTTACTCAATTCCTTTGTCGTCTGTGCAACCTCGAATCTATCATTCACCTCTTCATTCATCATGCTTGCTAAGCCTAATGCTTCGATCTCTATCGACCCGTACTTGATTAGGCAACGACGCCAAATGTAGCACAACGGTGAGGATTCCCAGAGATAAGGGAATGACAATTTTAGGCCAAGGAAATGTAAAAAAGGAGTGTTCAGTCCTTTACGGCATCATTCTTTGGACAACAATGTAGCTTCAGTCGACAGGTTAACCTTGGATGACAATGTGGCTTGACAGTAGACTTCCATCAGCACACTAGCCTGACAGCACTCCTTAGTCGGCACACCGGCCTGACGGCATTTCCTAGTCGACGATGTCCTAGATGGCAACTATAGTCTTATATGACAAACCTCATGATGGTATGACGGTATGGTCTGTCGACAGTGACACAAACGACAACTTCTCACTCTTCATCGGCTCCCTTCGACGTCGGCCTCGATCTAAAGACAATTGCACTCCTGACGACGACGACGACGACAACTATAACTATAACTTCAACTACAACTCGGACGGCTATTGTAACTTCAACAGCATCTAAGTTTGTCGACCTGCAACCAACCACTTGCACCAAGAATCTAACACTCTAACATACAAGCATCATCATATCATTGGACATACATTGAGAGCAAAAGGATTTGCCTTTCATTATCAAGATAGCTTCCATGGCATACATCTTTGTATATCAATCAGACGTCTAGCTTTTCCTCTCAGCCAAGCCCATTCACATCTACAGCGCAACGCATCCGCTCATAGCAATGTATTTATTCTCTTGTATGGCTGTCTTGGGAGGGTCCTATTTAAAGCTGTCTTGGCCATTGGAAGCAACGGTTTCCCCGACTTAGTTATAAAACTGCCTACTTCCTACCTTAATCATTTGGCCAACCTTATAATTAATTAAATTATTAAGGTTTGACGGTTGCATTTCATTACATTGCATTTTGGCTGCATTATATTGAGTTTCAGCCACATTTCATTTGCACTAAATTCCAAATAAGCGCTTTTCACAAACACTTCATTTTTGCTTCTTCGAACTAGTGCCCAAATGGAATGATCCAAAGGTAGCTCCGATAGCACTTGTGGATGCGAAGGTATAGCAAAATATACATTTATATATATTTGATTATAGGAAATACTTAGACAATAAGGAGGGGGGTGGCCTTCCTTATAAAAATAGGGATGAAGAGACACCACATAAGTACATGATCCTACAAGTTCCCTATGGATTAATAATAAAATATACAACAAAGAAGAAGATGGAGAAGGGGCAATCTTGTACCTCCAAATTGATCTTTATAAGCTTCTCTAAAGCCCTAAATCATTCTTGTAAAATGTCCATAGTAATTTTGGCGTAGCTTTCTCCTTGAGAGCTCAAATAGTCTTCCATTTGTGCCCCCTTTATAAACTCAACTCATGATGCATTCCCTATATGAGATGTATTTTGAATCTTTATTAGATTGAAGATATATGATTCCATGAACAACACCAACGATAACCAAATGCAAAGAAAGACGCCACTTTTACATGTTGATCATGTCATGAAAATATTGCTTCAAGTCATAATAGAACCTATATTTGTGAATGCCAACAATAAATTAAAGTGAAGAAATGACAAAACACCCTTTTATCGGTTTCTCATATCATATGCACTTCTTTCTCTAAATTCCATTCTTCAAACAAAATTCATGTGAAAAATTCTATCAACATTGAAATGAAAGTTTACTCATCCAAACAAATTATTTGTTCATCAAATCAAAAAAACCTGTTACGTACCCCACAATTGTAACTCATATTGGCATATGATATTGTATGTAAAGTGGACCACGTATTAAGTTAGAAGTGGGCCACGTGTTAAGTTAGATATAGGTAGGAGTGTGTCATAGAATCATGTATGTAACTGCTTTGGAATCATGAATGTAACTGTCATAGAATATGTAGTCAAGAATATTGTCATAGAATATTGTCATAGAATGTCAGGAATTATGCTTGTAAATATTATAAAAAGGGAAGGATGTAACCCTCACGGGGCTAGTGAAGAATTTGAATATTTTGTAAGGAGGTTGCCCCCTCAAAGAGGCCAGCGATAGTAATATTACTTGTCCCAAATTCCTGCAATTACTGTTATTTTGCATTTCCATGTTTCATTTAATGAATGCTTCTGTTATTGGATATACGATATTAGTGCTGCTTTTGTCAATACTCCTTGTAATCGTAGTTAGAATTATCTTTGGCACTAAATTTCTTATCTCAGTACAACTCAGAACTAAGAATTTCGAGGTGAAATATTTGCATGAGAAGAAGAGGTTCATTGCAAGTGGTATCAGAGCTCTTTCTAGGGCATGGTAAGCTTCTGTTGTGAGCAAATTTTTTTCTTTAACCCTAGGTCCATAGGTTAGAAATGGTGTTCTGGCCATTTTAAAATAACATGGAGGAGTTGTCATTATTGGCTAAGCTAGATTGCCCATAAAGCGTCTAGTGAAGTGAGGGGCGATCAGGCTCCAATACCTAAGCCTCAAACAACACCCGTACACGGATTTGAGCTCCCACGTACCTTGCGTATATCAGGAGACCCCTTTTAGGAACCCTAAGCCAAACCTTCATATATAGGAAGCCATTCGACCATGTAATATCCATAGTGCACCAAGCACAACACTCGGGAAGATTACCCTCTTGTACTGATCAGAGAGGCGGGTAGTGCACCCAAGGATATTGGCTATATCCTCCTTGGGTAGTGGCCTAAAATATTGGTCTGAGCATTATCGATCATTGCTGCAGTATATTAGAGGGCTATGGAGAGTACACACACCTTAACCTAGAATACCTCCATTTCCTATTTGCCTTATCAGGAGCAGTGCTCACAAGACAGAAAACCAAAGTATAGAGGACTTTAAAGCTCAATTACAAAGTACAGAGGACTAAGAAGCTTAGTCTGTATTTAAAAAAAAAGTACCAAAAAAATCATCATTTTGGGGTATAGCCCATTTCGATCGTCTTTTCAAGCTGATCGTTTTGGTATATAATGCCTATACACTTTTTTGAGGAACCCAAAAATTGTCATTTTGTGGTATAGCCCATTTTGATCATCTTTTCAAGCTGATCGTTTTGGTCTATAGCACCCATACACTTTTTGAGACCCTTACTAAAAATAGTAATTGCTAAAAATGAATTCTATTTTTAGTAAATGCCATTAGAGACCTACTATCAAGCAATGGAGGCTAGAATGCATAGGATGGAGGAACAACTCACCAAATTGGATACCATAATTGAACTCCAAGGGTCAAATATCTTCTCTCTCCACCATGATAGCAGACTGCCAACATAAGCAAGACATAATGGGTTAGGATATTGAAGTGCTTAAGATTAAAAATCTAAATTTTGATGGGTATGCTGAAAATAGCCCAAAAGCTCAGAGGGGAAAGCTATTGATCGGACAAATTTCTCTAGGGTCTTTATTAAGGAAAACAATCAGTAGTCAGGGAACAATAGAGGCATGACTCCTAGACTTCCTAAAATAGATTTTCCAAGGTTTGATGGGACCAAGCCACAAAGTTGGTTGATTAAAGCCGAGCAATGGTATGAACTACATGAAACTCCCTTCAACCAATGAATCTTTATAGCCACTTTTCATTTTGACCTTGAAGCACTACATTGGTACCAATGGTTGCAGAAACAAGTCCCAAACCTTGGGTGGACACAATTCAAGAGGGAACTCCTTAGTCGATTTGGGCCATCAAAGTTTGAAGATTTTATTGGTGCCCTCACTAAGCTTCGACAAACAAGTACTGTACCTGAGTATATTACTGCTTTTGAGAAGCTCGCCAATAGAACTGAAGCTCTCCTAGATGAATTCTTCAAGAGTTGTTTTATTAGTGGCCTTAAGGAAGAAATAAGAATTGAGGTCCAAATGCTCAAGCCGACCACCTACATGACTGCCATAGGGCTAGCTAAACTTGTAGAGAGCAAATGGAATGCCCAATGGAAGGCTTCTAGACCCTCGACATTCCAGAATAGAACTTTTACATCCACAAACAATAATGCTCCAAAGGCTCCCATAGTCAAGAGGCTAACACCAATGGAGATGGCCAATCGTAGAGCCCAAGGACTCTGTTATAACTATGATGAAAAATGGGCCATGGGACACAAGTGCAAAACACAATGCCTCTACCTTCTGGATATGAGCAGTACTTTGTCTTCTTCTACAGACATGGGGGATGAATTTGTGGATTCAGTAGAAGAGCAACTAGAATCAGTGGATGTAGAACCTCCAACCGATAGTCCCGTAGAAGAAACTCCCACCCTTTCTTTGAATGCTATTGTAGGAATATCGACACCCCAATGCATGACAGTCCAAGGATTTCTCAAAGGGCACAAGGTTTTGATACTATTGGACTCTGGTAGCATAGATAACTTTATTGACCCCAGTGTAGCCAAAAAAGCAGATTGTTTCATCTATGGCCATGATCAAATCAAGGTAAAAATTGCTAATGGGGATATCATGACTTGTAATGGGAGGTGTCGGAATGCCCACCTATCCATAGGCAACTATCAATGTTAGATTGATCTCTACGCAGTCCCATTGGGAGGAGTGGACATTGTGTTGGGCTACCCTTGGCTAAGAACTTTGGGACCAATGTTGTGGGACTTCTCAAAACTTTGGATGCAATTCACTATCAATGATAGAACACACACCATTTAGGGAGTAAAAGAGGGAAAACCCAAAGTAATAACGTCCCATTAGATGCATAGACTGATTAAGAAAGGTCATGGGGCAATAGTTGGTAGATTTTGCCAAATGCAACTATGTGCTATATAGGAAGAAAAGATGCCTTTAGACTTGTCAACCATTCTAACCAAGAATCATAGGGTCTTCAATGAGCCTAAACAATTTCCTCCTAGTCAGTCGGAAGACCATAGAATCAACTTGGTACCTAGGAGTCGACCTCCAAACATTTGACCGTATAGGTACCCCTATCACCAAAAGAATGAGATTGAGCAGATGGTGAAGGAATTGTTGGAAGCAGGACTAATCCATCCAAGCTCAAGCCCTTTTTTAGCCCTAGTCTTACTAGTAAGAAAGAAGGATGGATCATGGAGAATGTGTGTGGACTTTCGTGAACTCAATAATATCACCATCAAGGATAAGTTCCCCATCCTTGTGATTGATGACTTGTTGGATGAACTACATGGTGCTCAATACTTTACCAAATTGGACCTCAGGTCAGGGTACCATCAGATTCACATTCATAAGGACATAGCCAAAACAACTTTCAGGACTCATGAGGGGCACTATGAGTTCTTGGTTATGCCCTTTGGTCTCACCAATGCACCGTCAACTTTCCAAGGATTGATGAATAGGGTTCTTAAACCATATCTACGAAAGTTTGCATTGGTCTTTTTGATGACATATTGGTATACAATAGAACATGGGAAGAGCACCTACAACATGTGGACTAGGTGTTGGACCTTCTACAACAAAATCAGTTGTATGTCAAACAATCTAAGTGCACCTTTGGAGCAATAGAGGTGGAATATTTAGGGCACATTGTGGCTAGAGATGGTGTATGCGTTGACCCAACAAATATTGAAGCCATGAAGGAGTGGCCCAAACCCCAAATATTGAAGAGCCTTCGGGGATTCCTCGGCCTCATAGGGTACTACCATAAGTTTGTCAAGGATTATGGGAAGATTGTGGCACCTTTGACAGCTATGCTTCGTAAGGATGCGTTTGCATGGAACAGTGCAGTCGAGCAGGCCTTTTTGACTTTGAAGAATGCTATGTGCCACACACCAGTCTTAGCAATCCTTGATTTTTCCAAAACCTTTGTAATAGAAAGTGACGCCTCAGGAGTGGGGTTGGGGGCTGTACTCATGCAAGAAGGTCGACCCCTTGCATTCATAAGCAAGGCCCTATCAGGGCGGAATCTCGCAAAATCAACTTATGAGAAGGAGATGATGGCTATCATCTTTGCAGTCCTCCATTGGCGACCATACTTGTTAGGTCGACACTTCATCATCAAGATGGATCATCGTAGCCTCAAGTATCTCTTGGATCAGAGGATTTCTTCCCTTGAGCAGTAGAAATGGGTCACTAAGCTCTTAGGATATGACTATGAGATAGTCTATCACAAGGGAAAAGAAAATATGGTCGTCGATGCCCTTTCTAGACTACTAGAAATACGAGATACCCTCTATGTAGTATCCATCCTTAGGGCTGATTGGCTAGAGGCACTTAAGTCAGAATGGCAAGATGACCCCACACTTGCAAAAATCATTCAAGACCTTCAAACAACGGCAAGGGACCATCCTAATTATTCATGGAAGCAAGGGGAATTGCGCTACAAGCATCGGGTTGTTATTCCATCCACTTCAGAACTCAAATCCCAGATTTTAATAGAGCTTCACTCTTCTCCAATAGGGGGACACACGGGCTTCTTGCAAACCTATGAATGGGTAAAACACAACTTTTATTGGCCCGGGCTGAAGTCTGATGTAAAACAGTTTGTGGATGCTTGTGATACCTGCCAACGCCAAAAAGGGGAAACAATCAACACACCAAGGTTGCTTCAACCTTTACCAATTCCAGAGTCACCATGGATAGATATTTCCATGGACTTCATTGAAGGGCTCCCTCTATCTGGTGGAAAATCCGTTGTCATGGTGATCGTGGATAGATTGACCAAGTATGCCCACTTTTGCTCCCTAGGTCATCCCTATACTATAAGGACAATGGCACAAATTTTCATGGATCAGATCTTTTGACTCCATGGGATCCCACATTCCATAGTTAGTGATCACGACAAGGTGTTCACTAGTAAATTTTGGGAGGAGCTCCATCGCATCTAGGGAACATAGTTGAAACGAAGCACATCCTACCACCCATAGACTGATGGCCAGACAGAGGTGGTAAATAAATGCCTCGAGACATATCTTCGATGTTTTGTCTCTAATAACCAATCCAAGTGGAGTCAATGGCTTCCCTTAGCAGAATGGTGGTACAACACCACTTTTCATACAGCCACAAGGATGACGTCGTATGAGGTAGTATATGGTCAACCGCCTCCAACACTTACTTCTTACCTGCCAGGTAACTTAAAGGTTGAAGTAGTTGACATAGTCCTCAATCGCAAGCAAGAAATCTTAGTTACTCTGAAATAGAATTTAGCAACAACCCAAAACCGCATGAAACAGCAAACATATACACACAAGACCGAGAGCACATTTCCAGAAGGTGACATGGTCTTTCTTTATCTTCAACCCTACAAGCAGATGTCCCTAAAACAAAAGGGTCGACACAAGTTGGCACCTAAATTCTATGGACCCTACAAGGTACTTCAATAGATAGGGGATGTTGCTTACAAGTTGGAGCTACCGACTACATCCAAGATTCACCCAATTTTTCATGTATCTTGCCTAAAGAAGGTGGTGGGAACGCATACCCAAGTACAGACGGTCCTACCTGAATTAGATGAAGAAGGATCCATTCTTTTGCAACCTGCAGCCATTCTGGATCGAAGGACTCGACATCTTCGCTCCCAGGATATCACCAAAGTGCTTGTGCAGTGGCAGGGGTTGCAACCAAAAGATGCCACATGGGAGCCATTGCAGGAGTTTCAGCAGCAGTTTCCAACCTTTCAGCTTTGAGGACAAAGCTTCTCTAAGGGGGTGGCATGTTACATACCCCACAATTGTAACTCATATTGGCATATGATATTGTATGTAAAGTGGACCACATATTAAGTTAGAAGTGGGCCACGTGTTAAGTTAGATATAGGTAGGAGTGTGTGTCATAGAATCATGTATGTAACCGCTTTGGAATCATGAATGTAACTGTCATAGAATATGTAGTCAGGAATATTGTCATAGAATACTGTCATAGAATTATGCTTGTAAATATTATAAAAGGGAAGGATGTAACCCTCACGGGACTAGTGAAGAATTTGCATATTTTGTAAGGAGGTTGCCCCCTCGAAGAGGCCAGCGATAGTAATATTACTTGTCCCGAATTCCTGCAATTACTGTTATTTTGCATTTCCATGTTTCATTTAATGAATGCTTCTGTTATTGGATATACGATATTAGTGCTGCTTTTGTCAATACTCCTTGTAATCGTAGTTAGAATTATCTTTGGCACTGAATTTCTTATCTCAGTACAGCTCAAAACTAAGAATTTCGAGGTGAAATATTCGCATGAGAAGAAGAGGTACATTGCAAAACCACTACATCCAACAAACCTTAGCACAAAGAGAAGCATGTTGTTTTCCTATTGATGTGATCTTCCTCCTAAGCAAACCCACTGCTCCCAAAACCTGCTACAAGTCAAAGAGTTGAAACATTAAAAAATTTCCTTTACCAGAAAAAATTATCTTAGGCTTCTAGTCTCTTCCAACACAGCATTTGACTAGGATGTCTTTCTCACATAGGTGGTGCATACTTATGTACAACACCTTTTTGCTTTCCTTTGTCATTTATTTAACATCTCTTCTTCTATTGACATTTATAAAATTGAATATATCATAAATGTGCACCTTTTAAAAGAGCCTTCCATAAATTCCAATGAAAACTAGGATAATTAGATGAACAAAAAAGTCTCGTCCAGGTACTTGCAACATACAAAAAATAAAAAATTAGTTTTCCAACAAAGATTTTATAAACAAAAGCTACAAAACAGCTGATTTGCTGATTCTCTGACAAATAAGACAAAAGGTAGTGTGGAATCTTCATTTGATGGTTTTCACTAAAGTAGTGCAATGTAGGATGTGTGACAGCTTGCATAAACCCTATATTGTTGGCCTATTACTTCAAAACATATAAAGGAAGCAAAACATTCTGTAATGTAAAACTCTACAAACATTAACCAAGCAAAGGAAACAAAAAGGATAATCAAAGTGGAATTTTTTTTTTTTTTTGGAGTAATACTTCTTTTACACATCCACCATGGGGATTGAACCCGAGTCACATCACCGATAATGCAAGTGGCGTCCTTGCCGGTAGACCACACCCACGGGGATGAAAGTGGAAAAGTTACGAAGAAAATATCAATAGAATTTAAAATGACTATATTAATTTTTCTACACCATATTTTTCCCTTTTCCTCAAGAAAGTTTGAGAAATATATCAGAATTTCCTTTGAAGACAAATAATTGATAATAAGATGCTTTACAAGGCCCGTCAAGGGATGAAAAGGAACTTTTGATCAATATAAGGAATAAGCACGACTCAAAAGATTTAAAAATTTAAAGAAACAGCAAAATAAAATGAAATCATACATTAATGTCTAGAAATGACCAAATAAGGTCAATGGGTGATTTCAATGGACCATATGATCTGTCAACAAATGAGACAAAATATTTTGTCTACAGATGACAAAATCTTGTCTGCCTACAAATCAGACAAATAATGACAAAAAAAAACAAAAAACACTAAGCCACCCCAATCTTTGGCATTTATTCTCCATTCTGAGCATGGTTGTCATTTTGACTCAATAAATGTATAGCATTCCATGTTGCAGGGAAATGCAAAGAAGAGAAAGCAGGGATTCACTTAGCAATTCATAGCAGGATAGAGCATCTCAAGAGCAGATAATTCTAGCAGATGTAGTAGACTAAAGAGGGTGTCCACAACTTTGATTTGTAGAAGAAGAATTTCTCACTTTTCTGTGGATTTTCTGCCCCAAGAGTGTTCTTCATGTTAAATCCACGTGCACTGTGTATTTGCTTGCTCCATGTTATTTATTTGAATCTGGTTAGTTTTCCCAATGAAGCAGCATGTTTCACACCTTGCAAATTGTTTTTCATACTTCCAATATGGATATGTATTTCACTTAGTGGACATGGAAACGTATGTGTAAATAAAAGAGCATCATACCTTTTGTAGAAGGGCATAGAAATCACAGCATTTCAGCTTGTATATTTGTTTCCAACTATATAATACAACTGAAGGATTCCTAAGATAAAATCTTGTCAACTATAGGGTTGTAGAATTTCAGGATCATGTTGGTACAAAAACAGTTTCTCTCTGTATTGTGGGATTCTTCAATAATCTATCAAAAGCTGTTCTCTTTCTCCAAAATAATTGCATATCCATAGACACCACATAGTTTGATGCATGGGAAAAGCTCCAACAGGAAGAGTCTAAGGTCCATCACCTATTGGAGAAAAACAAGCAGGTGCTCAAAGAGATTAAAGAATTAAGGGACAAAAATCAAGAGTTGGAGCAAAGGCTCCAGGCACGAGGAATTTCTCACTTCTGTGAAGGATAGGGTGACCACTTTGCACAGAAGAGGCACAAATTTGTAATACCATATATAAATAAACAGTCCAAATGGAAATTAAATCCATGCTGGAAGGTTGGAAAAAGAATTGGCCCAAGAAGGAAAAGCTGTCCAAGCTCAAAGTTGACGATAAGAAGATGCAAAGAAACAAGTAAACAAGCAAAATCTTAATTGTGTCCATAGAAAAGTGTAATGGTTTATATGCAAGCTTTAAGCAGCATGCAAGAGGCATGGACTGCAAGCTATTCAGTAAAATGGGCTACAAGGACCAAGGGCTTGGCCAAATTGGCCAAGGTATAAGAAACTGCAGTGAAGTACTTGAATATCTCAATGATTTGGGCTTGGATACTTTGATGAAGGGAAATGCCATAAGCAATATGAAGAGTGTGTGCCTTCCAAAAAATAAAAGGAACAAACTGCCGATGCACCAACAAGGTATTGGCACCAGAACCAAGCAAGCAGCCAAGCCAGAATGCCCAAGAAAGAAACAACTTTCCAAAGAGAAAGGAAGTAGAGTTCATGTATTGGATCATCCCAATTTAAGCTCCAAGGAGTACAAACTCAAGCATATATGCAACCATAACAAAACGCATAACCACGAGCCTTCTAGATCCCAATTCTCTTGCGAGTTGTGACCATTGTGCGAGAAATTGAAATTAAAATTATATTTAATGTCCTCGAATGACCACATATAGGTCAATGAGACCGGTAAGTACAAAACATGTAAACAGGAAGTCTGAGGTCCAAAGAAGAAATTCCCAACAAAAGAAAGAAAAAAGAAACAATAACATAGAGCGGAGGAAAAAACAATAAGTAGGTACAAAACGTGTAAATAGGAAGTTTGGGGTCCAAAGAAAAAAAACCTGGCAAAAGAAAGAGAAAAGGAACATTAAAGTAGAATGGGGAAAAAACAAAAGGGTACTTTTAAATCAGAATAAATCCTAAAACAGATGTAGCAAGTACAATAGGAAATACATAAGGAGAGGAAGTCATCACATATAAGTAGTTGATGAAGCCTACCACAAGTAGTCTATCAAGAGTCTGAAATGTTATTCTCAGTACAATAGGACATCCACGAGGAGAGGAGGTCATCACAAATAAGTAGCTGATGAAGCCTACCACAAGCAGTCTATCAAGAGTCTAAAATGCCATTCTCAGTCAAAGAGCCAAAGTCATCCACTGGACCAAAAGGAACAATCCAAGAACAAATTATCGCCATAGGGGAGTGCTCAAAGCTGAAAAGATCTGATTGGGTGATATGCGAAGCAAGATGTGTCTGCAATTAGCTAAAAGAATGAGGCAATTAACTTGGCCGACACGGCCCTATGTACAGAAGTAGATGCCTCACAAAGAAAAAGTGCCAAACATCTCTTATTAAGGTAATCCAAGAAGGTGAAGAGTGAACATAACCTCAAAAATGGAGCAAAGTGATAAACCCCATCTTTGCAATGATAAATCTCAACTTGCAATTAATAAGAACTCTCAATTGACCATGTTAAATCATGGGTCCAACAATGTCTGAGATAGTTGGGTCAAGCAATAACACCATTTACAATTTGCAATAAATGTTTGGCATAAAACGCCATGTTAGGACTAAGTGACTAGGAAAGAGAGATAAAAGTGCCCTGGATGTATTGTTTATGAATAGCCTTTGTAAATCACATCCTTCCTAGAGAGGCAGCAAGGAGAGGCATTCAAAGATTAGCGCTTAAGGGTGGAAGTCGATCAAAGGAGACACCAACAAAAGTTGATCTCTGCATACCAACAATGTTGACATGTAGGGGGACCAAAAGAATTCTTCAAATAGCTTAAAGGTAAATATGGATATCTCTTGGGGCTAGAGGCCAAATCTCCCATGCATCGGATTTTGTGTAGGTAGAAGGTGAGCCTGAAGATGTTCACAAGCCAAAGAAGCTAGGCAGAAAAATCGACTTAAACTATACCCTGTGATGTCGGATTGAAACAAGCATGTGCTGAATCATAAGAGTTTAAAGCCTCTCCAAATGAGCAAGATCTGTGTGTCCTAAATTGTATGTCCCAAGAGATAACATAATTTGGTTCACTTGGGATCTTCATTTGTGCAAGCATTATGGAAAGAAGAATCATGAGGCAAGCATGTGTAGGAAGCAATTGATTTCCAAGTGTAAAAAGAAGCTCTTAAAGTGTATGATCTATTGCTAATGAAGAGTTGCACAAAGCATCATTCAAGCTAAATTCGCAGCTCAGATCCTACTTTTGAGTATCTTTGGGCTTATCTTTTGCTTGCATAGACCGTGACGCATGGGAGATTCAACTTCTAGTCATCAGGATTTCCATAATTAGTACTCTACTCCCTATAGCTGATTGACTTCCATGGTTCTAGTAGACATAGTCACTACTAGTTTTCTAATACTAGGGTGCTTCTTTGGTTTAGTGGTGCATCCATTGATCAAATTCCTCCCTTTTGTGTACTCTTTAAATACAAATCATCCTACCTTCTTCCCTAGATGGATGTGATTAATCACGTTGCTTGAGACGACACATGCTAACAATATATTCAAGTTACTTGGACCTCTGCGCCACAACCCCTTGGTTGTACATTAGCCTTCTACATGGAGGACTTCCTCTAGATCATGGATGACATTATCGCTTGACCAAACTATCTCCGCTATTATTGGTCTCATGCTTGAGGATCCCCTTTGTCAACTATGAGTCCGCTCTCATCACATTCCTCGCGAAGATAGGATCAATTGTTTTTGTTCTATTTGTGTGTGTGTGTGAGAGAGAAGCACTTCGGTCCCCAATCTAATATGATATCTAAGGAAGATACTATGGTTTATACCACGACTTAGGCGGGAGTATAGGATTTGTTGTTTTTGTTCTATTTGTGTCAGAGAAAGAAAGAGAGAGAGAGGCCAAAGTGCGAGGCGAGGCGTGTTCTCTCCAAGACTTTTTATACCAAGACTTCTTCTGCAGGTGCGAGGCATGTTCTTCTCTCCTGTGTGAAAACACAGTCATATCATCCAAATAGATGACAATAATTTTGTTCAACAATTCGCCGAATGCCAGATCCATGGCTCTCTGGAAGGTGGCCCCCGCATTCGAGAGGCCAAAGGGCATACGCTGATAGGCGAACGTCCCCCATTTGGTGGTGAACGTCGTCTTATGCTGATCCTCATCCCTTACCCAAATCTGGTTATATCCAGAGAAGCCATCCAAGAGGGAAAAGCGTTGTGCTCCTGCCACTACATGGAGGATCTGATCAATCTGTGGAAGCGGGTAATGATCCTTCAAAGAGGCTTGGTTCAGATTTCGGAAATCAACGCACAAGCGGATGTCTCCGTTCTTCTTTCTAACCGGAACCAAATTGGCAACCCAGGAAGAGTGCTTTATCGGGTAAATGATTTTTGCTTCAAGCATCTTGAGGAGCTCTACCCTCATCAACACTTCAATCTTGGGATTGACCGGCCTCTATCTTTGTCTACAAGGTCTGACCCCTTCTTGCAATTCAATGGTATGTTGGATGACCTCTCGGTCGTACCCCTTTAGGTCCCGATAGGACCATGCCACAATATCTGGATATGCTCGGCACAAAGCCCGAATCTGCTCCAGCTCTTCGGGGTACAGTCTGTCCCAACCTTGATGACCTTTCCTGGCTCCAATTCGAGCTCTTTATATTGCTTTTCATCCACCTTGATTCTGTGGGCGATCGCTCGGTCATTCTGGTCGAACAGACTCTCCAAAGTGATTAGTCCTTTTGGGACATGGTTGTTTTTCAACTGTATCAACCCCTCATACTCCTCGTCATCAGGGTTTCTACCTTCGATTGTACTTGCTTCATGAACTAAGAAATTGATGATTTGTTCATCACAGTCAAACACCTGCCAGTGGGTGTCCCTATCAGGCACAGAAGGCTTGTAGATAGTTCTTACCACCTTAGGCTTCTGCATCATGTCATCAGTCGAGGAGTATCTGGCTCCAATAGACGCTAAGACATCTGCGTGCTTGTTCTTTTCCTACGATATGGCTTGGACATTTAGTGACTCAAAGAACTCCAACAGGTCCCAAACCCTATTGCGGTATGCCTTGAGATAGTGCTTTTTTGAGACGCACTTGTTGGTGATTTGCTTGTAGACTAACTCCGAATCTCCAAAAATCTGTAGTTGCTTGATCCCCAACTTCTCAGCCTTCTTCAACCCTAAGCACAGGGCTTCATACTCTGCCGCGTTGTTGGTGCAACTCCAGGCCAGCCTATAGCAATAATCTTTTTGTTCTCCAGAGGGCGAAACCAAAAGAACTCCTGCCCCGACGCCGTTTTTGCATCGGGCACCATCAAAGAAAAGCTTCCATAGCTCGTTTGGGGCAGAGTCCTTGCTCTCATGCACTGTCTCCTTCGGCTTCTCGGGCTTGGTGATGGAATAAGACCCCATCTCCGACTCAATCATAGCATTAAAATCAGTCAAGGAGAACTCATCCTCCATTCGAAGCTCCTCCAGGGATTCTTCCACCAGGTCCACCTCCTTTAATTCTTCTGTCATCAGGTGGATCGAATCATCCTGCTGCCCCTCTTCGGCCATTTTCTCGATAAGGAAGGTGGAGGGTTTCTCATTGTAGATCTTCACCTTCCTTCCCTTGAATGGGACCTCCATGTGCGAGTAGTCCAGAGAAAGATAACCGCCCAGCTTAGCAGTGAACTCCCTTGAGAGGCACATGCTAAAGTACGGCTCCAGGTCAACAACTACCACCTCCTGTATCACAACAATCTGAGGCACCTTGTGCAGCTGGATGGGGATATCTTTAATGACACCAACTATTTTCACAGGAGTGCCATCCAGTTGGAGAACACCTGGGCTGCTCCGTGTGTATTCCATGCCCATCTCCTCACAAACCGCCCTCGGCATGACGGTGGTCGCTGCACCGGAATCGATCATGCAATTGTGCACGACCCACCCTTCCATCCGAAGAGACAAATAGAACGGTGGTGGCCTGTTCTTTCCTGTGGCTGAAGTGGTCAGAGTTTGAGCTAGGACAGGCTGCGTCGGCTTTCCTCCCTTGGTAGATTTCAGCGATTCCTGCAGCAGGTCCACCTGCCCAGGGAGTTGCAGAGCATCATAGAGGCTTATCTTGGTAGGAGTCTTCTTCAGCTCCTCAACAATGTTGTAAGCCGAAGCAGTGGATACTTCTGGTTCTTTCGCAGCCTCGTACTTAGTGCGGTACTACTGAGTGGCTTCAACCCTCTGTCGCTTCGTCAGTGATGGGTACTTGAGCTTCTCCCTGGCCTGCTCCCTGGTTTCACCTTGAGGTTGAGATACTGGAGCTTTCACCGGCAAGGGTTTCTCCTTCGCCGGCGGGGGCAAGGGAACTTTGTCTGGAGCTTTTGCTGGAGGTTGCTCCTTCTCACGGTGGGTGTACACCTTCAGAGGTTCCATCTGGGCTGCATCCACCTCGATCGGCTTCTTCCCATTTCTGGTAAGAATTGAAACTTGCTCGTCCTCGGGGATCATGAGGTTACGGTCCGCCTCCCTAATCATGTTAACTTGATCACTAGGGATGCTGCCCGCCAATGTTTGAACATAGTTCTGGTGCACCATACAAGTATCCTCCCCATGTGGGTCATTGCAAGTGGAGCACCAGTGCACATAGTCTGAGGTGCTCGGCTCTTCACTGTTTAGAATAGCGGCATTCCTCGCGGGAGGTCTACCGGCTTGAGCCGCTTGATCTCTTGTGATCGTCGGAGGAGGATATCTTCTTGGCATGAATTCTTGTTGAGCCTGCTTCTTTTTCATAACTGCCATATCATTGGACAGCGTTCTCACGGTGGAGTTAAGAGACTGCAGCTCTTGTAGAAGCTTGGTTTGCGGGTCAACAGTCGGAGGAGCCGGCAATGGTAACGGTGCTATAGGCGGAGGCAAAGCCGGATATTGCGGGGGCGGAGGAAGTTGTGGAACTGGAGGAGCGGGAAGCTGTGGAAAGCTGGGCGCCTGACTCGGATTCCACGAGGGAATCGGGTACATGGAAGGTGCAGGAGGGAACTGAGTGGATGTGTTGGGGTACTGATACTGAGGCAAATCAGGGTAGATTGGCATTGTCGGTTTTGGCGGGAGTTTACCAATAGCGATCAAATCGGCCTCCGCCTTTTGTGCTTGAGTGTATAAATCTGGGAAAGTGTTGACACCAGAATACCGAATATTCATACTGAGGTCTGAGTTGAACGCTCTGAGGAAATAGAATGCTGCTTTCTCAGGAGTCGGCCGAAGGCCATCAGGGACTCTCTGCCAGGTCCGAGCAAATCTGACATTGAAATCAGGGACCTCCTCCTGTGGATGTCTCTGGATGGTCGTGAACTGGTGGAGCAAGGAGTAAGGGTCCGCCGATTCATTGAACCCTTGTATCAACCTTCCCGCCAACTGGTCCCATGTAGCAATAGTGTCGGGCGGCAAGGATCTATACCAGTACAGAAGCTTCCCCCTGAGGGACAAGACTAGCAACCTCACCATGATGTTTTCTTCCGTGATACCGTGAATGGTAGCTAGAGCGGCAACGTCCTGGACATGCTCTTGCGCCGTTTTTCCAGTGTCGTCATAGGTAGGAATGGCCTTGAGCGCTGCAGTCGGGATCTGAGCTTGTGCTGCAAGGTTCAATGGCCCTGAATGGTTCCAAGTTGCAAACTGTCTTGGAGGATTAGGCTGTTGATTTTGCTGCTGATTCTGTTGGTGGTTCTGATTTTGTGCCATATTTGCGTTCGGATTTGGCTGATTAGGAGGCAACAACAACAGGTTCGGCTGAACAGGAGCTCCCGAAGCACCTAACTGATCGTCAGGTAAAACCGGAGCGCCTTGATGGTCTGGAGAGTTCGGAGGATTTGGAGGACAGCTGGTTGTTGTGCTGTCTGAAGTTGGATCTTGCTCAGCAACAACGACTTCTTGCGATGATGCTTCGTCCAGAGAGATATTCGACCTGACTAGCCTAGGACGTTCTCCGAAGGCGTTGATGTCAAGCTCGTAGTACTCGGTCTCTTCTTCTGCGTTTCTAACTCTCCATCTCGTACGCATGAAGACGTGATTTTCTTTAGACTGGTCTTCGAGACTTGGAGGTATCCGAGTTTAGCAGAGTCGCCAGATGTTCAGATTTGACAGTACTGAAGCGAACATCACTTCCTCAATACTGCTTATGAGGTGGAACGATTGGGTCCCACCGGGCGTGCCAGAAGAAACTGTTGGTTACGAATCTGCCACTAGGAAAGGGTTTGGTCTATCTATGCGCCCTAGACCCGCCCAACAGATTGAAAGGCCGGAAGGAAGGGATGCCTTCCGTGCCAATCTCCGGAGAAGGTCGGCTCCTATACTACACTACACTTGGTTTCAGATTAGGGAACTGGAAAGGGATTGGGAAAGTGCTGAAAGAAATGTAAATAACTGAAAGAGATGGGAAATGTAGATTGTTTCAAGGGGAAGAACAAGCAACACAATTACTAACTCCTACTTGAACCAACAACAATCAATATTATAAACATAGCAGAAACTAAAACTGAACACACACTGATATGTATCCTTTAGCAATTCCAGGGTTCGTTCTTAATCCACACACTTAAATCCAGATTTCAGAATTTACTGTATGCAAATGAAGAAACAGAATTAACAGAAATAAGCATAGAAGGCATCATACACAGTGAAAAAGTTCAGAATCAGAACCAGGAGTCTTAATATTGAAGCAAGAAGTCCAAATACAGCAGCTCTTTAGCAAAATGTTCCCCCCTATTACATTGCAATGAGCTGCCTTTTATAGAAGAATTTTCCCCCCAATTACATTAATGCCCAGATCCCAAAACTGCCGGGGCAGTTGGGATTTGACCTCTGTCAGCTGACAACGTACCTGGAATACGGCTCACCCGTGTTTAGAGCGGCTCCGGACTATTTCTGCAGTTGGGAGAGCATGTCTCATCAATGCGGCTGGTGCAGCTTGCCCTTTGGAGTTCTTTTGGGACCTGATAGGGCATCCTGAAGGGATGGGTTGAGACTTAAATTCGTGCACCATTAATGCGCCTCAGATGCCCACCTACCCCGCTTCCCGAGGTTTGCTTGAGATTCTGCCAAGTCTGGGCTGAACACCGAGGATCGCTCGTTTTTAGCTCAGGGCTGAGATTCGTTGGAGGATGGGAGTGATATTGAGAATCGCTCGAGAATAGGGCGAAGCTGGGAGTCGCACGAGGGGAGGAGCGAGTCCGGGAGTCGCTCGGAAATGGAGCGAACTTAGGAGCTCGCCCTTAAACTTTGTTCGCTTGAAGCACCGCCGACGTCGGGGTTCGCCGATGGAAGCGGGAGCGATGCTGAGAATCGCTCGACAAGGGAGCGAACTCGAGGGAACCCTTTCAAGCCTTAGCTGATTTTGACACCTCCAAAGTCTGCGGTTGGTCGTTGGAAATCGCTCGAAGATGGAGCTCGTTGGCCGCTTTGGCGAACTTGAGACCAAATCTGCCTCGACTATCTTTTCCATCGCTGGGGCTGCGGTTCAGGCGGGATCCTGGCAAGGCTGGGATTCACCGTAGAGTTGAAGCGAAGCCGGGAGTCGCCCAGAAATGGAGCGAACTCGAGCCCTCCCTACCTTAGAAAAAATTTTAATGCCTCATGTTGATGTTCGCTCCTGGATCTGAGCGAGATCGGGGTTCGCTGCCCTTTGAAGTGATCTTGGGGGAAGCTTTCAACTTAGCCTTTTTATTTCCATGCCTTGGCCTGTCAATCGCTCCGGGGCTCTGGCGACGCTAGGGGTTGCTTCTGGGGAAGAGCGAGCCTGAGAATCGCCCGAAAACGGAGCGAACTCAAGAGGGCTCGACCTTACCTTAGACATTTTTTGAACTCCTTGCTGCGCTTCGCTCCAAGATGAGGCCGGGGAGTTGGCTGTGTCCACTGCCCGAAGTTGGGGATCGTCGTTAACTCGGGAGAACTACTGTACCTTAGTCAATTTTGGGGGGAAGACGGACCTGAGGGAAGGAAGAAAGGAGAGGATCCGAACATGGGAATAGTGCAGCAGCTTTTTTCAAAAAATTTTACCCCTTAGTCAAAATGTGGCAACATGTAGATTAGAAATTAATCAAATTAGCAAGGATGTCAATTTCTGTTATAGTTGCCAACATTGGAAATTCTCTCGTTTATATAGGTAGGGCAATGCCTTGGCTGATTGTTTAGTTAGCATCAGAGTTCAGTTGGATACCAATAAACAAATAATCTTTTCCAATAATCTCCCCCCTCACGATACAAGCTTTTGCATCCTTGGACAAATGAATTAATGCCATCACTTCGAGTATCAACCAGATTTGAAATCATAACTTGTCATAGTGTGAATAATGCCATTACATTAGATGGGACATTGGCAATGGTATTATAAATGGTTTTTTTCTAAGTAGCTTGATAGGCATCTTGGAAAGAGTTGCACTTTAATATTTTTATGGGAGGGGCCCCCTATAGATAGCCTCTAGTTTATCAACCTATGAGAGAGAGAGATGTAAAGATAATAGCATTGCTCATCACATTTGAAATATATTTTTATATATAGTAATTGTTTTAGTAACCAATCCTTATAGGTGGAGGTAACCTTTGGCTTAGCTACCACAACCTTGGGGTATTTCTTTTGCCAAATTCGTTGATGACTTGCAGTTGGTTACATCTTTTGGATTACACCGTACCCAAACTTGGATGTAGTAGTTTGCTCAATCAATATTTGAACTTCTATGGAAAATACACAATTTGCTTCTCATTTCGCATCTCAATGGAATTGAACCCGAGTCTCTCTGCTTTGGAACCCACTTATTTTAACTGCTTGAGCTCATTTTATTTGATAGATTTAATAATTTTATCATTATAAAATTAAATTTTAATTATGTAAATAACAACATATCATATTTTGTATAATAAATTTAAGAAATATTATTTCATCTTTAAAAAACTGACACTTACAAATAAACAGGTCTCAAATTTATATGGCAGGTTTATAAATAAAATTTGTTGTTACATATAAATATACAAACCTGTATAATAAATTTAAGAAATATTATTTCATCTTTAAAAAACTGACACTTAAAAATAAACAGGTCTCGAATTTATATGGCAGGTTTATAAATAATATTTTTGTTACATATAAATAAACAAACCTGAAAAGTATTTGAATATCTAAACAATAGCTAAGGATTAAAAGCGAGTATAATATCCTTTTTTTGTAATAAAAGCATCAATAAAATGAGAATTATTGCATAAGTCAAAATCATAAGAGTCTAATGTTGTCAACCAGATCAAGTTTTATTTTAAAATGAGTGCAACTTATAGTAGTCAAATATTTTTTAATTTAAAACTATTATCATATATTTAATAATTTAAATACATTATATCAAATTTATTAATACAATTTAATAAAATTCTATATGTAATGAATTTCAAGTTTTTAATTAGTAAAGGCAGGGGTCGACATTGAATCCCCCACCCAAGATTGGAGGATAATGGCCTATAAATAACTTTGCTTGGACTCCCCCACCATTACATAAAATGCTATAGGAATAAATCTCATTTCATTACCTTGGTGATAATATAGGATCACTTTCTACAAATGAAATTGCAGTCTCGATTATTATGTAACCCTTTTTAGAGCATACAATCTAAAATGTATCTAAATTCTTAATAATTCCCAAACAAATAACTAGGCATAATGATCTTAATTTGATGACAATGTATTTAATTCTATGCAAGTTCGTGTTGTAACATTTGTTTCAGCCAATGAATCTTCAAACCAAGTTGAAGAAGCCATAGGTCAAGCAAGTTACGTTTGAAAGTGGTACAACATGTCAATAATTCTTCACAAAAAATTCATTATATAACAAGAAGATAACTATGACACTACATACAAACATTCATCATATGCCGAAACCAGGTAGATAATTGTTCCTTGAATCATAATAGGAGTTGTAAGGTTGATTTTAGGTATGATCAAATGAGTTGTCATGATTTTAAAATATGGCTTGTTTCTTCTTTGTTGGCATTATCTGGGGTGCTAGAACTCTTTTTATGCGAAGGCTCAAAGAATCATACCACATTTTCACTAAACAATCCACAGTATGGTTAGCCTTTATAGGTTGCCTAATTTGTAATTTTTATTTTGTTCCTTGTCTCTTCTTTTCTTTTCTTTCATCTCGAGGGCTATTCTATCAGTCCCCATACTTTCTAGTGCTACATGGTTGTACCCTCCAGTCCCATTGTTCATTTCATTCATTTCTAAAAACATAATAGATCTTTGCAATTATAGAGTTTGATGAAATCCAAAAATGATGGTCATTGAAAAGGACCTCCTCCAAGCAACATTAAAATCACAGTTGATGGAGCCTCTCAAGGATATTCAAGCAATGCAATGACACGAGGAATATGTCGTAATCACAACAGTAAGGTTCTCTTCTAGTTCCTTGGCAGCCTCAAAGTTGCAACTAATAACTATGCAGATGCAATGGCTATCTGTCATGCTATCAAATCAGATTTGAAAATTCTCAAGGACCGCCTTAACTCTATCTCTTTCCAAGGCCAAGCATTGGTTCATTAGTGAATGTCTGTCATGATACATGACAATCAAAATTCTATCAATGAATGGTGTCACGTTCGAGGGAGAGGCAACAAAGTTGCAGATCTTGCTAATCTGCATCCAATTGGGAGATCAAAGTTATTAATGGCAACGAGACTAAGTTCTAAAAAGTGGAAGGAGATCCTTGAAATATTCTGCTTCACAAAGGAAAGTCATAGTAGAATCCCTAGCACATCATGGAGCAAACAATGTAAGCTTGGCACAAGGTATGCTATCAGTTCTGAATTTTGAAGATTTTTGTGAAAAGGCATGGCAAGACCAACATCCTTCTCCAACTTAGAAAGGAAATGGTGATTAACATATTTTCTATATCATCCCCAATGGAAACGCCCAATGGAATGAAGCCATGGGGGGCCGTTGTAAGTAAGATTATGTGGTTCAAGAGCATAGCTTTTGAGAGGTCATTTGTCTAAGGATCCAAGCTGGCCACTAGCAACAATAACGGGATCCACTTGGATCCCGATCTAGGAACTCAATAGCAAAAGGCCCGTTACAATACATTGGGGCTTCTATGAATAATTCTTGAAAAGTGTGCTCTCACATAATTGTTGGATGGCAGTTGGCTACCAAGAGGAGATAAGCCACATGATCATTAGATTGTAGAGATTGCGACATCAAAATCATCAATTTAGGCAAGCAAACCTTAAACATGTAGTCAAATGCTGCCATTTGAAGCGGAGAAGCCACAGGAAGAACAAAGGGATCATAAAAGAGAATGACTGCCTATAAGGGGCTATTCCAAAGGCTTGATCCACATCAAAAACTGTAACTTAACGTAGAAGAAAACCTTTATCAGGTTGTCAACGAGGGCCATGCAACACCTTTTCCCAATGAATGGTGACCAATTTCCAAGCACAAGATGCCTCATTCCAGGGCATTTTGAAGAAAGAGACACATGAAAAGATAATCATGAACTGCATGAATGAACATGGTAACCAAGGAAAGTATGTGTGGCTGACCCACATTTGTCATCTAATTACCTAGATACACTGAATCGAATCTCTTCACTGCTCTTGACAATGATTAGAAAAGCACTCGCCACGTCAACATGGGTTATACAAGGCATGAAAAAAGGAAAAAGAAAACCAAAGGTCCCCATTGGGAAATGGCCATTATGAGACATACTTCCTACATTGATAGCAGTAATGGGAGAAAGTCTCATCACCTTATGACAAGAAAGGCAAGGCCGCTTTGAAAATTTATTACAGTTTTTTTGAAGCTTCAATGAAACATGATCAATCTACCATCAACTTTAATGAACATGCTCAAGCATGGAGATGAGATTCCCTTGATAGGAAATGATGAGGCCATCAACACCACATATGGAATGGTAAATGTGGACATTTTAATGATTTGACCACAAAAGGAGAGCACAACTATTGAGAGGCATTGCCATCTTAAACTCATATACTAAGTATATGTATCCTCATTTTGCTTGTGTGTGTCGAACAAGGGAATTATCTCTATGCAAGACCTACATTGCTCCTATAAGCCTTCAAGCATGTTCTTCTACTCACTGAAAATGCCGAAAACAAGGATGAAAAACAATGCTTTTCACCTGCTTCTTTCTGCGTGCATCTCTTGGGAGACCTGGCACTAATGAGTGATTGAATAGAGAGAAATATATGTCCTCTGAGCATCTCGATTATATATCAAACTATGTGAAGAGATCCAAGGAGACAAGTGGAGGAGAAGTTATAATTGAAATTGGTGATGAGTGCACATTGGAAAGGGACCTGCTACAGACCGATTGTCATAAGTCTCTCTATAAGGTTTTAGCATAACTTCATCTTATGGCAAAGGACCTCAACCTTAGTGGAATTCACAGATTTTACAATCAAGTGGAGACAAGCAGCAAAGATATCCTCATGGAGCTCAAAGGACAAAAATACAAGAGCATACAACTTGAGAAAAAGGTGGACAAGGTGCAGTCTTCAATGGAGAAGAGCCTCTCAAGTCAAGGCCAGTTTCAAGGTTGAAACAAAAAGGTTGCCTTTTGTGAACAAGGTCTCTACTGTAGGCAAGTGAACTGACCACTGAATAAAGTTTTGTAATTTTGTGTTATTTTGTAATTCGTATGCAAAGTGTTTGACAAAATGCGTACATATAATTAATAAAGTCATAAAGTGAGTCATGAAATAAAATGTAAATGTAAGTCAAATGCAATTTAAGAAAATGATGAGGTGTTGGGTAGTTAGTTGGAGGAAGTTGAGGATACAACTACCTCCTTAGTTGTATAAATAAGACCCCTACCTCATTCATTCAAAGGTTGGCATGGTATTAAGGGTTGGTATTGTACGTTGGCACTGCATGTGGTAGTAGTTGGGTGTAATCAGACGTATTCATGAGATACTTGTGTTAGGTCGTCTAAATTGTTGTTCCGAGCAGTCTGAACTACTATTCCGGGTAGTCTAAATTGTTGTTCCGAGCAGTCTGAACTACTATTCCAGGTAGTCTGAACTGCTATTCCGGGTAGTCTGAACTGCTATTCCGGGTAGTCTGAACTGCTTTCCCAAGTCGTCTAAACTGTTGTATTGGGCAGTCTGAACTATTGTGCCAGATCGTTTGAACTGTTGTGCCAAGCAGTCTAAACTGTTGTGTCCGGCCATCTAATATATGTTGTGTACAATGTATGCATTGTAATTATAAGTTGTTCATGTTGTATATTTTATTCATTTAAGTGGTAATGGAATTGTGTTGCAGTATGTTGTATTCCATTTCTACATTTTGGCGTTGTTGCCTATTCAAAGTTGGATCAAACTTGGTGACATGGAGTTGTGACAAGCAAATCACTCGAGAAGGCACACAATGACAACAATGGAATGATTACAATGTAGCCAACAAAGCAGATGAAGACGCAAATGAAGGGCCAACGCATCCAAACATGCAAGCAGACACGCACAGAGGAGACGCACAAGGGTTTGTGCAAGGAAAGTTGCATAACGGTAAAGAGTTGCATAACGGTAAAGAGTTGCATGTCGGTAGCATATAGTTGCATGACAAGGGCAAAGAGTTGCATGTTGGTGGTGGAGAGTTGCATGTCGACAACGAAGAGTTGCATGTCGGTAGCATATAGTTGCATGACAAGGGCAAAGAGTTGCATGTTGGTGGTGGAGAGTTGCATGTCGACAACGAAGAGTTGCATGTCAACAATGGTGAATTATGTCATGACGACGAGAATTTACTTGACAATGGCAAAGAATCACTTGACGAAGAGTTATGTTGCGGTGAGGAATTGCACAATGACAAAGTATGTATTGTGTTGGAGCAATTGCAAGTCGATGTGTTTGACATTGCACGAGAAGGGAGTCCAGCAATAAAACAACTACAGGATGGTGTGCTCAATGATGAGCAGGACGGAAGTCGAACATCAGAGCAACTGCAAGTTGGCATATCTCATGGTGCGTGGGATGGGAGTCCGACACGAGAGAAATTGACGTGGGGTGTGCCCGATGATGTGCATGAAGAACAAACACGTGAACAATTGTTGCCAATGTCAAGTCAACCTATCACCACAAAGACCAATTTTGGCATATCATGTAAGTGTCCAATGTTTCATGGAGGGGAAACAGAGGACCCAATCAGGCATTGGAAAATCTGCCTCATGATGTGGAAAGTGAATGGGCAAAATAATGATGTAGATTGGAGGAGGTTATTCCCTGCGACATTTCGTGGAATCGCAATGGACTAGTACATGAGATTGCCAGAGGGCAAGTACTAGACTTGGGAAGAGTTGTGCAAAGCATTCGTGAAGGAATTTTAGTTGTTCCACAATGACAATGAGGTCATTGCTGAAATTTATAGAATGGAACAAGGTGAGGAAGAGTTTGTTCGTTCATACAACCAGAGGTTGAGTGGGTTGTTCACCCATCTAGAGGAAGATCCATAAGATGCATTGAAGAAGAGGTGGTTCATGGAGGGCCTTCTTCCTGTGTACAGGATGAAGATCAAGGTGGTCTGTCAGACCTTCGATGACATATGAAGCGGCCTTGGAGAGGGCCTTGAACTTGGAAAGTGATGCAAAGACATCATTAAAGTGTTGGGATCATGTTAATGCGGACGAGAGTGACCCTAAAGACAAAAGTGACTCTAATGTTGAGAGTGACTCTGACAGCAAGAGTAATGATTTTGAGAATGAGAGTAGTTCATCGTACAAGTGTTGGGCTCGAGAAGTCAATGAAGGAAGTGACTCTACAGAGAATAACAATAACTTTGAGGGTGAGCGTGAGTTGGAGAGCACAAGATCATTGCTACAAGTATATGCAACACAAAGGGAGATTGTACCAAGGGGGGATGCCACTAGTGATGTGGTCTGTGACAACCGCCAGAGAACTAGAAGACATCGAATTGAGTATGATACTGAGGACAAACCCATTATGCAATGTTGGCGATGCCATTTGTGGGGCACTTAGCACATGAATGTCAAGGTGCTACAAGTCGAGACGAAACAATGATTTGTAGAGAGTTTGAAATGCTGGAGAATAGTCACAACCCTAGACGAGAAGCAAAGGAGGTGAACTTGATGAACCTGATTGCAATAGAGGAGGTGAACATAATAAACCTGGTTGCAACTGAGAAGGTGAACTTGATTACAATTGAAGAGGTGGAAATCCAGCAAATAGTGGAAGTTGCGCAAGAAGAGGAGGTTGCATAAGTGGTTGATGCAAACGACGAAGTGAGTGATGTAGACAGCAAAGAGAGAGGTTGTTCGATGTCTGACCATCTGCTAGGGCCGTCTAGCCATCTGGACTTTGGTTGTCTGGACCCAAGCCTCAATTGTCAAAGGTTAGGTCGTCTAAACCTAGGCCATTTGAGTTGGGACCTGTTGACTGGTTTTTATACAGGCAACAACCAAGAGGTTTTACAACCCTCCAGTTCAAAGCATCGGTTGTTTCCTTTTCCTAGTTCAACAATAAGATATTTACTTCTATAACATACGTCTAACTACAAGAATCTCAAGAACTAAAGGTAGATATTTGGACCAATAGCAATTAGAAATCCACATATCCAGGTTCATCCATCAACTACTTACTTTCAAAGAAAGGTAATAGGACCAATAACAATTAGAAATCCATGTACCATAGTTCATTTATCAAACACTTGAATCACATAAAGCATATCAATAAACAAGTTTTAAACTAGCAAGCATTAAAACTCATTCATTGAGAGTTTACTTTTAATTTCATGTAAATAAAAAACATTCACATTCATGAAATAAAGAAAACACCTTCTTACAAGCAATGCTAAAATCGATTCTGGCTGAGCTTGAATCAGATTCAAAGTTAAAAACATTCAAGAAAACTTAAGGGATTCCAAGTCTTTGCTTGTTGAAACTTCGATAAAAAGTAAGAGAAGTTTGAACTGGATCAAACCAAACTCAACCATTTAGTCTTATTCCCTAAATAGAGTCTAAAAGATAGTTACACAACTACCGAGCAGTAACATTAACAGCTGCCTCCATATAATAGGAGGACTTTTGAACAATTTCATGATCATAAATAGAAAAGCATTGGAAATTGAAGCTAACGGTTGCGAATTTCTCCTTGAGTGATGACTCGATATACATAAATCTGCTTAGGTAGCCACTCATCTTTTCGTTGCTAAACGTCAGAACCACAAACCACCATTGGAAATCTTCTAGAGAGAATTTCTCTATAGATTTGATCGTTTCTATCATTTTCTCTAATGTACTCCGGAAGTCCTCTTTGTATTGCTCTTCCTCAAGTAGGTTTGTATGGCTATCACATGGCTCCATAATTTCAATTTCGGCTGCCAGACCGTTCATCTCTCCAGCATCTTTGTAAATGATGGACTTGATCTCCAACAACAATCCACAAGTATGGTTGATTTTGTCTTTTGCAAATGTAATCCAAGTAGAACATCTATACCTCTTGGCAACAAGCAAAGGGGAGTTGGTTCCAGGAGCTATGCTTTGTCGTCTAATCCTCAAGGGGCCATTTAGTGTGCACGAGATTGTTTCTTGTAGCGCATCAGCTTTCTTTCGCTCTTGGCCCACCTTCTGCTTGGTGTCCCTCTTTCTCTTCCTGAAGTATTTTCCTATTAGATTTTTCATTGTTAAAATATTTGATAAAGATGTCCTCAATTTCAAGGTCCGAAACATTTCTTTTTGTGGATGGACCAGTGGACTCTTGCTATTCACTATTTGTTTCATTGTGTTTTGTTGTTCTTGTTGGTGTTGAACCTATAGCCTCTGCGACTACTTCCTATTCCACTATTACATTTGTGGTCCCGATGCCGGTTCTTTTAATATAATCTTTCTAAAGCTCTGCTTGGGCCTCCTTTGGGAGGTTTCCTCCACTAAAAGACTAGCTTCCATCAGAAGGACTTCTTCCAATGGAAGTTTTCTTCCTGAAGATGATGTCTTTCCCTTAGGGTTCTTTCGGCTCATGTTGAAAATAAAAGAATGGTTGATAGGAGTAAAGTAAATTACTAGACTGCCATCAATTTCTCACGCATTCAAGAAGTTCCTGCAAGTACATTTTCCAAGGAACTCGCTAAAATGTGTCATATTTTTGGCATGGATTTCAATATTCATCCAACAGCTATGCACATCTCGGCTTGATCAAGTAGAGACTATATTGAAATGGTTGTACACTGAAATTAAGAGGAGGCTTGTAGACAAGGAATTAGAGTTACCTATGGCAATTTATCTGATAACACCGGTCCTTTGTCTAGGGAGATGAAAAGAATATGCAAAACAGACTTAGGCCTAGTTTCGCAATGTTGCTTAGCCAAGCATGTATTAAAAAAGAATAAACAATACATGGCAAATGTAGCTTTAAAGATTAATATCAAGGTGGCCTCTCAGATAGTTAAAAAGAAAAAGAAAATTTCCCCAATTTTAAGCAGTAAGACTATACATACAATGTCAATCAAAAAATCAGTCATATGGAACCTAGGCCTATCTAGAGCTCTAATGTTTCTGAACTCCTTGATTTTTCCATGTTATATAAAAGGAAAAAAGCCCAGTCCAATTTGACTCCTTCAAGAATGTCAAAAACTACTGTCGGGACAGTCTGTATAAAGAAATGGGACGTGTCAGGCTCACCCAAAAGCCTCCAGTGCATGGCCACAACATATCTTACTTCAAGTGTAAATTTCAAGACGGCATACCTTTCATTTTTTAGGTGAAAGGTCTTGTTCTTGTTCACTCACTAGCCCTTCAAGATTTCATTGTTGCTCTCATACTTCTTCGTTGTAATTGTTGTATCGTTGATATTGGGGGTGATGCTAGCAATTTGGCTCTTACCCATTTTAACGGTTGTGAATGGAATGCAGTAGCTGAAAATATCTAGAGTGCAAGACACCAAACGAGGACTTCAAACACTTAGTGAATTCAAAATAAAACAACGAACCAATATGTAAAGCCTTTTGGGTATGGAAATTAAATGCATGGTCATGTCAACTTGAATTCGCATGGTTCGAAGCAATTTTAATTCATTAAGAGGCAAGTTAACTGCAGTAAGATATCATGCACAATCTCTGGACTAAATCTTATCATGATGTAATCATTAAATGTAAATCAGAACAATTATTAAGAGCATTTAGGATGTGTACAGACGGATGGCTAGGATTCATCATAATTTCCTATGTATTGACGAGGCAAAGGCAAGGAATAAATACAGGTCTAGTCACTTGGAAACTTTTGTTCTTTCTATCTCTGTATGAACGGAAGGTGAAGAAGTTAAGGTAAGAGTTTTAGGCTTCGATGGTGCGGAAGGCGGATGACTCAAGACGTAAGATGGGCACACGGGACAGTTCTCAATTTTTTTGGCTCCGCATAAATAAAGTTAGCCTTCACAAATTTGGAATGACTTAAAGTCTTTATTGAACATAAACAAATATCATGAAATCATACTCAATGGAAAAAATAATGATAAAGGTCAAGCCCATTATGTAAAATATTTTATAATAGGTTTAATGTGGTAACAGGACCTTGGCCGTTTAGCGGAGATAACAAGTCCTCAGATGGCCCTTAGGTCGTCTGTCCCAAGGGGAGGGCTATCCAGACCCTCCCTATGCTGTCTGAGGAAGTCGTCGAAGCCTTAGACTGATCCCAAGCTATCAAACAAACACCCCAAGCCATCCAAAGACATATCACAACCATTGGATATTCATGCAGGGCCATCTAAAGACCTGGTTCAGGATGAAGATGTGAAGATGTGCCATTAGAAGAACAAGTGGGACTGTTTGAACTTTGAAGAAAGACATGAGCAAGATGGAATTCATGACAATGTACAAGGAAAAGGGGCAAAGTCGTTTGGCCCCTTAGGTCGTCCAAACCATCTGACAAGAGAAGAATATTGTACTGAAGTTCGAACAGGCCATCTAAGCAAAAGAGTATGTCGTACAGGCCATCTGATTGCAGAGGAACCAGGTTGTCTAGAGCAAGGCCGTCCAGAAGCAAGTCATCTAAGGCAAGGTCGTTCGTAGCTGGGTCATCCAAAGTTAGACCGTCTATCGCAAAAAGTGGGTCGTCTGGCCCACGGTCATCTAACTTAGGAGGTGGATCGTCCAAGCTAGGAAGTGAATCATCTGACCCAAGAGGATGGTCGTATAAAGACAAGAAGTCGTTTGGAGCCAAAGAGAAGTCATTTAGAGCTGAGGTGAAGTTGTTTAAGAGGGTTGAATGAAGGCTACCAAATGCATCCGAGAAGAAAAATTCAGTTCAAACTTCAAACAGTGAGGCCCCCTTGACCCCTGACAAAGGTAGCGACAAGTGTTGCTTGTCATGTTGGTCATGTTGATGCAGTTGATTGCAAAAAGTGGAGCAACAAGAGAACAATGTGTTGTCGATAGTAGTTTGAAGTGATGCCAATTGTAGATGATGTCTGCAATAGAATGAAGCGGAAGGAGCGCAACAATAGATTCCAATATGGCGTTCAATGCTTTTATCCCCAATGTTCAGCTCATGTGTCATTGAGGATGCCAACAGGTTTGGAGGAGGAGATAGATGTAGGCCGAAAAATTGACTAGTGAATAAAGTTGTGTCATTTTGTGTTAATTTGCAGTTCAAACACGAAGTGTTTGACAAAATGCATACGTATAATTAATAAAGTCATAAAGTGAGTCATGAAATGAAATGTAAATGTAAGTCAAATGCATGTCAAATGTAAAAAAAATGATGAGGTGTTGGGTAGTTAGTTGGAGGATGTTGAGGATGTAACTACCTCCTTAGTTGTATAAATAAGACCCCTCCCTCATTCATTTGAAGGTTGGCATGGTATTGAGGGTTGGTATTGAGGTTAGTATTGTACGTTGGCACTACATGTGGTAATAGAAATTGGGTATAATCAGACATTTATTCGTGAGATACTTGTGCCAGGTCGTCTGAACTACTGTTCCAAGCAGTCTGAACTGCTGTGACAGGTAATTTGAACTGCTGTGACAGGTAATTTGAACTGCTGTGCCAAACCGTCTGAACTGTTATGTCGGGCCATCTGATATATGTTGTGTGCACAGCGTATGCATTGTAATTGTAAGTTATTCACATTGTATATTTTTTTTCATTTAAGTGGTACTGGAATTGTGTTGCAATATATTGTATTCCATTTCTGCATCTACAAACTTTGAAGCCCTAGAAAAAGTCAACTATAATACCATCAGCTATCATTCAAATGCAGCTAAAATGAAAAATCCCATGTTTAAGTTCCATGAGACTGAGAATCAGCCAAGAGAGTTTCAGAAATATACAATCGTGGCATTCAAAGGCATGATGAGTGTTCTCCAAGCAATGATGAATAGAGATGAGGAGACTATAAAGATATATAATCATGTTGTCTGCCTCACAAAACCCATCTGCACTCTCTCATCCGGTGCTCATGTAAGTCCCTCAAGAGCTAAAGGTAAAAAATGTGGCTGTTATGCCTCTGGGATTTGGTTTCTTTTGTCTCTTTTTGTGATTTTGTTATGAATTTGGGCAAAATAAATAAAACACAGTTTTTTATTCCCATCCCATACTGACTCATGGTCTATTTCTTCTATGCTCCTAGACTAAATTTTACAAGAAATTCTGACAAAGGCAGCAAGAAAACATGTGGTACTTGGTTCACTACGGCTCCTGTGACAATTCAGGGTATTCCCCTTGTTATTTTGCAAATACATAACGTTGACAATGATGTTTGGGATTGCTGTATTTCTCAGTTGCAAACTGGGGGGAAACATAGCCTAGACAATGATTTTCCTGTTTATCTTGGGTCTCACTCATTTCAAGACAAATGTAGAAATACATACTGCTACTATGAGTCTACAACAAGTTAGGTACATTTAGAGCCCACCTGGATTTTGATTAACAAATGGATAACATGTCCTATGAGCCTGTATAAAACAGGCAGACCTGATATTTTGTTTTATATTGACAATCAATAGATAGCTGCTTTATTTTTGCCTTTAAAAAAAATAATGGATCAAGCATTGCTCCATTGGAGGGAGACAAAAAGATGTATCCTTGATTGTAACCACAAAAAAATATATTGATCCTTTTTCTTTGGTTGGTTCTATTATGATTTTAGAATCCAATGCACACATAAAGACAACCCTAATACCTTTCAATAATGCCTCCACTTCAGCTTATTTGATAAATTTCATACTTGATAGGCAAGGATCAAATCTCTTTTGTGGTCCCCAAAGACGCTTACCCTACTCGTGAGTTATGAATGATTAGCATTCTCAATCCTGACACCTTAGTTGGCAGGAAACCATCTTTCATTGTTCTAATGCTATTGCTCCTATTCTACATGAACTAGGGCCTGCACCTCTAGGCAGGCCCCTTCTTTGCTTTCCTTTGTACTTTTAATCTTAATTTTAGTTTTTGGGTTTGTAACAAGGGTTCTATAGCCCTTAGTAATGTTTTTGTATCTTGCTTCTTTGCTAAAACCCATTGACCTATTTTGGTCATCTATTAACATTAATATAATTCTATTTCATTTTATTTTCCAAGATTGCCCTTAGAGGCTTCATCAAAATTTAATTTGATCCATTTTTCTTTAGGCAGTTCCCATTGAATGTGATCTCTATCCTTTCTAACAACACAATACCCTTTACTAGGGAGCAATATTAGTTTTCTAATAGTGTTGAGACTCTCCCCATATTTGGAGGTAGTAGTGATTCCACAACCTAGATCACCCTGGCTGAGTCATTTTGAACCGAGCCAAGTTTTTTTACTCAAAGCTACTATAGTTTATGTTTCTTCTTATCCGTCAAGTCCTTGACGAGTTTCCCCCGAGTTTTACCCTGAGCTTGGGTTCAGGTCAAAACATAGGCTTCTCAATACTATAATTTTTCTTAACAAAATGGGAAAAAAACATTAATACAAAATACTAGAAAAAATAAATTTTACAGGAAACACGGAAACCAACAGTTTTTGGCACGCCCAGTGGGACTCGAACCCACAATCGCCTGATTAGAAGTCAGACTGAGCTGAAGATCCAGATTTCTTGATCGCAAGCACCTTTTTTAAGCTAATAGAAGACACCTCGGAGGAATCAAGGTTTGGTGAGCAGCATTGACCTCACAAGCGGAGAAATGAATGTTTGCCTACAGTCTCCATATTTTAAGGAAGCCCGAGTTTGGTGAATCTCTAGCTTGCCTTCATCTGGCAAAATCACCTGGCGACTCTGACTGAGCTGAAATATGGAAGCCCGAGTTGGTGAATCTCTGGCTTGCCTTCATCTGGCAAAATCACCGTGGAAAATCCCTCATACTATGCAAAGACCTAGAATGCAGCTGTGTGGAGCTCAAGAGGCAGATCTCGTCCAAGGCCAACGGTGGGAATATGCAAACACCACCCAAGCGATGAATTTTGGTTGCTTGCAGTTTCTATCGGGAGACGGGCCAAGAGGAGGAACAAAATCCAGTGGCAAATTCTGAGTACAAAGAGGGCACATTTTTGCACCCTTTTTGTGTCCCAAGGCATAGCACGCAAGCATTCAGCCAAAGCCCAATAAGCATGCCTCACCAGGAGGCTAATCCCCGAGGAGACCCCGGCAGAAGGCCTATCGCCGGAAAGCTCCTGCTATCGCATCAAGGAGTTGGAGGAACCCGTGCTCGAGAGCCCACAGGTGGTGGACTCTCTAGAGTGGTGGTATTGGCTCCAACCATCATCGCAACCGGTACCGAAGAGGGCTCTCGTGTGGCAAATCTCCTTGCCACATTGTTCATCAATTGTATGGGTACCGGCACGAATGATAACCTGCCACGTTGCACCATGTTCGCAACCTGGCAAACTTTGGGAGGCCAGCCGGACTTCAAAGATCGACTGAAGTACAATCAGATCTGGTCCGGACACTGCAGATTCACTGGATAGGCAACCAAAGCTAGATTTGTGTTGGCGGCATGCCAATCATGTCATAAAATTTTGTGTAAATGATGTAAATAGGCCGGCTAATAAGTAAAGTTTCAGTTGTTTTCTTAGTTTAGTTTGTGCAGTTTTTTTTAGTGCGCCAAAGAGGGCCATGGGTGCTAAGGGTTTGAGAAAGAGGTTGTTGCCGGCAGTGAATATCAAGAGGACAGCGAGTATGACTCCGTTGCCCAATGGATAAGGCCTGGGTCCTCACATTGAGGCGAACTCAATGCCCCTCGAGCCGCCAGGAATGATGGCAATTTTGCCACATTAAATTTTTTGATAAACTTTGGCCTAAGTATGGAGCTTTAAAGCGGCAAAGAGCATGCGGAGGTGTTAGGTTTTCGCGGGCCGTAAACGGAGGCGATAAAATGGATGAAATGAGCTTTGGATATTTTATCATTGCAGATATTTTCGCTAGCTTTCCGGCGATATATTATAATAGGCGATCGGGTCAGCGGATCAAAAGTTACGGCCCCGGGAAGCAGAACCAGGAAGCTCATTTTCAGGCCAGAAAATTGGCTAAGTGTTGGCCGCCCGACTTCGCTGCCCCGTCCGACTTCGGAAGAAGAAAAGTGCAATATTTGGCTAAGTGTTGGCCACCCGACTTCGCTGTGCCACCCGACTTCGCTGTGCCACCCGACTTCGCTGTGCCGCCTGACTTCGCTGCGCCGTCGCCCGACTTCGCTGCCCCGTCCGACTTCGGAAGAAGAAAAGTGCAATATTTGGCTAAGTGTTGGCTGCCCGACTTCGCTGCCCCGTCCGACTTCGGAAGAAGAAAAGTGCAATATTTGGCTAAGTGTTGGCCGCCCGACTTCGCTGCACCGCCGCCCGACTTCGCTGCCCCGCCCGACTTCGGAAGAAGAAAAGTGCAATATTTGGCTAAGTGTTGGCCGCCCGACTTCGCTGCGCCGCCCGACGTCGCGCCTGTTTTTGTGCGCCATCGGACGGACAAAGAAAAAGGAAGACAGAAAGTTTCCAAGTCAAGACCCGTCCGTCGTCGTTGTCTTCCTTAAGCGCCTTCCGTCATTTCCCCCTTCATCAGCGGACTTCAGATCATGGACAAGTGTGCAGTTTTGGGATGTGTGTCAAGATGTGATAGAAGATGTGTTGTCAAGGAACGGGGTAGATGAGCATTGAAGAACAAACTGTACTGCATCTACCGCATTTAACCGGACCTGGCTTTCCCGCCCATCCACCCTGTCCGGAGATGTGCAGTTTTCAGAACAGCCATACCCAAAGTACAAGTACAGCCGACAGGGGTCTCGTCAGGGCAACTTTTTTCAGCTTTTACAGCTTTTGCCGGTCCTTGGGATCCGTGCATGATTGTATTTTGGGGGGAAATTCCTGCTATAAAAGGCAGTTTATTTCATTGTAAAAGGGGGGGAACATATTGCTAGAGGACTCTGCTGTGACGGACCACCTTCTACTTAATTCAAAGCATCCTTGGCTCTGCTTCTTGTCTCTGTCTTTTATGCTGCCTTCTGCTAGTATTTCTGCTTCATGTCCATTTATATTTCTGTTCGTTTGAATTCTGAATCCTAGATTTGAGCATTGGTGATTATTTGGATCTGGAATACAAAACAGAAGGATACATAGGGTAGAATAACAGTTGCAGTTTCTGTTACATGCTTTGTTTTTATGGTTGTTGATTCGGATGCAAATTTGCGATCGTGTTGCTTGTTCTCCCCCCCACCTGAAACGCATGATATTTACATCTCTTTCTTGTTCCCTTATATTTTTCAATCTCTTTCCAGTTCCCTTTACCTTTTTAATCTCTTTCCTGCACTCTTATCTAAAACCCCCCAAGTAGGTTAGGAAAGGAGCTGGCCTTCTCCGGAGATCGGCACGGGAGGCATCCCTTCCTCCCGGCCTTTCAATGTTGGTATGCGGGTCTAGGGCGCATTGACACACCAAGTCCTTCCCAGGTGGCGGATTCGTAGCCAACAGGAACTTCATATCATGGTTTGCAATTGATAAAGAAACATATTATAGTTAGTCAAGGAGGGGAATTGTGCAAATTTTTTGTTTGATGCTTGGTTGAAGCCTTATCTTCTTATCTCTAACTCAAAATCGCAACTAGTGGCTCGAGCATGCCTAGTTTATAAAGGTCCAAAGGTCAAAGACTATATTAATATAAGCAACAATTCCAGATCATGGATTTCTATTAGTAACCTGGTTGAAAGAGAGGAACTCAAACAAATTGCTAATGAACTACAAAAGATGCTTCAAGAGTTTTATTTGCTGATTTTAATGAAAGGATGAGTTGGTTTGGAATCTATCAAAATATGGTGGATACTCGGTCAAGTTGGGATGAGGATTCAGAGCAACAAAATTTTCCTCCTCCCAAAGATTTTCCTTGGAAGAATGTTTGGTCACAAAAGGCTCTCCCTAAGGCCTCAACATTCCTTTGGTTAGCAATTCAAAGTAAGATTATTACAGAAGAGAGTCTACAAAGAAGAGGATATCATGGACCTTTCAAATGTGCCTTGTGTGAGAAGGATTTAGAAACATCAAACCATTTACTTCTTCATTGTCCCTTTGCTCACACCATTTGGGGTTACATTTTAAAAAATATGAAAATATATTGGGTAGCTCCATTAACATTGAAAGAGTTGATAAAATGTTGGATTAATTATTTCAAAACTAAAGCATTATGTATTTTGTGGAGGATTGGTCCTACCATTATTTGTTGGAATTTATGGCTTGAAAGGAATAATAGAATTTTTAAAAATAAATCTCAAAACTATTCCCAATTTTGGAACCATACTATTGCCTCTCTTGCAGAATGTTTACAGATATGGTGCTCATCATGGGAAGTCTCAAGTGCAGAAAAAGAGGTGGTAACAACTTGGTTACATGATTTGAACATACATGGAAGAGTCATATGTGATAATGGCATTAAGATTGAAACAATGGATCTGCTTTGATCTAGAATAAAATAGAAATGTCTAGAAATTGGGTTTATCAAAATTTAATTTTGATGGTGCTTCTAGAGGATATCCGGGAAAAGTTGGCAAAGGTGGTGTTTTTTGAAATAATGGAGGGAAAATTCTCCTCACTTACTCAGAATCATATGGAACCTCAACTAACAACTATGCAAAGGATAGGGCATTTCTTACAAGGATTAAAATTGCAATAGAAAAAGGATGGAAATATATTTCAATTGAGGGGGATTCACAAATTAATGCTATCAACAAAAATGGATATGGGGATTGGATAAAAATAATATTATTGTTGATGTTCATCATCTATTATTGGAGGCAATCTCTTGGAAATGTGAGCATATTTATAGAGAAGGAAATCGGGTAGTAAATAATTTAGCTAGTCACACTGTTGATCTTCATCGTGGTGAAATTCAAGTTTTAGAAGGCAACTGGCCAAGTGAGATTTTATCTCTTAATCAAAATGATGTTAAGGAGCTGATTGTGGAAACATAGCACTTTGAGGAAGTTGAAGAATATATTTGATAGAAAAAGAAATGAAAAATATTTGTGATAAAATGCATGCTAGATATGGTTTAATTGACCTAACAGCAAATATAATGTTTTGGTATTTTGATAGGAGTGGCCCCAATAGAGCCGCATATAACTTATTAAAAATATACTAAAAAGTATTTGCAACTTTGCATTATTATAAATAATAGAAGACCATACATATTCCTTATGAGGGGCTCAAGCATGCACAAATTATTGACACCATTGAAACATGCTCATATTATTTACTTATAAGCATCAAGAAAAATAGTTTACATCATCGCCCCCAAAACTGCTAATATAAAATATCTCCAACAAAAACCAAAAAAATAAAAATAAAAATAAAAGAAACTACTGGCATATCTCACGGGCAACAACCTTACCAACAAAAAAGAAAAAATTAAACATGGAACAAAGTTTCAAGAGGAAACTCACCAACTCCACTAGAATTCCAACACACCAAAAGGTCCAAAAATCACTTATTTGTCATGACATGAACATGGAACCCTAATACCATTCCTCACCCATCACTATCTTAACTTTAACCCTAACCATACATCATTTAAGAATTGAAAGGGATTTAGGAATGCACACAATGCCTTTTCTAATTCACACTAGAGCATAGGTCAAAGTTGTCTTTAGTGAACTGATGTTCCTTAATCTCTAAAATAGGGAATTTTTGCTTCTTCAAAACAGCTGCAAAAAAAAAAATGGCGATGACATAGTATCCCTATTGTTTTTATATGCTTTGGAATAATCAAGTGACCACTAGTCATGTTATTGTTCTTACTTTTATTATATAAATAGTATTTATTACAATTAAGCAGAAAAACACAATATAAAAAATGTTAAGTTTTTACTTAATAACAAATGCAAGCTTATAACAAGGTTTAAGTTATGATCAACTCTGTCCAATAGGTTTTGGGGCAAGTTCACATCATAAACCAAGGTTCCAATCGCATGACCAGGCACCTTGTAGAGCCGTGACAACACTTGGAAGTAGAGGTCAAACTTATGGCAGCACATGGACCTATGTTCAAGTGGCTTTAGACCTTAGCATCTAGTGTACCCGTATTGTGGATCCAAGACAACTTTCATATTCTCTACAAGATCTGCCCAATGTTAACATCTTCTATCCAAGACATTGTGAAGCAACAGTAAATGGGATGCAATTATATGTGCGCAATGCAAGTTCAAATACAGCATTGTGAGGGACACCCCCACAATAAGGCGGCCCATGATAATACAGTTTGTTGTAATACCACAATAATGTGGTTCATTGAAATACCACTATGATGTGGTCAGGAAGAAATAAAGGTGGGACCATTTCAATCCCATAAAACAAATTTAAAAGAAAATAAATGATAATAAACTATAAGAGTTTTCTTAACTTATTTTACTTAATTAGGAAATAAGCTACCAACTAGTGAGTTGGAACCTCAACCAAGAATGTTTTAGAAGTAAAGTTAAACAAGCTAAACTCAAAGTAGCACATGCACTAGATTGCAGATGGTGATGTGCCCTCTTGCATTCTTTAAGAGAAGGCAAAAATCAGAAATTCTCAACCTTCAAGATCATAAGGAATGCCTCATGGAATATAACCACAAAATATGGCAAATCTTTCAAGATCATTATCAAACAATATTTGTATCAGTAAGCACAAATCCTCTGTTAGTATATCCATGGTTATTATCAGAAAGATATGAAAGGACCCAGCTTTTGAAGAAGATAGAGTCAGAATTGTCAGAAGCAGAGCAGCTATGATGCGTTTGAAGGACTAAAGTTCTCTAGGTTTTGGCTCTTCTTTCATAGACTGCTGTGGCTGTCATTTTGCAAGCATTTTGAAGGGTCTACGTGAATAGGGTCCTTTTAGAACTTATTCATTTATAAAAGTATATCCAGGAGGAATGCCTTTTAGATTTATGTCTGTATGGGATTGCAACAGACATCTTGGTTATTTGTTGGAGGCACAGAGAGTGCAACGCCAAATTAAAAGAATTTCTTTCCCAAGAGACAACCAATTACTTAATGCACATTTTCTTGATGATTCAAACTCCTAAACAGACTCAATCAGTTTAAGAAACTGTACTATGCTTAGAAATATTTCTTTAAGCAGTTGGTGTAGCAGTAAGTGAGGAAAAAATGGATGTCTATCTTATTAGTCAAGTGGAGCCTCCCTCCTAACTAAGACAAAATGGGAATTTATGAAGCCAATAAGTCACTTGTTACTTAGGTATCCCCATGGTATTTAGCTCTGTTGTTGACTGATGACAATGTGAATGGATGTCTAAATTTGGAAAGAAAAATTGTAAATTTAAATAGTCCTGATCTCCCTCTTGCTAGGAAAATCAGGATTATGGATAAAATTTTAACAGTAGGGCATATCTCTTCTGCTTGTTCTTTATCCCTTAAGCGACTTACAAAATGCACATGCAGGTGCTCAGAAGCTTTCTGTGGGGAAAGAAAGAAAGGGATAAAGGAATTCCTTTCATGGCTTGCATAATTTCCACATTTCCATGAGATCATGGGGGTCTAGGAATCTGCAGCAATCCTTGCAATAAAAAGGCAGTAAGAGCAGTAGTTTGTAATGCTCCATGGAAGATTTTACATTGTTACAAAATTCAAACTGCCCAACACATTCAAGGAATCGGGGATCCTTTGCAATGTTCTTATATATTTGGCATTTATGTTTTCAGGATTAGTACTGCCTATGCGAGCTGCTTGGCAAGTGCTAAGATTATCTGCCTTAGCACTATGAGGGACCACATGATAACAGAGATCTAATAACATCACCAATATTGACATTTGATTCCCTACATAAGCATATTGCATCTTATGTTTGTTTGTTGGAAAAGATCAGAAAAAAAGGATTGTTTTGTTGGAGGTCTTTAAAATTATGAATTGCATCAATGGCTCACATAACGTAATATGCATTTAGCACAAAAGCAAAATAGAACAAACAAAGCTGACTATCAGGAGCTTTGTCAAATGATTCCTGAATGTTGCCTATCCAGCATGCAACTTTGGGGATCATGCCCTTGTTGAAGAGACTGAAAGTAGCACCAAAAAGGCTTTTTATGACTGTGTGACAAAAGATTTATATGACTAAGCAAGATACAATTCTGATAATGCCCCATAGTTGAACAAGAAGTAGGGAATGGATGATATTGAAGTGCAATTATGGCATTGTTACATTATTTGGAAATCACAGCCTTCTTTCAAATACAAAGGTTTGGGATAGATAGTGCTTCACCAGGGCTTGCTAGTCAAATCAAGAGTTCACAAGGTTCGCATAACAAATTCTTTATGTAGTCCATGTAGTAAAGACTGCTAGAATGACTTTTTGGGCACAGTTACAAGCTGAATTCAGCTATTTCTTCATTGCCCTCCTTTCTTGATAAGGTTCTCTTCTTGGGGACACTTCAATGATTTCAGAGGTAGTTCCAGAACATTATGGCATACAATTTGATTATTTTCCATTGGTTTCTTGTGGAAGACAAGCTGTAAGGCAACCTCTCTAAAGGACAGTTCCCTGCTCACTTAGGGAAATTGAAGCTTTTTTAAGGACTTCAGTATGCTTATCAAAGTCAAGTTTGGTAGTCTTTGCAAAGATGTTTACTCTTCCCTTGGGACACATGCTTAAATGTTAGATTTTCTGGTTATTATAGGATAGAATTTTCCCTTAAACTTTCTTTGGGTGATGGGACATTCATTTTCTTTGGTGTCATCTAAGAGTCACTTCTCCAAGAATATCAGCAGCTATTGATATAATATAAATATTGACAATAACATTATTAACTTGTAAATATGATGGATAAATAATTTGCTAACATAAAATAAGTATACATTATAGTGAAATATGAATCAAATAATAAATAGTTACTAATTTGAAATATAATAGAGGAACTATATATTTGTCCTTTTTTTTAATATGATGATATAACTTATTATGCAATTCTTTATTTTTCAAGCTTTGTCAATTTTTTTCTCTTTTTGATTGGAAATTAGCCTTCCAAGTTTTATTTTCATTGAAGATAAAATCAAATCCAAACCAGCTGATCTAGTATTAAGCCATACACGAACTGTGCAGAACATGTACATGCAATTGTCTTATGTCATATCATGAATTATGAATCATAAAAATTTGCCATTAGGGACGACCATGTTAATGACACACAAGGGGCTTAACAACAAACTAGCCAGACTCCTCACATGACCAACATGAACTGTAACAATTGTATACGCTTTCATCAAAGAAATCAATGAAGAAAGTTGGACAAAGTTGTGGCCTACCACATAGAAAGTTCTAGCCCGTAAAGTCCAAGAGTTTGCAGAGATTGCCCACAATCGGAGCAAAAAAGTAAAAAGAAAATCCCTAAAGACATTGTTGTGTATTCCAGATTATCTATCAAGAGAGATCATATTTAGTTGTAGACCTTAGCAAGTCTTTTTGAAGTGACAATTCAGCCTTATTTTTTAGTTGAATCGACATGTCTTTAAGTTTGTTTTGAAGGATGAAATTTGGTTTAATTGGGCCAAAGCATTCCTCAATATATTGTAAAACGAGCTTCTTTTGTTAAAGTCAAAGCCAATTTTTCATATGATTGATATCCGATATCAGCCGTGTTGGTTTATATCCACGATGATTTAAACACAAACCAAAATTGGAGACAAGGATACCCAACTTAATTTCTCTATCCAAAGCTGAAAAGCAATAAGTGTCATAGGCAGGTTATTTTAAAGGAAAGATATTAGCAAAGAATGCATATATACTAAAGAACTATGGCTGAGAAAAGTCAGCAGGCTCATACGCTCATTGTTGCAAAGGCATATAATTTTATTCCAAATCATCACCATAACTTTTTCAAATTATGTAGCTTAAGCCAGTAGAATTGCCAAATATATTTCAACCTTTCATTAAAGCATGAATTATTTATCCAAGAAAAACATGTCTTTTTTCTATTGACTTTTGGAGAGAGATCCCTACAATTTCATCGAGTTAAACACCTTATTAAAGCTTCTGTAGACAATTAGTATGTTGAATGTCAAGAAAAGTTGGATAATTGTTTTGGCCCAAGGAGCATGTGCAAACGGTAAGAACAACACATTACATCACATAGATTTGTCTTTAAATATGAAGTATAAAGATCCCACTGGGTTGAAATATACTGCCACTTGAAAGTTGACAAACGACACTAGATAGTGAAAGGACACATAATTATGCAGTTTTGTATATATTGGAAACTCAGAAAAAACAGGCCTAAGGAAATTGTTGAAACACATTCTTAGCTTGGTATCCACATCTACACTCAGACTTGAGAGTCATCCTTCTATCTTTTCTGACAGCAAACCAACTTAATGAGATTGTTTGTTCCAGATTTCCCAACTTGTGGTCATGACATATCATTCATCCAAAACTCAAACAACGAGAAGACTATTATGATTAACCACACTTTTGCCAGGCTGTATGCCACATTGCTATACAAGACTTCTAGATAATTTGAAGCAGGACAACCTTAGAGTGCAAGGATGAAGGGTGTCAAGAGAGAACACCAAACAGTTGACCAGAAGCAATCATTATGGAATCCTATCACTGAAGCGGCTCATCAAGGGTCTTCTAATGTCTTTTGTTGCTTTGTTGATTTTAGAAATGCCTTTTGATTCTGTTCCAAACCACCTTCTTTTCTAAAAATTGCAAGCTATTGATATAGATGACTCCATCACTGCTGCCGTCATGAGATTCTATGAGACAGTCATTGGCTGATTCCATATACAGTGCAATCTCTTTAACTTTGTCAAATCTACCATTGGGGTGAAGCAGGGGTACAACCTCCCATCATCTCTGTTTGGTTTCTACATTGACGAGTGGAAGAACTTTCTTGAACAAAACACTCATGTAAAAGATGGTCACCTTTTACGTCAGGTTTTGATTGCTATACTGCTTTTCATCAATGGTGTCTCGTACTTGAAAGGGCTTGTAGAGGTGACTTGAAGCCATTGCTCTATTTGATGAGCTTCAACAACTTATTGTGAAACTTATCAAGACTAAGGTCAAGATCTCCAATGCCTCCAAGAATGCCCTTTTCAAATTTGAATTCTCCTACAAGGGGGAACCAATTGAACTTTGAGACTATGACTACTTATAAGTTATACCTATTGGCGAGTTCAGCTTATAGGACCATTCTTTAATTTGAATCTGGCCACTCAATTAGGGTCACCAACATTAAACACATTATTCCTTTTAGCTATGAGGATTGGGGCCCCATTTTGGGCCTAGTGGACTGGTCTCAGATTGAGAAGATTAAATCTATTATGCTCTTATGTTTGATCCATTGCAAATCGTTAGTCCCTCAAAGTATTGTTCTGCATGAGTTTGCAGCTCAGCATTTTTTATATAAGACCATCTTCAAGCTTGTCTTCGCAATTTTTAAACTCCATTCCATGGGAAATTTAGCTGCTTGTCGCAAGTAGTACCCCTAGGTAGCACTTTGCTCTTTGGAGTTGATTGCTTCTTTCTGCCTCACTAATCATCACCATTGCCAATACTCTAAGATTAATATGCTCCTCCAATAAACTGAGGTTTCTATTAAACTACTTTATCCCTTCAAGGGTTTCCTTGGATGCCACACCCCACCTCCTTCCCACATAAATGGTGATCCCAAAATAATTAAGAACAATATCTATTGGCATTACATCCAAGCCATGTCAGTGTCTCCCCTAGAACACCTCAACCAAGTTACCTTTCAACATTGTGCACTTCCTACACATTATCGATGCAGTCATTGATTAATTGGAGCACCTCCAAAATCATTGCTCACGTAGCATGGGGATCTCCCTTGGTCATTTGAGGGTCTGTTTTGATCAACTTCATAATGAAACTAATCACCCTCTCCCTCATGATTGCAAGATTTGTTGCCTTTACTCTCTGTATGAAGATGCGGTGCATTTCATCTTTCAATGCGCTATCTATTATGAGATTAATGCTAGACATTAGCATTTATATAGAGACACCACAAGATCACTCTCTAACTCCTTTTGGTATCTAAATCAATGATACCTTTTTTTCTCCAAAAGGTTGTCATTTATTGAAGTAGAGACCTCTAGATCCTCCTTGTTAAGAACATTTTTCTTTCAACCTAGACGCTATAGGTGTCAAGCACCCTCTTGATGTTGTCATACAATATATAGATGGAGATCAATTGGCAACGTTCTTTATCAATTTCAATTGTGACATCCCAACACTCTTATCTTGTCCATTCCAAACAGCGTGTTACTAATTCCTCCCATTACTAGGGTCCTCTTAGACCTTCTAGAGGGTAAGCACATATTGCCACATTTTGACTAAGGGGTAAAATTTTGAAAAAACTGCTGCGTTGTTTCCATGATTGAATCCTCTCTCCTTTCCTCCTTTCCTCCTTTCCTCCAAGATCGGCTTCACCCAAAAATTGGCTAAGGCACAGAAGATTTTTGGTTTTTGGTTCGCCCCCAGGAGCAGCGAACCTTGGGTTCGCCCGAATGGACAGCGATGCCCAGCTTCGGGCAGAAGGCGCAGAGAAGGGCAGAAGGGCGTTAAAAAATTTCTAAGGCAAGGTCACCTCAAGTTCGCTCCGTTTTCGAGTGATTCTCAAACTCGCTCCCCTTCGCCAGCGAATCCCAGCCTCGCCAGGGCCCCGGAGCGAACTGCAGCCCAGGACACAAAAAATGACTAAGTAACAAGAGCCCCCAATATCGCTTAGCTTCTCGAGCGAACCGCAGCACGGAAGGCAAAATGGGGTTAAGGAATGACTCAACCCGAGTTCGCTCCAGGATTGGGGGCGAACCTCGGTCTCGTTGCGGTCTCCGAGCGAACTGCAGCATGAAACATTGAAGAATCAGTTAAGGCAGGGAAGGCTCGAGTTCGCTCCAAGAACGAGCGAACCTCGGTTTCGCTCGTTCTCCAGAGCGAGGCGCTAAAGCACGAAAAAACTTTAAGGCACCGCGCAACTCCCAGTTCGCTCCATTTCTGAGTGATTCTCAGCATCGCCCCCATTCGCCAGCGAACCCCGATGTTGGCACCACTTCGAGCAAGCAAGCGCTAAGGCAGAGCCCCCCCCCAAGTTCGCTCCATTTCCGAGCGACTCTCAAACTCGCTCCTCCCCTTGTGCGACTCCCAGCTTCGCTCCATTTCTGAGCGATTCTCAGTGTCGCTCCCATTCTGCAGCGAACTTCAGTCTCAGGCTAAAAGTGAGCGATCTTTGGAATACATGTTAGACTTGGCAGGATTACAGACTCAAGCTCTGGGCTCAACTCCAGCTACCTCTGGCCGGTTTTTCTAGCTTCAGACCACAGTTAAAAAGCGGGGTAGGTGGGCATTTAAGGCGCATCAATGGCGCACGAATTCAAGTCTCAGCCCATCCCTTCAGGACGCCCTGTCAGGTCCCAGAAAAACTCCAAAGGGCAAGCTGCACCAACTGCATTAATGAGACATGCTTTCTCAACTGCAGAAATCGTCCGGAGCCGCTCTAAACATGGGTGAGCCGCACCGCAGGTACGCTGTCAGCTGACAGGGGTCAAATCTCAACTGCCCCGGCAGTTTTGGGGGTTGAACATTAATGTAATCGGGGGGAAATTCTTCTATAAAAGGCCACTCATTGCAATGTAATAGGGGGGGAACATTTTGCTAAAGAACTGCTGTATTTGGACTTCTTGCTTCAATATTAAGACTCCTGGTTCTGGTTCTGGATTTTTTCACTGCGTATGATGCCTTCTATGCTTATTTCTGTTAATTCTGTCTCTTCATTTGCATACAGTAAATTCTGTAATCTGGATTTAAGTGTGTGAATTAAGAACGAAGTCTAGAATTGCTAAAGGATACATATCAGTGTGTGTTCAGTTTTAGTTTCTGCTATGTTTATAATATTGATTGTTGCTGGTTCAAGTAGGAGTTAGTAATTGTGCTGCCTGTTCTTCCCCTTGAAACAATCTGCATTTCCCATTTCTTTCAGTTATTTATTTCTTTCAGTAATTTCCCGATCCCTTTCCTGTTCCCTAATCTAAAAACCAAGTGTAGTGTAGTATAGGAGCCAGCCTTCTCTGGAGATTGGCATGGAAGGCATCCCTTCCTTCCGGCCTTTCAATTTGTTGGGCGGGTCTAGGGCGCATAGATAGACCAAACCCTTTCCTAGTGGCAGATTCGTAACCAACAGCACACATTACCAGTTTTGTCGTTAGGATTTGAGGTTCAACGTCCTCTGATGCAGAAGAGATGTGAGGTGAAGCATTTTACACCCCTCGACAATCAACCAGCCTGGCTCCTAGGCACAGGGAGGTGGACATTACCAATCCTGCATAGGCTCCATAGTGTAATTGAGGACGAGATCATTCAATCTTTGGCACTGACTCCAATTTCAGATTCTGAAAATGTCAGTTTGTTGCTTCTGTTTCTAGTATCTTTCCCTTGTGGGTTGTTCAAGGTATTGTTCCACCTCTCATGACTATTTGCTTGTATTTGCTTTTGGGTTATACATTTTAGTTGCAACCACTTCAAGCTTACCTCCATGGCTTTTGTTCCGCAGCTTTTACTTTATGTTGTTTAGTCACCTTCATTCTTGGCTAATTCTCTCTCTAGGGGCTTCCTTACCCTAGTTCACTCTACTGTATATCTTCATCTATTCGTGAGTCCCACTGATCTGGTTTTTGTCATTTTTGGGCATTAATAGAATTTCATTTCATCTCAGTTCTATGTTAAATAACAATGAATACTGCATCTTGTTAACAGTTTAATTATAATGGATAAGTGTTATATTGCTTATGTTGTAATTTAAATGGAAACCCATAGACACAAAGTAGCTCCTTGATTCTATTATTGTTGAATTGATAGTGCCTTCAATCAAAGTAACTACAAACATGTATGGTTTAATATGGTGCTTCTAGATGAAAACTGTATAGCAATGCAAGACACCAACAATCCTTGCAAAGGTGGTTTCATCATAGGTGGTTGACAAGGTAGTTTTTCTAAGGTGCATCCATTAAACTAACAAATACTTATCTTACATGTTTGTGCTCCTAATTATTGAAGCCTTATTGGTGTGTGTTTACCCATTTATCCATTTTTAATTGGTTATATGGGCTTGAAATGGGCCCCAACCATATTACGTCGTGACCACATTAGTGGTATTACAACAGCATTTTTGGCAATTATGCATGAATTGCTTGGCAAGATTCAAACCTAGGTTTGTTCCTTGAAACTCGAGGTATTTAACCAATAGAGCTCATGCCATTTGATAAATGTTAAGATTCACTCATGGGATTGGAACCTTGGTTTATGGTGTGAAACTCATTGCTCCCAGCAGTTGCCCCAACCTCATGAGCTTCATGTTTAGACTACTTCGTTGTCGGAATTTGAACCCGGAAATCATTTGTCCATTTTGAATGTGATAGAAATGATTGATTAATGCAAGAATGTGTTAGTGGTCTGGTTATCTTAAAAACAATTATTTTTAAATTTGGTAGCAATTATTCATTTTAATCAGTTCTTTGCACTATACATATAGATAGATAGATATGACACTTCATATTGACACCCATGGAATCTATGTTCTATGTGCTAAATATAATCAAATATTTCAGTTTTTTTCAAAACAAATTGGAAAAAAACAGCAAATGTCTCCATGTCTAAGTCAGTAGGTAAAGTTTTCCTTTCATCTTCGTAAAACTGTGGCATGCCCTTTTGCTGTTTTCTTGCTAGTCAATAGCCTAACAAAGACTAAAGATAAGATTAATATGTATACCTCTTCATACCTGCCTTTTCCTAGAGTGAACTCAATTAGACACTGCTCATAAGGGTGTAAGTCCTGATTCGAAGGAAATTTCTCCACATAATTTCTCAAGGGAACAGCTAACTCCTGACATCAAGGTACCAAACCTTCATCGTTAGTTTTAACACCTTAATGCCAAAGGACATTTATCCATTAGCTATAACTGCCTATGATAACATCCTGATAGGTTTTGCAATGACATGAATCAAGAACATGAGACCTCAAAAAATAAAAATTCAGTACTTACTTTCATTAATGCATCTAGCTGCTTGGCACCTCGATTCCGCTCTCTCTTTGCCATGTTTACAATACCTGTAACTCATTGAATCATTCATGCCTTAGGATGTGTGTAAAGTTTGAAATAAAATGCACAGCAGCTGATGTTATTGGAAAGCTCTAATATTTGTTTCCCATTAAATAAAATTCATTCATGTTGTTTGGCCCATTCAGATACCTTTTGTTGGACCAACCATCTTTGCCTTCCTCATTGCTGAATAAAGCATATCCTTTGATGGGACCACCATGGGTAGACTCTGAAATGCACCAACGCTTTTATGTTTTGCCAGCTCTTGGCTCTACAGAAGTGAAACAAAACATTAGACTTGGAAAGGGTTCACAGTCAAGAAAGTCACATATAAAACCACATAAATGCTAGCATAAGCCAATACATTGAACAGCACTTAATATAAAATCATTAAACCTGCAAAGCCCTACATCACAATGAAGCCTCTAAGTGTGTGTTGAGATTTATGGAAGAAAGACAAGTAAATAAGACAAGACAAAGTATCCAAATTCAAACATAAAGGAGAATATGAAATGAAACTATATAATGTCCACACAGGAAAGAAACAAGTCTATGAAACTTGAAAATACAGCAATGTTGAAAGTAGAAAGAACAAGGATCAAAGAAAGAAACAACTCGTAAACCAGAGTCCAGACAACCAAAAGAGAGAGGGTAAACCCAAAAGGTTGAAACCCTATAACCATAATAAACTATAGATAGTCAAGAGGTAGTGTTCCAGCACTGGAGCTTAAGATTAAAACATTGAAATTGCCTTGTCACATATCTGTAGCAGCATTGTGTATGACATTATTATCTGATTTACTCAAGAAAAATATGATATTTAGAAGTATAAGCACATTATTTTCTCTCAACTGCTCAAATTGACATAATAACTGGAATAACTATCATTTATTACAGACCGTGCCAACTAGTGCAACATGCACAGCAGTTGAATTCCCAGCAAATATTCATACACATCAAGGACCTCATTAACAACCACCAGGCAAGCAATAAATGCACATTGGGACAATTGAAATGGACAGAGACAGAGCTGGGAATTAGAGAATTTTGTACTGTTGAGATCAACACAGCTGCCAGTGAGAGAACCAGGTTGACCAATATTTGCCTAGACTGCTGACTGTGACTGCTTTTTGACCATAACACAGTTTGCCTGTTATTAACTGTTCACTGCTGCAGGGTATAGATTTGACTTCAACAGGAAGTAAGTTGACTGATGAACACTATTTTGACCGCTTAAATTGTTTTCAGCATAATCTTTATGTTGTATTGACTGCTGTAATGAAGTCGGCTGGACTGGCGACAGTTGACTGTCATACAGTTGAAAATTCTGCTATCTTAAATGTGTCTATAATTTTTATAGATTTGAATGCCATTCTGGACATTTGTGAGCCATCCCCACTATTGTTGACAACTGTAAATCATTCCATTAGAATACCGGTATCAGTTGTCCCCATGGGTTAGACGTCTGTAAATCATTAAGTGATGATATTGAGCCCTTTACAAATATTTGGAAGACATTCCACAGTGTTTGACATTTTTAAATAGTCCTGTGGATAATTTTTATGATTAATAAACCACAGAAACATGTAACTCATTAATAAAATTGGTTGATGCCAGTAAATTCAAGTGGATTGTATATCAATAAGTTGTCACGAGTGATTGTCACAAAAATGATGCCTATAAATCGTTTTTGTGAGATTGATACTTAGAAGTCGTATCCAAAAGATAATTTGAATTTAGAGAACAGGTATATTAAATATTTTGGAATAAAGAAAATATTACAAATTAAAGATTATTTAGATGGAATAAATTTGATATAATCACTGTTTTATCATTACCATTCATATGACAAAACGAAAATATCTTTTTTTTTGCTGGAGAACAAGGGGTTGTACTCGGGTCCCCCACCCTTGACAAATCACAACTCTCTTCTTTAGAGCATGAGAGTTTACAAACAGATTCAATTCTCATCTCAATTGAGTTGCTATAGCTAGAAACCTACATCATTTTACATAAAATGTCTGAATTCTTGATTTTCATTTTCTGGAACTTTTTCAATTTTCTATGTGAATACAAATATTCCAGAATTCAGCATCCTTCTTGACATTTTCCTACAGCAGCCTTCACAATACCAAAACTTCACCTCTACTATCTATGCATTGCATCTTAGTAGAGTAATATTTCCAAAACATCGCACTATCATAGCCCGCTTTACCAGATCTGGATTGCTAGTTTCCTTCCTGAAGCACAAGTGCAACCACAAAAATTGTAATAAATAGTTTATATGAAAGCACATTAATGTTATAAAATAAAGCAGATATTACCAATGGAAAACATTAAAGTAAATCTTAATCATTATTTGATTCAGGCAGTCAACATTTTCTTGTCAGCTTCAGCTAAACTTACTACTTCCTCTAACCAAGGAAAAGAGAATTTAACTTCACGATCCTCAATTAAAACCCCTCTATTGGCTAGCCTATTTGCACATTTGTTTCCTTCCCTTAATGTATGTGTAAACCTGATTTCTTCAAACTCTATAGCAAGGTCTTGAATTTCCACAATTATCTCTTGTATGTTCCATGGAGCCTTTGCTTTCCTCAAAATTGCATTTATTACTATGAGTGAATCACCTTCCATCCATACTTTGTTCCATTTCATTTGTTTGCATATTTTTAACCCTTCCAAAGCCGCCCAAGCTTCAACTTCATTATTTGTCTTAAATCCACTATTGAAAGCGTAATGAGACAAAATCTCTCCTCTATTATTTCTAATTATTCCTCCTCCTGCTGGTCCTGGATTTCCTTTAGATGCTCCATCAAAATTCAATTTGACCAACTCCACATCTGGTGGTTTCCACTTTATATTCTTTGCCTTCTTTTTGTTTCTCCTATCCCCAACATCATAATTCCATTTGATGACTTGACTCCATCTATCAAGGCTCTCTGCTTCCAGATTAGGGATTGGGTGAGTTGATAGGGTTGGTTTAGACTCCTCTATGGCTAAACAAATCTTCCTTTTCATTACCTCTAAACTGCTTTCCTTTCCTTTAAATATTCTTCTATTCCTTTCTAGCCAAACAGTCCAAAGTATTGTATCTTTTGATATATCCCAGATTGTCTGTAAAGCCTCACTTTTAAAAGTGCTCTGCCATTGCTTTAACCATTCTTCAATTCTGCCATTCATCACCATGCATTTACCAAACATATTAAGAATCCATTGCCATAGTTTCCAGACTATTGAGCAGTGTCCCAAGAGATGGTCTATACTCTCCTCCATTTTACAAAGAACACATTTTGAGGGGCCATGAAAACCCCTTTTCATAAGGTTATCCCAGGATAAAATTCTTCTATGACCTACTAGCCAAACAAACATTTTGACTTTAGGAATGCTCGGGCTATCCCAAATATCTCTCCATATTCTTGCGATATTCCTATTTTGATGGTGCTTTATATTATATCCACTTCTTGTTGTGTATTCTCCTGAGCTATTCAACTCCCAAATCAACTTATCCTTGGCTCCCCTTAGAATAATCATTGTTGTTATCTTTCTACTCAACTGCCTCCTAGCATCAATGTCTTGTATACTTGTAAAAAAATCTTCTTTCCATTTGTATCTTCCTTCCTGATCCTTGTACAAAATGTTTGAAACCCTATCACCATATTTGTCTTGAAGTAATCTCATCCATGGTTTCAAAATTGGATCTAGATTGAGTGGTTTTTTATCACACCAAGTATCCATCCAAATAGAATTTTTTTCTCCAGTTCCCACCACCCATCTTAAACCTTTAATCACTAGATCAATTGATTTTTTTAAACCGTTCCATAGTGCAGAACCATTTGGTAGAGAGAATGCAGTAAATATTAAGCTTGGGTCATTGGGCTCAACATACTTAGAAGAATTCTTGCCCATTGTCTTTGACTCTCTTTGTACAATCTCCAAATTACTTTTCCCCTAAGAGCTAAGTTTGCATCCGTAAGAACTCTTAAACCGAGACCTCCCCTAGTTTTATCATCACACACCTTGCTCCATTTCACCAAAGGAAATTTCCTTTTATCATGTAATCCTGACCACAAAAATGACCGCATAATAAAGATTAAACTTTTTTCTATCGATTTTGGCATAGTATACAAGGACATATAATATGTTGGAATGGCCTGTAAGACTGATTTAATTAGCTGCACTCTTCCTGCTAACGATAACCATCTACCTTTCCATGCTGGTAGTTTATTCTGAACTTTACTTATAACTGGATTCCATAATTCTATCCTCATTCTCCCCTCAAATAAGGGCATCCCTAGATAAGTTGTTGGCAAATTTGCCTCCTCCATTTGAAGTAACCTGCATATCCCTGCTTTGATTTTAGTTGGGGTGTTTAGGAAGTAAATTTTGGATTTTGTCCTATTAACTTTCTGCCTTGATGCTCTTTCGTATTCCTTTAATAAGTTATTCAAAGCTTTGGCCTCATTTATCCTTGCCCTCCCAAAAAGGGTTGTATCATCTACAAATTGTTGATGGGTGATGTTGTCGATGTTATTACTAGCCTTAAGTCCACTTATAAGCCCATCTTTGTAAGCCTTCTTCAAGTTCCTACCCAAAACCTCTGCCATAATAATGAACAAATATGGTGATAGAGGATCTCCCTGTCTAAGGCCTCTCTTGGCTTTAAATGATTCTGTTACTAACCCATTGACCAACACTGAATATGAAACTGTAGAGACACAAGCTTTAATCCATCTGACCCATTTCTTCCCAAATCCAAACTTTTCTAATACTGCAAAAAGAAAATCCCATTTAACCCTATCATAGGCCTTACTCATATCAAGTTTTAAGATCATTGCTTTCTCTTTTCTTGAAGCTGCTGAATGCATAACTTCATGAGCTACTATGATCCCGTCCAGAATTTGTCTCCCTTTCACAAATCCTCCTTGCTCTTCTGAAATAATTTTGTCTAACAATGGTCTTAACCGATTCGCCATCACTTTGGAAATAATCTTATATGCCATATTACATAGGCTTATGGGTCGAAATGAATCAAACAATTCTGCATCCTTCTTTTTTGGAATCAGGGTAAGATATGTTGCATTTATTTTATAAGGTATGTATTGTTTTACCCTAGACTGTTCCACTGCCACCAATAAAGAATCCTTCACTATATCCCAATTATGTTGATAGAATGCTGCAGAGAGCCCATCCAGACCTGGGGATTTATCCTTATTAAAAGAGAAAAGAGCTAGATGAACTTCTTCCAGAGGAATAGGCTCCATCAGTTTCCTATTATCTTCATCTATTATAACTGAAAACAAAACATTGGATTTGCTCACCAACCTGCCTAATCCTCTCATCCTCAATAGCCATGCCACTATGCCACTGAACCCCTACCTCCTTCTCGGTACCCATCTTAGCCAGGAAGTCTGCCACTTTATTCAGAGCTCTACCCACATAAATCGGAATCACATCATCCAATTCCCTCCACAACTCCTTAATTTGGGTGACAAGAATCCTCAACCTCCATGTCTCCAAAGCAAAGTTCCTCATGCAATCTAGAGCTCCTACCAAGATTTGAGAATCTGATTCTATGATTATCCTCCTATAACCTTGTCTTACCACCCAGATAGAAGCAAATTTGATAGCTAAGGCTTCTGCTTCATTGTTCGTGGCCCTGCCTAGGCCCTACAGTTCCCAATAGAGCACTGTCCCAACATGATTCCTGTAGACCACTCCAATTCCAGCTCTACCCGGATTGCCTTTTGCAGCTCCATCAATATTAATTTTAATCCAGCCTTCTAGGGGTGTTTTCCAACTAGCTCTGTCCTACCCCTCTTGCACTTCGGCTTCATTCTCCATCGTCCCTATATCAGCTTGAGTTTCCTCTTTAGCATACACTGCCATAGTTTTCGTGACTTTGCTCCAAATGACCTACCAGACGCCATCCAAGGATGAAAAGGTTTCTCTAAAAATTTTGCCATTTCTCTCCAACCACACTTGCCACCAAATAAAGTTTAATCCAAGCTTCCACCCGATACGAAGAGCTTCAAATTTAAATCTGCCCCTCTTCCATCTTTCCCAAATATTAATCTGGTTCAAATCACCATTGGCTCGGATTTTATAAGCTAAAAACCATCGCTCCCAGATCTAGCGCGTGAACGGGCACTCAAACATCAAGTGGTCAGATGTTTCCTCACTTTTGTAGCATAAAACACATTGGGATGGACCAACGATTCCCCTACATCTCAGATTATCAAAAGTAAGAATTCCATTGTGCATGAACTGCTAGGCAAAGAAGTTTACTTTCGGCCAACCCTTGGACTACCAAATCTTTCTCCAATCCTCAACCTGATATGCATGAGGAGGAGGTTCTAGAAGGATCTTATCATATCCATCCTTCATTGTGTAGACTCCAAGGCTCCCATAGCCCCAAGCTAATTCATCCTCCTCATCTCTACTTGTGAGAAATATTTCTACCAAGATTTTAGTCATGATGGGTGTCAATTTTGGAGGGATTGGAATTGGCCACTCATCCAACTTCTTAAATTGCTTAAACCTATAATCCCCTAATTGACTAGTGTTGAAATAACTTTCAATATTGATCCAACCCCTACTTTCCATGGTTGTTTTTATTGGTTGTAGTTTTAGGAATTCAATAATGATAGGTGGGTATTGATCCCATGAATCTATCCAAAATTGTGCCTTCTCCCCTCTCCCCACTTTCCAAAATAATCCATCTTTCACTACTTGAGATCCTAACTTTAGAGCTTACCACACTAGGGACCCATTACCATCCAAAGGGAAATGACTCACCTCATTCGGGTTCACCTGTCCCAAATATTTACTAGTTAAAACTCTATTGAATAAAGAAGTTGGTTGGGAGATCCACCTCTAGTAAAGCTTTCTAGCCAAAGCTTTATTATTTAGCTCTGATCTCCTCAGTCCCAAACCTCCCTTTGCCTTGGGCTGGCTTACTTTCTCCCAACCTACTAATGCCCATTTCCTCTCTCCTTTTACTCCTCCCCATAAAAATTTTCTAGCCATCTTGTCCAACTCTTTCCATATGGTATGTGGGGCAACAAGGATAGAAAATTTATAAATTGGCATGGCTTCAATGATTGACTGCAAAAAGTTAATCTACCCCCAAAGGTTAACCATTTGTGAGACCAATGGTTAATTCTTTCTTTGATATGATCCAAAAGATTCCTCCAGATAGCTATCTTCAGTTTTTAAAATGCAAAGGGACCCCCAAATAGACCATTGGGAGAGAAGTCCTCATGAATCCCAAGATCTCTAAAATTTTGTCCTGAAGCCTTCGATCAAGATTGAAGAAGACCACTTTGGATTTCTTATCATTGATGACTTGGTTTGTGGCCCTAAGGTAAACATTAAGAGTATCTCTGATCATTCTTGCTTCCCTGAGGTTGGCCACTCCCACCAATCTTGTGTCATCCACAAACTATAGGTGAGTCAAAACCTCCTCACCCACCTTGATACCTATTAGCAAACCTTGTTGTCTTCTCCTCAAGATGAGTCTACCCAAGCCTTCATCCAATATGAGAAAAATATAAGGGGAACAAGGATCTCCTTGATGAAGGCCTCGAGTGGCTCCAAATGGTTGTGAGGGAAGACCTTTGATTAACATTGAGTATGTTAGAGTAGAGATACAACTCATGACCCATTCTATCCAATCTTGAGAGAAACCAAAGGCTACCATCATCCTTGACAAGAAGCTCCACTCCACCCTATCATAAGCCTTTGACATATCCAATTTTATGAACATTCCTCTATTGCCAGATTTTTGCATTGAGTGGATTGCCTCTTGAGCTAGAACCACACCATCCAAGATCTGCCTACCCTCTACAAAACCCCTTTGCTCTGAGGAGATAATGTTGTCTAGGAGAGGTTTTAGCCCTCAACCATTACCTTCATGATTATTTTGTATATGACATTGCATAAGGCAATAGGTCTATAATCTGAAATATGCACCCCCTCCTCCCCTTTTGGAATTAAGGCAATGAATGTATGATTTAATGCTTTAAGAATTCTTTTACTACCTCTGGACTCCTCTATAATAACCATTACATCCTCCTCCAAGTTGTCCTAGAAGGTCTAAAAAACTTGATTGGGAAGCCATCTGGACCTGGTATTTTTCCCATACTCATTCCAAAGACTACCTTCTTTAGCTCCTCTCTATCAATGGGTTTAAGCAAGGCCTGATTTTGTTCTTCAGAGATAATAGAGGGTATGACAACAAGAACTTCTTTTTGAGCCTCTTCATCTTGCACCATACCTTAAACAATTTAGCAAAATAATCCATTGAATGGAAATGCATACCTAGGATCGTATCAAAGGAGTGCCCATTCTCATCCTGAAGAGCTTCCATCTTGTTCGTCTGTCTCCTAGCACAAGCAACCTGATGGAAAAATTTGGTGTTTCTGTCACCTTCCAATAACCAAGTGGTTCTTGCTCTCTGTTTCCAGTAGATCTCCTCTTGGTTGTCAATGTCCTCAACCACTTTACGCAATTCATCATCCTCTTCTTTGAGTTGCTCTATAATTGTTCCTTCCTTGAAGAGTTTTTGCACCTCATCCCATCTGGCCACCAATGGAGCTCTTTGGGCCTGGAAGTCCGACTTGTTAGCTCACCTCCATTGTTTTAGTTGATCCTTGACATAATGAAGTTGCTTGTGGAATCTAAACATTGTTGTCCCATATGTCGATCGTCCCTCTTCCCACCATTATGGGATTTTCTTTCGAAGTTCCTCCTTTTGTAACCAAAAGTTTTCAAATCTGAATGGTTTGTGATGTTGCCTTATCTTGATCCCCCTTCCAATAGAATGGGGAAGTGATCTGAAATTGGACCCTCCAAAATCTGAAATTTTAGATTCCATTTCACAAATGCCTCCTCTAAAACCAAAAAATGGTCTAACTTCACCTTCTTACTATGTGGCTCCCTCCTCTTATTAGTCCAAGTATAGTTGGTTCTAGGACATTTAATATCCACCAAGTGTAATGCATGGACCTGGAAAATCATAAGTCGATCCCTTGGGTCCAAAATTGGGGTTCCCCCTTCTTGATCTTTGGATGATAATTTAGCATTAAAATCCCCAACAATAATCCAGTCTAACTCCTCCCTCGAGACTCTCATATTATGCACTACTTTCCATTGATGAATCTGACCATCTAGGTTTTGAGCCCCATAGAAATTTGTGATTAAAACTTGCTCAGTTGTCACATTGTTCCTAAAATGCGATGTGAGGACACCCCTCCAAGCTATATGTTCTATTGTCATCCATTCAAGAGAGTTCCAAAAGGTAACTATCCCCCTTGAGGCCCCTTGGGCAACCACTTCCATATGACCAACACCCCTCCAAAGTCTATTTATTATTTTATACATGAGATCCAATAATATTTTTGTCTCCTGGATAAGCAAAAAATTTGTTTTACTTTTCTCTAAGAGTCTTCGAATAATATATTGATGGGTTCTTCTGTTTAAACCCCTAATATTCCATGATTGTATAATCATTGGTTACCTTGAGACTAGTAAGAGTCTATTGGCCTCATCGATCCCCTAGTGATCAGTTTGTCTCCTTGAGATGCTATCAATTCCTTATTTGATTTTCTACCCACTCCTTGAGAGTTGATATTCTTTGATCTCTTCTCCACCTGGCTTATCCCTAGAGTTGGCTTTTCTCTATTCTTTTTGCCACACCCATGATGACATCCTTTATTATTGGTTGCTCTTGGTTATGCACTATCAATGCCCCTACAATCTTTGATTGTGGTAACTCATTACACTCTATTACCTGCTCTAGGATAGGAGGAGGCGAAAGAGGGGCTTGAACATGGTTGTTATTGTTTTCATTATTCCCATCCACTCCTTCCATGAGTTGTTCTTCTTCCTGCTCCACTAGTGTCTTGAAGATCTCATACCTATTTGAGGGCTTGAGATGGGTTTGCTCTTTACCATATTTTTCTTTTGCCTTCTCCTTCTTTTGGGCTGTTCAAAACCATCTCCTTGTGCTTCTCCTCCTTAAGAAATGTTGGTTGCTTCTTTATTGACTATAGACTTACCCTCCTTAGGAAGATTCAACATTCCTAAAGGAGCCTCCATTTTTGTGATCATATTGTTTGGGTAGGACTAGGCCAAATGCCCATATTTGTGGTAAACTCTACACCTGAAGGGCAACGCCTCATAATCCAGTTGTTGAATCCAAGATAGTCCTGCAAGTTCGAGTTCCACCTCTACCGACAAAGGTTGGCTGAGATCCATTTCCATGCATAATCTAGCATAAACGATTGTGTTTCCTTCCATTGTGTCTCTAGAAACACCCAAATATCTTCCAAGGAAATTATCGATGATTTCCAATACCTGCTCACTCCAGAACTCCATTGGGAGTGCATACAAATGGACCCAAACTAGGACAGCAATGGGTTCAATTCGGGGATCAAATCCCACTCTCCAGGGCTGAACAAATAATCTTGTCGGACCATGATTCCTCTTTTCTGATTCGAAAGCCCTATTTCTGTCGACAAGTGAGGAAAAACTAACAATAAAATATCCATTACTAATAAACCACAAAGAATACTCACCAAGAGGCTCCCAGTTCTGTCGAACCCACGAATGCAAAAAATTCAAGGTAGGGCGAATACCCATGAATTTACAGATTAGGTCATGATTGGCTCTATATAAGACTATTTCTTCTACTATACTCTGCTCAATGACGATCTTTGGCCTTGATTCCGACTATGGCAAGCATCCATTGACTCTTTGAGATGTTGATCTTTTTCCAGCAACCGTAAAGAGCATTTTTAGTGCAGTTTTTTGTGCTTCTTCAGTCTCTGTTGGAGATTTTTCCTTCAACAAATCTGCAAACGAACTCTGTCTATCTAAGAGAGGATCTGGAGGCATCCCCATTGGGCCCTCCTAGGGCAGCAATCTCGTCTTCGATTTCGCAGCAACCAGAAAGTACTCAATAGATTAAATTATAGTTGAAAAACACCCACATATAATATATTAAGTTAATTAAGCTAGATTATAGTTTAAATATATACATTTATATAAAAGACTCATGCTTACAAAAGAACCCACAAATAATATAATATATATATATTAAAAAAATTAAGTGTCCTCAAACTTTATATAACTTGAACCTCTCCCTCCAAGTCTATGCAGGGATACAGAATGTTTCAATGGTGGCTATCCTCGTTTTTGGCATCCCTATTTATTTGTGCCTTTGATAGTGGGATTCGCAGCCAAGGGCAACCTGCCATCAATGTTTATGTTGTTCATGTTCATGCCCAAGATGCTCGATGTTTGGCAGACAATCCCCCTCACATTTTGGTAAAGCAAAAGAATGGTGCCTGCTGTTAGCCTAGTCCAGAAGAAGAGGTAAAAGAACGCCTGCATCACAATTCCACTGAAGTCAAGTTCAACTCCTGCCATTTGAACTTTAATAGGACTTGATCCTGCAACCTATAGCTATTTGTGGTAGTATTAAAGATTTAACACCATGATGAAGAAGCCCACGCAAGACAACAGACGAAATGCATGTATTAGAGGATAATTTGACTTTTCTAATCTGGAGCCATGGCACCTCTACTCAGTTCAGCCATGGTGAACCAAGTTCATATATTTCTTTGCATTCCAATATCTTGTCTTTCACTCTAATTTTATTCTATTTGTAAATACTTTTAAAAAAATAAAATAGGGCCGGACCAATGCAGACCACTTCAGCCTGCTCAAAATGTGCAGGTTCAACCAATACCAGACTAGGTTTTGGCCAAACGTGGGAACCATGTTGTCACATGTGATGATTTGTAATAAATAACTGGATTTCTCCTACCTCCTCATATATTTTCTTAATCCAAAAGACCCTAAAACATCAGGTAAAATGAGATGGAGCCATAGCACCCTAGGGAAAAAACCGCTATTAGTGTGCATAGTTATTTTTTTGCCAACCTGGTCATTTATATCTTGGAAGAGAACAAATTAAAAAGGGCAGCACATATTTTTGGTCAATATATATTTCTATGTAGTTACTACATTTACCAAGCAATATGGAGGTATAGTACCATCTAGTATATTTGCTAAAAATTTTAATTGTGCATTCATATTCATGGGGTTAAGTTTTTATCACCTTCTCAGTTTTCAAGGTTATCACCATCTTTTTGTAGAGGTTGAAGAAATGGTGCTGAAAATCAGGGAAAAGAGTAGCAGGTGTGCAAGCATGTTAAAGAAGCAGGTAATAGACATTGAAGAAAGCATGATTAAGATTTACAGCGTTGCTTTTCCTTTGCCCTTTAATGGTTGGGTGCATTATGCTTGTAGCTTATGTAATCCATTTCATCAAGCATTTAAATTGAGTAGGTTCCTCAAATATACATCTCTAGTGTCTGTGTGACAACAACAAGATTTGGAAAAATATGTATTTGACTTGGGTAGGTTCCTCATACATACATCTCTAGTGTCTATGACAATAATGAGGTTTAGAAATATGCCTTAAAAATTTAAAAAGGAAGGCGCTCCCCTCAATTTCGCATTTGATAATTACATTAGGAGAAACCAGCACTTTTCTCTTCTTTGGAAACTTAAGAAAGCAAGGCATAGTGAAGAGCAATTTGGACAAATAGTTCACCCACCAAGACCTGTATTGGATGAAAATTATAAAGACAACCACAAAATCTAGTAGCTTTTCGTTACCTTCATTGGAAGATGGTAATCTGACCTTATTTTGCCAAGGCCACTAGTGGTTGATGTAAGCCTACGGGCAATGGTTTGATGTAGTCAGCCCTAGCAGGATTGGTTAAACCACTAGTATGGTTAACCCTAACTAACTTTCATTAAGGATTAATGTGATATGTAATTGTTAATGTTGGGGTTTAAGTATTTGCTATAAATACCCCTCAACCACCCAATGCATTGCATTGGTATGATATTATTGTGATCTTATCTGGATATTCGATGCTCAAGGGCATCCATCAAATTGTGTTTAACGCTCTATCTTTTGCTCTCTTTCTCTTCTCTCTTCTTTCTTTCAGCTACCACTCTTCCCATTCTCTTACACAAGACTTGTGGTGAATGTTATGCTTTTGTTCGTTTCTAGAAAGCATTGTGAAATCTCACATGGTATCAAAGCAACACTGCAGTGACTTCTCTCAATCATGCAGAAAAATTATTCTTGAAGCAGTTTGTGAAAGATCTTGTCCTGACTGTTTTTAGGGTTTCAATGAAAAACCCTACAATGGAACTTGGATTGCAAGGACCTCTCTATGCATCGGCAAATGATTGGCTTAGGAGAAATATTCACCAGCAAGTTCATCGTATTTCCCTCTTTGGCATTCAAGCCATTTGGTTAATCAATTGTTTTGTGATGGACCATTCTAGTGATGCCCTAATTAGTGAAGAAGTAGCTTTGCTGAAAAATGGTGGATTATTTTTTTAGGTTTTTTGTAAACCTTGTTTGTCTCGTACAGATTTTTGTAAAAAATCCATTTCCTTCTCTTCATCGGATTTTTTGGCACCGGTGCGCCATAGATGAGAGGGCACTCCACATGGTTTTTGAAGCAAACAAGAAGATGTTCAACGCTTTCCAACCCCTAGTTGCCAAATAAATCTTGGTCAGGTTTTAGTGCATGGCAAAGACCTGTGAGCCACTTGACAAAGTTGTTAAAAAGGTCCAACAACTTTTATGCTGCATTGGCAAGAGAGGATGGCTTAACAGGTTGTTCCAGAAAAAGGTTGTATAGGGCAAACCATGGCAGATTTGATAGAACCGTCAACATGCTTCTTTATGTATTATCACAACCATTGTCTTGTTTTTCACTTGAATCTGAATGATAAGCATCTTAAATCCTAGTAATTGTATTTTTGGGATAATCTTAGGATTTGGTCTTTAAGCCAAACATTTTGATTATCTAGTATCAAATCTTTATTTTTCTACATCTAACAAAAGCATCTTCATATCTGCTATGCCTAATACAATTATTGACTTAGTGCCAAAGTTACCGTATCCTACAATTCTCCTACTTGGATATGGGTATCCGCATATCAGCTATAGACACTGATATAATACTTCTAGGAAACGGTATCCAAATACATGGGTACTGTAACCAAATGTACTTGACTACATGACCCTATTTTGTTCATATGTAATACATCCGGATATGTCCTAAGACATCTAGAGTTGTATCCATAACATGAGATTAAAATATGATTATACAATGTTCAAAAAATAAATTTTAAATTTTAACGATAACGACAATGTCTTCTTAATTAATGAAAATATTCCATAGAAAACTTTTATTTCTGTAAACATTTCTATGTTGTCATGATGCAAGAATGAAGAGAGAATTCAAACAAACCATGATGCAAGAATTTGAAATGAGTAATTTGGTTTTGATGCATTATTTTATTGGGATGGAGGTACATCAAACACATGATGGGATCTTTATTTGCCAATCTGAAAATGCACATGATAACTCGAAGAAGTTTGGCATGGAAAGTTGCAAAGATGTTGCTACCCCACACTTGCACAAGGCAAAAGAATGTGCAAGGATGATGGAAGTGGAAGAGCAAATGAGAAGTATAGAAATCTGATTGGAAGCCTTATGTATTTGAAACAACAACACCAGATATTGCATGTGCAATCTCTTTGGTTTCAGGATTCATGAGTGAGCCATCAGAAGATCATATGAGAGCAGCTAAGATTGAGTTGGTTGGATACAATGATTCAGACTAGGAAGGCTCAATTGATGATGGGAAATCTACATCGGGAGATTGTTTCTCATTGGGAAATGGATTGGTAACTTGGAGTTCAAAAAAACAAGCAACAATTGCACTCTCAACAGCAGAGGCAGAGTATATAGCAGCTACATCAACAAGCACACAAGCAGTATGGTTGAGATGGATCTTAGAAGACCTTGGTGAAAATCAAGAAAGACCAACTACCATTTTTTGTGACAACATGAGTGCAATTCAAATGACTAAAAATCTTGTTTTTCATACAAAATCAAAGCACATTGATTTGAAGCATCATTTTATTAGAGACTTAGTTCAGGAAAAGGAAGTTGAATTGAAATAATGCAATTCTAAATATCACTATGCAGACCTTTTTACAAGCATAGTGGTAAAGAATAACTTTATTTCACGAAGAGAGAGAATGAAAATTTCCCCTTTTAATCTCAAGGGGAGAATGTTGGAAATTGTGATACTGAATGAGACAAAGACAAAACAGGACAAGAATAAGACAAAAATCAGAACAGGACAAGAATAAGACAAAAATCAAAATAGGACAAAATTGGAATTGCAAGTGAAAATTAAAAAAAGGAAAAAGAAATATTCTCACCCAGATTTGGAGAGAATGTGAAGCACCAAGAGTCTCTTGAGACAACCAAGAGACATCCTATTGTATATATATAAGTATAGGGCATTGTATTTAAGTAGAAGGTACAGAAGATTTGAAAATAGATAGTGTTTTTTGGAGGGCTTTGTGCAATTTTTGTTTTCTGTTCATTTGCTCTTTTCTATGTTGTGTAAATCTCTTTTTAGAGTACCACCACATCTCACACATTAGCAATGGAAATTCTTTCTTCCAGCATTTCAAGTTTCTGGTTTTAGGAAGCAGTGTTGCTGGAACAGCCCATCCAAAAGACTGATGATGTGCTGGGATTCTCCTCCTTTCTGAAGAGATCAAGTTCAACTTTTACTTTGGGAATTAGATTGTGATTCGTATTGTATCTGTTAAAGTGACAAATTGCTGCTTCAGATTCTCTTTTTCTCTGTAATTACAGCGAACAGATATGTTTTCAAATTTATTCATATGCATCAAGCATGTCTCCAACCGATAGTCCCTTCTATAGCAGCTGGCTAATTTAAATCTTGAAAAATCCAGGTATGCCATGTTGGTGACTGTACATAAATTTTGCCTCTCACATCATGTCCCTTTATGTATGGGTAGTATATTTAGACCTTAAGTTTTGTGCATCTATCCCACCCTTTTGAAAAGCCTGTTTAAGTTAACAACACTTCTGCCTTCTTTCTAAGACTCAGTTTCCCACACAGTCTGTGTATCCCATTTTATATTGGGTGGGTTTCCCTGTATTGTAAAATTTGTTCCTTTTTCCTTCTGAGGAATATATTTTATAATTTACTACAGAACATGAAATTACAATGACTAAACAACAGAATTACAAGGAAATTTCCCCCTATAAAATCTGGAGAAGCTAAAATCTATATATATTCCCAAAGAGACAAAGAGTCAACAACTTTATGAAACATAAACAAGTTTGCTTTTCACAAGCATAGCCAAATCCTAATTAAAAAGACAACTCTTCTAAGCACAGCACAGAAGTTCCCTCATAGAAGGTTGCATTCCATCTTGTCTTCCAAAGGAAATCAATATCAACCAATAATATCATATGCCATAAAATTGTGCAACAATCTCTAATCATCCAAGTTTTCCCTAAAAGGGGACAGAGGGCCAATGAATAAATCATTGAATTCAAACTGTAACCATTCCAAAAATGTCCTGGTAAAAGTACATGTCCAATTGATTCCTCTCTACCACAGGGTTTATAAAGAATCCACGTGATTTAACTTCCAGAGCTCAGTGATGTGCTTGGCACCCTGACACTCTCTTTGAAAAATGATCTCGATTTCTAAATAGATCAGCAATGCTTTTGCCATTGCATTTTCTTTACAAAGAAATTTTAATACATGTAAACTGGTTATTTCATTTTTGCTTTCTGTCTTCGAAGGTCCAGCTTATACAAAGATGATTGATGTTTCAAGACAGACAAATTAATCCATACAACATAACTCTTTGTAAAATGGGATCAAAGAAGTGTGGAGATTAGAATTTGTATAAAAGTTTCACATGGATTTTAATCTGGCTCCCTGAATATTTTCATGTCAATTTATTCCCAAAAACTTTTCTTCATGTCCATGACTCTCTTCCTTCAATTTTGACAGAGGCAGTGTTTTTGAGTAGTTTTAATACCTATTACTTTTGTTTTTGAAAATGCCAATATAAATAGATGATGATGACCATACCAAGTATTGTTCTTGGGCATTGTTATAGTCACAATTCTTATTTTACTTGAGGAAAGTATAAACAGTGATGACAATCATTACAAGGTTGAGCCTAACCTCAAACTTTTGTGGAGGACCAAACCTATGGGACCGGACACAACAATGTCTGATCAAAACATTGACCATGATGTTATCCCTCATTTGAGGTTAGCCTTTGTTTTTTAAGTGTAAACTCTGCTTTACATCCTGCATACATGGCATCTCTCATTTGTTGCTTATCATCAGCCCACATTATTTGAAAATCATGAGCATATAGTAATTACCAAATGGTAGTGCAGGTCCATTGAATAAGGATGTTGACACTAGTTATGTTAATGATTAGAAAGAAAAAAATGGAGATTTTAAATTTGGAGATGTTTAGGTCATCAATTTAAAGCTACGTTGCATGGAAATGGATGCAGATCAGATACAGGTAAGGTATCGGATACGATCAATTTTTTATACCCCTTAATATGGATACAGCTGGATACGACATTATAAAAAGCACATATATATATATATCAAAAAAAAAACATATAACAAAGAAATGGTTACACCGATATAAGTTTTAAAAGGATATGTTCATTAATCAAAGAAAATAATTGTCATTGTTTTTAAAATCTAAATTAATTTTTAAAAATCGTGTATTCTTGTTTTAATCTAATGTCATGGATACAGCTCTACATGTTCCTAAGGTCATATGTAGATATATTAGTTATGGACCAAATAGGGGCATGTATTGTACCATGTATTCAAATATGTCTGGATACAGTACCCATGTATTCAGATACATCTAGATACAATTTCCAAGAAGTATCGTATCTATATCTGTATCTGATATGTGGATACGAGTATCTGAGCAAGAGGATTGCCCGCTACAGTACCTTTGATTTAGAGCCTAGAGGACACATGAGTAGACTTCTTGAGAGCTAACTCCTGTTTCTAAATCTTGTATGATCTCAAATTTTGAATTGCTACGATTGTATGAGAGTATAATGTCTCAACTTTTTTGTATTTTATTTCGTGATTATGCATATTTTTCATGATATATAGTTTAGAACCTTTCCAAACGTTAATGAAATTCTTAGCTTGAGCAAACCTTTTCCATTCTCGAACCTATGAACTTTTCAAATCTTGTAACTATGGGAATAAAAACCATCCATCTTCCAAGTGACACTCTGCATGTCAGGTTAATGTGCTTCTGTTATTTGTTTAGCTTCCTCACATGCCTTACCTACGATTCTAGTCCCAAAGAAATAATACGTGGTAGTAGTAATATTAAAGACCGACCATGATCATGCCAGCTCCAAATGATGGCAGTCAATTTAGGTATAACTTGTGTTGATTATCTCAACACTCTTATTCAACACACAGAAAGAAATTTCTTTTATCCAATACAACAAGGGAAACATAGGCTAAGCTTCAAGCAGAAAATTATCTTTCTATGGTAGATAGGAGTGCAGATTAAAAGTGTCCCTATTATCTTAAATAAGTAGTCTCAACGCACTAATTCTTTGCAATCACCTCTAGCCTATAAGAAATACATGAAAAATAGCAACAAGTGCCACTTTTTGGCGGGCAAAGCATTTTAGCTATCCATAATTATTTACAGCAGAGTCTTATCACCTTTTCACGTGTAAATGTGTGAACTTTCTCCTTTATAGCTATGCCAGGACTGTTTCCACTCGAGCCAACTCCAGCAACACAGATTCGCTTGCTTGCTTTGCCACACAGCGCCAATCTTACAGTGTTTGACATATTCATAAACAAAGTTGAACCTGGCAAATCAAATAACACAGTCTCAGGCGCATGTTGAGATATCAAACAATTTGGTTAACTACTGTAAAAAATGAAATAAAAACCTGTCCTCCATATATTCTTTTAGAAAAAGGGTCCTGACGCATTGTAATTTCATGTATTGAAAAAGATGTCATAAAAAGTACATGCTTACTTTGTAAAAATAACCAAGCTACAGTTCCGAGGATAGTTGGGTTAAAATATAACTAAAGATGAAAAGTTGTCCTCGATAAATACTTCTTAAAAAGAAACCCACGCAAATTGTAATTTCATACTAAAAATAGATGTCATAAAAAACTATATGTGTACATGCTTACTTTGTAAAAATAACCAAGCTACAATTCCGAGGATAGTTGGGTTAAAATATAAATAAGATGAAAAGTTATCCTCAATAAATACTTCTTAAAAATAAACCCACGCAAATTGTAATTTCACATACTAAAAATAGATGTCATAAAAACCTATATGTGTACTCGCCCTCTTAGGGCTAAGAGGGTGGTTTGGTTAATTATGCTCTTATATAAGCAAAGAAGTATGGCAAAGATATCCAATCATTTAATCTTTAAGTTGAACATAAAAAAAGGCACAAATAAGAGAACAATAGTTTTATGTGTTTCCCTGGTGCAGGAAACCCTAGTTGGGACCATTTCCTATTTTGTAATGTAAAATCTTGAAAACTTCTGGAAAGTTATCATTTTGGCTTTCCACCTTGATATACGTTTCTGAAGCATTTTCAGCCTTCTTAAATGGAAATCAGTCCAAAATTGACAATTTTAAGGCCTTGTGTGCACCATGTGCAGCATCCTCAAGGCATGTGCATGACGTCTTTAATAAAACTATTTATGTTTAAAAACACTCCACGGAGAGTAAAAACAGAAACATAGATAGAGAGAGAGAGATGGAGAAAAGGGTTGAGATCAAATAAGGCAGACGCTCTAGTTTTAGTGCATTTTGATCTTCCTCTTGTATCCTGCATGAAAGAAGAGGACACAACAAGATAAACCAAATATTAAGGATATGGTTCCTAAAATCCTGTCCTGGCTAATCCTTTAATACAATTGATGTTAGAACCAACAATAAGGACCAACAATAACATATTAGGACTGCAAGAGAATTCATTGAACAAATGAGTACAAATATTGCAAGAATCTAATTACTTCTTCAATCCTAGGATACAAACAGAGGCAACAAAAAATTGGTTGCTATAATATCCCCATTGACAACATTTTTGCTTATCAAATTACATGATCAAAACCCAATTTAGAAGCGAAGTAAAATATAACAATGAGAAGAACGTTGTCACGGTGATGTTAAGCAGATGTAATGCTGCCAGAGGTATGTCAAGTTCATTTACAAACTATTTGTACTATATCGGCATCAATTGCACTGTTATTCTAAGATAATTTATCATTTCAATCTGATCTGTCATCAAATTTAGCACTCCATGTTAGATTTGTTATACAGTGCAATTTAAGGATTGATTATTTTGGCAATAAATTGCTTAAAAACATGTTTGAGTTTATCACAATTTAATAATTTATAGAAACAATAAACATCCATGGTGCTAATTCCAACGTATCCTGTAGAATATCAGCTTCACATCATAAACACATTTTTTTTACATGACAAACGAATAGACAAGACAATTCCCGGCGACATGTACTTAAGTCTCAGTTAGTTACATACCATAAAGATAGCCAACGTTCTTCTTCTTCCTTTTTTTTGTGTTTAGGGAAGCCTCAAGAAACATGTCCTAAGGGGATGCACCACATAGAGCAGACTTTTTTCAACTTAGATGTTAGGTCTCAGGGGTATTTATTCTGCCATAGTCACCTAAAAATTTAAGCACTCTGCTCAAGACCATCATTTGATTTTCCATGATTTGGTTTTCCGGGTAAGGACCCATCTTCATAAGTAAAAGGTTGACTTTCATTGAACAACACTTCGCCGTTGTCATTTAAACCACACAACAAATGCCAGTAACTTAAAGAAATGTCCTCACTTCACTTGTAGCCATTCATTTCAAAGGAGTTTATCATTAATTGTGTTGCACACAGGAATGCAAAGCAGAGCTCAAATAGTCGTTCAATTCAATGACTCGTACGGTAAATTCGGTGCCAACCAACCCCACCACAACATAATGGATTCAGTGGTGGGAACTTGGTTGTGAAAAATCATTGTTTGTCCTCAGGGGAATGCAACCATTTGATGAAAATCATATGTGAATTCAAATAATAAAGGGAAAATAAAATAATACCCACACAATAATGGAACCTACAGAGACATACACAAGACCAAAATCTTCCTTTTCCTGATAACTCATTTAACGGCCAGAAATAAAGAATAAGGACTTTTTCAAATCCCGTTGCAGTTTTGTTTTTGTCCTGGGGACGATTAGTGAAATTACCAGAATGAGAAGGAAGAATCTGCATGTTTCTGCTTCTTCTTCGACGCGACGTTTCAACTTTCCTCCACCCGCACTTGTACCTGCTAAACTGCAACTTGGCTGAACCAAAGGACTCAAACACTGAGCGCATTTAAACTTGGTTCGCAGTTTTTTAATAATTTATTTATTTATCTTAAATATGTTAAAACTATAAAAATAGTGTCTTTAACCTCTTCATAACAAATGGTTCTACATACAATCCGCCCAGATCTTGGATTGCAGTATGGTGAGAAAGACATATAAGTGCCATCCCATCTTAATAAAAGGACCTCATATTTATCTTTAGAGGTGAAGAACAGAGAAGAAAAAATTGTGAGGTGCATTTAGAGGTGTTTAGTTTTATATTTAAATTAATATGAGATTTTTTTTTTTTTATACAAAACCTCATTCTAGGTGATTTGAATCTGAATTTTAAAAAAGAAAGACCAAAATTCTAATCACATGAGTATTCACAGAAACATTAATATAAAATCTTAATTAAAGTTGTATAATAACAATATATGGAACATTAGGGGCCTCAATAGCAGGAGCAAACAAAGGTTAGCCCGATCCATAAGAAAAGACTACAATCCATCTATTCTTCTCTTACAAGAAACAAAGATTGATGACGACAGAACCACTAGCATTGCCCCTAAGATATGGAAAAAAGGTCAATGGGCAGCATCTCTAGCTGAAGGGACTGCTGGAGGCCTTCTATGCATGTGGAACCCTGAAGTTGTTGAAGGAAGAATCATATCCTACTCTAGCAGATCCCTAAACATGGCGTTCTACTGCAAGGAAAACAAATTCACGTGGGTTCTCTCCAACATCTATGCTCCCAACAATCCTATGGACAGAAACAACATGTGGGCCTCCCTGTCTCTCATGAAGAGCGCGGTCTCTAACCTCCCATGGATGGTGGCTGGAGATTTCAATTCCCCCCTTTGTGTGGCTAAAAAAAAAGGAGGAACCAGTGTGTCGGCTAAAAGCATCAGTGACTTCCAAAACTTTGTTCGTGATAATGAGCTCATGGACATTCAACTTCGGGGACATCAATTCACGTGGAGTAATAGAAGAGTTGGAGCGGACCACATTCAAGTTAAGTTGGATCGTTTCTTCCTATCCCAGCAAGCTATTCCCTTGTTTGGTGATACCTCCCTCATTCCCCTTATGCGCATTGGCTCAGATCATTCCCCTCTTCTTCTTGAGTCCAATAAAGCCCCTTCCTTCAAGACCCCCTTTCGGTTCGAAAGCATGTGGATTCTCCACCCAGAGCTAAAATTGAAGATTCAAGAATGGTGGTCCACCTCTGTCCATGGGTCAACCATCTCCCGTGTGTCTCAGAAATTGAAAATCATCAAATAAGGCCTCAAAATCTGGAACAGGGAAGTGTTTGGGGACATTTTCAAGGCCAAAAAGGAAATCTCTGACCGCCTCTTGTTGCTGGATCACCTGGGTCAGCATGGGCCGTGGACCCCTGCGTTGAGGGATGAAGAAAAACACTTGCTCTTTGAGCACCACAACATCTTAGCCAAAGAAGAAACCTTCTGGAGGCAGAAGTCTCGGGCTCTGTGGCTCAAGGAAGGGGATGCCAACACTAGTTTTTTTCATGCATCCACCCTCCGCAACAGGAGTACCAACAAGATCAAGGAGCTCCTTCTCGTCGATGGCATAGCCACCCAGGACATTGTCAGGATTCGCCATGAAGCCTCCTCCTTCTTCAACAACTTGCTGAATTTTGAGCTTCCCCATGATGGGCCCGCCCAAGCCTCCCTCCTCAACAACATTCCCACTCTCATCACCCCGGAGATGAACCTGTTTCTGACTCAACCTTTGGAGGCCAAAGAAATCAGAGATGCCCTTTTCGCCATGAAGGGCGACAAAGCCCCCGGGCCCGATGGGTTTCCTCCCCGCTTCTTCCAAACCTTTTGGGAGGTGATCGGGGATGAGGTCATTTGTGCCATTCGAGAGATGCAGCACACTAAAATCATCCCCCGCGGGACCAACTCCACTTTCATTGCTTTGATTCCTAAGAGCCCCCACTGCAAATCCATGAATGACTTTCGACCTATCAGCCTTTGCAACATTATTTATAAAATCTTAACCAAATCCCTGGCTCAAAGGCTCAAGTAAATCCTCCCATCCATCATTGACCCATGCCAAGGAAGTTCTATTGAAGGACGGACCATAACTGACAGTATCATCTCCCTCCATGAATCCCTTCACTCCTCCCACTGCAATAAGAAAGCTGCCATGTTTATCAAACTAGACATCAGCAAAGCCTTTGACAGGGTTGACAGGGACTTTCTGCTAAAAGTCATGGACAAATTCGAGTTTCACAAGGACTGGATTATTCTCATCAAAGGCTGCATTTCAGCCCCATGGTTCTCTGTGTTAGTAAATTGGTCGGCAGCTGGCTACTTCCCAAGCTCCAGGGGAATTTGTCAGGGCGACCCCTTGTCCCCTTTCCTCTTCATCATTTTAGCCGAATCCTTGGGCAGAACTATCAAAAAGGTTGTCACTGATCGGGGTATTTCTGGGCTCCAGTCATCTTCACGTTCCCCCCCTTATCCCATCAACAGTTCGTGGACGATACTATCATTGCAACTCTGGCTTCTGTCCCTCAAGCCAAACGCATCAAGTGGATCCTTGACACCTTTGCTTCTGCTGCTGGCCAGGAGATTAATTACATGAAAAGCAACTGTTATTTTCTCCACACTCCGGGTCCCAGACAACGAAAGATTGCTCGCACCCTTCAATGTTCCATTGGAGATCTTCCCACGACCTATTTGGGCCTTCCACTCTTCACCAAAAGCCCCAAGGCTGCTATGTGGGATGGGGTTGTTGATAGAATCAGGCGTAAATTAGCCGCTTGGAAAGGCTCCCTCCTCTCCCAAGCTGCTAAGTCCACGCTCACTATGGCGGTTCTCCAAAGCATCCCCGTCTATTTTATGTCAATTTTCAAAGCTCCTGTTTCGATGCATTCCAAGATCGAGCAAATACAGAGATCCTTCCTTTGGTGTGGACCTGAAAATTCTTGCAAGTTTCATCTGGTCAGGTGGGAAAAGGTGTGTCAACCTAAGGCTCTTGGGGGCCTTGGTTTGAGAAGGTCGGCTGATATGAATCTTGCCTTGATGGCTAAACAAACTTGGAAGGTGCTCACCAACTTCAAGGTGGAGTGGGTCTCCATGATTCATGACAAGTATTTGCAGCACAACTCATTGCTAAACAACAACATCCCTTCCAATGGTTCGGCCTTCTGGAAAGTTGTTCTCCATGCTAGACCCCTCGTCTCCAAAGGAATCAGATGGTTGTTAGGGGATGGTTCATCTATTAGCTTATGGGACGACATTTGGATTAAGGAAAAACCCCTCAATGACTATCCCTATTTTTTTGTGTTACGTCAGGACTCTGAGAGAGCTTGGGGCCGAAGAGTGAAAGATTACATTGATGACCAAAATCAATGGAGGAGCTTCCCAGGTAGGGCTGGCACCCGGTTATCCGAATTGTTAAGAACCGTCCTTATTCCCACTATTGCTTCGCACGACCGTATGATCTGGGCCAAGATCGACAGTGGTGAGTTTTTCATCAAGTCCGTGTTCTCTCTCATTAGGGCTGCTCCCAGAACGTCCTTTCCCCCTGCTGCAGTTTGGATCAAGCATCTCATCCCAAAGATCGGGTTTTTTGCATGGATTGCTATCCAGAATAAGGCGCTCACCACTGACAATTTGATGAAAAGGGGGATCCCTGTCCCCAACAGATGTCACCTATGTTTATCTGCTTGGGAATCGGTTAACCATCTATTCGTGGATTGCTCGTTCACTAGAGAGGGCCTCAACTTCTTGAACTCCTCCTTTCAGATACAGTGGGTCCATCCCAATTCCCTGTTGCAACTCTTCGCCCAGTGGCCCACCCCCTTTCGTTACCCCAAGCTTGCCTTCCTATGGAATATTTGCCTCCATCACTTTGTTTGGCAAGTTTGGCTCGAACGCAATCGTCGAGTCTTTTCGGAGACCTCCATCGACCCTATTTCGACCGCCATCAAATCCCTGACCTTTGCCATCGAGAATTTCCAGCTCATCCCCTGGGTCTGTGCTCCCCTTAGCCCCGTGGAAGTCTCCATCCTCACCTCCCTCGGCATCCCCATCCCCAAGTGGGACCCCCCTGCCCCCCATCCCCGTTCCACGGTCGTTTGGCATCCCCCCATGGCAGGTTGGATCAAACTCAATTTCGATGGTGCTTCCAAGGGAAATCCTGGGTTGGCTACTGCGGGGGTGTTGTGAGGGATCATAATGGCTCCATTATTCTTGCCTTTGCGGAGAACCTCCACCACAAGACCAACAATGTGGCCGAAGCCTGGGCTCTGTGGCGTGGCCTCCAGCTCACCAAGCATCATCTTTTTGGGATCCACATTGAAGGTGATTCTGCCATCGTCATTGGCTACTTGACTTCTAACAAGGACCCCCCATGGAACATTAGGACTCTGATCAACGAATGTCGGGCCCTCCTTTGCAGACACAGCCAAGTGGAAACCAATCACGTGTTCAGGGAGGCGAATAGGATTGCTGACAGGTTGGCAAATATTGGCTTGGGTAAACGTTCGTTGGAAGTGTGGCACCACTCCTTCCCGCCAGATGTCCTTCGGTTGGCGCTCTCAAAAGCCTGCGATAGACATACCATAATTGATGAGGAGGTCGTGGATGTCGACCCGTAGTTGGGGGCTAACCCTTGCCACTTCGGGTCCAGCGGGCTCTGTCCCTGCACGCTGGTTTTACGTACTATTTCTGGGTCTTCCAGTTTTGTTGTTTATGCGCAATGGGTTGTCACAATTTTTTTCCCTGTGTTGGTTTATCACTACCCTTCTCTGTGGGAGTTATGTATGCATTTCTGATGTAAATCTGGGACAGGGACCCAGTTAAAACCCTTTTAATGATATTCTTTAACTTACCAAAAAAAACAATATATGCTATATGCTATAAAAAAAGAGATTCAAAGTCTAGTTTAAAGTGTTGCAAAGTAGTGTTAAATGAAATGTGTTTTCAGGTTAATTTAATTTAAAATAAAAACAGTTTTAGTGTTTTTTCAAAAGTATCGTAAAGAAATGAATAAGATTAAATGGAATGTAAGTGTGTAATTGTATGTTATTTAAGCTTGTTTTTATAAAGTAATATGAAATTAAATTTTTTATAAGTTTTTTTTTCAAAATTTAAATAGTGACTTAAAAATTAGGTCATTTATACATTATAATTAGTTATTTCTATTATGTTAAGTTGTATCCTTAGGTATCTTCTTAATTTATCAAAAAGTACTCTTTAAATCATTAACTTTTGAGTTTTTTTTTTTTTAAGTTGTTTTATCTATGCTTGTTCTAATTATAGTGTATTAACCTCCCACATAAAGATTTGAACCAGCTACAATGCATTGCCCTCATTGAATTTTTGTATTAAGCACATACATGGATCAAACTGAAGTGAGCTTCATTTTGATCTACAACTTCTTTTATTTGAGAGAAGATGGGTTGTAGAATCATGTTTTCCATCCCAAAAACATCAAGCACTCAGTTTATTACCACCTGTTAGTCTCCATAAATTTGAATTTTTTGTATTCTTTTTTATTCTGCCAACTGAACCAACAATTTGAGGGCCATAATTTCAGCATAATTATTAGAACCTTCTCCCAATCCAACCTTGAATTTAAAATAATGAGAGTCAAAATATATAGTAATCCTCCTGCTCCACAAACTCCAGGGACACCCTGTCTAACCCCATCAAAAATACCCCAGGCCTACAGTTTTTTAAACTTCCTATGATTTGGGAGGAGACCTACCAATTAAGCTTCTCTTGATCTTGAAAATTTATTGCATTCCTAGTTAACCATACTCCCCAAGACACAAACAATGGGAGAGCTATATAATATTTGTAAGACCTATTTTCAAACCAAGACTTTAAGCACTCTCCTAAGGAATCTTCTTGCCATCAAGCTTTAATTGTGCTATAACCTCCCTCCAAACCAGTCTAGTAGAGGAGCAAGCAACCAGTAAATGATCAATTGTTTCATTATTTGACTTACATAAATGACACCTTCCTCGACCATTTCAATTCTCCTTCTGTAAAACCTCTTATGTTAGAACCTTATTTTTTATGGCAAGCCACAAGAATAGTCTTGTCTTCAATGTGGCTTTATGCTTCCAAAGTGTCTTCCACCACCATGCTAGATTGTCATTGTTATCATCCAATAGTATTATACCCCAACTTTGGAGTGTACTCCCTTGTAGCTTCATTCTTTATCCAAACCAATTGATCAGTTTCCTCTCGCAACTTGATATGTCTAGCTTTAAGTCTCTTCACATATTCTTTCCATTAGTGTGTCTCTTGGCCTTGAAGCCCTAACATTGTTGCTTTCTTCCATCTCCAACTTCAGTTTGTAGAAGATTCAAGGTTAGCTTCTTGGGCAAAATTTCCAATCCCTTGTGCTCTTAGGGTTTGAATTATATTATTTGGCAGTCTGTGCATATCACCACAATCAATCTAATGGTCTAATCCTAGTTTTATCCTGAAGCGAGTTACATTAAACAAACACATACAATCCAGAAAAGATAGATAAAATCACAAATGAGCCAAAGCTTTCTTGCATTCTATTCCACAAAGATAGAGCTTTCAGAGACTAACCCCTTACAAATTTGAAATTTCCCCTTTTTGAACCCGTTTTCCCTTTTTCCCACCTAAAACCATCAAAATTCAAATTTGAATTTTGGGGGCAACTTGTCGAGGTCATAACTTCGCGCTCGTTGACCCGATTGACTATTACAACATGTTTTCAGAAAGGGCACGAGACGAGCTAAGCAGGGCGAACTTGGCTCTTCGCGCCAAGGCCCGCGTCTAGCCGAAAATCCTCAAATTCGACCTCTAAGACCTTCAAAAATCTCCTGCAAGTTAAACTAGTTTTACTAGTTTTACAAAATTAAACAATTACAATTTTTTTTGGGTGATGCAAGATCACTCTTACACCACTGGATGCTCCTGCATCAGACACCCAGGGTAATTTTGAGAAGTGACCTTCACTTCTCTGTTGTTGGAAGAAAACCAAGGCGTTCAACCTCAGCCTTCGACAACCAAGATGAATCTTCAACAGGTCTGCCCTTCCACTTAACCAGATATTCTGCATATTGCCTATTTTTGGTACTTTTGTCGATGCGGGTATCCAGGATCTCTTCTATCTCTTCCGTCTCTGGAGTAGATGCTGGAATATTCCATAATTCTGCTACTGGTCCCTCACCATTGTCTCCTTCATGGTATTCTGCCAAATCTGAAATGTTAAAAATAGGTGATATGTTAAGCCCACTTGGCAATTCCACTTCATATGCATTGCTTGAATCCCATTTTTCTATGATTCTGCATGGTCCAAACTTCTTCATTTTTAGCTTGTTATAGGTTTTAGCAGGAAACCTTTCTTTTCTCAGATGGACCATAACTTCATCTCCCACTTCAAATTCCTTAAACCGTCGCTTTTGGTCTGCCCTTGTCTTGTACTTGAGTATTCATCTTAGTAATATGCTTCTTCACTTCTTCATGCAAGCTCTTCAGATGCTCTGCAAAGTCCTCAGCCTCAACACTGCACTTTTCCCCTGTATCCATCTTCCTCAACTCAGAAGCATTTCTTGGACTGCTCCCATATATTATCTGGAATGGAGATTTGTTAGTACTCCTATTGACAAAATTGTTGTATGCAAATTCTGCCTATGGCAAAACCAAATCCCATCCCTTGGGCTTATCTCCTACCAAGCATCTCAGTAGATTACCCAAACTTCTATTCACCACCTCTGTTTGTCCATCAGTCTATGGGTGGTATGCAGAACTGAATTTCAAATCTATCTTCAATTTCTTCCACAAGGTTCTCCAGAAATACCCAACAAACTTGGTATCTCTATCAGAAACTATACTCTTTGGTAGACCATGAAGTCGTACCACCTCTTTGAAAAATAAACCTGCAACATGAACTGCATCATTAGTTTTCTAGAAGGGAATAAAATGTGCCATCTTTGAAAACCTATCAACCACCACAAATATGGAGTCATTTCCCCTCTGTGTCCTTGGTAGGCCAAGAACAAAATCCATGTTGATGTCCTCCCATGGTCTCTCTGGTACAGGTAATGGCTGATATAATCTAGTGTTCTATCTCACACCCTTGGCCATCTGGCATACTCTGCAACTTTGCACAAATCTCTTCACATCTTGTTGCAACTGTGGCCAATAGTAGTTCTCACTAACGAGGGCAATGGTCTTATCTCGACCAAAGTGTCCAGCCAACCCTCCACTATGCTTCTCCTTGACCAGATTCTCCCTCATTGAACTCCTTGGAATGCATAATTGGTTTCCTCTGAACAACATTCCATCTTGGATTAGAAAATCCAACCACTTAGTCTTGTCCAAAGTAACAGGTGCTAAGCAAGCTCTCCAAGCCTCTGCAAAATCAGGATCTTCAGGATACAAACCCTTAAGTTCATCAAACCCTACAACTTCCACCTTCATTTCTGTCAATAAACACTGCCTTCTACTTAAGGCATCTGCAACTCTATTTGATTTTCCACTCCTGTGCTTCAACACAAAGGTATAACTCTGTAGAAACTCAACCCACTTCAAGTGCCTCTGATTTAGCTTCCCTTGGCTATTAATATACTTGTAAGGCCTGATGATCAGTATATAGAACAAACTCTTTTGGCAACAAATAATGCCTCCACTTCTTTAGAGCCTGAACTATAGCATAAAACTCTTGATCATAAACTGAATACTTCTTCCTAGCATCATTGAGTTTCTCACTAAAATAAGCAACAGGTTTACCTTCTTGACTCAATACAGCTCCTATGGCACTACCACTAGCATCACAATCTACCTGAAATACCTTATTAAAATCTGGAAGTGCCAAAATAGGTTGCTCTGTGACCTTCTTCTTCAACATATCAAAGCTCTTATCTGCTCCTAAGGTCCACTTAAATTCTTTCTTATCCCCTCTCATTGTTTCTGTAAGGGGTGCACAAATACTGCTAAAATTTCTAATGAATTTTTTGTAAAAACTTGCTAGACCATGAAATGATCTTACCTCAGTTATGCTCCTTGGAGTAGGCCATTCAATGATAGCCCTCACCTTTTCTGGGTCTATTTTTAGACCTTCAACTGAGATGACAAATCCTAGATACACTAACTCCTTCACAAAACTGCACTTCTTCAAATTAATCAACAACTGCTCCTCCCTCAACTTCTCAAAAACCCTTCTGATATGCATCAGGTGCTCTTCCAGGGTCTTGCTAAATATTAAAATGTCATCCAAATAGACAATGACAAATTTTCCTAAAAACTCCTTCAATACCTCATTCATCAGTCGCATGAATGTGCTTGGTGCATTGGTTAGCCCAAATGGCATGACCAACCACTCATACAAACCCTCTCTGGTCTTGAAGGTTGTCTTCCACTCATCTCCTTCTCTGACATGAATCTGATGGTACCCACTCTTCAGGTCAATCTTTGTGAAGTACTTGGCTCCACTCAAACAGTCCATAATGTCATCCATCCTTGGCAATGGAAATCTGTATTTGATGGTGATCTTGTTAATAGCTCGGGAGTCTGTACACATTCTCCACTCTCCATATTTCTTTGGTGCTAGTACTGCAGGTACTGCACATGGACTCAGGCTCTCCCGAATCAGTCCCTTTTTAGCAACTCTTGGACTTGCCTGTTTAGCTCCTCACTTTCTACAGGAGTCATTCTATGGGCTGCCTTATTGGGTAAACTAGCTCCTGGTACCAAATCTATATGGTGACTGATCTTCCTCATTGGTGGCAAACCCTCAGGCACATTATCTGATATAATATCTAGAAATTCTTCTAACAGACCTGAGACTTCTACTAGGGTATCTTTGCATTCTTCTTCCCTAACTCTAGGAATTAATGCATAGCACATATGCTCATGCTTCAAACCATCCAAAAACTTTCTACCTTCAACTAAATAGATTCTGGCACTGCTACATACCTTTTCGTCCACCTCCTTCAGGGGCTTCAACTTATGGCGCACTCCATTCTTTGTCAGGGAGTAAGTGTTGGCACGACCATCATGCACTGCACACCGATCAAACTGCCATGGCCTTCCCAATAGCAAATGGCAAGCATCCATAGGTAGGATGTCACACAGGACCTCATCACGGTAATTCCCAATATTAAATTTTACCAAGCATTGCTCACTAACCAAAGCCCTATGGTCCTTCTGCAACCACGCAATCCGATATGGATGCGGGTGTCTCTTCCTCTCTAACTGCAGTTTGGTAACCATTCCTTCTGAAACTAGGTTATCTGTGCTACCATTGTCTATGATAATATTACAGACCTTACCTGCACATTTACACCTTGTGCGAAATAAGCTCTTCCTCTGATCTAGGTCTCTCTCCTCATTCAACAAGGCTCTCCTTGTGATCAACACTTCTCCTCTTTCTGCTTCTTCAGAGTGCTCAGATTCAACACCTTCATCAACAATCGCAGCTCGGGCATTACCTTCGGGTCTCTTATTTGTCCTCTCTTGGTGTTGTGGACACTCGTATGCTCGATGTCCTTCTTCCCCATAGTGGAAACAGGTTCCATGAAATCCTCCTCTTCCAAACCCTCATCCAGACCTTCCTCTTCCTCTCTGGTAACCATTGTTCTGATCACGGGGGCGGTAAGCATTATCTCCCTTTTGGTCTTGACTATTGTTGGCTTCTCCATTCTTCTTTTGATCTTCATTTCGTCCTCCATTTGTTCTTCCACCAGTTCTTCCACCATGACCTCTTCCTCTTTGCTTGCTCTCAAACCTTATGTTCAGCTTCTCTTCAACCCTCAAGGCAAACTGGTAAGCATCCTCTATGGTGGTCATCCTGACCAGACTTAACTCCTCTTGAATACTTGCTCTTAACCCATTAATATAATGGGCTACCTTCTCCTTGTTGGCCTCAGAATGGCCTGTTCTGATTAAAATTTTATAAAACTCCTCTGTGTATTCTTTGACAGACTTACTTGACTGCCTCAAACCTTGCATTTTCTTTAGCAGATCCAACTCGTAGTCAACTGGAATGAACTGCCTCTTCAACTTCTCCAACATCCGCTCCCATTTTGTTATCCTTTCTTTTCCTCTTTTGTTTTTGTCTAGTTGCACTCCCTTCCACCATATGCTTGGCATGACCCTTCAGCTTGGTCTTAGCAAACTTGACCCTATCAGGATCTTCAACCTCCTCATACTCAAAGTATTCTTCCAAATCATTGATCCAGTCAATCAACTCCTCTGGATCAAGATTTCTAGAATACGTAGAAACCTCCATCTTCGGTCTCTTTCCAATCTGAGATATGGCTCTGTATAACCTAGCTTGTGCAGGATCTACTGCCTCTTCTTCTTCCTCGAACTGGTCCTCTTCTTCTTCAACTTCATCTTCACTGCCATCTTCTCTCCTTGGCTCAAACCCTCTACGCAGCTCCTCTTGCAGAGCCTGAACTTGCCTCTACAAAGCTCTGAAATCTTCTTCTGGCACCATATTTCTCCCACCACCATGGTTTCTTCGTGGAGGCATTCTTCTCACTTCTCTCACAAACCCTAACCACAGATCCTGGTGTAAACTGCCTCACGTCCGACGATCTGTTTACACACTCAGGAACTCCCGCTCTGATACCACTTGAAGCAGAGTTACATTAAACAAACACATACAATCCAGAAAAGATAGATAAAATCACAAATGAGCCAAAGCTTTCTTGCATTCTATTCCACAAAGATAGAGCTTTCAGAGACTAACCCCTTACAAATTCGAAATTTCCCCTTTTTGAACCCGTTTTCCCTTTTTCCCACCTAAAACCATCAAAATTCAAATTTGAATTTTGGGGGCAACTTGCCGAGGTCATAACTTCGCGCTCGTTGACCCGATTGACTATTACAACATGTTTTTGAAAAGGGCACGAGACGAGCTAAGCGGGGCAGGCCTTGGCTCTTTGCGCCAAGGCCTGTGCCTAGCCGAAAATCCTCAAATTCGACCTCTAAGACCTTCAAAAATCTCCTGCAAGTTAAACTAGTTTTACAAAATTAAACAATTACAATTTTTTTTTTGGTGATGCAAGATCACTCTTACACCACTGGATGCTCCTGTATCATATCCTTGAACCATCTCCTATTTTTCAGGTAAGCCAATCACCAACAATATAAAAGGCTTAAATCATTACCTTCCAATAAATTGAAACATTACCTGTTTGCTTAATTGGGGCCCTTATCCACTCCTCAATTGTGAGTGGCTCTAAATAATTTTCATGTTTAGGAAGATGTTCTTAAGTCTTCATCCTCCATTTTTCTTAGGCTTGGCTAAGTATTGTTATTTAACCAAGGGAATACCTTCCCTTTCCATTTTCCCTATCCATAAGAATCTATAGCTTAATTGTCTATTTTTTCCAAAACTCCTTTTGGTATATGAGCCAAAAATTGTCAATATACTGGTATTACCTCCAACATAGAATTGATCAAAGTCAATCTCCCCCAAAAGAGAGCCATTTGTTGCACCACATACTAATTCTTCCTTCCACCTTCGTTATCAACCAATTCCAGTCTTGTTTAGTGTAGTCATTAGGTTTCAAAAAGAACCCCATATATTTAAACCCCTCTTGAAGATCAAATCTATTAAAGGGGAAAAATTGACCTATTATTATGATTTGATTCTAATTCACACAATTAAAAGAAATGCTTGACTTATGTGCATTAATATGCATACCTGTTGCCAAACAAAAAAGATCTAAAGACTATTTTAACTTCTCTGCAACTCTTATTGTTTCATATTTTAAAAGAACATCATCTACAAAAAGTAGATGGGTGACTTCCATCATTCTACCTATTTTAATTCTCTTTTATACTCCTTCCCTCTTGGCTTCTATAATACAACTACCTAATCCCTCAACTACCCAAAAAAATAACGGTGGTGAAAAGGGGCAACCTTGTATAATACCTTGAGAAGCTTTAAAGAACTGAGAGGGCGATCCATTAACCAAAACTGCAAAAGAAACATAACAAAGACATCCCATAATCTAGTTCACCATTTGCACACAGAACCCAATATGAGTATTATTCTTAAATATAGCCAATTTACTCTATCAAAAGCCTTGGAGAGATCCAACTTCATCACCATTGTTAATAGTTTCTTTGATTTTATGGTATGAAGACTTTCTTGAGAAGCACCAATTGCTTCATGAATTTGTCTACCATGTAGGAAACCAAATTGCTCAATAGATATAGAAGCAGAGAAGAACCTTTTAATTCTTGAAGCAATTATTTTTGATATGTTTTTATACACACAATTACACAAAGGAATGGGCCTGAAACCATCAAAGGAAGAAAAAATGTCCATTTTTTCGAATAAGAGCAATGAATGTAGAGTTGAAAACTGCATTTACCCTTCATTTTTGCCTAAATTCCTCCATAATCTTGAGTAGGTCAAACTCCAAAATTTTATAGATCTCGAGAAAGAATTCCACACTCCACCCATTAGGTCTTGGACTCTTATCTTTTTGGAAGGAGGTTAAAACAACTTTGAGATCCTCCTTTGAGACTTCCTTAATCAACTCACCATTGGCTTCCTCATCTATAAATCTAGGAAAGAGTTAATTTAATTTAACTATTTTAGCTATATTAACTTGACTAAGATCCTTGTACAATTGATCAAAATATCTTACACCCATGTCTATTATTCCTTTAAAGGAGAAGACTTTACTTCCATCTTTTCCGTGTAACTCCCAAATTGTATTTTGTTGTTTTTTGTGGTTTGCAAAGCTATGAAAAAATTTAGTTTTCTCATCCCCATTTGCAATCCATAGTGCTCTACTTTTGAGCCTCCATTGTGCTTCTCTCTCTGTCAACAATCTACTCTTCTTTATAATCATAAATTTCACGAACAAGCTCTTCCACTCTCGCTACATTTGTAAATGCATCCACAATTTTGCATGCAATATTAATTCTATGAGCCATGCAATGTATATGGATCAAATATGGGGTAACAGATGTTTGTAGTATAACACAAAGACCATTTCTGTATCCTTGCATTATAGTAGAACCATCGGCTTCAACACATATTAACTTAGTGGATATTTCCATTTCAATAATTCTTGTTATTTCCTTTAAACTAGAAATAACAACATTGTAAATATTTTTTGCATTGCAATTTTCCACCATCTTGTGTAGTCCAAGTAAATGAGGTTGCCTTAAATGATTTTCCAATGTGTAACCATGCATGCAAATCCAAGATGTGTTGTCAATAATAGTCACCTCATTAATTGAAAGTGAAATAAATTTGGTTTTTTTATTTTCTCTTTGAGGTCATCCTGCTCAACCAATGACAGACATTTTGCCATTTCCCAACCACTTTGATCTGACCAATGGGCACTGGGTAAGTTCTGCACATCAACTAGTCAAAATAGAGATTTATAATCAATGAAATCTGACATAGGTCTACCCTTTTTAAGAATAGTGAGTACAATAGCAAACTGTAAACTTTTTGAAGCTAAAGTGAACTTTTCCATTTTTTGAAATTGGGCTTGAATCGTTGCACCTTTCTCAACCAAAGTTTACTTTTGTTTCATTGATTTATCATATTATTATGCATATCTGATATGGGCACACTCTGATGCATCCTTCCACCTATAATTTTTTTGTATTGGTCCATCACTTTCTTTTGTTTTAATATAAACCTTTCCATAATATTTTTCTATTGTATCTTTCTTAACTTGTAATCTATGATCCTTTCTGTGTTTCTAGCTGCAAATTACGCATCTCAATTCTGTTATTACCTCATTACTATTCTCTGGAAGCACTGGCTCAACAAATAGAAAATATTAAACCCAATCAGACTGAAATGATCTATTAATTGTCCATCTAGATGACATTGCACATTTATGTTTTTTAGAAGAAGATTCTCTTAAAGTGGGTACTGCATAAGAACTATTATTTTATTGTCTATTTGGCGTGTTTGTTTCAAGAATCTCTTCATGTTGTTGTTCTATTTCTTTAAGGGAAATTTCATCTATGGATTTTTCATTATCATAGATATGTGGAAGTGGATTCATACCAGGTCAATAGTGTTTTTTGTAGAGATAATACTAGGGTCAATACTAGAGTCATTATCATTATTGTTTTCAAAAGCATACCTTGTAAAAAATATAGATAAACAATGGACAAAGCCATCCACCAAAAATAACCCTTCTTAATAAATGAAGACATTATATATAAAATTAATAATGCACAAAAATTAATTGGTTAGTAAGTAAAGGCGTTCATACCTTCATTTTGTGCAGATGTTGATGGCTGACTGGATTTCAAAATATTATGAAAGTATTTGAGGATACTCCTTTTATCGGAACTGGAAGACTGGCCTCCCTTCTTTCCACTGCCAATAGGTGATATTTTACCTATATAAATAGAAGAGTAACAAGAACATCATTTTGAAAAATGGAAATAATTGGTAAAAGAGAGAACTACTATTCAAGACAATAGAATATATGACCCAAGCAAGCTTGAGATTGGTGCCCAAATAATAGGAAAACCTCCTTATTGAGTGTCAATGAACAAAAATGTATAAAAAAGAAACATAAATGGTAACAAAAACTTACCGATAAATGGTTGTCGATGTATGTCAATCGCCTTATGACAGTCACCTTGTGACAGTCACCTCGTATTAGTCACCTTGTGACAATCGTGTCGTGTTATTCGCCTTGTGACAGTCGCCTTGTGATAGTTGTCTTGTGATAGTCACCTTGTGATAGTCACCTTGTGATAGTCACATCATGTCAGTCGCATTGTGATAGTTACCTTATGATAATCATGTCGTGTCAATCATCTTGTAACAATCACATCGTGTCAGTCGCCTTTTATTAGTCGCTTCTACCAGTCGCCTTGTGTTAGTCACTTCTACCAGTCACTTTTTGCGATCACCTTATGTTAGTCATCTTGAGACTATGAGTGTCGTTGTCAAGGTTACCTATATATAGTGGGGTACAAGAGATGAATTGGGCGGGATAATTTTTTTTAAAATAATTTTAAGCTAAAAATTAGGTAGGAAAACATATTGTATCGAGGTAAATTTACCCTAAAAAAAATTAATTCCGTAATTTTCGGGTGAATGGGCCGACCTCTAGGGTCCCAAAATTAGCAAAATAAAAATTGTTAAAATCCTAAAATTCGCTATAAATTGCAAAATTCACCCTTGTGCATAACCATGTCCTTTAGTGACCTGGTTGAAGGAGACGAACTCAAACAAATTGTAGATGAACTTTAAAAGATGCTTCAAGAGTTTTGTTTGCTGATTTTTACATGAAATAATAAGTTGGTTTGGAATTTATCAAAGGATGGTGTGTAGTCTGTCAAGTTGGGATATGAGGATTTAGAACAGTAAAAAAATTCTTCTCCCAAAGATTTTCTTTGGAAGAACATCTTGTCATTAGAGGCTCTCCCTAAGGCCTCAATATTTCTTTGGTTAGCAATTCAAAGTAAGATTCTTACAGGAGAAAGTCTACAAAGAAGAGGATATTATGGACCCTTTAGATATGCCTTGTGTGAGAACAATTTAGAAATATTAGACCATTTACTTCTTCATTATTCGTTTGTGCACACCATGTGGAGTTTATTTTTTAAATATGAAATTATATTGGGTAGCTCCATCAACATTGAAAGAATTGATAAATGTTGGATTAATTATTTCAAATCTAAAGCATAATGTATTCTTTGGAGGATTGGTCTTGCCATTATTTGTTGTAATTTATGACTTGAAAGGAATAATAAATTTTTTAAAAATAAATATCAAAGTCATGCCCAAGTATGGAACCGCATTATTGCATGTCTTGCAGAATATCTACAAATATGGTGCTTATCATGAGAAGTCTCAATTACAAAAAAAAGGTGCTAATAACTTAAGTACAAAATTTGAACGTACATGGAAGAGTCATTTGCGACAACGGAATTAAAACAAAGAATCTACTTAGATCTATGGTAAAATAGAAATGTCTAGAAATTGGGTTTATCAAAATTAATTTTGATGAAGGAAATCTAGGAAAAGTTGGTGGAGGTGGTGTTTTTAGAAATAGTGAAGACAAAATTCTCCTCACTTATTCATAATCATATGGAACTTCAACTAATAACTATGCAAAGGCTAGGACACTTCTTATAGGGATTAAAATTGTAGTAGAAAAATGATGAAAATATATTTCAATTGAGGGGGACTCACAAATTATCATTAATGCTATTAACAAAAATGGATGTAGAGACTAGATAAAAAATAATATTATTATTAATGTTCATCATATTTTACTAGAGGTAATCTCTTGGAAGTGTGAGCATATTTATAGAGAAGGATATTATGTAGCAGATAAATTAACGACTTGTGGTGTTGATCTTCATCTAGGTAAAATTCAAAATTTAGAAGGCAACTGGTCAAGTGAGATTTTATCTCTTAATCAAAATGATGTCAAGGAGCTAATTGTGAAAACATTACACTTAAAGGAAGTTGAAGAATATATTTAAAAGAAAAAAATGAAAAAACTATGATAAAAAGGTCTATTGCAGCAAATGTACTATTTTGGTATTTTGATAGGAGTAGCCCCTAATAGAAGTCACATATAACTTATTAAAAGAACTAAATAAAAAATATATATTATCATTTAAGGAACTATTCATCAAGATCTAAATTTAAACAAATGAGGAAAGGGCATATTACATGAGGATTTGTTCTAAGCTAAATGTTCTTTTAAACACAATATTGAATATTTAATATTCTTATATATTTATAAAAAGGTTATAGGTTTCAAAGGGGATACATTAATATTTTATAAGTTAGAAGGAAGGTATATTAACTATAAGTTAGAAAAATGAAGGGGATTAAAAGGGAAAGATATAATATAAATTAAAATATGGTCTAATAGGTTTGGGCTTAAAGGTTTTAGAGGCTAATTTTTAAGATTTACGTAAGAGGGTTTAGAAGTTGCCATCTATATTTTTACTCTCTTTTCAAGCTTCTTACATAAGCATACACATGTAAACACATAACATTGGACATGAATTATCAATGAGTTGGACATTATATATAACACGTAGACATCTTATATCTTGCTTAAAAAATTAGGCTCAAAATTAAACATGGTTTTTTCAATGAGTTTACACAGGTTTTTATGAGGGATCTCGGTCCCATATTGAGTGGGATTTGAACCTTGGACCTCTCAAAGAGAGCTCAATGCCCTTACCACTGTAATAAGCTTGTAGCTTAAATTTAAATATGTTTTATCTCTAATTGATTTATAATATACTTCATGGAGAGTCCCACTCTTGAAATGAGATCAAACTTTGTTCCTTATAGATGGTAATCATTAAGAAATTCATTCTTTAGATTAATTTTAGTTGGAGTAGACATGTATAAAATTTCTAGATATGCATATTTTATACTTTTGGAAATCATTTTCTTGCATTCATCCCAATACTAAATGAATTATAGTAATTTGTTTCTAATAGTAAATGAATTATACTAATTTAATTAATATTTATGCTAAATTTAAGCATATATATATATATATATATATAGGAATCTGCAACTACCTTTTCATTGTCACAGGGTCAAGTCGCATTACCTCCGATTGTAGCATCAAATCATGGTGCTACCACTATAACCCCTACCTCACCTCGATAAACATGGTTTGAAGTGAGGGAGACCCCCGGTGGCTCAAGGTTGGTACCACCGTCATCAAGCCAGCGCACAGTCAGTGGACTCTTGTCAGACTACTACATTTACCCTAGATTGGACATACCCGCAAGGTTTGAACCTAAGTCTCCTAAACATAATCTAATTTTAAGTTCTTATAATATACTTTATGGAGAATCCTACTTTTAAAATAAAATTTAGTTGTTCTTTCCAGTTAATATTCATAAAGAATCATACATTTCAAAACACTTTGCACTATAGTAGACATCAAAAGCATCACTATGATTTATTAACTTTTCTAAGCACAATTTATATTTTCATCTACTTTATCATGTTGGTCATTATCATGTCTTACAACTTCATCAACATATTCACAATCCTTGTATAATATAAAATCCAAAATGCATTATCTTGAAGCCTTGTCACCATCCGTTACTCAATGTAACATATAAGATGAATAAATAAATCTCAATTTATATGATAACAACGAATATTTATTCTTGGAATCTAGCCACTCTTTCTACTACTATTCCTTATTGATGATGTTCATTTTTAACTAAATCATTGTCCTTATATGTACATATAAATAAAGAGAAGGTCTTCTTAATTTTATTTTCTTTAACTAATCACCACAACCGATAAAAGTAACATAGTCATGTAAATGTGTATTACAATAGCACCTTTACACCCCCGTTCGTAAAAACTAAAATTAGTAACTCGTTGAGTGTTAATTTTACCCAATTGTGAAATTATACTCTCCCTTAGGGTTTGGATCCCAAAACCCTCTCTTGCAAAGAAGTTAAACAAAACAACTTCTCCAAGGTCTCCGCTATATTAGCATTTGTATATGTGTATTAGTAATCTCAATAAAAGTATATCAATTCAATGCTAGGAACACCTTAGTGATTACAAGTAACTGTAAACAAGGGGCATATGTTGGTTTATTTTACCATGCTACTTTAATGATTGTTTATGAAACCAAAAAAAAAGTAAATGTGAATTGGCCCTCATATGACCATGATGTAGTGCCTTAATTCCTTTTATCTTGAGGATTTTAAAGTAGATTTTATCTTCCTTATTAAGTGGGTTTTAAACAAGTTTTATCTTGCATTAAATCCTACTTTAAGCATGGAAATGAAGATTAAATCTATCTATGAATGTGAATCCAAATGATGAATAGGCTCCTTCAAATGTAGCTTCTTATCATGAAGATTAAGATAGCCTTTAATGTGATTGATAAATTATCCCTCTTTGGTGAAATTAATTTTCACAAAGAGATGATAATTCATTGCCTTAAAATAGAGGCTTTTAATGTCATTTTTATGTAAATTATAAAATTCTCCCTCTTCAATGAAATCAAAATTTTCATGAAGAAAGGTGCATTTATTGCTCCCAACATGCCAATTTGTGGAATGCCATAAACATAACCCCTTCAATGAAATTGAAAATTTCATGAAGGAAATGTCATCATAGGCTCATGAATGAAATATAAAATTGAAAAAATTAAATTTGGCCCCAAAATAAAAATTATGAAATTTCAAATTTTTAAAATCTGCAATAAAAAAATAACTTCGACTAATTTTTAAAAATACGAAATGACTCCGAAGCAAAAACGTCTAAGTGCAAAATGGAACTCCGAAGTATACTCTACGCAACCATGCAATTATTTTTGGATTTTGAAATTTTTTTCATTTTTATTTTAATGTTCGAAAATTTAAAAAAATTGAAAATAAAAAGTTAGAAAATAAAAATAAAATCTGAAAACTGAAATAAAATGCAGAAAACCAGAAAATGTAGTTTTATGCTACCCTAGCATGCAAAATCCGAGACATGAGATTTTTCTGAGCATAACCCAACTCCGTCGGAACTGCATTTGCACATCCCGAAACAAAGTGGGTGCAAGACTCTAAGGAAATAAAACGAAATCCCTACTCCTGGACATTCAACAATGAAACCCTCAAATGCAATAACAATGTCTAGAAATCTAGAAAGCAGAAAAATGAAAGATAGGCAATAAAATGGGAACACTCAGAGATTTTCTCCTCTTATTTTGCTCCAAAGTGCAAAAATCCTGCAATACATTCAAAACATCCTTGTTTCCACATCCCTTCCAGCAAAATCTGGCCTCTCCTAAAAAATGGCAGCCCTGGCATTTCAGCAGCATGCGGTCTCCAAGAGATCCAACCCTTTCTCTGTCCATTCGATGCGTTTTTAAAGGTTTCCAATGCGTCTGTCTATTTCCTTTTCCTGGTTTTCAAAACGTCTTGACTGTTCCTTTCATCTCCTATTTTCTATTTTTCGTTGGCCTTTTTCTGGTTTCGTATGCTTCATTTCGAAACCTCCCTTAACCTCGTAACTCCCATACACGCGACGGACACATGTCTTGCCTTGTCGTTTATTCTCTTTCTTTTTCTTTGCATATTTTGGCCTCCCATAAACGTTAGCCAAAACGTTCAATCCATTCGTAACCGTCTAGTTAAAATAATTTTAAATTAATTTCATAATGTTTTCGTTACTTATGGCCTTATTCACCACTATGCACACGCCTTGTAGAGGGCTTTAACTACGATGGCCCATACTAACGGATAACGCCCCTCTGAGATGTCATTTGCACTTATGATACACCGAGACTTCATGCCAAATGGCATACCAACCACATCATTTTTTACTCCATGCCAATCCATGGAGATGGGGCCTTCATAAAGGGAAAGAGAGCAAAGGGGCAAGCAGGTTTTAGGCCCAAGCACTCAACTATTGATCACTGTATCACGCTTAGACACATAGTGGAAAAAATATGGGACAAAAAAGAGGAGGCTTTTTGCTGTTTTGTAGACTTCAAAAAGGCATTTGACACAGTGCCAAGGAAAAAATTATGGAGCGAGAATGGAAGAGCTAGAGGTTCCAATTCACTACAGGGCAGCAGTTCACGGACTATATGAGCATGTAAAGGCTAGAATCGGAACACAAGAAGGGTTATCTAAATGTTTTGGTAGTGACATAGGTGTCAAACAAGGTTGCCCTCTATCTCCGACCTTATTTGGGTTGTACATTGACAAGTTAGAAGAATATGGATAAACAAATTTGGGGGAGAGGGTGTGCATTTAGCCAAATATGTGGTAAAACTCCTCATGTATGCAGATGATGTAATTCTTGTGGCCAAAACGACCAAAGATCTAGAAGATCACCTTCAAGCTCTAGAACTCTTTTGTAAAGAAGTTGGGATGCGGTGAACACGAGCAAAACAAAAATTATGATTTTTTCAACAAAAAAGAAGCAACAACTCAAATTTCAGTTTGCAGGAGAACCGCTTGATGTAGTAGTAGAATACAAATACTCGGGCATAGACTTTCATGACAAACTTAATTGGAATACATATAGGATGAAAAGAACTCAAAGTGGCTGGAGAGCACTATATGCACTTCAAAACAGGTGTAGGAATGCCGAGTTGTGGGACTGGAAGACCACCAAGGTCTTATTTGGCCTACTTGTTACATCGGTTTTGCTGTATGGTTGCGAGGTGTGGGCTAGTGGAACAACAAATGCAAAATGGAGGCAAATAGAAAGGATTCAAAAATATCTAATCACAAACTTTCTCAAAATTAAGGTCACAACCCCTTATGAAATTATTCTAGCTGAAACTGGAATGTTCCCTTTAGAAGCAATTGCTATGACCAAGTTGTTATGTTACTTGAAAAAAACAGAAAACATGACAAATGATAGATGGCCTAGGGCAGCTAGGGACAAAGAGTTGCATAGTCGAAAGAATACGTGGATGAAACAAAATCAGAAATGGATGAAACGTTGGGAAATCAACATAAATGAATGCCCAAATGTCAACAAAGACAAAAAATTATGTGAATGAAAAGTTCGGAAGTGGAATGTGGAAAAATGCAAGCAGGAAAAGACAATATTATATTGCAAATTTTAACCCAACGTATGACCACAAGGAAAAAGCGTATATAGGCGCCGAAATCAAGTGGAAGGAAAAAATACTCATTGCTCGAGATAAGGACTAGCTCTCATAGGCTTAGATGTGAAACAGGGAGATGGACAACGCCCAAAGAACAATGTGAAGAAAGGATATGCACTCTATGCAAAGACAGAGGCAGTAGAGACAGAGGAACACTTCATCTATAAATGCCCGAGTTTTTCAGATATCCGTGACAAATACAAAGAAACACTTGGGAATGAGTTTATGACAGATTTATTTGAAGACAGTAAAATAAAAAAAGTTGGAGAATTGCTAACACAAATCAACAGGAGAAGGAACAACCTTCTTAAAGATATTAAAAATCATATGATATGATTTGAGTAATTGTACTTCCATATTTGAGGTCCCATAAACCATATTTGGGTCTCGCGGACGTAATTAAAATCTTCCATTTCTTCATTTCATTTCATTATTCTCACGGGTCCAAATACCCTTCCACGTGAGTGAATCTAAATCTCGACTATATGGACTTTACAAAAAATGCGAGGGGACTACATCCAACACTTATGCCCATCCACACACAAACTTAATTTCATGTCATCCGTTTGTATCCGTTACTCATTGTGCAGTCTCCGCATCCGCGACAATGAATGGTGCCACCTACGGCGTTTGTCCGGCTTGACTCAAGACGCTATTATCCCTCTACGTTAATACCCAAGCGCTGCATTCAACCTAACCACACAGCTTTTCGGACGTGGTTGCCACGTCACATTGTGCAAACACAAATTCCCTAGTATCCTCTGTCATATTCTATTTTGCATGGTCAAAAACTACTGGTTTTAAATCCAACTCCTACATCCGTATGAGATATAAAGACTTTAAATAAAATTTCAATGTCCTCGAAGGTTTCAAACCTTTATTTAGCACCATGCACATAATATGCCCGATGTTTCTTTCGCGGTCACACTGTGTAACACATCTGCTGTACATTATGTACCATCGCCGTAGCATCCGGGTTTACCCTCGATGATCGTAGCCCAAAAATCCGCATCGACGTCTGTATATCACTGTTTTGCATCGGGTTTGTAACCTCAACATCGATGTCATCCAGTGTCTTGTCTAGCTGTTGCGTCCGTGCAGATCCAACAGTCTTCATCAACCGGTAATCCTGCTAAAAACTTTCCTCGACGATTGTTGATATATCCAACCCAACACTACCACGTCGCGTCCTTCGTGGGTTCTCTGCGTTGTGACCTTCTCGGGCTACCGTGTCGGGTGTGATTTTACAGTGTTATCTATTGTAACGACGTCTCTCCCGGTGTCTTCATGTCCGCATTCGAATATAGTAGTCTGTGTAATCACCATCAAGGGAATACTACGCCCACGTGGGCCTCCAAATGACTAAACCCATGGGGCAGCAAATCATTTTTCATTTTGGTTATCATCTACACATTTTTCCCATGGGCCCCATGCTGTGTTTAACGCATATCTAAACTTGAATGCCTTTGCCTGCTACGCTCTGAAACACCACTCATTCGCAAGCTCGTGTGCCACATGGCATGGCGTTGGAGACTACCCAGCTGTCAAGCCGTCGAGGCCGTCGGTTTGTCGTAATTCCATCTGCGAGCGCTTACCGTGAATGCTGCAAACACTTGTCGTTTACCTTCACGTCGGATGTCCACTGACTTCCGAGTATACACACATGGATGTCTGTTGTTCAAGGTGCTGACGTTTAGAAATCCATGTCAGATCTCTAATGTTTGATCATCCGTGCTCATGCCTTATTGGCATCGAAACTACGTCGTTCTCTCCATGACGTCCCCATGTCCTAACAACAGACTTCACGTCTCGACTCATCCACGTTTGTCGGATTCGAAAGCCTACGGACACTTAACTCCTCCCAGCGGTGGGCTCCCTACGAATCCGATCGCCGTCACTGGCGAGCTCCGTGTCCATACCCGTAGTCTCCATCCTCAACTGTGTGCCTCTGGTCGCCGTGGAAACTAGCCTTCGATCGCCTGCTGGGCATTCCAATACCTGCGAACACCCATCATTGACCTCATTGACGTATTTCCTTTCCCTTAATGGCGCCATGTCCTCGTTGATTCTTTCCATATTGTGCTGCGGCAAATACCTACGCAAAAAATTCAATTCGTGAGAGCATTAAATCACAACCAAATAATTTTCTTTATTGCCGTTATAAGATATAGCGTATCATATATATTATATATATTATATGTTATATATTATATATAATATATAGACATTATATATACTATATTATATATTATATATATATACTATATAATATAGTATAATATTATTCTTTATTTATTTATTTTTACTTTTTATTTTGATTTTTTTCATTATAATATATATATATATATAGTAAACTATATATGTATTATATTCTTTTTTTATTATATATTTTTTTTTATATATATATATATATATATATATATATATATATATATATATATATATTTTATTATTATTATTATTATTATTATTAAACGAGATTTAATCAAAGACGAAACAAACTTAAAAACAAAACACAAACATACTTAGAACAATTTCAACCCCAAAATCAAAACTTAAGCTAAATCCATCCAACTCACTCAAGACATTAAAACACTCTATAAAGCTTTCAAAAAAATTAAATCTATCAAACATGATGGAGACAAACAAGGGAACTCCTCCCAAATCTATCAACACTCCATATTAAAGATGAAAGAAGACAAAAAACACTATGCAATGAAGCACCTTGCAAATTGAACTACACCATAAGGCATCTCAAAGATTGGATGCAAATGTTATAGCTAAAATATGTTAAAATCATCCCCCTCGAGGATACCGAAGTCCTTAAAGACCAAATTAAAAGGTGGGTCCCCAATTTTGGGGCTAGTTGTGGAGCAACCACAACAAATGGTGACTCTGTTGGGAAATGCTCCTGAGCATTTCGGTAAGAACCCAATCTGAAATGAAAACACACAAGATCAGTGAAACATAGCTTATTTAGCAACGTCTCGAGAAGGTGGGGGTAAACAACTTCAGAATGAAAACAACTAATCCATCTGCCTTTGCTCAGTGTGTGCAAAAGTGATTCATTTTCGCATTTCTGAAAATCCTCCAGATTCCATCATCCCTTTCTGCATTAGGCTATGAAGTACAGCTCATGAAATGAAGACTTTTACAGATAGAGCCCCACTGCCAGTCAGGCGTCTATAGCCCCGGTGAGGTTTATCTAACTCACCCATGTGTTCGCTTAATGCTTTGCAAAGCCCATCTATCCTAGGTGTGTCTAGACTTTCAATGCTCATTCTCTCTCTTTTTTTTTCTTTTTTTTTTTTTTTTCTCTTTCTAAGTATCAAACTTTGCCTAGCCAGGGCCCCACAGCCAGTCAGGCGTCTATAGCCCCGGTGGAGTTTTCCTGAACTAGATGATAGATTTCAAGAAATTTGTTGCATCGCTTGTACTAATGGAACTCTTGCAAAAGCATCAAGTCTCACTAGGTTAGAAAGCCAAAGTAGAGCATTTTAGATTTTTGCCTAGGGTTGCATAATCAAGACAACTTCATCCTTCTTACTTCCAAAACACCATTTAATGTGTGTGTGGGTCCCATGTGGAGCTTTGGCTAATCTTTCATTGTTCCACTTTCCACCATTTTAGTCCCAAAATCTGAGCATGATCACCAAATAACTCATCCCCCTTTTCTCGGGTTCATCAGTTTTCAGATCAGGTACTCCAACCTACTAAGTAAAGAAACTTCAAAATGGGCCAGAGACCATAAGTTAGCAACCACGAAACATTTTCTCAAACAATGGGGACAACCCAAAACACAAATTCAAAACCAAAATGAAATCCAAACCCAAAATCGAAACATGAAAACCAAAACTATATACAAATGTACAATATGGTACAAGATGGTGCAAAGTTTGGACTATCACTTCCCTGGATCCCAAACATGATTAGAACATTTCAAAAGATATATAACATGATACGCATGCCAAATTTTGTAGGAATCCAACAAAAACAAGATTAGGCCAAACAATGCAACAAACTTCAACTTGCCTCTCTCTCCCCACCATTTTAGTAAAGTTCCATTAATAATCCCATAGTGGAGTTTCAAATCATCAAATTGATTAGACAATAATTGATCTTCAATTCTTTCTTGTCTATTCTTTAATATGTCAATTTCACAATTCGATTCATGATTTAGAATTAAGCTTTCCTTTTTAGATATGAGATCTTGCAAATAGGAACCTATTTCTAAAAATTTTAAAGCCAAATCATTTTCCAAATTTGTAGGCCAATCAAATTTATGTAACCACTTGCAAGCATCTAGGATATTTATTAAATGAGGATCATCATAAGTTTGTATCCTAGATTCTATTACTAATTGATTATGAACTTGATTTAACACTTCAAGCATATCAACTTCCTTTTCATTCAACAAAGCAATATCATTAGTGGTGTGAGGAGAAATTAAGTCAAATTCTTTATCAACCACAAATGGCATTTCATCATTGATAGTATTTGAATCCAACAATCCATTAGACAAACCTTCACTTGAATTTCGAATGGTGGAACCTAAAAGGTGAGATTTTACCTTTGGCACATTTCCATTTACCATTACTTGAAGAGGATTTGAAACTTCCTCTTTTCTCTCATGACATTCATCATCATCATCATGTAGCACTTCTTTTTCCATGACCTGTTTATCAAAGACACCAAAATTAGGCACCCAATTAAAAACATGTCCATCCTTTTCAAACCATAGGTCTTGTCTATCTAGGGATGGGTCAACTAACACATCTCCATGATCAATCACTTGGGTTGTTTCAGATAACGTGATATTTTCAATTGGATCATCAGTGATATCAAACCCAAACCATTCAGGTTCTGAAATTTCCTCATTTTGAGATGGCATAGACATTGTAGAACCAATAAATGGATCAAGATTTTCAATTTCTTTTCCCTCAAAGGGATCTAAAGCAAATGATTCTCCTTCTTTATCCATGGTTGTAGAATCCTTATCACTTTCCAAAATTTGATGAGATTCGAATCCCTCTTCCAAAACTTTCTCAAATTGTACAAGATTTGTAATATCCTCATGCGAGAAAACAATCGTATTATCCTGCATATCAATTGACACAAAAATTTCATTAGAAGGTTTAGAGCGAGCATATTCTTCCCATTTCTTCCAAGAATCATAGTAATCATCTTCCAAAATCAAGTTGTGATGCTCAATTACTTCTTCGTCATCTTCCGATTCATCAACATGTTTCTCATCCAATTCATCTTCACCTTCCTTAGATGGTTCAATTATTTCCAAAAGTGGGTTATTTCTTGAATTCAAATTTGTAAGGCTATCATAATCCAAATTGGTAACCCATGATTCAATTTTATCACAATTTGGAAGGTGTGGATCTTCTTGGCCATCAGTTTCAACAATATCATCCAAAGTATCTTCCGAGAACAAGTGGTGAAATTCTATTATGTCTTCGAATTCATTTATTGATTCTCTTTCAAGCTCACTTTCAACCACTTTTGATGGCTTAGGGGCTTCTATAAGGGGATCAATTTTTACATCTTGCTCCATATAGTTACCCCAATCTTCCTTTGCGAGTACACATGACCAAATCATATCCTGATAAGTTTGTTCATCCAAATCCTCATTTGTGGGTAATGATTCTAGATCTTTTCTTTCCAAAACAAGATGGTGATCATTTGATTCCAACTTCTTGTTACCCATCCATAGAATTTCTTCTCCAAAATCTTCATGCTCTTCAAGACATTCTGAATAGGCATTTACTTCAATGTAAGTCACATCAAAATCTCTTCTATCACCTGAAGGAGCATAACATGAAATATCATTAAGATTATCATTATGAATTTTCTTCCTAGGATGATTTGGATGCATACATTGATGTGCTCATTTTTGTGATGGAACCACATCTCTACTTGACTTCTTAACCAACTTCTTTTGCTCTTTTACTTTTGATACAAGCTTCTTTGGTTGAGTGGTAGAAGTAGTAGGATTAGTTGTGTTGACATCAACAAACAGAGTCTGGACACTTGTTGCAATAGCTCCATGAGTGACCACATGATTCTCTAACCGTGGAGTGGTTGGATGGATAGATGTACTCGTATAAGCGCATGTGGGAGCATAAGTGGGTATGGTAGGGTAAAATTGATTGTGGGGCAAAATATTTGATATCAAATTTTGTTGTGCCCATGCTTGATTTACCATCGAGGTTTGATTGCAAGCCCCTAGTTGTCCTACCATAGGTAATTGCTCCATCCCATAACCTTGTGGCCTCAATTGTTGATCTATAATCATAGCTTCCATGTAGGCCGATGCAAGATTAGTGACCAAAGGATTTGTCCTAATGAACATGGAAAATAATGGATCCAATGCCCCAAAGTATATTTGAAGAGCACCGCTCTCCTCAATAGTATAGGGAGCAATTAATCTCGCATAGAGATTTCAAAATCTCATGTTGAAAATTCTCACTGGCTCATTAGGTTCCCTCTTGCAAGAAGCAAATTGTTGATAAATCGTGACAGGATCAATGGGCAACCTAAATTGATTGATAAAAGCAGTTTCCAATTGGGCCCAGGATGTAATAGAGCCAGTGGGTAAATTGATGTACCAATCATATGCCACCTCATCTAGGCTCCCAGGAAACAATCTACATGCCACATCCTCATGTTCGACATTCCATCTAACTAGGATATCCACATAGGACTTGAATGTGCTCCTCGGCTAATATTGTGCCATTGTGCTTAAACTTGGGCAAAAGTTTCTCTATGTTCTTGGGTAAGTCATGAGCATCTCCACTAATGTTCAAAGGATTACCATGCACCCCATACCACTTTCCAGTATTTGTAGCCATTAGTGAAACTCAAAGAATAACTTCAAAACCAATTTGTTAGTCAAATAAAGATTTCTTACAAATAAGCATAAAATGACTAACAATCTCAAATGTACAACATATGAATGATCATGTTAGCATCAACCAAGAGATATGTATCCATTAAACCATGAAATTGAAGAACATTCTCAAATTTACAAATAGATTAGCATTAGCACATCATCAAAAATAGAGAATGTTAGAATCAAATGAAAGTGATCATATGGAAACAAAACCTCGTTAGTCAAGACCAATGTTTTGTAAAATAAATCTTTCAAGTAACATGAACAATTTAGCATCTAAATAGCCATAAAATAAATCAATTCAAATCCTCCTAGCTCCCAAAGTGTGAGTGTTAGAGGAAACCAAAGATGCTAATCAAATGAACTTGAAATATTTAGCAATTCAAAAGCTTTCAAAATTATATCAAATCACATTATTCCTGTATGAACAATCCAAAAGTGTTAGATCAATGAATAGCAATTCATGTCCTCCTTTTAGCATCACAATGTTGTGTGTTAAAAGAGGTCTAAAGATAATAATCAATAGGGCATGAAATATTCCACAATTTAAATCCCTATAGCATTTAAAATCACAATAAAATAAACCACATCATGCCCTCCTTCTAGCACCAAAATGTTGAGTGTTAATTTTACCCAATTGTGAAATTACACTCTCCCTTAGGGTTTGGATCCCAAAACCCTCTCTTGCAAAGAAGTTAAACAAAACAACTTCTCCAAGGTCTCCGCTATATTAGCATTTGCATATGTGTATTAGTAATCTCAATAAAGATATATCAATTCAATGCTAGGAACACCTTAGTGATTGCAAGTAACTGTAAACAAGGGGCATGTGTTGGTTTATTTTTTATAAGTAGCAGATTTTATATACAACGGGTTTTTGAAGGATCCCAAAACCTTATTTACAATAGAAGCCACAACTTAGATTTGAACCAACAAAAAACCAAAAAAATACCGGGGTGAGCTCCTAGAACAAAACCCTGGGCCTTGCAACCCAACCCCAGGTTATCAACCCGAACAAAATTAACCCATCCTTCTAAGAAACAAGGCAAAAATAGGGGTACCAAGGTCCCTGGGACCAAACCTGCAGAAAACACTTGCTGAAACGAACGGAAGCCAGAGGCTGGAAACAAAACTCTGCCCATATCAGGTCGGGGACCCTGGGCCCGGGCAAACCACACACCATCCCCGCCCGCCCTGCTACACGAGGAGGACTCCCAGGGCAACTCCGGGTGGGGGCCCCGCACCAGGGAACTAATTCCCGTCACCATCGGGACCATCCCCCAGCCTGCATCGGAGCTCCTTGAAGGCATTGACAGCTGCTGTAGTCGCATTGGCAGCCGAGGTGAGCGAGTTGATCGCCATGTCGAGGAGGATCCTAGTCGAAAAGATCCAGAACTTGTTCTCAAAATCCGAACTGATCTCGATGGTTTTTGGGGCATCAACTTTAGGCTTCTTGAGTCTGGCCGAGGACCTGCTCCCGCCAGGGGTCGCCCCTCTTGCAGAGCTGGCATCGGGGGTCGAAACGCCGCCAGGGACTTGAGATGACGCCTTGCATTTTTGGGTAGGCCTGCGCTCTCTAGGGGGAGGGGAATCTTCAGGGTCACTGGGAATGTCCTCTCTGGACTTAGAAGCAGTAGGGGAGGCGACAAGGGAGGCGACAGCCTCAGTGGGAAGGACAGAGGCTAGGGGGGAATACTCTGAAGCGAGGGCTGATGGGCCAAAGCATGGCGGTAGAGGATGACCATAAGTCCTTGGTGGGAAGGGTGGGAGTGGTTTTTTTGGGCTCTGTCAATGGCAAGGCCTAGGGAGTAAAGCAAAAAATGGGGAGTGCTCAGCAAGGTGGCACCACGAAGGTGGTTAACGAAGCTCAGATGGAAACTGAACAACTTTTGGTCCGGGTCATCGCATGTAATAAATTGCATCACGGGAACCAGGGCTTCGTCGAATGGTTTGGGGAGGTCAGTTCTGAATAGAGTCATCCTATCCCAATTCTATTTTGGGAAGTGGGAGAGCTCCTCCTCCCAATTGTGCTTGTCTCGATGAATGAACTTCCCCTTTTCCTCATGATGCAGACTAGTGACTTCGAACAGGAACTCCCTGGTGACTCTGAAATGCAGCCCTTTCACCTGGACCTCACCCTCGTCCCAGGTGTCCAGGAAGCCCTGGGTGATATCCTCATCAAGCCTAATGAATTTTCTCAGAAAGGGGGTATACTCCTTGGCATCAGTAAAGACCCTAGCAGACTCGATCAGAGAAAGGGTCTTGGGCTCGACGTAAATGGCCTTGGGAGTTGACATGGTGGAATCGCAGCTCACCCAGGGCAGAAAGTGCCAGAAGGAAGTGGGGCCGATAGGGGGAGAAGCTCGCCAGGAAAAGATAGGATGGATGGGGCAAAGGAAGGTGAAGGCGACAGGCCTCAGGGGGATATAAAGGCACGGGGAGGAAGTCGAAGAGGCAGCAAGGGAACGCATGCCTCGGGAGTCGACGTCTAGGGCGAGGGAAGACACGAGCGAAGAATGACAGGGGCAGTTGGATGGATGGCAGGTTTGGTGGTGAGGGGAAAGGGGCCTAGGGATGGACTCCACGTGGCACGCCAGCTGAGATGGCATAGAGGGCTGGTCTTGCACGGGCGGCCACCATGCACGGGCTGCCAGGTCAGGCCAATACCAGGGCGTAAAGTCAGCAGCACGACACTCGACTTGAGGTGGCACGGGCCCACACGCTGTGCTGACTACGAGCCCAGTGGGAATGCTAAAAAAGAAGAGGTTTGCGGGCTGCCTTTGACGTGGATGTTGAGGAGGGAGACACCTAGCGCTGCACATAGCCTATTGGTCACCCTAAAATGATCGTGATCATGGATGTCATTGGGGACTGCCACCATGGAGAGAAACGTCGAAAGGTCAACGCCCCACGTGCAATTGCGCCTGACATGGAGCCAGGTCATCCAGGCACAACACCAGAGGAGTCTAGGTGTCTGGAATAGCATCGATATTGAGGAGGTCTTGGGACACTGCTTGCACCAGCCCGATGGGAAAATCCTTGGTCCAGATGTTGAGCCCTTTCGAAGAAGTTGCGAGATTGGCCAAAAAATCAGCCACCCTATTTCCTTCTCTGTAGACGTGGCGGATGGAATGTTGGGGGAGCCCCGAAAGGATGGCCCGAACCTCTTGGATAATATTGTAGATGCACCATGAGTTGTCCCCATTGTTGAGGGTGACATTGATGATGTTAAGGGAGTCACCCTCGATGATCACTTTACTAGGGGCCTTCTGGAGGGCGAGGACCCCATGGAGTAACGTTGTTGCTTCTATGAAGTTGTTGGTTTACGTGCCAAGGGCCTCAATGTAAGCCAAGATCAAGGTCTCGGAGTGGTCTCGGATGGCCTCGCCAGCTCTCGAGGGGTCGGGGTTGCCCTTGGAGGCACCGTCAAAATTGAGTTTGACCCACCCGGGAGGAGGGGCGACCCACCTGGTCGCAGCTCTAGGGGAGGGGGCCGGGGGGGCCTGAACTCCAAGGTTGGTGAGGATAGAAGCCTTGTTCGCCTTCCAGGGAGGCCCGCTCGGGGGGAGGGAGCGGGAGTTCTCAAGGGCAAAGGCCACCGCCTTGGCCGCCATCGACTGGGGGTTGCGGGTCGGGGAAGAGAAGGCTCGCCCGTTACGCTCAAGCCAAATTTGCCAAAGCAGTTGGGGAAGGCAGAACGCCCAGAGGGAGCGGAGGGTGGGGTGGACGAAGGGATTGGGCCATTGGGAGAAGAGGTCAATGATGGAGCTGGGAGGAACCCACTGAATGGAAAATAGGGTGAGGAGGTGGCCCGCAACCTCTACGATAAAGGGGCAAGTGAGGAAGAGATGGTTGGTTGATTCCTAGGCAACACAACAAAGGAAGCATCTGTTTGGGATTTGGAAGCCCCTCCTGGCCAGATTCTCAATAGTAAGGATCTTATTCTGGATGGCTGCCCACATGAAGTAGCTGATCTTGGGGATCAACTTGTTGGCCCACACCTGCTTGACCATGAAAGGAGCCTCCACTGGGTCCCTTTGGAGGGCGTAAGCGGATTTGACCGAGAAGTAGCCACTACTAGTGCCATGCCAGACACATCTGTCCTCCCCCCATCGGAAGGGATGATGGTAGTCTCGAGGAGGCGTTGGAGCCTGGCAGCTTGAAGCGGGTGACGGGGGTTCGAGATGGGCCCCCAGGTGCTTTTCCCCTGATCCTTGACCAAGTAGTCTGACACATTAGGCCCTTTGGAGGCTGTCAGGCCCGGTTTAAGGACTCTGAGGTCATTGTCAGCACTCAAGGCCTCATCTTGGATCCACCTGTCCTCCCAGAAGTCGATCTTGGCCCCATCACCAAGGATCCATCGGGTCCCTTTCCTAATAATGTCCTTTGTGAGGGTCATGGATTTCTAGAAGGCCGATCCATCTCTGGGCTGGAAGTTGCTGAGGAAAGGGTGTTGATGGAGATATTTCCTGCGCACAATACTGACCCATTCATCCGGGGCATTCGTGAACACCTTCCACGCTTGCTTGGCCAGAAGGGCTTTGTTCATGAGGGGAACCCGCCTGAGCCCGATCCCTCCCTCCTCTTTGGGCCTGTAGACAAGGGCCCAGGAGACCAGGGGGATCCTCTTCTTGTCTTCGCTGCCAGACCACAAAAACCATTTCTGGATTTGCTCAATGTGGGCAGCAATCGAGGCCAAGATTTTGAAGACAGACATGAAGTACACCGGAATGCTTTGGAGGACAACGGACGTAAGGGTGGCCCTGCCCACCTGGGAGAGGAGGTGACCCTTCCAAGAGGCCAACTTCCGCTGGACCCGCTCGATCAGCCCACTCCACAGGGCCTTGGAAGAAAACCCTGTGAACATGGGTAGCCCGAGGTAGGTGGAGGGAAGGGTGTCAGGGGTGCAGCCCAGGATCCGCCCAATCTGGGCTTGCCTAGCTGGGGGGTGTGGATGAAATAGATTTTGCTTTTACAAAGGTTGATATTCTGCCCAACCGCCTCTTCGTACAGGATCAGGATCTGCTTGATGACCTTGGCTTGAGGGACCGACGTGGAGGTGGCAAGAATGGTGTCATCCATGAATTGTTGGTGGGACACTAGGGGCAGCTCAGGCATAGGCCTGATGCCAGAGATGAGGCCGCAGGAGGCAGCGCTCGAGATGGTGCGGCCCAGGGCCTCAGCCAGGATGATGAAGAGCATCGGGGATAGGGGGTCACCTTGACGAAGGCCTCTAGAACTGGGGAAGAATCCAGTCGGGGAGCCATTGATCAAGACAGAGAACCAAGGGGAAGACACGCAGTTATTAACGAGGTTGACCCAGGAGGGGTGGAACCCAAACTTGAGGAGGACGTTGGAGAGGAACTCCCGGTTGACTCTATCGAAGGCTTTATTCATGTCAAGTTTGAGCAAGAAGGACGACTTCTTGGAAAGGAGGGCTGAGTGAAGGACCTCATGGATGATGATGACCCCATCTGTGATAAGCCTTCCTTTGATAGAGCTTCCCTGGCCGGGGGTGATGATCAGGGGGAGGATGTCTTTGAGTCTGGATGCCAGGGACTTGGTCAGGATTTTGTAGAGGACGTTGCACAGGCTGATGGGGCGAAAGTCGGCTAGGGATCTGGCCGCCTGGGACTTGGGAATCAGGGCAATGAAGGTGGAATTGATGCCTCTAGGGATGGAGCTAGCGAACTGGAGGTCTCGAATGGCCGCACACACTTCCTGGCCAATGAGGTCCCAGAAGGATTGGAAAAACCGGGGGAAACCCGTCCGGGCCCGGGCAGAATCTGCTTTCATGGAAAAGACGGTTGCGCTGATTTCTTCATCCGAGAGGGGTCGAAGAAGCATCTCATTTGAATGGGTCGGGACCAAGGGGGGAATGTGCTCCAGCAGGGTCTCCGCCGCCAAGGGCGACGGCTGGGGCTCACCACCAAGGAGCTCTTGAAAGAAACCCACGACTTCGGCCCTGATATCCTCCTCCTCTTTGGTAACCCTGCCATCACTGCAGATAAGCTCGGGGATTCTGTTTGAGCTCCTATTTTTGAGGGTCGAGGTGTGAAAAAACTTAGTATTGGCATCACCATCGGCCAACCATAGGGCCCTCGACTTCTGCCTCCAGAAGGTTTCCTCCCTGGCTAAGACATTGTGATACTCGGCTAGGACTGAGCGCTCCTCCTCTCGCGCTCCCGGGTCCTGGCACCCTTCCTAAAATCTGAGATCAAAATATTCTAGTTGTTTCTTGAGGGTTTCTTTGCTCTCGAAGATATTGCCAAACACCTCCTTATTCCAGATCTTGAGCTTGTCTTTGAGGAGTCTCAATTTTTGATAAATTTGCTCGACAGGGCGCCTTGGGACTGGGCAATCCCACCAACAGGCCACCTGGGCCCTGAAATCCGAGTGGTGGAGCCACATGGACTCGAAGCGGAAGGGGCGCTTATGGGAGGGATGCTTACCAGCTTCAAGGAGGAGGGGGCTATGATCAGATCCAACTTTAGGGAGGGCCAGCAGGGTTGCATCAGCGAACAAGGGGATGGCTTCCCTGGACAGGAAAACTCTATCCAGTCTGACCTGAATGAGTTGGGCTCCTATTCTTCTGTTAGTCCAGGTGTACTTGGCTCCTTTCAGGTGGACGTCCATGAGCTCGTTGACATCAACGAAGGCCCGAAAGTCCTCCATACTTTTAGTAGCCGTCATAAGACCCCCACTCTTGTCAGAGGGAAAGAGGGGACTATTGAAGTCGCCCGCAAGGATCCAGGGGAGAGGAGCAAATGCCTCCCTCATGATGCTGATTTCATTCCACAATGCCACTCTTCCATTCGGGCTGTTGGGGGCATAAACATTGGACAAAATCCAGGACTGCCCTGACTTTAAATAGTGGATCAGGATGTTGGTGATTCTGGGGGATGACGAAATTAGTCTCCCTTCGAAGAAGCATGGGTCCCAAAGACACAGTAGCCCTCCAGCTGTGCCCGAGGTCGGGGTGGACAAAAAATCATTGTTCCTCCAGATAGCTTTGGCGACCCTCGAGGAGGACACATCATCAAGTTTGGTCTCCTGAAGGAGGAGAATAGTCGGCCTATGGTCCTTGCGAAGCTGGGCAAGGATCCTTTTCTTGGGGGTGCCATTGAGCCCCCTCACATTCCAGGTGATGAGCTTCATTTGACACCCTTGGGGAGTCTCTTGCCTCCCTTCCCGGCCTGGGTGGGGGGTTTGGATCTCTGGGAATCAGCTTTCAAAAAACTCACGAAATCGTCAAGGAGGGTCGCCTGGGAGCCGCTAGCAATATCGTCCTCAGTGAGCTTGTTACGCTGGTCGCCAAGGGTGGGACGACCTCTCTTCTTTTTGCTTCCAAAGTCGATGGCAAACTTCCTGCTATGGGTCTTTTTGGGGCTAAACTCTTCAGGCTCGGACTGGGAACATCCAGGATCGGCCTCCGCAGACCTCTCGGAACTACAATCTGAGGAAGGGTGGGAAGAGGGGAAAGAAGGAAGGGGGGAAGGGGATCGAGCGGGGGGAACCGGGGGGTAAGGGGCACCCCGCCCACCAGGGGTGAGGGGGAAGGGTGGGGGTTGGGGAGCCCTGACAGCTCGCAAGTCAGGGAAGGGGCTTCCTCAGATCGGGCTAGGGCGGGGTTGGCCTGCGGGCCTATCTGGGAAACAGGGGCCGTGGCGACCTCGGAGGATATTTCCTCTGCACACCTCAGAGGTTCTGAAAAGCTGACAAGAGGGGGATCAGGGTTAAGACATACCTGGGCCTGAGCGCCCGAGCGAGTAGGATCCACCAGGGATTCCTCAGTAGCAGTAGATTTTGACTCTTTTTCGTGCCATTCTGAGGTGCTGCGATCGCCGCATGGGGGCCCACGGGAGGGGGCCTGATCGGGTCGAGGGGGGGTTCTCGGGGTGCGACGCACCAACCTTCTTGGAAGAGGGGCATTGGTGGGAAAGGTGCCCCTGTGTGCTGCACAAGGGGCAGAAGGCGGGTTTATTCTCATAGATCAGGGTTTGGCTCCAGAAGAAGGATCCTGAAGAAATAGTAACCGCAGAAGGGAGTTCGGATTCGAGGTTTGCATTGATGCAAAACCTGGCATGGACCATGCGGGACCCTGCCTTGGTAGCAGGATCGAAGGCAACCAGTTCACCAACTGCTTGCGCAATGAGCCTCAGGACGTCCTCCTGCCACAAATGAAAGGGGAGTTCAGGGAGGCGAACCCAAATTGGGGCGATATTAATGCTTTGGGTGTTGGGGTTAAAGTCAGCTCCATAGCACCTGAGGAAGAGGCTTTTGTGCCCTAGGAACCAGGGCCCACTAGAGAGAATCCTGTTGGAGTCGTCACTGTTGTTGAGCTTGATGAGAAAGAAACCCTTGGTTAGGGCCACGAGCTGCATGTGCCCTAAAATTTTCCACTTGGAGGCCGCCCAACGTCGGATGGTTTCCATGTCCGGGCGCCCTCCTATGAATTTCCCCACCAAAGAGAAGGAGGACCCTGTCACAAATGCCGAGTAGACATCGTCCTGGATGGAGATGTGCGTCCCTTTTCGAGAAAGCCCCGAGCCCAGAGCCCGGGGTTGGGCGCTAGCCCCAGACAGGATCTGTTGGAAAGAGGGTTTGGGCCCCCCTGGGCCAGAGCCCTGACCTTTGTCTGGGGGTTTTTTCCCAAGCCCTGCACTCGCATCAACGCTGCCAAGGGGCCTGGCACCCAGAATCCCGTCCCCACCCTGCTCACCTGCCTGCCCGGGCCCCACGTCTGGCCCAGTTCCCACAGCAGAAACTGCAGGCCCAGACTCAGAGGTTGCACCCGCTCCCGACCCTGCTCCCGCTCTTGCGCCTGCGTCCGCTCCTGCTCCTGCTCCCGCCATCATCTTCCCCAAAGTTTAGGAATTCCCATTTAAGTTTCATATCGCATATGTTGGTTTATTTTACCATGCTACTTTAATGATTATTCATTAAACCAAAATAAAAGTAAATGTGAATTGACCCTCATATGACTTCGATGTAGTGCCTTAATTCCTTTTATCTTGAGGATTTTAAAATAGATTTTATCTTCCTTATTAAGTGGGTTTTAAACAAGTTTTATCTTGCATTAAATCCTACTTTAAGAATGGAAATGAAGATTAAATCTATCTATGAATGTGAATCCAAATGATGAATAGACTCTTTCAAATGTAGCTTCTTATCATGAAGATTAAGATAGCCTTTAATGTGATTGATAAATTATCCCTCTTTGGTGAAATTAATTTTCACAAAGAGATGATAATTCATTGCCTTAAAATAGAGGCTTTTAATGTCCTTTTTATGTAAATTATAAAATTCTCCCTCTTCAATGAAATCAAAATTTTCATGAAGAAAGATGCATTTATTGCTCCCAACATGCCAATTTGTGGAATGCCATAAACATAACCCCTTCAATGAAATTGAAATTTTCATGAAGGAAATGTCATCATAGGCTCATGAATGAAATATAAAACTGAAAAAATTAAATTTGGCCCCAAAATAAAAATTATGAAATTTCGAATTTTTAAAATCTGTAATAAAAAAACTTCGGCTAATTTTTAAAAATATGAAATGACTTCGAATAAAAACGTCTAAGTGCAAAATGGAACTCCGAAGTATACTTTACGCAACCATGCAATTATTTTTGGATTTTGAATTTTTTTTCATTTTTATTTTAATGTCCAAAAATTAAAAAAAATTGAAAATAAAAAGTTAGAAAATAAAAATAAAATCTGAAAACTGAAATAAAATGCAGAAAACCAGAAAATGCAGTTTTATGCTACCCTAGAATGCAAAATCCGAGACATGAGATTTTTTTGAGCATAACCCAACTCCGTCGGAACTGCATTTGCACATCCCAAAACAAAGTGGGTGCAAGACTCTAAGGAAATAAAACGAAATCCCTATTGGAAATTCAACAATGAAACCCTCAAATGCAATAAAAATGTGTAGAAATCTAGAAAGCAGAAAAATGAAATATAAACAATAAAATGGGAACACTCAGATATTTTCTCCTCTTATTTTGCTCCAAAGTGCAGAAATCTTGCAATACATTCAAAACATCCTTGTTTCTACATTCCTTTCAGCAAAATCTGGCCTCTCCTAAAAAATGGCAGCCCTGGCATTTCAGCAGCATGCGGTCTCCAAGAGATCTAGCCCTTTCTCTATCCATTCGATTCATTTTTAAAGGTTTCCAATACGTCTGTCTATTTTCCTTTTCCTGGTTTTCAAAACGTCTTGATTGTTCCTTTCATCTCCTATTTTTTGTTTTTCGTTGGCCTTTTTCTGGTTTCGTATTCTTCATTTCGAAACCTCCGTTAATCTCGTAACTCCCATACACATGATGGACACATGTCTTACCTTGTCGTTTATTCTCTTTCTTTTTCTTTGCATGTTTTGGCCTCCCACAAACGTTAGCCAAAACGTTCAATCCATTTGTAACCGTCTAGTTAAAATAATTTTAAATTATTTTCATAATTTTTTATTACTTATGGCCTTATTCGCCACTATGCACACACCTTGTAGAGGGATTTAACTACGATGGCCCCTACTAACGGCTAACGCCCCTCTGAGATGTTGTTTGCCCTTATGATACACTGAGATTTCATGCCAAATGACATACCAGAGACAACATTTTTTACTCAATAAAAATCCATGGAGATGGAGCCTTCATCATTCTCATGGGTCCAAATACCCTTCCATGTGTGTGAATCTAAATCTCGACTATATGTACTTTACAATAAATGCGAGGGGATTACATCCGACACTTATGCCCATCCACACACAAACTTAATTTCATGTCATCCGTTTGTATCTGTTACTCATTGTGCAGTCTCTACATCCACGACAATGAACGACACCACCTGCGACGTTTGTCCGGCTCGACTCAAGACGCTATTATCCCTCTACGTTCCTTACCTGAGCGCTGTATTCAACCTAACTGCATAGCTTGTTGGACGTGGCTACCACGTCACATTGTGCAAACACGAATTTCCTAGTATCCTCTGTCATCTTCTGTTTTGCATGGTTGAAAACACGAATTTCCTAGTATCTTCTGTTTTGTTGGGCCAATATTTTGAAGACAAACATGAAGTTCACCAGAATGCTTTGGAGGACAGTGGACGTAAGGATGGCCCTGCCCACCTGGGAGAGGAGGTGACCCTTCCAAGAGGTCAACTTCCACTGGACCTGCTCGATCAGCCCACTCCATGGGGCCTTGGAAGAAAACCATGTGAACATGGGTAGTTTGAGGGCAGCTCAGGTGTAGGCCATTGGGGGCAGCTCAGGTGTAGGCCCGATGCTAGAGATGAGGCCGTAGGAAGTAGTTCTTGAGATGGTGCGGCCCAAGGCCTTAGCCAGGATGATGAAGAGCATCAGGGACAAGGGGTCACCTTGACAAAGGTCTCTAAAACTGGGGAAGAATCCAGTTGGGGATCCATTGATCAAGACAGAGAACCAAGGGGAAGACATACAATTATTAATGAGGTTGACCCAGGAGGGGTGGAACCCAAACTTGAGGAGGATGCTGGAGAGGAACTCCCGGTTGAATTTGTCGAAGCTTTATTTATGTCAAGTTTGAGCAAGAAGGACGACTTCTTGGAAAGGAGGGCTGAGTGAAGGACCTCATGGATGATGATGGCCCCATCTGTGATAAGCCTTCCTTTGACAGAGCTTCCCTTACCGGGGGTAATGATCAGGGGGAGGATGTCTTTGAGTCTGTATGCCAGGGACTTGGTCAGGATTTTGTAGAGGACGTTGCATAGGCTGATGGGGCGAAAGTTGGCTAGGGATCTAGCCGCCTGGCACTTGGAAATTAGGGCAATGAAAGTGGAATTGATGCCTCTAGGGATGGAGCTGGTGAACTGGAGGTCTCGAATGGTCGCACACACTTCTTGGTCAATGAGGTCCTAGAAGGATTGAAAAAATCGAGGGGGAAACCCATCCGGGCCCGGGGCAAAATCAACTTTCATGGAAAATACGACTGTGTTGATTTCTTCATCTGAGAGGGGTTGAAGAAGCATATCATTTGAATGGGCCAGGACCAAGGGGGGAATGTGCTCTAGCAGGGTCTTTGCCACCAAGGGCGACAGCTGGGGCTTACCACCAAGGAGCTCTTGAAAGAAACCCACAGCTTCGGCCCTGATATCCTCCTCCTATTTGGTAACCCTACTATCATTGCAGATAAGCTCAGGGATTCTATTTGAGCTCCTATTTATGAGGGTCGAGGTGTGAAAAAACTTAGTATTGGTGTCACCATCGGCCAGCCATAGGGCCCTCAACTTATACCTCCAGAAGGTTTCCTCCCTGGTCAAGACATTGTGATACTCAACTAGGAATGAGCGCTCCTTCTCTTGCGCTCCTAGGTCCTGGCACCCTTCCTAAAATCTGAGATCAAAATATTCTAGTTGTTTCTTAAGGGTTTCTTTGCTCTCGAAGATATTGCCAAACACCTCCTTATTCCAGATCTTGAGCTTGTCTTTATGGAGTCTCAATTTTTGATAAATTTGCTCGACAGAGCACCCTAGGACTGGGCAATCCCACCAGTAGGCTACCTGGGACCTAAAATCTGAGTGGTGGAGCCACATGGACTCGAAGCGAAAGGGGCGCTTATGGGAGGGACGCTTACCAGCTTCAAGGAGGAGGGGGCAGTGAATAGATCCAACTTTAGGGAGGGCCAACAGGGTTGCATCAACGAACAAGGGGATGGCTTTCGTGGATAGGAAAACTCTATCCAGTTTGACCTGAATGAGTTGGGCTCTTGTTCTTCTGTTAGTCCAGGTGTACTTGGCTCCTTTCAGGTGGACGTCCATGAGCTTGTTGACATTAGCGAAGGCCCAAAATTCCTCCATATTTTTAGTAGCCATCATAAGACCCCAACTCGTGTCAAAGGGAAAGAGGGGACTATTGAAGTTGCCCGCAAGGATCCATGGGAGAGGAGAAAATGCCTCCCTCATGATGCTGATTTCATTCCACAATGCCACTCTTCCATTCAGGCTGTTGGGGGCATAAACATTGGACAAAATTTAGGATTGCCCTGACTTTAAATAGTGGATCAGGATGTTGGTGATTTTGGGGGATGACAAAATTAGTCTCCCTTCGAAGAAGCACAAGTCCCAAAGACACAGTAGTCCTCCAGCTGTGCCCGAGGTCGGGGTGCACAAAAAATCAATGTTCCTCCAGATAGCTTTGGTGACTCTCGAGGAGGACACATCATCAAGTTTGGTCTCCTGAAGGAGGAGAATAGTCGGCTTGTGGTCCTTACGAAGCTAGGCAAGGATCCTTTTCTTGGGGGTGCCATTGAGCCCCCTCACATTCTAGGTGATGAGCTTCATTTGACACCCTTGGGAAGTCTCTTACCTCCCTTCTTAGCCTAGGTGGGGGGTTTGGATCTTTGGGAATCAAATTTAAAAAAACTCATGAAATCATCAAGGAGGGTCGCCTGGGAGCCGCTAGCAATATCATCCTCAGTGAGCCTGTTACGCTTGTCGCCAAGGGTGGGACGACCTCTCTTCTTTTTTCTTCCAAAGTCGATGGCAAAATTTTTGCTACGGGTCTTTTTAGGGCTAAACTATTCAGGCTCAGACTAGGAACATCCAGGATCGACCTCCGTAGAGCTCTCAAAACTACAATCTGAGGAAGGGTAGGAAGAGGGAAAAGAAGGAAGGGGGGGAATGGGATCGAGTGGGGGGAACCAGGGGGGGTAAGGGGTACCCCACCAACCAGGGGTGAGGGGGAAGGGTGGGAGTTGGGGAGCCCTTACAACTCGTAAGTTAGGGAAGGAGCTTCCTCAGATCGAGCTAGGGCGGGGTCAGCCTGCGGGCTTGTCTAGGAAACATGGGCCGTGGCAACCTCGGAGGATATTTCCTCTGCACTCCGTAGAGGTTCTGAAAAGCTGACAAGAGGGGATCAGGGTTAAGACATACCTGGGCCTGAGCGCCCGAGCAAGTAGGATCCACCAGGGATTCCTCAGCAGTAGTAGATTCTAACTCTTTTCTATGCCATTCTAAGGTGCTGTGATTGTCGCATGGGGGCCCACGAGAGGGGGCCCGACCGGGTCGAGAGGGGGTTCTAGGATGTCCTCCTGCCATAAATGAAAGGGGAGTTTGGGGAGGCAAACCCAAATCGGGGCAATATTAATGCTTTGGGTGTTGGGGTTAAAATCAACTCCATAGCACCTGAGGAAGAGACTTTTGCTCCCTAGGAACCAGGGCCCGCTAGAGAGAATCTTGTTGGAGTCGTCACTGTTGTTGAGCTTGATGAGAAAGAAACCCTTGGTTAGGGCCATGAGATGCTTGTGCCCTAAAATTTTCCACTTGGAGGTCACCTAATGTCGGATGGTTTCCATGTCCAGGTGCCCTCCTATGAATTTCCCCACCAAAGATAAGGAGGACCCTGTCACAAATGCCGAGTAGACATTGTCCTGGATGGAGATGTGCATCCCTTTTTGAGAAAGCCTCGAGCCCAGAGCTCAGGGCTGGGCACTAGCCCCAGATAGGATCTGCTGGAAAGAGGGTTTGGGTCCCCCTGGACCAAAGCCCTGACCTTTTTCGGGGGGTTTTTCCTCGAGCCCTGCACTCATATCAATGCTACTAAGGGGCCTGGCACCCAAAATCCCGTCCCCACCCTGCTCACCTGCCTGCCCGGGCCCCACGTCTGGCCCAGTTCCTACAGCAGAATCTGCAGGCCCAGACTCAAAGGTTGCACCTGCTTTCGACCCTGCTCCCGCTCTTGCGCCTGCGTCCACTCCTGCTCCTGCTCTCGCCATCATCTTCCCCAAAGTTTAGGAATTTCCATTTAAGTTTCATATCGCATATATTGGTTTATTTTACCATGCTACTTTAATGATTATTCATGAAACCAAAATAAAAGTAAATGTGAATTGGCCGTCATATGACTTCGATGTAGTGCCTTAATTCCTTTTATCTTGAGGATTTTAAAGTAGATTTTATCTTCCTTATTAAGTGGGTTTTAAACAAGTTTTATCTTGCATTAAATTCTACTTTAAGAATGGAAATGAAGATTAAATCTATCTATGAATGTGAATCTAAATGATGAATAGACTCTTTCAAATGTAGCTTCTTATCATGAAGATTAAGATAGCCTTTAATGTGATTGATAAATTATCCCTCTTTGGTGAAATTAATTTTTACAAAGAAATGATAATTGATTGCCTTAAATTATTTTCATAATATTTTCATTACTTATGGCCTTATTCACCACTATGCACACGCCTTGTAGAAGGATTTAACTACGATGGCCCATACTAACGGCTAACGCTCCTCTGAGATGCTGTTTGCCCTTATGATACACTGAGACTTCATGCCAAATGGCATACCAGCGACAACATTTTTTACTCCATGAAAATCCACGGAGATGGGGCCTTCATCATTCTCATCGGTCCAAATACCCTTCCATGTGTGTGAATCTAAATCTCGACTATATGGACTTTACAATAAATGCGAGGGGACTACATCCGACACTTATGCCCATCCACACACAAACTTAATTTCATGTCATCCGTTTGTATCTGTTACTCATTGTGCAGTCTCCGCACCGACGACAATGAACGACACCACCTACGACGTTTGTCCAGCTCGGCTCAAGACGCTATTATCCCTCTACGTTCCTTACCCGAGCACTGTATTCAACCTAACTGCATAGCTTGTTGGACGTGGCTACCACGTCACATTGTGCAAACACGAATTTCCCAGTATCCTCTGTCATCTTCTGTTTTGCATGGTTGAAAACTGCTGGTTTTAAAACCAACTCCTGCATCTGTCTGAGATTTAAAGACTTTAAATAAAATTTCAATGTCCTCAAAGGTTTTAAACCTTTATTTAGCACCATGCACATAATATGCCTGATGTTTCTTCCACGATCACGCTATGTAACACGTCTGCTGTACATTGTGTACCATTGTCGTAGCATTCGGGTTTGCCCTCGACGATCGCAGCCCAAGAATCCTCACCGACGTTTGCATATCACTATTTTACGTCGGGTTTGTAACCTCCACGTCGACGCTATCCAATGTCTTGTCTAGCTGCTGCGTACGCACAGATCCAGTAGTCTTCATCAGCTGGTAATCTTGCTAGAAACTTTCCTCGACGATTGTTGATATATCCAACCCAACACTACCACGTCGCGTCCTTCGTGGGCTCTCTGCGCTGTGACCTTCTCGGGCTACCGTGCTGGGTGTGATTTTATAGTGTTTTCTATTGTAACAACATCTCTCCCGACGTCTTCATGTCCACCTTCGAATATAGTAGGCTGTGTAATCGTCATCAAGGGAAGACTATGCCCACGTAGGCCTCCAAATGACTAAACCCATAGGGCAACAAATCATTTTTCATTTTGGTTATCATATACAAGTTTTTCCCACGGGCCCCATGTTATGTTTAACGCATATCTCAACTTGAATGCGTTTGCCTGCTGCACTCTGAAACACCACTCATCCACAAGCTCGTGTGCTACCTGGCACGGCGTCAGAGACTACCCGACTGCAGAGCCGTCGAGGCCACCGGTCTATCGTAATTCCACTTGCGAGCGCTTGCTGTGAATGCTGCAAACACCTGTCGTTTACCTTCGCGTCGAACGTTCGCTGACTGTCGAGTATACACACACGTGCATGTCCACTGTTCAAGGTGCTGGCATTTATAAATCCACATCAGATCTTTAATGTTTGATCATTTGTGCTCATGCCTGATTGGCATTGAAACTGTGTCATTCTCTCCATGACGTCCACATGTCCTGTCAGCAGACTTCATGTCTCGACTCATCCATGTTTGTCGAAGTCGAAAACCTGCAGACACCTAACTCCTCCCACTCCCACTCCTCCCAGTGGTGGGCTCCCTACGAATCCGATCGCTGTCACTAGCGAGCTCCGCGTCCATACCCGTAGTCTCCATCCTCAATTGTGTGCCTCTGGTCACCGTGGAAACTAGCCTTCGATTGGCATTCCAACACCCCTCATTGACCTCATTGACGTATTTCCTTTCCCTTAATGGCGCCATGTCCTCGTTGATTCTTCTCATATTGTGCTGCGACAAATACCTGCACAAAAAATTCAATTCGTGAGAGCATTAAATCACAACCAAATGATTTTCTTTATTGCCATTATAAGATCATATATAATATATATTATATATACTATATAGGATAGTATAATATTATTCTTTATTTATTTATTTTATTTATTTATTATTATTATTTTTACTTTTTATTTTGATTTGTTTTCATTATAACATATATATAGTAAAGATTCAAATCTCGGGCCTCGCTGGATTGAACGCTTGTCCCTTTCGTGGTGCTTTCAGCGGCATAAAAGGTTTAACATGATTGTGGCATGACGGTTATAGGAGCCGACTACGCGAAAAACTGTGTGGCGGCTTCCGAGGTGGATAACGCAGAATACTGTGGCGACCATAAAAGCTAGATAGTCTGTCCGGATTCGTGGCAGCTACCGATTCCACCATGTTAAAAAAAAAAAACATATATATAATAAACTATATATGTATTATATATATATATTTAAAATTTTATTATTATTACTATTATTATTTTTTAAACGAGATTTAATCAAAACAAACTTAAAAACAAAACACAAACATACTTGGAACAATTTCAATCCCAAAATCAAAACCTAAGCTAAATTCATCCAACTCACTCAAGACATTAAAACAGTCTATAAAGCTTTCAAAAAAATTAAATCTATCAAACTTGATGGAGACAAACAAGGGGACTCCTCCCAAATCTATCAACACTCCATATTAAAGACGAAAGAAGATAAAAGGCACTTCGCAATGAAGCACCTTGCAAATTGAACTACACCATCAAGCATCTCAAAGACTTGGATGCAAATGTTATAGCTAGAATATGCTAAAATCATCCCAGGATACGGAAGTCTTTAAAACCAAATTAAAATGTGGGTCCCCAATTTTAAAACTAGTTATGAAGCAGCCACAGTAACTACATACCACTTTATTTATCTAAACAAAATCCTGTATAAGATAAACTATAAGATAATCTATAAAAGTTAAACCTAAAGTAAATAATGATTATTGCTTAAAGTCACTTGATTGTTAGTTTGATTGTTAGTAGGATCCGGGAAAACTAACAAATAAGAATGTTGTAGTATGGTTACTGACTCAAGGTAGTGAAAAATATTAAATTTTCTATTTATAGGTAGATGACGTTAGAGGTGTCATAGCCTATGTGGAAGCACTGGATGGTCGAAGCATAAGTAAGAACAAGCATATTTGTTCAAATTTTTTATATGCTTTCTATTACAAGGTTTACTAAATTATAATAATATTATATTTAATAGTTGGCTTGTTCTTAGATTTTAGATTTAATATGGATTTATCTTGTTTATTTGATATTTTAATTTCTTCACTTTCAAAAGATGCAAACTTTATCTTCACTTTCAAAAGATGCAAACTTTATCTATCTTCAGGACTATAAGTGAAATTTTGGTTTCATAAATTTTTTGTCAGAGCTCTTAGGGTATAAAAGTATCAAAATAGCTAGGTTAAAGGAAGGAATGAGGATATACCATAAAATATGATAGCAAGATATCTTAAAAAATCATCAATAGACATAGGAATTTTATTCACCATAAATTTATCTAGATAAATTTACCCCAATTTTTAATAAAATTTAAATTGAGATGTCTCACTAACAAGCCTTGTTAAGGTATTACAAATGAGTATGAACCAAAAGCAAGTGTAAACTAGGAGTGAGGGTGAGCCTGAAGTGAGCCAAAGCATGAACGGAAAGTAGGTAGTTTAAGGAGCATGTGCCACTTCTTCTTGATATTTATGTTAGGAGAAACTCAAAAATTAAAGGATTCATGTGAAGAAAATCTAGGTAACGTGGCATGAAAGTCATTTTTGATAGTCCTTACTAGAAGTGAGGATTCCCTAGTTGGAAATATGGATGCCTTAAATAGTGATAAGAGAAAGAGTGAATTTATGACAAACCCTATTTAATTAGTGGATACTACACCATAAATGATTATCAAGGATTAGATGATTGAGCATGATATAATGGTTCTTAAAACTAGAGGGTTAATATGTACGTTCCATGGATATTGGCCATTTTTTTGGAGATTTAAAATTGAATCAAGTGGAAATAGGGATTGAATTTAAATTACTCCATGACTTTTCTTCCAAAATGATTTTTCCTCATTATCTTCTCTTGTTTAGAAATAAGGAATAAATAATGTATGGTGGCCCTTGGTTTAGGGGTAAAGATGCATTATATTTAAGACCATGGAGTTAGAATTTTTCTATGGATATAGAGACTATTAAAAGGATTCTAGTGTGGATTAGGATTTTTAGAGTTTCTTATCAACTCATCAATAAGGAGATTTTGAAGAATATTGGTAATTCTCTAGGTGAGATCATCCAAGAGGGATCAACTACTAAGGAGATAAGACATGTTGTATACACTCAAATGCGTGTTGCCATAGATATTTCAAAACCTTTATCGTAGTCCATTAGGATTAAATTTGAATCAAGAGAATGTGATCAAAAGGTGGATTATAAAAATAGTGCATTTAATGTCACAAATTTCATGAAACTAGACATGCGGTAAGAGATTACAAAGTGAATGATGATGGATAAAGAGATGGAAAATCTAGGGCATGAGAAAAAATTCAGTATGAAACAAGGATATATATCACAAGAGAAGTTGGGTCAAATAAAGGATTTTCTACTCTTAATAAAGTGGTAAGAAAATTTTCTCTACATCATCAAATGACAAAGGCTATTATAGTTCACTCGAATCAAGCATTAGAATAAAAATGACACAAGGGATGAGGAAGTGCAATACGCAAGTTTAAATATAGTATTTAGAAGTGCCAAGGAAGATGGGAATGCAAGTTTCAAATTGAATGAGGAAAAAGAGGTCAAGTTTAATCTAAGTAAATCACCTTCACTTTCCTCAAATAGCATAAGATCTTCTCCTTGAAATAAAAAAGAAAGTAGTACAAATTATATTTATTGCACTTTTTTATTTAAAGAGTAGTGCAATAAAGAAAAGCATATGGATGATATCCAAGGAAATTTAGGGTTTCAAGAGAATCATAAGAAAGCAATGACTATGGAAGATCATCCATGCACTTTAGGGTTTTCAAGGCAACATATAGAAAATGTGTTTATGAGGTTATTCCTTGCATTTCAAATTCTTTATGACACCATAAATCTTTAGAATATGTGTCAATATAAACAATATGAAAAAATAGAAGATATTGATGAAGATGAAAGTGTTAGTGTGAATAGAAAAAGGAGAAAGCTAACAAAGCATGAATAAAGAGAAAAGAAACTAAAAAGGATATCGATTTGGAAAGCCAAATAAAAATATCACGTGTTAATATTAAGTGGGTCTAAGCCCACTAATAAAAATAAAAAGTGATGATGATGAAAATGATATCATAGAATTTAAGGGATATGAATAAAACCCCTAAAATAAAGAGTTATTAAGGAATTAATAAGTTGTTATAGTCTTGATCCCCTATTGTGTGCAACTTGGCTAGTAGAAATATTTTTAAAACCTCTCAATTGGGAGGTCGAGGGTTCTATTCCCCAATGGTTCTCTTTATAAAATAGCATTAGCTCAAAAATTATATTCAACTTTTAAAGAGGAGACCTAAGTTTGAATCTTGCCAAGCCATACATGCATAATTGCCAAGCCATTGTAATATCAATATGTACTCATGTTGTAATATGGGTGGGACATATTTCAATCCCATATAACTGGTTAAAAAAAGTTGTTATAGTATTGATTTTATTTTAATGCAAGAAATACAATGAATTATTGAGGAACCTAATTTGCTTTTATAAATATTTGGAAGATGAGTGAGTGTCTAACAGTTTCTTTTGTAGGAGCTTCAAGTGGTATTGCAACAAAATGGGATAAATGCAAATGGGATGGAAAATTGTTAGCAACAAAAATTAATTGGGTTGCTAGACTATTTTGTAGTAAAGAGGAAAACATTAAAGTTGGGGTTATAAATGTATATGCTTCAACTATAGTTACTCATGAAATATGTTGGAAAGATTTTAACATATTTTCTCAAACACAATGATGATTCATAAATATCATCTATGGATTCTTGGGGGTGATTTCAACATAGTTTTATCTCCTTTAGAAAATAAGGGTGGTACTCTAGGATGGTCTAAATCAATGCACATTTTTATTCATTTTTCAATTCAAATGGCCTTTGAGATATTAGTCCTTCAAGCTTTCAATATACACAGGAAAACAAACACATTGGGAAAACACAAATAGAAAAATATTAGATAGACTATTATAAGTCAATACATGATTGCAAACAAAGTCTATAATTTCTTTAGATATTTTATTGGGAGTAGGATTAGATCATAAACCCATTATTTTGACTTATGATTTACCTAATAATGGTCATCCAAATCCATTTCATGTCTAGTCTATGTGGATTCAAGACCTTGATTTCTTCTATGTGGTTATGTTATGGTGGGATGAAGGAAATTTTGAAGGATCATATACGTATAGGTTTGTTCAAAAGATGAAATGTTTAACTAAGGAAATGAATATGTGGAATGCCAAATATTTTGGTAACATATTTTTTTCTTTGTTGGATAACAAGGAGTTGTACTTAGGTCCCCACCCTTGACAAATCACAACTCTCTACTTTAGAGCTTGATATTTTACAAACAAATTCAATTCTCATCTCAATTAAGTTGTTGTAGCTAGATACCCACATCATTTTCATAAAAAATATGGATTCTTTATTTTCATTTTCTAGATCAAATATTCCAAAATTTAGCATCCTTCTTGATATTTTCTATAGTAGCCTTCATAATACCAAAAATCTATGTTTATTATCTATGCATTGCATCTTAGTAGAGTAATATTTTCAAAGCTTTGTGTTATCATTGATTGCTTTACCATATATGGATTGCTATTTTCCTTCATAAAGCATAAGTGCAACCATAAGAATTGTAATAAATAGTTTATAAGAAAACACATTAATGTTATAAAAAAAATAAAATATTACCAATGAAAAACTTTAAAGTAAATCTTAATTATAATTTGATTTAGGTAGTCAAAATTTTCTTGTTAGCTTTAGCTAAACTTACTATGTCCTCTAGCCATGGAAAAGAGAATTTAACTTCATGATCCTTACCTCTATTGGCTAGCCTATTTGCACACTGGTTTCCTTCCCTTAACGTATGTGTAAATCTAATTTATTTAAACTCTATATCAAGGTCTTGTATTTCCATAATGATCTCTTGTATGTTCCATGCAACCTTTGCTTTCCTCAAAATTGTATTTATTACTATTAATGAATCATATTCCATCCATACTCTATTATATTTCATTTATATATATATTTTTAACCCTTCCAAAGCCACCCAAGCTTCAACTTCATTATTTGTCTTAAATCCAATATTGAAATAATAATGAGATAAAATATCTCCTCTATTATTTATAATTATTCCTCCTCCTCCTATTGGTCCTAGATTTCCTTTAGATGCTCCAAAAAAATTCAATTTAACAAATTCCACTTCTAATGGTTTCCACTTTATATTATTTGCCTTCTTTTAATTTCTCTATAGCCAACATCATATTTCCAATTGATGACTTGAATCCATCTATCAAGGCTCTCTACTTCAAGATTAGGGATTGGGTGAGTTGATAGGGTTGGTTTAGCCTCTTCTATGGCTAAATAATCTTCCTTTTAATTACCTTTAAACTAATTTCCTTTCCTTTAAATATTCTTCTATTCCTTTCCATTCATACCGTTCAAAGTATTGTATATTTTGATATATCCTAGATTGTCTATAAAATCTCACTTTTAAAAGTGCTTTACCATTGCTTTAACCATTCTTTAATTATACCATTCATCACCATGCATATACCAAATATATTAAGAATCCACTACCATAGTTTCTAGACTATTGAGTAGTGTCCTAAGATATGGTCTATACTCTCCTTCTCCTTTTGCATAGAATACATTATGAGGGGCCATTAAAACCCCTGTTCATAAGGTTATCCAAGATAAAATTCTTCTATATCCTACCAGTCAAAAAAACATTTTAACTTTAGGAATGCTTGGGCTATCCCAAATATCTCTTCACATTCTTGTAGTATTATTATTTTATTAGTGTTATATTATATCAATTTCTTGTTGTATATTCTCTTGAGCTATCAACTCCCAAATTAGATTATGCTCAGATCCCCTCAAAAGAATTATTGTTATCTTTCTACTCAACTGCCTCCTAACCTCAATGTCTTGTATACTTGTAAAAAAGTTTTCTTTCTTGATATTTGTACATAATATTTGAAACACTATCACCATTTTTGTCTTGAAGGAAAATCCTCGATGGTTTCAAAAATAGATCTAGATTGAGTGGTTTTTTATCACACCAAGTATCCATCCAAATAAAGTTTTTTTCTCTAGTTCCCACCACCCATATTAGACCTTTAATCACTAGATTAATTTATTTTTTTAACCGTTCCATAGTGTAGAACCATCTAGTAGTGAGAATGCAGTAAATACTAAGCTTGGATCATTGGGCTCAATGTACTTAGAATAATTTTTTTCCATTGTATTTGACTCTCTTTGTACAATCTCCAAATTAATTTTCCCTTAAGAGCTAAGTTTGCATCCATGAGAACTCTTAAACCAATATATCCCCTAATTTTATCATCACACCCCTTGCTCCATTTATCCAAAAGAAAGTTTCTTTTATCATGTAAACCTGACCATAAAAATGACCACATAATATAAGTTAAACTTTTTCTATCAATTTTGGCATAGTATACAAGGATATATGATAAGTTGGAATGGTCTGTAAGACTAATTTAACTAACTACACTCTTCCTATTAATGATAACCATCTACCTTTCCATGTTGGTAGTTTATTCTATCCTCATTATCCCCTCAAATAAGGGCATCCCTAGATAAGTTGCTCGTAAAATTTACATTCTTCATTTGAAGTAACTTACATATCCATACTTTGATTCTAGTTGAAGTGTTTAGGAAGTTAATTTTGGATTTTATCCTATTAACTTTTTCCCCTGACACTCTTTCATATTCCTTTAGTAAGTTATTCAAAGCTTTGGACTCATTTATACCTACCCTTCCAAATAGAGTTGTATCATCTACAAACTATTTATGGGTGATATTGTCAATGTTATTACTAGTCTTAAGTCCACTTATCAACCCATGTTTGTTAGCCTTATTCAAGTTCCTACCAAATACCTCTGCTATAATAATGAACATATATGGTGATAGATGATCTACTTGTCTAAAACCTCTCTTATATTTAAATTATTATGTTGCTAACCCATTATCCAACACTAAATATGATACTGTAAAGACACAAGATTTAATCCATCTGACTCATTTTTTCACAAATCCAAATTGTTTTAATACTACATAATAAAATTATCATTTAACCCTATCATAGGCTTTAGCCAGACCAAGTTTTAAAATTATTTTTCTATTTTCTTGAAGCTACTAAATGCATAACTTCATGAGCTACTATGATCCCATCCAAAATCTATTTTCCTTTCACAAATCCTCCTTTCTCTTCTAAAATAACTTTATCTAGTAGTGGTCTTAACCAATTTTCCATTACTTTGGAAATTATCTTATATGCCATATTACATAGGTTAATGGGCCTAAATAAATCAATCAATTCTACATACTTCTTTTCTGGAATTAGGGTAAGATATATTGCATTTATTTTATAAGGTATGTATTGTTTTACCCTAGACTATTGATGAGGACATCATTAGACCTAGGCTCATATTTATATTTTTTAGGCTTAGTTTATATTTAATATTTTCTAAAATGTAAAAAACATAAACATAATCCTAGGTCTAAATGATGTCCTCATCAATTGTTCCATTACCACCAATAAAGAACCCCATACTATATTCCAATTATGTTGATAGAATGTTGTAGAGAGCCCATCTAAACTTTAAGTATTTTTCCTTATCATAAGAGAAAAAAGCTAATAAACTTCTAGAATAATAAGATCCATTAGTTTCTTAATGTCTTCATATATTATAACTGAAGGTACTTGTTGTAGTAGTTCATCATTAACAACTTCAAACTCCTCTGGTCCTAGAATATTTTGGTAAAACAACCTTACCTCTTTTCTAATTTTACTCTAGTCTTCAATCCAAATCCATTCTACTTATTTAATTCTACTAAGTCTAGATATTGATCGTTATACTATTGTCATCCTATGAAAAAAATTTGTGTTTTTATCTCCTTTTAACCAAGTTCGTCTCAATTTTAATATCCAAAATTTCTCTCCCTTATTCATAACAATATGATATTTACTAAGCAACTCCCTTTCCTCCGAAATTGGATTATTATGTTCATATTTTTAGAATTTTGAAATTTTCTCTTTTAGTTCTTCTTTCTTCTCAAAAACATTTTTAAAAGTGTTCTTGTTCCATTCTTTTAATCTAGATTCTATTGATTTAAGGTGTTACAAAAGTGTATGCATCCCACTATTTCCTAAGAATTCCATGTTTGCACTATCCTATCAACAAATTGAGGATGGTCTTTCCACATATGCTCATATTCAAATTATGATATTTTTTTAAATTCACTTACCACCATTTAAACTCTTAGTGGCCAGTGATTTGAACCAATCCTTTTCAAGGTATTAATTTTAGCACAAGTTCCTTCATCTAGCCAATTACTTGAGAGTATGCACCTATCTTTGGTCCATGTATAATTGTCCTCTTAAAACTCAACCTCCTGTAGATTATTATTTTTGTATAAAAGCTAAGAAATCTCTCATACTTTTGGGTTATTTTCCTAACTCCAAAATTTTCATCTAGCCTGGTTATGGAATTAAAATATCCTATGATCATAAATTGGGTTTCTTGGTCTTTACTTCTCATAAATTTTTCAATCCCACTCCATACTTCTAATCTTCACAATTGATTTGTAAGTTCATAGACATTAATAAAGATGGAACGTATATATGCAAAGTAGCATGTGACTAATGAGGCTATCCAATGCCTAGTTTTGTGAATGGTTGCATAGGAGGTTATAACTAGATTGCAACCTTGATAGTTTAACTGAGACAACTATCACCTCTACGACATCTTTTATTAGATGTCCAATAGTCAATCAAAATTTATAATGACTGTCACACCAAATGACATCCCTCATAGGTCTCCCACAGTTCATTGAGTACCTATGACTATCATTTGCATGACATCTCTCACATGGATACCTCACCATCCATTGGGAATCCATCACACAAATATAGTTACAATGGGATCTAGGCTCACCCTACCTTTAGGTCTCACATCAATGGTTTTTTAACAAAGAATCCATTGCAATCCTAATGGATTATTGCACCACAATTCCTTAAACCTAGTATTATACTTTAGGGTCTAACTAGGCTGGTTTCCTATGGATAATCCCCCTAAGGAAAAACCCACAAACCCAAAGTAAACTAAGTACTAGCTTCTCTTTCTCTCACTCTCTCTCTTTCCTTTTTTGAATAAATTTATATAAACCTTACTTTATTGCAGGTATAACGAAATACTTAGCATTTATATTACTCTACAAAAGCACAAGTAAGTTGTGATTATAAGCATGGAAAAATTAAGTAAGAAAATCCATTTTCTCTTCATATACATTTCATAGCAAATCAAACAATTAGCTAGATACTTTCATGCATATAATAATTTTAAAACAAGATCCAAAGATGATACACATATAACACATCATATATCCTGGGAAACCCTTTCGGGAAAAATCCAGCCTTGAAATATCCATTTTCATTGCATAAGTCTGGCAGTCATTGATACAACTACATATAAAGGAATCCCTTATTCCTTTTACCAACACATCAAGGCCATTACATAAGAACCCCATAATTATTATGTCCCTAAGACATGCATAACATTAATTTATCTTACAAAACAATAAGGGAACCCCATAATTCCCTCAAATGAATTCCTCATTCATTCTTCCAAGCTTCAATACTTAAGGACCCCCATAAGTCCTAATCTATCTACTGGGCACCAAGCCCTATTTCCAAGACATATATTTTATCTTTCAAAGGTATTTGTATGAATTTCCACAAGAATAATAATCCATCTAAATATTTTACTTACTTTCCTAAAGTATACATATTCAAAAATACAACATTAATATCCTTCTCTATCACCGTACAAAAATAACTTTCTTTATCTTCTAAGGATACATATATCTTGTCATATTTTGATTACCAAAAACAAACTAAACAATAAATCAATTAATCCATTTATAACTCAAATAATAGTTTAGTTTTCCATAGAGTCTACACAACACTTCATCCACATTATTAATGTTTCAAAGGAAACTCTAATCATTTAATCATAATCCCTTAATCATGTTTAAAATTTCACAAAATTAAAGGATGTGCATATAATCATTTAGTAATCCATATTATCTTTAGAGAAGTCACTCTAATATCATTTCTCTATAGTTCTAGCTATAAGCAAGTTTTCTATTGAAGGAAAATACAAATAAAACAAACCCATTTGCAATATCTTCCTATATTATGATGACACTCACAATTCATCCTTATCAATCACGTTCATTAAAACAAATCACAAGAGAAAGGATCATAAGCTAAAAATACCCCCCTCACAAATATTATGTTTTACCATATGAACCACAAAATATAATCTAAATCAAACCTTAATGAATACCCTACGTCCCTATGTCCCGATTTGATGGTCTAATCACAATCTAAATGAATTATATAAATCATTCCATGATGTACGTAGGGAAAAATATTTTTTTAAGGAAGTGGCACCTCTTTCAAGGGCGTTCAGTCCTCATAAATATGCAGGAACCAAGGCTTCATTATTTTAATAATCAAAATCCCTTTTAAATTTGGGTTAAACAAATCAATTTGCATCCTTTTGATGCCTACAGGATATTACGTTGGAAAATAAGTGTTTCACACTCGAGGATGAACATTACTCCTACAAAAATGAGCAAGCACATCATGGCAAAACTTGTATTGAGTATGGACTTTGTTTAGCGATCAAAATATTGTATGGTAAAATGATTGGATAATAACGTCTATGTCTTCAACTCAAATTAAGGTTCAATACATAGTTTGAATTATGGTCTTAGGTACTCAACTATATTCTATGTGGCCCCTCCACATAAGGCAAGACAAGCCATAATAAAACCTTAAATATCTATTTATTTTAATTTTATAAGGTACAAACCATCGGGTAAAACCCTAAATGACATTGAGAGAATAACACTCTTGGCCACACTTGTTACAAATATCATAGTCCTTCTAAAAAGCAATACCACTACCATTGGATGATAAAAAGGATACGTATAGAGAGTCTCTTAATACGTAGGTCTATATGCATTCTAAACATAGTTTGGGTAATACAATCCAATGTATTTGTTTCTTTTTAAAACCCAAGCAATGCGATTTTCGATAAATATTTTCTAGAATATTGAGACAATATCATACAGACGTAGATGCTTACAGTGTACCTTATTTGTATAAAATCACATGTTTGGAGAGGATTCAAGTTCTCAAAGTTAGTAAAATCCTTCAATGCTTGAGCTTATGTAAACTTCCACAGTATCTATGTATACATTATATTCAACACAAGCAATCTCTTTTCAAAACATAAAAGTGTTGAAATATATTACATTATTTGGTACATGATAATGTACCACCTTGGAAATATCTCTAGCTTAGGAGTGTATCGTATATTAGAGTGTGAATATATAATTTATGTAATTTAATAAATTCACAAGTATTATTATATTATCAAAGTATTTAATAATTTAAATCTCCATAATAGTCCATGTGCACATGTGTCCTTAGAATAGGAAAGTGAAGAGTCTCAAGAAGATTGAAGGTCAACAGGGCTCCATATGAAGAGTCGCATTTCATTATATATGCGTCTCTATGTATATGTGGAAGTAAGACAATGGAGAGACAATAAAACACAATGTAGAGTGAGTGTCTGGAAGTATGATGTACTTAAGATCTTTATTCTATATAAAATTACTATTTTTATGAGCATTTGTTAATGGCAATTTTATAAGTTGTTGCAAAATTTATTTATGAGTTTTATATGTTTAGAATATTTTCATTATCTTATATTTGATATAGTGTCTTTATTTTAGATATTGATGTTTTTTGCTTTAAGTATTTAGCATCAAAATCTAACAATGGTATTAGAGCTACAACAAGGTTTTATCTTGTATAGGTTTTTAAAAGTTGCAAAGGAGATTTCCATTGGTTAAGGAGAAACCAGTGAAGTTGAAGAAATTACCTCTAGAAAAGGAAAAGCAAAGAAGATAGTATTTTTTACTATGTTGAAGGAGAAACAGTGAATATTGGAGATTTAATTTACCTATTCCAAGAGCAAATTTAGAATAGAAGAAAATGTATAGGTCTTGAAGATAGACCTTGATAGTGATGAGATTAAGAGATCTAAGAAAGATGTCCTATTGAAAATATTGATACATAGAAGAATATTTCAAATAGCATTTTGGCTAGAATCTTTCCACAAGGTTGCAAGAAAACTCATGAAGACTAGGACTCAACATAGATTTCTTTTCACTAGATTGAAGGATAACTAGTGAAGTTTATTGATATTAGAATTATAAATATTTGGTTAATTGTTGTTGTATAATTTTTTTGTAGAAAATTAGTTCTCATAAGTTGAGAAGCTTCCTACAACAGATAGAGAAGAATTTCATATTTGATTACCTAAAAGTCTATGTGCTTTCCTAGTGTAGGGATTAGTTTTGAGTTACAGTAAAAGAGTAGATGTTGAAGACTAAGAAGGTCCAAGAAAGAGACCCCATTTGAGATTGAAGATTGAATAATGAGGAGATATGAGAAAAGAGGTTTCCATTGAATATTGAAGACTTTAGATTGAAAATTGAGAAGAGATAAAGAGGTCAGAGAACCCCTATTGAATATTGGAGAAAGAGGAGATCCAAGAGAAGAGGTCCCCATTCAATATTTGAGAAAGAAGATAGAGGAGGACTAAGAAAAGGTTATAATTTAAGAGTTGTAGAATTTGAAGACACAAGAGAAGAGATCTCAAGCAAATTTGGAAGGAGAAAGAAGGAGGCTAGAGAAGCCCTATTGATGAAGTTGAAGAAGTGGCCATTGGAGAATATTTGAAGAAAGTTTGAGGAAGAATATTGCAAGTAGGAGAAGCTCCTAGAAAGAGGAATTTGGGATAATTATCACCATATAACAACAAGCCCAAAAGGAAGAATGATTTGGCAATAAGTTTGCCAAATTTTGAAAAGTATTTTTGAAGACCTCAAGACATTTAGATTCTTGAGGAAGAGAACAACAAAGAGGTAAAATTTGAATACAATATTCAGCAAAAGCTAAGGAGGAGAAAAAGAAAAGAAGAAACCACCAAATTGATATTTTTGGAGATAGACATTAAAGTTTTGAAGGTTAATTCATGGAGGAGAAGATTACTTATTTTCATGATAGAAGTTGAAGGGTCACAAGACAAAAAATTAAAGGTGACATAGAGCTACAAATTAAAGAACATTTGGGCAAATTTTGAAGCACCCTTGAACATAAAAATGAAGGAATGCTTGAAAATAAATTGAAGAAGCAGATTGGAGGAGTTAGAGACTATTTTAGGATAGCAAGATAGAGTAGAAGTCAGGCTTTTGACGCAATATTTGAAGAATTTTGAACTATGAATTTGGGCAACATTGGAAGGAGATAGAAGAACTATGAATTGGAGAAGTTTTGGATAGATTTGGAAGTGATTTTGAATATTTGTTTGAATAAGAAATTGACTGCAATATAATGCAACAAGTTGAAGGAGATAAAGTTGTATTTTGGACAGTATTTGAAGAAATATTTGAACTGCAATTTTCAGAGTTTTTTGGCAGTATTTTGGAAGGAGAAAGAAGAAGTTTTGAGGTAGCATATTGGGAGAAATTGGAGCTACAAAATTATAGAGTTATTGGATAGCGAAGAGGTAGTTTTTTGGACAGTGAAAAGGCAACATTTGGTGCTGCAAATTCTAGAGTCTTGGATAGTATTTTTGGAAGAAGATAGAAGCTGATCCTTGACAACATTTTGGAAGGAGAAAGAATAGTTTTGGAGAGAAATTTGAAGGAGAGGGTAAAGCAGATTTTGGAGTAGCAAAGTAAAATAAAAGAGCTACAAAATTGATGGTTTTGGAATAAAAAGTGAAAGGAAGGAGTTGCAAGTTTCTACAAGTTTGGATAGAAAAGAGAAAAGTCAAAACAACAAAAAATCTAGCTACAAAGGAGGCCAAGAAAGGTTTGAAAATTGGTGCTATGAAAGTATTTTATCCAAGTATTATTTTAAGTTTTTGAAAGTACCATATTCAAGTTTCTAAAACTATACAAGAAATACCTCAAGTTTATGTCTTCAAATTTGAATAAGATAGCATTCACATCGGATTAAAAGCTATAGCAAAAAGTAGAAGTTAGATATGATATAAGGAAAGAGAAAGTAAAGATGAAAGATAAAATATTTACTATATTTTTGGAAGTTAAATAAGTCAATATTTTATAGAAAATTTTGAAGGTAATATACTATCCAAAAAGGTAAAGGTTTTAGCAAAATTTAAGAAGCTTGGTTATCTGGTCGGATTCACCAAAGGCCGAGTCACCAAGAATATAGCAAAGGTAGAGTTACCAAAGAAGAAGACACCAAGAATAGAGTTGAGGAGGAGCCATTGTATAAGATAATCCAATGAGGAGGAGCAACCATGGAAGAGGAAACCACTAAATAAGAGCCACTTTGTAAGAGGAAAAGTCACCAAGGTTCAAATGTTGGAAAAGGAAGAGCCATTACCAAGAAGTTCGTGAATGAACGAAATACATTGGAGGAGTGAAGAGTTGGAAGATACAATGGTTGCAAGTGACATTATGGAAATTAGTGATTGGTAAGGTGGAACATTTTACTACCACCTAAACATTAAAGAAGAGCAAGAATCTAGTACCAAAAGAATCTAGAACATTATAGATTCAATTGCAAGCATTGGGAAGAGCTTAGCAATCATTTGTTATGTCAATTAAGAACTTGAATATTTTGGATACCACTTGGCATAGAGGAAAGGGAGTGCCAATAGCCATCAAGGGAGATAAAAAATTTAAAGAAGTGTCATTAAATACATATGCCATAAAATAGCAAAGCATATTTAAAGTTTGCATTCTAAGTGAGCTATTGGATGTAATAGAAATATCTCAAGCCCTTATAAATGCAAAGGCATTAACTCCATTTGCATTAATCAACATTGAACATTAACTATAGTGTGGTAAATTATTTCATCAGTGTAGTAGAGTGGAGAGAAGCACCGTATGTGTGGAAGATCAGTGAGAGCATCATTTAAGGGAAGGTCAAACACCCTTGACTAATGATTTCACACCTAAAGTTGGAGGTAAAGCATTTTGTTTGAAATTTAATTATTTTCCCAAGCTGGGAATTATAAGGATAAAGGGTAATATTATTTTTTATAAGGTTGAAGAAATACTAATTACAAAAAAAAATTTATTATTGGAGAGAAAATGAAAAGGATTGAAAATCCAACTAACTTCATATTATTTACAAACTCATTATATAGGCTCTAATGGCCCAAAATACATAACCAAACCCACTAAATCATGGATTTGATCTAATATGCTTAACCATAAGCTACAATAGTGCAAAGGAGAATGCACGTAACTTCTAAGTTAAGAAGAAAGGAATAATGCTAACTAGAAGATCCTTTTAGCTATCTTGAAGTACACACTTCCTACTTTGAGTTCACACTTCCTAACTAACACTCCTAAATGATAACTAGAAGAAAACTAGTGCCCACAAGTGCATGTGAGAAGGAGACTCACTTACAATATTAATTTGCAAGAAATAAGCTATGCAAACCTAGCTAGGAATTACTAGAGGGGTCATATGAGTGATCAAACATCAATCCTCATCATGCCTCCCCACAATAGAAGCATTGGCCTCCAATGCTTTCGGAAGAGTAGGAAAGTCACGGGACATCTGATGAAAAGAAATCCAATGAGTCTGATGTGACAGCTGTCCTCATCGAGCCATAAGATATAAGGTGGTAGACCCCTTGGCGAGTCTGTCGAGTCTTCGTGTCATAGATCTGATCGAAATCCAATGGTAACTGAGAATCAGGAACCACGTCCATAGGATGACTGATATATGGTGCGGTCTCTAATGTAAAGTCAAAGTACAACTTCAAAAGATCTACATTGACGACGTCATGAATTCCCAAGTGTGCAGGAAGATCAAGGTAGAAAGCATTCTCGAACACCTGTTGAAAAATAGCATAAGGCCTATAGCGAATCGATTTGATTTTACTATGAGTCTTATTAGTAAAACATCGTTTGTCAAGATGCAACCAAACTTTGTCACCAACCTAAAATGGATGAGGAATTCGATGTCGATCCATGGCCTTTTTCTGTTGCTGCTATGTCTTTTGCAAAATCTCAATCACTTTTGATTGCAGATTGTGCAAGTGCTAAATAAATGAGTGTGCCTTGTCTTGCTCCTTTTGAAGATGTGAAGTGATAGGAGAAGGCAAAGACAAAGGTAACTCATAAGGTGCCAAGGGCTAAAATCCCATACAAACCTCAAAAGGTGAGTGACCTGTAGAAGAATGTAGGGCCCTATTGTAGGCATGTTCAATATGAGTGAGTTGCTAGTGAAGCGTTATGATAGATTCGTAAACTTTGCACAAGGGTACAGTTTACCACTTCAGTCTGCCCATTTGACTGTGGATGATAGGCGATGGAAAAGTTAAGGGAAACTCCCAAAATTTTCCACAAAGAATGCCAAAAGTGACCCACAAAGCATGAATCATGATCCAATATAATGCTGGTAGGTTGACCAAAGGAATGCCAAATGCTGTCAAAGAAAAATTGGGCTAAGTTTGCTGTAGAACTTGTCTTGCAACATGGAATAAACTTAGCCATCTTACTGAATCTGTCAACCACCACGAACACACAATCATGTTGTCGCACTGTCATGGGAAAACCACTAACCAAATCCATGGAAATGCTTTCCCAAGGATGGGAAGGAATGGGCAAGGGCATGCCTAAGCCAAAATTCCTGTTACCTGGTTTTGAGCGACAACAAACTGCACATTCTTTGAGAAATCTCAACACATCCCTCTGCATTTTAGGCCAGTAGAAAAATATTTGCAAGTGATGAAGTGTTTTGTGCTTCCCAAAGTGACCACCATAAAGTGTAGAATGAGCTTCCTTAAGAAGTGACACTCTAGGCTCACAAGGAACACAAACCTTTTCCAATTTGTAAAGAAGTCCTTTGATGTAGAAATCTTGGAAAGGACGCAAATTGGAAGAAGAAGGCTTACTCACTTGCTCAAATATTTTCCCAAAATCAAGATCCTGTGAATACTGATTAGGCCAAGTATTAAATCCCAAGTGTGAAGTGGACATAACTATTAAGGCAAGAGTGGCAGGAGGCCTACTCAAACAATCAGCAATAGTATTACTCTTCCCATTTTTGTACTTGATCACCAAGTGAAATTGTTGGAGGTAAGAGGCCCACTTCATATGTCTTGATTCTTCAATTTTACTTTGAGATTGTAAAAACTTGAGAGGCATATGATCAGTGTGTACTATGGTATATTTTCCCAAAATATAATGTCTCGAGTACTGGATAGCTTGAACTAATGCATACAACTCCTTGTCATATGTAGAATAGTTCAACTTAGCAGCAAAACAAGTTTTTGAATGATAAGCAACTAGATGACCTTTCTGTTTGAGCACAGCTCCTAAGGCAACTTTAGAGGCATCCGTTTCAATCTCAAAAGGTTGAGAGAGGTCGGGTAAAGTTAACACAGGTGCTGTACAAAGTTTATTTTTCAGTTTCTAAAAGGCAATCTCTTGGATTTTCTCCCAATGAAATGGAACTTTAGACTTAGTGAGATAATGCAATGAAGCTGCAAGAGTGGAATATTGAGGAATGAACTTGCAATAAAAATTCGCAAGTCCTAGGAAACTCCTTAACTCAATGAGAGTTGAAGGAGGGGATCACTTAAGTAAAACATCAACTTTCGTGGGATCTACCTGAATTCCACTTTCACTAATCACATAACCAAGGTAAGAAACTGAAGTATGGCCAAAAGAACACTTGGAAGAATTGGCATATAATTGATTCTTTGCAAGAAGATCAAGTGTATGATGGATATGCCCAAGGTGTTCCTCCCAAGTTTTTAAGAAGATCAATATATCATCAAGATATATTATTACAAATTTGTCAAATACATCACGAAACACATCATTCATCAACCTCATGAAGGTTGCAGGAGCATTTGTAAGACCGAAAGGCATGGCCAACCATTCAAAGAGGCCCATATTCATCTTAAAAGTTGTCTTCCATGTATCCTCAGCTTGGATACGCACTTGATGATATCCACTTTTGAGATCTATTTTTGAAAAGAACTTAGATCCTTGGAGTTGATCTAATAAATCATCAATGCGTGGTAGTGGATATCTATTCTTTATAGAAATTCTGTTCAAAGCACGAAAATCAATGCACAATCTCCAAGTGCCATATTTTTTAAGAACCAACAAAATAGGTGAGGTACAAGCGAAGTACTTTCCTTAATGAAACCCTTAGAAAACAAATCTTCTATTTGCCTTTTTATTTCTTCATTTTGCAAAATAGATTGTCTATACATGGGTGCATTAGGTAGTGAAGAACCAGGAATGATTTCAATGTTGTGATTAATTGTGTGAATTGGAGGAAGATACTTTGGCTCCTGAAATATGTGTGAGAAATTTTACAATATTTTATCCATTAAAGAGTGTTGCTTTGAAAAGGAAGTGGATGTACGAGTGTTTTGAGAGCGAATGAAAATTAGAGCAACGTCACCACCTTTTTTAATTGCCCTTTTTGTTTGCTTGGAATTTAGAATGATATTAGGAGTGTTGGTGCTTTTAATGAGAAAGACCTTACCATATTTTTGAAGTGTGTAGGTTCTTTTGAAAGCATCATAAACAGCTCTCCGATCATACTTAAAAGGTTGTCCAAGCAAAATCTCACAACAATCCATAGGAGTCACATCACAAGTGACTTGATCTATGAAATGTGGTCCAAGTGAAGTGTGAGTGATTTTTGAGCCCCTTCCACTATCCTTCCAACCCAAAGAATAAGGTTGAGGATGAGGCTCCATAGGTAACTTCAATAGCTCGACAATGGACCTCGCAATTAGATTTTTCTGCGAGCCATTGTCCACTATACAATCTATTGCAAAATTATGGAGCAAATGAGCTCGAGTGATGAACAAAGCATCACGAGCGCTCCCTGATGAACTTACATTTACCAAGGTAACCTCATTGAGCTTACCTCGTAATTCCGTGTATACTCTACTTTCACCTACTGACTCAAGGGGACCTTTGGAAGCATCCTGTTCTTGAGTAGTGATGACTAAACTCTTCTTTTTAAGCTTAAAACAATCTGCTTTGTCATGACCTTTTTTCTTACAATAGTTACAAAATTTATTGGAAGAAGAAGGTTTGGAAGAAGAAGAAGAAGAAGAAGAAGAAGGAGTAGAAGCAGAAGGAGAAGGAGAAGAAGGATATGGAGAAGAAACATTTTTCTTTTGAGCAAAATTCTTCTTGTGTGAGAAAGAACTATTCCCTTTTGATGAGTTTGCAACCACTTGAGTAGCAGGTGTGCGGAATGCCTGCGAATGTGCCTTAAACTTGTCCTCTGCAAGTTGCACCTGGTTGAAAACTGAATCCAATGTTTCGATAGAAACAAACATAATTTCCCTGTACAAATGCTCTAACAAGCCACTTTGAAATTTGAGAATCAAAGCTTTAATATCTTCCTCCACATTCAAAAGTATCCTGTACCTGTTGAATTGAAAGATATATTCCTGCACAGTCATATTAGGACCTTGTCAAAATTGAAACCACTTAATTACCAATTCCTTAGAATAATTGGAAGGATAAAAATTGGTCTTAAGACAGTCTACAAGCTCATCCCGCGAGATGAGTTCATTATGACCTTTTTTTATTTCAACAAGTACTTTAGCTAAACCAAAAAGTTTTAGCTTAGCATATGGAACCATATCCTCATCTGAAAGCTCAGTGTAAGAAAACCAAGAACTCATGTCAAGAATCCAACTATTCAAGACTTCGGGGTTCCGGGATCCATCATAAAGTGGCACTTCACAACGAACTCTCAGGCGAGAATCATGAGCAGAAGTTGAAGCATTGTGGATGGAAATGTCATTTACCTTCATTGCAAGGTTACCGAGGACTTCTGCCATGGTGGTATCATTAAATTTATCGGCTAAAGCATTCACAACATGTGCAAGTTCTTCCACTTGGGCAGCCAAGTCAGAAGCCATGTGAAACCGGGTATAAGCCAAAAGTAATAAGGACAAAAACACTTAAAAATCAGGGTAAAATCTGAAAATACCCTGTTACAATGCAGTGCCTTGAAAATTACCCCTAAGGCTAAATAAAAATTTAACTTAACCTAAGGTTTAAAAATGTCTTTTATAATTTATTAATTTAAAAATAACTTAATTAAAATTTGAAATTAATTAATCAAAATTAATTAAATTTAATTAAGATATTTAAAAATAAATTAATAAATAAATAAAAAATAATTACATGCAATTCTAAACCTTAGATAAAGTAAAAATTAAACAACTGATTTACCCTGTCAAGTCCAAGTTAACCTGTCACTGCACTCCCTATTAGCATGCATGAAAATTTGTAATCTGCTATTGCACGAATTTCGAGGCACTAAAATGCATGATTTGCAAGGTAAATTTACAATTTTTTTTCTTTTTTGCAAGGGGAAAAATCTTGGCAATCTTCTATGGCACAAATTTTGAGGTTGTTAGGCTACGTGCAGGCTGTAGCCTGCCTGGCCAAATAGTTACCAGGTAGGACGCTGACGCCTATTATAGTCGATAAGCATGACAGCGCTTGCCGACTATTGGCCTGTGATGCAACATAGCCAACGTCTCGTCGACTGTGTGGCGCATCGACGTCTGTGCCTGTCAGTGTTGGCAGGCGGGATAGCGCCTGCCAGGCTGTTGGTCCTGCGACGTGACACAGCCGATGTCTCATCGACTGTGTTGAACGTCGATCGAAGTTCGCCGACAGACGATAGTCAATGCCTGTCGGTCGACGGACGTCCGGTGGCCGACGTCGGTAGGCGTCGGCGCTGCGTCAGCCGAGCAGCTAGTAAAAATTGGCCCTCGGCTCCTGCTGAGATGGGGCCAAGGGGCCAAAAATCATTTTTTTTTCAATAAAAATAAATATATATTTTTATGAAAAATAAAATAAATAAATAAATTATATATATATGAAAAAATATATATATATTTATATATTTAAATTTTAAATAAAATTTTAAATAACTTAATTGTTATTTTAAAAATTAAAAATTTAAATTTTACAATGATTTCAAAGAACTAGGTAATTTGACCTAAGAAATTTCAAGAAATTTTGTAAATTTTTCCTCAAACCAGTAGCAGGATTGAAAATCCTGCTATTCAAGACTTCAGTAGCACTCCTTTCAAGATCTAGTCGACACACGACCAGCGTTTGAAAGGCCACCAGATCCAAGTCGACACACGACCTGGTATAGTTGCTCCTCAGTCTTCAAGACTCCTCAATGGCAGGAACAAATGACTCCCTAATGCATATTTCACCGTAGGAGTAGTCCAAACCTGCCAAGGGATTTTTTTAAGAGAGGAATCGGGGTAAAATTTTCCTATACCTCTTGAGCATAAGTAAAAAGTTGGAACGAGGAGTTTGACACCTAAGGAACTTCCTTCTGTGAATGGTTTTCAAGCTCCCCTTGAGCTTGAACCAAGTCCTCAATGAGAAATAATTTCTCATGAAAAACAATCTATCTCTTACCCTCTCACCTCACAAGCCCTAGTGTAAACATAAAAGAGGCTCTAATACCAATGAAAAGGATTGAAAATCCAACTAACTTCATACTATTTACAAACTCATTATATAGGCTCTAATGGCCCAAAATACATAACCAAACCCACTAAATCATGGATTTGATCTAATATGCTTAACCATAAGCTACAATAGTGCAAAGGAGAATGCACGTAACTTCTAAGTTAAGAAGAAAGGAATAATGCTAACTAGAAGATCCTTTTAGCTATCTTGAAGTACACACTTCCTACTTTGAGTTCACACTTCCTAACTAACACTCCTAAATGATAACTAGAAGATAACTAGTGCCCACAAGTGCATGTGAGAAGGAGACTCACTTACAATATTAATTTGCAAGAAATAAACTATGCAAACCTAGCTAGGAATTACTAGAGGGGTCATATGAGTGATCAAACATCAATCCTCATCAGAAAAGGTTAGAAGTGAAATTTAAAACCTTAGAAGCATTATTGATTTTCTTTGAAAAGGTTGAGAAGTCTGAAAATTATTTTGGGAAATTTTGGAAATCAATTTCAAGTTTTGAGAAGATTTTGTAAAGTTTTGAAGTTGAATCATTAAATTTTGTAAAATATTTTTATATTTGCAAATACTTTAAATTTTTGAGAAATAAGGTTTCCTACATCAAATTAGGAATATAAAGTTTGCAAATACCTTTTTACTAGATTTCTAAATTTTTTATTTTGGAGTTATAAAGAATTCAACACCAATATAGGTTTGCAAAATTTAGAAACCATATTATTGAATTCAACCTAAAATTTTGAAGATTATTGGTTGATCATTTATACCTATAGAAGAATATAATGTATTCATCCTACAGAATAGAAGTTGATTATTATATAGAAATTGGTATTTAAAACCTTAGGGAGATATAAGGCAGTCTACAAGTGTTATCATGACAACAAACAAATTTTTTATTTCAGAATCCCAACTTCTTAAAGGTCCTAATTACACTTCATGGAAAATTAAAGTGAGATCAATATTGATAGTTGAAAAGTTTTGGGACATTGTTAAAGGAGCAAAAACTAAACCTACTGAAGATGAGAGAGAAATTTAAAAGTATGAAGAAGATGAAGCAAAAGCACTCATGATAATAATATTTGAAATTACAGATGATAAACATCCATATATTAGTTTAGTGGTAGCTTCTATAGAAGATTGGAATACTTTATCAAAGATATTTGAAGGAAATAATAAAGACACTATCTTTAATCTTCAAACCAATTGCATTCTCTAAAAGTTAATAGTGGTGAAAGTATAGAATTATTTCTAAGAAAAGTGGTAGCTATAAAAGGAAAATTATTAACCTAAGGAGAGAAGGTAGAAGACAAGTTTATTGTTAAATTAATTCTAAGAGCACTTCCAGAAAGCTCCAAGCATCTAGTCATATCTTTACAAATTCTAAGTAAAGATACACCATTTGATGAGTTAGTCAATATACTACAAGAATACAAGGTAGAGAATTCAGTGAAAGATGAATTGACTAACAATGACTTAGTTTCAAAAGACAATCCACAAGGAAATGTTACTTCATTCTCAAGGAATAGATTAAAATGGAATAATAAATTTGATCAAGTATGCAAGAAAAGTGGACATAATACAAATTATTGTAGATTCAATCCAAGAAATCAATATCAATAGAATAAAATAAGTTTTGGAAGCCAATTAAATAGGTCATGTCAACCAAGATATTATTAGAATCAATATAGACCACATCAGCAACAAGTTTGGCAATAAATCAATATCATCAACCTTAGTTGCAATATAGAGAAGGAAAACAAAAAGGGTATTTAACTCAAGAGATTCAATAAATTCAAGAACTAGAAGAACCTGTAGAAGAACATGAAGTTAAAGCTCTTTCAAAAAATATAGTATTTTATGAAGATACTAATTATTTACTTGATTAGGATACAAACATAGAGCAAAATAAAGAAAGCTGAAAAGAAAATCACAAGTTCTAGAACCAAGATGAAGATCATATTGAAGACTAAAGTCTTCAATAACCAAATAATGTAACATAGGGGGTGTTGGAATATATTACATTATTTGGTACATGCTAATTTACCACCTTGGGTACATATCTAGATTAGGAGTGTGTCTTATATTAGAGTGTGTATTTGCTTTATGCAATGTAATAAATGCATAAGTATTATTAGAATGTGCAAAGTATTTAATAATGTAAATGTGCATAATAGTCCATGTGCACATGTGTCCTTAGAATAGGAAAGTGAAGAGTCTCAAGAAGAGTGAAGGCCAAGAGTACTCCATATGAAGAGTCACATTCCATTATATATGTATCTCTATGTATGTGTGGAAGTAAGATAATGGAGAGACAATGAAACACAATGTAGAGTGAGAGTGTGTGGAAGTATGATGTACTTGAGATATTTATTCTATATAAAATTACTATTTTTGTGAGTATTTATTAATGGAAATTTTATGACTTGTTGCAAAATTTATTTGTGAGTTTTATATGTTTAGAATATTGCCATTATCTTATATTTGATATAGTATCTTTGTATTAGATCTTGAGGTTATTTTGCTTTAAGTATTTACTATCAAAAGCTAACAAAAAGCAACTGTTTTCCTCCTTCTTCCCCATAAGGGTTTAAGAAAACCCGGAGAGAATTCGCTCAAGGAAACAAACTCACAACTACCCGCAATAACATTTTGTTAAGTTAGGTTTCAATTCGAAGCTATTGCAAGGTTATTTAATAAATGTCATTATTTTCATTTATTCTAATGTTTAGCACATTAGTTTCCTTTCCTTCTTATTAATAAGTCTTTTTATTAAATACATTAGACATTCCTTCCATAGTCCAACACAAAGCACGTTAGTAATGCCAACATGATACCAAATAAAATGCAAATGCAAAAATGACATATCAAAATGCAAAGGCATAAACTAGGTCTAAAATGGATATATCATGTGTCAGATCATTTTGACTATTTTAGCCATCAGTTTTCTGCCCACTTGTGAAGATGCCTATTCCTGCAAACATATAAATCCATTAGTAGCATCCTATTCATCATCAAATCATCATAAATCCATATAATCTATCATTTAAAACAACATATAAATTCATAAGCCCATCCTATGAAAAAGGTCACTAGGGGAGGGTCATGACAAGATATATATAATTTCATTTCCCATGACTTGAAAAATTATCACTACCCTTGTTTTGAATGGATAACTCCATAGGGTTGTATCTCCCTCAATTATGCTTAGATTCTTTCATATGACCACTCATTTTAGAGCACTTAAAATTCTACACAAATCAATTCAAGAATCATATAAACTAGACAATCCTTCAAAAATATATGACTCCTAAAAGATGATATGATTTTCTAAAAAAAATTGTTTTTTGCCCTTGTTTTGGATGGTTGTCTTCACATGGTTGTATTTCAACATAATACAATTGTATTAAAATATTACTTTTTTTGATATGATTATATTATCAAAAGTAATATTTTAATACGATTATATTATATTGAAATTATTAATTTTGTATTAAAATATTACTTTTGTTAAAATCAAATTTTTGAATTCCATGGTGAGCGATTCTCTAGGAGCAAACAAGACGTAGAATTTTGAAATACATAATGGTAGGAATCCATGTGGAATAACATGCAGGATGCTAGGAGGGGATGAGGTTCATGGTGGGTTTCCAATCTAAGATGAGGATCTCGACGATAGAGTTTTAGAGGATGTTGATAATCCGAACGACGATGAGGAAGTCACAAGTGTCAAAGGAGAACCCCCAATAGACTCACCTCGAAACAAATTTTTTGGATCCTTTGTAGATAAATGTTGTAATGGAATGGGGTCAAGTGTCTCTATCATTCATGATTCAATCCCTCTCAGTATTTTTAGTAGAGAGGTTATCATTTCCCCTGAATTCATAGCACCTCTAATATTTTGGGAATCATTATCACTGGTCAGGAATTTTGTTAGTGTGCAGCTTGACATTGAATCCATTCGTAAATGGGGCTTTGTAAAATGATGTCCCATTGGAAACATGGAGCTGGTTTCCTTTCCTAGAGGGTTCTTCATGATAAGATTAAACAACCCTTAATACACAAGTCGAATCCTCATGGGTGGGCACTGGTTTTTGGTAGAAGAAGTCTCTTTCTAAGAAGATGGGGAGAAGATTTCAATTTGGAGACCCAAAGCATAAACATGGCACCAATATGGGTCAGATTTCCAAGTTTACCAACTTAGTTCTGGCATACTAGGATCCTTAAAGGCATAGCCTAAACCATAAAACATCTGGTTTCTATTGATTTGATAACCAAAGTAAGGACTCGAATGACCCATGTCGAAATTTATGTCACTACAAATTTATATTCTGAGCTACCCAATTATGTTAACCTTATTTTCAGATCATACCATAGGTGCCAAGCTATCAAATAGGAGAAAAAACTAGTATTTTGCATCAAATGCCATAAACAAGGTCACCTTAGATCCCAATGCCCACTTCTAAGGAAAGAAATAAAGAAATATGAATTTTGTGACAAGCGCGGTGTGGGTAGTATTCAGTAAATGTAGATTTATCAAAAAAGAACCAAAATAATAAACTCAAGCAACCAATTTATCATCCCAAGGCACCATATCATAACGAGCATACTTCCAACCAAGTATAGTCTTTATTTGCTAATCCCAACTCTTTTTTGTTGTTAATTGATCAAGATTCAACTATGACAATTGAAGAAAAATTTGGTCAAGCTGAAGCCCCCAATAATACCATTGAAGACCTAGGCCTCAACTTCAATATTCCTTGATCCCCTACCAGATCGGGATCTTCATACCCTCCATCTCCCACTGATTCCCTAAATCCTCTTAATAGCCACCCATTCTAGGATGATCTTATAACCATTTCCACAAATATTATCACTTTTCCTATTTTGAAACAACTTCCAAGTCCACCCAAACAGGTAACAAGAAGTCAAAAGAAATATGTCGCTGATGTTGATAATGAAAAAAAAATAGGGAATACCTTCCAAACAAGAGAAAATGTGCAAAGAAATTGAAAATAATATTGCTAATGGCATTCAGTCTATCATTCTCTCATATATTGCAAATCAAACCAACATTGACCTCCCAAAGGATGATGGAAAATGATCTAAACTACTTCCTTTCCATGGAAAAGGAGGGGGAAAGAAATCCTATTTAAAAAGTCTTAGATGAATATCCTCTCATGTAATGTGAGAGGCCTCAATGGAATATCCAAAAATATTGATCAGGTCCATGAGGAAAAAACTTAAATACAACGTCATCTTACTCCAAGAAACTAAAACTAATATGGAGAATAGTGATAGGATAGAAAAAATGCTATGGAAAATAGTGAATTCATTCACAGTACAACCCATGGGACCTATGACAGTCTCTAGTGCATGTGGGACCCTAGAAAAATAGAAGGAATACTTATATCTATATTAGAGAGAATTATCAACATTTTATTCTATAATAAAGATACTAGGCACCAATGGATCCTGTCAAATATTTATGCTCCCAACAACCCATCAGGATGTCATGGCCTTTGGAGCACTTTAAACCAAATAAGAAGCAATTTTAAAAATGATCTATGGATGCTTGCTAAAAATGGCAACACTCCCTTATATCCTTCTGATAAAAAAGGAGGAGCCCCTCTCACATCTAGGTGCTTTGAAGAATTTTTTGAAATTGTAGATGGGAATGATTTAATGGACATTCAACTAAAGGGAGGTAAATTTATATGGAGCAACAAGAGATTAGGTAGTCAACTTATATAGTTGAGGCTTGATAGAAATTTATTATCCAAGGAGGCTATTCATTTCTTTTGGTGATGCTACTCTTCATTCACTCCTTAAAAATTGGTTCAGACCATAACCCTTTGATATGGGAATATTTTTGACCAATGCTCTCTTTCAAATCACCCTTCAAGTTTGAATCAATGTGGTTACAACATCCAAACCTCAAGAATCATATCTATGACAAGTGGAAGAAAAAGTTCTTAGGCCCACCCATGTTTTAAATAGCCAAAAAGCTCTAGTTCATCAAGCTCAACTTAAAAGTATGGAATAAAGAGATTTTTGGAAACATATTTCAGTGCAAACAGTGGATTGTGGATCAACTAAATACCATTGAAGATCACATCCAAAATGAGAACCCAAAAATTTATTTAAGGTAGAAAGAAAAAAAACCTCCTTGTTGAGTACCATAACATATTATCTAGAGAAGAGGTTTTTTGGAGATAAAAATCTAGAGAATTATAGTTGAAATAAGGGGATTCTAACACTAAATACTTTCACACATCAATGCTCAGGCATAGAAGTGCAAATAGAATTAGGGAGCTTTCAAAGAGGGATGGATCGATCACCTCCAATATTCATGAGATTAGGTCTAAATAAATATCCCATTTTGAAAGTATTTTGGGGCCATGCCCTTTGTGCTCTCCTCAAGCCTACAATACTCTTCTTTAGAATATCACCTACCATATATCCAAGGACTTGAATGCAGGTCTTATCAAATAATTCACTAATGAAGAAATCAAAGAAGTTATGTTTTCAATTCACCCTAATAAATCTCCTGGACCTGATGGATTTCCTCCTCATTTTTTCCAGATTTTTGGCCAAGAAATCATTGAAGCTGTCTAAGAATTCCTTACCTAGGGATGTCAACCTAGGGATGTCAACTCCACCTTATTGGATCTCATCCCATTATCTCAAAACAACAAATCCATGTCTGATTTTAGAACCATAAATATTTGTAATGTCATCTATAAGCTTATCTCAAAAGTCTTGGCAAACATGCTAAAGGAAGTTCTTCCAATGGCAGCAGAGCAATCTTACATCAACAATTTTTTTTTTTCTAAGTGTTAGCCTTAATGTTGCGATATCACGACAGAGAAAAGTGTCGCGATATCGCGACATGTCACGTTTTTGCGACTCAAGAAGGAGAGAGAAGACAGAGCAAAAATGTCATGATTTCATGACATGTCACGAAATCATGACCGAAAGAAGACAAGAAAGGCCAGAGGAGAAAATGTCATGATTTCGCGACATGTCATGAAATCGCGATCGAAGGAGCAGAAAGAAAGCAAGGAAGGAAACTATCGTGATATCGCGACATGTCGTGATTTCACGACCCAAAACAGAGAGAGAAAGCAAGGAGCAAAGATGTCGCGATATCATGACATGTCACGATTTCGTGACCCGAGAGGCGAGGAGGAGGCAGCAAGGAAAGATGTCGCGATATCGCGACATGTCGCATTATCGCGACCAAAAGCCGAGAGAAGGCTCAAGAGAGAAAAGTGTCACGATATCGCGACATGTCGCATTATCGCGACCAAAAGTCGAGAGAAGGCTCAAGAGAGAAAAATGTCGCGATATCACATGTCGCATTATCGCGACCAAAGGATGAGAGAAGGCGCAAAGGAGGAAAGATGTCTTGATATCGCGACATGTCGCATTTTCGTGACCTAAGGATGAAAGAAAGCGCAAAGGAGAAAAGTGTCACGATATCGTGACATGTCGCATTATCGTGGCCAAAAGGGGAGAGGAGGTGCAGGAGAGAGAAAAGTGTCGTGATATCGCGACATGTCACATTTTTGCGACTCACAAGGGGCAGGAAGGCCGAAAAGCAAAAGTGTCGCGATATCGCGACATGTCGCATTTTCGCGACTCGCAAAGGGCAGGAAGGCCAAAAAGCAAAAGTGTCACGATATCGTGACATGTCGCATTTTCGTGACTCAAAGAGGGACAGGAAGGCAGTAAAGCAAAAATGTCACGATATCACGACATGTCGCGTTTTCGCGACCAAACAAAAGGAAAGGAAAGGCAGGCGGTTATAGGGGCCGTTACAGAAGAAATTGTCGAGCGATGGGTATCCCGAATGTCATCATGGGTTGATAGGTGGACAGAGTCTACAATGGCAGCACTGGACAAGCACGTGGCACCAAGGTGCAATGAAAGCAGACGAAGATCAAGAGTCGAAGAGGAAGACGTTTCGGAAGCCAAGACAACGAAGAGGCATGGAAAATGAAATGAAGGGTCAGAAAAGGGAAATGGAGAGTCACGCCAGAGATTTTAAAAGGGGAAGCGAAGGCATGCACAAGGGTCGAAAAACTATGGAGACAGAGTTGCAGATGTAAAGGCAAGAGGGCCATTCTGGACCTGTTTAGGCTATTTTTCTTCTAGGGCGAAAGATGTTGTAATAGAAACTATCTTTCGGGATAAAGGAATTTATTTGGCAAACTGCTGCCATCATTGTAATATTTTTCCGAATTGATGAATGAGAACATAGATTTGGCATGAGCGATTTGGCTCCCCATCAAGTGGTATCAGAGTAGGAGTTCTTGAGTGTGTGAGCAGATCACCGAAAGTGAGGCAGTTTGCACCAAGATCTGTGGAAGGGTTGTGAGAAGAGAGTGAGAAAGAATGCCTCCATGAAGAAACCATGGTGGTGGGAGAAATGTGGTACCTGAAGAAGATTTCAGAGCTTTGCAGAGGTAGGTGCAAGCCCTGCAAGAGGAGTTACGAAGAGGGATTGAACCAAGAAGAGAAGATCATAGTGAAGATGAAGCTTGGGAGGTTGATAATCCCTCAAAAGAAGAAGAAGCAATGAATCCTATAGAAGCCAGATTGGTTAAGGCCATATCTCGGATCGGGAAGAAGACAAAGTTTGATGTCTCCACGTATTTTGGGAATCTCAATCTAGAAGAGTTGATTGATTGGATAAATGATATGGAGGAGTATTTTGAGTATGAGGAGGTTGCAGATCCAGATCGAATCAAGTTTGCAAAAATGAAGTTGAAGGGCCATGCTTGCATATGGTGGAAAGAAGTGCAACTAGAAAGGAATAGAAGCGAAAAGGAAAAGATAACCAGATGGGATCGAATGGTGGAGAAATTGAAGAGACAGTTTATTCCTATGGATTATGAATTGGACCTGTTGAGAAAAATGTAGAGTTTGAGACAGTCAAACAAGTCTGTCAAAGAATACACAGAGGAGTTTTTCCAGATCTCAATCAGAACTGGCCATTCAGAGGCTAACAGGGAGAAGGTGGCCCGTTACATCAATGGGTTGAGAACCAGTATTCAAGAAGAATTGAGTCTGGTTAGGATGAGCACCATTGAGGATGCTTACCAATTTTCCCTCAAAGTTGAAGAGAAGCTGAACAGATGGTTTGAGGGTAAGCAAAGAGGAAGAGGTCATGGTGGAAGAACTGGTGGAAGGACCAGTGGAGAAAAATATAAGGATTAGATGAATTCTGGTGGAACCAGTAATACCCAGGACCAGAAAGAGGGGAACACCTACCAACCCCGTAATCAGAACAATGGTTACCCAAGAGGGAGAGGTAGATCTGGACATGGATTTGGAAGGGGAGGATTTCGTGGAACCTGTTTCCACTGTGGTGAAGAAGGACATCGAGCATACGAGTGTCCACAACACCAAGAAAGGACGAATAAGAGACCTGAGGGTCCTGCCAGAGCTGTTGTGGTAGATGAAGGTGCTGAATCAAAACATTCTGAGGAGGCAGAGGGAGGAGAAGTTATGGTCACCAGGAGGACCCTATTGAATGAGGAGAAAGAACCAGACCAGAGGAGGAGCCTATTTCACACAAGGTGCAGAAGTTCGGGTAAGGTCTATAATATCATTATAGATAATGGTAGTACTGATAACTTGGTCTCCAAAGAAATGGTTACTAAGTTACAGTTAAAGAGGAGAAGCCACCCACATCCATATCATATTGCATGGTTACAGAAGGACCATAGGGCTTTGGTCAGTGAGCAATGCTCAGTGAAATTCAATATTGGGAATTACTGTGATGAGGTCCTGTGTGACATCCTGCCTATGGATGCTTGTCATTTGTTGTTGGGAAGGCCATGGCAGTTTGATCGATGTGCAGTGCATGATGGTCATGCCAAAACTTACTCAGTGACGAAGAATGGAGTGCGCCATAAGCTGAAGCCCTTGAAGGAAGCGGGCGAAAAGGTATGTGGCAGCGCTAGAATCTGTTTAGTTGAAGGGGGAAGATTTTTGGATGGTTTAAAGCATGAGCATATGTGCTATGCATTAATTCCTAGAGTTAGGAAGGAAGAATGTAAGGATACCCCTATAGAAGTCTTAGGACTATTAGAAGAATTTCTAGACATTGTATCTGATAATGTGCCTGAGGGTTTACCACCAGTGAGGAAGATCAGTCACCATATAGATTTGGTACCAGGATCTAGTTTACCCAATAAGGCAGCACATAGAATGACTCCTACAAAAACTAAAGAGCTGAACAGGCAAGTCCAGGAGTTGCTGGAGAAGGGACTGATTTGGGAGAGCTTGAGTCCATGTGTAGTACCTGCAGTACTAGCACCAAAGAAATATGGAGAGTGGAGAATGTGTACAGACTCTCGAGCCATTAACAAGATCACCATAAAGTACATATTTCCATTGCCAAGGATGGATGACATTATGGACTGTTTGAGTGGAGCCAAGTACTTCACAAAGATTGATCTGAAGAGTGGTTATCATCAGATTCGTGTCAGAGAAGGAGATGAGTGGAAGACAACCTTCAAGACCAGAGAGGGTTTGTATGAATGGTTGGTCATGCCATTTGGGCTAACCAATGCACCAAGCACATTCATGCGACTGATGAATGAGGTATTGAAAGAATTTTTAGGCAAATTCATCATTGTCTATTTGGATGATATTTTGATATTTAGTAGAACCCTGGACGAACATCTGATGCATATCAGAAGAGTTTTTGAGAAGCTGCGGGAGGAGCAGTTAATTAATCTAAAGAAGTGTAATTTCATGAAGAAGGAGTTAGTATACCTGGGATTTGTCATCTCAGTCGAAGGTCTAAAAATGGACCCAAAAAAAGTGAGAGCTATCATTGAATGGCCTACTCCGAGAAGCACGACTGAGGTAAGATCATTTCATGGTCTAGCAAGTTTTTACAAGAAATTCATTAGGAATTTCAGTAGTATTTGTGCACCCCTTACAGAAACAATGAGAGGGGATAAGAAAGAATTTAAGTGGACCTTAGGAGTAGATAAGAGCTTTGATCTGTTGAAAAAGAAGGTTACAGAGCAACCTATTTTGGCACTTCCAGATTTTAATAAGGTATTTCAGGTAGATTGTGATGCTAGTGGCAGTGCCATAGGAGCTGTTTTGAGTCAAGAAGGTAAACCTATTGCTTACTTTAGTGAGAAACTCAATGATGCTAGGAAGAAGTATTCGGTTTATGATCAAGAGTTTTATGCTATGGTTCAGGCTCTAAAGAAGTGGCGACATTACCTGTTGCCAAAAGAGTTTGTTCTATTTACTGATCATCAGGCCTTACAGTATATTAATAGCCAAGGGAAGCTAAATCAGAGGCACCTAAAGTGGGTTGAGTTTCTATAGAGTTATACCTTTGTGTTGAAGCACAGGAGTGGAAGGTCAAACAGAGTTGCAGATGCCTTAAGTAGAAGGCAGTGTTTGTTGATAGAAATGAAGGTGGAAGTGGTAGGATTTGATGAACTAAAGGGTTTGTACCCTAAAGATCCTGATTTTGTAGAAGCCTGGAAGGCTTGCTTGGCACCTGTCACTTTGGACAGGACCAAGTGGTTGGATTTTTTGATCCAAGATGGAATGTTGTTTAGAGGAAGTCAATTGTGCATCCCAAGGAGTTCAATGAGGGAAAATCTGGTCAAGGAGAAACACAGTGGAGGGCTAGCTGGACATTTTGGTCGAGATAAGACCATTGCCCTAGTTAGTGAGAACTACTATTGGCTGTAACTGCAGCAAGATGTGAAGAAGTTTGTGCAAAGCTGTAGAGTATGCCAGAGGGTGAAAGGTGTGCACCAGAACACTGGATTATATCAGCCATTACCTGTACCAGAGAGACCATGGGAGGACGTCAGCATGGATTTCATTCTTGGTCTACCAAGGACACAGCGGGGAAATGACTCCATATTTGTGGTAGTTGACAGGTTTTCCAAGATGGCACATTTTATTCCCTGCCAAAAAACTAGTGACACAGTTCACATTGTAGGGTTATTTTTCAAAGAGGTGGTACGACTTCATGGTCTACCAAAGAGTATCGTTTCTGACAAAGATACCAAGTTTGTGGGGTATTTCTGGAGGACTTTGTGGAAGAAGTTGAAGACAGATTTGAAATTCAGTTTTGCATACCATCCACAGACTGATGGCCAAACGGAGGTGGTGAATAGAAGTCTGGGAAATCTATTGAGATGCTTGATAGGAGATAAGCCCACAGGATGGGATTTGGTTTTGCCACAGGCAAAATTTGCATATAACAATTCTGTCAATAGGAGTACTAACAAATCTCCATTCTAGATAGTGTATGGGAGCAGTCCAAGGAATGCTTCTGAGTTGAGGAAGATGGATACAGGGGAAAGGTGCAGTGCCAAGGCTGAGGACTTTGCAGAGCATCTAAAGAGCATGCATGAAGAAGTAAAGAAGCACATTACTAATATGAATAACCAATATAAGACAAGGGCAGACCAGAAGCGACGGTTCAAGGAATTCGTTGTGGGAGATGAGGTCATGGTCCATCTGAGAAAAGAAATATTTCCTGCTAAAACCTATAACAAGCTGAAGATGAAGAAGTTTGGACCATGTCAAATTCTAGGAAAATGGGATTCAGGCAATGCATATGAAGTAGAATTGCCCAGTGGCCTTAACATATCACCTATTTTCAACATTGCAGATTTGGTAGAATATCATGAAGGAGGTAGTAGCGCGACACCAAGTGCAGAATTATGGAGTATTCCAACGTCTACTCCAGAAACAGGCAAGATCGAGGAAATACTAGACACTCGAGTAGGAAGAAGTACCAGGAACAGGCAATATTCTGAATATCTGGTCAAGTGGAAGGGCAGGCCTATCGAAGATGCAACTTGGTTGTCAAAAATAGAGGTCGACCGCCTGGGTCTTCCTCCAATAGTATAGAAGTGAAGGACACTTCTCAATCCACCCCGGTTGTCTGATGCAGGAGCATCCGGTGGTAGTAGAGCAATCTTGCATCAACAAATTTTTTTTCTAAGTGTTAGCCTTAATGTCGCGATATCGCGACAGAGAAAAGTGTCGCGATATCGTGACATGTCGCATTTTCGCGACTCAGGAAGGAGAGAGAAGACACGAAGCAAAAATGTCATGATTTCGTGACATGTCACGAAATCATGATTGAAAGAAGACAGGAAAGGCCAGAGGAGAAAATGTCGTGATTTCGCGACATGTCACGAAATCGCGACCGAAGGAGCAGAAAGAAAGCAAGGAAGGAAACTGTCATGATATCGCGACATGTCACGATTTCACGACCCAAAACAGAGAGAGAAAGCAGAGATCAAAGATGTCACGATATCACGACATGTCACGATTTCACGACCTGTAACAGAGAGAGAAAGCAGGGATCAAAGATGTCACGATATCACGACATGTCACGATTTCACGACCCGAGAGGCGAGGAGGAGGTAGCAAGGAAAGATGTCATGATATCGTGACATGTCGCATTATCACGACCAAAATCCGAGAGAAGGCTCAAGAGAGAAAAGTGTCGTGATATCGTGACATGTCGCATTATCGCGACCAAAAGCCGAGAGAAGGCTCAAGAGAGAAAAATGTCGCGATATCGCGACATGTCGCATTATCATGACCAAAGGATGAGAGAAGGCGCAAAGGAGGAAAGATGTCGCGATATCGCGACATGTCGCATTTTCATGACCTAAGGACGAAAGAAAGTGCAAAGGAGAAAAGTGTCGCGATATCATGACATGTCGCATTATCGTGGCCAAAAGGCGAGAGGAGGCGCAAGAGAGAAAAAGTGTCGCGATATCGCGACATGTCACATTTTCGTGACTCGCAAGGGGCAGGAAGGCCGAAAAGCAAAAGTGTCGCGATATCGCGACATGTCGCATTTTTGTGACTCGCAAAGGGCAGGAAGGCCGAAAAAGCAAAAGTGTCACGATATCGCGACATGTCGCATTTTCGCGACTCGAAGAGGGACAAGAAGGCAGTAAAGCAAAAATGTCACGATATCGTGACATGTCGCGTTTTCACGACCAAACAAAAGGAAAGGAAAGGCAGGCAGTTACAGGGGCCGTTACAGAAGAAATTGTCGAGCGATGGGTATCCCGAACGTCATCATGGGTTGACAGGTGGACAGAGTCTACAATGGTAGCACTGGACAAGCACGTGGCACCAAGGTGCAATGAAAGCAGACGAAGATCAAGAGTCAGAGAGGAAGACGTTTCGAAAGCCAAGACAACGAAGAGGCATGGAAAATGAAACGAAGGGTCAAAAAAGGGAAACAGAGAGTCACGCCAAAGATTTTAAAAGGGGAAGCGAAGGCATGCACAAGGGTCAGAAAACTGTGGAGATAGAGTTGCAGACGTAAAGGCAAGAGGGCCATTCTGGACCTGTTTAGGCTATTTTTCTTCCAGGGCGAAAGATGTAATAGAAACTATCTTTCGAGATAAAGGAATTTATTTGGCAGACTGCTGCCATCATTGTAATATTTTTCCGAATTGATGAATGAGAACATAGATTTGGCGTGAGCGATTTGGCTCCCCATCAACTGCCAAGGAAGTTCAATTTGGAGAAGATTTATAACTTATGGCATAGTCACAATCCACGAGCTTATCCATTCAGTAGCCAAGATAAAAAAAATGAACCTATTATTGAAGCTTGACATGAACAAAGCCTTTGATAGGGTTTTCTAGGAATTTCTCTTTGTTTTTCTTGCTAAATTTGGTTTCCATGAGGACTGGATCACTTTGATCAGAGCATGTATTACTTCTACTTGGTTTTTTGTCATTGTCAATGACTCTGTCATGGGTTATTTTAAAATCTTTAGAGGTCTTAGAAAAGGAGACCCTTTGTCACCATTCCTCTTTATCATTTTGGTAGAACCTCTTGGTAGATCCCTCAAGGAAGATTTTTCTATAGGCCTTCTTTCTTGTATCAAACCATCCTCAGTGTCTAGGGTAGTCACTCATCAAAAATTTATAGATGACACTATCCTAGCAACCTTGTATTCTATTCCTAAATCTAAAATAATCAAAACCATCCTAAATTTCTATGAAGAAGTTGCAGGTCAAAAAATGAATTTTGAGAAAAGAAAAAATTTACTTCTTAAATACTCCAATCCAAAGATAGCTCAAAATCACTAGAATATTGGAATGTAACATCTCTAAAGTTCCTACCACCCATATGGAGCTTCCATTGTTTCATGGCAACATGTCAGATACTATGTAGAACAATGTCATTGAGCAAATTTCCAAGAAATTGGTTGGGTGGAAGAAAGTAATGTTGAGTCAAGCAGCTAAGACAACCTTGGTTCAAGCTTACCTTCAAAGCATTCCACTATTCTTCATATCTATTTTTAAGGTCCCAACCTCTATATGCCAAAAAAAAATAAATTAAAAGGAAATGTTTATGTTATGGGACTGAAATCGCAACAGAATTTCCTTTAGTTGCTTGGGATAAGGTTTGCACTAAGAAAGATCAAGGGGGTTTAGGCTTCAAGAAAGTCCTCAAATTGAATATGGATCTCATGGCCAAGAAATTATTGAGGATTGTTAAGTATGCTCTAGCCTAATGGATTGATATCATAAAAGGTAAATATCTTCAAAAAATTCCTTCATGGATGAGCATCCCCTTCCCATTGGATCATGCTTTTGGAACTCTGACACTCAAACCAAGGAAATTATCAAGAAATACCGAAGATGGTGGCTCATATGTGGCAGAATTGTTAGGTTTTGGGAAGACTCATGGATGATGGATCACCATCTTCCCAATGAACCAAACCTGGCAGTTCTCAAGCCTCTCATTGATCAAATATTTGGTAGTAAAGTTGCAAACTTTATTACCAAATCTCTAATCATTGCCAACGGAAAAAAATTCTTGCTAACATAATCATCAACGAGATCAAACCTGATACCAAAGATCTAGCTAACCTCCTAAGAGCCTTTGTTATTCCTAATAATAAATCCAAATATATTCCTATATATAAACTTTGTGAAGATGATCAATTTACTGTTAAATTTGCTTATTATATTCAAGATCCTCTTCCTGAATGTTGGGCCCTTGCATATTTTATATGGCTAAAAAATTTGATTCCAAAGATCTGCTTCTTCTCGTGGCTTGCCAGGGGACTGTATATCCCCAACCATTGTCCTCTTTGTAATTCAAATTGGGAGTTGACCTTCCATATTTTCCTAGATTGTCTTTTCTCATTGTCCATTCTAAACTCCCTCTTTGATATTGTTAATATTACTTGGGTTCAACCGTCATCCATAAATAAACTTTTTGAGCAATGGCCAAATATCTTTCACAATCCTTAACTTAGATTTATTTGGTCCATACACTTACATCACTAGTTATGGAAAATTTTTCTTGAATAAAACAACAAAGTTTTCATTGGTGTTGCCAAAGACATTCATTCTATTTTCCTTTGTGTCATCACCTTTGCCTCTGAGAATGCCCAACTTGTTTCTTTGATAGCGGTTCCCAAACCTAGTATTGATATATGTTTTTTTGCCTTTTTCAAACTTAATATAAACCCTACTGGGCCCTCTCATTCTTATGTGGGTAGATCAAGTATTAGCTAGTCACCCCTCCTGCAGGATGGATTAAATTCAACTTTGATAGTGCAACAAAAGTTAATCCTAGGAAATCCAATAGTGGAGGTATCATTAGAAATGACTGTGGGAAAATTCTTCTTGTCTTTGTTGAAAATATTGACCTCCAATATAATAACATGGTAGAAGCGATATCCCTATGCCAAGGATTAGAAATTTTGGATGGGCTTGGCTTTGATAGTATCATTGTTGAAGGGGACTCTTTACTTGTTATCAATTGCCTTAAAAATACCCAATCTCCAGCCTGGAATCTATGCAATATTATTGGTGAATGCAAAAGACTTATCAGTAAGTATTCTAATATTGTCATTCAACATGTTTATAGACAAGGGAATAAGGTTGTTGATTGGCTTGCCAATAGGGATGTTAGTGAATAGTCCCTCCAGGTCTGGCAGTTTGATTCTACCTAGTTCATCAAGGATGCTAACAATGATGATGATATCTACCTTCTTTAATTTTTCTCAAATGTTGAAGTGACTACTCAATTCTCATTTGGAAAATTCCATTTCCAGTCCTTGTCAACATTCTTTGTTAAAAAGGAAATTTACCTTTTTTCTTAGCACTCCAAATCAACTCAATAGCCACCTAGCGAGTTTCAAGTTCATGGTGTCAAAAAATTTGGTTAGTCAAATTTAATCCTCTAAGTCTTATTCTCATTAACATAACCCAAATTTTCAAAGAAATTATTTCTCATCGCATGATAATTCCAATCAACTATTTCATAGTTTGGTCTATGGCAATCTTAAATCCTAGGTGTCTAAGTCCTTTATCAATCAAAGTTTTTTTTCCAAAATTGGTATCAAGATTCAAATTTTGATAGGTTGCTCCTGAATCAAGTGCATTCACATATGTCTTATCTCATTTTTGATCAACTACCATCTCAAAGCTGATCATCAAGTTAAGTGTAAAATCCAAACTCATGAATTATTAGAGAGGATCTATTTTCAATTTGTCAATGGGCCCATCAAAATCTGCTTCGATGGTTTCAAAATTCAATCCTAAAGATCTGATGATGGCATGCTTCCAAATCAATATTATCCAAATGTCCAAGCTCACACAAGATATCCCAATTCAAAGAGTGTTGGGAAGTCCAAGTGGCCTAGTAACAAGATGCCAAAACTAAATTTCCTACCTTGGAATCACATATGTAAAACTCTTGTGGCTGAGTTTTGTGCCAACAAGGGATTCAATACTGGTAGATTGATTGTTCCCGCAAGTTCTACTATAAGTATTTTCAACTCAAATTATCATGGAAACTCTAATTATCATGCCAATCCTAGCCTTTATAATGTAAATTATCATATCGAGAAGCTAAGAAATCATTAATGTACTCACATGCCTACTCCTTGGCATCACAACAAGTTTTGGAACCTTTCGTGTCCTAGGAACAATGGCATGATTATCCTTGTTTCTTTGATCTTCCATAATTGCTTCAATTTAAGCTCAAGCATAGATGATAATTATCATTTATCCTATCATAATACCCTCATAAACTACTCCAAAGCTATCATGGCCCTGTTTGAACCAGAGTCCCTAAACCTTGAACCTAACATGGAAGTGATTATCAAGAACCACAGTTTCATGGTATTTTTGAGGAAATTCAGCGACAGTGATGATGAAATTTCTCAAGATTTTATCAAATATTGGGACAACGGTTTGGCAGTTCTCAAAGGGCTAAAATTTAAGGTTACTGTGCATCTTCTTGCTAAAATTATAGAGCTCCCCATTAACGAAGATAAAATCCATCAGGATAGACACTCCATGGTAAAAGAATTCAGGTATTTCCCTAACAAAGAGGAAAATGGGGAAATATAAAGGAGGAATTGTTAGGAAAGGGCTTACTAATCCATGGAATAGAGTTTTAATTCCCATCATGCAATACTTCACTATGGATGAAATTGATGAACCACTAAGAAGATTTCATCTTGCATTCTTGAACCACCTAAGGGATGTGAAAGAATTCAACATACTTGATTATTTTATGAGATCTATGGAGATTTTAATATAAGGAATACAAAAGAATACATCATCCCATGTAAAATACTAAGCCCTCCATTTGATCTTGTTCAAACACGTGCTATAGAAAGAAGCTTTGAAACTGTCTATCATTAGCATAGGTCATTTAGGATCAGGATCTAATCAGGATAGTCCTTACAAAATTATTAAAAGTGAAGTTGACGAGAAGTCACCCACTAGCAAAAATAAGGTGGTGAGATCCACTCTAAGCTTAGTGAATCATGAACCCAGGCACCGCTCATACAAAATCTCAGCTATGAAAAGAAAAATTTTAGGCAGTAAACATGAATCCTTAGATTGTTATCCCATAAAGACTAAATGTATGATGGAGGAATTTGAACCCTTTCATTCTCTAAAGGATGCAGAGCTTCTATCAAAATCCCGATGTGATCCTTTAGTCATTATGATTGAAATTCTAGAAAATGCTTACTTGACCTTCTACAAAACCTAGACTATTCTCCAACATGTGATTCGGGTGGCCAAAGCAATCAATTCCTACCAAAGAAAAATGATCAAGATAACTAATACCATCCCTGAGGAAGATAGTGAGAAGCATTTGATGATTTAGTTGTGGTTTGTTGGGGTGATTTCCCATTTTTCTTGTTTGGTTTTTGATGTCTTCACTATTCCTATCTTGCTTGGTTGGGTTTGTATTGTTAGGATTTATTTCCTGTGATTTGGTTTTGGTTGTTCTTATTTCTCATTGTCTCTGTTTGGTTTGGTTTTAGAGTTGAATCTTGCTGGGTTTCCTCTCTTCTAGATTTGTAAAAGGTTCATGGTCCCTTTTAAAATCCTTTTAATCAATCAAAAAATTATTACTTCTGTTATGGATAACTAATTTATTATCAATAATAACTTGTTGATCCTTATTATTTTTGTTAAAATTTAACCATTGAAGTGCTTCATCCATATTAATTCCCTAGGTTCTATAGTACATTTATACTATATCCTAAGTCATAATTCCCTTAAGGACTAAGGAGTATAATTGTTAATCAAAAAACTAATTTACAAAACTTGATTATAATTTATGTTACTAATATATTTATAGCCCTATTTGACACTATTATTTGTATTTTTTTGTTGTAAAACTATTTTTAATACTAAGCTAGTGAATTGGCCTAATTATCATTAAACTTGATACCAAATGTTAACCCTAGTAACTTTTTATGTTCTCCTACCTTACTTACCAAATCAATAATTTAAATTGGAAGCCTAAGCATAACCATCATTTTGGAAGAAGAACAAATAGTAGAGGTTGACGAAGTCATGAAATGATGATAATACAACATGAGATTTCAAATTCTTATATAGTCTAGATGACTAGTTTTTAAAAAAGATAAGGGAAGGGTGATTGGAAGTTGATCCCTAAGAAGGATTGTATTTTTTTATGATTTTTTTTAAGTTGTTAAATAGTATAAGATATGCTATCCTAGACTATTTATATGAAATTAAGTAAAATAAATTTTTATTCAAATTTGATAAACCATGTATATGACTGTTGATCCATATGGAATGTTTTAGTCCTCTCAACATCTATATCTGGGCTAAATCCCCACTAATATATGTTGATCTAATAAATATAATATAGAAAATTAAAATGTAGCAAGGTAAGGATGTGAGAGATTAAACTAAATGCAAAAAAATGGAAATATGTCCAAAGACCATAGTTAGTGTGTAATTATTGTGTCAATTAAAAGAGACTAAATAAAAACAATCCAATTTCATCCAACACATGCATTTAGTGGAAGAGAGTAGCAATAGGCAAATGTAAGAACATAATCACAAAAATAATCATACATAGAGAGATCTAACCAATCAGGACATATTCTTGTAGAATGACTAAGCATAATTTTCCATTTATGAAATAAAATATTATAGTTGGATATCATAACTCTAGTCTTTCTCAAAATGGCAAAAAATATGTTTACATTTAATTCTAGGCTTTTATTTATGGTAAGGATTTTACTCTTCTAACCCTAAGTAACAAATATTCACCATTATATTTTACAATAGAAGATAAAATGTTGGTTTAAAATAATTAACACTTCTTGTCATCCATGATTCTGAGAAATCATTATATTATAATGGACCTTATTTGATAAATCATAATTCTAACAAGTTGGAGGTTCTTCCACTTGGCCCTTTCATAGTCCCTCCAACCATATCACTACTTAGATATAAAATAATTATTGATTCATACAATTGTTGACTTCTCTCTTCTTGCTCAAGATTCCTCATTACCCATGCCTAGATTGTTTTGTTAAGTCACTTGCCATTTGTTCAAGGTAGTATCTTGTAATTCATTTTTAGTGACTTATAGGGATGTAGTAATTTTTTGGCATAGAACCCTAGATTGTCTTATCTATTAGGCCATAAATTCATCAAAAGTTATAGATGCCATAAATTTATACACAAATGCTCACTTGGACATCATGCTCTATAGGGAACTTTATTCCATGTCTGAAGGGATCTTAATATTATCAAGTTGGTCTATCAATGCCTTAATATTATCAAATTCTTCATATGATACCTCATATCTTTCACCCCTTCTAAAAAAATCTCAAGTTGATAATGTTGGAATATATTCCATCATTTGGCAATCATTCCAAGTGTCATGTAAGATGTACCAAGTGTCATAGGTAGAGTGAGGAACAAGAAACTTATCCTCCTATATAATGGACTCATAATTCATTCGGATTGTATCATTCTACTTTTATAATATTACATATCATGTGCATGTAGTTCTGCTTGTATCTCTCCTTTTATTTATTTCTTGAGTAGATGGAATAGTTCAAAAACCATCATTGGTATTAGAGAAAGGTTTGAGGAACCTAAAAAGGATTGAAAGGAGGGAGCAACTTCTGAAAAATATTTTGGGACATTTATCACCATCCAACAACAAACCCAAAAAGGATATTGTTGGTTTCTACAACAAAAAATAGAAGGCCATTGAAGGTTAATCAAGTCACCTACGACAATGTAAGGGCAACAAGTTAGAAGGTTTCTAGAGCTGAAAAAGGTAAGATAAAGAGCTATTTCGGACAGCCAAGTAGAGCTACAAGTTCATATAGTTAAAGACAACAATAAGGTGAGTCCAATCACCTAGAAATACTTCATATATAGAGATCATTAAGGTAAGCAACTTGGGTGCAAATAGGTTCATTAGTTGAAATTTAATTTGGGGTTCTTATCCAGCTCCATTAAGCACTATTTTTAAGTTCCTTTAAAATTTGCAAAGAGAAGGTTGCATATTATAGTATTCAAGTGAGTGCAGAAGAAATTTATTTTAATATTTATACCTGCACATTAAAGTAAAAGTTAGATATATATCATCTTCCTATTATTTAGTTATAGCAAAGAAGACTACATTAAGTTACAATGAAAATTAGTGCATATAATGGTTCACTTTGAGGGTTCATCTACAGGAGTAATAAGGAGAAACTATTACTACACTATATTAGTTATTCAAATTTAACTAAGGATTCTTAGTTAATATGAACAATTAGTACAAATTTAAACCTCTAAAAATTAGATACATGGTTAAGAGCTTGGATTCGTTGGTGTTAAAATTATCCAAGTTAGAGGTTAGTGTTTTCTGAGAAGAAAGGCAACAATATATTGCTCTTAAGGATAAGAGAAAGCAATCGCCATATCTAAGAAGCAAAAGAAAAGCTTCAGAATTATATCTTCATTTTTCCTCAAGCTATACAGAGAGGAGCTACCATATCAAAAGAGAAGAACAACATAAAACAAAGACATAACTCTCAATACTTTGGTGCAAAATAAGGTATCTTATTTATGTTACAATGATGCACCATATTCCTCCTAAAGAGGATGTAATATAGAGTGTCCCAAGACACTGAAGGCAACAAGCATTCTATGTCCACAATCGACTAAAATGTAGAAAATAGAGAAGGCAAACCAACCTAGGGCACATAAGAATCGTTTTGGGGTGTCTAAATATACCATATTCAACATATTATCTAGTGCTTACGATTGCATCAACCTGTAACACAAGTACTTATGTAAGGATAGAGTCAAGGGCAATGAATAACAAGTGGTATATTGAGGATAAAATGAAAGTGCAATACCCAGTAAGGAGATTGAGTGAAAGCACCACATTATACTACTGAAGCTCCAGAGAACCACCACTCCATCACCCTTGGTACCTCATAGCTAGATCTAACTATCATCCTCAAGTAGAACAACTTGTAAGAAGAAAATAATTCACTGTAAAAAAAGTTAAGCATGCTTACAAATGGTTGGAATGAACAGGCAGTGAGAAGGTCTTAAGCATAATTTTTGATACATTGAAGAGAGTGTGCATGCAAAGGATTTATCTATACTTGTATTGAAAGAGGAATAAATATTGTGCCACTTAGTATAAAGGTCTCATTACCCTCTTATATGCAATCCTTAAGAAAGGTGCTCATTCATATAATGCTTCTCATCATTGTCCTAACGTTCGAGGAAATTCAATGCCTAGTAAGGAGAAGCTAATCCAGTGCCACGTAATTTAAAATTATACATAAGTTCCAGTGAAGCTTGAGGAAGAGACTTAAGTAACACCTATTACCACTTGGCACCTCCTTCAAGAAGTAGAAGCTTACATATAGCCGTAAGATGAGAATCACACAAACAATGAGCGAATATTCAAGCGATCGAATGAATGAAGGAAATCGTATTTGTAGTAAGCATTAAGTGAAGTGCATTTGGAGCCTAAAGTCAAGGAGTCAAAGGTGCATTTAATATTGTCATAAGAGAACATCCATCGAGTCTGTCATAAACTAGTAAGACACCAACACTCATAATCAATGCTCAGATTCAATACCACTCAACATGAATTCAAAGGTATATTTGCACTTACTTACTTTCATTAAAGATTAAAAGGGAGATATAAGAAAACATATATTACTAAGGTTTAAATTAATTGGAGTAGATTTAACCTTAGAGAAAGAAATCAGATCAAAAGTTAAGGGATAATTCAAGGGAGTATTATATTTACAATTAATTAAGTAGGAGAAATAAGGTTTTCTACTTAGACACTTAGAAATTATATTGGAAATATTACTAAATTCTAATATTCCAAGAATTAGGGAGTTATAAGATATGCTACATCAAATATAAATAATTGGAATTTAGAAATATTGGATATTAAGGGATATAAAAGGAAGTTCATTATTTACTTAAGGAGTTGGAATTATATATTTACAATTGTATCATATTCAACTAAAGGGACAAAAAGAAATCCAACCATAGAACTTCAAAATTAAGTGCATAGTTCATTAGCAGAGATAAGGTGAAATAGAAGTTGATTATTGTTATTTATAAAACACTACAAAATCAACTCAAAAAGTGAACTATTACTTACTAAAGTACTTTATTAAGTATATAGCCTATTATAATCACTAGGGAGACATAAGGAACTCTAAAAAACCTAAGCCTTAGAAAAAGTGCACATTCTCTACACTGAGGTATCATAAGTTATGGATTATTGGTATATAGACTCAAGAGCAAGCAAGAACATGACTAAAAATATACATTGGTTTAATTCCCTACAAAACGTAAATGAGAAACTAATGGCTATAGTAGATAGTAAAACATATGAAGTAAAGGGAATTAGAAACATTCTAATAGATCTGACCAATGGAAAAGGAATACTAAAAAATGTATTATATGTACCATGATTGACTACCAATATTCTTTTAATCTCTCAACTAATGGATTAAAACATGACTATAGAATTCAATGTTCCCAATAGAAGAAAATAGTATCACATTCTTAAATAGAAGGAAATGATAGCATTTGGCTCTTATAAAGTGGTCTATATATTCTAAACACTACTACACACTCAATTTTTTTAGTTAAAGTTTTAGATCTATGGCATAAGCATCTAGGACATACTAGTGAATCTACTATGAATGAATTGCTCAAATATCAAATGGTTGAAAGAATACAAAATCTACCTTTAGAATCTATAGTTTATATAGAATTTTTAGTAGGAAAACAACATAGGATTCCTTTTTAACTTCGTCAACATAGGACTCAACAACCATTAGAGTTAATATACACAAATTTATGTGGGCCAATTAATGTCACTAGTATTGGAGGACACAAATAATTTCAATTATTTGTTGATGATCACATTAGGAAAATGTGGGTATACTTCATGAAGTACAAATCAGAGGAATTTAGTCATTTTAAACAATTCCAACTTCGAGTAGAAAAATATTTAGGAAAGAGTATAAAAGCACTTCGTTCAGATAGAGGAAGTGATTTTATATCTAAATAATTTGATTATTTTTTAAATTAAAATGAAATTAAAATACAACTAACTATAGCATATTCACCACAACAAAATGGAATCGCAAAAATAAGAAACATGTCAATAATGGAAATGGTGAGATGTAATGTTAAAATAACCTTATATTGATCATCAATATTGGGTAGAAGCAGTTCAAACAATTGTATACATAGAAAATAGATTACCAACAAGAATACTCAAACATATTACACCTGAAGAAGCATGGTCAGGTTAAAAACCAAATATAGAAAAACTAATTATTTTTGGATGCAAAGCTTACATGCATATTCGAAAACAAAAAGGATAAAACTAAATGACAAAAATATGGTAGGAATATTTGTTGGCTATGATAACGAATTTACATGATACAGAATATTAGATCCACATACAAAGAAAGTTTACATAAGTAGAGATGTAATCTTTGATGAAAATGTAAAAAATGGACAAACCAATAATGATATAGAAATTGTTCTAAACCACTCAGAAGAAGATGTAACAAGTGAAGAATCAAAATTATAATCTTAATAAGAAGATAGAGAACACACAAAATCATCTACAATTTCTCTTAGAAAAGAACCAATATGGCTCAAAGACACCCTCAAGGACTTAAATCTAGAAATAATTTCAGACCTTACCACTACTAGACCTCAGACTCACAATCAAAGTAGAATAAAAAAAGTATTATTAAGCAATACATTAGATCCAATATCAACTCTCCAAGCACTAAATCATTCACATTGGAGGACAACAATGGAATCTGAATATGCATCACTTCACAAGAATAAAATATGGGATCTAGTAAAATTACCTCCATGAAAGAAAATAGTAGGGTGCAAATGGGTTTACAAGATCAAATACAAAGCAGATGGAACACTTGATAAATACAAATCTTGGTTAGTAGCAAAAGGATATACTCAAAATAAGGGAATTGACTATGAAGAGACATTTGCACCAACAACTAGAATGACTACTATCAGAATAGTTTATGCACTAGTAGCTCATCAGGGTTGGAAGCTTCATAAAATGGATGTAAAAAATGATTTTATTAATGGTGAATTAGAAGAAGAAGTCTATATGTCACAATCAAAAGGGTTTGTTATTAAAGGACAAGAAAATAAGGTGTGCAAATTAAACAAATATTTGTATGGTCTAAAGCAATATCCTAGAGCATGGAATATAAAGATCAACAATCACTTGTTAAAACATAGTTTCAAAAGAAGTACATCTAATCCCATTTGTATACAAAGAAAATTGGAAATAATATATTGATTCTTATAGTATATGTTGATGATATTGTAATTACTAGAATTTCTAAAAAACTAATAAGTGATATTAAAAGAGATCTAAAAAAGGCTTTTGATATGACATATCTAGGTCTAATGAATTATTGTCTTGGTCTAGAGATTCAACAAAGTGAAAATAAGATCACTATTAATCAATCAAAATATGGAGAAGCCTTACTTGAAAAATATAAAATAAATGACTATAAGTTGAAAGATACACCAATAGAACAAGGAATTCAATTATCCAAAAAGGATGAAACACCTTTGGTTTCAACAACTATGTATCGATAGTTAATTAGAAGTCTTCTCTACTTAACCAATAGTCAACCCGATTTAGCCTTTGCTGTAAATTATCTTTCATGCTTTATGTAGGAACCAAGAGAAAGTCATTGGAAAGCTACAAAAAGAATACTACAATATATTGAGAAGACTAGTGATTATGCACTAACATATATGAAGAATATTTAAGATCTTTATCTAAAAGGTTACTCAGATTCAGATTATGCATGCTCTATTGAGGATAGAAAGTCTACCTTAGGATACATATTCTATCTTGGGTTAGGACCCATATCTTGGCACAATAAGAAACATGCAATGGCACAATAATCTACTAAAGTATAATATCAAACAGTAAGAGATACAACCTGTGAATCATTATGGTTATAATATATATTATAAAACATGGGCATCAAATGAACTCCAACATTGATATTTTGTGACAATCAGGGAGTACTCAACTTGATCAAAACTTCGATTGTACATGAGAGAACTAAACATATTGAAGCACAATATCACTTCATCAGATATCATTTTTAGAACCATCATATCATCCTAAAGCATGTTCCAATAGAAGACCAGCTAGCATATATTTTTATAAAATCACTTGGGAAAACCAAATTTCAAACATTCAGGGATCATTTATGTAACTCAAGGGAACTTCATACAAAATAATGTAATATAGGAGGGTTTTGGAATATATTCCATAATTTGGTAATCATGCCAACTATCATGTAAGATGCACCAAGTGTTATAGGTAGAGTGAGGAATAAGAAACCTATCATCCTATATAATGGACTCATAGTTCCATTTAGATTGTATCATTCTAATTTTATAATATTACATATCATGTGCATCTAGTTCTTCTTGTATCTATCCTTTTATTTATTTCTTGAGTAGATGGAATAGTTAAAAAACCATCAGATAAATAATTATAGGGGCATTAACAACTATATTTATGAGAGAATCCCTTTCCAACTTAGAAAGCATCTCATTCTAATCTTCAATGAGTTTAGTTATTCCTCTTTGAACATGATATTTCTTTAGTGTAAGAGGGGGTCGGGAAGTACCCCTAGATTAGTTGTGCAATGTATTTTCTTAACCTCTCTATAGCCCCCTTTAAGTCATCAAAGGAGTCTTTGTAGGTGGTAAAAATTTGTTGCTTTAGTGGTACGTTTATGAGCTCCACTTGGATGACTTGCTTGGTTGGAAGCCCTCACTATTGTAACTACTAAATAGTTGATTTATGGGTCTACTTCATGATTTACCTATGGATTTTATTGGAGGATAATTTGAACTCCACATTGTTTATGGTGTATTAGGCCTTTGATAGTAGTCCATCATATATTTAGATATGTTAGAAATAGAGCTTAACATGCTTGACTTATTCCAAGATATTGTTCTAGCTTCTATTGATGATATTTGTTGTTGACACATTAGACTTAATGGACTTAATATTTACTCTTAGGTTATTTTATAGCTATTTTAGTTGGGATATCTCATCATATTTCTATTTAGGTCTTCATCCTTCTCTAGTTTCCACTTTTGTTATTCTTATTTTAACTTATCAACTTCTTGTTTCAAATAATCCCTTTTTTCTTTAGGGATTTCATCTCTTCTTTAAATATCTTGTTCTTCTCCTCTCCCTGATGTGTCTTTATCTTATCCTAATCTAATGTCATGGCAGGTTATTTATTTTATTGGTATATATTTGGTTCTTATTAACTAGTCTCAAGTTTTTATAAGACATGGCTAGGTTATCCTACTTGAAGAATTGCACAAGTACAATATGGCCTACTCTTTGCAAATAAAGGTTAGAAAACCTAGCCACATAGTCTAAGAATGTTGTAGCAAGGTGAATTGAATCTACTCTATGAGCCTCTACAAATAGTATTGTCTTGCCATTGTCTACTACATGTATCTTGAGTGCATGCATCCCTTCTATTAGTGATACAGTCACCTGGTAAAATATAGGCAATAACTAACTAATATTTTAGTAGGTACTTATTCATAATATACATGTCTATCTATATGATTAGAATAATTATTTGTAATGGTAGGGGAATTATAATTTGGATTGGATCATCATATTCCTCTATAACCCCTACTTTATGTGTTGCGCTAGAGAAAATCTAGAGTTGGGTGCTTGTAGCTTCATCCACCTATTAAGGTTTCCCCTAAACCTTGGGTTAATATTATGTATTGGTGACCTCTAGCACTTATTATTTTAATTTAAAAACTCCTATAGGTGTTACAATACTTGAATCTATAATTATGAGTCATTTAGAAGAGGATTTGAGGACCATCATGCTTTTTCCTTTCGAAAGATCAAATTGGAGTGGGTTGTGGTCATGGGAGAAGTATGAGTGGAACATATATGGGATTCCATGGTGGACATGGTCTAGTGGTTATGGGTGAGATGGATATGGATAATTTAGATATGTATGTGATGGTAGAAAAGGATAAATTGATGGATAGTGAGTTAAGAGTGGTAGTCAAGAGGGTGATCACTCTTGTTTTAGATGGAGGTGAAGGTGTAGTAGAAGAAGGGGGAATTTGAGAAGAAATTATTGGGAGAGAGGGGATAGAAGAATATGGAAGAAAATAAGAAATTATAGAAAATATGGTTATAATACCTTTGCTAGCTCAAAATTGAAAACTTCCATGTGTTTCACTTTATCATCAATGGACACTATTGCTATTTGAAGGGCACATTACTCGATATATACCTCTTCAAATTTAATTGCATCCAAGGTACCTCTAGAACTAATAATTGGGCCTATTCTCGTGCTTATCATAGCCTTGACACTCTTTGCCATAATATCCTACCTCTTCTTTTAAGTGGTAAGGCATAAGGTCCTTGTTTTTCCATTTCTTCCCTTTCATAGGTTTCTTATGTGGTGGCTTGCATAGCTCTATTGATATTATTATGGTCTCTAATTTTTTTGACACCTACGAAGAGGAGACCCAAGTTATGATTTGTTCTTGCTTCCTATGCATTTCCACTTATTTAGGGTGTTGCTCAACCCAAATACTAGAGAACATCTCATTGAAGCACCTCTTAATTGGTTTTGGTGCATTTTTAATTTTGGGATCTTCCATGTCATACCTCATGCTAGTGAATACAACCATATTCTCTAGGCTCCAATTGTATTTTCTTCTGGTTAACCTCTTTATAGTTTATATAGTTGAGTAAAAAATTGGCATAAATTTCCCTTTCCTTCTCCAAAATTTCCTTCTAGAAGCAAAATGAAGGGAAGGGATTCTCTCTTTAATATTTTACTTTATCCTCCTAGGTATATTTAGAATTTATCCTCTTATTGGCCTCATCATCATTGAGATTCCTCTCATTTTGAATCTCAAATTGGTTTTTTTATATGTATATTATCTATAACTTCTTCCCTAAGAGTATCTACATAAACCAAATGTTGGGATTATAATCCCATATATCTCTCATCATTTCCAATATATAGTTCCTCAATATTTTTAAAATATCTTCTCGCACCCCTTTATTAATGGGGTTATTTATTGATAGCTTTGCTCATGATCAACCAAACTAGTTTTTTTTTACCTTGCCAAAATAGTTATTGATCAAATCCAATTGCCTAGTCATCTCAAGGGAAAAAATATATTCAAATACATATATGTGTAGCCAAAAAAATTCCTTGGAAAACCTATAGAGCCAAACATAGGTCAAGTAAGATCCCAAGTAAAAAACTCCTATATTTTCATTTTTCTTCTACATAAATACTCTACATATTGGATATAACTTTGGAAGACTACCCTGAGCCTCTACAAGATTGGCTTATATAAATTGACATTGAAGTTGTAACAAAAATTCTTATATCAAATGCAAGGGATATCCATTACTTCAAAAATTAGTATATTAGGTGTTGGTCTAGTTCATATTTCTTGTCTAGTTGGAGGTGCCTAGACTAGTCCCTCTTTTGGTGTAAGATCAACCAGAGTAGATAAAAAGAGATGATAAAAATCCTCAATTCCTAAAAATTATCTACTTTATTTTTTATCTTTAAAGAAATGTTGCATAGTCTAATAATTGAGGGTATTTGAACAAACTCCATTATTGTATGCAACATGCCTAGGTGCTCATTTTAGATTGTTCAATCCATTATTTGGTATGAAGTCAATGGAAGATAATGCCCTCTATATATCCCTATTCGAGTGGTAATATCAAAACTTTGGCTTAATTTAGGTTGTTCATATAGGATTATAAAACTCTCTCCCATATGATTGTATTTTCCATCAAAAAATGTGACCTGCACTTTTGAGAAGCATGATATAAATCTAATGGAGTCATTGACTACATGCATCATGTTTTGGATGGCATCTAAGGTTATTAGAATTGGACATGCATCTAGCTAGAGCAAGTTAATGACCTAGAACCTCTTATATTATCTATTTACAAATTTATGTTAACTCATTGTACTTCCATACACAACAATAAAAACCACCCTCCCCTTAAATCATATAATTGCACAACTATCACAAAGTCAATAGGTTTCATGTTATATATTATTATGGACTCTCTTCTAGAATCCTTAGGGGAAAATATTAGGTCTCCATCATCTATCTCTTAATAGGGAGTTTCCCCATATTTTCTATTTTTTCTTCTTCTTTGACTATTTTGATTATGGAGGTGTGGCAATTCTATTTTTGGCCCTACGTAATGGTTCTAGGGTCTTTCCCCTCCCAAAAACATAATATTTATCAATTTAATGTGATGGGAGTAACTTATCTATGGAAGGATTATTCTTCCTCCTATAGTTATACCTTGATAATATCATTGATATGACCAATGCCAGATATTTCTAGATTCATGCGAGTAAGGCATGTACACATGTTTTTTATTATCTAGGTTTTTTCTCTACTATCCACTAGAATTTTAGTGAATCAATCAAATTTTGAGTGGTTTCTTCTCTTTTATCCTATTCTAGTGAATCATAGGGTTTGACAATAAACCATTGTAAATCGTTCTTTCAACCTAAGTTATCTAGTAATATCAGTGATTCAATGGAAGGGGTTGATGAACCACTAGGTATTGAGTTGTTGACAGTTTTATGGAAGAGGTAGACAAATAATCAAGTTTTGGACTTAGAAATATTTTGAGTTTGAAAACAACTTATATGGCCTTGGGTTCTAAAAATTCAATGCTTTAGGAGGAATTTAAGATCATGCTTTGTGAGATCAACATTATTTTTATAAATCATTGGAAATTCAATGAATCATTTGGTTGAATATGGGAAGAGCTTTTGGTGGATTTTTTGTTGACACAAGGGTGGAATCATCTCTTAAAACCAACAAATCACTAGACATGTTTGGTAAATCTTTTGGACATTTTTTATTCTTTCTACCAACTTCTTAGGCTGACAACTATTAGAAAAGGAAACAAGGAGTTAGAGATAAAGTGTCTCTATTTATATTTTTTAATTTATAGAAAGGAAAAGGGAAAAGAGAAAGGAAAAAAAAAAAAATTTACATATTTAAAAATTATTGCCCCTTATATGCCTAAAGGGATCATAGATGCCACCCATTAATTGAGATAGGCAACATCCTTACGTCCATCATAACCAGTCTATAGGCAATTGAATCTTTCAACTTACCAATTTTATATGGGCCACTCTAGAATAAATTAAAATTACCATGTTGACTTGGTTTAGTCCTATCTTCCTCCTATTTCTTTACTAATCTTTCTCCTTGAACTAAATTTTGGTGGTCTGCTTGTCAAACCACTCGGTGATCTATTGATGATGCATGAATCATTGGAAGGTTGTCTTCGTATCCTCTTATAATTGTAGCAAAGCATTAAGACAATACTACAATGGTGAGATATCAATTCCATTAAGTTCTAATATTTGGGACATTTGAAGTGAAGGAAGTTCTATATTTATGGGTAATGTTGCTTATTTATCGCACACCAACTTATAAGGGTAAGTCCCAATTGCTATTTTTGGAGTAATCCTATCATACCATAATGATTTATTCAATTTTATATTCTAATCTATTTTTATCTTGGAAATTATCCTTTTCAAGATCTTGATAATGTTCTTATTTGTAGATTTTTTTATAAAACTTTAGTCTCATTAACATAAATCATTCACCAATATGTAAAAATATCAAATATTTCATCCACAAATAATTATCCCCAATAAAAAAATACCCTTAAGGTATGGAAAAACCAATAATACTCCTTAAGGAAGGAAAAATGCACAAGATCTCCTGAGATGAGAGTATAATTTAGAGAGGGCAAAGCCTCATTAGCCACTTCATGGGCAAAGATAATTACAAGTAATACTTCATATGAATGATGATTATTACAATGAAAATATCCCTTCTTTATATATCCATATTATAAACCCTCATCCCACTCATTACTATAATTTAATATAAAAATATATCAACCTTGGGTTAAGTGTGGTCCATGCTAACTATCCATAATATCCATATACAATATAATATCATATATACATATGCCTATTCCTAAGTACCATATCATTCCACCTTCTACAAATGTTTTATCCTTGAAACATGAAAAGAAACTAAATAATATGATCTTCTAAACAATGTTAACAATTGATACCAATCTTGATCATCCATCCATCCAAGTAAAATATTGATTGGTGGTGTTCTTCCATGATGCCAAGCTACCATTGTATCAATTGAATTTCCATAATTGCTCTGTTGGCCTTATGTTTTTGCTATTCTACTTTGATATTTCAAATGATTGGATCTATTATTCCCTAATGTTACTACATCCCTTTGAAATTTAGAATCACTATGTTTTTTCTTCCAAACACTACAATACTTGAGGGTCTTTCTAAATACATGTAGATCCATGATAATATTAATGCCCTAATCCATACCTATAAGATTATTGTTGCTCAAACTATGTAGGTGGTGATATACTACAACCTTAACCTAACATTCTATTTCCTTTGATTCTTCATTATTTTGTTTATTTTAAATTCCTCATGCTCTTCTCTCTTCTACCCTTCTTTTGGTATGACCAGATGCACTTTTATTGGAATATATTACATTATTTGGCACATGCAAATACACCATCTTGCGTACATCTCTATATTAGGAGTGTGTCTTAGATTAGAGTGTGAGTATTTACTTTATGCAATGTAATAAATGCACAAGTATTATTAGAATTTGCAAAGTATTTAATAATGTAAATGTGCAAGAGTAGGCGCTGGTGGCATTGTACGAGATCATAATGGGAATATGATGCTTGCATTTTCCAAATATTTGGGAATAAGTACGAACAACGAAGCTGAAGCTAGAGCTAGGTGGAGAAGCCTTCAAATTATTCAAGACTTAGAAGGCAATTTGATCATAGAAGGAGGCTCTATGCATGTTATAAATCTCCTCAATAATTAGAAAACACCTCCTTAGAGGATTAAAATAATTTTTGAAGAGGCTAGGATCCTTTTCCAGTGAAAAAAGGATAGAAAAGCCCAACATGTCTTTCGAGAAGCTAACAAAGTTGCTGATAAGCTAGCCAATTTGGGTGTCGATGGTGACAAACTTTTCAAATGGGACACAATGTCCCAAGTGAAGTAGAGGAGCTTATTAAACAAGAATGCCAAGAATTATAGTCAAATTTACCAATAGGGAAGGCACTGTAAGTTTGAAGGCTATGAGTATTCTTGTCTCTTTTTTGAAATGGACTCACAATAAAAATTATTCGAGCTGTTAGTCTTGGTGGATGCTGCTTGGAAATACCACAAAGACTAATGGGGATAGTCACATGTTAGATAACATGGCTTCTAGTCATCTTAGTAATTTGAGGTTGGTTGATAATCATAGGGGAAGAAAGAAATGATAATATGAGACTTCAAAACAGAGCCACGTGGACCACCAGATATCCACCACCATAAATCTAGCCAGTAGGTTCACTTCTCCAAGGCTGATTGGCCAAGATGGGATGTGGTCCCAAAGCATGTCATATACGAAAAAAAGTAATTACCAAAGAATTATTAAGAGTAACTGTCAATACAAATTTTGTGGGAGTTTTTTTCAGTACTCTGCTATGTGTGTCTGCAGCTTTTTGTTTCTCCATTGTTTCAAGGAAGGGATCTGTGTCTATTTATTTTTTTGTAATTATGATGCATGTGTGTTTTCTTGGGGTATACCCAAAATGTTTTATGGGAAGTTTCTTTTTGATAACAGGCTATGTGCCTTACTGGATGTAATGGCTTTGGCGACATGTAGATTTTACATATATAGGATCCTTAGTAAGGACATGTTCATCAATAGCCCTGGGCTGATTTTTGTAAAAGGTTTTGGGTCAACCTATAAAACCTGGTATTAATACTATAGTATCTTATCTACCAAAAAAAAATAGTCCATGTGTGCATGTGTCCTTAGAATAGGAAAGTGAAGAGTCTCAAGAAGAGTGAAGGCCAATAGTGCTCCATATGAAGAGTCACATTCCATTATATATGAGTCTCTATGTATGTGTGGAAGTGAGACAATGGAGAGACAATGAAATACAATGTAGAGTGAAAGTGTGTGGAAGTATGATGTACTTAAGATCTTTATTCTATACCAAATTACTATTTTTATGAGCATTTATTAATACCAATTTTATGAGTTGTTGCAGAAGTTATTTATGAGTTTTATATATTTAGAATATTGTAATTATCTTATATTTGATACAATATATTTATTTTATATCTTGAGGTTATTTGGATTTAAGTACTTAGCATCAAAAGATAACAGTGGTATTGAAGCTACAACAAGGTTTTATATTGTACATGTTTTTAAAAGTTGCAAAGGAGATTTCCACTGGTTAAGAAGAAACCAGTGAAGTTGAAGAAACTACCTCTAGAAAATTAAACTAGAGAAGATAGTATTTTCCACTATGTTGAAGGAGAACCACTAAAGATTGGATATTTAGTTTATCTATTCCAAGAGCAAATTCAGAATAGAAGAAAATTTATAGGTATTGAAGATAGACCTTGATATTGATGAGATTAAGAGACCCAAGAAAGAGATCCAATTGAAAAGGTTGATATATATAAGAAGATTTCATATTGCAATTTGGCTAGAGTCTTTCCTCAAGGTTACAGGAAAACTTGTGAAGACTAGGACTCAACATAGATTTCTTTTCACTAGATTGAAGGATAACTACTGAAATTTATTGATTTTAGGATTCTGAAGATTTGGTTGATTGTTGTTGTCTAAGTTTTGTTGCAAAAAAATAGTTCTCATAAGTTGATAAGCTTCCTACAATAGATAGAGAATAATTTCATCTTTGATTGCCTAAAATTCTATGTGCTTTCCTCATGTAGGGATTAGTTTTGAGTTGCAGCAGAAGAGTAGATGTTGAATACTAAGGAGGTCCAAGAAAGAGGTCCCATTGGATATTGAATATTGAAGAAGGAGGAGACATGAGACAAGAGGTTTCCATTGAAAATTGAGGACTTTAGATTAAATATTGAGAAGAGAGAAAGAGGTTAGAGAATCCCTGTTGAATATTTGAGAAAGAGGAGACCCAAGCGAAGAGGTCCCCATTAAATATTTCAGAAAGAAGATAGAGGAGGACTAAGAAAAAGGTCCAATTGAAGAGTTGCAAAATTTGAAGATCCAAGAGAAGGGGTATCAAGCAAATTTTTAAGGAGAAATAAGAAGTCTAGAGAAGCCCTACTGATGAATTTGAAGAAGTGGCCATTGGAGAAGATTTAAAGAAAGTTTGAGGAATAATATTGTAAGCATGAGAAGCATCTGGAAAGAGGAATTTGGGACAATTGTCACCATACAACAACAAGCCCAAAAGGAAGAAATATTTGGAAAGAAATTTGCCAAAATTTGGAAAGTACTTTTGAAGACCTCAAGACATTCAGATTCTTGAGGAAGACACTAGAAAAGAGGCCAAATTTGAAGACAATATTCAGTAGAATCTAAGGAGGAGAAAAATGAAAGAAGAGACCACCAAATTGATATTTTTGGAGATAGACATTAAAATTTTGAAGGCTTTTTTGGAGGAGAAGATTTTTTATTTTCATGACAAAAGTTGAAGGGTCATATGAGAAAAAGTTGAAGGTGACATAGAGCTGCAAATTGAAGAAGATTTAGGCAGATTTTGAAGTGTGCTTGAACAACCAAATGAAAGAAGCCTTGAAAGTAAATTAAGGTAGTGTATTGGAGGAGTTAAAGACTATTTCAAGACAACAAGATAGAGGAGGAGAAGTCATAATTTTAGAGCAACATTTAAAGAGTTTTGGACTGCAAATTTGGGCAGCATTGGAAAGAGATAGAAGAGATGTGAATTGGAGAAGTTTTGGAGAAATTTGGAAGTGATTTTGGATAGTTATTTCAAGAAGAAATTAACTAGAATCTAAGGTAGAAATTTGAAGGAGATAAAGCTATATTTTGGACAGCATTTGAAAAAATATTTTATCTACAAATTTCAGAGTTTTTTGGCAGCTTTTTGGAAGGATAAGGGAGAAGTTTTGAGGTAACATATTGGAAGAAATTGAAGGTGAAAAATTACAGATTTATTGGATAGTGAAGAGGTATATTTTTGGATAGAAAAAAGGCAATATTTTGTGCTACAAATTTCAGAGTCTTGGACAATATTTTTGGAAGAATATACAAGTCGATCCTTGACAATATTTTAGAAGAAGAAAGAATATTTTGGAAGAATAAAGAATAGTTTTGGAGATAAAATTGAAGGAGAGGGTAAAGCAGATGTTGGAACAACAAAGTAAAATAAAAGAGCTACAAAATTTATGATTTTGGAATAGCAAGTGAAAGGAATAAGGAGCTATAATTTTTTATAGGTTTGGATAGCAAAGAAGAAATTCAAAACAACCATAAATCTAGCTACGAAGAAGGCCAAATTGTTTTTGAAAATTGGTGCTATGAAAGTATTTTATCCAAGTATTATTTTAATTTTTTGAAAGCACCATATTCAAGTTTCTAAAATAGCATAAGAAAGGTCTCAAGTTTATGTCTTCAAATTTGAAGAAGATATCATTCACACTAGATTAAAATCTACAACAAAAAGGAGAAGTTAGATATGATATAAGGAAAGAGATGAAGTAAAGATAAAATATCAAATATTTACTATATTTTTGGAAGTTAAATAAGTCAATATTTTATAGCAAAGTTTGGAGGTAATATACTATCCAAAAAGGTAAAGTTTCTAGCAAAAGTTAAGAATATTGGTTATTTGATCAGAGTCATTAAAGGTAAATTCACCAAGCATAGAGCAAAGGCAGAGTTACCAAAGAAGAAGCCATTGAGCATACAGCCGAGGAGGGGCCATTATAGAAGAGAATACAATGAAGAGGAGCCACCGTGGAATAGAAAACCACTAAAGGAGAGCCACCATGTAAGAGTAAAAGTCACCAAGGTTCAAATTTTAGAAAAGGAATTATCACCATCACCAAACATTGGAAAAAGAAGAGACATTGCCAAGCAGTCTATGGATGAATGAAATACGTTGGAGGAGCGAATATTTGGAAAATGATTAATTAGAAAGTTATATTGTGGTAATTAGTGATTTGTAAGGTGGAATATTTTACTACCACCTAAACGTTAAGGAAGAGCATCTAGCACCAAAAGAAGCTAGAATATTACAAATTCAATTGCAAGCTTTAGGAAGAGCTTAGCAACCATTTTTTACATCGGTTAAGAACTTGAAGAGTTTGGATTCCACTTGGTGCAGAGGAAAGGGAGCACCAATAGCTATCAAGGGAGATAAAACATTCAAATAAGTGTCATTAAATGCGTATGCCAAAAATAGCAAAGCATATTTGAAATTTACATTGTAAGTGAGCAATTGGATGTAATAGAAACATCTTAGGGCCTCATAAATGAAAAGGAATTAACTCCATTTGTATTAGTCAGCATTGAATGTTAAGTATAGCACCAAAAAATTGTTCATTAGTGTAGCAGAGTGGAGAGAAGCATTGTACATGCGAAAGAGGAGTAAGAGTGCCATTCAAGGGAACGTCAAACACCCTTGAATGATTATTTCACACCTAAATTTGGAGGTAAAGCATTTTATTTGAAATTTAATAATTTCACCAAGCTAGGATTTATAAGGATAAAGGGTAATATTATTTTTCTAAGCATGAAGAAATATTAATTACAAGATTAATTTGATTATTTAAGAGAAAATGTTAGAAGTGAAATTTAAAACCTTATAAGCATTATTAATTATCTTTGAAAAGTTTTTGAGAAGTCTAAAAATTATTTTGGGAAATTTTGGAAATCAATTTCAAGTTTTGAGAAGATTTTGTAAAGTTTTGAAGTTGAATCATTAAATTTTGTAAAGTATTTTTATATTTGCAAATATTTTGAATTTTGGTGAAATAAGGTTTCTTGCATCAAATTAGGAATATAAAGTTTGCAACTACCTTTTTACTATATTTCTATATATTTGATTTTGGAGTTATAAGAATTTCGACACCAATATAGGTTTGCAAAATTTAGAAACCATATTATTGATTTCAACCTAGTTCTGAAGATTATTGGTTGATCATTTATACCTAGAGAGTATTCATCCTAAAGAATAGAAGTTGAAAATTATATAGAAATTATTATTTAAAACCTTAGGGAGATATAAGATAGTCTACAAGTGTTATCATGACAATTTTTTTTTTTTTTTTTTTAGAATCCCAACTTTTTGAAGGTTCTTATTACACTTCATGGAAAAATAAAGTGAGGTCAACATTGATAGTTGAAAAGCTTTGGGACATTGTTAAAGGAGAAAATACTAAACCTACTAAAGAAGCTAAATAAATTCAAAAGTATGAAGAATATGAAGCAAAAGCACTCATGATAATAATATTTGCAATTACAAATAATATATAGACATGTATTAGTTTAGCACTAACTTCTACAGAAGCTTGGAATACTTTAGCCAAGATATTTGAAGGAAATAATAAAGCCACTATCTTTAATATTCAACCCCAATTGCATTCTCTAGAAGTTAATAGTGGTGAAAGTATAGAATTATTTCTAAGAAAAGTGGAAGATATAAAAGGAAAATTATTTACCATAGGAGAGAAAGTAGAAGATAAATTTCTTGTTCAAGTAATTCTAAGAGCACTTATAGAAATCTACAAGCATCTAGTCACATATTTACAAATTCTAAGTAAAGATACATCATTTTATGAGTTAGTAAATATCCTACAAGAATATGAGGTAGAAAATTCAATGAAATAATGCATTAGTTTCAAAAGATAATCCACAAGGAAATGTTGATTCATTCTCAAGGAATTGATGAAAATGGAATAATAGATTTTGTCGAGTATGCAAGAAAAGTGGGCATACTACAATTTATTGTAGATTCAATCCAAGAAATCAGTATCATGGAAATCAAACAAGTTTTGAAAGTGAATTAAATAGGTCATTTCAACCAAGACAATATCATAATAAATATAGAAAACATCAACAACAATTTTAACGATAAAATCAATACCATCAACCTAAATTGCAATATAGATAAGAAAAATAAAAGGGGCACTTAGCTCAAGGGATTCAGGAAATTCAAGAACTGAAAGAAACTACAGAAGAAACTGAAGTTAAATCTCTTTCAGCAAAGATAGTATTTTGTGAAGATACTAATTATTTACTTGATCAGGATACAGACAAGGAGAAAAATGAAGAAAGCAAAAAAGAAGAGCACAAGTTCCAGAACCAATATGAAGACCATATTAAAGACTAAAGTCTTCATATAAATAATATAATATAGGGGGGTGTTGGAATATATTACATTATTTGGTACATGCTAATGTACCATCTTGGGTACATCTCTAGATTAGGAGTGTGTCTTAGATTAGAGTGTGAGTATTTAATTTATGCAATGTAATAAATGCACAAATATTATTAGAATGTGCAAAGTATTTAATAATATAAATGTGTATAATAGTCCATGTGCACGTGTCCTTAGAATAGGAAAGTGAAGAGTTTCAAGAAGAGTGAAGGTCAAGAGTGCTCCATATGAAGAGTTACATTCCATTATATATGTGTCTCTATGTAGTATGGAAGTGAGACAATGAAATATAATGTAGAGTGAGAGTGTGTGGAAGTATGATGTACTTGAGATCTTTATTCTATATCAAATTACTATTTTCGTGAGCATTTTTTAATGGTAATTTTATGAGTTGTTGCAGAAGTTATTTATGAGTTTTATATGTTTAGAATATTGCCATTATATTATATTTGATATAGTATCTTTATTTTAGATCTTGTGGTTATTTTGTTTGAAATATTTAGCATCAAAAGCTAACAACTTCTTCCATGAACTTTATTGTTGTTGCTAGTGTAGATTCAACTTTTTATTCTTCTATTTGTTCCTTTAATTTTTCCTTTACCATAACTACTTGTTGCTTCTCATTGGATCCTTGATTCTTAAGATAAGAAATATCATGCACTATTATATTCTTTTTACTTTACCATAAATTCATAAACTTTTTTTTTGCATTAATTTTAACAATACCCAAATAATCCAACAAAGGATAACCAAGAACAACATTTACATCATCCATCTTAGTAACATGAAAATCTGAATATAAACATGTTTATCTGTGGTGGTCTTAAAATATTAAAAAATTTGAATATTCTCACCCTTAAGTTGTATGTCCTTAATTGTTTTTGCTTGAACCTACAACCTATTAGCTAAAGAACTATAAATGGTATTATATCTATTGATAGGGTTAATGAAAATAATAACCTTTTTCTTTTAAATGCATCCATGAACCTAAAAAATATAATTTTTAGATGAATTTAGATCCTTCTCTTAAATTCGTAAATCCAAATATCTGCCTTCTTCATTCTTCTCATTATCTCCCTTAAAATTTTCCTCTTTCTCCTCCTTGAGTTCTTTTATTTCTTCTTCATAGTCTTCATTCTATGTCTTGAAAAAATACCCCTCTATTTATTTTATTTCTCTCATTTTGAATCCCTTGTAGTTTCTTTTCAAGGTCTTTGATGATACCCATCAAGCTATCTAATATTTTATCCTTTCCCTCAAGCTCTTTCATACAAATATCTAATTTTTTTTGTAATTAAAATTGAATAGGTTCCCATCTACTCAAGAATGCATGCTCCACTTTTTTTTTTTAAGCGAAAAACCCCTTGCGGGGCCGCCTTGGTCTGAGAGACCACGAACAAGGGGTTCTACACCGTCAAAGTCACCTAGGAGTCGCACCCGACCCTTCCCGCACCAACATTATCAATTGGATTTTGGATACCCAATTCAGCTTTTTGGTAGGGTGGAGATTTGAACCTGGGACCTCTCTTGGAGGATTTCCCTCTCCTCTCCAACTCACCTACAACACCTGGGTACATGCTCCACTTTGTCACAAGTGTAGTTATAATTATTTTCCTTAACAAAACCTACCCACCAAAAAATGCTTCCTCTTTCAAAAAACTACCAAGGTAGGCTTAACAACAAAAAAATCCAAATATTGAAGAACACAAGCTTATACTGAGAGGGGGGGGGTGAACAGTATAACAACACTTTTTACTTTTCTTTTCAAATCAATATTATGTAGTGTATAGATAGCAGTATCAATAGCAACAATCAAAGCAATGCATAAAATACCATACACAATAGAGACACAAATTTAACGTGGTTAACGCAAATATGGCTACCTCCACGGAGAAAATATTTCTTCTAAATAATTATCAAATAATCTATTGGGAATCCTTCCCTATTACAATGTTTATGGAACTATTTCCAAAGGATATGCTAATCCCCTAAATCTGGTTTATGTATCTCTATCCACAGGAGAACTCCTTCTCCTCTACTCTAGCTGGTGATCCTCTAGAAGACGACTACCTCCACTGCACTGGCTTGTGGATCTCTCTCCACTAAAGACTCTTATCTCCACTTAGAAGACCTATCATTACTGCCCTGGCTGATGGATCTCTATCCAATGGAGACTTTATCATCTCTGCTCTGTCACCTTCAAAGCTCTATCTCAATTTTGTACTAAACACAGTCCAGTCGGTCTAGTACAACTCTGCTCAATATCTTGCACTAAACATAGTATAGTTGGTCTAGCACAAGTTTTCCCAATAAGCTCACTCAAATATGCACTAAACACACTCCATTTGATATAGCACAAATCTGATCAACTCTTGCACTAAAAACAATCAAGTTGGTATAGTACAAGTCCACTCAAATCTACACTAAACAAAGTCGAATCGGTCTAGCACAAATCTGCTCAATAGGTCCACACAGAACCTGCACAACTTTGCTTAACAGGTCCACTCAGAACCTGCTCAAATCTTCTCAATAGGTCCACTCAGAACCTGCACAACTCTATTCAATAGATTCACTCAAAACCTACTCAAATCTGCTCAACAAGTCCACACAGAACTTGTCCAAATCTCCTCAACAAGCTCACACAGAACTTGTCCAAATATGCTCAACAAGATCACACAAAACTTTTCCAATCTCATAGAAACATAAAGAGAATTGTTAGAGACTCAATATGTTCTATACTCAATTCTCAATCACTTTCTCAACTCAAATCAATCTCATAGAAGCATAAAGAGAATTGTTAGAGACTCAATATGTTCTATACTCAAAACTCAATCACTTTCTCAACTCAATATCATAGAAGCATAAAGATAATTGTTAGAGACTCAATATGTTCTATTCTCAAAACTCAATCACTTTCTCAACTCAATATCATAGAAGCATAAAGATAATTGTTAGAGACTCAATATGTTCTATTCACACAACTCAATCTCTTTCACAACTCAAATCAGAATATAGAATAGTTTGTTTTATGGAACTTGAACAATCACTTCATACATCCACTTGACTAGGCTCAATAAACTCTACTCAACCAATCACTTCAAGAAACAACTCTTGCTCACAAACCCTAGTCCAAGCATGTATCATCCAACTCAAAATGTTTCCAATAATGCTTAACAACAAATATCACATAACAATGATACTCATGATATTTTCAAACCCTAGTTCAAGTTCTTTGCATAATAACTCACTTCAACAACCATGCTTATCAAAAAAGGTTTTAAACACAACTCTCAATTTCAGAAAACCTTGAAGCATTAACTCAAACACTTCACTCAACCAATGATCTCAACATCAATGCTTATAAAACAAGGTTTTAATCACAACTCTCAATTTTAGAAAACCTTGAAGCATCAACTCAAACACTTTAAAAAAGGAAACCCTAATCAAATCCTTTTCACTCCAAACTTAATTTTCAAGTAAGCCAAACAACCAACTCAACCAAAGAATAATTTACCCATACCTTTTTGCTTGACATGGAGTTGATCTCACAAATCTGCCACACTCACAAATTTCTCTTTTCCAATCTCAATAAGGGTTAGAAGACTTCAATCAAATCACAATACAAAATAATGATCCAAAATACACCTTATTACTCCAACTCAAAAAATAACATTCACCATAGTCTTATTTAAATAGAAAAACCCTTATACAAAAATAATGCTCAAAAGTATTAATAAGAAATTAATTAAGACTTTACTAAAACTCCTTATTACTGCTAAAATAATAAATCTCAAATATCAATACCTCCAAAATAATCCTCAACAAACATTCACCATAAACTTCAAATATCAAACCTTCCACAATAATCCTCAACAAACATTCACCATAAACTTCATGCCTTAATGTATAAAAATAATAATCACATATGCACCCTTATTCCTCCAACATTAGGCAACTAAAAAAATTTAAATCAAAATTAAATACCTTATATTTGGAGGGAATTGAACCCTCAACTTCGTCTCACTACAAGCGCCTTAATCACGGCCAAAGTCACCACATGAGCCAAACGCTCATTCGAGATTAAAGAAGCACCATGTGATTCTTAATATCGCATCACCTTCAACCAAGGGCAAAAGGTTGTGCGCCTTGGGTACCTCAATCAACTCACCAAACAATACACATAGGGATTTAAAACATCAACCACCTTGCTACCAGCGCCTTTGCGCTTTCCCAACTACCACTAGACCACGCTTGCCCAATGAAACTTGAGGATGAAAACTTACTCATTTATTCCCTTTGCTGCCATGTTTTCGTAAATGCACAAGCTCTCTTTTTGCATGCCACCGATTATTAATTCGAGCAAGGGTAAATAAAACTTAGGTTTCTTGGGCATATTTATATGTTTCTTCATTGCATTAACGACGTCGGTGCTCACATGCTTCCTTCCATGATGTCGGCGGTAAAGGCTTCAAATGCCTTTTATTAAACCCAAACTTTGGGTTTAATTTACTTTAAAATTTGTGCTTTGAAATATTTTTCCCTTAAAAATCCAACTTTAGGGTTTTATAAAAAATAATTAATTGTCCTTTGTAAACCAAATGATATTATAATTAAAATTATAATAATTTATTTGGGTTTTTCAACACCTTGGATAAATATTATAATAAAGACTATAATATTATATCCTTCCATTGCTTCAGATATATTTGCTTCAAAAGAGAACTGAAACCATTTTTGACCCATTATTTTGGGTGTAAAATAAAAATATTTTAACCCATTATAAACTTCCATTATACTTTGCACTCGAACTGAAGAAGAAATATCACTGGCATCTTGACATCAATGACAACTTTGGCTTAGGGACTCAAAATGTCCAAAAATATCCCCTTTGCCATTGATGGCAACTCATATTATTTTTACTAAAATCTAACCTTTCTTTTTCCTTCTGATCCCCCTGGGACATTGCTCCCCCTGGCTCAATGCTCTCTCAGATATCAAATCTCTCCCCATATCAAATATCTCCCCAATACACAAATCTCTCCCCCTTTGACATCAATGGAAAAGGGTCACCTTTGGGGCTCGGGGCTAAGAATGAGCCTCTTAGCTTAGCCCCTCCCCCACCTCCTTTGAGGTGGTTAATTTTGGGGTGGGAGTATTTCTACTCCCAAAAGGCATTGTTCTTTGCCTTTATCCTCTTCCCTTCTTTTCTGAATTTTTTGATTCTTCTGATTATTTCTATCTGTGTCATCATTCCTCTTCCTATCATCATTTCTATTCCTATTTTTGTTCCTATTCTCATCCATGTTCCTATTCCTATTCCTATTCATGTTCATGTTCTCGTTCCTATCATCATTCCTGTTCCTTCTCCTATTCTTATCCATGTTCCTGTTCCTATTCATACCTATTTTTGGAATATTTTCTCTACACCATTTTGTTGTGTGACCATCATTATTGCACTTATAACAATTAATGTTATTATTCCTTGGAGGTGCAAATGTCTTAGGATCTCTTCTAGTGAAGCCATATCCTCTTCTGTCATGAAATCTACAATTTATTGCCTTGTGATCAAACTCATTACATGAGTAGCAATACCCATGGAAAATCTGTCCTTTTCCATATTCCTATCTTTCATGTGTCCTGCACTATGAAGCCATGTGCCCAAACCTGTGACATGAAGAACATATTCCATTGAAGTTTCCTTGTCTTGACCTCATTGGTCTCCTATTCTGATTGTTGTTCCATCTGTATATTTTTTGTGCATTGTTTCTATCTTTATTGAACTCTTTATTGTCCAACTCATCCTCTGATGTCTCACTCCCTCTTACTGTTAGAGTAAATCATTATATAAAATACATTTATATAGAAAAGCAATTATAGTGTTTCAAATTTTAATAGCAGAATTAACAAAATAAGACAAACACACACAGAAGAAGAGACAACAATTTTAACGTGGTTCACCCAATGTAGGTTACATCCATCGAGAATTTTCAGTCCTTCCTTTCTCAATCCAAGCAATAGAGGGTTACAACCTACTGCCAACATCTGCTGTAATTTCCTCTCTATATTTACAAGGAATCAACACAGTAATTTTCATTGTCATAGTATTCTTTGTTTTTCCTCACAACTATATATAAGAAAAAAACAAAAAAACAAACTGCTTTTCTTAATACATTCCAAGATTAACACTGAGTTCCCAGCATCTAATTTTGGGATAAAAAACAAAAAAACTTTCCCCGGTCGTCTGTTGTAAATCCGAAACTTTCTCTGGTAGACTAACAGACTGTAAATCTAGAAACTTTCCCTGCCCGTCCTGTAGTAAATCCAAAAACTTTCTCCGTTTAGCCTCCTCATAATTAGGCTCCATTCCTAACAATCTCTCACTTGGAGACTAATTCCATTGCACCATACTGCAACCAAGGACTGAAAAATTCTCATCATGACCTCTTATTCCTTAAGGCCAACTAAAGTTGAGCAAAAGCTCAAATTTTCTCTTGACACCACTTTTGTAAGCATATCAGCAGGATTTTGTGATGTGTGAACTTTCCCTAATTTCAAAGATCCATCTTCCACCACTGATCTAATGAAATGATATCCGAGTTTGATGTGTTTAGTTTTTGAATGGAATGCCGAATTCTTCACAAGGTGTATAGCACTCTGACTATCACTCCACAACCTATTATCCTCTTGCTTCTTCCCTAGTTCTTCCATTAGTCTTTGCAACCAAACCATCTCTTTGCTTGCTTCTATAGCAGCAACATATTCAGCTTCAGTGGTTGAAAGGGCAACTACGTGTTGGAGTTTAGAAATCCAACTAACCACTCCTCCTCCTATAGTAAAGATGTAGCCAGTAGTGCTCCTTCCACCATCAAGATCACTTGCCATATCAGAATCTACAAAACCTTTCAAGCATATATTAGAGCCTCCAAAATTCAAAGAATAATTTGAAGTTCCTCTCAAGTACCTGAGTATCCATTTTATCGCTTGCCAATGTCCTTTTCCCGGATTACTCATAAATCTACTCACTACTCCCACTGTGTGGGCAATGTCTGGTCTTGTACAAACCATTGCATACATCAAGCTTCCAACTGTTGATGCATAGGGAACCTTAGCCATATGCTCTTGTTCCTTTTGTGTTTTGGGACACAAATCTTTTGTGAGTTTGAAATGCTTTGCCAATGGAGTAGCAACAGACTTTGCATTGTTCATGTTGAATCTCTTAAGCACTTTTTCAATGTATTTTGCTTGTGATAATTTCAGAGTGTGACTCTCCTTTTCTCTTGTTATCCTCATACCAAGGATTTTTTTGGCTTCTCCCAAATCCTTCATGGCAAAGGATTTAGCCAACTTCTTCTTGAGCATGTTTATATCTTGCATATTTGTACCTGCAACTAACATGTCATCCACATACAATAGCAAAATAACATAGTTACCATTTCCAGTTTGCTTAAAATATACACAGTGATCACTTTGACATCTTTCAAACCTTTTATTAGCCATGACCTTATCAAATTTTAAATATTACTGTCTAGAAGCTTGCTTTAACCCATACAAGCTCTTTTTCAGTTTACATACCCAATCCTCTTTACCTTTCACCTGAAAGCCTTCTGGTTGGTGCATATAAATTTCCTCCTCCAAATCACCATGAAGAAATCGTTGTCTTCACATCCAATTGCTCCGGATACAAATTTTCTATAGCTATAAGACTCAAAATAGCTCTAATAGAGGTCATTTTTACAACTGGAGAAAAAATCTCATCAAAATCAATACCTTTTTTCTGAGCGAATCCCTTGACCACTAGTCTTGCTTTGTATCTCTTATGCTCTTCATTCTCCTCTTTAATCCTGTACACCCATTTATTGGTCAAAGCTCTTTTACCTTTGGGTAGCTCAACCAAATCCCAAGTTTGGTTGTGAAATAAAGAGTCCATTTCTTCATTCATTGCAAGCTCCCACTTATTCCTGGTATCCATCTGTAATGCTTCTTGAAAACATTCTGGCTCACCAACACCAGTATACAAAACATAATCAGAGAAACGTTGAGGAATTTTACTTATCCTGGTAGATCGTCTAACAACACTTTCTGGAGATTGAGGTGCTTGTTGCTGTTGCTGTACATTTTGATCTTCTACCACTTTTGGAGTTACCTTTTCTATGTGTCCATCAAGGTCTATGTATTCAGTAATTTCCTCTTTCTATTTCTTTCCCTGCAACCAATCTTTATACAAGTTTTTTTCATTAAATATGACATCCCTACTTCTAATGACTTTTCGGTTATCACAATCCCATAATCTGTAACCCAAGCCATCAATACCGTAACCAATAAAATAGCACTTTTGGGCCTTAGAATCTAACTTATTTCTGTTCTCTTTGTCTATATGCATAAAAGCCTCACATCCAAATACCTTAATGAAAGAATAATTTACTAGTTTACCTGTCCAAAGCTCTTCCAGAATTCCTCCATCCAAGGCACTAGACGGTCTTCTATTAATCAGATATACTGTAGTATCAACAGCATGAGACCATAAAAATAATGGTAAGCCTGCATGTATTCTCATGCTCCTAGCATGCTCCATGATGGTTCTATTCATTCTTTTAGAAACCCCATTTTCTTGAGGTGTTCTTGGAACTACCTTGATTCTTCTAATTCCATTTTTAGAACAAAACACATCAAATTCTCTCTCGCAATATTCTCCACCATTATCCGACTTTAGACACTTTAACCTTTTTCCAGTTTCATTTTCAACTAATGCTTTCCAATTCTTGAAGGTATTAAAAACATCACTTTTATTCTTAATGCAATATATCCATGTTTTCCTTGTTGCATCATCAATAAAAAGTACATAGTAAGAGGAACCTCCAAGAGAAGTTACCTGAGCTGGGCCCCAAACATCTGAGTGCACAAGATCCAATTTCACTTTCTTCCTTTCCTTGCCATCCTTGAGAAATCTAACTCTCTTTACTTTACCATAAACACAATCCTCACAGAATTCCAAATCAATCTCTTTTAACTTAGGCAATAACTTTCTTGAATGTAAAATTTCCATACCTTTTCCACTCATATGGCCAAGTCTTTGGTGCCACAAAGATGCACTCTCACTTGTAGAAACTAAATTCATGGAGCAGTGAGAAAAATTAGTAAGTAAATAAAGAGTACCCACCAATTTACCTCTAGCTACTATCAATGAACCTTTAGTAACTTTCCAAGCATTTTCTCCGAATGCAACCGTGTATCCTTCACCATCAAGCTTACTTGCCGATATAAGATTTCTCTTTAAATATGGTATGTGTCTCACCTCTTTAAGAGCCCATTGACATCCATTTGGGGATTTAATCAAAATCTTTCCAATACCCACAATTTTACATGGTTGGTCATTTCCCAATAGAACCTGTCCATAATCTCCAGAAACATAATCTATGAAGTATTCCCTATGTGAGGTAACATGGAATGAAGCACCACTATCAATTACCCAATAATCACTATTTCTATCAAGAGATAAGATTAAAGCATCTTGTAGAATTTTTCTAGTAATATTGGCTTCTGAAGTGTTACCATTATTATCATTACCTTCATTTCCATCACCATTTCTTTGCCAATAGTCCTTCTTGAGATGACCCTTTTTGCCACAGTGCCAACACTGTAGCTTTCCTTTTCCACGTGATTTGGATCTACCTTTGGATTTTCCACAATGTGAACTCTTGCCTCTCTCTTCCTCTTCCTCTATTCTCAACAGTTAAGGCGGTGCTAGATGATTCTCCTGTGGTTTTTCTTCTCATGTCCTCACTGAGTATCACACCAACCACATCATCAAATTCTAATTTATTTGAACTCAAAGCGAGTTACTTACCGCCATTACCAAATTGTTCCAACTTTCGGAAGAGAGCATAAGATTAATAAGGCCCTAAGATCATCATCAAAATCCAATCCTCTCGAATGCAATTGATTAGTCACGAGTATTAAATTCATTTATATGATCTTGTACAGATCCTCCTTCACTCATTTTCATGTTAAATAACATTTTCATTAAGAATACCTTATTTTATGTCTGATGGTTTCTCATACATCTTGGCCAACTTATCCATGACTCCCTTGGTAGTATTTTCATTAGAGATGTTGAAGGCTACGGTGGCTCCCAAGCACAACCTCACAGTACCCAATGCCTTTCTATCAAGGAGACTCCACTCCTCATCAGACATAGATGAAGGTCTCTCTGTTTCCCCCTCAAGAGGTAAGTAAAGATCCTTCTGGTACAAGTAATCCTCCATCTGCATCTTCTAGAATTGAAAGTTTTGGCCATTGAATTTTTGAACTCTAAACCTCCCTTATTTCGCCATTGCTCCCACTTGATCCAGAAATTCTCCTTCTGTCAAGTGCACCCAACAAAACAACCGCTCTGATACCACTTGTTAGAGTAAATCACTATATAAAATATATTTATATAGAAAATCAATTATAGTGTTTCAAACTTTAACAACATAATTAACAAAATAAGACAAACACACATAGAAGAAGAGACAACGATTTTAACGTGGTTCACCCAATGTGGGTTACATCCATCAAGAATTTTCAGTCCTTCCTTTCTCAATCCAAGCAATAGAGGGTTACAACCTACAGCCAACATCTGCTGTAATTTCCTCTCTATTTTTACAAGGAATCAACACAGTAATTTTCATTGTCATAGTATTCTTTGTTTTTCCTCACAACTATATATAAGAAAAAAATAGAAAAACAAACTACTTTTCTTAATACATTCCAAGATTAACACTGAGTTCCCAGCATCTAATTTTGGGATAAAAAACAAAAAAACTTTCCCTGGCTGTCCTGTTGTAAATTCGAAAACTTTCTCTGGTAGACTAACAGACTGTAAATCTAGAAACTTTCCCTGCCCGTCCTACAATAAATCCAGAAACTTTCTTTGTTTAGCCTCCTCATAATTAGGCTCCATTCCTAACACTTACACTTTATTCTTCTGATGTATCTTCATTTGAAGTTTCTTCTTCTTCAAGAATTGAAGTAGACTCTTCTTCCCATTTCTTTTGTACCTATTTAGAACCAAGACCTGTCTTGTTTGTTGCTCCTCTTTGTATCTTGACTATTTTATCCACACTCTTTGCACTATTTACATACTTGTATAGCTTATTCTTGGAGTCTTCTACATCTTCCTTTAGTAGTGCCACTTCTTGTGCTAACTTCTCACATTCCAAAATCTTTGCTTCTAACTTATCTTTGAACCTATTTGGCTTAGCCTTTAATTTTTATAAATCCTCTATGAGCAATCTCCTTTCTTTATCATAGTCTTGAAACTGAATTTCAAGCTTAGAGTGTTGCTTTCTTACCTTCTTTACCATGTCAAGGGAATATATAAGTTCTCCCTTGAGATCATAACCATTATCTGTTGAATAATCCTCTATTTGTTTGCCTTTGTCCATATCATTACTTTCTTTTGGATTGTCTTCTATAGGATCACTCACTTCTTCTTCTAATGCCATTAGAAGATTTTCATCTGGTCTTTCAAGTGCATCTTCATAGTCATCATCACTAAAACTATAACCATCCCTTATGCAATCATCTTCAATATGTCCAAATATACCACATCTAAAACACTTGAGAATAACTAAAGTCCTTTTCTTAACTATTTTTTTATCTTCAATCATAAATAGGATTTCATCTCTATAATTATCTGAAAAACTAGCATCACTATAATGTGAGTACTTGCATTATCTGCATAGTAGCTTCTATTTTGTATTTGGAAGAACTTCTTTCCTTGTCTGCTTTGTTCATCCTTGATTTTATTTTGATGCCTATATATTTATGATTCCTTGTACCTGTGATCCTATTTTTTTCACCATTGATGTTCTTTGGCTCTTTACAATATGTTGCAAAATGTCCATACTTTCCACAATTGAAACACTTAACAAATATTAGATCTATGGGTATTCTGGAACCTTTATCTCTTCTACCATAATTTACTTCTTCATCACTAGATGAATAACTACTTGATTCTTACTTCTTACCCTTTATATTCTTGTTTTCTTTGAAAGCAACCTCTTTCAGAGGAATATGATCTTTTGTTCTTATCTTAAAAGTTGTAAGCATGCCAAGTAAAAAATTTATTGTCAGATAATCACTATCAATTGATGTTTCTATAGTAGAGGCCTTTTCACTGTACCTTTTTGGAAGAGTTCTCAAGATCTTATCACAAGCATAAGATTCATCGACCTTCATTCCAAGACCTCTCATCTCATGTACAAGTCCATCAATCTTGCTGAGATAGTCATGAATATTTTCATCATCCCGCATTCTTAAGTTTTCAAATTCTCCTTTGAGATTTCTGATCTTAGGTTTCCTGACACCTTTATCTCCTTCATATATGTTATGCAATAGTTCCCACATTTCTTTTGCTATTTTACAATCCATAACTTTCATAGATTCTAATCTACACAACCCTTTTATAATTGCATTCATAGTTTTTTAATTTGCATGTATTAGAAGCTTACCTTCCTTATCTGTATGAGGATTGATTGCTGAATCATATCCAAGTTCCACTGTATCCCAAACTTCATTTCCAAGTGCCATCAAGTGAAATATCATCAGCATACACCAATACAAGAAGTCACTTCCATAAAATACTGGTACTATATTATTGATGGACCCATACCTTTGATCCTTTTGATCCATTGTGTTATTGACCACTTTTCCTTCAAGATGTAAAACTCTTATGAAGGAACCCGCTCTGATACCAATTGAAGAACACAAGCTTATACTAAGAGGGGGGGTGAACAGTATAAGAGCACTTTTTACTTTTCTTTTCAAATCAATATTATGCAGTATATAAATAGCAATAATCAAAGCAATGCACAAAATACCATACACAATAGAGACACAAATTTAACGTGGTTCACCCAAAGATGGCTACCTCCATAGAGAAAATATTTCTTCTAAATATTTCTCAAATAATCTCTTGGGAATCCTTCCCTATTACAATGTTTATGGACCTCTTTCCAAAGGAGATGCTGATCCCCTAAATCTGGTTTGTGGATCTCTATCCATAGGAGAACTCCTTCTCCTCTACTCTAGTTGGTGATCCTCTAGAAGATGACTGCCTCCACTACATTGGCTTGTGGATCTCTCTCCACTGAAGACTCTTGTCCCCACTCAAAAGACCTATCCTCACTACCATGGCTGATGGATATCTATCCACTAGAGACTTTGTCCTCTCTGCTCTATCACCTCCAAAGCTCTGTCTCAATTTTGTACTAAACACAATCTAGTCGGTCTAGCACAACTCTACTCAATCTCTTGCACTAAACACAATCCAGTCGATCTAGCACAAGTCTTCTCAATAAGCTCACTCAAATATACACTAAACACAGTCCATTCGATCTAGCACAAATCTGATCAACTCTTGCACTAAACATAGTCCAGTCGGTCTAGCACAAGTCCACTCAAATCTGCACTAAACATAGTCTAGTCGGTCTAGCACAAATATGCTCAATAGGTCCACATAGAACCTACTCAAATCTGCTCAATAGGTCCACTCAGAACCTGCTCAAATCTGCTCAATAGGTCCACTCAGAACCTACTCAACTCTGCTCAATAGATCCACTCAAAACCTACTCAAATATGCTCAACAAGTCCACATAGAACTTGTCCAAATATGCTCAACAAGCTCACACAGAACTTGTCAAATCTGCTCAATAAGCTCACATAGAACTTGTTCAATCTCATAGAAACATAAAGAGAATTGTTAGAGACTCAATATGTTCTATACTCAATGCTCAATCACTTTCTCAACTCAAATCAATCTCATAGAAGTATAAAGAGAATTGTTAGAGACTCAATATGTTCTATACTCAAAACTCAATCACTTTCTCAACTCAATCTCATAGAAGCATAAAGAGAATTGTTAGAGACTCAATATGTTCTATTCTCAAAACTCAATCACTCTCTCAACTCAATCTCATAGAAGCATAAAGAGAATTGTTAGAGACTCAATATGTTCTATTCACACAACTCAATCTCTTTCACAACTCAAATCAGAATATAGAATAGTTTGTTTTATGGAACTTGAACAATCACTTCATACATCCACTTGACTAGGCTCAATCAACTCTACTCAACCAATCACTTCAAGAAACAACTCTTGCTCACAAACCCTAGTCCAAGCATGTATCATCCAACTCAAAATGTTTCCAACAATTCTTAACAACAAATCTCACATAACAATGATACTCATGATCTTTTCAAACCCTAGTTCAAGTTCTTTGCATAACAACTCACTTCAACAACCATGCTTATCAAACAAGGTTTTAAACACAACTCTCAATTTCAGAAAACCTTGAAGCATTAACTCAAACACTTCACTCAACCAATGATCTCAACACCAATGCTTATAAAACAAGGTTTTAATCACAACTCTCAATTTCAAAAAACCTTGAAGCATCAACTCAAACACTTTTGAAAAGGAAACCCTAATCAAATCCTTTTCACTCCAAACTTAATTTTCAAGTAAGCCAAACAACCAACTCAACCAAAGAAGAATTCACCCATACATTTTTGCTTGACAAGGAGTTGATCTCACAAATCTGCCACACTCACAAATTTCTCTTTTCCAATCTCAATAAGGGTTAGAAGACTTCAATCAAATCACAATACAAAATAATGACCCAAAATACACCTTATTACTCCAACTCAAAAAATAACATTCACCATAGTCTTCTTTAAATAGAAAAACCCTTATACAAAAATAATGCTCAAAAGTCTTAATAAGAAATTAATTAAGACTTTACTAAAACTCCTTATTACTCCTAAAATAATAAATCTCAAATATCAATACCTCCAAAATAATCCTCAACAAACATTCACCATAAACTTCAAATATCAAACCTTCCACAATAATCCTCAACAAACATTCACCATAAACTTCATGCCTTAATGTATAAAAATAATAATCACTTATGCACCCTTATTCCTCCAACATTAGGCAACTAACAAAATTTAAATAAAAATTAAATACCTTGTCTTCGGAGGGAATCGAACCCTCAACCTCGTCTCACCACAAGCACCTTAACCGTGGCCAAAGTCGCCACACGAGCCAAGCGCTCATTCAAGATTAAAGAAGCACCACATGCTTCTTAATATCACATCACCTTCCACCAAGGGCAAAAGGTCATGCACCTTGGGCGCCTCAATAAACTCACCAAAAAATGCATGCGGGGATTCGAAACATCAACCACCTTGTTGCCAACGCCTTTGCGCTTTCCCAACTACCACTAGGCCATGCTTGCCCAATGAAACTTGAGGATGAAAACTTCCTCCTTTATTCCCTTCGCTGCCATGTTTTTATAAATGCACAAGATCTCTTTTCACATGCCACTAATTATTAACTCAAGCAAGAGTAAATAAAACTTAGGTTTTTTGGGCATATTTATATGTTTCTTAATTGCATTCACGACATCGACGCTCACGTGCTTTCTTCCATGATGGTAAAGGCTTCGAATGCCTTTTATTAAACCCAACCTTTGGGTTTAATTTACTTTAAACTTTGCGCTTTGAAATCTTTTTCCCTCAAAAACCCAACCTTAGGGTTTTATAAAAAATAATTAATTGTCCTTTGTAAACCAAATAATATTATAATTAAAATTATAATAATTTATTTGGGTTTTTCACCACCTTGGATAAATATTATAATAAATATTATAATATTATATCCTTCCATTGCTTCGGATATATTTGCTTCCAAAGGAGAACTGAAACCATTTTCTGACCCATTCTTTTGGGTGTAAAATAAAAATATTTTAACCCATTATAAAATTCCATTAAAATTTGCACTCGAACTGAAGAAGAACTATCACTGGCATCTTGACATCAATGACAACTTTGGCTTAGGGACTCAAAATGTCCAACAAATCTAGAGATCTAAACATCATCCACTATTCTCAAACATCAATATCATTATTTATAGTGAATAAAGGTAGCTCTATGACCTCAATCCCCCCAAAAAAATTCCATAGTAGCTAGGGTTTTGAAAATCTAGGGTTTCTCAAAAATAAAATTTCTCAAATATCTTCTATTCCTTGCTATCAACAATCATTTTTATAGGTTTTATACTAGCAACTAATTTGTTTACACTAGCTAATAGATATCTACAATTTTATTTTTCAAAAAAACATGACAATACTACTCAAATTCCTAGGGTTGTATATCTATCAATACTACTCAAATTCCTTCATTTAACACTCATTTTAAATCTCTTTAAATTCCACACAAAATGGTATAAGAATCATCTAAATCACACAAATCTTTGCCAAGTTATGGCTCCTAAAAAATGAGATATTTTTCTAAAAATATATTGCCCTACTGTTGCTCTTGTTCCATTTGTCTGAATTCATAAGGTCATATCTGATGGCTTTTGAAGCCTTATACTTAATATGAAATTCATAAGAAAATAATCACAAGATCAAATATAATAAAGTTGCAATATAATGAACCAATAAAGATAATGTAACAGAGATAAATGAGACAACTAATATGTATTATCAAGTCTTAATAATATACCAAATACCATTCAACAATATGATTAGATATAAATGTAAACCCTAAAATATACACAATAATATCACTTACGATACTAGTTGCTCAAATGAATGCAAGCTTGTATTACTCTTATTTCTATTACAAATATCTCATAGATATAACACTATAGACACTATATATCACTACGTAAAATATATGGATTTCTCTCTAGAAGATCTATAATGCTCTCTTGCTCTCTCACTATATAGCCTTTCTAGGATGACTCTTTCGTTACCATTACTCCTTTCCATATGTCAAGCCTTATGACTCTTGGCTTCTATACTTGACACTTACATACAAATGACACTATCCTGTATGCACACTTGTACTTGAATCTTCATTTGAATCTTCCTAATCTAAGGACACGTGCACTCTTACATAATGGATACTTTTACACATTTACACTCATAAAACTTGCACACATAATTACATGACACTTGTGCATTTCCTGCACATTATTACATTACATAAAATATCAACTCACACTCTAATCTAAGACACACTCCTAATTTGCTAATGTGCCAAGCTGGTACATTAGCATGTACCAAATAATATAATATTCTTTGACAATATCTCCCTCAATACTACTTGTATTTCATTAAATATCCACTCATTTTAAAGCTATTCAAAAAAATGGCATAAGAATCATCTAAATCGAATAACTTTTTCCAAAGATATGGATTCTAAAATATGGGATATTTTTTGGAAAAAAAATCCTAATTTTGTAATCCACAAAAAACACAATCCCCACCTTACCAAATCCACTGATCTAATACCACTTCTTATGAAACTTTATTCTCCTTAACAAAAATTATTCACGAATATGTAGAATAATAATCCACACAATGAGATAAAGATAGATAATACCCTTAGGGTATAGTAACACCAATAATAATCCTTAAGGAATGAAAACCCTAGAATATCTCCCAATATGAAAGTTCCACTTAGAGAGAGGAAAGTCTCATAAGCCAGTTTATGGGTAAAGAAAATTACAAGTAATACTTCATATGAATGATGATGATTACAATGACAATATCCCTTCTTTATATACCCATCTTATAAATCCTCATCCCACTCATTATTATAATATAATATAATAATATAATCAACCCTTGGTTATGTATGGCCCATGCCAACTATCCATAATACTCATATACAATATAATAACATATCTTCATATGCCTATTCCTAGGTACCATAGCAAGACTAAGCCAAGTCATTACCTTTCAAGTAGTAAATTGAGAAGGTCTTGAGGAGGAACCCATACTCCAATGTAAATGAAGGAAATTTTATCCTCGTGAATGGAGTAGCATTATCAGTGATAATTGATAATGTAATTAGCACTACTTTCCATTTAATAAGAGTAGTTTAAATACATATTTTATTGCCCAATATAGTACAACGTCAATAACCATGTGATTTTTATAATGGTAAAAATCAAAACAAACTAATAGCTCTGCATGAGTGGTTCTAACCACTCAAGTAATTTTTACCTCTTACTTCATAACAATGTAATAAATATCCAACACCTCCTCCTTATTACATCATGATACAAACATGGGTAGGGATACTCACAACAATACAAATAACCATATGATGAAATAGCACACACTCAATAGTTCATCAAGTACACTTAGAGTGTGAATTAGGACACACTAAACTATTCATAACAAACAATAGTGGGAATGGCCTCACTAAACACTTAACCATGGATAGTAACATAATCAACAATCCATGATTCTTCAATATAACTAGATAGGGATACACATACCATTCAATATCAAAGTTGTAAATAGGGACACACACTATTGTTCACAATTATTATGATTGAGGACACACACAACCAATCACATACAATTGGATAGGGACACCCACACTATCTACATTAAAGTTGTAAATAGGAACATGCACTACTATTCATAACACTTGTGATTGGGGACACACACAAATAATTATATAGAGATACATACACTATCCAACATCAAAGTTGTTATGAACCTCTACTTCTTATTAATAAAAATCATTCACCAATATGCAAAAATATCAAACACGCATCCATAGAAAATTCTATAATAACAATCCATATAATAAATATAGAGATAGATAATATCCTTGAGATAGAGTAGCACCAAATTTTACTCCTTATGGAAGACTTCAATCAAATCTCCATTCCACAAGCCAAGACTTACAAAATAATATTCTATATAACTTTCTTTTACAATTGGAGGCACATCTCTCTTTATTCAAGAATGTGATGGTTCACCTTCAATGAGTTAGAAGATCACCCATATGGTGGTTCATATTCTATGAGTTACAAAGTGCATAATATTATAATATGAAATTATGTTATATATTATTATATTTTTTTTTGATAAGTTAAAGGATTGCATTACTAGACGGGTTTTAAGGATCCCAAAACCTTGTTACAAAAACAACCATGCTTGCTGTGAACAAAGAGGATATTCAACAAGGGACGCCGCCTTGAGCCTAAAATAGAAAAGAGCAAAATAGAGGACACAACCTCAGACATAAGGAAAGAGGAAGAAAAAGGACACTGCCTAAGTAGATCGACCCACATAGCAAAAAGAAACAAGCTCCTCATAGGGTAGCCATGAGAACAAAAGGAAAAAAAATTAGAGAAAAAGAAACAGGCTCCGTGCTTAAAATTTTATTAATGATGATTTAGTCAGATTAAGTCATCGATCCAATTTTCCAAGATCTTAATCAATCATAATATTAAAGCATACAACTATCTGACGAATATGAATAAATCACATTCATGGAATAATAACCATATTTCTCAATAATAAAACACAATATTATTAATCAAATATACAAGATATTTGTTACAATTTTTCAATATAATATATAGAGATTTTTCTCCATAATTTAACCTTAGAAGATGAATCTTAAATACTTTAATATTTCTCTCCTCACATAAATGGGAGATGCATCATTTTCAATTCCTCACATATGCCAAAACTCTCATGACTCTTGACTTACATGACATTGAACTCTTCTCACAAATTGACACATAAATTAGAGAAATATAACTTACAGTTCCTAATATAATATTTATCAAATAATATAATATCTCTAGCACCCCTCGTATTACATTATTTGGTATGAAATTCTTTTGATGTACATAGATACCTCTAAAATATCTTAAACTTATTTCCTCCAAGGGATTTTGTAAAAATATTGACAAGTTGTTCTTTAGTAGGAATATGTTTTTTCTAAATATGATGATCCTAAACATGATCTCTAATAAAGTGAAAATGAGCTTCAATATGTTTTGTTCTTTCATGAATCATAATATTTTTTATTAATTTGAGAACTCCTTGATTATCACAATTTAGTATTGTAGGAGCCTTTTTTATTCTCATATCTAACAAAATGTATTGTAACCAAAGTGCTTCACATACTGCATCTCTTGCACAATATTATGCTTTTGTTGATGAAAGAGCCATTATATGTTGTTTCTTACTATACCAAGAAATAGACCCTAACCCAAGATGGAATGCATATCCTGATGTTGACTTTTTATCAAATATAGATCTAGCATAGTCAAAATTTGAAAACCATGTAAGTAAAAATTTATCATTTCCTTTGTATTTTAACCCATATTTTGTGGTTTTTCTAATATATTACAATATTCTCTTTGTATATTTCCAATTAATTTCTTAGGTTCTTGCATAAAACTAGAAATATAATTTACAGCAAAACAATATTAGGTCTGATATTTATTAAATACAAAATATTTCCAATTAGTTGTCGATACATAGTAGCAGAAACTAGTGGTGTCTTATCATATCTTCATAATTGTAGCCCTTGCTCCATGGGAATATCTTTAGGTTTACGTTTTGTTATTATATATTTTTTAGTAATGATTTTGTATACTTTGTTTGTGTTATTGTGATGTTATTATCTTTTTGACAAATTTCTAAATCAAGATAGTAGTGTAGCAGTCCAAGATCTATCATTTCAAAGTCCTTTTTAACTGTCAAAAGTTAGTGACTGTTCATCGGAACTGTTATAGTCTGAATACTCGTAAGGTTGGGTCGGCGCCCCCTTGTTCGGGTACTCCTCCCCCCAAACTGTACTTGCAAGTTTCCCCGCAAAAAGCTCTCCACGCTTACCATTGACACATTCTAATAGCAGTATACTATTATCCAGTCAGGTGGTTCTCCCCGGTATGGACGCGAGAGTGCAGCGGCTTATATAAGGGACAAAGAAGGATTCGAACCGGATTTTAAAAGAGGGAAATTAATATTAATAATGCGGCTTTTAAAAGGGCCTTTTTAAAACATGGGGGTCGGTGATCATAATTTATAGTTAGCCTTTAAAAGTTTCCGTGGGTGGGCAGTAAGCAGCGGGTCTCTGCGCAAGACCTTAAAGAGGTGAAGTGGACCGGGAAAAAGCCCAAGACCTCTCTATTTTCAAAGGGTGAAGTGGACTAAATCTGTTGGAAATATGAGCAGATTTTGTTGTTATTGATGTCAAGAAGTCAGCACTAGTAAACGTTAGGTTCAGTGAGCAACATCAGTTTCAGGTTTTGTAATCAAGTGCAAAAGAAAGATTACTTCCAGGTGGTCAGATGAGGTCTAAAGGGCAAAAGGAAGGCCCAAAATAATATTATAATATTTTATTATAATATTAAAAGGTCTAAGATCAAGATCTAGAGATTTAATTTAATTATAAACTAATTATAATAATTTCATTATAAATTAATTTATAATTTAATTTGATTAACTCTAAGAGTTATTAAGTTAATTATAAATTAATTTATGATTTAAATTAAAACCCTAAAAGTTAGGGTTAAGAGGGCATAAAGTTTATTTAATTTGAAATAATTTGAATTAATCGAAATCATCGACATCTATAATATCATGGCACATTGCATATAAGAAGGGGCAAAGACCATTGCAAATATTATCCATGCGAATTATTTGATGCAAGTGTAAATCATGTGCAAGGAAAGGTGGCAGATTTGCATGTGTTAAAACATTTAAGAGGCAAGGACAAAGGACAAGGCAGAAGGGATTACACATCATGTTCCAAGGCACTATGTAGTGCAACTGGTAGCCAAGGATGATGCTAAGACTTTGGTAGGCATGAGGTTGAGGGATTGAATCCCATGGTCTACGTTTTGTGAGCAAGGAAGGTTTTTGTTGGAAGCTGCACGTGAGGCAAAGGACAAAGGGAATGTGCTAGCATTTCCCTTTATGTGGAGGCACATAGCCCACATGGTGGGTGCATGCTTTGCTAAGGTACTCGACAGGGAGATGATGCACGTTTGAAACCCACCGAGGACCTTTTGTGGACTAAGGTATGCACTAAATTAGTTGGTTTTGAAATTTGCAAAAATATATTTTTTGGGTTATAAAGTGGAAATTGATGCTATAAGGTTTTTGTGAGGGAGATAAAAGGATATGCATTATATTTATTTTAGGGTTTTATTTTTGAGTGCTTTGAGCTTATTGAGAGGAGTAATAAGGTGTGTCAAAGAAGTTAGATATTTTTGTTAAAATAAAGTTAATAAAAAATGTATTGAAAGGAGTAATTTTTTGATATTTTGACTTGGTGAAATATTTTTGTGAGAAAATATTAAGGATAGATATTTTCTATCTAACCCTAGTATTGGCAAAAAGAGTGGTTGTGATTAAGACAGGTGTTTGAGGTCAAATCATCTTCAAACAAGAGGTAAGGGCATATCTTCCTTGTGAGTGATTGTTGGATGTTGTGAATGCTAAGTTGGAGAGAAAAGGATTGTTTGATAAGCATTATTGAGTTTGATTGTTAAAGGTTTTTATGAGTGAAAGTTGATAATAAAAACCTTGTTTGATAAGCATTGTTGGAAACATTGAATAAACCTTCATATGCATGATTAGGATTTTTACAAAAATCATGAGTATCATTGTTATGTGAAATGTAAGAACATATTGAGATGAGTTTGAGTTCCATTGTGAGATTTTTTGAGAGCATTGGATGAAACATTGGCTTAGGGTTTTGCAAGCAAGTTGGTTTCATTGATTAAGTTGATTGAGCTATAGTGATTGGAAAGTGTTGGAGTGATAGTTCAAGTTATGTGAAACAAATTGTTTTATATTCTGAATTGATTTGAAAGAGGTTTTCTACAAGAAATTGAATTGAGATTGTGTGCAAGTTTTGTGATTGATTTGAGCAAGCTTTTGTAAAAGCTTAAGGATAAATTTGAGTGAGCTTCTATGAAAGCTTACCAAGTGAGTTGAGGTAAGTCCTAGTGAAGACTTGTTGAGCATATTGGACAAGTTCTAGTGAGGACTTGTTGAGTATATTTGAGGTAAGTCTTAGAGAAGACTTGAGAGTAGAGTGGATAGGTTCTTGAGATAACTTGTTGAACAGAATTATGATAGAGCAGAGACATATATTGACCAAATTTGTGCTAGATCAAGGGATAGTGTTTAGTTGAGATTTGAGACAGAGATTGAACAGAGCTTTGGAGGTGATAGAGTAGAGGACAATAGTCTCCAGTAGATAGAGATCCATTAGCCAGGGTAGAGAGGACAAAGGTCTTCAGTGGAGAGATATCCATAACCCAGAGCATTGGAGGTAGTAGTCTTCTAGAGGATCACCAACTAGAGTAAAGGAGATTGGTGTCTCCTATGGATAGAGATCCATGAAATTGATTAGGGGATTGGTATCTCCTTTGGATAGAGGTCCATAAACATTATAATAGGGAAAGGATTCCCAAAATAATTTATTTGAGAAAAGTTTATAAGGAATATTTTATTTGTGGAGTAGCCCACATTGGGTGAACCACGTTAAATCATGTCTCTCATGTGTGTGATGCTTTGTGTGATGTTTACTGCTTTAATATTACTGATGTTATCATATATATTGAAAAGCAAAAAGTTTTATCTTATACTTTTCACCCCCCTCTCAATATAAGCACATGTTCTTCAATTGGTATCAGAGTGGGTCTCTTCGTGAAAAGTCTAACAGCTTGGAGGAGGATCCATAAAAAACACACATGACTTCAGAAAATGAAGAAGAGACCATTTTTGATATAAAAGAGGAATTATTTACTACTCTTAGGAATTTAGAAAGGATTAGAGAGAAGAAATCAAGCTTGAAGGAATAAATTCAAGAGGATGAAGATGCAAAGATGGAACTTCTACAAAGTCTCACAAAAATCAACATAAAGGTAGAAGAGGAAAAGAAAATTGAACAAGATATGACAGATCTATTAAGAGTAAGAGAAAAATAATGTGAAATATTGGAAACCGAAATTATTTATCTAAGGAATAAAGTTGAAAATATCAAGGTACTACCAGATATAAAGTTTGGAAAACAGAAAGAGGAGCCAAGTCTTCAAGAAGCAAAAACTTCAAATAAAGATAAGCAAGTGATGTATACTCTAGAAAGAAAAGATATCAGGAAGGAAGAAAGCAAATAAGAACCATGGATGAGAGTTAATCATAGAAGGAGAAGCATTCAACCGTAATATCAAAGGCATCCAAATAGGTTATATAGTTTCTTCCATGGCTATTGCTTTTCTTGTAATAAATATGGTCATAGAGCTGTACACTGCACTAGTTATGTGAAAAATGATGTCAATATAAATTTCAACTCTTTTGCACCTCTTATAAAAAATGATATCATATGTTACAAATGAAATAATTTTGGACACAAGGCTAGATGGTGCAAAATGGTACTTCCAGGATCTAGTAAAAAGAATACAACTTCAACAATTAGGAAAAATAAAAGGGGAAATGAAAAGGCTAGATCAATGTTAGTTCAAACAACTCTTCATGCTCAGGATAAAGAAGAACAATGGTTTCTTGATAGTGGTTGCTCTAGACACATGATAGGAGACAAAGATAAATTTATTGTACTGAAAGAAACCAATAGAGGATCAGTAAGTTTTGGTGATAATGGATCAACAAAAATTTGTGGAAGAGGAACTTTGAGTTTAGATAATGGGAAAAAAAGAACAAAAAATATACTATATGTCAAAGGGTTAAGACACAATGTGCTAAGTGTAAGCCAACTTTGTGATCAAGGTCATATGGTTACATTTCACCCAGATAGATGTGAGATAAGAAAATCGAAAACTGAAAAATTCATTGCAAATGCAAGTAGAACTCCAAACAACCTCTATATGCTTAGTGAGATCAAAGGGGAAATGTGACGGGGACCGAAAATTCAACCCTTTCACAAATTCAAATTTCTCATTAAAATCTGCTAAAAAATATTTACATGCATCTAAATAAAACAGCCCACAGGCTTTACAATGGCCAGAGCTTGTCTGGTATGCAACACACTCCCCCTCTTCCAGTCCACCATCCCCCCACTATTAATTTTTTTTGAGTTTTTAACGAGGTCCCGGTCCTCTAGGCCATTAATGCCCCTGCCTAACAAAAATTCAAATTTGATTCCCCCCCCGGTCGAGATTTCAAATTTGACTGCCATAAATGGGCAACTGCCCGATCTGCACTGCTGTCTCATCCCATACTGTCTATGGTCTGCAACTGTCACTTTGTCAGAATACGTCCCTACGATGGTTATTCCTCTTTAATACACGTGGCTGTCATCTTCATTTTAAGAAACATGGCCTTCATCTTTGTTTTGATACACGTAGCTGACCGCGTGTTAATTTGACCATGCCTTCTCCTTGTCACACTAAATTTGATACACGTGCCCTTCACAACTGTTATGATACACGTGGCTATCCATGTGTCAAATTTGGCCTTGCTCGGCCGTCCGCTTAACAAATTTTGTATTGTCTTCTTATTGGCCGCGATATCGCGACAGGTCATGAAATCGCGACATGTCGTGATATCACGACCAAAAATGCCTTCCCCTGCCGAAACCCTTTGGGGGCTGCGATTTCGTGACATGTCATGAAATCGTGACCCCCCCTCGCCTTGCCTTGCTGAAGCTCCGCGGGGTCACGATTTTGTGACCCCCCCTCTGCCTTGTCTTTGCCGAAGCTTGCATGTTTTAACTGCTTCAAGACCACACCACGTGGCAACTTTTCACTGGTCGCGATTTCGCGACGGGTCACGATATCGCGACCTATCACAATATCAAGATAGGATTCCCCCCAACGCCTCGCTCTAAAAAACTGTTACGATATCGCGACAACACAGCCGCTCCACTCTATTTTCCCAAAGACGTCGTGATATCGTGATGTCGCGATATCATGACGTCGCGATATCGCGATGAAAACTCCCCTCGTTACACTGTAGCTTTTGGGGTCGTGATTTTGTGACATGTCGTGAAATCACGACATGTCACGATTTTGCGACCCCCTCCCCAACTTTTGCCTTAGAAAATAAAGCAATTTTTTTTTGAAAATCCGGTTGATGCCAGATTGTCCTGCTGTCGTCGGATGCTCCTGCATCAGACACCCCGGGTAAAAAGGAGACGTGACCTTCACTTCTATGTTGTTCGGTCCGCTTCCTTTGTAATATCTCCGAACACTCTTCAACCTTTACAACCTGCTCAAATCCCGTTTCTTGGCAAAATTTTTTGCCCTCTACCAGAAATTTTTTGGCATTGCTGCACATCTTCTCATCCATTATCTGTAATGGATTCAACTTGTGCCGCACTCCATCTTTCATCAAGGAGTACGTATTTGCATGACCATCATGCACTGCACTCCGATCAAACTGCCATGGCCTCCCTAACAGCAAATGGCAAGCATCCATGGGGAAAACATCACACAGGACTTCATCCTGGTATCTCCCAATCTGGAATGTGACTAAACACTATTCATGGACCCATGCTCTATGGTCCTTCCGCAACCACGCAATCCGGTATGGATGCGGGTGTCTCCTTCTCTCCAGTTGCAACTTAGTAACCATATCCTCGAAAACTAAGTTATTTGTACTCCCATTGTCTATAATAACATTACAGACTTTGCCCGCACTTTTGCACCGTGTGCGAAATAGGATTCTCCTCTGTTCAGGTTTGTCTTCCTCCACCAGCATGGTCCTCCTCATGATCATTGCTTCTCCTTTTTCATCTTCTTCAGAATGTTCTAAGTCAGCATCTTCAACTGCCACAACAGCTCTGGTAGGACCCACTTGTTTCTTGTTTACTCTCTCGGGGTGCTGGGGGCACTCATATGCCCGATGTCCCTCTTCTCCACAGTGGAAACATGTTCCTCGGAACACTTCTCTTCCATACCCGCGTCCAGATCTACCTCTTCCTCTTGGGTAGCCATTGTTTTGAACTTGCGGTTTGGGTTCTTCATCTTCTTTCTAATTTCGGCTGCTGCTAGTCTCTTCTTTCTTCTCCTTTTTTCCTTCATCTTTTCTTCCACTAGTCTTTCCTCCAGGTCCTTTTCCTCTTTGCTTGCTTTCAAACCTTCTGTTCAATTTTTCTTCAACCTTCAGAGCAAACTGGTAAGCATCTTCAATGGTGCTCACCCGAACCAAGCTCAACTCTTCCTGGACACTGGGTCTCAACCCATTAATATAACGGGCCACATTTTCCTTGCTTGCTTCTAAATGGCCGGTTCTGATGGAGATTTTATAAAATTCCTCCGTATATTCTTGGACAGTTTTATTCATCTGTCTCAAACTCTGCATTTTTCTTAGCAGATCCAGTTCATAATCTACGGGAATGAATTGTCTTTTTAATTTTTCTACCATTCTGTCCCATCTAGTTATCCGTTCCTTTCCTCTTCTGTTCCGTTCCAGCTGTACTCCCTTCCACCATATGCTGGCATGACCCTTTAATTTGGTTTTAGCAAACCTGACCCGCTCGGGATCTTCAACCTCTTCATATTCAAAATATTCTTCTAAGTCATTTATCCAGTCTATCAATTCTTCCGGATTCAAGTTCTCGAAATACGTGGAAACTTCTATCTTCGGCCTCTTCCCGATCTGGGATATGGCCTTGTATAGTCTGGCTTGTGTTGGATCCACAACTTCTTCTTCTTCTTCTTCAAACTAATTTTCTTCATCCGCTTCATCCTCACTGTCTGCATCTCTTCTCGATTCATGTCCTCTGCGTAGTTCTTCTTGCAGGGCCTGAACTTGCTGCTGCAAAGCCCGAAAATCTTCTGCTGCCATGCCTCTCCTGCCAATGGGGTTTCTTCTCAGAGGCATCTTCTCACTCTCTCACGAGCCTTCCCACATATCCTGGTGTAACTGCCTCACGTTCGGCGATCTGTTACACACTCAGGATCACTGGCTCTGATACCACTGACGGGGACCGAAAATTCAACCCTTTCACAAATTCAAATTTCTCATTAAAATTTGCTAAAAAATATTTACATGCATCTAAATAAAATAGCCCGCAGGCTTTACAATGGCCAGAGCTTGTCTGGTATGCAGCACACTCCCCCTCTTCCAGTCCACCATCCCCCCACTATTACAAAAATTTTGAGTTTTTAACGAGGTCCCGGTCCTCTAGGCCATTAATGCCCCCGCCTAACAAAAATTCAAATTTGATTCCCCCCCCCGGTCGAGATTTCAAATTTGACTGCCATAAATGGGCAACTGCCCGATCTGCACTGCTATCTCATCCCATACTGTCTATGGTCTGCAACTGTCACTTTGTCAGAATACGTCCTTGCGATGGTTATTCCTCTTTAATACATGCGACTGTCATCTTCATTTTAAGATACGTGGCCTTCATCTTTGTTTTGATACACGTAGCTGACCGCGTGTTAATTTGACCATGCCTTCTCCTTGTCGCACTAAATTTGATACACGTGCCCTTCACAACTGTTATGATACACGTGGCTGTCCACGTGTCAAATTTGGCCTTGCCCGACCGTCCGCTTAACAAATTTTGTACTGTCTTCTTATTGGCCGTGATATCGTGACAGGTCACGAAATCGTGACATGTCGCGATATCGTGACCAAAAATGCCTTCCCCTTTCGAAACCCTTTGGGGGCCATGATTTCGTGACATGTCGCGAAATCACGACATGTCACGATTTCACGACCCCCCCTCGCCTTGCCTTGCTGAAGCTCCACGGGGTCATGATTTTGTGACATGTCGCGAAATCGTGACATGTCACAATTTTGTGACCCCCCCCTCTACCTTGTCTTTGCCGAAGCTTGCATGTTTTAACTGCTTCAAGACCATGCCACGTGGCAACTTTTCACTGGTCACGATATCGCGACAGGATTCCCCCCAATGCCTCGCTCTAAAAAACTATCACGATATCGTGACGTTATGATATCGCGATGTCGTGATATCACGACAACACAGCCGCTCCACTCTGTTTTCCCAAAGAAGTCGCGATATCGCGATGAAAACTCCCCTCGTTACACTGCAGCTTTTGGGGTCGCGATTTCGCGACCCCCTCCCCAACTTTTGCCTTAGAAAATAAAGCAATTTTTTTTTGAAAATTCGATAGCGACAGCAGGACAATCTGGCATCAAAATGTGCTTTCTATCATAAAAATATGAGAGTTGGTTGTGGCATAGAAGAATGGGTTACTTGAATTTTGACAACATATTCAACATAAGCAATAAGTAGGCTATCAGAGATTTACCCAAGCTAAAAAGGCCACAAAACACAATCTGTGCACCTTGTCAACATGGAAAGTAAACTAGAACAAGCTTTAAATCAAAGGGATATACCATCTGAGTCATTAAGTCTAATACATATTGATCTATGTGGCCCTACTAGAAAACAAAGTATTCAAGGTGAAAGTTACTTCATATTGTTTATAGATGATTACTCAAAATGGTTTGGGTAGCTTTCCTAAAATATAAGTCAGAAGCATTTGAAAATTCAAAGCATTTAAAGAATGGGTTGAAAATGAAACTGGCAAGAGGATTAAGTGTTTGAGATCTGATAAAGGAGGAGATTTTACCTCAAATAAATTTGTATATTTTTGTGAACAACATGGAATCAAGAGAGAATACTCAATTGCAAGAACTCCTCAACAAAATGGAGTAGTTGAAATGAAAAAGAGGACTATTGAGAATATGGCTAAAGCTATGTTAAGTAAGTCCAAGGTTTCAAATGGATTTTGGAGGGAAGCAGTCAACACAATAGTATATATAATCACTAGGGCTCAAATAAGGGTAAACCATCACAAGACTCCATATGAGCTTTGGAAAGGAATACCGACCACTGTAAAGCACTTCAAGGTTTTTGGAAGCAAGTGTTACATAAGACGAGAAGAGCAAAACTTGGGCAAGTTTGATACAAGATGTGATGAGGGAATTTTTCTTGGTTATTCTACTAATATTAAAGCTTATAGATGCTTCAAAAAGAGGACATGCATTATTGTAGAAAGTATAAATGTAACTGTTGATGAGAAGATATATTCAAGAGAACCAATTCAGAAAATTGTGTATCAGGAATATGGAAGTTATAAAGAAGAGTTTTGTGAGGAATTATATGAAGAAGAGGAAGAAATACAAAGACTTCTTCCTAAAACTCCATCCAAGTATGTACAGAAACATCATCCAAAATATCTAATCAATGGGAATCCAAATGAAAGATAGATAAGGAAAATGATAATAACACCATCTCAACAAGCAAATTTTTCTATGTTATCTAAGATTGAGCCAAAAGACTTCAATCAGGCAAGTGAAGATAAGTTCTGGATTAAGGCAATGGATGAGGAATTAGATCATATAGAGAAAAGCAAGACTTGGGAACTTGTTCCACGATAAAAGGACAAAATTGTGATTGGCACAAAATGGGCATTCAGAAACAAGTTAAATGAAGATGGACAAGTAGTCAAGAATAAAACAAGGTTGGTGTGCAAAGGTTATACATAGGTAGAGGGAATTGACTTTGATGAGACATTTTCTCCAGTTGCATGACTTGAATCCATAAGAATGTTCTTAGCCTTCTCAAGTTTTAAAAACTTCAAGGTATATCAGATGGATGTTAAGTCAACATTTCTAAATGGTGTTCTAGAAGAAGTTTATATTGAATAGCCAGAGGGACTCATATTAATAGATAAACCAAATTATGTATGTAGATTGAAAAAGGTATTCTATGGTCTAAACAGGCTCCTAGAGCATGGTACTCAAGATTGGATAAGTATCTTCAGGAACAAGGATTTAAAAAAGGAATAGCAGATAACAACTTATACATAAAAAATGAAGGGAATAATCTACTAATTGTGGTTGTTTATGTTGATGATATCATTTTTAGAGGATACAATGATAAGATGTGTAAAGAATTTGAAAAGAGCATGCAAAATGAATTTGAGATGTCTATGCTTGGTGAGTTGTCCTTATTTCTTGGACTTCAGATTTTACAATCAGATAAAGGAGTATTTCTTTCACAAACCAAGTATATAAAAGAGATGCTAAATAAATTCAAGTTAGAAGATTACAAACTAGTAAGTACCCCCATGGTTACAGGATGTAAGACAAGTAAGGATGATGAATCTCCAGAGGCAAATCAAAGATTATACAGATCTATGATTGACAGCTTGTTGTATGTCACAACTATAAGACTAGATATCATACAGGCAATGGGATTAGTGGTAATATTTTAGGCTGCACCTAAGGAAATACATGTGGTAGTAGTAAAGAGGATTCTCAGGAATCTAAAAGAGAATATGGATTTTGGGCTCTGGTATCCCAAAAATGACAGTTTCACACTCACAATGTATACATATGCATATTGGTCTGGCAACATTGATGATAGAAAAAGCATAAGTAGAGGAGCATTCTTTCTTGGAGATTATTTAGTCTCTTGGCTAAGTAAGAAACATGTATCAATATCCTTATATACAATAGAATTAGAGTATATTGCAATAGTATCCAGTTGTACGCAGGTATTATAGATGAAGTGAACTCTAGAAGACTTCAAGATAAAACATGATCATCCTTTTCCCATATTATGTGATAACACAAGTGATATAAGTATCTCAAATAATCCAGTGATGCACTCCAAGATAAAGCATATTTCAATCAAGTATCACTTTTTGAGAGAAGAGGTGACAGATAAATAGGTCAGGTTGGAATATGTTACTACAAAGGAGCAGATAACAGACATCTTCACTAAGTCACTTTCGAAAGAGACTTTTGAGTATCTTCGAGGAAAACTGGGAGTAATACTCCCACCACAAAATTAACCACCTCAAGAGGAGGTGGTGGAGGGGCTAAGCTAAGAGACTCATTCTTAGTCCCGAGCCCCACAGGTGACCCTTTGTCATTGATATCAAAGGGGAAGAGATTTGAGTAAGGGGGAGAGATTTTAGTTAGGAGGAGAGCATTTAGTCAGGGGAGCAGTTTCTCAGGGGGAGTAGAACATAAAAAGTTTAAAGAAATGGTAAAAGGTAATTGGGTTGCCATAAATGACAAAGGGGGAGATTGTTAGAAATATGAGAAGATTTTTGTTGTCATTGATGTCAAGAAGTCAGCACCAGTAAGTGTCAGGTTCAGTGAGCAACATCAGTTTCAGGTTTCGTAATCAAGCGCAAAAGATAGATTACCTCCAAGTGGTGAGATGAGGTCTAAAGGGCAAAAAGAAGGCTCAAGAAAAATAATATTATAATATTAAAAGGTCTAAGGTCAAGACCTAGAGATTTAATTTAATTATAAATTAATTATAATAATTTCATTATAAATTAATTTATAATTTAATTTTATTAACTCTAAGAGTTATTAAGTTAATTATAAATTATTTATAATAAGTTAATTATAAATTAATTTATGATTTAAATTAAAACCCTAAAAGTTAGGGTTAAGAGGGCATAAAGTTTATTTAATTCAAAATAATTTGAATTAATTGAAATCGTCGACGTCTATAATCTCATGGCACATTGCATATAAGAAGGGGCAAAGACCATTGCAAATATTATCCATGCAAATTATTCGATGCAAGTGTAAATCGTGCACAAGGAAAGGTGGCAGATTCACATGTGTTAAAGCATTTAAGAGGCAAGGACAAAGGACAAGGTAGAGGGGATTCCACATCACGTTCCAAGGTGTTGTGTAGTGTGACTGGAAGCCAAGGGCGATGCTAAGACTTTGGCAAGCATGAGGTTGAGGGATCGAATCCTATGGTTTAAATTTTGGTGAGCAAGGAAGGTTTTTGTTGGAAGTTGCGCGTGAGGCAATGTACAAAGGGAATGTGCTAGCCTTTCCCATTGTCTGGAGGCACATAGCCCACGTGGTGGGCATGCGCTTTGTTAATGCACTCGGAAGGGAGAGGGTGCACATTCAAAACCCATCGAGGACCTTTTGTGGACTAAGGTATGCACTAAATTAGTTGGTTTCAAAATTTGTGAAGGTTCCAAAATTTGCGGAAATATTTTTTTTGGGTTATAAAGTGGAAATTGCATGCTATAAGGTTTTTGTGAGGGAGATAAAAGGATATGCATTGTTTTTATTTTAGGGTTTGATTTTTGAGTGCTTTGAGCTTATTGAGAGGAGTAATAAGGTGTGCCAAAGAAGTTAGATATTTTTGTTAAAACAAAGTTAATAAAAATTGTATTGAAAGGAGAAATAAGGTTGAGTAAGTTTTTGATATTTTGACTTGGTGAAATATTTTTGTGAGAAAATATTAAGGACAGATATTTGCTATCTAACCCTAGTATTGGCAAAAAGAGTGGTTGTGATTAAGATAGGTGTTTGAGGTTAAATCATCTTCAAAAAAGAGGTAAGGGCATATATTACTTGTGAGTGATTGTTGGATGTTGTGAATGCTAAGTTGGAGAGAAAAGGATTGTTTGATAAGCATTGTTGAGTTTGATAGTTAAAGGTTTTTATGAGTGAAAGTTGATGATAAAAATCTTGTTTGATAAGCATTGTTGGAAACATTGAATGAAAATTCATATGCATGATTAGGGTTTAGAAAAAAATCATGAGTATCATTGTTATGTGAAATGTGAGAACATATTGAGATGAGTTTGAGGTCCATTGTGATATTTGTTGAGAGCATTGGATGAAACATCGACTTAGGGTTTTGCAAGTAAGTTGGTTTCATTGATTAAGTTGATTGAGCTATAGTGATTGGAAAGTGTTGGAGTGATAGTTCAAGTTTTGTGAAACAAATTATTTTATATTCTGAATTGATTTGAAAGAGGTTTTCTACAAGAAATTGAATTGAGATTGTGTGCAAGTTTTGTGATTGATTTGAGCAAGCTTTTGTAAAATATTAAGGACATATTTGTGTGAGCTTCTATGAAAGCTTACAAGCAGAGTTGAGGTAAGTCTTAGTGAAGACTTGTTGAGCAGATTGGACAAGTTCTAGTGAGGACTTGTTGAGCAAATTTGAGGTAAGTCTTAGAGAAGACTTGAGAGCAGAGTGGACAAGTTCTTGAGAGAACTTGTTGGACAAAATTGTGATAGAGCAGAGATAGATATTGAGCAAATTTGTGCTAGACTGAAGGATTGTGTTTAGTGCAAATTTGAGATAGAGATTAAGCAGAGCTTTGGAGGTGATAGAGTAGAGGACAGTAGTCTCTAGTTGATAGAGATCCATTAGCTAGGGTAGAGAGGACAAAGGTCTTCAGTGGAGAGATCCACAACCCAGAGTAGTGGAGGTAGTAGTCTTCTAGAGGATCACCAGCTAGAGCAAAGGATATTGGTGTCTCTTGTGGATAGAGATCCATGAACTTGATTAGGGTATTGGTATCTCTTTGGACAGAGATCCATAAACATTGTCATAGGGAAATGATTCCCAAAAGAATTTATTTGAGAAAAGTTTATAAGGAATATTTTTTCGTGGAGTATCCCACATTGGGTGAACCACATTAAATTATGTTTCTCATGTGTGTGATGCTTTGTGTGATTACTAATTTAATATTATTGATGTTATCATATGAATTGAAAAACAAAAAGTTTTATCTTATACTATTCACCCCCTCTCAGTATAAGCACATGTTCCTCAAAATCATTTTTAACTTCATTTATTATATTCTTTGAACTTCTAATTATTACTATGTCATTGACATATACTATGATAATTATTATTTCTACCCAATATTTTTTGTATAAAGATTTGAACTTGATGAACTCCTTTTGAAATGATGTTGTAGCAAATGATCATTAATCTTATAAGGAATATTTTCTTCGTGGAGTAGCCAACATTGGGTGAACCACGTTAAATCATGTTTCTCATGTGTGTGATGCTTTGTGTTATGTAAAATGCTTTAATATTGCTAATGTTATCATATGGATTGAAAAGCAAAAAGTTTTATCTTATATTGTTTACCCCCTCTTAGTATAAGCACATGTTCTTCAAAATTGTTTTAAACTTCATTTATTATATTCTTTGAACATTTAATTATTACTATGTCATCAACATATACTATGAGAATTATTATTTCTAACCAACATTTTTTGTATAAAGATTTGAATCTGATGCACTCCTTTTGAAATGATGTTGTAGCAAATGATCATTAATATTAACATACCATGCTCTTAGAGCTTGTTTTAATCCATATAATATTTTTTTATTTGTAGACCTTATATTCCTTAAATGTTATACTGAAGGTTTTCATCCTATCATGCTTCTTTAGGAGTAATATTTTTAAGTATTCTTGTGGGTGATATATTTTGTATAAAATTATAGTTGTACTAGCTTCTGCCCAATATTGTCAATCAAGGTTTGCTTCTTTTAGCATGCAACATACCATTTTTATAATGGAACGATTCCTTCTTTCTGCTATACCATTTTGCTAAGGTGAATAAGTTGTAGTGAGTTATATTTTTATACCATTTAGTCTTAGAAATGATTCAAATTCTTTTTATAGAAATTCACCACCTCTATTTGAGCAAATATTCTTGATTGATTTTCCTATTTTTGTTTCCACTAGTTTCTTAAATTATTTAAAGCAACTAAAAGCTTATGATTTAAATTTTAAAAAGTATACCCATATTTTTTTGGAATAATCATTGAAAAACAACTAAAAATTATTGTCCTCCAAGACTAGTAGTGTTCATTGGACCACATAAATTTATATATATTAATTCTAGTGGTTTATGATATCTATACACTTAGCTCAAAAGGTGTTCTATGTTGTTTTCCTATAAGACATTATGGATAAATTATAGATTCTCTTGATAATGTAGGTAATCATGTTGCCATTTGATATCTATGCATTTCATTCAAAGAAGATGCACTTATATGTCCTAGCCTTTTGTGTCAAAGTTTTTGGTTTCTAATATTCTTGTTAATAGAACATTTGATAATGTATCTAGGGCACATAGATCATTTGTGTAGGAATGAGAGGGTATGAGTTTTATTTATTTAGTAATAAGACATTTCTTTTTGTTCTCAATAATTTTTAACTCAACCACCAAATTTATATCTATAATTTGAGGTACTAAGAGTAGATTAGTGATTAATCCCAGTACATATAATACATTTTCAATTATTACTTTTGCATCTGAAAAATTGATAATATTTCCTACTCCCTTGACTTCATATATTCTATCATCTACTATTGCAACTTGAAAAGTATTAAACCATTTTTTATTTTTAGTTATATATCTTCTTGCTCCTGAATCAATAAACCAATGATTTGAATTTGTATCATACTTGTATTTGAATATTGTCATGATTTATTCCCAATTTGAATTCTTTCCTTTGATGTAAATTACCTTATATCTTCCAAATATTAATTGAAAGACATTTAATCATTAATCAATTTTTTAAATTCACTCTTATCTCTTCAACTTTAAAATTTCTTTCAATTCAAATTTTGAGACTTTCTCCTTATAACTGCCATTCATTTCATGCATTCAATATTGATACCAATGTTCCCCTTATTTCTTCTAAATCATAAATCAAATGACTAATTTCCTTATAACTCCTAAAATTGTGTGCTCAATTAATTGAAATAATTTCACTCGAAATTAACTTATAACCTTACCTCCTTAATAGTTGTGCACTCATATGTCTTTAGACCTGTTATATGTGTTAAAGTGATTCAAAAATTGTTAGAATAAATAATGTTAATTTATGAGTATTTCACATACACAAGCATTCTAGACTATGCAACAAACAAACTCATCTTACAATACTTTCTCCTTCATAGTCGAATTCAAGGGTATCTAGTGTTCTTCTTCATAACATATCTCAAAAAAATTCTCCTCTCTAGGCACTATCAATCTATACTCTGATGTGACTTCTCATCCTCCTCCGACTTCTTTGGTATTTTTTATTCCACACTTCGTTTATGGCTTAGTGGTGCTTCAATGTCCTCCAAATACTTATTTCTCATGCACTTTGGCTTAGCTTCAAATATGGTACTTGGTGTATTTAAACATGGTTTCTTCTTTATTGGATTCATTGGCTCTTCATTACCAAGCACTCATAGCTTGTATGTACTCCTTCATAAGGGCTTCTTCTTTGGCTCCTTGGTTCTTTGTACGAGGATGTCTTCTCTGAAGAGGTTCTATACTTTAGGATTACAATATTTTTCTCACTAAAATAGATACAAACTTCTACATAAGTATTTTTCTTAAGGTAGTCTTCTCTCTCAAATACCTCATGTCCAATATCCTTTCTTATCACTAAATCTCACAACTTCAATTAAACGTATCTTCAATTTGCTTTCAATTCATAATTTTTTTTTGGGTGTAGTCAACCCATTTTTCTATCGATGCAATATCAACTAATTTTCCAACTTCTTCAACACTTCCTTTTATCTCCAATCTAAAACTTAGGTGACCTCAACCATTTTTTTCAAATTTCATAAATTCAAATGGAGTGTAGCTCTAATACCACTAATGGTCACAAGTCCAATTTCCTAAGAATCAACCACAATATTAAAGCATTCAACTATCTAACCAATATGAATCAATCACATTCATGGAATAAAAATAATATTTTTCAATAATAAAACTCAAAATATTATTGATAAAATATACAAGATCTCTATTACAACTTTGTGATACAATACATGGATATTTTTCTTCATTATATAATGTTAGAAGATGGCTCTTCAAGTCTTTACTATTGCTCTCCTCACATATCTAGGAGATGCATCCTTTTCTATTCCTCATATATGACAAAAATATCATGACTCTTGACTTACATGACACGTGGACTCTTCTCACACATTGACACATACATTATAGAAATATTTTTTTGATCATTTAAATTTAAAGTGGGTTTTTATCAAGGGACCCAAAACCTGATTACAACAAGTTAAAAGACTTTTTAAACAAGGCCATAGAAAGGCCGTAGGAAAGGACAACAAAAAATCCAAAGGAAATGTAGAAGGATTGCCTTTAGGGATAGGCTTAAGGATAGCCTTTCAGGATAGGCTAAAGGATAGCCTTACAGGACAACCTTCATAAAGGACGCCTGAAGCAGGAAAAAAGGAAAGTCTCACCCTGATTCAAATTTGAAATAACTGCCTAGTGGGAGGAGGAGAAAGCGGGGAAAAAATTTGAAACTCCCATCTAGCTACGAGTTTGAACTGCAGAAAATGCAAGAAAATAACAACCTACCAAAATTTTAAATGTAGAATCCCACACAAGGGAAAATACAAAAATCGGGAAGAAAACACCGGAATACTAGAAAAAAAAACCAAAAACACCCCTTGAGCAATAGGAAGGGGCCTAGAAACCACCCAAAAAAATAAGGATGCAAAGGAAAAACATCCCACATAGGCCTAAAAAAAGGTACAACAATCAGGGGGACTCCATAGGCCATGAAGTCCCATTGTAACAGGGATATCTACTCAGAACCCAAAGGAGACAGAAAAATTTAGTGTAGAACCACAAGCCATGAGAAAGATGTGGGGAGGTTCTAGGGAACCTCAATAGGAGGAGATATGAAGCATAAGCTATCGACGATAAGTGTAGGTCCCCCTTAAGACCAAAAAATATAGCAAGAACCCCAAAGCATCCTCCAACACCACTGATGAACAACTTCAGGGATCCAGAAGAGGATGACCAGTAGGAACATAGCAACAATCAACATAGAGGCCCATCCCTAAGCCACAAAAATCATTGATATCCCACCACCAATCTCAAATTTGGAAACCCAAAGAGTAGAACCATAGGAATAAGCATAAGGTCCCTTCCCAAGCCAAAAATAAAACTATGAAGAGCTACTCATGAAGCCAAACTCCCAAGTTGCGATGCACTGCACCAGAAGAACCTTTGATCCTTAGTTCCAAAAAGACCTTGCAATAAAATGAAACATAACAAAAATATCCAAGGAAAGGTATTCCTAAAGGAACTCGCTAATCGTAAGGAAGGTCCCAAGGAAAACCCAAGGACATCCTAGAAAATCCCAAAGATGTCCTAGATCACAAACACCAAAAAGAAACCCCAAAAAAAGACATGGAAAGAGGTAGATAAATGGATAAGTGACCTCCCACCCTAAGGAGATCATCTACAACACCAACCAACCAAGTAAGAAGGGCAAAGAGAGTGCTAGGGAACTAGGACAAGACCCAGGGACATCCTAGAAAAACCCCAAGGACGTCCCAGATCATAGGCACCAGAAATAACCCCACAAAAAGGTATGGAAAGGGGCAGACAAATGGATAAGTGACCTCCCACCCCAAGGAGATATTCTGCAACACCATCCAACGAAGGAATAAGGGCAAATGAAGTGCCAAGGAACTAGGAGAGGACCAAGGATGGGTTGCAAGGAAGTGGAGGACTTCCTAGGGAAGTCATACATTAGAGAAATATAACTTGCACTCCCTAATCTAATATTTATCAAATAATATAATATCTCTAACATTTATGTGTGACCCATGCCATAATACAATATTATATTATATCCCCACATTTATATCCTTAGGTACCTCAAAAACACATACTACTATTTACAATACTTATGATTGGGAACACACAACCAATCACAAACAATCAGTTGGACTAGACCTTATTGATTTACATCATATTTTGAAAGAGGATAAACATAACCATTCACCTTGAGTGTGGCATGGGCTTGCACTTATTACATTAAATACAATTTCAATGGGAATTATGACCACACTGAACATCCCTTTGTGAATGGGGATACACATAACTATTCAGAAGGATCAATATTGAATCAATTCAATAAATATGTTATTCCTCATTATCTGCATAGGAAGAGTCTGTATCACATACTACAAGATCACATTCTTCATCATTGTCTTCATTTGCAATGATCGCCCTATCTATTTTCATATTTCTATTTATCAAGTCCTTGGCTCATTGAATATAGTTTTTTAATGTATCCCCCATTTTATTGTGGTAGAAGCACACAATTTTGTCCTTGGATGAAGAACCCTTACTATTTTTCTTCTTCTTTATAAACAATACCTTGTCTTAATTAATCAAGTCATTTTCTTAACTCTTTATTTTTTCAATCAAATATGAAATTACATCTTCCAAAGTGGGATTAATTTTTCCTAATGTGAACATAATATTAGCATAACTAGAAGGTATGCTATTTAACAAAATATCTTTGGAATCATCGATTTCTACGTTGGCATTAATTATAGCTAGTTGATTTATCAAAAAGTAAAACTTACCTATGTGTTGGATGATATCATCACCTTCCATCATCTTTAATCCAAATGGTTTATGCTTAAGTGTCATATTTGCACTTGATGCTTGTGAACCAAACAATGTATTGAGAGACTCCTAAACTTCTTTTGTAGTCTTTAAGAGATCTATGTTATATAAGTATGCATCTAAGATCCAAATAACAATCATAGCTATTGCTCTTTCAATATTTTACAGTCTAGTTGGTTGCCTCTTTAGGGGTCTGTGACTCTAGTGTAATTTCATTCATGACATCCCAAAGATATTTTTTAATTAGAAGATATAGAAGCTTGACTTGCAATATATGGAAATATCATCCTTTGAACTTCTCGGTCATCATTTTTGTGTCCATGAGTATTGAGAGAATATAGGATTTTCCCCCTTATTCAAAAATAATCTATAAAGATGTTGGGTACCACTAGTAATGCACCTTTTAAACTAAATTTTGATACTAATAGATTGACTTGACTCAATACTAAAAAGATTTTAAAACAAATATCTTTGTTATAGACACTTCTAACTTTATCTTGACTAACTAATATATATATATATATATATATATATAAAATTTATTTTATACCTTTACTACAAATGTTAACTCCATATAATCCTATATGCATAAAAAAATAAGGAATATACTTGACTTTACCTATATATTCCCTTTAATATTGCACACATTTCTTCATATGAGCTTTCAATCTAGCCCTCCATCATACCAAAATTAGCATTTTCCCTCAATCATATTTTCTTTACTTTTGTTAGATATCCAAATTGAGCTATTGCGTATGTCAAGTGAAATATCTCCAATGAGAAGCCATAGGATAATATTGATAACTCCTTTATGCTTTGTTTGTAATGCCTTTATCATTGTAATACAAGTAGGATACAGTACATCAAATTTTGGAGTGTTTGCAATGTCTCTATTTGACATGTTAGTAATGAGTGGCACACAACCTTGCTTTGATACCATTGATAATGCAATTTTAATTTCTTTCCATTGAACAAGAGTAGTTTAAATACATATTTTGTTGCCCAATATATTTAAATGTCAATAACCATATGATTTCCTAAAAGAATAAATCACAACTAACTAATAGCTCTATGTGAGTGGTTCTAACCTCTCAACTAATTTTGACCTCTTACTTCATAATGATGTAATATATCTCTAACAATAACTACTAAGGGCTCTTAAAGTCTAGTTATTATGTCTTCCAATGGTTGGAAGACTACCTTTTGAGTTGTTATTTTGACTAGAATAACTTCTATCCATTTAGTAAATAATCAGTTATTGTCAAGAACCAACCATTGCCTACACTAGTGTTGTTTCCATTACACAACTCACCCCAATTGGGGACCCACTTGAAAGCTTCTTTTGCTCACAGCAAGGTTTTAAATTTTCTAGCACCCATGTTTTAAAATTACTTGCATTGAATAAATATTTAGACTTGCTTGCATTAAATATTTTAGAAAGGTGTTACATCTATCCTTTTAAGATTACTCATAGTGAATTTCAATTGCTTTTCAAGGTTTGAAAATTCTATTTTTAAGTTGCTTTTAAGGTTTTTAGAATTATGCCATAATTGGTAGTTGTAAACCTAAAAAGACCATAACTTTTTCTAGAGAGATCTTCTTGAGGTGATTCAAAGATTGATGGAAAGATCTTAAAATTATAATTAAAATGGTACCAAAATTGGATACACAACATTAATATTTCAAGAGATTCTATAAAAATATCATTCAACAAAATTAATTCCCCTTAATAGTCCACAAATTTCAAAAGGTTATATCTTCCGATCCAAAATAAATTTTCTAGTTCTATCAATTGTTTTGAATACCCATTTGGCTGAATTAGAAATGCAATTTTTTTTTTATGAAAATCCAGGTAACTTGAAATTTTACCATATTTTTGCACTATGGAACTATTTGGATCTCTTAATCACGTATTGATTTCATAGTTGCAATTATTGGAATATATTCCATTATTTGGTAATCATGCCAAGTTTTATGTAAGTTGTACCAAATTTCATAGGTAGAGTAAGGAACAAAAAATCTATCCTCCTATTGTTGGATATTTTGAGTAGATGAAGTTGTCATTGATGTCAAGGATGAATTGTCAGTGATGTCAATAGGATAAATTAAGTAATGCAAAAGTTTGGTGGCAAAAGAGCTTCATAATGTTTATTTTTAAATATTATGTGAAGCACAAAATAAAAAGTTTTTATTAAAACCATGGTTGGGCAAATCAAAAAGGTTTTCTAAAACCTAAGGAGGCTTTTATTTTAAAAAGTCCAAAGGAGATTTAAATATTTAATCTATAATATTTAATTTTTTTTGAATTTAAATAATTATAAATAAATATTATTCGAAGGTAAATGTTAGCGCCAACTCCCCAATGTATTTCCTCCACTGACATGTATGGCAAGGAAGGCATAAGGTATTAATACCTTAACCATTCCAAAGTTTGGAATAAGATTTAATGCATCCGAAAATACAAAGAGCTCGTGCAAAATACTAAAAGCACCTCCCGATCAAATGAAGTATGGTTATGCCAGGAATTGAAGGAAGAGCCAAGGGCTCTTAGGAGGTTGAAGAAGTCAAAGCAACTATTGTGCTTTGAGGCTCCAAGTGGATCATGTGGCTCACACAGCGTAGAAGCCACGACCAAGGCGTTGTGGAGAGTTTGGTGCAAGTTTCGAGCCCCGTGGATTGCAAAAAGTGGTAACATTATTTTTGGAAATTATTTTAATTTGCTTTGCTAAGGTTTTAAGGAGAGATAAGGTGGAAGTTAAGTTGTGTGTTGAGAAAATATTGTTTTGATATATGAAAGATTAATTGTTGCTAAAGTAAAAGTGTTTTACCTTAGAAAAATAAGAGATTGACTTATTGCATTATTTTATAAAGTGATTTATTTAATTAATGCAATATTAAGTAGGGAGTCATAAGTAGAGTTTGGATTATTTTTGAGATATTTTTTTGAAAAGGGTTATGATGAAATTAATTTGTTAAAAGGTTCTTTTGATGAGTTAGAGTTTTGGAAGAAGTGTTTTTATTGAAGATTTGTGGTGTTGGATATTATTTTAAGAAGGAGAAATAAGGTGTACTTAAATATGATTAATTTTTGTAATTGAGAATTATTTTATGAAGAGGTTAGTGTGATATTTTATCATCTAACTATTGAAATTGGTAAAAGAGAAAATTGTGATTGAGACAGGTTTCTAAGGTCACTTCTACATCAAAAAAAAGGTATGGGCATATTCTTCTTTGGTTGAAGTGACTGATTGAGATTTTCTAAAAACAAGATTGGAGTGAAAAGGACTTTGTTAAGTTTTCCTTGTTGAGTGTGTTTTAAATTAATGCTTCAAGGTTTTTTGGAATAGAGGTTAAGGAAAGTAACCTTGTTTGATAAGCATTGTTGTTGAAGTGATTGGTTGAGTGAAGAACTTGAACTAGGGTTTGCAAAGATTATGAGTATCATTTTTATGTGAGATTTGTTTGATAAGCATTGTTGTTGAAGTGATTGGTTGAGTGAAGAACTTGAACTAGGGTTTACAAAGATCATGAGTATCATTGTTATGTGAGATTTGTTGATAAGCATTGTTGGACCATTTGAGTGAGTGTTCATACGCTTGGACTAGGGTTTGTGAGCAAGGATTATTTCTGAGTAATTGGTTGAGTAGAGTTGGTTGAGCCTAGTCAAGTGGATGTGTTAATATTATAGTTTAAGTTCTACAAAACAAATTGTTCTATATTTTGAATTGATTTGAGAAAATGGTTGAGCGTTGATGAATGTGAAATATATTGAGTCTCTAACAATTCTCTATATGTTTCTATGATAAAAGAGAGATTGAAAGTGATTGAGAGTTTGTGAGTGTGAAGCATATTGAGTCTCTAACAATTCTCTATATGTTTCTAAAAGAGTGGTTGAAAGTGATTGAGCATTGAGGTGAATGTGAAGCTGTATCGCTCCAAATTTTTCACACCCTTACCTTCAGGCTATAGGATCCATGCCCGAAAGGAGGATGGGAAAAGGATGGCACGGTACCTCAGACTGAGAGGCCTTGCGAAGGTCCCGCCTCTCAAGGGAGGTGTATTATGGTGATTTTTCGACGGATGGTGGGTTCACCAGGAAACATTTAATGGCAGTTTCCACGCCTAGGTTGGGAATGTGTTTGATGTGTTCAGTTTTAGCCTTAAACATCCATGTCCTAGGTTTGGCCAAAATGCGTCTAAGCTATTCTATATGAAGATGCAGATTAAATGAATACAGAAAATAGAATTAAGACAGAAAATAGAGAAATTAAGCAATATTAAAAGAAAATACCTGATCCGGATGTCTGATGAAGATTCTGATTCTTGAAGCAGTCAGGATCATCTGGAATTCGACAGAATCGTCTGAGATCTGACAAGATCATCTGAGATCTGACGAATTCGTCAGACAAATTTGTCAGAGACCTACAAACAGAGGAATAGGTGCAAAACATAGAAAATACAGCAATGCTAACAGAGGGAAATAATGTAAAATGACAATAAGAACATCAAACTAAGAATTGTGAACAGAAATATGAATGCATCATACTGATTAAATAATAATTATGACTTAATTATGCATTTGATCTAGATGGGTGAACTCCAAGATGCAAGATAACATAAAATAACAAATAAACTAGCTAATTGTAGAACAAAAAAGCAGATTGAAGAGAGGAAAATGCAAACTTTGGGCACTGATTGCCTCAATGTTGACTGCAGTCGAAATCGTCTCGCATTGGTATGAAATCGTCTCTGATTCGACAGGATCGCCTCCGATCTGAATAGGATCGTCTGCGACGATGTAAGCTTGCTCCGACTGAAAAACACTAAGGTACCTGCAACAAAATTTGAATAGAACTAATGCAAATAACAATTTGAGATGCCTTAATGCGTGTGAAGTCAGTTTGCAGAGGATTTCAGCCAGGGGGGTGCTAAGGGGAGGGCTTAGGATTAAATAAGCTTAGGAGGGAGGTTAGGAGGTTGGAGATCATCCCTATTTGGGAGATCTCCAATGGGGGAGGTCTCTAACGGCACAGACACGCTTCTGCCCGGGTTAGAGACGTCGTTGGAACAAAAGCTAATTGTGCAAAATCAGTTTTGGGACAAGATCGTCTGGACGTCCTAGCCCAGATGAAATCGTCCGATCTGAGGCGATATCATCTGATCGGCGACGATATCGTCAAACGGTCAAAACAACCTCTAAAAATGGCATGGGAAAGGAGGAAACGGATTACACGGCGGTTAACGAGCGGTTTGGGAGGTTAAAATTTGAATTTGAATTATTTACTAGAGTAAATGTAATTATTAAGGTTTTACTGCGCCAATTTTAGGGTGCTACATTTTGCCCCCTCTTTAGCGAATTTTTCGAAGAAAATGCGTTAAAGATGAGTTCTTCTCGATCTACGAGAAAGCAAAAAATTATTCCCATTTTTAGGCGACGATTCTTGGTCGAATCGTACGACAGCTTACTATGGTGCCCCCTCCGTGTTTTTACCCAAATCGAACGTTTGAGGTAAAAACGTGGAAAAGCAAAATTTTAATTGTTTTTAATTATTTTTGAATAAAATTAAGAAAAATAGGGTAAAACCCTAATTCATTTTTACTGTTCATTTTTCTGGTTTTTAGAGCTCTGCAAGCAAAAATGGTGGAGACAACGCACAGATCGACAGAGGTCCGACGCGGGCTACGGGTAAGAGTCTAAACTTAGCTTAGAATGCTTGAATTTGAATTTACATGCTTGTTAGGTGAATTTTGATCAATTTTTGAGCATCGCGGCCATTTTTGGGCCGTCGACGTCATCGGGACGAAATTTTCGATTTTGACGAAATCGTCTCAAGTTCGCCGATTTCGTCTAAGGGCGAAATCGGCGAAAGGGGGACGATTTCATCAAATTAGGGACGATTTCGGCTTGCGAAATCGGGGACGATTATGCTCAAATTGGGGACGATATAGTCCAATTGTGGACGATATCATCAGTTGTATAAAATTGAACTTATTTTAACTTGCATTTTTAATTAATGATTTTTTATTAATGATTTGTTTTTTATTGTTGTTTATGTTGCAGAGAGGTTTGCTAAAGAGCAGAGAATGGAAGTACGGGGGGTTGAGAGATGACTTGGCCACTCTAACATAGGCAGAGCGGGATCAGCTGGCACAAGCCGGCTTACAGCATGTGGCAAAAATGCCACAAGTGTCTACAGACATGGGGCTACTGACAGCCCTAGCAGAGAGGTGGTATCCGGGTTCTTCTTGTTTTTGACTACCAACAGGGGAGATGACTCCCACATTTGAGGATGTATGGAGGATTCTGAGAATCCCCATACAAGGACGGTTGATCACTCCTGCGTCCAATCAGGGCCATGCTATGATGCGGTTGTGTGGTGACCCGAGCTTCGCCCTGGAGAAGGGCGAAGTTAACATCGAGGTGCTGCATCAGATGCCTGGGGCATCTAGACTCACACAGGTTTTGGTCAGAGTAGTTGGTGGACTTCTTCTATGCCACCAGAGCGGGTGCAGGGTACCATGGGTGCTAGCAGATGTGATCTACGACATGCGAGACCATGGCTACAGATTCTCTTGGGGCAGTTTTGTTCTATGTCGATCGTACAGGATCCTGCATGGGGTCGTGTACAAGGGCGGCCGATGTCTGGTTATGACATCGCTTCTACAGGTTTGGTGCTGGGAGCACATTGTAGTGCGGAGGCCGGTAGGGCTTCCTTTGATAGGGATTGATGGGGAGAGGCCCCGAGTTTTCTACTGGTGGCTCCGAAGAGGGGCACAATGGCGGATTGACCTATCGATGTCCCGGAGACTGCTGGATGACCTTGTCCCGGACCAGATCACCTGGAGGCCATGGCGAGAGCACCCAGGGTGGGCCGAGGATGGACAGGAGCTGGCTCGCATCAGGCGAGTTTGCTGGCTATGGATGGAGAGGGGAGAGGTGGAGCTCCACCGCTACGACCGAGTTTTGTGACATTTGGTCTACAGTAGGGGATCCCATCTCTCAGGGATTATGAGTTTTCTCGAACTGTCCGGGATAACACCACAGTGAGCGGGGCTCCGGATATGCAGCACTTCTGGAGTCAGGACTCGGACGATGCCCCCATTCAGCCAGTGGATGGGGATGACGCAGGGGTAGCCGATGGCTACGATGCCTAGTACGCAGGCATCCGCCCCTCCTCGGATGACGAGGGCTCAGGGTCTAATACATGCAGTTGTGCATCGAATAGGCAGGCAGTTCCAGGCGGCTATGGAGGCGGCCCAGGGTCACAACGAGAGAGGGCAGAGGAGGCCACAGGCGCAGGAGAGGCCACGACAGTGGGAGAGGAGGGCGGAGAGACCCCCTTCTCCACAGAGAGAGAGGCCACCATCGCCCGATAAGGGCAAGGGTGTCGACACTAGGGAGAGTAGCGAGACAATGACTCTTCGAGCGGAGACAATCCATCTCCAGGCACAGGTGCAGACCCTACAGGAGGAGGCTGCATGACACCGAGCTGAGGTGACACAGCTCAGAGATGAGATTGCATGCCTCAGAGCACGGGGCGAAGGGGCGAGCACTAGGGAGCTGACACGGGCTATTGCCCAAATCACTTTCTACCAAACATTATACTATCAGATGGTGCCAGAGGAGGATAGACTACCACTGCCAGCTAACATCGTAGATCCGATCCGGATCGGGTCATCGAGGACTTCATCCCGATCGACGACGAGGACTCGTAGTACCACTCATACTACGATGGGGCCACCTCGTCCACCTCAGGGCGGGGGAGGAGATGAGGCTGAGAGCTCGAGGGGTTCTCGAGGCTAGACTACTGCACGACATTGCACATATTGATATGATAGCATTTATTATTTTTTTGATAGAGGATTGAGTATGCCGAGGTACAGATTGTGGCATACCAATCCAGTTTTGATATGATGTATATATACTGTTGATATATATATGAGATGAGATATGTTTTTTGATCATATGACTTGTCTTATGTACTTTTATGATGCTTTTAATGTTTGGATTGATTGATTTGATGATTCATGTAATTACGTCGTTGGAAATATTATGGTTTGAATGTCATGCTTGTAAAATTGTAAATGAAATAATCTGATGGAACAAATTGGTTGTTTGTGATGTGATGTGATAAAAAATAAAATAAAAAGAGACTTCTAACAATAATTTCAAAGGACATTGTCGCTATTATAGACCATTTCATGGAGTCGCCGCTCACTCGGTCGTCAAGCTAATCCTGGTATAGAAATATTGCTAAAAAGTAAAAGAGTGCTTAAGAGACTGTCTTAAGACTTTGGTGCAATGGTGCAAATGATGATGATGATGGTTTGTTTTCAGATTTTCATAAAAATAGTATGCATGAGATAATTTTAAAATGATTTTTGCTAGGCATAAATTCCTAAGTGTGATAAATTTTTTGGATAATTCCCTAGGAATTATACCATCATTGCAAAATTGAAGGTTGACATAATGACATGAAATAGTGATAATGTGTTTGCGCTTTTTGTTTTGAAAACATAATTGTATAACAGAATGATTTAAGTCATATGGTTTTCATGATTTTTAAATAGATGGGGAATAAAAATTGTTACAATGGTTTGCGCTAGGCATAGAATATGTAGGTATAGACTTATACCATCATCGCGAAATCCAAAAAAAGAGATAGTTTTATTGCATGGTTGATTTTTGATAAACAAAAAATATGAAGAGGAGGACTTGCGCTAGGCATAAAATTCCAATTTTGGTTTTAGAACTATACCATCATCGTGAAAGTCGATAATATATATATATATATATATATATATATATATATATATATATATATATATATATATATATATATATATATATATATATATATATGTATGTTTTGATTGTATGGTTTTGAAAGAAATTTTGATTTTTCTATTATGAATGTAGTTGTCTTTATACTAAACAACTGTACTTTAAAGAAGAAAATGAATTATTCCAAACAATTTGCAAAAAATATTTCCAAGTATCTTAAAGACAAAAGTTAGATTTATAAGGAATCCCATGTGCATATGTGAGTTCATTTCCAATCTTGATTTATCATAATGATACACAAAATCTCTCAAATACAAATGTGTGTGCAATTGCATTGTTCATTTACCAGTTTGAGCAAGGTACTATGATACAAGTGATTTGAATGAACCAAAGAAGTGTTCATTAACCATGATGTAGATGCATATAACCATACTAGACTACTATGTAAGTCGGATTATCAAGAGCTAGCTAATCCATAAGCAGACATAGGTCTGTACAAAAGAAGGTCGCTAATGTGACAGACATATCGCCACGCTAGGAGTTACCCAAGGCCAAGCAGGTTGGGCACAAACCACCTGTTATGGGGCTTACCTCACAGTTTTCGAATAATTGAGAATTCCGGGGATTCAAGCTCATCAACCCTTCTTTTCTTTTCAAAGGGTAGGGAAAGGGATTTTATTGCTTTTGCTTTTGTTTTTTTTTTCTTTTGTATTTTTGCTTGATTTTTGAGATAATGCTTGAAACATTGCTGTAATGATATAAAATAACATTTTTCTTTTTCTCTTTTTTTCTTTGAACTTTGCTTTTTCTTTTTGTTCTATACTAGGGATACTTGCTCGGATTAGCTGTAGAGCAAGGGATTTTTATTCTGGGTAGGGGTGAGCTTGTCCTTTTGCCAATTCTCAAAGATTCTAGACCATGTGCATGATAGGATAGCAGGGGAAACTTTTCGCTCAAGAAACCACTTCTACTATGTAGCAAAGCATGGAAATTACAAATATAATCATTTTATTGTGAAAAGATGTGCTTGGTTTAAGTAAATAACAAGATCAATTCTCTGTGCTCAAACGTTATTTAATTGTATTTTGTGGACTTTGATATAAGAGAGATTAGTAATCATGCCAGATAAAATCAAGATATTTATGTTTGTGAGTGTGAAAGTGAGGGATTCCAAATAAATGCTAATTTATCCAAAATAATTTGAAACATATAATTGCAACATTTGTAAGCAGATATATATAAATAAATACTGTTTTTGAGAAGCTTTGAGAATGTTGACTCTTTCTTTCTTCTTTATATTATGTTGGTTTCGAAAGAGTCAAGAATATTGCTGTTTTGATTTTTATTTATTATTTTTGAAAGAATTAACAAGTGCCATAAATAAATGCAACAAATAGTTTTGAGGATTTTGATGATTTTGAATGTTTTTGGTGTTTTTGAATTTATAAATTGAAAGAAATAGAAGATAGTGATTTTGAAATATTTTAAACAAATATATATAAGGATGAAATGACCAAATTTATACATAGTAACGTTTAAGATGCAAAATATTCATGGGTTCTTTAAGTTCTTTACCATCTAAGGTAGATAATTTGTATGCTCCCGATTCAAATTTAGCAGTGATAATGTATGGTCCAAGCCAGTTGGGCTCAAATTTACCTTTAAGGTCCTTAGTTGCATTAGTATTTTTTTGATTTTCTTTTAAAACAAGGTCGCCGATCTCAAAGGATCGATGACGAACTTTTTTAGCATATGATCTTTTAAGCTTGTTTTGGTAGGCACGGAGATGCTCCAAAGCATTGATGCATTTTTCATCTAGGAGTTCCAGTTGATCGAGTCTGCCAACTCGATATTCATCTCCTACTTCGGTATCTTGAAGTAGCAGAGCCAAAGAAGGAACTTCTAATTCAAAGGGAAAAATGGCTTCAGCACCATAAACCAAAACAAATGGTGAAGTTCCCATGGGGGTTCGAACACTAGTTCGATAGGCCCACAAGGCTGGATATAACTGAATGTGCCGATCACGGCCAGTTTTATTGACCAATATTTTAAGGATTTTGATTAAGGTTTTGTTAGATGCTTCTGCTTGACCATTACCCTGAGGATAATAGGGAGTGGACCAGCGATGTTGAATTTTGTATTTTTGGCATAATTTTTTAACATCTTTATTTTTGAAACAAGTTCCATTATCAGAGATGAGATTTGCAGGAATTCCGAACCTACAAATGATTTGATTAAAGATAAATTTAGAGACTTGTGTGCCAGTGCAGGAAGCTAAAGGCATAGCTTCAACCCACTTCGTGAAATACTCAGTGGCGGTTATGATGAATTTGTGTCCATCAGATGACACAGGATTGATTTTGCCAATAATATCTAAACCCCATTTTGAAAAGGGCCAAGGAGATGAAATAGCCTGCAGCTCTTGTGCAGGCGCATGGACAAGGTCAGCATGTTTTTGGCACTTGTCACAATGGCGCACATAATCATGTGCATCCTTTTCCATGGTAGGCCAAAAATATCCTATCCGAAGGAGCTTTTTAGCAATGACACTACCACTGAAGTGTCCTCCACAAGATCCATCGTGGGCTTCACTCAAGGCTGATTTGGATTCTTCTAAATTCAAACATCTTAATAGGATACCTTCAAAATATCTCCTATATAAAGTATTGCCAATTATTACAAATCGACTTGCTTGTCTACGTAATAACCGACGCTGGTTTCTATTAGAATTGGCAGGGAAAGTCCCATTTTGGAGAAAATCAAATATATCTGTATACCAAGGTTCCGGAGTAGTTTCATTGATTAGAAACACATCCAAAGGTTCTAAGCATGACTTATTTGAAGCGGGTTCCTGGAGTCGACGAATAATGATAGTAGCATATTCGTCATCTAACTCCAAGGGGAGGAGAGATGCGGCTGCGGCCATAGCATCAGCTGCACGGTTGCAAGTTCGAGGAATAGCTTCCAAGGTAACTTGATCAAATAGAGACATTAATTGTAAGACATAGGCTTTATATGGGCATAGTTTATCATCTCTGGTCTGATAAACTTCATTAATTTGGTTTATAACCAGTTGAGAATCACCAAAAACTAATAGATGTTTAATTTTTAGCGCCAAGGCAGCTCGTAATCCAAGGATTAGAGCTTCATATTCAATAGTATTGTTGGTGCAAGCAAATGTTAATTTGAAGGATAGAGGAATAAGATGTTTTTGTGGGGATATTAAAATAATACCCGCACCAGCCCCACTCATGCATCGGGCTCCATCAAAGTATAAGGACCATTGTTCAATATGGTCTGCCTCTAATTGAAGGCATTCATCAGGGAACTCAATGATGAGGGGATGGGTAGACTCTAAGGGTGCAGCAGCTAATTGATCTGCTATGATTTGACCCTTAACAAACTTCTGTCCTATGAATGTGAGATCAAACTCACTTAGAGCAAGAACCCACTTGGCTGTGCGACCCGATAAATAAGGTCGACTCATGAGATACCTTAAGGGATCGTATTTAGCAATGACATAAGTTTTCTGACTAAGCATATAATGGCATAATTTTTGCATAGCAAACATGACTGCTAGACATAGTTTCTCTAATGCTGTATAGCGGGTTTCATAACTGATGAAGGTTCGGCTAATGTAATAATTAGCACGTTCTCTCTTTTCATCATCAAGCTGAGCTAACATAGCTCCTAAAGCAGAATCTGAAGCTAAAATATACAGGAGAAATGGGCGATCAGGTTTAGGTGGTGAAAGCACCGGTGGGTTAAGGAGGTATTGCTTGAGAAGTTCAAAAGCTTCTCTACATTCGTCGTCCCAATTAAAAGGGACATCCTTCTTAAGAAGTTTAAGAAAGGGACCGGTTTTGTCCGCCAGCTTATCGATGAAGCGACGGATGGCTTGAAGCTTACCTTGTAAACTTCGTAACTCAGATATATTAGTAGGTGCGGGCATATCAGTGATAGCCGCAATCTTGAGAGGGTCAATTTTGATACCACGTAAAGAAACTAAAACCCCTAATAGTTTACCGGACTTAACTCCGAATATGCATTTTGTTGGATTTAATCGAATAAGATATTCTCGTAATCGATTAAAAACTTTTCTCAAATCAACTAAATGATTATCTTCATTAATAGAGCGAGCTATAATATCATCTACATAATCATGTAGGATATCATGCATCATATCATGAAAAATATAAGTCATAGCTCGTTGATATGTTGCACCTACGTTCTTTAAGCCAAATGGCATCACTTTCCAACAAAAGGTACCCTAGGGGGTAATAAAGGCTGTTTTAGCCTGATCTTCAGGAGCTATCCTGATCTGATTATAACCGGAGAATCCATCCATTAAGGACATCATCCCACTCTCGACAGTAAAGTCAATGATTTGATCCATGTTTGGAAGAGGAAAATCATCTTTAGGGCATGCAGCGTTAATATCTCTAAAATCTATGCAAACCCTAACTTTGGTGGCTTCTTTCTTGGTAACTGGAACTACATTTGAGATCCATTCAGCATAATCAATAGCTTGTATAAAAACAACATTTAGGAGTTTTTCTAACTCCCCTTTGACTAGCAGAGCCACTTTGGGATGCATTTTTCTAAGTTTTTGTTTAACAGGTTTAGCATCCGGATGGACCACTAGATGATGCATGACTACAGAAGGGTCGAGACCTGGCATATCTTCATATGTCCAAGCGAAGACATCTTCATATTCTTTAAGGAATGCAATGTATTGTTCTTGTTTTTCTTGACTTAATTCTGATCCAATATTGATTATGTGAGGACTATCCTCAGTTCCAATATTAATTTTAATGACGTTTTCTACCTCCATGTGTAGATCTCTTTCAAAATTAGGTGGGGCGGGTGAAACGCCCAATTCTTGTAATTCTTGTAAGGTTAATTTGGATAATTCATCTTGAGGATTAGTGGCCTCAAGTTGGGCTATAGTTGGTATAGAACCATCAAAATAAAATCCATTGTGTAACATTTCTTCAACAGAGACGTCGTGGAAGATATCTCCTTCCAACTCCTCATCGGAGTCAACAATCATTTCAGGGTAAGCTATGGATAGCATGTTACATGTAAATGGCTGATTTTTTAGAGGCAAATCATCACACCTATCCAAATAATCTTGATAACATATGAGTTGATCATCATCTTCAAAAGGAAAGGGTTGACCCTTACTAGGAAATAGGCCCACACCACAACGGGCAGGCCACGGTTCTACCTCGAAAGGTTCTTTCATGCCATTTTGGAAAGGTCCCAAGCCTTTCCCTTTATATCCCATTTTAAGCATTATGGGTTTAGCTTTAATATATTCATTGGTAAAATAACATCGAGCGTATCCCTCATGATGAGTTTTGATATTCCGAGGGATTCTTCCCCAGTCATATCCTTTATAAATGAAGGCACAACTCCCGACTTGGTAAGTACTTCCCATAGGTTGTGGGAGGCCCAAGGTACGAGGAGATGGCGGCAAGTTATTTAAAAGGATTGAATCTTGCATGAAAGCATTTGTTTTTTCTGATATTAAGATTGTGGATAAATCTGGTAAAAGTTCATCAGAAAGAGCATAAGATGTAGAAGGATCATTCCCTATATCTTTAGATGTGGAAGGTATGATAGATGTTGATAATGTGGAAGTGTTAATAGATGGGTCTATAAGTTTTGAAATTATAGGGATAGAACATGAAGGATTGGTTGTAGATTGAAAATATTTTTGAGGTTCTAGAGTGGTTTGTTTAGAAGATTGTTGATCTATATAGGAGGATGAAATTAATGGAGGGGAAATAGGTGAAGCTATGGGTGTGTGTTTCATAGTTTTGGATGAAAAATAAGAGTTAGGATGTGTGGATGACAGAGCAGGGCAAAATTGCACTCCAACAGGTTCTGCCAAGGCACACATATCAAAGGGTCTAGGGTCACCATGGATAGTGACCAACTGATTTTTAAATTCAAACTTAACACATTGGTGTAAAGTTGATGGGACAGCCCGCATTGCATTGATCCAAGGATGACCCAAGAGTATATTGTACGATGCGGGGCAATGTACAATAAACATAGTGGTATCTAGAGTTCGAGGACCAACTTGCAATGGGATGGTAATAACTCCACATGTTTCTTGTGTTTCGTCATTGAAAGCTTTGATAATCATGTCAGTTTTCTTCATTTCATCACTTCTAAAGCCAAATCGTTGGTAGAAGTCAAGAGTGCAAATGTTTAGAGATGAACCATTATCAATCAGGACTCGTTTAACAACTACATCTCCAATTAGAGCAGTAATATATAAGGGATTATCCTTATGTAAACTGTGTTGTGGGATATCTTTATCTCGGAAGTCAATACAATCAACTTCTCGAGTGATGATAGTATTGGCCATGGCTTCAGGTTGAATGTTTTGAGGTACCATCATTTGGCTTAATGTAAGCATCAACTCATCCCTATGGGTAGGAGAAGATCTTAACAAATCCAAAAGGGAAATTCTGGCTGTAGTATTGGATAATTGCTCATTAATATTGTAAGGGGGTTTAGGTTGAACATTGGAAGCATGATTCCCTTTATTGGGATTTTTCAAAACAAATGGAGCTGATCCATCATTCTGGTTTGGTTCTTGTTGAGAATTTTGAGCCTGTTGTCGGGTAACGACTCCAATGGTACCTACAATGTTATATTGAGGACGTTGAACTGGCCTCGGTCGAGCGTTTATGGCTTGTTCATCAGGGAGGAATTGATTAGAAGAAGGTCGAGTAGTAACTCTTCTAGGAAATGGTTCTTCTGGAACCATAGCATCTGTGATGGGTTGAATAGGATCTGATTCATTTTCAGAACTATTCGATTGGTTTGAAGTGATGTCAATTTCACTTTCAGTATCTGATTCTATATCACTAGAATCTAGAGTTGGAATATTATGTAGGGGCCTGGTCGTAACCAGGGATAAGGTTGTGTCAAATATTTGAGGATCCTGAACAGGTAATTGTCCGCTAATGGTTCCTACATATCGGGTAGGAGGAGGAACATTATGATGTTCGATTTGATTGGCCACCTCTTTACCATGTCTTGGTAAAGGGTGTTGAAATATGTCTAATGTTTGATTAGCATTTTGATTTTGATTTTGGGGAATGTTCTTTTGAGGATTATTAGGAGCATTTTGTTTAGGTTGGAAGGCTTGCACCTCCATTTCATTATTATCAATTAGATCCTGTATTTTATGTTTCAACCTTTTACAAGCGTTGGTAGAGTGTCCAGGTCCTCTATGGAAATCACAGTGTAAGTCAGCTCTATATCCGGGTATAGTTGGATCAGGTTCCCGGATAGCTGGTAATTGGATCAAACCTCTTTCGAGTAATTGAGGTAAAATAGTTGATAACGGTTGATTCAATCTAGTAAATTCTCGAGGAGGTTTATCAGGCGGTTTCAATATAAATTTTTTTGTTGTTTTCGTTGCATTGATATTAGCAACATTTCTGCTGTCAATGACTCCGTCACCAACAACTTGTTTGTTTTTATATTGATTTTTGGAGATTTTCTCATCATCCTTCTTCCTAAGTTGGCCTCTCCTAATGAGGGCATCTTCTACTCTTCGAGCTAAATCTATAGCCTGATCGAAGGTAGTTAAAGTAGTTGTTGATAGCTCATAAGATATTTGTTCTTGTAAATTATTGATAAAAATGTCCAACATTTCCCTATAAGGTAGCACAAAGTGCAGTTTTCCTGTCAACTGCCTCCATCTAGCTAAGAAATCAGCAAAACATTCATCCTTATCTTGTTTTAAGTTGTATAAATCTTTAATGGTTACATGCCTCTCGATGTAGGCACTAAATTGATGGACAAAATATTCAGTTGTTTCTTCAAAGTTTCTCAAGGAATGAGTGGGCAATTGATAGTACCACTCTAATGCCATTCCACCTAAACTTTTCGGGAACATTTTTAGTAATAGCAAGTCATCATGTGATATATCATGACATGCTATCCTAAACATGCGAAGATGCTCTATGGGATCTTCGGTTCCTTTATATATAGGCAAGATAGGCATGGGAAAATGCTTAGGGTATGGTTGTGCTACAACTATGGGATCCAAAGGTTGACTACATATCTCTCGATAATTATACGAGGGACGGTAAGGATCTATCTGGTCCATACGCGAAGCTAACTGTTTCACCATGGCTTCCAGATTACTATTTTGCCCACCATATTGGTTCGGTAGGGCATTGATATGGGATTTGTGAGCATATGATGGAGGGACATGAAGATTAGATGCTATGTTGCTATTGTGTAAATTGTTGGTAGGAAAGGTGTTATGAAGGAATTTTGAAGTTGTATTATGTTGTATTCCAGATTGTTGAAAATTGGTGTTTGACTTCATTTTAGGTTTTTGTTTACTTGAAGCATATTGATCAATGGTTTGGCGAAGTAAAGCAGTGAAGGAAGTTTTCTTTTGTGTGGGAATGATTTTGGGCTGAATAACAGGTTCCTTAGGAGGTTGGGTAACCTGTTGTTTTGACATGTTTTGAATCATAGTGACCATATCTGTATTGGATGGTCCAGCCTTATCACTTTCTTGATCAATGAAAGACAAGGGATTAGTGCGCACATCAAACATATGTTCCATGGCTGCTTGAGTGTCACTAATTTTCCCTTTATCCATACGAACTGCCATATTAAGAACACCAATGTTATTATGGAAAAATTTCCAGAAATGATCTACGTTGTCAAAAGCAATAGTTCCATCTGGAGCTACTCTAGGGGATGAGGATCCATCCTCTTTAACATTTTCTTCTTGTTCATTGTCTTCACCTAGGTCATCTTCTGGTTGATCTAGAGTTTCTCCTTCCCGAATTGGATCTTCAGGAAGGACATTTGGGTCTCTAGTTTTATCTTCTAACCAATCTTCTTCTTCTCCTTCGGTTTGTTTACCATTCCTAAGTTTAGGCATTGTGCTTAATTTTAGATTTCAGCAAATATATATATATATATATATATATATATATATATATATATATATATATGCAACAAGCTTAAGAGGTATATATTAATTATATACCTACTACAATATTTAAAATGAAAGGTTTTGGTTTTTTGTTATGTTTTTTAGTTTTTCTTTGTTTTTGAAATAATATTGTGAAAATAACAAATAACACAATATGCAAGAAATAATACTGAAAACAATGATCTAATTTTCTATAAACAATTTATAAACATCATTAATAGGCTCGAGTTCTTCAGGAGTCATGAAGTGTTCTTCTTCAAATTGAAAGTTTTCCTTCAAAAATTTAATGAAAAGAGCTATAGTAATATTATCTGTCTCAGATGCTGGTTGATAGAAGTAAAGCTCGTGGCAATACTCTCGATATAACACAGCTCTAGGGACTCTATTCCATCTTTCCCTATCCGTAAGAACAACCTCTTGGTCTTCTACATGACCTAGGAACTGGTGTACAATGGCTGCGTTCTCGAGGTATTCCTCGAAGGTGAACAATTCTGAAGATACAAGAGCTCTCCTATAAGCTAACCATCTATGGCAGGCTCTCTGAAGTTCATGATAAAAGACGAGTTGATGAGGATCCAGGATTCTATCTAGGACTAGCCTCTTGATTTGTTTAAATTTTGTTGACCTAGATGAAATGACACTAAGTCTTCTATCAAGTTCGTCCCACAAGAGTTGATTTCTATCTGTTTCAGGCACACTAAGCACATAATTGATTTCTATGGCTGCCAATTGGTTTTCAACATTTATAGTAACTGCTAATATTTTCTTAGGAGCTACCATCTAAACATGACATGCAACTTATTAATTTTAAATGATTTGAAATGCATCTATGTTTTGGTTGTTTTTATTTTTATTTTTTTTTTGTTTTCAAAAGGTTTAAAATGTATTCACGTCGGGTTCACCAAAATGTATCGCTCCAAATTTTTCACACCCTTACCTTCAGGCTATAGGATCCATGCCCGAAAGGAGGATGGGAAAAGGATGGCATGGTACCTCGGACTGAGAGGCCTTGCGAAGGTCCCGCCTCTCAAGGGAGGTGTATTATGGTGATTTTTCGATGGATGGTGGGTTCACCAGGAAACATTTAATGGCAGTTTCCATGCCTAGGTTGGGAATGTGTTTGATGTGTTCAGTTTTAGCCTTAAACATCCATGTCCTAGGTTTGGCCAAAATGCGTCTAAGCTATTCTATATGAAGATGCAGATTAAATGAATACAAAAAATAGAATTAAGATAGAAAACAGAGAAATTAAGCAATATTAAAAGAAAATACCTGATCCGGATGTCTGATGAAGATTCTGATTCTTGAAGCAGTCAGGATCGTCTGGAATTCGATAGAATCGTCTGAGATCTGACAAGATTGTCTGAGATCTAACGAATTCATCAGACAATTCATCAGAGACCTACAAACAGAGGAATAGGTGCAAAACATAGAAAATACAACAATGCTAACAGAGGGAAATAATGTAAAATGACAATAAGAACATCAAACTAAGAATTGTGAATAGAAATATGAATGCATCATACTGATTAAATAATAATTATGACTTAATTATGCATTTGATCTAGATGGGTGAACTCCAAGATGCAAGATAACATAAAATAACAAATAAACTAGCTAATTGCAGAACAAAACAGCAGATTGAAGAGAGGAAAATGCAAACTTTGGGCACTGATTGCCTCAATGTTGACTACAGTCGAAATCGTCTCGCATTGGTACGAAATCATCTCTGATTCGACAGGATCACCTCCGATCTGAACAGGATCATCTGCGATGATGTAAGCTTGCTTCGGCTGAAAAACACTAAGGTACCTACAACAAAATTTGAATAGAACTAATGCAAATAACAATTTGAGATGCCTTAATGCGTGTGAAGTCAGTTTGCAGAGGATTTCAGCTAGGGGGTGCTAAGGGGAGGGCTTAGGATTAAATAAGCTTAGGAGGGAGGTTAGGAGGTTGGAGATCATCCCTATTTGGGAGATCTCCAATGGGGGAGGTCTCTAATGGTGCAGACACGCTTCTACCCGGGTTAGAGACGCCGTTGGAATAGAAGCTAATTGTGCAAAATCAGTTTTGGGACAAGATCGTCTGGACGTCCTAGCCCAGACGAAATCATTCGATCTGAGGCGATATCGTCTGATCGATGACGATATCGTCAAACGGTCAAAACAACCTCTAAAAATGGCATGGGAAAGGAGGAAACGGATTACACGACGGTTAACGGGCGGTTTGGGAGGTTAAAATTTGAATTTGAATTATTTACTAGAGTAAATGTAATTACTAAGGTTTTACTACGCCAATTTTAGGGTGCTACAGAAGCATATTGAGTCTCTAACAATTATCTATATGTTTCTAAAAGAGTGATTGAGCATTGTGATGAATGGGAAGCATATTGAGTCTCTAATAATTCTGTTTATGTTCCTATGATATTGGATAAATTTTAGTGAGGATTTGTTGAGAAGATTTAAGGTAAGACTTTGAGAAGACTTGTGGATGAAAGTTGTGTGAGCTTTTGTGGAAGCTTACAATACAAAGTTTGAGGATAGAGATAGTTGAGCAGAGTGGACAAGTTCTAGAGAGGACTTGTTGAGCATATTGGACAAGTTCTAGTGAGGACTTGTTGAGCAGATTGGATAAGTTTTAGAGAGGACTTGCGGACATATTAGTGTGAGATTTTATAGAAGCTTACAAGGTAGATTTGAGACAAGTCTTTGAGAAAACTTGTAAGTAGAGTTGATTGATTGATTTGTTCAAACCTTGAGTTAAGGTTTGGGACAGATCTGGTAGTGTTGATATGTGATTGGATCAAGCCTTGTGTTAAGGCTTGAGGATAAATATTGAGGATAGATTTTTTCTAGACCAAAGGACTATGTTTAGTATAGATTAGAGGATAGATATTGAGGATATATTTGTGCTAGACTAAAGGACTGTGTGTAGTACAGGTTTGAGGATAGAGTTTGGTGCAAATTTAAGGACAAGTTTGTGCTAAACCAGAGATAGAGATTGAGTAAATTTGTGCTAGAACAAATGACTATGTTTAGTATAGATCATAGGATAGATATTGAGGATAAATTTGTGCTAGAACAAAGGACTGTGTTTAGTACAGATTTGAGGATAGATTTTGGTGCATATTTGAGGATAGGTTTGTGCCAAAATAGATATAGAGATTGAGAAGATTTGTACTAGATCGAAGGACTATGTTTAGTAAAAATTTGAGATAGAGTTGAGAGTAAGCTTTAGAGGTGACATAGTAGAGAGGATGATGGTATCCAGTGGATAGAGATCCACTAGCTAGGGTAGTGAGGATAGGTATCTTTAGTGGATAGAGATCCATTAGCTAGAGCAGTGGGGGTAACAGTACTTCTAGAATATCACCATACAGAGCTAAGGGGAAAGGAGTTCTACTATGGATAGAGATCCATGAACTTGATTAGGGGATTGGTGTCTCCTTTAGAAAGAGGTCCATAAACATTGTAATAGGGAAAGGATTCCCAAGAGATTGATTGAGAAAATTTTAGTGAAATATTTTCTCTATGGAGTAGCCCACATTGGGTGAACCACATTAAATTGGTGTCTCTATTATGTGTGGTGATTTGTGCATTGCTTTGATTACTACTATTGATATTGCTATATTTACATTACATAATATTGATTTGGAAAGAAAAGTAAAAAATGGTCTTATACTGTTCACCCCTCCTCTTAGTATAAGCTTGTGTTCTTCAATTGGTATTAGAGCGGGTTCCTTCGAAAGATTTTAATAGCTTGAAGAAAAATCTTTCAAGAATACAATGGATTCAAAGAATGGGTCCTCATATAATTCAACACCAATATTTGATGGAAGTGATTATATATTTTGGAGTATGAGAATGAAGATTCACCTGAAGGCACTTGGCAATGAAATTTGGGAAGTAGTTGAAAATGGATACATACCACCAGCTGATCCACCTATAGATAAGGAAGGTAATATTCTACAAAATTACAATTCAAAAGCAATAAATGCAATTTTGAGAGGTTTGTATAAATAGAATTCATAAAATTTGTGCATTTTCAAGATGCAAAAGGAATTTGGGATAAGTTGCAAAGCATATATGAAGGATATAAAAGTGTGAAAAAGGTAAAGATACAAAATCTCAAAGGACAAATTAAAGAATTAAGAATGAAGGATGAGGAAAATATTAGTACTTATATACTTCGGGTATATGAGGTTGTTAATTCCATGCAAGGACTTGGACTTAAGGTTGAAGAAGATGACGTTTGTGATAAGATCTTAAGGTCTCTCCCAACAAGGTTTAGTGAAAATATTTCAGCTATATAAGAAGTAAAGGATGGTGATTCTTTGACAAGAGATATGTTACTTGGTATTATGACATATTTTGAGTTAATAACAAAAGAGGAACCTAATATTCGAAAGTAAGTAGCCTTCAAAGCAATTAAGAAGACAAATGGTAAGAAGTCAGATTCAAGAAATGAGTCATCTAGTGATGAGGAAGATAATTATGGTAGAAGGAATAAGGATTCAAGAAGATTTAAATATGCAAAATATTTTAGATGTTTCAATTTTGGAAAGTATGGTCACTATGCAACTGATTTTAAAGAAGCCAAAAATAGCAATAATGAAGAAAAACTGGATTATAATAACAGAGAATTAGAAAGATACAAGTACCAAAAGAAAGGTAAGTATGGACAAGGCAAACAAGGAAAGAAGTTATTTCAAAGACAAAATAAGAGCTACTATGCAAATAAGGCAAGTAAGTACTCAAGTGATAGTGATGCTAGTTCTTCAAGTAATGATAAATATGAAGTCCTATTTCTAATTGAAGAAAAAGAAGTTAAAAAAAGGAAATCAATAATTCTCAAGTGTTTTAGATGTGGTAATTTTGGACATCTTGAAGATAGTTGTACAAGGAATAATTTAAGTTTTAGTGATGATGAATATGAGGATGCACTTTAAGGACCAAAAGAGAATATTATAATGGCACTAGAAGAAGACGAAGATGATCCTATAGAAGACAAGTCAAAATAAAATGAAGATGTTGAAAAAGGTAAAAAAATAGAGGAAGAATCAGAAAAAGGAGGATTTGATCTTGAGGGAGAGATTATTTATGCTCTTAAAAATTTAAAGAAGGTAAGAAAGCAAAACTCCCAACTTGAGATTCAGTTTCAAGAATGTGATGAAGAGAGAGGAAAGCTTATAGATGATCTAAACAAGTTAATGACTAAGACAAATAAGTTCAAGGATAAGTTAGAAGCAAAGGTCTTAGAATGTGAAAGGTTAGAACAAGAAGTAGCTCTACTAAGGGAAGAATTAGAAAATTCCAAGGACAAGCTACACAAGTTTGGGAAGAGTTCAAAGAATTTGGATAAGATTATCAAGTCACAAAAGCCTACATCAAGCAAAATAGGTCTTGGTTTTGAACAAGCTCAAAAGTAAAAAGAAGAAGAGTCAACCTCAAGTTTTGAAGAAGAAGAAACTTCATAAGAAGATAGTGTAAGGGAAATTGAGACTTCTGAGGATGAGTTGGACAACAAAAAGTTCAACAAGGAAAGAAACAATGCACAAAGGAGAAGCAGATGGAATAGGAACCAGAATAGGGTAAGAGAGACTAAGAGACCAATGAGGTCAAGACAAGGAAATTTCAATGGATGATGTTTCTCATGTCACATATTTGGGCACATGGCTTCACAAGTGCAGGACACATGAAAAATAGGAATATGAGAATTTCAAAAGCAAGCTGCTTTTCCATGGGTATTGCTACTCATGTAATCAGTTTGGTCACAAGGCAATGAATTGCAAGTTCCATGAAAGGAATAGATATGGATTCACCATGAGAAATCCCAAGACATTTGCACCTCCAAGGAATAATAACATTAATTCTTATAAGTGCAATAATTATGGACATACAACAAAGTGGTGTAGAGTAGACAATCAAGAATCAAGCATGAACAGGAACAGGAACATGAATATGGATATGAACAGGGACAGGAATAGGAATAGGAATATGGACATGAATAAGAACATGAATATGGATAAAAAAAAAACATGGACATGAACAAGAACAGTCAAAGGAATAAAAAGGATCAAATGAGAAGGAAAAAGAACAAAGGTAAATAATAGTGCTTTTTGGGAGTAGAAATACTCTCACCCCAGAATTAACCACCTCAAGAGGAGGTGGAGGAGGGGCTAAGCTAAGATACTCATTCTTAGCCCTGATCCCCAAAGGTGACCCTTTGCCATTGATGTCAAAGGGGGAGAGATTTAAGTAAGTGGATATATTTAAGTAAGGGGGATATATTGATTTAAGAAGAGAGCATTGAGTTAGGGGAGCAGTTTTCCAGGGGGAGCAGGATAGAAATAGGTTAAAAAATTTGAAAAGATAATTGGGTTGACATCAATGACAAAGGGGGAGATTGTTGGAAATTTTGAGTAGATGAAGTTGTCATTGATGCCAAGGATGAATTTTCAGTGATGTCAAAAGGATAAATTGAGTAATGCAAAATTTTGGTGGCAAAAGAGCTTCATAATGTTTATTTTTAAATATTATGTGAAGTACAAAATAAAAGGTTTTTATTAAAACCATGGTTGGGCAAAACAAAAAGGTTTTCTAAAACCTAAGGAGGCTTTTATTTTAAAAATCCCAAAGGAGATTTAAATATTTAATTTATAATATTTAAATTCTTTTGAATTTAAATAATTATAAATATATATTATTCAAAGGCAAATGTTAGCGTCGACTCCCCAACGTATTTCCTCCGTCGATGTGTATGGCAAGGAAGGTATAAGGTAGTAATACCTTAATCATTCCAAAGTTTGGAACAAGATTTAATGCATCCAAAAATACAAAGAGCTCATGCGAAATACTAAAAGTGCCTCTCGATTGAACAAAGTGTGGTTACGCCAGACGTTGAAGGAAGAGCCAAGGGCTCTTAGGAGGTTGAGGAAGTCAAAGCACGTATTGCACTTTGAGGCTCCAAGTGGAGCACATGGCTCGCATGGAATAGAAGTCATGGCCAAGGCACTGTGGAGAGTTTGGTGTAAGTTTTGAGCCTCGTGGATTGCAAAAAGTGGTATCATTATTTTTGGAAATTATGTTAATTTGCTTTGCTAAGTTTAATAAGATCTTCTACTCTTCGAGCTAAATCTATAGCCTGATCGAAGGTAGTTAAAGTAGCTGTTGATAGCTCATAAGATATTTGTTCTTGTAAATTATTGATAAAAATGTCCAACATTTCCCTATAAGGTAGCACAAAGTGCAATTTTCCTGTCAACTGCCTCCATCTAGCTAAGAAATCAACAAAACATTCATCCTTATCTTGTTTTAAATTGTATAAATATTTAATGGTTACATGCCTATCGATGTAGGCACTAAATTGATGGACAAAAGATTTAGCTGTTTCTTTAAAGTTTCTCAAGGAATGAGTGGGCAATTGATAGTACCACTCTAATGCCATTCCACCTAAAATTTTCGGGAACATTTTTAGTAATAGCAAGTCATCATGTATTATATCATGACATGCTATCCTAAACATACAAAGATGCTCTATGGGATCTTCGGTTCCTTTATATATAGGCAAGATAGGCATGGGAAAATGCTTAGGGTATGGTTGTGCTACAACTATGGGATCCAAAGGTTGACTACATATCTCTCAATAATTATACGAGGGATGATAAGGATCTATCTGGTCCATACGCGAAGCTAATTGTTTCACCATGGCTTCCAGATTACTATTTTTCCCACCATATTGGTTCAGTAGGGCATTGATATGGGATTTGTGAGCAAATGATGGAGGGACATGAAGATTAGATGCTATGTTACTATTGTGTAAATTGTTGGTAGGAAAGGTGTTATGAAGGAATTTTGAAGTTGTATTATGTTGTATTCCAGATTGTTGAAAATTGGTGTTTGACTTCATTTTAGGTTTTTTTTACTTGAAGCATATTGATCAATGGTTTGGCGAAGGAAAGCGATGAAGGAAGTTTTCTTTTGTGTGGGAATGATTTTGGGCTGAATAACGAGGTTCCTTAGGAGGTTGGGTAACCTGTTGTTTTGACATGTTTTGAATCATAGTGACCATATCCGTATTGGATGGTCCAACCTTATCACTTTATTGATCAATGAAAGACAAGGGATTAGTGCGCACATCAAACATATGTTCCATGGCTGCTTGAGTGTCACTAATTTGCCCTTTATCCATACTGAACTGCCATATTAAGAACACCAATGTTATTATGGAAAAATTTCCAGAAATGATCTACGTTGTCAAAAGAAATAGTTCCATCTGGAGCTACTCTAGGGGATGAGGATCCATCCTCTTTAACATTTTCTTCTTGTTCATTGTCTTCACCTAGGTCATCTTCTGGTTGATCTAGAGTTTCTCCTTCCGGAATTGGATCTTCAGGAAGGACATTTGGGTCTCTAGTTTTATCTTCTAACCAATCTTCTTCTTCTCCTCCAGTTTGTTTACCATTCCTAAGTTTAGGCATTGTGCTTAACTTTTAGATTTCATCAAATATATATATATATATATATATATATATATGCAACAATATTAAGAGGTATATATTAATTATATACCTACTACAATATTTAAAATGAAAGGTTTTGGTTTTTTGTTATGTTTTTTAGTTTTTCTTTGTTTTTGAAATAATATTGTGAAAATAACAAATAACACAATATGTAAGAAATAATACTGAAAACAATGATCTAATTTTCTATAAACAATTTATAAATATCATTAATGGGCTCGAGTTCTTCAGGAGTCATGAAGTGTTCTTCAAATTGAAAGTTTTCCTTTAAAAATTTAATGAAAAGAGCTATAGTAATATTATCTGTCTCAGATGCTGGTTGATAGAAGTAAAGCTCGTGGCAATACTCTCGATATAACACAGCTCTAGGGACTCTATTCCATATTTCCCTATCCGTAAGAACAACCTCTTGGTCTTCTACACGACCTAGGAACTGGTGTACAATGGCTATGTTCTCGAGGTATTCCTCGAAGGTGAACAATTCTGAAGATACAAGAGCTCTCCTATAAGCTAACCATCTATGGCAGGCTCTCTGAAGTTCATGATAAAAGACAAGTTGATGAGGATCCAAGGTTCTACCTAGGACTAGCCTCTTGATTTATTTAAATTTTGTTGACCTAGATGAAATGTCACTAAGTCTTCTATCAAGTTCGTCCCACAAGAGTTGATTTCTATTTGTTTCAGGCACACTAAGCACATAATTGATTTCTATGGCTGCCAATTTATTTTTCAACATTTATAGTAACTGCTAATATTTTCTTAGGAGCTACCTTCTAAACATGACATGCAACTTGTTAATTTTAAATGATTTGAAATGCATCTATGTTTTGGTTGTTTTTATTTTTATTTTGTTTTTGTTTTCAAAAGGTTTAAAATGTATTCACGTCGGGTTCACCAAAATGTATCGCTCCAAATTTTTCACACCCTTACCTTCAGGCTATAGGATCCGTGCTCGGAAGGAGGATGGGAAAAGGATGGCACGGTACCTCGGACTGAGAGGCCTTGCGAAGGTCCCGCCTCTCAAGGGAGGTGTATTATGGTGATTTTTTGTTGGATGGTGGGTTCACCGGGGAAACATTTAATGGCGCTTTCACGCCTAGGTTGGGAATGTGTTTGATGTGTTCAGTTTTAGCCTTAAACATCCATGTCCTAGTTTTGGCCAAAATGCGTCTAAGATATTCTATATGAAGATGCATATTAAATGAATACAGAAAACAAAATTAAGATAGAAAACAAAGAAATTAAGCAATATTAAAAGAAAATACTTGATCCGAATGTCTGATGAAGATTTTGATTCTTGAAGCAGTCAGGATCGTCTGGAATTTGACAGAATCGTATGAGATCTGACAAGATCGTCTGAGATCTAACGAATTCATCAAAAAAATTCGTCAGAGACCTACAAATAGAGGAATAGGTGCAAAACACAGAAAATACAACAATGCTAACAGAGGGAAATAATGTAAAATGACAATAAGAACATCAAACTAAGAATTGTGAACAAAAATATGAATGCATCATACTGATTAAATAATAATTATGACTTAATTATGCATTTGATCTAGATGGGTGAACTCCAAGATGCAAGATAACATAAAATAACAAATAAACTAGCTAATTGCAGAACAAAATAGCAGATTGAAGAGAGGAAAATGCAAACTTTGGGCACTGATTGCCTCAATGTTGACTACAGTCGAAATCGTCTCGCATTGGTACGAAATCATCTCTGATTCAACAGGATCACCTCCGATCTGAACAGGATCATCTGCGATGATGTAAGCTTGCTCTGGCTAAAAAACACTAAGGTACCTACAAAAAAATTTGAATAGAACTAATGCAAATAACAATTTGAGATGCCTTAATGCGTGTGAAGTCAGTTTGCAGAGGATTTTAGCTAGGGAGTGCTAAGGGGAGGGCTTAGGATTAAATAAGCTTAGGAGGGAGGTTAGGAGGTTGGATATCATCCCTATTTGGGAGATCTCCAATGGGGGAGGTCTCTAACGGTGCAAACACGCTTCTGCCCAGGTTAGAGATGCCGTTGGAATAGAAGCTAATTATGCAAAATTAGTTTTGGGACAACATCGTCTAGACATCCTAGCCCAGACGAAATCGTTCGATTTGAGGCGGTATCATCTGATCGATGACGATATCGTCAATCAGTCAAAGCAACCTTTAAAAATGGCATAGGAAAGGAGGAAACGGATTACATGACGGTTAACGGGCGGTTTGGGAGGTTAAAATTTGAATTTGAATTATTTACTAGAGTAAATGTAATTACCAAGGTTTTATTGCGCCAATTTTAGGGTGCTACAGAAGCATATTGAGTCTCTAACAATTATCTATATGTTTCTAAAAGAGTGATTGAGCATTGTGATGAATGGGAAGCATATTGAGTCTCTAATAATTCTGTTTATGTTCCTATGATATTGGATAAATTTTAGTGAGGATTTGTTGAGAAGATTTAAGGTAAGACTTTGAGAAGACTTGTGGACAGAGTTGTGTGAGCTTTTGTGGAAGCTTACAATACAAAGTTTGAGGATAGAGATAGTTGAGCAGAGTGGACAAGTTCTAGAGAGGACTTGTTGAGCATATTGGACAAGTTCTAGTGAGGACTTGTTGAGCAGATTGGATAAGTTCTAGAGAGGACTTGTGGACATATTAGTGTGAGCTTTTATAGAAGCTTACAAGGTAGATTTGAGACAAGTCTTTGAGAAAACTTGTAAGTAGAGTTGATTGATTGATTTGTTCAAACCTTGAGTTAAGGTTTGGGACAGATCTGGTAGTGTTGATATGTGATTGGATCAAGCCTTGTGTTAAGGCTTGAGGATAAATATTGAGGATAGATTTTTGCTAGACCAAAGGACTATGTTTAGTATAGATTAGAGGATAGATATTGAGGATAGATTTGTGCTAGACTAAAGGACTGTGTTTAGTACAGATTTGAGGATAGAGTTTGGTGCAAATTTAAGGACAAGTTTGTGCTAAACCAGAGATAGAGATTGAGTAAATTTGTGCTAGAACAAATGACTATGTTTAGTATAGATCATAGGATAGATATTGAGGATAAATTTGTGCTAGAAAAAAGGACTGTGTTTAGTACAAATTTGAGGATAGATTTTGGTGCATATTTGAGGATAGGTTTGTGCCAAAATAGAGATAGAGATTGAGAAGATTTGTACTAGATCGAAGGACTATGTTTAGTAAAAATTTGAGATAGAGTTGAGAGTAAGCTTTAGAGGTGACATAGTAGAGAGGATGATGGTATCCAGTGGATAGAGATCCATTAGCTAGGGCAGTGAGGATAGGTATATTTAGTGGATAGAGATCCATTAGCTAGAGCAGTGGGGGTAACAGTACTTCTAGAATATCACCATACAGAGCTAAGGGGAAAGGAGTTCTACTATGGATAGAGATCCATGAACTTGATTAGGGGATTGGTGTCTCCTTTGGAAAGAGGTCCATAAACATTGTAATAGGGAAAGGATTCCCAAGAGATTGATTGAGAAAATTTTAGTGAAATATTTTCTCTATGGAGTAGCCCACATTGGGTGAACCACGTTAAATTGGTGTCTCTATTATGTGTGGTGATTTGTGCATTGCTTTGATTACTACTATTGATATTGCTATATTTACATTACATAATATTGATTTGGAAAGAAAAGTAAAAAATGGTCTTATACTGTTCACCCCTCCTCTTAGTATAAGCTTGTGTTCTTCAATTGGTATTAGAGCGGGTTCCTTCGGAAGATTTTAATAGCTTGAAGAAAAAGCTTTCAAGAATACAATGGATTCAAAGAATGGGTCCTCATATAATTCAACACCAATATTTGATGGAAGTGATTATATATTTTGGAGTATGAGAATGAAGATTCACCTGAAGGCACTTGGCAATGAAATTTGGGAAGTAGTTGAAAATGGATACATACCACCAGTTGATCCACCTACAGATAAGGAAGGTAAGCTTCTACAAAATTACAATTCAAAAGCAATGAATGCAATTTTGAGAGGTTTGCATAGAATAGAATTCATAAAATTTATGCATTGTCAAGATGCAAAAGGAATTTGGGATAAGTTGCAAAGCATATATGAAGGAGATAAAAGTGTGAAAAAGGTAAAGATACAAAATCTCAAAGGACAATTTGAAGAATTAAGAATGAAGGATGAGGAAAATATTAGTACTTATCTACTTCGGGTAGATGAGGTTGTTAATGCCATGCAAGGACTTGGACTTAAGGTTGAAGAAGCTGATGTTTGTGATAAGATCTTAAGGTCTCTCCCAACAAGGTTTAGTGAAAATATTTCAGCTATAGAAGAAGCAAAGGATGGTGATTCTTTGACAAGAGATATGTTACTTGGTATTCTTACATATTTTGAGTTAATAAAAAAAGAGGAACCTAATATTTGAAAGGAAGTAGCCTTCAAAGCAATTAAGAAGACAAAGGGTAAGAAGTCAGATTCAAGCAATGAGTCATCTAGTGATGAGGAAGCTAATTATGGTAGAAGGAATAAGGATTCAAGAAGATTTAAAGATGCAAAATCTATTAGATGTTTCAATTGTGGAAAGTATGGTCACTATGCAACTGATTTTCAAGAAGCCAAAAATAGCAATAATGAAGAAAAACAGGATCATAAGAATAGGGAATTAGAAAGATACAAGTACCAAAATAAAGGTAAGGATGGACAAGGCAAACAAGGAAAGAAGTTCTTTCAAAGACAAAATAAGAGCTACTATGCAGATAAAGCAAGTAAGTACTCAAGTGATAGTGATAATAGTTTCTCAAATAATGATAGAGATGAAGTCCTATTTCTGATAGAAGAAAAAGAAGTTAAGAAAAGGTCATCAATAATTCTCAAGTGTTTTAGATGTGGTAATTTTGGACATCTTGAAGATAGTTGTACAAGGAATGGTTTAAGTTTTAGTGATGATGAATATGAGGATGCACTTGAAGGACCAGAAGAGAATATTCTAATGGCACTAGAAGAAGAAGAAGGTGATCCTATAGAAGACAAGTCAAAATAAAATGAAGATGTTGAAAAAGGCAAACAAATAGAGGAAGAATCAGAAAAAGGAGGAGTTGATCTTGAGGGAGAGCTTATTTATGCTCTTAAAACTTTAAAGAAGGTAAGAAAGCAAAACTCCCAACTTGAGATCCAGTTTCAAGAATGTGATGAAGAGAGAGGAAAGCTTATAGATGATCTAAACAAGTCAATGACTAAGACAAAGAAGTTCAAGGATAAGTTAGAAGCAAAGGTCTTAGAATGTGAAAGGTTAGAACAAGAAGTAGCTCTACTAAGGGAAGAATTAGAAAATTCCAAGGACAAGCTACACAAGTTTGGGAAGAGTTCAAAGAATTTGGATAAGATGATCAAGGCACAAAAGCCTACATCAAGCAAAATAGGTCTTGGTTTTGAACAGGCTCAAAAGAAAGAAGAAGAGTCAACCTCAAGTTCTGAAGAAGAAGAAACTTCATAAGAAGATAGTGTAAGAGAAAGTGAGACTTCTGAGGATGAGTTGGACAACAGAAAGTTCAACAAGGAAAGGAACAATGCACAAAGGAGAAACAGATGGAATAGGAACTAGAATAGGGTAAGAGAGACTAAGAGACCAATGAGGTCAAGACAAGGAAATTTCAATGGATGATGTTTCTCATGTCACATATTTGGGCACATGGCTTCACAATGCAGGACACATGAAAGATAGGAGTATGGGAACTTCAAGAACAAGTAGCTTTTCCATGGGTATTGCTACTCATGTAATCAGTTTGGTCACAAGGCAATGAATTGCAAGGTTCATGAAAGGAATAGATATGGATTCACCAGGAGAAATCCCAAGACATTTGCACCTCCAAGGAATAATAACATTAAGTGTTATAAGTGCAATAATTATGGACATACAACAAAGTGGTGTAGAGTAGACAATCAAGAATCAAGCATGAACAGGAACAGGAACATGAATATGGATATGAACAGGGACAGGAATAGGAATAGGAATATGGACATGAATAAGAACATGAATATGGATAAAAATAGAAACATGGACATGAACAAGAACAGTCAAAGGAATCAAAAGGATCAAATGAGAAGGAAAGAGGACAAAGGTAAATAATAGTGCTTTTTGGGAGTAGAAATACTCCCACCCCAGAATTAACCACCTCAAGAGGAGGTGGAGGAGGGGCTAAGCTAAGATACTCATTCTTAGCCCTGAGCCCCAAAGGTGACCCTTTGCCATTGATGTCAAAGGGGGAGAGATTTAAGTAAGGGGAATATTTAAGTAGGGGATATTTGATTTAAGAAGAGAGCATTGAGTTAGGGGAGCAATTTCCCAGGGGGAGCAGGATAGAAATAGGTTAAGAAAATTTGAAAAGATAATTGGGTTGCCATCAATGACAAAGGGGGAGATTGTTGGACATTTTGAGTAGATGAAGTTGTCATTGATGTCAAGGATGAATTTTCATTGATGTCAAAAGGATAAATTGAGTAATGCAAAATGTTGGTGGCAAAAGAGCTTCATAATGTTTATTTTTAAATATTATGTGAAGCACAAAATAAAAGGTTTTTATTAAAACCATGGTTGGGCAAATCAAAAAGGTTTTCTAAAACCTAAGGAGGCTTTTATTTTAAAAATCCCAAAGGAGATTTAAATATTTAATTTATAATATTTAAATTCTTTTGAATTTAAATAATTATAAATAAATATTATTCGAAGGCAAATGTTAGCGCCGACTCCCCAACGTATTTCCTCCGTCGACGTGTATGGCAAGGAAGGCATAAGGTATTAATACCTTAACCATTCCAAAGTTTGGAATAATATTTAATGCATCCAAAAATACGAAGAGCTCATGCGAAATACTAAAAGTGCCTCTCGATCGAACGAAGTGTGGTTACGCCAGGCGTTGAAGGAAGAGCCAAGGGCTCTTAGGAGGTTGAGGAAGTCAAAGCACGTATTGCACTTTGAGGCTCCAAGTGGAGCACATGGCTCACATGGCATAGAAGTCGTGGCCAAGGCACTGTGGAGAGTTTGGTGCAAGTTTTGAGCCCCGTGGATTGCGAAAAGTGGTAACATTATTTTTGGAAATTATTTTAATTTGCATTGCTAAGGTTTTAAGGAGAGATAAGGTGGAAGTTAAGTTGTGTGTTGAGAAAATATTGTTTTGATATATGAAAGGTTAATTATTGCTAAAGTAAAAGTGTTTTACCTTAGAAAAATGAGAGATTGACTTATTGCATTATTTTATAAAGTGATTTATTTAATTAATGCAATATTAAGTAGGGAGTCATAAGTAGAGTTTGGATTATTTTTGAGATATTTTTCTGAAAAGGGTTATGATGAAATTAAATTGTTAAGAGGTTCTTTTGATGAGTTAGAGTTTTGGAAGAAGTGTTTTGATTGAATATTTGTGGTGTTGGATATTATTTTAAGAAGGAGAAATAAGGTGTAATTAAGTTTGATTAATTTTTGTAATTGAGAATTATTTTGTGAAGAGGTTAGTGTGATATTTTATCATCTAACTATTGAAATTGGCAAAAGAGAAAATTGTGATTGAGAAAGGTTTTCTAAGGTCACTTCTACATCAAATAAAAGGTATGGGAATATTCTTCTTTGGTTGAAGTGAGTGATTGAGATTTTCTAAAAACAATATTGGAGTGAAAAGGACTTTGTTAAGTTTTCCTTTTTGAGTGTGTTTTAAATTAATGCTTCAAGGTTTTTTGGAATAGAGGTTAAGGAAAGTAACCTTGTTTGATAAGCATTGTTGTTGAAGTGATTGGTTGAGTGAAGAACTTGAACTAGGGTTTGCAAAGATTATGAGTATCATTGTTATGTGAGATTTTTTTGATAAGCATTGTTGTTGAAGTGATTGGTTGAGTGAAGAACTTGAACTAGGGTTTGCAAAGATCATGAGTATCATTGTTATGTGAGATTTGTTGATAAGCATTGTTGGAACATTTGAGTGAGTGTTCATATGCTTGGACTAGGGTTTGTGAGCAAGGATTATTTTTGTGAGTAATTTGTTGAGTAGAGTTGGTTGAGCCTAGTCAAGTGGATGTGTTGAAGTGATAGTTCAAGTTTTGCAAAAAAACTGTTCTATATTCTGAATTGAGTTGAGAAAGAGGTTGAGCATTGATGTTACATTGTTTCTTTCTATATGTTGGTATAAAAGAGAGATTGAAGTGATTGAGATTTTGTGAGTGTGAAGCATATTGAGTCTCTAACAATTCTCTATATGTTTCTAAAAGAGTGGTTGAAAGTGATTGAGCATTGAGGTGAATGTGAAGCATATTGAGTCTCTAACAATTCTCTATATGTTTCTAAAAGAGTTATTGAAAGTGATTGAGCATTGTGATGAATGTGAAGCATATTGAGTCTCTAACAATTCTCTTTATGTTTCTATGATATTGGACAAGTTCTAGTGGGGACTTATTGAGCAGATTTGAAGTAAGTCTTTGAGAAGACTTGTGGACAGAGTTGTGTGAGCTTTCGTGGAAGCTTACAATACAAATTTTGAGGACAGAGATAGTGGAGCAGAGTGGAAAAGTTCTAGAGAAGACTTGTTGAGCAGATTGGATGAGTTCTAGTGAGGACTTGTTGAGAAGATTGGACAAGTTATAGTGAGAATTTGTTGAGCATATTGGACAAGTTCTAGAGAGGACTTGTGGATAGATTAGTGTGAGCTTTTGTGGAAGCTTACAAGGCAGATTTGAGATAAGTCTTTGAGAAGACTTGTGAGTAGAGTTGATTGATTGATTTGTTCAAACCTTGAGTTAAGGTTTGGGGCAGATCTAGAAGTGTTGATTTATGATTGGATCAAGCTTTGTGTTAAGGCTTGAGGACTGTTAAGGCTTGAGGATAGATATTGAGGATAAATTTGTGCTAGAACTAAGGACTATGTTTAGTACATATCAAAGGATAGATATTAAGGATAAAATTGTGCTAGACCGAAGGACTGTGTTTAGTATAGGTAATTCATTGAGGTATACCAACGCTTTTCTTCTAGGCTAGTTTAGTACAAATCAGAGGATAGATATTGAGGAAATATTTGTGCTAGACCGAAGGACTATGTTTAGTATAGATTTGAGGATAGAGTTTGGTGTAGATTTGAGGATAGATTTGTACCAAACTAGAGACAGATATTGAGTAGATTTGTGCTAGACCGAAGGACTATGTTTAGTACATATTTGAGATAGAGCTAAGAGCAATCTTTGGAGGTGATAGAGTATAGAGGATGATAGTATCTAGTGGATAGAGATCCATTAGCTAGGGTAGTGAGGACATGTGTCTTTAGTGGATAGAGATCCATTAGCCAAAGTAGTGGGGGCAACCATTCTTCTAGAAGATCACCAACTAGAGCTAAGGGGAAAGGAGTTCTCCTATGGATAGAGATCAATGAAATTGATTAAGGGGATTGGTATCTCCTTTGGATAGAGGTCCATAAACATTGTAATAGGGAAAGTATTCCCAAGAGATTGATTGAGAAAATTTTAGTGAAATATTTTCTCCATGGAGTAGCCCACATTGGGTGAACCACGTTAAATTGGTGTCTCTATTGTGTGTGGTGATTTGTGCATTGCTTTGATTACTAATTTTGATATTGCTATCTTTACATTACATAATATTGATTGGGAAAGAAAAGTAAAAAGTGGTCTTATATTGTTCACCCCCCTCTCATATAAGCTTGTGTTCTTCACCTATATAATGGACTCATAGTTCAATTTGGATTGTATCATTCTAATTTTATAATATTACAAGTCTTCCTCATAAAAATATTATATTATCTTCTTTTATTTATGCTTCTTAAGTAGATGGAATAGTGCAAAAACCATTAGTGGTATCAGATCTTATTTCGAGGGACATGAAAATGATTGCAAGGAGAAGAAACTCTTGCAAGAATATTTTATAAAAATTATTGTCATCTGACAACAAGCCCAAAATACAGTAGAAAATTGACGACCATTGAAGGAGATTTGAAGCTACCAAACTATCATTCCAAAAATTAATTTGGTGAATCGAATCATGAAAACATCCGTCATCTTCAAAGAGTGTTAAAGGTAAGAAACTAAGGTCCAAAGGGTTCATTATTTGAACACTTATTACTTAGCTTCATTAAGCATCTTATTATATTTTATAAGTGGTAAGGAGAATAGTTCCTTTTAAAAGTATTCAAGGGAAGTGCAAAAGATAGTTTCTTTTAAGGTTTATACTTGCACATTAAAATATGAGTTAGATATATTTTGATAGAAAGAAAAATATCATCTTCCTATTACATTATTCTTAGTTGAAAGTTGCAGATATTATTAGTGCATTTGAGAGTTCTTTAAGAGTTACTATTAGTGCATTGAAGGAGCAATAAGGTGAGACTACTATTGCACTATTCTAGTTATTCAACTTATTACTCTTAAATATTATTATGTGCATTGGTTGTTAACTTAAGGTGAAAACCAAAGAGCACAAAATTTACATATATCAAAGTGTCTAAAGACACTATTTAGTGCACAAAACCTGCAATTTATTGTGGCCTAGAGAAGCCACCAAATAGATTGATATTTCTCCAAGGAGTGGAGAATAAGGCCACCATTGATATCAGTCAAAGGAGCTACAAAATGAGACTTGGAGAGTCTTATATTTTAGGTGCAAATAAGGGTTATTACAGGTTGTTATTTGAGAACCAAATTTATCTCCTACTATTATATCAAAGGGAGAGATTAAGTGTCATAAGGACACTCTATGTAGCTCTTGTTCCTATCTACAATCATCCACCATTTTTGAAGAGTAAGTACTAAGTTAGAGTGCTTAAGAGGAGCCACTCAAGAAGGGCTCGATATCCATCGTTGGTGCTTGAAAATTGAGCCATACAAAGGCTCCAAATCTAGCTTGTATTAAGGTATCCAAGATACTCCATCAACCATAAAATTAAGCATTCTTAGTATCATATATCTACAAGCATCAAAGCCAACGTAACCAACTCATATCCACATAAGAAGGATAGCATAACAAGGTAGATAGCATCTATTGTGAGGATAGCTCATTACTATAACAATAATGGAGCCTTAACTAAAACAAAGGTGCATTACCATGGATGAACTACTAGCCAAGAGTAGCACCATAGAACCATCTTCGAAGCACCCTACTATTATCATTTAACTGGAGCCAACTTATTAGGAAAAGAATAACATCATCGTTTGACTAAGGGAAGCATTGAGGATAAGATACAATCATGCATCCATTGGTAAGAAGAGGTTATAAGGTTTAATAAATATTAGAGGAATATCTACATACAAATATGAAGGTTTCCATTTGTCACAATTGATAGAGCACCCTATATTCCATAACATATATGCAGATAGCAAACATTTAGAGTAATGTTTATTCCTTGAGCGTTGAAGACATCATTCAAGCATATTCATCATTTGAAGCAGGTAGAAGTGTTGAAAGAGCATTATTCAAGAATGTAATGCCATTCAAGATCATAATGGCATGTGGGTGCAACTCCAAGGAGCATTGAATCTACATAAGCACCCAACCAAGCTGGAGAATACAACAAATTGCAAGAAAAGTAATAGCACAATAAAAGGAAGTGAAAACATGCAGTGGAAGCATCTCATTTGAATTCAAATAGTAATGAGAGACTATAATATTCCAATGCCTTTAGATAGAGCATTGAATACTTGGGTTGTGAAGAAGAGACCAACATCGTTCGAGTAGTGAAGACTAGTGATGAAATAGAGCATTGAATACTCGGGTTGAGAAGGTAATACCATCGTTGTTCTAAAGGTGAAGACCAACATTGTATAGAGAGAGCACTCACTGCCTTACAATCAGATTATTCACTATTCATTGAAGGGAGGTAAATACATATATCTTCTAATAATTTATTTTCCACTTATTAGGAGTTATAAGGTATTAAGTATAAGGTTGAAAGTTGATTTTTAATTAAATATCAACCTTAGGAAGCAAGGAAACAATTTTAGCAAAGGTAGAAGATATTATAAAATTTATTAATATTCAAACATTGAGATATTTGCAAATAATTAAGTAGGAGAAATAAGGGTTTCTACTTTAGACAATTAGAAATTATTTTGCAAATATTATTTTCTAATATTCCAAATTAGGGAGTTATAAGGTATACTACATCAAAACCTTAGTCAATTGGAATTTAGAAATTATAAATAATTAGAGAAGGAAGTTCATTAAGCATCACCAAGAGTTGAAATTAATTGGTTACATTTATCTCATACTCACATTAAATGGATAAAAGAAATCCAACCATAGAGAAATTTATCAAATTGAAAAGTGCATAGGGAGAAATAAGGTGAATTAGGAGTTGAATATTTTTTTGAAAAATAATTTAAAAAAAAATTGTATTAAAACAAAGATCATTTACAAGTTGGGATGAGACTTCTCCCAGCCTTAGCCAAAGAGAACACATGTTTACAACAATAAAAGAAGATTTGCATTAGGGCCAAATATCTTAAGCCATATTTCTACAATGGTTGTTCACCTATTTATAGTTGTAAAGGAAGATCTACATTGGAGCACAAATATCCTAAACCATATTGTTGGAATGGTTGTCCAAGTTAGCTAAACACTAGATTTGCTCACCAACCTACCTAATTATCTCATCCTCAATAGCCATGTCATTGTACCACTGAAACCCTACCTCCTTCTCAGTGTTAGCCAAGAAGTCTACCACTGTATTTAGATCTCTACTCACAAAAATTGGAATCACATCATGTAATTCCCTCCATAATTTATTAATTTGAGTGATAAGAATCCTCAACCTCAATGTCTTCAAAGCAAATTTCCTCATGCAATCTAGAGCTCCAACCATTACTTGAGAATCTAATTCTAGGATTATCCTCCTATAACCTTATTTTATTGCCCAAATAGAAGCAAAATTGATGGCTAAGGCTTATTCTTCATAGTTTGTGGCTCTTCCCAAACCTTGAAGTTCCCAATAGAGCACTGTTCCAACATTATTTAAGCAAACCAATCCAATTCCAACTATACCTGGATTACATTTTGTAGCTCAATCAGTATTAATTTTAATCCAACCTTCTGGGGTGGTTTCCAACTAGCTCTATCTTGCCCCTATTTCACTTTAACTTCCTTCTCCATTGTCCCTATAACAACTTGAGTTTCCTCTTTAGCATACACTGCCACAAGTTTTTGTGACTTTGCTCCAAATGACCTGTCAAAATCCATCTAAATATGAAAAGGTTTATCTAAAATTTCTACCATTTCTCTCCAGCCAAACTTGCCACAAAATGAAGTTTAATCCAATATCCCAAACAATACAGAGAGATTTAGATTTAAATCTACCCTCTTCCATACTTTCCAAATATTAATTCGATTTAAATCACCATTAACTTGAATTTTATAATATAAAAACCATCTCTCCAGATCTGGCATGTGAATAGGCACTCAAACATCAAGTGATCAGTTGTTTCCTCACTCTTGTAGCATAAAACACATTAATATGGACCAATTATTCCCCTACATCTAATATTATCAAAAGTAAGAATTCCATTATGCATGAACTTCTAGGCAAAAATGGTTACTTTCAGCCAACCCTTGGACTGCCAAATATTTCTCCAATCCTCAACCTGATATGCATGAGGAGGCTCTGGAAGGGTCTTATAATATCTATCCTTCATTGTGTAGACACAAAGGGTCTCATAGCCCCAAGCTAATTCATACTCCTCATCTCTACCTATAAGAATTTTTTCTGCCAAGATTTTAGTCATGTTAGGTCTCAAATATGGAGGGATTGAAATTGGCCACTCATCCAACTTCTTAAACTATTTAAAATTATAATACCACCGATGACTAGTGTTGACATAAATTTCAATTTGGACCCAACCCCTGGTTTCCATGGCTATTTTTATTGGTTGCATTTTAGAAAATTCAACAATAGTAAGTGGGTATTGATCCCATGAATTTGTCCAAAATCGTGCCTTCTCTTTTCTCCCCACTTTCCAAAATAATCCATATTTCACTACTTAAGATCCTAACTTAAGACCCTACCACATTAAGGATCCATTACCATCCAAAAGAAAACAACCCACCTCATTTGGGTTTACCTGTCCCAAATATTTACTAGTTAAAATTCTACAAAATATGAAGTTGGTTGGGAAATCCACCTCTAGTAAAGCTTTCTAGCCAAAGATTTATTATTTAAATTTGATCTTCTTAGTCCCAAACCTCCTTTTAACTCGGGCTGGCTTACTTTATCCTAACCTACTAAGGCCCATTTCCTCTCCCTTTTTATTCCTTCCCATAAAACATTTATAGCCATCTTGTCCAACTCTTTCCATATGGTATGTGGGTTAGCAAAGATAGAAAATTTATAAATTGGCATGGCCTGAATGATTGACTATAAAAAATTTAATCTACCCCTATAGCTTAACCATTTGTGAGACCAATGATTAATTATTTCCTTGATATAGTCTAAAATATTCCTCTAGATATCTATTTTTAGTTTTTTAAAATGCAAAGGGACCCCCAAGTATACCACTGGGAGAGAAGTCCTTGTGAATCCCAAGATCTCTAAAATTTTATCTTGAAGCCTTTTATCAAGATTAAAAGAGACCCCTTTGGATTTTTTATCATTGATGACTTGGTTTGTAGCCCTAAGGTAGACATTAAGTGTATCTCTAGTCATTATTGCTTCCCTAAAGTTGGCCACTCCCACCAATCCTGTGTCATCCACAAACTGTAGGTGAGTCAAAAATTCCTCACCCATATTAATACCTATTAGCAAACCTTGTTGTCTTCTCCTTAATATGATTCTACCCAAGCCTTCAACCAATATGAGAAAAATATAGGAGGAACAAGGATCTCCTTGACGAAGGCCTCGAGTAGCTCCAAATGGTTGCGAGGGAAGACCTTTGATTAACACTAAGTATGTCGGAGTAGAAACACAACTCATGACCCATTCTATCCAATCCTGAGAGAAACCAAAGGCTACCATCATATTTTATAAGAAGCTCCACTCCACCCTATCATAAGCCTTTGACATATCCAATTTTATGAATATTCCTCTATTACCAGATGTTTGCATTGAATGGATTGCCTCCTAAGCTATAACCACACAATCCAATATCTGCTTACCTCTACAAAACCCCCTTGCTCCAATGAGATAATGCTATGTAGAAGAGGTTTTAGCTGCTCAACCATTACCTTTGTGATTATTTTATATATAATATTGCATAAGGCAATAGTTCTATAATATGAAATATGCACCCTTCCTCCCCTTTTGGAATTAAGGCAATGAAAGTATGATTTAATGCTTTAAGCATTCTTTTACTACATTTGGACTCCTCTATAACAACCATTACATCCTCCTCCAATATGTCCTAGAAGGTCTAAAAAAACTCAATTGGAAAGCCATCTGGACTTGGTGTTTTTTTTTGTGCTCATTCCAAAGACTACATTCTTTAGTTCCTCTATATCAATGGGTTTAAGTAGGGCCTGATTTTCTTATTCAAATATAACAGAGGGTATGACAACAAGAAATTATTTTTGAGCCTCTTCATCTTGCACCATACTTTCCTTAAATAGTTTAGAAAAATAATACATTGAATGGAAATGCATACCTAGAATTGTATCAAAGGAGTGTCCGTTATCATCTTGAAGAGCTTCCATGTTGTTCATATGTCTCCTAGCACAGGCAGCCCGATGGAAAAATCTAGTATTTTTATCACCTTCTAATAACCAAGTGAGTATTGCTCTCTATTTTCAATAGCTATCCTCTTGGTTGTTAATGTCCTCAACCGCTTTACACAATGCATCATTCTGTTCTTTGAGCTACTTTGTAATTGTTCCTTCCCTAAAGTGTTTTTGAACCTCATCCCATTTAACCACCAATGGAGCTCTTTGGACCTAGAAGTCTATCTTGTTAGCTTTCATCTATTATTTCAGTTGATCTTTGACATAATGAAGTTGTTTGTGGAATCTAAACATTGTTGTCCCATATGTTGGGTGGAATTCTTCCCACCACTATGGAATTTTCTTTCGAATTTCCTCTTTTTGCAACCAAAAGTTTTCAAATTTAAATGGTTTGTGATGTTGCACTATATTTATTCCCCTTTCCAATAAAATGGGAAAGTGATATGAAAATAGACCCTCCAAAATCTAAAATTTTATATTCCATTTTACAAATGCCTCCTCTGAAATCAAAAAATGGCCTAAATTCACCTTCTTGCTATGTGGCTCCCTCCTCTTATTAGTCCAAGTATAGTTGGTTCCAGGGCATTTAATATCCACCAAGTGTAATGCCTGGACTTGGGCAATCATAAGTTGATATCCTAGGTCCAAAATTGGGGTTCCCCATTCCTGATCTCTAGAGGATAATTTAGCATTAAAATCCCTAGTAATAATATAGTCTAACTCTTCCCTTGAGACTCTCATTTTATGCAAAGCTTTCCATTGATGCATTTGACCATCTAAGTTTTGATCCCCATAAAAAATTATGATTAAAAGATGTTTAGCTATGACATTGTTTCTAAAATGTGATGTGAGGACACCCCTCAAAGCTATATGTTCTATTGCATTCCATTCAAGAAAGTTCCAAAAAGTAACTATCCCCCTGAGGCCCCTTGGGAAGCCACTTCCATATGACCAACACCCCTCCAAAGTCTATTTATTATTTTATACATAAGATCCAACAATATTTTTATCTCCTAGATAAGCAAAAAATCTGTTTTACATTTTTCTAAGAGTCTTTGAACAACAAATTGATGGGTTCTACTGTTTAAAATCATAATATTCCATGATTGTATAATAATTGGTTTACCTTGAGAGCAATAAAAATCTATTGGGCTCACCAATCCTCCAGTGATCAGTTTTTCTCCTTGAACTGTTATCAATTTCTTACTTGATTTTCTATCTACTCCTTGATAGCTACTATTTTTTTATCTCTTTTCCACCTGAGTTATCCCTAGAGTTGGCATTTATCTATTATTTTTTTCTATGCCCATGATGACATCCTTAATTATTGGTTGCTCTTGGTTATGCACTATTAATACCCCTACACACTTTGATTGCGGTAACTCACTACACTCAATTACCTACTCTATTATGGGAGGATATGAAAGAGGGGCTTGAACATGGTTTTTATTATTTTTATTATTCCCATACACACATTCCATGAATTTTTCTTCTTATTGATCCATTAGTGTCCTAAATATCTCATACCTATTGGAGGGCTTGAGTTGGGTTTGCTCTTTACCATCTTTTTTCTTTTGCATTCTCCTCCTTTTGGGTTGTTCAAAACCATATCCCTATGCTTCTTTGCACTGAGAAATATTTGTTGTTTCTTTATTGATTGTTGAATTAACCTCCTTAGGAAGATTTGACATTCCCAAAGGAGCCTCAATTTTTATGTTCATATTATTTGGGCAAGATCGAGCCAAATGCCCATATTCATGAAAAACTCTACATATGAAGGGAAATGCCTCATAATCTAGTTATTGAATCCAAGATAGTCCTACAAGTTTGAGTTCCATATCTATCGACAAAGGCTAGCTAAGATCCATTTCCATACATAATATTGCATAAACAATTGTGTTTCCTTCCATTGTGTCTTTGGAAACACCCAAATGTCTTCCAAGGGAATTATCGATAATTTCCAATACCTTCTCACTCCAAAAATCCATTGGAAGTACATACAAACGGATCCAAAATGGGATAGCAGTAAGTTCAATTTGAGGATCAAATTCCACTCTCCAGGGTTGACCAAATAATCTTATCGAACCATGATTCCTCTTTTCTGATTTGAAAGCCCTATTTCTATTGACAAGTGAAGAAAAACTAACAATAAAATATCCATTTCTAATAAACCACAAAGAATACTCACCAAGAGGCTCCTAGTTTTGTCAGACCCAGGAATGCAAAAAATATAGGGTAGGGCGAATACCCATGAATTTATATATCAAATCATGATTGGCTCTATATAAAATTATTTCTTTAGCCATCCTTTTCTCAATGACAATACTTGTCCTTAATTATGACTATGGAAAGCATCCATTAACTCGTTGATATGTTGATCTATTTCTAGTATCTGTAAAGAGCATTTTTAATGTAATTTTTTGTGCTTCTTTAGTCTCTTATGGAGATTTATCCTTTAAAAAATCTTCGAAAGAACTATGTCTCTGTAAAAGAGGATTCGGAGGTGTCCCCATTGGGCCCTCCTGGAGCAAAAATCTTGTCTTCAAGTCCACAGTAACCAAAAATATCTTTGGATACCCAATTGATGCCCTAGTTTTCTCTTCCAAAGCTCTCAAGAGTTGAATATTACATCCAAATTATCACCAAATAATTAGGGGTACAAAAGGTAGTAAACAAATAGTGGTGGTGTCTTCACATTCTATCTGATCCCAATAGAGGTAAGTGAGATTTTTGATATCCTATGCAGGACCACTTTAGCTTCAACAAATACCAATGATATGATTCCTATACCTACAAAAAATAGACAACATACAAATAGTTAATAATACCTGTGAGGGCTCCACTGCATGAGATCCTCTGAAAATATGATTTATAACCCTTGATGTTATAAAATAATATTGAAAGCAATACTACAGGAATAAAATAAATGTACATAAATGTTTACCTTTTCTCACACTAATTTGTTGTCTTTTAATCTTCGTTGTTGTTGAAGAAAATGGTGCACATATACCCTAGCGACTCCCGAGGGGTAGTGGGATTGCAGAACTAGGGTTGTAAATGATCATGGACACTCGGTGATAGCAAGAGGTGCTCAAAGGTGCTTTGTGATGGTAGAAAGTGCCTAAAGGTGCTCGATGATGGCATAAGGTGCCTAGAGGCACTCAAGGATGATAGGAAGCACCTAGAGGCACTCAAGGAACTTGGAGGGGCATTTTGAGGACTTAATTTTTTTTTGTAAAAGTATATATGGTTCATTCAATATTGGCAATGGTGGATGTGGAGATGACGGTGAGCGATGGAAGATGGAAGTGGTGAGGAAGCTTGGATGATCAAGGACTTAGGGCACCAGGGCTTAGGGAAATAAAGAAAACCTAGACTTAGGGAGTATTTAGAGACCTCAAAAATTAGGGGTTGAGTCATCAAAATGACTCCTCTTTATAATATCTCATAGGGCACGTTAGGGTTTCAATGACACAATTTGTGTGGTCAAGTTTAAAACATGATAGAGGGTGGAGATTAAATTTGGGTATGTGGTATGGATTAAGGTGGATTAATGGCCGGGGTTAGATAATGTTGGATTGCTGGTATTAATTCATATAAATATATTTATTTATTAAATATATAAAATATTATTATTTTAATATATATAAAAAAAATGTATATAAATATATATAAATAATGGGTAAATGTGATGGGAAACTATGGATGGATGACAAGTGGCTAGATTTTGGTATCTACAAAAGGAATTCAACTCAAACTAATTCATAGCATACTCTAATCACTTGGGAGATACAAGGAATCCTACAAAACCCAAGCCTTAGAAAGAAGTATACATTCTCTACACCAATATATCATAAGTCATGGACTATTGGTATATAGACTCAAGCGCAAGCAAGAACATGATAAAAAACATACATTGGTTTAATTCTCTATAAAAAGTAAATGAGAAACAAGTTGCTATAGCAGATAGTAAAACTTATGAAGTAAAGGGGATTGGAAAAATTCTAATAGATCTGACAAATGGAAAAGGGATAATAAAAAATGTATTATATGTACTAGGATTGGCTACCAATATTCTTTTAGTTTCTCAACTCATGGATCAAAACATGACTATATATTTCAAAGTTTCCAATGGAAGAAAATGGTATCATATTCTTAAACAAAAATAAAATATAGCATCGAACTCCTATAAAAGTGGTCTATTTGTTCTAAACACTACTACACACTCAACCCTTTTAGTTAAATTTTCAAATCTATGGCACAAGCACCCAAGATATACTAGTGAATATACTATAAATAAATTGCTCAAATATCAAATGGTTGAAGGAATACCAAATATACCTTTAGAATATACAGTTTTTCTATAATTTTTAGTAGAAAAAAAACATAGAATTCTTTTTGAACTTCTTCAACACAAGATTCAATAACCATTAGAGTTAATATACACATATTTATATGGGCTAATGAATGTCACTAGTATTGGAGGACATAAGTATTTTCAATTATTTGTTGATGATCACACTAAAAAAATGTGGGTATACTTCATGAAGTATAAATCAGAGGCATTTAATCATTTTAAATAATTCAAACTTCAAGTAGAAAATATTCAGGAAAGGCTATAAAAGCACTTCATTCAAACAGAGGAGGTGAGTTTATATCTAAAAAAATTGATTCATTTTGAGAAGAAATTGGAAATAAAAGACAACTCACTACAACATATTCACCACAACATAATGGAATTATAGAAAGAAGAAATAGGTCATAATGGAAATGGTGATATGTATGTTAAAATAAGCTCATCTTGATCATCAATATCAGGCAGAAGCAGTTCAAATAGCAGTATACATACAAAATATATGGCCAACAAGAATACTTAAACATATTACACCTAAAGAAGCATGGTCAGGACAAAAACCAAATATAGAAAATCTAATTTTTTTGGATGCAAAGCTTACATGCATATTCCAAAACAAAAAAGGACAAAATTATATGACAAAACTATGGCAAGAATATTTGTTGGCTATGATAACGATTCTACAGGATACAAAATATTAGATCCACATACAATTTTTTTTACATAAGTAGAGATGTAATTTTTGATGAAAAAGTTAAAACTAACATAGGAAAACCTAATAATGATACATAAATTCTTCCAAACTACTTAGAGGAAGATATAACAAGTGAAGATTCAAAATCAGAATCTCAAAAAGAAGATAGAGAACACACATAATCATCCACAATTTCTCACAAGGAAAAAACAATATGGCTCAGAGACACTCTCAGGGACTCAAACCTAGAAATACTACTAGATCTTACCACTACTAGACCTTAAACTCGTAGTCAAAGTAGAATAAACAAAGGATTACTAAGAAATATAGTAGAGCCAACATAAAATATTCAAGCACTAAATTACTTACATTGGAAGGCTACAATGGAATTTGAAAATGCTTCACTTCACAGGAATAAAATATGGGATATAGTGAAATTACCTCCAAGAAAGAAAATAGTGGGGTGCAAATGGGTTTACAAGATCAAATATAAAATAGATAGAACACTTGACAAATACAAAGCTCGATTAGTAGCTAAAGGATATACTTAGACTGAGGGAATGGACTATGAAGAAACATTCGCACCAACAACTAGAATGACTACTATCAGAATAATTTGTGCACTAGAAACTCATCAAGGTTGAAAGTTTCATCAAATGGATGTAAAAAGTTCTTTTCTTAATGGTGACTTAGAAGAAGTTTATATGTCACAACTAGAAAGGTTGTTATTAAAGGACATGAAAATAAGGTGTGCAAATTAAATAAATCTCTATATGGTCTAAAGCGAGCTCCTAGAGCATGGAATATAAAGATCAATAATCACTTATTATAGCATAGTTTCAAAAGAAGTACATCCACTCCTAGTTTGTATGCAAAAAAAATTGGAAATAGTATACTAATTCTCATAGTATATGTTGATGATATAGTAATTACTGGAAGTTTTGAAAAACTAATAAGTGATATAAAAAGAGATCTAGAAAAGGCATTTGAGATGACAAATCTAGGTCTAATGAATTATTGTCTTGGTCTAGAGATTCAAAAAAGTGAAGATAAGATCACTATTACTCAATCAAAATATGCAGAAGCCTTATTTGAAAAATATAGAATGAAGGATTGTAAGCCGAAATATACAAAAATCGAACAAGGAATTCAGTTATCCAAAAAATATGAAACACCTTTGGTTTTAGCAACTATGTATCGATAGTTAATTTGAAGTCTTATGTAGTTAACAAATAACTGACTTAATTTAGCCTTTATTGTAAACTATATTTCACGCTTTATGCAAGAACCAAGAGAAAATCATTGGAAAGCTACAAAAATAATACTACAATATATCAAGAAGACTATTTATTATGGACTAACTTATATGAAGAATATTAAATATTTTTTTCTATAGGGTTACTCATATTTAGATTATGTAGGCTCTATTGATGATAGAAAGTCTACTTTAGGGTAAATATTCTATCTTAGGTAAGCATCCATATCTTGGTACAGTAAGAAACAATATACAGTGGCACAATCATCTACTAAAGTAGAATATCAAGTGGTAAGAGATACGGCGTGCGAAGCATTATGGTTACAATATATATTATCAGACATGGGTATCATACAAACTCCAACGTTAATATTTTACAATAATAAAGGAGTACTCAACTTGATCAAAAATATGATTGTACATGAAAGAACTAAAATTTTTGAAGCACAATGTCACTTCATCAGAGATCATTTTTAGAACCATCATATTATCCTAAAGCATGTTCCAACATAAGATCAACTGGTAGATATTTTTACAAAAGCACTTGGGAAAACCAAGTTTCAAATATTCAGGGATCATCTATGTAATTCAAGGGAACTTCATACCAAATAATATAATACAAGGGAATGTTGGAATATATTCCATTATTTGGTAATCATGTCAAGTGCCATGTAAGTTGTACCAAGTGTCATAGGTAGATTAAGAAACAAGAAACCTATCCTCCTATATAATGGACTCATATTTCCATTCGGATTGTATCATTCTACTTTTATAATATTAAAAGGTCATGAATATCTTCTATTTCCTCATTTTTTTATGTTTCTTAAGTATATGGAATAGTGCAAAAACCATCAATAATAAGATAAGGTTTATCCTCCATTAAATCAGGTTTGAAACTAGCATTCTAATAAATATATACATGCCTAGGTTATTTTTTCACCTTATCGCTAACATAATCACCCAATTTAAGTCTCGTTGGCACCACAAAACCAATTCGAAGTTTAAAATTCAAATGTTGCTTTTAACCACCAAAAATGACATCACATATCCCTTCAACATATCATAAATCCATATAAACCATTTTTTAATTAACTAAGGTGTAGTCCTTGAATAGCCCTAATATTCCTAGTACATGCATCCCCTTTCTTTCGCTAAAAGTGGGAAGCCATTAAGATTAATAAAATTCAAATTAAACTATCTTAAAGCTTTTTGTGACTAAGGTCTAAACCTTTAAATTCAAATACAAATTATAATTCATTTTTCCTAGCCCAAATAAGTTCACTGTTCTCAAACAACTCTCTCATTGGATAAGAAATAGATGACTCAGAATCAAAATTGAGAGATCTATGGGTTTGGACACAAAGTTAGGAGATATTAGGTCAAAGTCAGGAAGCACTAAGATGTGATTTTATTGGTTAAGAAATAGAAAACTCAGAATAAAATTTGGGAGATCTGATAGCTCGAAAGGTTACATAAAGATACAACACACTAATATAACATTTCATTGGAAGGTAAAATTAACGAACCAAAATTAGATCCGGTAGACCTACGACCTAGATGAGCCCGAGAAATCAATGGCTCAAAAAAATGGATGAGAGATTAATGGCCTAGAATTCTTCACAAAGAATAAAGTGCTAAAATTTGATTGGTTGTGATGACGTCATTTAATTTCATTTAATAAGGTTTGAACTCTAAAAGAAAATTTCCTCTTTTAATACACCAATTATTCTAAAGTTTTAAGTTTCTCTATCAGCACTAAGGATCAATTTTTTTCCTATGCGCTCATATATCTTAAATACTAAAGTTTAGAAAACCTAAGGAAATAAAATAAATAATTTTGCTCCTCATCCTTATGCTCTCATTAAAATCATAAAAATTATTGAATAACCTAAACGTTCGACTTAATACTTGGGATATGAAAATAAAGCAAATCAAATAACTAATAAGAGCTCATTTTTGGGGAACGAATTATTTGAGAACTTAAGGCATAATAAAGAAAATTAAAGTCTTAAAAAAGGAAATTAAAGTATATAATCAAGGAATAAGAACCACTTGCTTTTCTTAGGGAATTTAAACCTTATGAAAAAAAAATTTAATAAATTTAAGATGACTAATGGAAACATATTGTGGAAATAAATTATTTGAATCAAATTATTTGAAACTTTAATATATAAAGAAAATTAGTTGATAAAATAATAATAAGCATATTTTAAAAATATCAAAAAGGGACATTTACCGACCATATTAGAATATTTTTTCCACCAAATATAAATTTGAATTAATTTTTACTTGTTTCTTAATTTACAAGTGACAAATAACAAAGCAAAAGGTCGAGAAATATATAGATGAATATTTAGAAGAAAAACGGTGTACCTGCACTAAATATTAACTACTTGTGCATGACAACTCAGACCACCTGGAACATGATGATTTAGTTACCTAGTCTTCAGAGAGATGCTACCAAAGCAGTTAAGGATCCATGGCTGAAATAGAATATCAAGCTCAAGAAGAATATCAAAATGCCATATCATCCAAGTAATGACAAACAAATCATCATCCATACAATTGTAAACCACTAAAAATATATTTTTGAAGCACTGAAACACCGTTGTATAGTACTAAAAATTTTAAATTGTAAGACTATAAATAGCCATGAAGACCCCATTTCAAATGGTTGAATTTTACTTTTAGCAATAGACCTTTTAGAATTTTGTTTTCTTTGTAGATGGTGTACATCTGCACCCTTGTCATTGTACTTGGATAATTACTCTCATAATCACATGATGCTAGCAAGTCTGATAATGTAACGACTGAACATATTTTATCAATACAAGATACTGGAATTCTTGGTGTAATCTACGCATGTTGATGGTGGTTGTATTTGAGTCTATTTAAGTATTTTATTTAATTTCCCTTTGAAGATAACACTGTCTTGGTCTCAGATTGTGTGAATGTTGATCGGGATAAGCCTTGCTGATTCAAATTGTTACTTCAAAAAATTCAGTTAAAGACTTCAATATTCAATGGCTTGTTTTATTTATTTCTTTAACCCTTTCATTTTGAATTTTCTTTAAAATATGCTTAGATTAGGAGTAGATTAGTTGAATTTCATTTTTGAAGCTCATTTTATGTGATATATTTTTATAAGTTTTAGAATATACATTACTTTATGCTATAATGATCATGATTATGATGCAATGAATGATGTATGTTGATTACTTTGAGGTAGCAAGCCTAGAATATTGTTTTTCTTTATTTCATTGAAGCAATATTTGATATTAAACATTTATATTTTTATGATTAGTCAAGCATAAGCTAGATTTATTTTTGTACAATTTTAGACAACGAATCAACACTTGCCCTCATAATAGTTATATGTAACCTTTGAGCTATCCATATTCCTTCCCTTTTATTCCTTCGATTTAAGATTTGACAATAACATACCCTATCACCTGGGATCAATTTTTCCTTTCAAGAGATAACAACTATTGTTCTAACCATTGGTGTATGTTGGCAATTGGGTCGATGTATCACACAAAAATAAATGGTGCTAGAAGGAGGGTCATGAATTATTGATTTATTGTTACTTTAAGTCATGAATTGCTAATTTTCTAAGTCCTCTAAGCCGTCAACATGCAATAGGAAATGGCACTAGAAGGAGGGTATGAATAGTTTGATTCATTGTCACCTGCCATGGATTTTTTTATTTTCTAAGCCATTCCTCTAAGCCCTCAACACTCAACAACAAACAATGCTAGTTAAGGCCTAAATTGTTTGACTTGATTCATTTCTATTATAGATTTATCAAAATAAGAGCATAATTTTTGATTTCTTGTTCAATTTTTACTATTATATCCTTTCATCATATATTATATTGCTTGATTGTTAAAACTGGAACCTATGGTTATTATCACCAAGTCTAAGTCTTCTGGATACTAAATTTTACAATATTTCTTCTCCTAGAAGACCCAAAAATAATAAAGGTTAGTCAAGTACTTTTCCTTCCATTAATAATTCACCTCAACCTATCACACTATATATTGATCCATTTGTCGCTTCATTAACTTCACCCATGACAATATTTGCACCTTGGTTAAGTGGTAGTAGTCCATTGAATATTCTTGGAACAACTCATGATATGCCCAAGAATGCATAAAGGTACCTACCTAGGTACATACAAGATGGATCTAGAATAGTTGAAGAACACATACAAGCTTATAAATATGCTTTAATTTGGTTACAAGTTGAACACAAAGATGTGGCCCGTAGGATGTTTACGGTAGGAACCTAGGGTTCCTAGCACATAAATTGATAAATAAATAAATAATAACCTAAAACTAAAAGAATCGCTTTTGGATTATCGGGAAGTCCCTTCAATGTTTAAATAAATGTTTTATATAATATTTCATGGATGATCTTGAATGAATGGTTTGAACAATCATATATACCGACCTAACCTTAACCATCATGTCTCTTCACCACAATGGTTCATAATAATTAATATAATTAATTATTATGACTTATGCTAAGCCCAATAATATAATATAATAATTAATTAATAATTAATTATTATATTATAAACTATACTACATGATATTAAATTATTATTATATTATTATTATTAATAAAGGTTAGGATATAAAATCCTAACATGCCACCCTTCCTTGAAAAACTTTGTCCTCAAAGTTTAGAAATACTGGGAAAATAATCTTCAACACTTTATTCTTTGGAAGGCTCAGTTTGTAGGGTAGATAGTAGCATTGTGGACTTTGTTGATAACAGTTACCATAGCTTAATGAAATCCTGGCACAAACCTTTAATAATATATTCCTTAATAATAATGGGAATTATATTATTTTTGTGGGCTACTTCATCGAGTTGCTAGTATTCAATATTTGGCAATAAGAGAGGACTATACGAGGCTTGTAGCATCCCAAAAACAACAATATTTGGCTTATGAACACCCCTCGATAATGGTGCAATAGCTATCTTTTAACATTTGGTACGCATTTGTTGTATGTGCTATCTTGTAACGGTTTGTTTTAGCTTGTTGCTTCTTAATTAACTTGTGTCTTCTTGATCAAACATCTCCATTCCTTACTCAAGGAGGCCAATAATGTCGTGGTGCTTCGAATGCTATGTTCTTTATCCTAAATTTTAGCAAGTCAAGAAATAAGCACTGCATAATACACCTTACAGGATTTGTTTCACCACAACAACTTAGCAACACTTCACCAAACAATCAATATTTGGGTCAAGAAAGAACGCTCTTGTCCAGTAATCAGTACGCGATGTAAGGTTGAACAGTATCATGTCAGTCAACCAAACACAACTTGAATTAGTTGTTGTACTAATATTCTTTATTTCTCTAGCAGTCTTGTATTTCCAGTTGTAATAAATGTCTTCCAATTGTTATTTACCTCTCTTAAATGGTTCGATTACTTCATTCGCAGTGATAAGACACTGCACTCTCCGTCCAATTTGACACAACTATAATTTTATTATCGTTAGCCTACTTTGAACTTCCTCCACATGCATTGAAAGTATCTTGTAGTGGTTCGTTCTCTTCCCTAGGCACGTAGATATTTTGAAGCTCTCTCGTTTGGCAATTTGGTAGCAACTTTTTTTTTAACGACATCGTACGTAAAAAATAGACCTCCTTTTAATGCTTTCAATCCTTAGGGTTTAAAATGGCTAGTCAATTGTTTCACCAATCAAATGTGTTGGCTAATTTAAGCAATTAGGGATTCTAAAATACTGCAACCACATGATTAATTCGAAGGTGATGAACCAATATATCTCCTATGCTCCTAATGTTTTACTGCATGTTTGAAACATAATTCCAACCACTTGTTAGTTTATCTTCAGTAGTGCAACTTTGACTAGCTATATTTTCAGCATTGCTGGCATTTCCACAGGCCCACCCATTAATAAATGAACTACTGGTACCAGCATGGCTTCATATGTTTCAAAATTTGTAGTTAGAACTATTTCAAAAACCTGATAATCAGGTAAATTTGGAGCTGCCATAAGATTTATCCGTTCACCCTAATAAATATATGATTCAATATTCATGTTATTTTGGTCAGATATATTTCCCAAATCAAAGATTTCTATCATTGGATGCATTGTGGTCCTTTGGCCTTGCATTATACCCTATAATAGTCTCTTCCAGGTCCAAAATTTGGGCAACAAATGATGTTGTTTATAACATATTTGTAATTAATTTCAACCTGACATGTCACATGTGTCAATAATTTGAACAACATATTATTTTTTGAAGCTGAGTAGCAATATCATATCCACCAGCGATTGTCTTCTATCATTTTTTGTAAAATAATCTTCTAACAGACAGTGTTGTGGAAACTCTCAAAAATGTGACCGAGTGTTTTGTGATCGGGAAACAAATAAAATTTTCACCAAATTTTATGGGGGGTGGTTCATGCATTCATGAAATTTTTCCTTTGGAAAAGTATGAACATAAGAACATCCTTATTATCGGGTACACTCTTCCCCTCATTAACAATGACTGTTCCCAGATTTGGGGAGAAATTGAGGTTGGGTTATATCGCTTGATAGATATATTCTTTGATCTTCTAGAACCCACATGCTGTGACCTCCCTTGGCTCTTATAAGAGAAAAAAAATAAAATACGAGACATATGAGAGCTAGAAAACAAGTTTCCTTTGTTTGATGGATGGGTGTCCAGGATTACCTGCGATCAAAATTTTTCACTGCTAAGACTCTAAGAAACGCAGTTTCAGAGCTCCAAATGGATAAATACAATAGGTAAATTTTTGTAGCCATTGCTAAAATCAACATTGTGTGTATCCAGATATCCAGACTACCCATTTGATGGATTGTGGTCTCCCAGTTCTATAGAATTCCTAAATATAATGAGTAACATGAACTTCTCCACACGAGTGGCATATGATGAACCATCGTCGCTTATCATACAAACTGAACAAATGAGCTACTTCAGTTGCCACTTTCTCCAAATCATGGAGGCCATTTTGACCAATCTCGTTGGCAGGCGTAAGTTTCTATTAATAAGATCTTTGCGGACAAGGTTATAGAAGTTATAAATCCAGAAGTTGATTATGTTTGGGTTCATAATTACCATTTCATGGTATGTTAAAATTATGGATGATATTTCCAACTAGTTATAAGTTGCAAGGAGAGAATGCATTTCCAGTTGCAGTGCTGCCTCGAAATATGAGTACTAAACTTTCTCGCTTTCTCGATATGAGTAAGTGTTGGGTGGTGCGTCTTCCCAATGAAATTGGAGAACTATTCAATCTAGAAGAGTTATATTTGTCTGGGTGTAATCTAATAGAGCTTCCTCAATGTTTGGGTAATCTTATCAAGCTGAAAGTTCTTGACATCGGTGAAAATGATATAAGCGGTTTTCCAACAAATTTTCATCAGCTGAAATCACTAGTACATTTATGTGCAGACCAAAATGACAAACTTGAGGAATTGTCAGCCCTTTCAAATAGTCTCATTAAACTTAATATCTATTTGTTGTTGTACAAATCTGTAAGAAGTGTCCACCATTTCACATTTGAAAAAATTGAAGGTCCTTGATGTCTCTTTCTGCACAAGTCTCATGAAACTTCCATCGTTGAACTCCATGTATTCTTTTAAAAAAAAATTCACATTGTGTAATTGTGGTATCTGGGAATTGCCATCTCTTCTAGAAAGTCTTGTTGATCTCAAAGTTGCACACTGCTACAATCTACGAAATTTTTTATCTTGTTTAGTTGGCTGGGCATCAAATGTAGAAGTTGGTGGTGGCCAAGGAGGTGGCCTCTCAGAACATAGACGCCATGTGATTATGTATGCATGAATCTCCTTTCTATTCTTCAAAGTAGATACATCGGTGCATATGGATAGAACACTCGAAATAGTGACTGAATCTGATTTCAAGTATGTCTTTTCTATTTGACAGAATAGGTCAATAGCTTTACAACAACATTTTTTTGGGGTATAAGATTTCAAAAATGTTCTTGTAGTAGCACACGAATTCCAAGAAAAATGTACATTGTGGCCGTACTTAGTTTCCCAGCTACTCGTAATTATTTTTTGTATTGAAGTTTTTTTATGGGTTTTATAATTTTTATTCGGAAGTGGAATAGGTATTTTTTGGAGTTCTATGGTTATGGGCTCATCCAGAGAAACAATTAATTTAGGGTTTGGAGCAATATGTTCAGTTGCATTTTTTTCATTCTTGGGAAGAGCAATGGGTACCAATTGGGATTTCATGGCTACGAGTTCTTCCTCCTCTACTTGAGATTCCATGGCTAGGGTCTCCTCTTGCATTTCCATTAAATATTGTATAATACGATCAGAACGTTCCATTTGTTTTTTTTTTTTGTTCAATCATTCTTCTAATTTTTGCAATGTCATTTTTCATTTCCTTGACCAATATGGTTGGATCCATAAGGCTCTGATACCAAATGGTAGGAACCTAGGGTTCCTAGCACATAAATTGATAAATAAATAAATAAATAACCTAAAACTAAAAGAATCACTTTTGGATTGTCGGGAAGTCCCTTCAATGTTTTAATAAATATTTTATATAATATTTCATGGATGATCTTGAATGAATGGTTTGAACAATCATATATACCGACCTAACCTTAACCATCATGTCTCTTCACCACAATGGTTCATAATAATTAATATAATTAATTATTATGACTTATGCTAAGCCCAATAATATAATATAATAATTAATTAATAATTAATTATTATATTATAAACTATACTACATGATATTAAATTATTATTATATTATTATTATTAATAAAGGTTAGGATATAAAATCCTAACAGTTTCCTTTCACTTTGGATGAACTAGCATATGATTGGTATATTAGTTTACCTACAAATTCCATTACTTCTTAGGTTGATCTTGAAATAGCTTTCATCAACTAGTTCAGAATTACCCATAGATCCTACCATCATATACCATGACTTTGCCTGAACTAGATGGGAGCCTAGTGAACCTTTAAGGCTATTCAATACAAGGTTTCACAAGTTTTATAAGAGGTTGAATCCACCCTATACTCTTAATGTTGAAGTAGCTATACAAATGTACTACAAATATTTAGATCCTCTCACATCTATGTTTGTAAAGAAAGCACCTTAGATCACCACTCTACCCATGGCATATAGTGAGGTCTTGATAATAGAACAACAATTAATACCTTAAGGTTTTGGAATAGGCCAATTACCTTCTTTAGGACAACCAAGTGCACTCAATAAAGTGCTTATGATTAACCAAGTTTTTTCACAACTATCAATGTTGAATACTTTACCATACCCTAACTATAATCATCCATTCAATATCATTCCTACTCATACTTATTATACCATTCCTTCATATCTAGATAATCAATTTACCACTTGTTGTGGCTGCTCCACAACACACCCCAAAATTGGGGACCCACCTTTTTTACATGCTTTCCAAGAAGACCGAAGTGGCCCATAGGCTAAAGATCAAGGAAAAAAGCAAAATATCACAAGGAGGAAAAGTGTCGCGATATCGCGACATGTTGCTCCATCGCGGCCAAAAATGAAAAAGTGTCGCGATATCGCGACATGTTGCTCCATCGCGGCCAAAAATGAAAAAATGTCGCGATATCGCGACATGTTGCTCCATCGCGGCCAAAAATGAAAAAGTGTCGCGATATCGCGACATGTTGCTCCATCGCGGCCAAAAGTAGGAAAAGTGTCGCGATATCGCGACATGTTGCTCCATCGCGGCCAAAAATAAAAAGTGTCGCGATATCGCGACATGTTGCTCCATCGCGGCTAAAAATAAAAAGTGTCGCGATATCGCGAAAAAAAAAGTGTCGCGATATCGCGACATGTTGCTCCATCGCGGCTAAAAATAAAAAGTGTCGCGATATCGCGACATGTTGCTCCATCGTGGCTAAAGTGAAAAAGTGTCGCGATATCGCTACATGTTGCTCCATCACGGCCAAACGAGGAAAGAAAGAATTAGAGGAGAAAAGTGTCGCGATATCGCGACATGTTGCATTTTCACGACCGTACAGGAAAAAGTGTCGCGATATCGCGACATGTTGCATTTTCGTGACCGTACAGGAAAAAGTGTCGCGATATCGCGACATGTTGCATTTTCAGATGACGAGAAGAAAAGTGTCGCGATATCGCGACATGTTGCATTTTCGGCTTCAAAAGCAAATGAGAAGGAGGCCAAAAGTGTCGCGATATCGCGACATGTTACATTTTCACGATTGAAGAGCCAAGCAAAGCAAATAAGAAGTGTGCGCGATATCGCGACATGTTCTATTTTTGCCAAGGTAACGGACCTGCATAGTGACGTGGACATAAGGAAAAAATCGTAATGCATAAGACCAAGCGTTACGATAAGATTTTGATGGTAATCATTTAAGATGGTCATTACACACGAAGGGAAATGGACGCAAGCCTATGTGGAGAAAACATAGCAAAGGGCCACAAAATGGAAACCGAAGCACATGCATGCAGGGAAGGTGAAACGAGCAGTGCAGGGAAGGTGAAACGAACAGCCATCGAAAAAGAAATGAACCGTCAGGGAAGGAGAAACAAGGTTTTCACGATAGTTTAAATACGCCATTCAAAGAGGCCAAAAGGGGGCGAAACTGTTCAGAGAAGATTGCAGTAATGAAGGCAAGGCCTTAGCACTGGGTTTCTCTGGATATTTTCTTCCACATTGGACTGGTTTTTCTTCTTCATGGACAGGGGTCGAAAACCGCTGCGAGCAGAGTTGCAGAGCTGAAGGCGATAGGCCATTCTGGGCCTGCTTAGGAGCGTTTTCCTTCATTTGTTCTGGTTTTGATAAACTGGAAGCTTCTGTTGTTGTAAATTGACATATTTTTAATACAAAAATTATAGAGAGTTGCATCTCATTGGCAAGAAAGAAGGAGTTATTTTCTGCATGCAAGATTTAATGTTTATTTTTCCCCTTTCAGATTTTTAGGCTTATAGGTGAAGTTTAATGCAAGTTCTCTTGGTTGCTTCATGCGAATGTCTAAATCTGAAAACCATAGTTAAAACCCCAGAAACCAACACCTAGCTTATCTGGATTGTGCGAGTTTTGCAGGTTCAATAGGTTAGGTTGTATGCAGAAAACCTCATTATCTTCGGTTTTGTCAAATAGGATCGTAGCACTCTGAATGTACTTTAGTTTTAGTTTCTTTGTATTTTATTTTCACTTCTTTTATTCTCTGCATTTTTTATTTTCTCGAAAATCTAACTTTAGTCGAATTTACAGTCATTGAAATAAAATACTTGAAAATCTACCGAAATCGAAAATAAAATAATTTCATCATTAAGATTAATTCACATTGAGTTCATTCTGATTAAATGAACAATCATTACAATTTCAAAATAAAATAAACCACAGTGCCCCTTGTTTACAATTACTTGCAACCACTAAGGTGTTCCGAGCATTCGAACTGAACATTATTATTCATACAAAATGCTAACATAGCGGAGACCTTGGAGAAATTGTTTATTAAATTTCTTTGCAAGAGAGGATTTGGAACTCGAATCCTATCGGAGAGTGTGTTTTCACAATCGGGTGAAAATACCACTCAACAGATTGGCGCTAGAAGGAGGGGGGGTGGGTTTTTTTTTTTTTCCTTTCTTTTCTTCTAGCTTTCTTTTTTTTCACACCACTCAACAGATTGGCGCTAGAAGGAGGGCCTGAATTGGTTTATTTCAGTGTGATTTAAGTGCTACAGGGATGTCAATTTTGAATATTTCATGCCCTATTGGTTATTATCTTTAGCCTTCTCTTAACAATACAACTTTGTACTATTAAAAGGAGGACATGAATTGCTATGCACTATTCTAACGCTTTGATTGTTCATACAGGAATAATGTGATTTGATTTGATTTAAAAAAAAAAAAAATTGTTAAAGTTATATTCTTTAAGATTCACTAATGGCTATGTTTACACCGTGGATGCCAGGTAGCCCATTGAACATACCGGGAGTTCAACATTATTTGCCCGTTGGTTTTGAGAGATGTCTTCCTCGATTTTTGTCTAATGGGACAAATACTACAGAAGAACATATTCAAGCATTCAAATTTGTTGTGAATCACTTAACAATTTGGTATGATGATGTTGTTTGTAAAATGTTCCCTTACACCTTGGACAAAGTGGCATATGATTGGTTTACAAGTCTGCCTTTAGGGTCTATCACTTCTTGGGCTCAGCTAGAGGCAACATTTCTTAATCAATTCAACAGAGAGCAAGTGGACCCAGTCCGCATGTATGAGCAATTTTTCACTATTAAAAAAGGACCAAGTGAAAATGTGAAGTCATTTTCTGAAAGGTTCTTTGGATTATATACTCAATTAGTGACATTTTATGCTCTTTCAGAAGAAGTGGCTCTCCAAATATACGTCAATGCTCTTGACCCACTCACTTCCACATATTTGCGAGGGATGTCTCAAATCACATCTTTGTCACAAGCCTATACTCAAGCAATGGCAATTGAGCAACAATTAAGTTGTCAATATTATGGTGTGGGTTTTGGATCATATAATTTTCAATCATTTAATACCTCCCTTACCCACCCAATGATTTATCCACCTCAACCAAGTTCAAGTGTGAATCAATTTCAGAATCAACAATCATTCCCAAGCTTCAATCAATTTCAAAATCCTCAACCTACTATGCAAGATCAACCATCTTTCTTAAGTATGAATCAACTTCAAAATACTCATCTTGATTCAAAAGATGTTTCTAAAATCAATTTCAATGATTTTCATAAGAATATGATTTTAGGCAAGGGAGGAGTACTAGATCCAACTAGTATTGAAACATGTGATAGATTGGAAACCCTTGACTCACCAAAAGATGAATTCTATGAGGATGAATCTGTTTCGGATGACACATTGGATGACATTGTTGAAAGTAATGGCCCAGAAAATTCACACCTTCCAAATTATGTTAAACGTGAATCATGGGTTACACATGTGGATTATGATAGCCTTATCAATTTGAATACAAGCAATAACCCAATTTTGGAAGTAATTGAACCATCTAAGGAAGGTGAAGATAAATTTGATGAGAAACATGTTGATGAATTAAAAGATGATGAAGAAATAGTTGAGCATCACAATTTGATTTTGAAAGATGATCATTATGATTCTTGGGAAGAGTATGCTCACTCCAAACCTTCGATGAATTTTGTGTGCCTATTGATATACCAGGATAATACAATTGCCTTTTCATATGAGGATATTACAAGTCCTGTGCAATCGAAGAATGTTTTGGAAGAAGGGTTGGAATCTCATCAAAGGTTGGAGAAGGATAATGATTCTACTACCATGGATAAAGAAGGAGAATCAATTGATTTTGTTCCCCCTTGAGGGGCAAGAAATCAAAAATCTTGATCCACCTATTGTTTCTACAATGTCTATGCCATCTCAAAATGATGAAATTACAAAACCTAAGTGGTGTGGGTTTGATACTATTGATGATCCTAATGAAAATGTGGATTTCGAGGCAACTCAAGACATTGATCATGGAAAGGTGTCACGCGACACATATCTTGAAAAACTAGGCTCTTGTTTTGAAAAGGATGGACGCATGTTTGATTGGGTGCCTAACTTTGGTGTTTTTGAACAGGTGTTGGATGATGAAGAAGACAATGAGAAAAAAGAAAAAGCTACTAACACTCATCAAGTTATGGTAAATTTTAATCATGATGGGTTGAGTATGGATGACAAGGTGAAATCTTTACCTTTGGTAGTAGCTACAAAAATTTTAAGTGATAGGTTACATGATGTCCCTGTGGATGCTAATATCATTAATGAGGAAATGTCAAATTTTGTTGATGCTTGTCAAGTTTTTGATTTTCATTGCTTTAAAATCTTGAAAAATGATTTGAAGTCAAGACTTTTAGAAATAGGCTCTTGTTTGCAACATCTCACATTTGAAAAGGAAGGCCTAATTTTAAATCATGAATCGAATTATGAAATGGATATTTTCAAGAATAGACAAGATAAAATTGAATATCATTTATTGTCTAATCATTTTAGTAATTTGACGCTCGCCTATGAGAATACTAATGGAATTAAATCTAATTGGTGGGGTGAGCAAGGTAAGTTAAAAGTTGTTGCATGGTGCGGTCTAATCTTGTGTTGGTTGGATTCCTACAACATTTGGCATGCGTATCATGTTATATTTTTGTTGAAGTGCTCTAATCATGTTTGGGATCCAGGAAAGTGATAGTCCAAGCTTTGCACCATCTTGTACTATATTGTATATAGATTTTGGTTTTTGGTTTTTGGGTTTGTGTTTTCAAGTTTCATTTTTGGGATTGCTATTTGGGTTTGGATTTAAGTGTTGTGTGTTGGTCCTCTGGACATGTTTGGTTTGTCTATAAATAAAAAAAAAGAAAAAAAAATTGAGATGTCAACTTATGCCTAAGATCAGGAGAATATGAAACATTGGAATTGTGTTGTAGAAAGCTCCACAAGTAACACAAACATTTTAAATAATATCGTTTGAAACTTGTGATGCATGAAGTTGTCAGTTATACAAATTATGGCAATACTCCATCCGCAATTCAGAAAAGCAATGCATTCATATTACATCCCACTTTGCATATACATGCCATCTTAGTTGCATATGCATTTCAAATACAATCATTAAAAATGTGTCAAATCCTCTTAGGGTTATTCTATAACATAAAAAAAAAAAAAAAAAATCCTAAGGTTGGGAACTGATGCCCGAACTATCTTGAACCAAGCACGTTCTATGCACATTAAAGAGGATCTTGAGCAAAATGATCAAAACCATACTTGGAAGAAAAGGTGAGGCGAAAGGAATATTTCGTGTCTATCCTATCATGCAACATGATCCTTAAAACAGTGGTTTTTACCACTCCCATAAAGCTTAAAGCCTAAAATCAGAGTAGTAAGGATAGGGTTAAATCCTCATCGAACTTAGGTTGAGGATCCAACTCCCCAAAGCTCTGATTTGACCTACATGGAGTAGTAAGGATAGGGCATAATTCTCATCTCGCTTAGGTTGAGAATCCGATTCCCCAAAGCTTCATTTTTCCCATTTCATCTTAAGTATTAAGGATTGGAAGGATCGTATCTACATCTCCTTCGCAAGGATGGGTAGTCATCCCCAAAGTTCATATATTTTCTATTTCATCTTAATATTGGATTGGAAGGATCGTACTACTTGTCCCTCGCAAGGATGGGTAGTCATCCCTAAGGTCCAAGAAATTAAAAAAAATGAATGAAGCCAAATCATGGATTATGGGGTTAATGGACCGGCAGTGGAGTATGCTCATGCGTGGTAGCATGTCTTGTCTAAAAGCAAGACCACTGACTGCTCAAACGGATAGACTAGCTTGACAATTTCATCCATAACTGGTTAAATCATTTTGCTCAAAGTGAGGTAATGAATTCCAGATCAGAGTAGTAAGGATAGGGTTAAATTCCCATCTCGCTTAGGTTGGGAATCCGATTCCCCAAAACTCTGATTTCACTTTCACTTGCACATGGGTTCAAGATAGTAGTGACTCATAACCAACTTTGGGATCTAATAAATCAATTCATTATACATATAGTTGATCCTAAGAGGGTTTGATAATTTTAAATGTTTGTATATGATATTAAAAGGTTTAAAGCTTTTATAAAGTAGATAGTTATATCTCTAGCCCATTTATTAGGTTGCTCAAATCTTTCACAACCTCACATATGCATTCATGTAAAACTGACAATGGAATGTGGATCAATTTCAAACAATAAAAATGGAACACATTGCACACACCGAGCTGATACTTAATGATTCTGATGATTCATGTATTTCTGATCTATTGGCATTTGTTTATATTTCTTATGTGCTAACGCCTGTTTCCGAGTTTGTATACTTCTAGGTTAGGTTCTCACCAAAATGCTCAGGAGCATTTGACAGCAGAGTCACCATTTGTTGTGGCTGCTCCACAACACACCCCAAAATTGGGGACCCACCTTTTTTACATGCTTTCCAAGAAGACCGAAGTGGCCCATAGGCTAAAGATCAAGAAAAAAAGCAAAATATCACAAGGAGGAAAAGTGTCGCGATATCGCGACATGTTGCTCCATCACGGCCAAAAATGAAAAGGTGTCGCGATATCGCGACATGTTGCTCCATCACGGCAGAAAATGAAAAAGTGTCGCGATATCACGACATGTTGCTCCATCACGACTAAAAATGAAAAGTGTCGCGATATCGCGACATGTTGCTCCATCGCGGCCAAAAGAAAAGAAAAAGTGTCACGATATCGCGACATGTTGCTCCACATGGCAAAAAGAAAAAGTGTCGTGATATCGCGACATGTTGCTCCATCGCGACCAAAAATAAAAAGTGTCGCGATATCGTGACATGTTGCTCCATCGCGGCTAAAAATAAAAAGTGTCGCGATATCGCGACATGTTGCTCCATCGCGACTAAAAATAAAAAGTGTCGCGATATCGCGACATGTTGCTCCATCGCGGCTAAAAATAAAAAGTGTCGCGATATCGCGACATGTTGCTCCATCGCGGTAAAGTGAAAAAGTGTCGCGATATCACTACATGTTGCATATCATGACCAAAAGAGAAAGAAAATAAGAAAAGTGTCGTGATATCGCGACATGTTGCATTTTGGAGTACGAGAAAAAGTGTCGCGATATCGTGACATGTTGCATTTTCGAGTAGGAAAAAGTGTCGCGATATCACGACATGTTGCATTTTCAGATCAAAAAAAAGTGTCGCGATATCGCGACATGTTACATTTTGCTAAAAGAAAGAGAGACCAAAAGTGTCACGATATCGCGACATGTCTACATTTTCGCGGATGTCGAGAGGAGCAAATAGAGAAAGGGGCAAGAAGTGTCGCGATATCGCGACATGTCTGATTTTTGCCAAGGTAGACGGACCTGCATAGTGACGTGGACATAAGGACAAAATCTAATGCATAAGACAAAGCATTACATAGTCATTTAAGATGGTCGTTACACACGGAGGGAAATGGATGCAAGCCTATGTGGAGAAAATGCAGCAAAGGGCCACAAAATGGAAACCGAAGCACACGCATGCAAGGAAGGTGAAACGAGCAGTGCAGGGAAGGTGAAACGAACAGCCATCAAAAAAGAAATGAACCGTCAGGGAAGGAAACAAGGTTTTCACAAGTTTAAATACGCCATTCAAAGAGGCCAAAAAGGGGCGGAACTGTTCAGAGAAGATTGCAGTAATGAAGGCAAGGCCTTAGCACTGGGTTTCTCTGGATATTTTCTTCCACATTGGACTGGTTTTTCTTCTTCATGGACAGGGGTCGGAAACCACTGCGAGCAGAGTTGCAGAGTTGAAGGCGATAGGCCATTCTGGGCCTGCTTAGGAGCGTTTTCCTTCATTTGTTCTGGTTTTGATAAACTGGAAGCTTCTGTTGTTGTAAACTGACATATTTTTAATACAGAAATTACAGAGAGTTGCATCTCATTGGCAAGAAAGAAGGAGTTATTTTCTGCATGCAAGATTTAATGTTTATTTTTCCCCTTTCAGATTTTTAGGCTTATAGGTGAAGTTTAATGCAAGTTCTCTTGGTTGCTTCATGCGAATGTCTAAATCTGAAAACCATAGTTAAAACCCCAGAAACCAGCACCTAGCTTATCTGGATTGTGTGAGTTTTGCGGGTTCAATAGGTTAGGTTGTATGCAGAAAACCTCATTATCTTCGGTTTTGTCAAATAGGATCGTAGCACTCTGAATGTACTTTAGTTTTAGTTTCTTTGTATTTTATTTTCACTTCTTTTATTCTCTGCATTTTTTATTTTCCCAAAAATCTAACTTTAGTCGAATTTACAGTCATTGAAATAAAATACTTGAAAATCTACCGAAATCGAAAATAAAATAATTTCATCATTAAGATTAATTCACATTGAGTTCATTCTGATTAAATGAACAATCATTACAATTTCAAAATAAAATAAACCACAGTGCCCCTTGTTTACAGTTACTTGCAACCACTAAGGTGTTCCGAGCATTCGAACTGAACATTATTATTCATACAAAATGCTAACATAGCGGAGACCTTGGAGAAATTGTTTATTAAATTTCTTTGCAAGAGAGGATTTGGAACTCGAATCCTATCGGAGAGTGTGTTTTCACAATCGGGTGAAAATACCACTCAACACCACCTATAGAAATATTGATAATAATCCCAAAATAACACTAGTATTTTATAATTCTAACCCAAATCCAATGCCACCATTTCCAAATCGTAATACCTCCTAGAATTATCCAGATTTCATGAATCTCATTCCATTTGCAAATAATGCAACAAATTAGACTACTATAGCCCAAAGTAATAATACAAATTCTTAGATATATAACTTGCAAATATTAGTCTAGAAGCTCAATATTGATATGATTCAACTACAAAAGAAAGTACCTTAGAATCCACATCCTAATAACCCTACAAGCAACATTTAGAATAGGAATTTCTATTTTCAAAGAGTAAATCAATGGAACACACAACCAAACAATGGAGGAGTACCTAACCCCATTGCCAATTAAAATCAGTCCAACATAGTAGTCAATCTTTCAGATTTAGCATTGAACAATTATGGTGAAGTGCATTCCACTACACAACACAATAAAGATGATTACCCTGAATCTAAGATAACCTTAGATATATTCCAAAAAGAAATATAAAAGATAGAAATAATGCATAATGAAGACAATACAAATATTACTAGCAATCAATCGAATGGTAAGTTAGGAGCTTTTATAAATTTGGTTGACCTTGCTAAAATTGACTGACCAAAAATAAAAATTGCTTTAGACACTGACCAAAAATAAAAATTACTTTAGACACTGACTAAAAAGAGATATAAGATTGATTCAGTATCCTCTAATGAGGATTGTAGGAATCAAGTTGATCAAAATACAAGGACAACCTTAGTTTCAGAAACATATGAACCTTCAAAAGTGGATGAAGATGAATCTAAAAATGACATAGAAGAGGTGAAATCACACCAACTATTTTAGAAGGATAATGATTATATTATTTAGAATAAAGAAGAGGAATCATTGATTTCTTTTACACATCCTAGAGAAACTTCCATCCCATCTGAGGTGTAAGACACTAAAATCCTTATCCCACCTAAAGATCCTATAATTCTTATACAGTAAAAAATAGAGAAGAATTTAGAACCAAATAATCTTGGATATGATTTTATTGAAGACCTTAATGAAGCCAAGGAAAATAGTCCTTTGATTGAGATAGTTCAGTTGACTGATCATAAGAATTTTTTTCTTGAGAAAGAAGAAACTATAAAGGCTACTCATGCTTTGGTGGTTGTAAACACAGAAAAGGTAGAATCCCCACCTTTCCTTTTAACTACTAGAATTTCTAGTGAAATTTTACATAGCTATCTTGTGGATTCAAATGTTGTTGGTAATAAAATGCCATATGTTGTTAAAAAATATTATAATTGAATCCTAATATAAATAAAAAGGTTGTTACATTGGACAAGAAAGAGATAGATGTGATTGAGGAATTGAATCAAAATCATAAACAGTTGATTACTGAACCTAGGATACAAAATTATAGTGATCCTCATGTGGTAGATATCATAGATGCCTATAAAATGCTACTCAAATATGATTGGTATAAATCAATAAATAGTTATATGGCAATCAAATTTTCAAAAATAGGGTCAAGGTTGAAGGAAATCATTATTGACCAAAAGAATGACAATAATAATCCAAAAATGGGAGTTTACACTATGGTAGTGGAAACATTAACTGAAGATAGTTATTCAGTAATAAACACCTCACAAAGTAGAAAAAAAGTAATGGAAGGCCATTTACAGACCTTTAAGTATAATGAATCAAATTCTAAGTATGATAGAGGTGATGAAATTAAATTATGTTGGAATATGTAATGCAACATTGTGTAAATTATTCTTAGACTAAAATATAAAGTTTAAAGAATAATATTTGAATTAGAATATAATTCTATCTTATGTAAAATATTCCCACCCAATTAATAAATAAATTAAGGGTGCTAGGAATATTTAATTTCTTGGCAAAAAGTTATTTCCCTTTTCTAGAAAATATTAGAATGTAACTAATCACTTTATAATATTTAATAGATGCCACTTATCACATATCTCAAAGATTAGATTGTGATAAAATTAAAAAGTAACTAAAGCACTTTCTAATATTTGATAGATCGTGATAAGATTAGATTGTGATAAGATTTAGGGTTGTAGTAGAAAAGCTTCTCTTTAAATAGGGGTGTTTTCTACTACATATGATCATATATTATCATATCTTATTATATCTTGTCATATTGATCTTGTGGAGCATTCTTCGATCTTGGGCAGAATTTGCTTGTCTCAAATGTGAGACAAGTCTCCCCAAGATCGAAAAATGCTCTAAAAGATCAATCACACATAAAAAAGGTAAACCCACAACACAAATATTGAGTAGTAAAACCCTACTTCAAATGAAGAAGGGAAACATCCACTATGAAGCTCACTATATTACTCAATGATTCAATAGTACAAAAATGCTTCAATTTTATGCAACAATATGCATCAACATAAACTACAACACAAGTCAATATGACAAGATATATTCATATGTAGTAGAAAACACCCCTATTTAAAGAGAAGCTTTTCTACTACAACCCTAAATATTATCACAATCTAATCTTATCACAATCTATCAAATATTAGAAAGTTCTTTAGTTACTTTCTAATTTTATCACAATCTAATCTTTGAGATATGTGATAAGTGGCATCTATCAAATATTAGAAAGTGATTAGTTACTTTCTAATATTTGCTAGAAAAGGGAAATAACTTTTTCTCAAGAAATTAAATATTCCTAGCACCCTTAATTTATTTATTAATTGGGTGGGAATATTTTACATAAATAAATATATCTTATCATATCTTATTATATCTTGTCATATTGATCTAGTGGAGCATTCTTCGATCTTGGGCAGAATTTGCTTGTCTCAAATGTGAGACAAGTAAAGTCTCCCCAAGATTGAAAAATGCTCTAAAAGATCAATCACACATAAAAAAGGTAAACCCACAACACAAATATTGAGTAGTAAAACCCTACTTCAAATGAAGAAGGGAAACATCCACTATGAAGCTCACTATATTACTCAATGATTCAACAGTACAAAAATGCTTCAATGTTATGCAACAATATGCATCAACATAAACTACAACACAAGTCAATATGACAAGATATATTCATATGTAGTAGAAAAAACCCCTATTTAAAGAGAAGCTTTTCTACTACAACCCTAAATCTTATCACAATCTAATCTTATCACAATCTATCAAATATTAGAAAGTTATTTAGTTACTTTCTAATTTTATCACAATCTAATCTTTGAGATATGTGATAAGTGGCATCTATCAAATATTAGAAAGTGATTAGTTACTTTCTAATATTTGCTAGAAAAGGGAAATAAATTTTTCTCAAGAAATTAAATATTCCTAGCACCCTTAATTTATTTATTAATTGGGTGGGAATATTTTACATAAATAAATATATCTTATCATATCTTATTATATCTTGTCATATTGATCTAGTGGAGCATTCTTCGATCTTGGGTAGAATTTGCTTGTCTCAAATGTGAGACAAGTAAAGTCTCCCCAAGATCGAAAAATGCTCTAAAAGATCAATCACACATAAAAAAGGTAAACCCACAACACAAATATTGAGTAGTAAAACCCTACTTCAAATGAAGAAGGGAAACATCCACTATGAAGCTCACTATATTACTCAATGATTCAACAAGTACAAAAATGCTTCAATTTTATGCAACAATATGCATCAACATAAACTACAACACAAGTCAATATGACAAGATATATTCATATGTAGTAGAAAACACCCCTATTTAAAGAGAAGCTTTTCTACTACAACCCTAAATCTTATCACAATCTAATCTTATCACAATCTATCAAATATTAGAAAGTTCTTTAGTTACTTTCTAATTTTATCACAATCTAATCTTTGAGATATGTGATAAGTGGCATCTATCAAATATTAGAAAGTGATTAGTTACTTTCTAATATTTTCTAGAAAAGGGAAATAACTTTTTCTCAAGAAATTAAATATTCCTAGCACCCTTAATTTATTTATTAATTGGGTGGGAATATTTTACATAAATAAATATATCTTATCATATCTTATTATATCTTGTCATATTGATCTAGTGGAGCATTCTTCGATCTTGGGCAGAATTTGCTTGTCTCAAATGTGAGACAAGTAAAGTCTCCCCAAGATCGAAAAATGCTCTAAAAGATCAATCACACATAAAAAAGGTAAACCCACAACACAAATATTGAGTAGTAAAACCCTACTTCAAATGAAGAAGGGAAACATCCACTATGAAGCTCACTATATTACTCAATGATTCAACAAGTACAAAAATGCTTCAATTTTATGCAACAATATGCATCAACATAAACTACAACACAAGTCAATATGACAAGATATATTCATATGTAGTAGAAAACACCCCTATTTAAAGAGAAGCTTTTCTACTACAACCCTAAATCTTATCACAATCTAATCTTATCACAATCTATCAAATATTAGAAAGTTCTTTAGTTACTTTCTAATTTTATCACAATCTAATCTTTGAGATATGTGATAAGTGGCATCTATCAAATATTAGAAAGTGATTAGTTACTTTCTAATATTTTCTAGAAAAGGGAAATAACTTTTTCTCAAGAAATTAAATATTCCTAGCACCCTTAATTTATTTATTAATTGGGTGGGAATATTTTACATAAATAAATATATCTTATCATATCTTATTATATCTTGTCATATTGATCTAGTGGAGCATTCTTCGATCTTGGGCAGAATTTGCTTGTCTCAAATGTGAGACAAGTAAAGTCTCCCCAAGATCGAAAAATGCTCTAAAAGATCAATCACACATAAAAAAGGTAAACCCACAACACAAATATTGAGTAGTAAAACCCTACTTCAAATGAAGAAGGGAAACATCCACTATGAAGCTCACTATATTACTCAATGATTCAACAGTACAAAAATGCTTCAATGTTATGCAACAATATGCATCAACATAAACTACAACACAAGTCAATATGACAAGATATATTCATATGTAGTAGAAAACACCCCTATTTAAAGAGAAGCTTTTCTACTACAACCCTAAATCTTATCACAATCTATCAAATATTAGAAAGTTCTTTAGTTACTTTCTAATTTTATCACAATCTAATCTTTGAGATATGTGATAAGTGGCATCTATCAAATATTAGAAAGTGATTAGTTACTTTCTAATATTTGCTAGAAAAGGGAAATAACTTTTTCTCAAGAAATTAAATATTCCTAGCACCCTTAATTTATTTATTAATTGGGTGGGAATATTTTACATAAGATAGAATTATATTCTAATTCAAATATTATTCTTTAGACTTTATATTTTAGTCTAATAATAATTTACACAATGTTGCATTACATATTCCAAAAAATTAAGCTCGTGGGGTGAGAGAGGTAAAATAAAGGCCTTTGGAATTTTAGGTCTGATATTACTATGGGATAAGGCCCATGAAATCCAACATGTTTGTCATTACAGGCACATCCCAAATTATAGCAACCGTGTTTGGGACCCTGGAAAATTCATTCATAATAAAATGACCATATGATATAGTGTTTTTTTAGATTTCTTTTTGTTTCTTAATTTAAGTAAAATTCTAATTTTGTTCATAGATAGTTTTTGTTTTATATTTTTTCAGCATTTTAGATTTGTTATTATGCTTAGTGTTTTAATGGTTGGTTTTACTTTATTTGATTTTTTTCACTTTTACCTGTTTTTTTTTATTAGTTAGACCTTTTTTGTTAAGTTTCTTTTTTTATTTTTTATTTTACACTAAACACATTCATGTTTTCTTCCCTTAATTTTGGTGATTTATATATATGCAATTGCAATTTGACTTGTGGTTTCTTTGAAGGAAAATGTGCTTAATCAATTGAAGATTGAGGACTTGTTTGAAATTAGGTGAAATTGAAAGTTAGTGTATCAGATCATTTAGTAGCCATCCTTGGATTATGGGCTAAAATAGAGGAAACTAAAATAGTGTAACATCTTGCTAAAGCTTCATAGTTATCAACCATATTTAAAATATTTTTGGATCATAAAGAATGAAATCATCCTAGTTTGATAATTAGGTAAAAATATATACACTTAATTCTCAGTATTATACATATCTAACCCAAAAGGCTAATACTTGCAATTTATCTAAATAATTCTTGAATCAAGAAGGAAAATAATAATAATACAAATTAACTCAAGTGCTTGGATGATCTGAATAACCTCTATTGGGGCTATAGATGTTTAGCTGGTAGTAGAGCAATATCCAAAAGATATCAAGGTCATCTACATTAGAGATATGGATTCTTGACTAGTAGTGGAGCAATGCAAAGTCAGATATTTATGAGTGATACCCATGTAGACACTAAAATCATGTAAATCAGATAAGACTACTATGTGCCATTCTTATCGACATCATATGGCCCCATTGGGTGACCCTCAGGGATTAATTAGGGCTTCAAAACACTTTTGGGAGGGTTTACCCCACTTTTTGGATGTTTTGGGCCATATATCCATGGTCATCCCACCCAGGGATGGCCAGAGTTCATGGTCGTCCCACCCAAGGACAACCATCAACAGTCATCCTTAGGTGGGACAACCATGAACCAAACCCCCCAAAAGTCAAAGGGTGGGACAAATGGCAATCAATTACTACCATTTATCCCACCCAATCACCCAAAATTTATTGGGATGCTATCTGTAGACACCAAAATCCAGCCACTTATACCTTCCTGCCAGCCACGTGTCAGTCATCCATCCTTCCCGCCATTATTTGGCCCAAATCCACACTTTCCCACCATTATTTGGCCCAATTTCACTTTTCTCGCCATTTTTCATCCCCAAATTTATTTAAATTAATATTTATATATATATATTTAATATTTTAATATATTTTAATATATATATAAATAAAGTTTAAGTGATTTAATCTGAGCCGTCCATCCTTCATTTAATCTCATCCGTCCATCCATCTTAATCCGTTTCACAACCTAGATTTATTCTCTACCCTTGGATCCACTTTAATCTTAGCCACACGTTCAAAGTGTCGTTAAAACCCTAAAGTGTGCCCTAAGAGTAGATTATAAATTGAGTCACCTTGATGGCTCAAACCCTATCTATCTCTTCGGCTAAACCTACTTATCTTCCCTATCTAAGTCTGGAGTTGGCTATTGCTGTTAATCCTGAGTCTTCTGAGTCTTCTACGGCCCTAAGTCTGAACTAAACCCTTTCGCCGCATCCATCGTCACCGCCTGGTCTCGCCGCGTTAACAGGAAAAGGTATAGATTCGTCTAAAGCAAGTAATCTTTCTTTATGTATTAATCTGCTGTTGAATTCTGCATTCTGTTTATTTTTATTTCATAAATCTAGGGTTTTAGACTGTTTTTGAGGGCTCACATAGTGGAGCCCTCTTATTAGTTTCTAACTCTTTGATAATTTTAATGTGTGTAGGATTCTAGTGGTAGATCTGATTTGTTGATAGCAGCTGCTTAAGCTGGAGTGGTCCGAGCCAAAGGATACAACGAAGCCCACTCATTCTGTTGAGGTTAAGGATACATTCTTCGGAGACGCCACCACATTGTGCCAGCTAGGGTTTTGGAGAACCCTAGCACAAATTGTAACTTTGTATCACGAAAAGGGTTACAAGCCTTGTTGTACTTAAAAGGAGTTTCTAAACTCCATTGATTAATAAAAATCATTCATTTTGTACAACTGTTCTGCATTCCTTTATTGTGATTTCTTTATTTCTGTTTGGCGTTGTATCTTTAATCTACAAATGGCGATCACGGTGGGACCCCCTAGGGTTTCATGTTTTTAATACTTGCTTTACTGATCTATTCCTATTTTTGTTTTATTTTGCAGGTTCCAAAAATCATGAAATTCGCTGTTCCAGCGAACTAGGGTTTCTGAGGAGTTTGCAGAAAACGCAGCAGACGCAGAGCGACGTCTGGAAGTCCGATCCGAAACGCAGAGGTGCGTTTCAGCCTGCGCAGACTCCCTTGGGCGTTTGAAGGCAGTTTTAAAGAAAAAGCGTAGGCTTCCGAGTAAGTGCGTTTTTTTTTTTTTTTCTTTGTTAAACTGTACTTTTTACGTTTTTGGTTTTTCTGCTGTATTCTATTTCTTTTTCAGATCATTGCTTTAAAATGAACAAAAACTAAGTAATCTGGAAAAGAACAGTTAAGCTGTATATACATTTTTTTTTGTTACATTTTTAGTTACATTTTTCTGCATTGCATTATTGGTTGTTGCTTGCATAAAAAAAAAAAATTGCATACCTAGTTGCATATTAGAATAGCTACGAATTATCTGTTTTAGTTATCTAAGTAGGACTATTGATTGGATGTCAATAGTACTCCTGCCATTGGGTGATTCCGAGCGGAGAAGTGGACGAACCTTTCGGTTGCTCCTTTGATATCTGATATCATTGGTAGGCAGGGGGTTTTAAACGGTGTACTCCACTTCTTCGGAGGAAATGGCATATTTTTAGTGGCCTCTTGCTTAGATCATTAGAACTTTTGATTTATAGCTTTGTATGTATACATTAGACAACTAAAACACTTAAAATAAAATTCACTTCATTTCATATTGCATTTAAAAGAGTAATATCTGGATTTCATCACCGGGTATTGCTTGAAGTTTAGTGACGGTGGAATTCATCTCCATCCATTAAACTTCTGCCTCAGACACCATAGGTCACCCCCGAGCAAACTTGCTGGATTTCATCACCAGTAAGAATCTCGTTGTCCTTTCCTAGCCATAGTTTTTACCTTTTTTTTGTGAATAATTCAAGATTAGATCACATGCAAAACTCATAAACCGGACACTTAAAATTTACTACAGATTAAGATCAGAAAATAAGTAATTAACCGCAGGTAAGACACATTGGTTGAAACCTAGGTTGTGACTATTTTCTGATAATTTCTTTAGTGTAAATTTATCATTCAAGTTTTGCATTCTTCTTTTCTAAATTTGTTTAGATTTATTGCGTTATGGTCTTAACAAGGAATCAATCTAAAGTGTTAAATCTAAATAATCAAATGAATAATTCACAGAACATCCCCACCACCAACATGACCACTTATCCTAGTGAATTTCAGGCAGGTTCGCTCGCGGGTCTTTCACGTCCTTCTACCGTCTATCGCATGGCCATGCCCATGGAGGAAGACAATTCCTGTCATATTACCCACATTGATATGGCCCAAGTGCAAACTCACTTAAGAGATGGCACTGGTTATGTCCTTGAGCCAATCCAAGATTCCCCTATGCAAGATTCTATTTTTCAGTAGGATATTGCATCAACCATACCCGTTGGTTTCACTCAGGTCTACACTAACCCTTTTTTTGAGGCTAATGTTGTATCTGCTCAGCCGACTTCATCTCCAACATCTTCCCAGATGCTCAATTGTCCTCCTTTGGAGACAAATGTAGTGTCTTCCCGACCACTTTCTCCTCCATTTACTCGGGTGTACACCAATTCTCTCTATGAGGCTGGTGGAACCTCCTCTAGCCATGACCAATTTCAACCCTCTTCTTCCCAAACCATTTATGGTTTCACCCTACACAGGGCACGAGTCTATTGTTTCTTCCCAGGTACCGCCTACTTCAGCCACCTTCATTGCCCCTGCTACGCAGTCTCCTGTGACTACCATGGCAGCCTGCCCTCCACCTTCATCCAATCATCCCACATCCCTTGGGTTAGAAATTAATAAGGTTAGGGAGTACCTCGACAAGTTGCTTCGAGCAACAACAACAACAAAATGCCCAACCACCTGTCGTAGTAAATCCTACACCCCAACCAATTTCTACCCGGCCGGCTTTTCTTAGCTCGAGGCCCCACACAGGTACCCCAATCTTCGGTGGTGTCCATTCCTACCCCACCTTTCTCCCAACCCAATCCAGTTCATCATTCACCCCAATCACCTTCTTTTCGGTATCATCCATACCAACAACCTGTCCATTCCACACCGCCTAATCCAGGCAATTTCATCCCATCTCATCATTTTTCCACTCCTCCATTGCATCATCATAATCATCAAACGAATCAAAATTTTCATGAAGATTCTCGACTCCATGCTATGCAACAACAGATTGACAACCTTATGCTCAACATGCACGGCTCATCTAGTCGAAACCTACGCTAAGGTCGTTGATCAATCAACCAATTCATCCTTCGGTACCTTCATCGCCATATCCGATCGATTTCACATTACCGAAGTTTGACAAATTTCGAGGAACCGAGGATCCTCATGAACATGTGAGCTCATTCATGCATGCTCGCTTTAGAATCCAAAATAATGATGCTCTTATGCTCGGAACTTTTCCTCAGACATTAGGAGGAGATGCTGTACAATGGTACAATCATTTACCTCACCATAGCATTTATGCTTACGAGCAATTGATTAATCTATTTTTAGAACGATTCTCCCTAAATGTACAAAGGAAAGTCTCATTGTCCGACTTATACAAGCTCAAGCAACATGACGATGAGGCTCGTTTATGACTTTGGAAACCGTTGGAGGGCTATCATTAATAAATTGCCATTCTCCCTACCAATGGAGGAGTTAACCAAAATGTTCACCCGGAGTTGTCTAAAACCTATCTCTTGGTTACTCCAATTACAACAATACAGGACTTTTGAAGAGGCTTTGGCCCAAGCAAGTATCATAGAAGACATTAAAGTCCAAGAGGGTGTTTTAAAACCCCGTAGAAAAGAATGGCAACAAAAGGGCCAACAACGAAATAATAATTATGGCCAAAACAAACAAGCACAGGCTAGTTCAGCCTCAAATGTTAACCAAGTTAATCAAGTGGTGGCGAGCCAGCCCGTAATGGCTCAACAACAACAAGTAATGCAAAGTCAACCGCAACCAATTGCTTATCATGCGGTACCCGCCCCTCCTCAACCAGCTCACAATATTTGGGCCAACCATGGAAACTCGACCTTGGCAAACAAATCGTCCCAAGCGACAGTTCACACCTTTAGATGAACCATATGCGGTCATATTCAACAAGTTATATAGCACAAATCAGTTAACTTTACCTGAGTTTAAACCTTTAGAACCATCTAGAAGGGGGAAGTATTACAAGGAGTACCTATTTTGTCCTTATCATAGGCAAAATGGACACGATATCAATAATTGTACAGCTTTCAAACATGTGATCCAAGATCTTATTGAGATTGGAGCCATTAAATTGGATAGCCCCTTAGCCCAACAAAATCAAAATCTTGGTGTATTTCAAACACCCCTTCCACATCGGGAGGAAGCTCCAACAACTTCAGGGGGAGTAACTCGGGTAACTCCTCCTAATCAAGTCAACCATGTACAACAATACCAAGGTTTTGTGGGTACTATTAACGTAGTAACCCGGGGTCAAAGGGCGAACCAACCAAATCAGGCTGAACCACAACCACCTGTACAAACTCCCAGTCCACCTCAGGTAACAGTGACCCAACGACGTGCTAGTACTTCTCAACAACCGCTAAATCATTCTACTCAATGCCAACGACCCATCATGTCATTGAGTAGCCGATTAACTACCAGTTTAAAAATGGCTTATGCCAAGTTATCGATCTATGACCTCATTCAACAATCTCCCCCGCATAGAGAGGCATTAATGGAAATATTAAAGTCAATCGAGCTTCAAACTCAAGATACTAATGCCTTCAACAACTTTGTGGGGAGTATTCAAACATGCATGGAGCCCTCCATCACTTTCTATGATTTTGAAATCAAACCTTTGTCAACAGAAAGTATAGATCCTCCACTTGCATATCATGGCCAAGATCGATCACAAGCCATTCAAGAGAGTCTTAATTGACACCGGTTCCTCAATCAATATCATTACAACATCGGCGTTGAGTCATCTAGAGCTGTCGCCATCCCTTATCACCAAGTCGACTTTTACTCTTAAAGCATTCAATGATGCTTTATCTTCCACGGTTGGCACGAGTTATCTTGCCCATTGAGGTAGGGGCCCGAACTTTGCATACCTTGTTTCACATCTTGGAAGGGTCCATGGCATACAATGTATTGCTTGGACGGCCTTGGCTTAGGGAGATGAGATGTGTCCCTTCTATCTTGCATCAATGTCTGAAGTATGTATATGAGGGACAAGTTCATTGTGTACCTGCTGACATTGAACCCTTCAAACATTGCAACTATGTCTCAAATCCTTATGAGATTGTGTTGCCATCCACTCATCTTTTCTTGACCCCATCTACTTCTTCTATACCATCTTCTTCTAAAGCTCCCATTCCTGAGGAGCTACCCATCATATCGCAACCATCTTCCTCTTCCGCTATTCCATCTCATTCACCACTTTCTTCATCTCCTAATCTTCCTTCTTCTTCATCAGTGACCACATGCACATGTGGCCATGACCAATCATCTCTTTCCACGTCATTACCCCCTTCTTCTACACCTTCTTCAACATCACCTATTATTCCTCCATCTTCCCAACCATCACCGGTGATGTTTCACAAGTCGGTGAAGCATCAACCCAACCAAATCCTTCCAATTCTTCTATCCCACATTCTTCTATTCCATCATCTAGTCCATCTCCCTCCCAAGTCAAGGTCCATCTAACTGATGCCGGTATTGGTGAGTATGCCATCCAAGATGTCCACATCACACCGTTCAATGTGCAAAGAGTTAAAGATTTTGGTCGTCCACATGACCAACATTTATCCATTGGATCGGTTTATAACATGGGTTCTATGCCAAATTCCATTAATTTTGTATATGGGGGAATAGAGTCATCTTCTAGTCCTACCACCATACTAGAACCCAAGCATCCGAGTCCCTGCCAATATCGAAAGGATGGAGGGTTTTCCCTCTCGCTATTTCCACGAGACATAATTGGCGGCAATTTGGCCTAGGTCGATACGAGCAAGGGGTAACCGAACGCATCGATATGCCATACCGAGAGACCCACCGAGCGTTTTGGTCCGGGCTACCAACCACTTCCATCCCTTTCTTCTTTTGAACAAGCTTTTCAAAGCATTAATCTTAATTCGGAAGAAGAAATCCTCCACCCCGACGAATCCGAAGATGAAGCCTATGAAGAATTTGACGTCATGTCAAATGGTGATGAATCCGAAGAAGAGTCGGCGCCCATTGTTCCCCTCACTTGAACAAGACGAGTTTTATCTCCAATTGTTCCCTCTCCAAGAGGCCATATTTCGCTTGCTTCTTCCACAAGAACGAGGTGAACCACCCCCTCCGCCACATCCATAAGCCATAATCCAAACCCGTATTATATGTATATACTAAAATAGTGGTTTTCACCACTACAAAAAAAAAAAAAATCAGAAAATTCCCAAAAAAAAAAAAAAAAGAAATATCAAAATATATAAAAATACTTTATTGCTTTATGTATGTGTGTAATAGTGGTTTTCACCACTACAAAAAAAAAAAAAAAAAAAATCAAACTACAAAAAAAAAAAAAAAAAAAACTGAAAAACTATGTTGTTTTGCATTTCAGGTCTTCCGAGGTCTTCACCGGTTTTCCCTTCCATTCCGCCCATCCTTTCTTCCATAAGTCGACAATGAATTTTGAAGACTTATTCACCCCGCTCCATAATCCATATGATCCGGATAAGCCAATCCCGATCAACCCAAACTTGATTGACATGGATCGGATTTCATCTCCTCCATCTATTTCGGAGTTCATCCTTTCCGAGGAATTGTTAAGGGCTTCCGCCAACTACATTCCTCCTTCACCTCCACATTCACCTTCATCTTCTAAGCCGAGAGGTCTTCCGAGGAAGACATAGACGAGAGCAAGGCACGGGAGCTCGATGACATTTTAGATGACATAAATCTGATCCCTACTCCCCATCGGCTTGAGGAAGGTTCCCACATGTCTATTGAAGAAACTATCGATGTAGACCTTAGTACGGACCAAGATGGCACCCAAATTGTGAAAGCGGCTAAAAGTCTATCATCGGAGGAACAAGAGCAAATGATTGCTCTACTCAAGCGGAAGAAGGAGATATTTGCATGGTCTTACAAAGACATGCCGACCTAGACCCTAATTTGGTTGTCCATAACCTCACCTTACAAAAAGATGCTAAACCTGTCAAACAGAAACTTAGGAAAATGCATCCTACCGTGGCCCTCATAGTTAAATCGGAGATTCAAAAACTTCTGGATGTTAAATTTGTCGTCCCGATTGATTATCCTGAGTGGCTTTCTAACATGGTACCCGTTCGCAAGCCTAACGGGGGAATACGTGTTTGCACCGATTTTTGAGATCTAAATAAAGCGTGTCCTAAGGATGACTTTCCTCTTCCAAACATTGATACTCTTGTCGACACCTGTTCTGGTCATGAAATGCTTTCGTTCATGGATGGATTTTCAGGATACAACCAGATTCGAATAAACCACGAAGATCAACACAAAACAACATTTACCACACCTTGGGGAACTTTTTGTTACGAGGGTGATGCCCTTTGGCCTTAAGAACGCAGGTGCAACCTATCAACGAGCCATGACTTATATTTTCCATGATTATATGCATAAGATTATCGAAGATTATGTGGATGATTTATTGGCAAAATCTAAAACTCGACAAGAGCATTTTGATGTATTGGAAAAAGTTTTTGATAGACTTCTAGAGCATAAAGTAAGGTTGAACCCTAAGAAATGTGTCTTTGGTGTTACCTCAGGCAAACTCCTAGGTTTTATTATCTCTAAACGAGGTATTGAGGTGGACCCAAACAAGGTCAAAGCCATTATGGAAATGTGTCCCCCAACTAATTTGAAGGAGTTGCGTAGTTTGCAAGGAAAGATTAATTCAATCCGTCGCTTTATTGCACAACTTTCCGATAAATGTAGGCCATTTTGCCACCTACTACAAAAGGGGGTACAATTTTCATGGACAGATGACTGTCAGAAAGCCTTTGATGACATCAAGAAGTACTTAGCGTCTCCGCCAGTCTTAGCTCCGCCTCGTCCGGGGGTCCCTTTCAATCTTTATATCTCAGCAACGGACTTTGCCTTAGGGACAATGCTTGCACAAAAGAATGAACAAAATCGTGAGCAATCTGTCTATTATATTAGTCGAACATTGGTAAGCTATGAAACCCGATATGCTTATGTGGAAAAGTTGTGCTTAGCGGTGGTTTTTGCCACTAAGAAACTTCGTCATTATATGCTTAGCCATACAACATATGTCATAGCTAGAGAAAACCCTCTGCGTTATATGATGTCTCGCACTTATAATAACACTCGTACCGCTAAATGGATAATGTTGCTTACCGAATTCGATCTTGAATTCATTAGCCAAAAATATGTTAAAGGTCAAGTTATAGCCGATCAACTTGCGAAAGCTCCACTACCTAGTGATCATCCTTTGATTATTGAGCTCCCAGATGATTCGGTATTTGCTATCATTGAACAAGAAGAGGACATCATTCCGGAGGAAGATGTTGACATCACGCTATTCTTTGATGGCTCTAAGTGCGCGAAAGGTCAAGGCGCTGGAGTTGTGTTTCATACACCTCAAGGGATTCCCATCCCTTTATCATTCAAACTAGACTTCCAATGCACCAATAATACAGCGAGTATGAAGCCTTAATTTTAGGTCTTCAATCAGCCATAGCTATGAGCATTAAGCGTATTCGGATATTTGGGGATTCTCAACTCGTGGTTAAACAAATTACGGGAGAATACCAAGCCAAAGAACCTACCATTAAGCTTTATCATGATGTAGCAATGAAGTTGCTCTCTAAGTTTGATTGGTATGAGATCACTAGTTTGCCTCGTTCGACTAATAGATTTGCGGATGCCATGGCCTCTCTTGGATCATTGATTCCAAAGGACTCCCTTGGAGAGGTACGACCCCTAATCATTTCCACAATCTCTAAGTCTGCAATTGTCCGTGTTGAGTCTAAGGATGAAAAAGATGTTTGCTTTATCCATTCGGATCCATATGAGCCTTGGTCTAGTGAGATAGTAGCCTTCCTCAAGTTTGGAACACTCCCATATGATTTGTCTCGAACTGCCCACCGTTGTTTTAAGCAAAAGGCAGCTCGTTTTGTTCTTTTGGGGGATGTGTTGTATAAACGTGGATATGATGGAGTACTCCTCCGTTGTCTAGAAGCAGGTGAAACACATAGAGCTATTGTTGAAGCCCATGATGGTACTTGTGGTGGTCATTTTAGTGGAATGGCCATTGCGAAGCGTATTTTACGTATGGGGTATTATTGGCCCACTATGGAACAAGATTGTTGCAAATATGTTAAACAATGTAAAAAGTGTCAAGAACACGCTAATTTAACCCATATACCATCACAAGTTTTACAGCCCATCCAAAGCCTTTGGCCCTTCTCACAATGGGGTCTCGATTTAATTGGCAAGATTTCACCTGCCTCTTCAGGACAACATACTTTCATCATTACAGCCATTGAATACTTCACAAAGTGGGTTGAAGCTATTCCTCTAGCCGATCTGACGAGGTCCTAGAATTGTGGAGTTTATACTTCACCATATCATTTGTCGTTTTGGTATTCCCTCTAAAATTATTTTTGATAACGGCAAGTCTTTTAAGAATAAGGATGTTCGAGCTCTTTGCGAAAAGTATAATATCCAACATAGTTTCTCAACTCCTTACTACCCACAAGCCAATGGACAAGCTGAAGCTTCCAATAAGACCATAATTGCTATTCTTAAGAAACTTGTTAAAGAAAATCATAAAGATTGGCATACACAAATCCCCTTAGCATTATGGGCTTACAGAACAAGCATCAGAACTCCCATTGGGGCAACGCCATTTTCTTTGGTCTATGGAGCTGAAGCAATCATGCCTCTTGAGCTCGAGATCCCTTCCTTGCGAATTTCTTTGCAGGAATTTATCGATGATGATATTGCTAGACAAGCACGTCTTGATCAACTCACACTCATAGATGAAAAACGAATCAATGCTTTAGAGCATTTGCGAGTTTATCAAGACCGATTGAAACGTGCTTACAATGCCAAAGTTCATCTAAGAGAATTTCAAGTAGGGGATCTTGTCCTTAAAGAGAATCAACAAAACACCAATGCATTGCCGCATCTTCGAGATAAATTCGCGGCTAATTGGTTAGGTCCATATATGGTCACTTGAAAGAGTGGGTAATGGAACTTATAGACTTGCCAGTTTAGAGGGAGAGGAAGAACCCGAACCACTTAATGTTATACACTTGAGGGCATTCTACGCATAGTTTGAATTTTATATGTACATATATACATGGCTTGTACAACAAAAAAAAGAAAAAAAGAAAAAAAAAAAAAAACAAATAAAATAAAAAGAATTTGCATTTCATTGCTAGTTGCATACATCTCATTCAAAACCATAACATTTCATTTTCAGCCATAGTTGCATATCATGTTAGAGACCATTCTATCTTTTGGATATAAAATTTGGTCAAGCAAAAGTCATGTTGCCTTAATCTGGGGCACCTTCATAAAATCCATCAAACCGAATTGTCATTCGTACACCCATTTTCCATTTGCACATATTTACATTGCCAAAATGTTTTCAGTCACTCGGCCATTCCTAGTGTTTTAAGCAAACTTCGAAATGCATGTCAAAGTTCTCTAGGGCCATATCACAAATTACACTAAATAAAATCTTGAGTATTGGGAAATGATTTCAAAAGCGGTCTTGAACCTATCACATTTTCACATCTTAAAAACATCTTGTGTCAAAGAGAGATAACACCATCCTTGGGTTGTGCCTTGAAGTGAAAAGGGTAATCCTCGTTTGTCCTATCATGCAAACATAGTCCATAAAACAGTGGTTCTTACCACTATCACAAGCAATCACAAAATATAAATATAAACCGAGTAGTAAGGATAGGGTAAAATTCTCATCATACTTCGGTTGAGAATCCGATTCCCCAAAGCTCTAAGGAAATGAACATTTTTCACACACCATTGATCCCAAATAAGTTGTAAGGATCGTACTACTTGTCCAGTCAGACGGATAGGTAGTCATCCCCAAAGGCTTACAAAGGTCAAAAACAACATGGACTATGGAGTTAACCTTCACCGGGGCTATAGACGCTTGACTGGCAGTGGAGTATACTCATTGCGTGGCGACATGTCTCTCCTCAAAAAGAGACCTCTGAATGCTCATACGGACAAACTAGCTTCGGGGTCTTCTCCATAACAGGGTTACCTAATTTATGCAAGATGAGGTTAATGAACACACTTGCACACACACGGGTTTTTGATTGCCTAGAGTCACTACCATGCTTCCGATTTGGTTAATGAACTCGCATGCACACACATTTGGTCCTAGTTGAATTAGGCAGTGTTAGTAAGTTTGTTTGATACCACTAGCATGTTTGAGTCTTTGTAAAACAGTCTTCCTCCATATCAACCTCCATATCACCCTCCATATCTTCTTCCATATTCATGTCATTCCATACGTCATCCATTCACAAGCCACCAAGTTCGGTGCCCTTGATTAAACAATTATGATAACAGTTGGCTAAATCTAACTATCTAAAAGTATGAGTGCTTCTTAGTGCATATTTCATTTACTTAGTCTTGCATTAATCATCCATAGATTTACATATCATTTACTTAGTCTTGCATTAATCATCCATAGATTTGTATGTTATATACTTAGTCTCGCATTAATCATCTATAAGTTTGCATTCCATTCCATCACATATGCATCAAAAACATTAAAACATATAAAAACATGCATCACAAAAACATAGGCATTCACACAAAAGAGAGTAAAACACCAAATAAATAAAAGCCATGTATATATATATGTATAAAGGACAAACTGTACAATGAATGCCAAAAGGCTACAATATACAATAGAGCACCAAGGCTCATAAAGAGTGCATCTAAGCACTAAGCTAACCATCAAAAGAGGACCCCTGAGACCTAGTAGGAGCCCTAGACCTAGTGGTGTGCCTAGACTCGTGAGGACAACGACCTCCTCATCCCCGGAATGATAGGGGAGAATCGGTGTCGTGCCTCTAACACCCTAAGCTGCAAAACAACAAAACAAAAATTTGTTACAAATTTTTCCAAAAAAAAAAAAAACACATAATAAGTACTTGCTTAAATGAACAAATACCTCAGCTGGCTGCACTAGCGCGTCCGCTCCCATCTCCGCCATAGCTCCCGCGTGCTTCACTCTCCCACACAACCTTTCACTCCACTTCACTCCACTCCCTCAGACGCACTTCTCTTAAGCTCGAACGCACAAATGAGCGAAATTCTCGCTGAAACTGTTTAAATAGCTGATTTTGGCGCCCTGAAACGCAGTAGGGCATTTCATGGCGGATTCAGACGCAGTCCTGCGTCTGCAGAGCGCCTAAACACCGACGGGCGTCTCTGCCAACCACAAACGCAGACCGGCGTTTGGTGTCAGTATTGAATAAAGGAACAAAACTTACAAAATTGAAGCTTACCTCCTCCAAATTTCATCAAATTGCATTCATCCATTCTTCTTATCATAATAAAACATTTTGTGAAGGTTACAACAGTTTTGGACACAAATTTTGTCATTTCGCTCAAAAAGCGCATCATTCATCATTGTTTTACAAATTGGGTTAAAAATATTCAAAACCTTCACAAAATTAACCACATTCATCAATTCTTCTGATCTATCGTCAATTTCATTCTTCTTTCATCATGCATATTTTTGCCAAATCAAATTAAAGTAAACCTCGTATCTAGTGGTATATTCTATCACCTTGGCGATTGCAGCGATTTGAATCCATGCAATTCGGTAAGAGGATTAAACCACCATAAGGACACTTACCATTTATCATCATCAATTATTTCATTGTTTGAAAATTGGAAATCAATTTTGGGTATTCTACTTTTCAAGTGACCTCATACCAAGATTAATTTGCTCAACAGTTGTCATTGATGGCCTAGTTCATGGGGCCTTAAACATGGACAATCTTTCATATCGTCATTATTTTAAGTCTTGCTAGAGATTGTGGCTACCTAGGTTGATTGGTTCCGACCCGAGGAATTATCCATACAGTCACTAGGAGCATCTCTGAGTTCTGGACTCTTTCATGCATCTTTCATCTCTGCATATCAATGGCGCCAACAAGGCAATTTCATCAACAGTATGGATTCACACACGGGAGTTGGGGCATCCGTTATCAATTTCTAATTTTCCTATAGTGGAATTCATCTTACATGATCATGGAATTTAGAGTTTGGCAAAAATCCCTTTATAACCGTTGGGGCAAAAAATGGTCCATCTTTCACATCACTCATATCGTCTTCAATCATATTCTTTTCTGTTTGTACACCAACCCCTTTTCTGTTGGGACATAAACAGATGGTGCATGCACCAACCCTTTTTTTCACCGTTGGGGCAAAAACGGTTCATTATCTTCCGAATTTCTTCCAATTGGCTTGTGAGAACCATTCTCGCTCGCCAATTGAGGGGGTAAGCTGAAAATTTTTAAATATTCTTTTATTCTTTGGTCTTCAAAGTTGTGCTTTAGTCTTGAGAGAGAGTTGCGTCCGATCCGACTTTTCGGGTGTCTTAAGTTTTTGTGCTACATTGTGTCTTCACACAAAGCGGCTCAAAAAGGGGCATCTGTAGACACCAAAATCCAGCCACTTGTAAGTCATCTATACCTTCCTGCTAGCCACGTGTCAGTCATCCATCCTTCCCGCCATTATTTGGCCCAAATCCACACTTTCCCACCATTATTTGGCCCAATTTCACTTTTCCCGCCATTTTTCATCCCCAAATTTATTTAAATTAATATTTATATATATATTTTAATATAATTTTAATATATATATAAATAAAGTTTAAGTGATTTAATCCGAGCCGTCCATCCTTCATTTAATCTCATCCGTCCATCCATCTTAATCCGTTTCACAACCTAGATTTATTCTCTACCCTTGGATCCACTTTAATCTTAGCCACACGTTCAAAGTGTCGTTAAAACCCTAAAGTGTGCCCTAAGAGTAGATTATAAATTGAGTCACCTTGATGGCTCAAACCCTATCTATCTCTTCGGCTAAACCTACTTATCTTCCCTATCTAAGTCTGGAGTTGGCTATTGTTGTTAATCCTGAGTCTTCTGAGTCTTCTACGGCCCTAAGTCTGAACTAAACCCTTTCGCCGCATCCATCTTCGCCGCCTGGTCTCGCCGCGTTAACAGGAAAAGGTATAGATTCGTCTAAAGCAAGTAATCTTTCTTTATGTATTAATCTGCTGTTGAATTCTGCATTCTGTTTATTTTTATTTCATAAATCTAGGGTTTTAGACTGTTTCTGAGGGCTCACACAGTGGAGCCCTCTTATTAGTTTCTAACTCTTTGATAATTTTAATGTGTGCGGGATTCTAGTGGTAGATCTGATTTGTTGATAGCAGTTGCTTAAGCTGGAGTGGTCCGAGCCAAAGGATACAACGAAGCCCACTCATTTTGTTGAGGTTAAGGATACATTCTTCGGAGACGCCACCACATTGTGCCAGCTAGGGTTTCGGAGAACCCTAGCACAAATTGTAACTTTGTATCACGAAAAGGGTTACAGGCCCTGTTGTACTTAAAAGGAGTTTCTAAACTCCATTGATTAATAAAAATCATTCATTTTGTACAACTGTTCTGCATTCCTTTATTGTGATTACTTTATTTCTGTTTGGCGTTGTATCTTTAATCTACACTATCATAAAAATCAAAACCTACAAATTGAAGGCCCCAAATGGAAGACATCTTCCCTCCTATGCATGGCAAGGGAATGGACAAGTGGCAACACTTGCCCTGCATGCTAGAATTCCCCTTTGCACATTTGCCCTATTTTGGCTATAAATTGAGGTTCTCCAACCCAATTTCAAGAGGAGACAATAAAAAGCATTGCTCACGAAGTGTTTCTCACATTTATCCTCAACTTTTACCCAAGTATTTTTCTTTAAAACCTCTTCATTCAAAGGTGCTTTTAGGGATATCCCAAAATATGCTAAACGATTCCAAAACCAACCAATTTTGAGATTTAGTTTCCCAAATTTTATGACAAGACTCTTAGGAGGTTTATTGACCAAATCCAAGTGGAATTGGTGGCAAAAACCACCCCAATTTGTGGTCATCCCCTAGGTATGGTTAGTAGGTTTTATTGAAACTCCTAGGGACAGCCATGAAATGGCCCACAATTTTGGTATAATTTTTGTGTAGATAATTTATATAGCATTAGACTAGCATCATATCCAAATTTGGTAAAATTTTGAGTAGATTTTACTGTTCAATTAGTGTTTTCATGATTGCAGACTTACTTGTTCCTGCCAGGAATGGCCATAAGTTTTTCTATAAATTTCACTATGATTTCTACTCAAATTCTTCCAAAATCATCTATTAAAAATCATACTAGAATTTCAAGTCATTTGGAGTAGTTTAGAATAGTCGTAAATTAATTTTATATTCATAGATGCATATTTTCTATGGTTTTCCTAGTTTTTATCACTAAACGCATATGCTATTAACATCATTAAATCTCTTGTGTGTAGGTGTAGGTATTCTAGGCATGAGGGAGGAGATAAGTGGTATATTAGGAAAATCCCAAGATTAGCTCTCGAGTGTGAATTGCGATAAGAACATTTAAACACACCATTAAGCTCATGGAGGGATTCATTCCCTTGTAATTTGTAATCTGAATGTATCAAAATGATAAGCCCTCAAAGGGGATGTATTGTAACCTTTTGGAATTGATAAATTAATAAATACAAGGAGAAATCCCCCCTCTTTTTACTATAAATTATTCATTTTTTTAATAGTTTACATATTTTGCATCTTTTCTTCGCAAGCTTGCTTAGAACAATAGATATCATTTCATTTTCAAGAAATTTTAAGGCATGCCATTTTTTGTGCTTCTTCAATGGCAATCATGGTGGGACCCTTGGCCCTTGTGGTCATATTTTCTGAGTAGGAAAGTCCACTAAATTCCTAATTAGAATTTCCAGGTATGGCCATTGTAAATATCCTTGCCAGGGAAGGTCCCAAAATTTGTAGTCGTCCCACCCAGGGATGACCACAAAACCAAGGGATTTCTATAGAAATTTCCAGAAACAAAAAGTTTTAGAACAGAAAAGGTAATCTTCCAAACCTTCAATTTGCATCTAGGTTGTTTTGAAAAGCTTAAATTATAGTTTTTCTTGTCTTTTGTGTGCATTTGAAAGTTAGATTTCATATTTCTAAATTTTGCATTAAGAAAATCAAAGAAAATTAAGAAAAAGAATAACCTTTCAAAATGCATTTGTCTGGTTTGCCTGTGTATGACCTACCTGAGGGTTAGGTTTTCATATAGTTTATTAATTTGGTAGTTTCATTTTATATTTATGCTTATGATTATGAAAGTTAAATGCAATTTCATGCATTTAGTGAACAATCATTGAATGCTACTTTGTTTTATTTCAGTCATTTTAAAATAAATAACACACACCACACTTATTTTTAACATTAGTAAGTTGGAATACATCCCCAACCACTAATAGAGTTCAATTATGGTGGATTTCATCTCCATCCATTGGCTAAAATACCACATACCTCATTTTAGCCAACACCAGCTCCAACAAACATCATATCCTGTAAGATAGAGGACGTATTTCTCTTTGGAGAGGTATATCACTGATCACAGGTGAATTGGATGAGTACTGGAAGGACCTATGCTCCCTGATTGGGTATGGATTTCATCTCCATACTTTGGTTGGTTCGCGTGATAGGAATCATTACCGATTTTTGAGCTACGAGTGTATAGGTAAAAACCATTAACAATTGAGAGTTACATCAACAAACATTCAAAACACATGAAAGAGATTCTTTACAAAAGCAATAAATTTGAAACACATCAAATAGTTTAGGAACACATAATATTTAAAATAGAATCATTTGTATTATTGTGTGTGTCTATTGATTGTGTTTGAATTTATAAAACTTGTAAAGGAGATAATCACATAGAGGTTTAGAGCAAGTAGCTATGGTATATACCCGTAGCCAAGCCCACTTAAGGGTGGAAATTATAGGGAGTAGGAAAGAGGATATAGAATGTCTTCATTTTGACCCCAAGAACATGGTTATACCTCCTTGGTGGCCACCTACTCTCCCAAATCGTTGAGTGGTAGATGAATGGATGGTTAGTCCTAGAGTGTCAGAAAGAGGACCTAGCCTACAAGGGACTCCTACATGGGGTACCCCCACAAGTCACAGTCCTAATCTAGGAAATCATTCCCAAAGTATAGATAATTCCAACACCTTCTTTCAATAAAGGCAACCACACAATGAGGCACCTACACATAGAGCAATACCACGTATTCACATGCCTTCTCATTCTAATCCACATGTTGGTGTACGAGAGCAAGACAATATACCTAGGGTAGGGTTGACTGATCATATTATGCTTTCAAATCACCTTTCCTCAAGGTACCAAAACCTAGATGATTATGATACTCATCGTAGTGGGCGAGATAATTCTAACGTACCATTCCTCATCTATGGGGGAATACCTAAGGAAGATCTTAATCATTCTCGATCACATTATTCCATGCAAGCACATTCTGCCTCTACACCAGTAGATTATCAAGAACATATGTTTAGGGTTGAGCCTCAGGTTAATGTGACTTCTCTCAATCAAGGGAAGCTCATAGTAGATCTCATGGACCCTCTTGAACAAGATAGGTATCTGGGAAATAGTGCTAAGGCCCATAGGCCCAATACAATTGATCAAATTAATCAATTAGTCAAGAAGTATGTTGATCATCAAGCTAAGTTTAATCAACTTTGGCCTAATAAACAATGCTTAGATCTCCTAGAGCATCGATAGCAATTAGAAATACAAAGACTTGAACAATAGATTTAAGAAACATTGCATAATGGAGTTCCTACTCCAAGCACACATAGACAGGAGGCTAGGAAAAGGCAACCTAATGTCCATAAGAATAAGTCTCCTAGACCTAATCAAATATTGCCTCCTAGACCTCCTAGGCCTGATCAAAACTTACCCACTAGGCCTAATATAGATTGCCTACAACAGGCTTTCGTTCCTCCTTGTAGGCCCATTCTTGAAACATCTTATGGGGCTTATGATGATTTGGAACAAAATGAGGATTACTTAGAAGCACCTTTTGGAGATGTGGTTGATGACAATAAACTACCTCAACCTATGCTTAATATTACTCATCCCCCTTTGTGGGTCCAAAATAAATAAGAGGAGATTAAATCCTCTAATGTGTATCAAGAATTTCTTGAACACTTAGAAACTGTAGAGGGTAAAACAGTTGGGAATGGGCTTCAAAAGCCCACCTTGCACCAGTTGCACAATAAACCACTGCATCCATCCATACATTCCCCAACATATATTGAGTATTTTAAAATGCCCAAGTTGGACAAGTTCAAAGGGAAAGAAGATGCTTAAGAGCACGTTACAAAATTCATGAATAAATGCTTCAACATATAGGAGAATGATGCATTACTCCTGAGAACATTTCTAATTACCCTCTCTGGCCCTACCATTGAGTGGTTTAACCAAATTACAAGGCATAACATCTATACATTTGAATAGTTTGTAGATGCATTCTAGGAATGTTTTGCCTTCAATACCAAGAGGAAGGTGACCTTAACTGACCTTACAGGATTAAAACAATATGACAATGAGTCTATCACTGACTACGGAAATAGGTGGCGAATACTTCTATCTAAGATCCCTTATCTATTTCTAGTAATTGAGCTAACTCAAATGTTTTCAAAGATTTACTTGAAAAAAATATCTTTATTGTTGCAACTCTAGCAATATCCCACTCTTAAGGATGCTCTAGCGCAAGCTAGAACCATAGAAGAGATCAAAATACAAGAGGGGGAGATAGCTAAACCTCACAAAAAGGAGTGGATAAAGAATCCAAAGAGCAATCCAGCACCATCAAAGTTGACAACGATCAATCAAGTGGCCATTAATATCCCTGGGCCTACAAACGATGCCTCCTCAAAAGGTAAATTATCAGGCCCAACCTCCTCTTGCGAGTTATAATAATAATGCTCAAGTGAATCAGGGTCAGAATTAGCAACGTCATCCTAGGCAATAGTTTACACCATTTTTTGAGTCAATGGACTCCCTATTTGATCATTTGTGGGCTACCAAACTAGTTAATTTAGTAAAAATTAACCCTATAGATCCAAATATAGGTAAAAAAAGCCTATGGGATGTCAAGAAGACCAATTTTGTTGATATCATCGATAGAATGGTCATGACTTGCCTACATGATATGGTTTCAAAAACATAGTGCAAGACATGATAGAGAGGAATGGGATCCAAGTGGATAATACTCTCGTCCCAAATAATAAATAGATGGGGGTTTTCAAAGAACCCTTACCTACTCATGAGGTGCAGGAAAATCCTACAAAATAAATGAATGAGGTCAATATGGTACCCCTTTTGCAAGGGTACGTCGGGATGATAAGTATTGTGACTAGGAATAGATGCTATCCAAGTCAAGTTGCACCACCTGCACCTTCAAGCGATGTTCCATCAATGTCACAATCGCTCCTACATCTATTACAAAGCCTCCCATCTAGGCCAGGATTAAAAATAAAAAGTAAGCTTGCAAAAAGCTTAAGAACAACATCAGTTAGATTATCCATATACAAGCTAATTCAACAATCTCCACCTTATAGAGAAGCTCTAATAGATATTCTTAAGTTGATAGAGTTTCAACCCTAGGAGTCTAAATCCTTTATCAATTTTGTGGGGCATGTGCAACAATGTAAGAAACCAATGATCATGTTCTATGAGCATGAACTCAAACCTATAACAAGTGATGCGGTGGACCCTACTTTACACATCATTGCATGTGTGAATGATATACCGTATAAAAGAGTTCTGACAGACACTAGTGCATCAAGAAACATAATAACTAGTGCTCTTAAATACTTAGGACTTCTAGTATCTCATGTTTTAGCATCCAATTACACCCTACAAGCACTTAATGATACAATATGCTCCACAATTGGTACTATAGTCCTACCCATTCCGATGGGATGCAAAACTATATCGACACTGTGTCATCTTTTGGAAGGTGCAATGGCCTATAACATATTTATAGGTAGACCTTGGATCTGGGATATGAAGTGCATCCCATAAATTACTCATAAATATCTCAAATATACTTATGAAGGGTAGGCACACGTAGTCTCTGCAGACCTTCAGCCCTTTAAGTATTGTAACATGGTGCAGCAAATATCAGAGTCAATGTTACCATCGACTCATGTGGACTTCCAACTGAATAAAGCCATTTAGGGTCACTACCATATAAATTGCCTTCCATTACACCATTACCATCTCCATACATACCATATTCATCATTGGAAACTTTAGAAGAGCCTTCATCATCGTCAGATCCTTCGTAGAGGAACATGTCAAAGAGGCCAATCGATGAAATCCCTCTCATCATTTCTAGCATCTCTACAAAAGAGAATACTAATATCGTAGATGAGGAATAGTCTCAGGAGGTACACATTGAGTCATATCAAGCCTACTTTCTGTCTCCTTCACCTTCATCATCCCAGGTTACAATACAGATGTCTAGTACATGGATAGGAGAGTACATAGTCAAAAATGTCACAACAGTTCCATCCATCAAGACAGTGCAAGATATGGGAATACCTCATCTCCCCATAGGTAGCATTGTACCTCTTGGTATACTATCTAATAAAATGAACTTTATATATGGGGTTATCGAGTATGGAACATTGTTATTTCCTTAGAAAGAAGATGATGATGAACCCTTCTCCGAGGATATAAACTACATGTCCAATCCTGACTAGACCATGCGATATCTACATCGCTGCAATTGGCATGGTTTTTAGTCTAGGGTTGTATGAGTAGGGTACTCGTGTTCCTTTTCAACCATAGTATCAGTTACCATATGATAAATCTGGGTTGGGACACAATAAGCCAGTACCTCTAGATGTTATCATAGAGGGATGAGCTTGTGCATGATCCCTATGCCAATCCACATCATGTCCACTCATTGGGAGATTATTTTCCCATAAAAATGGAAGATTAAGGGTTATCCTGTGATGTCACTCAACCTCATGAAGTGGGAGATATTTCACACACCCTTCAATATGACAGTGAGGAAGAGGATCAAGATCCTCCTCACGAATGGATAATATATGACGAGTCAAATTATGGCATAGCTCCCATAAATTATCCAAGCTCAGATGAGAAACATGATCGAGTTATCCCTTTGGATGAGGAAGAAGATTTCTATATTTTCATATTCCTAGTACATCATCCCATTTGGTAATAGATTTTTCCACTTGAAGAGCAAGATCACCACCTTCCACACTGACCATCGTTGGTCATTCCACCTCCACTATAGCCACCCCTATGAGTTAAGAGATAACATCAGATCTCTAGGCCCACTAGCCTATGTAAGGGAGATTAGGTATCCATCAACATGATTTTCATAGATCTAAGTGCACCATTAAGAGATATGAATAGCCCATCAAAGCCATTGCACCTCAACATTGAGGTAATTTACTTTGATCAAGGAGATTCTCCCCCATATCCATTAGAGTACTGGCCTTGTGAGGAAAAGTTACAACCATTTCATTTTTCTCCAAGGACTACTTAGAAGTTTGTCAAACTGAGGTTGAGCAAGAAATATCAATTAAGGGTGTAAACCTAGCCAACGACATTCACTTAATACCTATTCTACACCAATTGGAAGATGGATCACACATGTCAATTGAACCAATAGTTGATAGGAATATCGGTACAGATATTAATAATTCCCATAACATCAAATTAGGGGAAGGTCTATCCCATAATGAACAAGATGATTATATAAAGTTGTTAATAGAGAATATAGAAGCTTTTGCTTGGACTTATAAATATATGCTAGGACTAGATCCTAATATGGTTACGCATAATCTTACACTGGACCCAAGTGTTAAACCAATTAAGTAAAAGCTACGTAATATGCATCCAACATTTTACTTAATGGTAAAGTATGAATTTCAAAAACTGTTGGATGTCAACTTTATTATCAATAGATTATTCAGAATGGTTTTCAAACATGGTACCCATTAAGAAACCTAATGGGAGGATTTGCATTTGCACTTATTATAGAGATCTCAACAAAGCCAGTCTTAAGGATGAGTTTCCCTTTCTGAACATTGATGCATTGGTAGATGCTACAATAGGAAATGAAATTTTATCCCTTATGGATGGTTTCTCTGGATACAATCAAATTTATATTAATCCAGAAGACCAGATCAAAAAATGTTCACAACACCTTGGGGGATATTTTGTTACAAGGTCATACCTTTTGGTCTTAAAAATACTGGCGCCACCTACCAACAAGCCATGACATATATCTTCCATGACTACATGCATAATATTCTCAAATATTACATGGATGACTTATTGGCCAAACCTCTATTATGCCATGAGCATATCAATGTCTTGCATAAGGTTTTAGATTACCTCATTGAGCATAATGTTAGGATAAATTCTAAGAAGTGTGTCTTTGGTGTCACATATGGTAAAATCTTGGGATTCATAGTCTCTAAGTGAGGCATAGAAGTAGATCCAAACAAAGTCAAGGTAATTCTAGAAATACCTTCCCCCATAACTATCAAGCAGTTGCATAGCTTATAAGGAAAGGTTGCATCAATAAAGCACTTCATAGCACAATTATCAGATAAGTGTCGACCTATGAACAAGTTACTACACAAGGGGATTGCATTTCATTGGGATGAAGAATGTCAATATACCTTTGATGAGATAAAATAATATTTGGATTCATCGCTAGTATTGGCTCCTTCATGACTAGGAATGTCGTTCTACCTTTACATCTTAGCTATTAAGCTTGCATTGGGCACCATGTTGGCCCAAAAGAATGAATTACATAAAGAATAGGCTACATATTATATTAGTCATACCTTGGTAAGCTATGAGGTAAAATATGCATACGATGAGAAGCTATGCTTAGCAGTGATATTTACCACTAAAATGTTGTGCCATTACATGCTCAATCATACGACATATGTAGTTTCAAAAGAGAATCCATTACGCTACATGATGAGTCAAACTTACCATAGTAGTCACCTGACAAAATGGATTATGTTGTTTATGGAATTTGACCTAGAGTTCATTAAATATAAACCAATTAAGGGTCAGATCATAGTCGATCAACTAGTAGAGGCTCCTCTCTAGGATGACCAGCCTCTCACTATAGAGCTTGTCGATGACAATTTTTTTTGTCTCAGAATCACCAGATCCTAAAGAGCCCGAGTCACAGGCTAACATAACTCTATTTTTGGATGGTTCTAAGTGTGATAAAGGGGGTGGCATAGGAATCATGATTTTCACACTGCAAGGGGCTCTAATACCCCTTTCATTTAAAGTTGATTTATCGTGCACCAATAATAATGTCAAGTATGAAGCCCTTCTCATAGGCCTTCAAACAATAATTGCCATGAAAATAAAAAAGCTCAACATTTTCGATGATTCCTTTCTCATAGTTAATCAAGTCAAAGGAATATTCTATTTTAGGTACCCCATCTGATGAGTGTCATCAAATCTTCATCATTTAATCATTATGTGTCAATCCAGGGTGGTGTCCAAGGCTATATACGAAAGCAAGGGTTAACAGACTGATTTTTAGTTCATTTAGATCATGGCCTTATTCATGGAATAGTTAGTATTTTGGGGGTGTTAGGTGTCCCTTTTAATCTCCTAAAAACTAAAACTAAGTGCCTACTTATCCTTGCATAATTGAAATTCACATAGTTGCAAGAAAAGCAAATCTAAACTATTGCAAAATTGAAAATGACAGAATTTAATTGACAGAATTTAAAATAACAAAATTGAAATCATAGAAATAACTATAACAACAATGAAACTTTTCAGAATTAAAACTTCACACCTGCAAAAAATGAAACCTAAGACAATGATGAAATTCAAAGGTTGGTAAGCAAATATTGCAAATCTGTAGCAAACTGAATTAACCAGAAATTCTCTGATGCAAACTGGAAATACAGACTGGAAATGTTGAAGCTGAAACAGAAAATGTTATGCTATAAAATCTATTCTAGATGAGTTACCTACCATGCATTCAAATGCCACATTATCCTAATCACTAACCATGCAAAAACTGTCAGATCTCTGCTGACCTACTGCAGCCAAAAATAGCAGAATTCTGTCAGGTAAAAACCCTCCTCTAGACCTGGAAGTGGCCCTTGCTTCCTGAACCAAAAGAGGGCAAATAAACTTGCTCTAAACTATTAAGTCCTCACACTCAATGCAGAATTGAACATAAATAAATGACAAATGATGCACCTTTATTTCATTCCAGCAACATAATAGTAGTGCAGGGAAAGACCTGCAGACTACTGTGTTGTTGTAATACACAATTACAATATCTAAAACTTCTATTACTTATTTCCTCTCTCCTCCCTCCTCAACCAGATGGGAGCACTTTATTTATACAAATAAGGTACATTAAAGATAAGGTTTAATGTTGTTACATAGGACTGTTACAACTGTTTCAATTTTGTTCTTCCACAAATGCAGGGTTTTGACCCTTCAGGCCTTCTCCACTCAAGTTGCTGGCTTCCACCGGTGAGGGACAGGTGTAAGAATGGATAAGGATACTCCTAAAATGATTGCAGTCACCATTTACCTCCTGTTTATGGTGATTAAAGATGCATTCAGTCAGTTTTAAACCCTCTGCGCTTATTCCAGAGCAGCTCCAAAATATCAGGTAGCAGAACAAGGTTGTTGTTATATCTGGCAACAGAAGCACATGCGACCAACTATGGTGGCGGATATGGTTTCTCTAAGCACCTAGATGACTAATTCCACTTTTGGTTTGAGCTGGAGTGGACAAATTCCATGCCATGCTGTATATGTACAGCTGGCTGGAATTTGTATGGAAAAAGTCCAATTTCCTGCACAACCAACTGTTGACAGAGTTCTTGGCGCCTTAAAGTAATTTAAAAAAAATGGGCAAACGGTGAAATACACTTATGGAAGAAACATAAACCTTATGAATGAAGTACCTAAATATTGTAATACCTAAATTAATGCAGAATATACTGAAATAAACAACCAAAATAGAATATAAAACATGGACAAATTAGTCAAAATAGAGTATATGCACTTTCATCATTTTAACATGTAAATACCATCACATAATGCATAGTATCTCTAAGATTAACATAAAATCACAACATAAGCAGTTCCAAATGGGTTTAAAATTTTATCAAAGTAGTCTTTTATGAGGCAATTTTCTGCCTCATCATTTCCCCCAACCTGTTCTAATGCATGTCCTCATGCATTTTGTTCTGCCACAATAGCACAAAGATCCACATCCAGGTATCGCTCATCATACTTCCACAATCTGCTTCCAACCTGATAGTATCCTTTGTGCATCTGAATCTCCCCGAGCCATTCCTAAAATTGTTCTTCCGGCTGAGAATCATTATCAAAGTAGTATGGAACATGAGTGATTATAGTTGGCATTCTGTACCTGAGTCCAATCCACTGCTCCCTGACCTCAAATATGGTTTGGATTATGCTTGTAGCCCTTCTTCTTGACCATATTAAATTGTTAGGTGTGACAGGTTCTCTCTTCTGCAAAGATATAGGTAACTCACCCCATCTACTTTTGCAGGCTGACAAAGCGTCAACAAATGATGTTGCACAAAATGTTTGAAAACCATCTATGCACGCCTGCAAATTTCCTAGGTACATTTTCCTTACCCTATCATTTCTCATTAGTGTATAATGTTGATTGGTGGAAGTTCTATGATTTAAGTGGATAGGTCTAATGAGCAAAACAACTTGGGATTCTATGGATTTACTAGCCCTTTTCTCCTACTCCCAGTAAATCTGATTCTGAAGCATTGATTGAAAAGCCCTCAGCTGAATATCACCAATAAATATGTGGGGGAGGAAAATAACTTCAGTTGGCAGAAATAAATTATGAAGAAATAACTCACATAGTAAATTTTGGTGTTCTCCAGAGCTCTGCCAGAAAGCTTCCAAGAATTCACCTGGTGTCTCAAATGTGTGGGAGAGACCAGAGGTAATTCTCATTGTCTGCCATCGGAGGTACCTCTCCTTCAAAATTAAACTGTAAAATCTGGTAGGCCTCCGACATTGAACCATGCATTCAACAATCTGACATATGTCCTGTACTTGCCCCTTTAATTTCTCAATTTTAGAGTCTTTCTGCTTTATTTCTTCTGTTAAGGTCTGCAATGAGGAGACCTTTCCCTCCAATTGATGGCATTTGGTCATCCAATATGCTATATCCTCATTATATTTTACTAATGAAATTGTTTTAGGTGACCTATTCATAGGTTGCATCTGAGGTACAATATTAACCTGAATGCCAACATTTACTTTTTCTACTGTAGGGGATTCTGTTTGTATCCCCACTTCAACTAGCTTAATTTTAGGAATGTTCACATTAACAATATTTTGGGGAATTTGTGGATTTACCTATTCTTGGACTATTATGGCTGCTTCTGGGGGTGTTGTTGTCATGGTCATCTGTTGTGGCTCCTTGGACACCTGCACAAGTGCCCCTGGTTGCTCATCCCCTGAATTCTATTGTGCCTCTTGTGCTTCATCAGGTGCAACACTGCCAGGTGAACTTCTTTCTACATTTCCTACTAAATTCATTAACAAACTAGCCAATTCATCCCCTGAGTCTGTTTGAGAAGGTTGTTGTTCCAAAAGTGTGAGCCTAGCCTTTACAACTTCTATCTCTTGCCATAACTTGGCAATGATATTGTCCTTCTCCTTTAAGGAGGCTTCATTTTGCTCAATCCAGCTTGTTTGGGTCTTGATCACACTTCTGGCTGCATGTAACTGAGATTTAATATCAACTTCCTCCTCTTCCTCTGCACTTGAATCATCTTTCTCATCTGCTACTGCCTCAAGCTCTTCTTCAGAGTCAGGGTAATCTACAAGGGATCTTGGTAGACCAGTAATAATTGTGTCTTCCTGTGCTTCCCCTATTTCAATTTGTTCCTCAAAATATGATGAATAATTGAGAGAAATGGAAGGCATTTCCTCTTCTGCTGAAGTGTCCACATTCTGTCCAGAGATATCTACATCTTGGCCGCTGATAGCCTCAGCTTCTTGCATAGTTTCCTCCACAAGCTGAGTATGGGTTTCAAAAACATCATTTTGTTCCATATTCTCCTTTGTTTGCATATCCTTTGTATCAGTAGCTTTCTGAAGCCTTGAGGATCTCCTCAACCCTGAAATAGATTGCTTCCTATTTCTTTTAGAACTAGGAGACCTAGACTCAAAAATTCTAGTTTCTTGCTGATTAGAGGGTTCCCCTTCTTCAAAAGTGTGGAATGTTTGTACATCCTCTAAAAATGTGACCTTTCTCTTTCGATCAGAGCTAGAATTCCTCTGTGTTCTCGTTCGTGATGAGGGAGGTCCTTCTAGAGATGAAGGGGTTGTGCCGATAGAAACCTGATGACCCAGACTGCAACTTCATCCCATGGTGGTTGCAGACTGGTTCTCTTAACTCCTTTGCAAATATTGTTGCTTATTATGAACTCCGTAGGTCTATCATTTTCCCCTCTAAATTGATTAACTAATTCTATTAATGTATTTTTTCTAGATTTGCCTATGTGAATCCCTTGCAGAGGCAATTCAGTGACTTGGCTAAGAATTTCAGGACTTACTTGAATAGTCATGCCGCTGATTTGAACTCTGTTGCTGCAAAAAGTGCATGTGAACTCTGTTGTTAAACCTTCTGAATGCCCATCAAATTTGTGCAAGAAGGGCAGAAAACCCCCTTCCACGAAGATTCGCATACACTCCTCGTCCCTCTACAAAAACTCTATATTTCTTGGTTCAATTTTGTTCTTTTGTCCACCCATGGTGAATTTTCCCATACCGCATTTGCTTTAATTTGAAAATATGTCACAGGTTTTTTCTCTCTCATTCTGGAATACTTCTGTCAGGGAAAGAATGAAACTTAAAGATGATAAACACATGCAAGCAGCGCTAGAATGATGAGAAATCATGTGACATGAGGCAAATCTTGGCAGGTGGCGGCACATAATTCATCATTACTCCTGTTCTTCCCGCATGCAATTAATTTGTTACGACGTTTGCGGTGATATGGCAAACAATTATTAATGGAAACTGCTTGGTTTAAAATAACCTCCCATTGAGTTGTGTGCCAACCAATTACATGCGGTAAAATATTTTCATAGAATCCGTGCCTTGGAACCTCCAATTTGAAACCTGCACCTTGGTACAACTTCCAATCCTGATTGGCATAACTTTTACGAACCCACAAAAATTTTAATTGACTTTTGAGCCTGAGCCTCGTGGTTCTAGAGTTTAAAATGAATTAACCATTTGTTAATTCATTTTACCAACTTTTATCATTAGCTTTATTCCTGAGCAAGATATCTTCCAAAGTTTTCATTCGAGAGTATTTGTATGCAACAGGTTTATTCTAGAGCAGTTTTATCATTTCAAGAGGATTTCTTTTGATAACCTTTCGGAACTAACTTATGTATGTTTTTATGCCAGTTAGGGATATCATACATCATACAAGAAGTATTCACACTATTAAAATAGAAAAAGGCACATACCTGAAGAAACTTGTTTATCCACATTTTGTACAAATGTTGTTTTTGGCTGATTCTGCGCTAACTCTTTACATGGTGCAATCTGAACTATAGTGAAACAAAGGGGAAAATGAGTGGAACAAACGTTAACAATGATGGAGTGAAGTGAAAATGAATGGACCAAAGGTGAGTAATAGTGAGAGTGAATGGAATAATGGAATGATGAAGAGTGAATGGAATAATGGAATGATGAAGAGTGAATGGAATAATGGTGGAGAGTGAGGCAAACATGCCGAAAAAACCAGTTTTCATGTAAGCCCAATTCAGATGCGCCTCAAAGAGGTTTTCACATTCTGAATTATTATTATTTTTTTTTATATTTTTTTCATTCATTTTTTTTTATATATATTTTGGTTCATGTCACTTGATTGAGTCCATCTTGGAAGAAGTGGTTTCCTTCCAATATTGATACATCCAAGTTTCCTACTTGCTTGAGAAACTCCTCCTTGGTTAATGGTTTGTGATATATCCGAAGACGATGACCGTTAACCACCATTTTCCTTCTTGAATCATCTATTGGTGAAAGACGTACAACTCCATTTGCAAATACCTCCTCAACCTGATAAGGTCCGAGCCATCGAGTCTGCAACTTGCCAGGATAGTCTTCATATCATGAATCAAACAACAAAGCCCAATCACCTTGTTGAAATTTTCATTGTTGGATATGACTATCATGCCACAACTTGCGTTGTGACTGGATCACCTCGGTCTGGTGCAATGCATCCCTCCTTAGCTCATCCAATGCATTGAGTTACAGGATCCGGTCCGTTTGTGCCTGTGACAAATCAATACCAACTTCCAAAGTAGTTCGAAGAGTTAGTAATTCAAACTCAATAGGCAAAAGAGGCTTTTTACCATAAACCAATTCATAGGGAGTAAATCCAGTAGTGGATTTCCAAGTGGTGTTATAAGCCCAAATTGCTTCAGGTAACTTCTCCACCCAATTCCTCCTATGGGCTGCTACAGTTTTGGTTAAGATCCTCTCTAATTCCCTATTTGTCACTTCAACTTGGCCATTGGCTTGCGGATGGTAAGGTGAGGATTTTTGGTGTTTGATTTCATACAACTTTGTAAAGGCTTCAACAACTTTTGAGGTAAACTGAGGTCCCTGATCAGTGGTGATAGAATGTGGGGCTCCAAATCATAGAAATATTTGTGAATACAGGAAATCAACAACTTTCTCTTCTCGGGCATGCTTAAAAGCACGGGCTTCTACCCACTTGGTTACATAATCAGTACATACCAAGATATGCACTTTCCCTTGGGAAGGTGGATCAATGGGTCCTACAAAATCTAGCCCCCACCTTTCAAATGGTTTTGTACCTAATTGAGGTTGTAAAGGCATTTCACTAGTAAAAGTAGGCTTACCCATCCTTTGGCATGCATCACAATTTTTGACATACCTTTTGACATCTTTGTGCAAGGATGGCCAGTAGTAACTAGTACCCAAAATATTTCGAATGGTACTTTTCATTGAATAATGCCCTCTTGATGGTTCATCATGACATGCTCGCAGGATGTCATATACCTCATCCTTGCGAACACATCTACGCAAAACATGGTCAAGACTGCATTTAAACAATAAACCTCCTATCCATTCAAAAGAAGAACTTTGCTTGATCAACTGTTTCTTTTGTTTAGGAGTAAAGTGAAGAGGAATCTTCCCTGTAACTAAATAATTAGCTATATCTGCAAACCATGGAGATTGTATAGAAATAACAAACAATTTCTCATCAGGAAATGCATCCTCAACCAATTCCTCCGTATCTGCATTTGACAATCTTGACAAGAAATCTGCCACTACATTAGCTTTCCCTGGTTTATTAACTATAGTGATATCAAATTCTTGCAATAGTATTAACCAACGAATAATTCTTGCACTAACCAAAGGTTTATTCATCAGGTATTTAATGGCAGCATGATCTGTATGAATGAATACCTGATATCCTATGATATAGTGTCAAAATTTGTTAATAGCATACACCACAACTAAAAATTCCTTCTCGGTTGTGGTGTAATTCTTTTCAGCTCCAGTCAAATTTTTACTAATGTAGTATATGGCATAGTGTTGTCCATCTTCAATCTACCCTAATGCAGCTCCAATAGCAGTATTGGAAGCATCAGTTTGAATATGGAAGGGTAACTCCCAATTAGGACCTCTCAATACAGGTGGAGTTGTTAACTTTTCCTTTAAAACTTCAAAGGACTGTTGACACCCAGCAGACCAAACAAATTCAGAATCCTTTGTTAACAATGCGAACATTGGATTAGCAATGGTACTAAAATTAGCAATAAATCTACGATAAAAGCCAATATGTCCTAAGAAACTATGGACATCAGTTTGAGTTTTTGGAGGAGGAAGGTTCTTGATGACCTCTACCTTTTTAGGATCAACTTTAATTCCATAAGCAGAAATATGATGTCCAAGAACAATTCCTTCTTCCATCATCAAGAAACATTTATCAAGATTCAGAGACAAATGATATGTTTCACAACGTATTAAAACTTTTTCAAGTTGTTCTAAAGTATATTCAAATGTATCTCCAAACACTGTGAAGTCATCCATATAAATCTCTACACTTTCATTTGTTATATCAGAAAAAATAGCCAAAACAACTCTCTGAAATGTTGTTGGTGCATTGCACAAACCGAAGGGTAATACTCTGTAAGCAAATGTTCCCCAAGGACATGTGAAAGTTGTCTTTTCCTGGTCTTCTGGTGCAACTTGGATCTGATTATAACCACTAAAACCATCAAGGAAACAAGAAAAATTTCTTACCAGCAAGGGTGTCCAACACTTGGTCTATAAATGGTAATGGAAAGTGATCTTTATGTGTGACCTTATTCAATTCCTTGTAGTCCACACATACTCTCATCTTCCCATTTTTCTTTGGAACAATGACCAATGGTGAAACCCACCTACTATCTGAAATTGGATAAATGAATCCTACATCCAATAGTTTTTCGATTTCTTCCTTAACAATATCCTTCAGAGCGGGATTCAGACGCCTTTGTGGTTGTCTTACTGGTTTGACATCTTCTGTGTATATCCTATGTGTACACACATCAGGGTGAATGCCAGTCATGTCCTTATAACTCCAAGCAAAAGCTTGAACATGTCTCTGTAAAACAACAAATAATTTGGCTTCTTGCTCATTAGTCAACCAACTATTAATGTTCAAAAATTTTCTTGGTTGTATCTCAATCTACTTAATCCCTGGATAAACTGAGTTGACAACCTCATATTTACTGATTAAAGCATTTAAGGGACAATGATGTGGCTGTAGAGTATGAAATACTCTTGATTCTGGTGTAAATGTGATACCTGATGGGATCATTTGCATAGGACAGATGAAAGAAGTCAGAAGATGATGATGCCATCCATGTGGCAATGTGAAGGAGCTTTCTTGTAGTGGAATAGATGACAGATGTTCAGCAGTTTGTTCTTCATATTTCCATAACAAATGATGGACAAGAATTTGATCATCCCTAAGGCCTTCTTCTTGCAATGTTTTCACCAAAATTGTTTCATGTTCAAAGATTTCTCTTTTCGGTGAATTAAGTTCTTCAATATGTTCTTTTACTACAATGGTGGCCAAGGTGACAATAGTTTCCTGTTCTTCATCAGACTCAGGATACCATATCTGTCCAAAAAATTGGCTGAAGGTTGGGCTGGTGGATACAAGGAAATATTTTTTAGGTCTACACCATTTGAAATGGTCATCTCACCTGACCTGCAGTCTATAAATGCAATTGTAGTGGCAAGCCAAGGTCATCCTAGAATAATAGGATAGCCATTAGCTGAGTTTCTAGGCTGCAACACTAAGAAATCTATAGGGTATTCCCAAGAAGATACTTCAATGGCAACATCCTCTAGAATTCCTTCCGGTTTAGCCACTGACCTATCTGCCATTTCCAAAACTATGGTAGTAGGACTAAGGTTATTGAGCTACAATTTTTGCATGGTTTCCTTAGTCATCACGTTGATTGCAGCTCCTAAATCGATAAGTACATTTGGAATTTGAACTAACCCAATAGTAATTGTAACTACTGGACTCCCTGGATCACCATATTTAGGGGGTACTAGTTTTCCAGAAAGTAGGTCAGCCAACTTACCTTCTACTTGTACAGTCTTAGGAAAGGCTTTCTTCTTCCTACCAGGTTTCCTAATACACAACTCCTGAATGGTTTTCCTAATCAGAGGTACATCCTTTATTGCCTGCAACAAAGGGAGTGAGATAGACATTTTCCTCAATTCTATGATTAATTCTGATTCAAGAGCAGTGATAGTGTGGTCAAACCTTTCAGGATATGGTAGGTCTATCGAGGCAGGTTCAATTTTTCCTTGTAAACTTTCTATTTTTTCCTCTTTTTGCTCTATTTGTGGTTTTTTTGGACTTGAAAATTCTTGCTTTCCATCAATTTCTTCAATAGTGGGTGGTGCAAGGTCAGGTAAAACCTTCCCTGAATGTAACTGGATGTTACTACAATCAAGGACATGGACTGCAGTAGTCTCTTCAGACTCAGCTCCATAAATAGGGGTTGCTTGTCTGTTGTTATTGGGGTTAGCCATAGGCTGAGCTGGAAGTGGAGGTTGCTTAACTGGTTGTGTTTGTTGTGGTTGAACTCTTCCCTAAAAATTTTGATTAGGGGCTGGCAGCAAGTGTTGGTTTGGTGGTTGATACCTCTGTTGCCCTTGATAGGATGGGTATTGTTGCCCCCATATTTGCCCTGACTGATTTGGTACCCAAGATGGATTAACTGGATGCCATGGCTGATTCCAACTAGAATGTGACCAATCTTGAGGAGCTGCCCAAGTTTGATTCCAAGGTTGAGGAGGAGGTTCTGTGTATCCCCATGGCATATTCCAAGGATTTTGTCCCCAATTTGAAGAAAAGCGAGGGGCATTTTGGTTTTGTATGAAGTTGCCTCCTGGCCTTTGCCCAATAGCATGAAGTTCTTCAACTTGGTTTTCTATAACACTCCTAAGATGGGGCAAAAGGTGACATTTATCAGTTTTATGCTCCTTTGAGCAAATGCCACAGATTGCTGAGATTGAGGTCTTGTCCAAAGGATAATCTTGCAGAGCATGCTTATTTCTACACCTAGGACAATAGATAGACAGGGGTGGTGAAGAATTGGCTCTTGTATTCCTTTCTCCTAAAGCAGTGTTTAGTTGAACAAGTATATCAGTTTTCATATTAGCCATTTCTTCCATCAAATATTTTATATCTACATTATTAGGATCTTTTCCTTCTTCCTTTTGTCCCTAGTTCTAGAATAATTTGTGCACAACTCTATAATATCATCAATCTCAAGTTGGTGTATATCTCCTTTTCCCATTATATCTAGTACTTCCTTGGATTCATCTTGTAATCCCCTTAGAAAGATAGATTTTAATAATTCTCCTTCTATAGGACCAGCTCTTTTCTGGATAAAAGCAAATCTATCAACATAATCTTCCAAATTTTCATCTTCTTCTTGTTTAATTCGAAATAACTCATCCTTTCTATTATGTACCCTACAATACTCTTGATATTTATCTAAAAATGCAGTTTCCATTTCATCCCAAGTATGAATGGAATCTGATTCAAGACTCATGAACCAACGTAAAGCTGCATCTTTAAGTGTGGAAGGGAATAATTTCAGCTTTTGATTATCAGTCACATAATCATATGTTTGACACAAGATCTTAAACTCAAACAGAAATTGATCAGGATCTTCAGACACTATTCCCCTAAATATTGGCAACATTGAGGGAGAAATGGTTTTCATAGGAGCTTGTTGTCCAGTAGTTAATTGTATAGGGTACTCAAAAGTTCTAGCAGGAGGTGGTGGTTGTGCCATGTTTTCCTCCTCTGATTTAACTGATTCAACTTTTTTTATTTGTTCTAATAATGGATCAGGAACATAAGAATGTCTAGTAGCAAGTGCTTCAAGAAGTTCTTCCTCAAAAGGTTATGTAGATGGTTCAATTGATGAAGAAGATGATTCTCTTTTTACTCTGTCAGGATAATCATAAATAGGCAGATCTTCTCCTGTACGAGAAGAACACCTTTCTGGGAAGGAACCGGTTCTAATAAACCTCCCTCTCTCATCTCTTGGCCTATGCATTCATGCCTATTTACTAAAATAAACTAAACCTCAGGTCTCCAAAAACTATTTCCTGAGATAGGATAGTTTTTGGACTGCTAGACCTCTCCTAACAATACCTAAGTTTCCCCGACAACGATGCCAAAAATGATGAGTGTCATCAATTCTTCATCATTTAATCATTATGTGTCAATCCAGGGTGGTGTCCAAGGCTATATACGAAAGCAGGGGTTAACAGACTGAATTTTAGTTCATTTAGATCATGGATTTATTCATGGAATAGTTAGAGTTTTGGGGGTGTTTGGTGTCTCCTTTTAATCTCCTAGAAACTAAAACTGAATTCCTACTTATCCTTGCATAATTGAAATTCACACAGTTGCAGGAAAAACAAATCTAAACTATTACAAAATTAAAAATGACAGAATTTAATTGACAGAATTTAAAATAACAAAAATGGAAATCACAGAAATAACTATAACAACAATGAAACTTTTTCAGAATTGAAACTTCACACCTGCAGAAAATGAAACCTAAGACAATGATGAAATTCAAAGGTTGGTAAGCAAATATTGCAAATCTGTAGCAAACTGAATTAACCAGAAATTCTCTGATGCAAACTGGAAATACAGACTGGAAATGCTGAAGCTGAAACAGAAAATGTTATGCTATAAAATCTATTCTAGATGAGTTACCTACCATGCATTCAAATGCCACATTATCCTAATCACTAACCATGCAAAAATTGTCAGATCTCTGCTGACCTGCTGTAGCCAAAAATAGCAGAATTCTGTCAGGTAAAAACCCTCCTCTAGACCTGGAAGTGGCCCTTGCTTCCTGAACCAAAAGAGGGCAAATAAACTTGCTCTAAACTATTAAGTCCTCACACTCAATGCAGAATTGAACATAAATAAATGACAAATGATGCACCTTTATTTCATTCCCAGCAACATAACAGTAGTGCAGGGAAAGACCTACAGACTATTGTCCTCTTGTAATACACAATTACAATATCTAAAACTTCTATTACTTACTTCCTCTCTCCTCTCTCCTCAACCATATGGGAGCACTTTATTTATACAAATAAGGTACATTAAAGATAAGGTTTAATGTTGTTACATAGGACTGTTACAACTGTTTCAATTCTGTTCTTCCACAAATGCAGGGTTTTGACCCTTCAGGCCTTCTCCACTCAAGCTGCTGGCTTCCACCGGTGAGGGACAGGTGTAAGAATGGATAAGGATACTCCTAAAATGATTGCAGTCACCGTTTACCTCCTGTTTATGGCGATTAAAGATGCATTCAGTCAGTTTTAAACCCTCTACGCTTATTCCGGAGCAGCTCCGGAATATCAGGCAACAGAACAAGGTTGTTGTTATATCTGGCAACAGAAGCACATGCGACCAACTGTGGTGGCGGATATGGTTTCTCTGAGCACCTAGATGACTAATTCCACTTTTGGTTTGAGCTAGAGTGGACAAATTCCATGCCATGTTGTATATGTACAACTGGTTGGAATTTGTATGGAAAAAGTCCAGTTTCCTGCACAGCCAACTGTTGACAGAGTTCTTGGCGCCTTAAAGTAATTTAAAAAAAATGGGCAAATGGTGAAATACACTTATGGAAGAAACATAAACCTTATGAATGAAGTACCTAAATATTGTAATACCTAAATTAATGCAGAATATACTGAAATAAACAACCAAAACAGAATATAAAACATGGACAAATTAGTCAAAACAGAGTATATGCACTTTCATCATTTTAACATGTAAATACCATCACATAATGCATAGTATCTCTAAGATTAACATAAAATCACAACATAAGCAGTTCCAAATGGGTTTAAAAGTTTATCAAAGTAGTCTTTTATGAGGCAATTTTCTGCCTCATCATCGTCTTGCAAGCCTACAAAGCCTTAGTGGATAAACTTCTAGAAAAGTTTGAGTGGTATGATATTAAGACACTCCCTCGTTCATATAACCATTTTGTGGATACAATGGCCTTCTTAGGCTCTTTAATCCTATAAAATCCATCGGATGATATCATGACCATTCAAGTAAAAATGCTATCACAATCTGTGACTAAGTGTGATGAGCTTAACTCTATGCCATAAGTCCACATGATTCATATTGAGCCTTCACATGAACGGTTCTCTCAAATACATAATTATTTGAATAATGATCCTTGGGGGACTTTGTTCCCTCAAAATCCTTTTGATACTATCACAATGCTATATCTACAATTTTGCTCTCAATAAAATTTTATGAGAGAGAAATATCAAAAGGATCATGCAATTCATACAATTGAGGCTTCTTTAAAACAACATTGGGTTACCCAAATAAAATATTATTTAAAACTAGGAATTATTCCTTCTAGATTGTCGCATACCACAAAGCGAGCGTTTAAGCAAAAGGTGACAAAGCATGTCTTAATAGGAGAAATAATGTATCATCAAAGCTATAAGGGTATTCTCCTTAATTGCTTAGACTCTCAATAGTCGATTTGGATCATTTCCCAAGCACACGATGGTACATGTGGTGGCCATTTTAGCAACACGGCCATCGCAAAGTGCATTCTTCACATGGGCTATTATTGACCCACTTTAGAGCAAGATTATTATGCTTATATGAAGAAGTGCGTAAAGTATCAACATCATGTAAATTTGACACATGTACCTTCATAGGCCTTACAACCAATTCAATCGATTTGGCCATTTGCACAATGGGGGTTTGATTTAATTGGGAAAATATCACCTGCCTCCTTAGGCCATCACACATTTATCATAATAGCTACTAAATACTTCAAAAAATGGGTGGAAGTAATTTCCCTTACCACTATGACTGGACCTTGCATTGCGGAGTTCATATTGCATAACATCATATGTCCTTTTGGTATTCCATCCAAGATAATTTCAGATAATGGGACACCCTTTAAGAATAAGGATGTGTGTGATTTAACAATGAAATATAATATACATCACAAATTTTCCATGCCATATTATCCATAATCTAATGGGCAAGCAGAAACATCTAATAAAATAGTAGTTGCAATATTAAAGAAAATTGTTAAGGAAAATCATAAGGATTGGCATAATCAGTTACCTCTTGCCCTTTGGGCCTATCGCACTAGTATTCAGACCCCCACTAGGGCAACTCCATTTTCACTAGTGTATGGTGCTGAGGCTATCATGCCTTTAGAGTTGGAGATACCTTTGCTACGCATATCAATGCAAGAGTTCATCGATGATGATACTATGGGGCAAGATCGTCTAGATCAATTGACTTTGCTTGATGAGCGATGCATGAATGCCCTCGAGCATAGAAATTTTTATCAAGAGCACCTCAAGAGAGATTATAACATGAAAGTCCACCATAGAGATTTTCAAGTTTGTGATTTAGTTTTGAAATATAACCAACAAAACTAAAATTTGCCACCCATCTACGGGATAAATTTATGACAAACTGGTTAGGTCCACATATCATTACTAGTCATATTGGACTTGGAACTTATTTCTTAGCATCTATTGAAGAAAGTGAAGAGCTTAAACCTTTGAATATGTGTCACCTATGACCTTTCCATGCTTAGAGCATCATTCCCAACCTAAAATACCCCTAGGCAGTTTACAACCATCTAGGTCAACCTAAAACACCCTTAGGCGGTCTACAACCATCTAGGTCAACCTAAAACACTCCTAGGTGGTCTACAACCATTGATGTCAACCTATAACTCTCTTAGGTAGTCTATGACCATCTAGGTGAATCTAAAATATCCTTAGGTGGTCTACGACCATCTAGGTCAACCTAAAACACCTCTAGGTAGTCTAGGATCATCTAGGTCAATCTAAAATACCCCTAGGTGGTCTATGATTGTCTAGGTCAACCTAAAACATCCCTAGGTTATCTACGACTGTCTAGGTCAACCTAAAATACCCCTAGGTGGTCTACGACCATCTAGGTCAACCTAAAATTCTCCTAGGCAGTCTATGACCATCTAGGTCATCCCAAAATACCCAAAAGGTGTCTCTAAGCCCTTTGGTCACCCTAAGACAATCCTAGGTAGCCTACGACCATCTAGGTCACCCAAAAATGCCCCAAAGGCATCTATAAGCCCTTTGGTCACCTTAAAATGTTCCTAGGTAATCTACGACCATCTAGGTCACCCCAAATTTTTTTAGATATATCTATAAGCCCTTTGGTCACCCTAAAACTCCCCTAGGCAGTATATGACCGTCTAGGTCATCCCAAAATGCCCCAAAGGCATCTATAAGCCCTTTGGTCACCCAAAAATCCCCAATGGAATTCATTAAGACCATTGGTCAACCTGCATATACATATATATCTCTATCAAAAATACAAAAACATCATTAAAATCTAAAAAACACAAAAATATTGCTTCATTGCACTTCACATCATTTGCATTACAACATCAATTGCATTAGGTATACACCATTGCATTGTGCATTATTAGAAGTTGATCATACATGTCTAGCACTAGGTCTATATACTAGGCATCTATCAAATTCACTATTATCATAAGTCAATATTATCACCTGTTTATATTACACTTATCATTTACATCTATACTCCATATGGTGTGTCTGTTTCCTATCACTTAGCCATTGTTCATAAGACATAGGTAGGTTTTTTGATCACTCAGCCATATCTAGTTTTCTTTTCAAATTTTGTAGAAAGCTATCATGATTTTTAGAAGGTAAACTCTTTCTTAGATTATACCTTGTATATGTCAAAATACCGACACATTTTCACATTAATAAATCCAAGTTTAGCATAAGGAAAGATGAAAGTGGTCTAGGTTAACTTAAGTGAAAATTTTATCTTGCTCATCCCCCTATGTGAATGGTTAAAATATGTTGAGAATTGACAAAAGAAAAAATTCCTCCTTACCCAAACTCAAAATCCCTTGCCTCACACCAAATTGGGGCAAGTATCCAAAAGAGAAAAATAAACAGTGATTATTATCACTTAGCAAAATTCAAAAGAAATAGTCATTTTTACCATTAGCAAAAAGTAAAATAAACAGTGGTTCTCACCACTACCAAAATCCATTGCACACCATAACAAAAAAATGAGCAACTCTCTTGAACAGTCCAAATTTAAAATAAAATAAGGGAACTAAACTTGAATCCTTGGAATTCTCAGCATTAGAGAACCATAAGGTGATCTCCATTACAGGTTGGGTGGCATCAAGCCCGCTTTGCAATGGTGGTATTGATGAGGCCTGGAAATGCCTCAATCATAGCATGTTTTGAACATTGAAACTGCCTAAAAACTCTTATGTTTAATCTGATATGCTAGTTAAGTTGATTCAATATGTTGTGTATTAACTATTTGCATGATCAATGTATTTGAAATACTATATTCTGATTTTTACAGCTTTTTGCATAGTTTTATGTTATTTTGTTATGACTTGCTAAAATGAGAAATATGCTTAGGTTGATAGCAGCATTTCACTAATTATGTTTTGATATGTCTCAAGCATTTATTTTACCTAAGTTTAGCAAACAGTGCAAGCAAACTGTTACTGTGCAGCAAAAACTGGTTTTCCAATGTAAATTCCAGCCAGCTACCAATGAATGGCAAGGCATGGAATTCACACATGGAAAGAGATGAAGACCATTGAAATCTGATCCTGAGAGATAACCCACCTGAGAAATGTAGAGGAAATCATTTAAAGAGCACACATTTGTTCATTCCGAAGTCTCTTCGAAATGAACAGACATCTTCGAAATGAGAAAACATAGTCTCTTCGAAATGAGCGGATCTTCGGAATGAGAATTGCAGTTTCTTCGAAATGAGCCACTTATCTTCGAAATGAAAATAGAATGTGCTTTTTGACTTGTTGACCGATTTTTGATGCTGGAAAAATGGAAAGAAAGATTGAAAAGGGTAAGGGAAAATATCTCCCATCTGACTTTGCCGTCCTTGCCGACCAAAGCCACCATTTATGGAAAGATCAAGTTTGATCCTCTTCTAGGATAAACCCAGGAAATGTTGCAGCATAATAGGATTAGATATTTTGAGATATTCTTAGTTTGTAAGTAGATCTTAGGACATCTATAAATATGGCTCCCATTCAGGTTGAGCAAAGGTAGGTAGGGAAGTAGAGAGTAGAGAAGTAAGTATAGGAGAAAATAGGCAATAATCAGAAAAGTGACTGTTACAGTCCTGTAACAGGTTTTCAGCAGAATTATTGTAATCATGTTCTTGAATCAATAAAGTGCACTATTTCTATTCATATTTTTGTAAATGAGTGTGAATAAGATCTAGAGAGAGAGAGAGACTCATACCTTCTTCTGGACAAGGAGGCTGGCCACTTCCAGACCTAGGAGGAGGACTAACAACAAGTTTTTATTCTGATTTTGCTGTAGTAGAATGAGTTGTAGAACTTGTCATTTCATTTCCTTGTAAACAACTAATAGTATTTGTAATCTTAGCTTATTTTATGATTGGGATGATCTTGTGATTAATGGTTTGGTTGTAATCTCCACTTTCAGCAAGCTTTCAAAATACTGCAGATTATCATTTCCAGAATTTACTATTTTTTGCAATTTCTTGCATTTTGTGTTTTGTTGTCAACCCTTGCACAGAAGATTGACAACCTTCTATTACAGAGCATTGACAGGGTTTAATTTCCATGCTATAATTAGGTTTCCATTACTGCAAAAGTAAATAGATTTCCTTTCTGCAATTATAATCAAAGTTCTAATTCTGCAACTGTTATTTCTGCAACATAATTAGGTCTCATTCTGCAATTGTAATTAGGATTTCATTTCTATAGTTAATGATTAGTTTCCATTTTTGCAACTAGATTAAGGTTTAATTTATGCAATTTAGAGATAGGAAAGTCCTAAATCCCCCACACAATCAGTTTCACCAATAAGACCTGTTGCTCCAAATTGACCTAAGTTATAACCCTGTTCACCCCTTCTTCCGTAGATAGCCTTGTACACTGCCCTGGATTGACAAATTCATTGAGAATTAATGATGTGTATAATGACAATGCATCATTTTGGCATCGTTGCTAGGGAATAGTGTTGTTGGAAGGTGACAACAGTCCAATAGCTGTTAATTAGACTGAGCTATGAAATTCAGGATAAAATCTGAATATAACAGTTGGTTAAAGTAACAACTATTGACCTATAATTTATGTCATTCAAGAGTAAACATGAATGAGTAAGCCTAGGGATGAAAAAGGTAGAATTACCCAAAAGGATCCCTGGCTTGTTCCATTAAGAAGATCTTCACGCCTAAGGGGTGAATCACCTGTGTTTGAACTACCAAAAATATTGAAAGAAAAATCACCAGTCTCACCATCATTAGAACATTCTGAGAAAGAAAAATCACCAGCTTCATCATCATCAGAACATCCTAAGAAAGAAAAATCATCAGACTCATCATCAACAGAGGATCTTGGACCTCTTGAGAGTGAAATTTGGATAGGTTTAACTATTCCCAAGGAACAGGAAACTATGGCAGAGGGAGGCAATCTAGATAGGGATGGCCAACATGGCTATGTCCATAATGAAGGAGATGATCAGGATATGCCCCAACCTTCCAGAACATTTGAATATCCTATCCATTTGAATCCAACACAAAACTCTCCCATGAAAACCATTTCACCTTCAGTACTTCCAACCTTTCGAGGTGTTGTATCTGAAGATCCTGATCAGTTTTTGTTTGAATTCAAAGTAGTGTGTCAAACCTATGACTATGTAAATGACAATCAGAAACTTAAGGTTTTTCCCTCAACACTCAAGGACTCAGCATTACGCTGGTTCATGAGCTTAGAGCCAAATTCCATCCGAACTTGGGATCAAATGGAAACTGTGTTTTTAGACAAATATCAAGAGTATTGTCATGTAAGGAATAGGAAAGATGAGTTATTCAAGATTAAACAGGAAGATGATGAAACATTAGAAGACTATCTTGATAGGTTCTCCTTTGTTCAAAGGAGATGTGGACTTGTAGAACCTGAGTTATGCAAAACCATATTTTTGAGAGGATTACAAGATGAATCCAGAGAAGTATTGGATTTGATGGGAAAAGGGGATGTAAATACTCTCAGTAATGAGGAAATTGTGGGTCTCTATAGGAATTACTCTCGCACTAAGCAGGGAAGAAGAAAAAAAAATACAAATGGCACTGATGTGAAGGACCTAATAGAGGAACTTGCAAATTTTAAAACTGATATTCTAGTGCAATTGAACACAACTTTGGGGGAAATGTCTGCAAAAGCAAAAACCATAGAACCTTTGGCAATTTATTGCCCAAGATGTAGAAATAAACATGCTTTGCAGGAGTGTCCTTTGAATAAAACATCTATCTCAGCCATTTGTAGTATCTGTTCAAAGAAGCATTCAACTCGATAAATGCCACTCGCTACCACAACTCAAAACTATGTTAGAGAGTCAGATCGAGGAACTCAACTATGTTGGACCAAAAAAAGGGGGAAATTTCTCTCAGAACCAAAATCCCCCTCATTTTCCTACAAATTGGGGGCATAATCCTTGGACTATGCCTTGGGGACAATCAGAACCACCCCAACATCCTTGGAATTATTCTCAATGGACAAATTCCCAAGAATGGCCACAAACAAGTTGGAGTAATCCAACCTGGAATCAGAATCAAAATAATCCATCATGGAATCAAAACATTCCACCCTGGAATCAGAATAATCCACATTGGATGCAAAATCAACCATAATGGAGTCAACAATACCAGTCCTATCCAAGGCAACAAAGAAATCAAAGTCAAACTCAGCATTTGCTGCTTGCACCTAATCAAAATTTTCAAGAAAAATAGAACCAACCACAACAAACACAACAGGTGAAACAACCTCAACTTCCAGCTCAATCAGTCACTAATCCAAACAACATGAGATAGGCATCCCCTGTCTATGTGGCTGAAGCTAAAGAAAATGTTGAAATAAATGTTCTTGATTGTAGTAACATCCAACTTCATTCAGGAAAAGTTGTACCTGAACCTGTTTCAATTAAAATCAAGGAAAATGAAGAGCAAGAATCTTTGGAACCAGTTAGAGTTAAACCAACAATAGAGAAAGAAGAAGAAAAAATAGAACCATAGGCAGAACAATTACCTTCATCAAGGATAATTCCATATCCTGAAAGATTCAATACCAGAGCAAAAAATTCTGAGTCAGACCTGGTCAAGGAACTTAGAAAGTTAACTATATCATTGCCCTTATTGCAAGCCATTAAGGATATACCAGTGATTAAAAGTACTATCCAAGATTTGTGCATTAGAAGAGCAGGAAGAAAAAAGAAAGCATTTCCCAAGACTGTTCAGGTTGAAGGAAAGATAGTTGATCTCTTGTCTGGAAAACTAGTACCTCCAAAGTATAGTGACCCAGGGAGTCCAGTTATCATAGTTACCATAGGCTCAGTGCCAATATCAAATGTCTTAGTAGATCTTGGAGCTGCAATAAATGTCATGACCAAGGATATAATGGAACAATTACAGCTCAAACATCTCAGTCCCACATTTACAATTTTAGAAATGGTTGATAGGTCAGTTGCAAAACCTGAAGGTATCATTGAAGATGTCCCTATAGAAGTCTCTTCTTGGGAATTCCTTGCAGATTTTTTGGTTTTACAGCCAAGAAATTTAGCACATGGATATCCCATCATTCTGGGAAGACCTTGGCTTGCAACTGCAGCAACCTTCATAGACTGCAGATCTAGAAAAATGACTATTTCAAATGGTATTGATCTAAAATAGATCTCTCTGTATCCTCCTGCAAGACCCTCCAGTAATTTTTTAGGTCAGTTATGGTTTCCTGATTCAGATGAAGAACCAGAAGAGGTTATTTCCACACTAGCCACCTTGGTAGTAAGGGAACACACAGAAGACCTCCATGACATAGAAACTTTAGAAAATGAAACGATCCTAATGAATGTTCTGCATGACCAAGGGTTAGAAGAAGAAGCAGTAAATATCCATCAGTTGTTAGGGAATGAGGAGAACCAAAATTCTGAAGGTGAGCCATCTATACTATCATAGGAAACATCAGTTTCACTACCACATGGGTGGCATCATCACCTAATTTTTCCTTCTCATTGTTCCATACAGGATATGCTTCCATTAGAAATCAATGAAATAAAAACTTCTTATTGCCCTCTTAACTCCCTAATCACCAGGTATGAAGAAGTGAGTTCAGTCCTTCCAAATACAAAACAAATAGAAGTCCAGCCAGGAAAATTACTGAACATTAACAGTTGGCTCACTAGGGAAGAGGAAGAAAAGTTGATAATAGTTTTGCAGAAGCATGTTCATGCTTTTGCATGGGACTACAAGGATATGTCAGGAATTCACCCTGATATATGCACCCACAGGATTTATACTGAAGAATTCAAGCCAGTAAGACAACCCCAGAGAAGACTGAATCCTACCTTGAGGGATATTGTAAAGGAAGAAATTGAAAAACTTCTAGAGGTAGGATTCATTTACCCAATTTTTGATAGCCAGTGGGTCTCTCCATTGGTTATAGTTCCTAAGAAAAATGGAAAAATGAGAGTATGTGTAGACTATAGAGAGCTGAACAAAGTGACATACAAAGACCATTTTCCATTACCTTTCATAGATCAGGTGTTAGATACCCTTGCTGGAAAGAAATATTTTTGTTTTCTTGATGGATTTAGTGGGTATAATCAAATTCAAGTTGCACCTGAAGATCAAGAGAAAACAACCTTTACCTGTCCATGGGGAACATTTGCCTATAGGGTTTTACCTTTTGGTTTGTGTAATGCCCCAACAACATTTCAGCGAGCGGTCTTAGCAATTTTTTTTATCTGACTACCAACGGTGTTGAGATATACATGGATGATTTCACAGTATGTGGATAGACTTTTGACTTTACATTAGAAAATCTTGACAGAGTTTTAACTCGCTGTGAAACATACCAGTTATCCTTGAATCCAGACAAATGTTTTATGATGATGGAGGAAGGAATAGTTCTTGGTCATCACATCTCTCCTCAAGGAATCCAGGTTGATCCAAAGAAGGTGGAAATTATCAAGAATCTTCTTCCTCCTAAAACTCAGACTAATGTCAGAAGCTTCCTAGGACACATTGGTTTTTACCGTAGGTTTATTCCTAGCTTTAGCACAATAGCCAATCCCATGTTTGCCCTATTGACTAAAGATTCTGAATTCTCTTGGATTGCAAGGTGTCAGGAATCATTTGAAGCTCTAAAAGAGAAATTAGTAACTCCACCTATGTTAAGAGGACCTAATTGGACATTACCATTTCACATATAGGTTGATGCTTCCAATACTGCAATTGGAGAAGCATTAGGACAAATTGACAATGGTGAACACTATGCCATCTACTACATTAGCAAGAATTTGATAGGAGCTGAGAAAAATTATACCACAACTGAGAAAGAATTCTTGGCAGTAATTTATGCCATCAACAAATTCAGGCATTACATCACAGGTTATCAAATATTTATTCACACAGATCATACCACCATTAAGTATTTGATGAATAAGCCTATGGTAAGTGCAAGAATTATTCGTTGGTTACTATTGCTGCAAGAATTTGATATCACAATAATCAATAAACCAGGAAAAGCTAATGTTGTAGCAGATTTCTTGTCCAGGTTGCAGAACACAGATAAAGGGGAATTAGTTGAGGACACTTTTCCTGATGAAAAATTATTTGCTATATCAGTCCAATCACCTTGGTTTGTAGATATAGCCAATTATTTGGTCACAGGGAAAGTTCCTCCACATTTCACTTCAAAACAAAAAAAATAATTGATCAAACAGAGTTCTTCCTTTGAGTGGATTAAGGGTATACTTTTTAAGTGCAGTCCTGACCATGTGTTACGCAGGTGTATCCGAAAGGATGAGGTATATGATATCCTTAGGGCTTGTCATGATGAACCCTCAGGTGGACACTATTCTGTAAAAAGCACAATTAGAAAAATTTTAGGGACAGGATATTATTGGCCATCTCTTCACAAGGATGTGAAAAAGTACATCGGGCATTGTGATGCATGCCAAAGAATGGGGAAACCCACTCATACAAATGAAATGCCACTACAACCTCAATTGGTTTTAGAGCCATTTGAGAGGTGGGGGCTTGATTTTGTAGGACCTATTGATCCACCTTCTCAAGGAAAGGTGCATATTCTAGTATGCACTGATTACCTGACAAAGTGGGTAGAGGTGCGTGCTTTCAAACATGCTCGTGAAGAGAAGGTCATCGATTTCTTGTATACTCAGATTTTTCAGAGATTTGGAGCTCCCCGGTCTATCACCATAGACCAAGGACCCCAATTTGCATCTAAAGTCATTGAGGCATTTACAGAATTATATGAAATCAAACATAGGAAATCATCACCTTACCACCCACAAGCAAAATGGCCAGGTTGAGGTAACAAATAGGGAACTAGAATGAATCTTGACAAAAATAGTAGCTTTTCATAGGAAAAACTGGCTAGATAAATTACCTGAAGCAGTTTGGGCTTACAATACTACTTGGAAATCCACTACTGGATTCACACCTTATGAACTAGTCTTTGGTAAAAAGCCCCTCTTACCTATTGAATTTGAGCTACTAACATTGCGCACAACATTGGAAATTGGAATTGAATTGTCATAGGCATAGACAGATAGGATTCTACAGTTGAATGCATTGGATGAACTTAGGTTGGATGCTCTACACCAAACTAAAGTAATTCAGGAGCAGAGGAAGCTGTGGCATGATAGTCACATTCAGCAGAGGAAACTTCAACAAGGAGATTGGGCTTTGCTATTTGATTCTCGTTATGAGGACTTCCCTGGAAAGCTGAGAACTAGATGGCTTGGACCTTACCAGATTGAAGAGGTATTTGACAATGGAGCAACTCGTCTATCTCCTATTGATGGGTCATGGAGAAAGTTGGTAGTGAATGGACATCACCTCAGGGTATACCATACACCTCTGACTAAAGAGGAATTCTTGCAGCAGCTTGACAGTTTGGATGCACAACAGATGGAAGAGATTTCCTCTTCCACTTCAATACAATCAGCATGATCATGGATTTCAAGAAAAGCAAAAAAAAAAAAAAAATAAAAAAAAGCAAAAAACAAAAAGATGAATAAATTCTGATTGTGAATTCCTTCATGGGCATGATTTCAGGGAAATCATGAATTCCTTCACGGGCATAATCAGAATCAAGAAAAAAAAAGAGAGAAAAGGAGAGGTAAAAAAAAAAAAAAGAGAGAAAATGAATAGCTCAACAGTGAAAACCTTTCCTAAGGCACTATTGGGTTGGTATGCATGAAAACCAGTTTTCTGGCATGCATAACCTTGAAAATTTTTGAATCATCATTGTACAAATTCACCAACTACACTTGTTTTGAAATATTGCAGAAAATCTCAGCAGAACATCAACAAAAGCAGTCATTCTTCAAAACTTGCATTAACTTGTTTTAATCAGGTATATGTTTCTTACATTTCTTCATTGTAAATGATTGGTATATAGTATATAACAATTAACCATTAGCATAAAAGGTATCCATAAGAGTTGGCATACTTAAAACATGTTTTGAGAATGAAAATATTGGTTTCTGCCTAATCTTCGAAACAAGAATGCCAAAAATAGTGCCTGCTATCTTCTTCAGATTAATTGTTGTATTGTCTTCGGATTGAAATTGTCTTCGGAATGATAGCAGAATGAATGTTGCACTTTGTCTTTGGAATGAAGCTTTGTCTTCGAAATGAGAAATTGTCTTCGAAATGACAGCAGAATGAATGTTGCACTTTGTCTTCGGAATGACAACAGAATGAATGTTGCACTTTGTCTTCGGAATGAAGCTTTGTCTTCGATATGAGGATTTGTCTTCGGAATGAAGTTCTGTCTTCGGAATGACGATTTGCCTTCGCAATGCAGCCTGATCTTCGAAAAGAGGATTTGTCTTCGAAATGAGGATTTATCTTCGAAATAAGGATTTGACTTCGCAAAGAAGCATGATCTTCGGAATGAAGACTTGTCTTCGGAATGAAATCATAATCTTCGGAATGAGGTATTGTTTTTGCAATAAATCATCATCTTCGGAAAGAGCATTCAATATAACATTTCCACGTGGCATCCAAGGAAGGGAAAATATACGATTAAGTAAAAATTCTTTTGACTGTATACGATAAATGAACACGTGTCAGTTAGGATGTGGTTTGTTTTTGCACCCATTTAGAAAGTACCAGAATCACGGGGGACGTGACCAACAATATGCCACCATTTTTTGATGCTAATAATTATGCACGTAAGAATCTATGGGTGAAATAGAGGAGCTAAAAACAAGTGAGGTGGATCTGATGGCAAGGACATCTACGCAACCATTAACGGACAGGTGTTCGAAGAAAAAATAGAAACGCGTGCCACCCTTCCTTTTGAAGACATATTTGCTAAACACAAAATGATTATGAGGTACAGTGCTACGATTACAGTTCATTCCGAAGAAGAAGAATAGGGCAATTGAAAACCTAGAACCAAACCCTGCAAGTCTGCAAACACCAGAAACCAGCAATCCAACAGAGGAATAGTAGCAAAAGTGAGCGGTTTTTAACGTACCCAAATAGGAAAATGGGGCGAAAGACAAAAATGGAACCAACAGATACCACCCACCTCCGAGAGAATCTAGAAGTGCTGCAGATTTTTGAAGATGGAGGGCTTATGCCATTTTTGGATAAGTTTAATGGGTCCTCTGAGGATTTGGCCGGCATGTTCACCCACACATTCAGAAACAATCGGGCACACATTAATGGCATGACAATTGAGGTAACCCCTAAAGTTTTGAGTCAAATTACTGAGCTTCCATTAGAAGGTCTTCCAATTTCTAGATCTGGAAAAAATACATTGGTGAATATAGTTAATCAATTTCTGGAAGAAAATGATAGGGAGCCAGAATATTTAACACATAACAACACATGCAAGGGGGTAAAAAGGGCCAGCCTACAGGAACCCTGGGATGAAGTGGCCACATGGGTAATCAAATTTCTAACCTGTGAAGGGCAGTATGTACTGTTATCAGGGCATCATCTCAAAATTTTAAACCATCTCAGACATGGTAGGCAACAACCAAAAGTTAGGGTAAATCTTCCCCTGTACCTGCACCAGGAGTTGAAAAACATGGCAAAAAGATATCAGGAAGGAAAAGGAAGCCCTCGCCACCATGGTCTCATTAAACTAGTCTGCCAACACCATTTTAGAGGAAACCCTAGGAGCTTTGATAGGTTTTACTCTACCCTAAATGATGTAATTTTTGGAGATGAAGATGAGGAGGAAGAAGAAACAGATGCTACTGATGCTGTTGTAGAAGAAGAAACAGCTACTACAGAGGCTGTTGTAGAAGAAGAAATAGAAACTACCGTAGAGGCTATTGTAGAGAAAGAAACACACCCAACAGAAGCAACAGAGCACCTTGCTCCAGAACCTTCAACCTCACGAGCTAAGAAATAAAAAAAGAGAGGGTCTGGAACTGGCAGTAGAATAGAAAAATAGAAGAAGGTCCATTTTTTTGAAGTTGTTACTGATCTGTCAGAACAGGGGAGTGAAGCACCTAGCCAAATAGGGGAAGAAACAACAAGGGAAATAGAAGCATCTGAAACTATCCCCACAACCCCTGCTGTCACCAAAAAACAAAGCAAAAAGAAGAAATTTGCATCAGGAACTAGGAGGTCTACAAGACTCCACTTGAGGGAAATGGCAGAACAGGTGATAGAAGAAGGAAGTGGACAAAGCAGTCCAGATGTCACAGAAATACAACCAGCCCCTGAAGACTTTCTAGAATTCCTTGAATAGATAATTGAGGAAGAGATTGGGTAGGATAGCTTGGAGGTGGCTATAGTTCAACAGGCCATAGAAATTGTAGATGCAATTATAGACAATTTCATGGAGCCTCCTGAACAAGAGCAGACAACTGTTGTAGAAGAAGAGATAGTTATTGAGCAACCAACTGTAGCTGATTTGTCTGCATCAGATTCTGAAGCAGAAACAGAGGAGGAAGACATCACAGAACAGCTGAGAGCAGCAAGAAGTGTTGTCAAAACACAAACCAGATGGATTGAAGAGAAAGAAAACATCATTGAGATGTAGGAAAGAAAAATTGCAGAATTACAGTAGGAAGTGGCAGAATTGAGAAAAAGGCTGTCACAGTCTAAAAAATAGCCAACTGTATCCATTGATGAGGATGATTTGGCTCAATTACTTGTGGATTTATCTAGGGCAGATGACTCTATTGAGGCAGACATAGGTGCTCATTCTGAAGCAGCACCCTTTCATTCTGAAGAAGTGCCTTCTCATTCTGAAGCATTGCCTTCTCATTCTGAAGATGCTTCAAAATTGGTAAAGAGCATAGAAAAAGATACTGGAGATGAGTCACCAGCATAGGAACAGTCCAAGCAATAGCATGAAACTGTTCAAGTAAGTACTCCTTCTATTGAGGTCTCTGTATTTCAAACTGTTACACCTTCAGTAGAAATAGCAGATAAGGGGGTGCAAGTAGAATTACTGTCTGATGACAAACCAGTGGAAATAGCAAAAAAGGGGGTACAGGTAGAATTGTTGATAGATGATCAACCAGTAGAAGTGGCAGAAAAAGGGGTTCAAGCAGATCTGCTACCTAGAGTTCCACCTGTAGTTAGACTACCTAATACTGTATCCCTAGAACAATATAATGCAGACATAGCCAGTTGGGTGATTAAATATGAGAAGCTTGCCACTAAGATTGAAAAATTCAAGTTGGAAGGAAAACAACTAGAGGCAAAGGAAATAGAGATCCAGGCATTAAAAGAAAAAGTGACTGATTTATGTCAGATTGCTGAGTTTTTGGTCCAATTCAGACGGTCGGCCAGGTTTTACAGTCTTATTTTGAAGGAGAAATACCTCAGATGGCAGGTCATGAGGATTAGCTCAGGTCTCCCATATAAATTGGACACAACTACAGATTTCCTAGAAGCATATTTTGATAGCCCTATAGAGCAAAAAAATCTCCTATGTGAACTATTTTTACACAGCTTCTTTATTCCAGAAGAAGTAGAATTTCACCCTCAAATTTACATAGGAGATGTTCAATTGAGGGCATTCATGTCCACTTTGCAAAATCACTTTTATTGGGACCAGGAGAAAAGGCAGAATAAAGAAATTGAATCAAGAGCTGAATTGTTAGTCAAAGCAGTTCAGCCAAATCACCCAATTATCACCAGACAACACTTCACCATGATGAACAGGGATGATGTAAAGAGGATGTACTTGAACAATTTGAGGGACTATGTGACCAGATTTTAGAATTTTTGTAATGACAATTTTGTTCCAGCATTATCAATCTGCAGAAATAGATGGGCTGAACTTTCCATGTCTTTACAGAAAAGAGAACCCATCTCCCCCATCAACTTAGAATGGTCCAGAAGAAGGGCAGAAGGAGTGATACAACTGATTGAAGTCATGCAACATCATTGGATAGGTCTCAGATTTAGGCCTCCAACCATTATTACTCTAGTTCCATTCTACTTTGAAGAAGATGCTCAACCTGATGAACAGTTTGAAGAATGGCTCAAAAACCTTCAGGAGAATAGGGGATATTATATAGGCAAGAAATTGTTCTACAGGTCATGGAATTTGAACATGGACATATGTGATTCCATAGCCCAACAAAATGCATGAGGACATGCATTAATATAAGTTGGGGGGAAAATGATGAGGCCTGGAAATGCCTCAATCATAGCATGTTTTGAACATTGAAACTGCCTAAAAACTCTTATGTTTAATCTGATATGCTAGTTAAGTTGATTCAATATGTTGTGTATTAACTATTTGCATGATCAATGTATTTGAAATATTATATTCTAATTTTTACAGCTTTTTGCATAGTTTTATGTTATTTTGTTATGACCTGCTAAAATGAGAAATATGCTTAGGTTGATAGCAGCATTTCACTAATTATGTTTTGATATGTCTCAAGCATTTATTTTACCTAAGTTTAGCAAACAGTGCAAGCAAACTGTTATTGTGCAGCAAAAATTGGTTTTCCAATGTAAATTCCAGCCAGCTGCCAATGAATGGCAAGGCATGGAATTCACACATGGAAAGAGATGAAGACCATTGAAATCTGATCCTGAGAGATAACCCACCTGAGAAATGCAGAGGAAATAATTTAAAGAGCACACATTTGTTCATTTCGAAGTCTCTTCGGAATGAACATATCTCTTCGGAATGAGCGGATCTTCGGAATGAGAATTGCAGTTTCTTCGAAATGAGCCACTTATCTTCGAAATGAAAACAGAATGTGCTTTTTGACTTGTTGACCGATTTTTGACGTTGGAAAAAGGGAAAGAAATATTGAAAAGGGTAAGGGAAAATATCTCCCATCTGACTTTGTCGTCCTTGCCGACCAAAGCCACCTTTTTATGGAAAGATCAAGTTTGATCCTCTTCTAGGATAAAACCAGGAAAAGTTGCAGCATAATAGGATTAGATCTTTTCAGTTTGTAAGTAGATCTTAGGACATCTATAAATATGGCTCCCGTTCAGGTTGAGCAAAGGTAGGTAGGGAAGTAGAGAGTAGAGAAGTAAGTATAGGAGAAAATAGGCAATAATCAGAAAAGTGACTGTTACAGTCTGTAATAGGTTTTCAACAGAATTATTGTAATCATGTTCTTGAATCAATAAAGTGCACTATTTCTATTCATATTGTTGTAAATGAGTGTGAATAATATCTAGAGAGAGAGAGACTCATACCTTCTTCTGGACAAGGAGGCTGGCCACTTCCAGACCTAGGAGGAGGACTAACAACAGGTTTTTATTCTGATTTTGCTGCAGCAGAATGAGTTGTAGAACTTGTCATTTCATTTCCTTGTAAACAGCTAACAGTATTTGTAATCTTAGCTTATTTTATGATTGGGATGATCTTGTGATTAATGGTTTGGTTGTAATCTCCACTTTCAGCAAGCTTTCAAAATACTGTAGATTATCATTTCTAGAATTTACTATTTTTTGCAATTTCTTGCATTTTGTGTTTTGTTGTCAACCCCTGCACAGAAGATTGACAACCTTCTATTACAGAGCATTGACAGGGTTTAATTTCCATGCTATAATTAGGTTTCCATTACTGCAAAAGTAAATAGATTTCCTTTCTGCAATTATAATCAGAGTTCTAATTCTGCAACTGTTATTTCTGCAACATAATTAGGTCGGCAAGAGGAAGTCCCCCCATAAAAAAAATGGGTTTTTTTTTCCCGGTTAAAGTTTTGTTTCCCTTTTCGCACCTAGATTAAGGTTTAATTTATGCAATTTAGAGATAGGAAAGTCCTAAATACCCCACACAATCGGTTTCACCAATAAGACCTGTTGCTCCAAATTGACCTAAGTTATAACCCTGTTCACCCCTTCTTCCGTAGATAGCCTTGTACACCGCCCTGGATTGACAAATTCATTGAGAATTAATGATGTGTATAACGACAATGCATCAAGTATCCTTATGCATTATGATATACATATCACATAAGAGACTTGTTTTTGTATATACCAATGTTTGCTTATGGATGAGCTAGCTTTTGGTAGCCTGTAATACCTAGTAGTCTAATCCAACTACGTATAAAACTCAGGATAATGAGACTCACAGGGTGATCTCTAGTACTGATGGGCTGAATCAATCTTGTTTGGAACTAGGGTAACTTTATGTTTTATCGTAGTAATGAACTCACTTGCACACACGGGGATATTGCATATCTTGGTTATCTTAGTAGATTTATACTTTGTTAAAAAGTATTGCATAGTTACTATACAACTTTGATTAGGTAACTAGAGTGTTTGAGTCTCCTAAAAATCCCAAACACAATTCTAATCATTATATTATTCATTTCATTTCACATCATGCCATCACATGTTTGTTCATTTACATTTACACAAGTCATTATATAATGTCATAATAACATGAAAATGATGAGATAAATTTTGTATAATCAATGGTGCTAGCATCTAATGTGTCAACTAGTACTCATAATACATCATACAAATTAAAAAAATCATCCATTTCATTGTGCATTTACAAATATCAATATCATAAAATCACATCATAGGACAAATACATGCATCCATGTTAGGCATCCATCACAACATCAACAACCTAGCTGCAAATTGAAGGTTTTGGAACTTACCTTGTCTATTATTAAAACTGTTTTTAATGGAAATTTTGGCACAAAACCCCTGGTTTTGTGGCAATACCTGGGTGGGACGATTGTAAATTTGGCGGTTGTCCCTAGAAAGGAAATTTATAGTGGTCATCCCTAGTAGTTCCAATTAGGAATTCTGCAGTTGTTCTTGCTCAGAACGACCAGAACCTGCAACACACAAAACACAAAAAGGATTTTAAAAATGATAAATATGAAAGGGAAAAAGGGATATGCGTCCCACCATGATTACCACTAAAGAAGTGGAAAAAATGGCATACCTTAAAATGTGTATTGAAAATGAAATGATATCTATTGTTTCTAAGCAAGCATGCAAAGAAAAGATGCAAAATATTGAAGAACACAAGCTTATACTGAGAGGGGGGTGAATAGTATAAGACCACTTTTTACTTTTTATTTCCCAATCAATATTATGTAATGTAAAGATAGCAATATCAATAGTAGTAATTAAAGCAATGCACAAATCACCACACACAATAGAGACACCATAATTTATGTGGTTCACCTAATGTGGGCTACTCCACAGAGAAAATCTTTCACTAAAATTTTCTTAATGAATCTCTTGGGAATATTTTCCCTATTACAATGTTTATGGACCTCTATCCAATAGAGATACCAATCCCCTAAATCAAGTTCATGGATCTCTATCAATAGGATAAATCCTTCTCTTTGCTCTGGATGTTGATCCTCTATAAAACTATTGCCTCCACTACACTGGCTTGTGGATCTATCTCCACTAAAGACTCTTGTACCCACTCAGAAGACCTATTCTCACTACCCTAGCTTATGGATCTCTATCCACTGGAGACTAATGTACTCTTTTCTCTATCACCTCCAAAGCTCTATCTCAAATCTACACTAAACTCAGTCCTTCGGTATAGCACAAATATGCTCAATATCTATCTCTGGTCTGGCACAAAATTGTCCTCAAATCTACACCAAACTCTGCTCCACAAGTCCACATAGAACTTTCTCAAATATTATCAACAAGTCCACACAGAACTTGCTCAAATCTGCTCAACAAGTCTGTTGGTTCAGCTTTCATACACACCCCGTGAAGAATGAGCATAAAATACCAATAAAACTTATACGGGATAAATCCCACTCACTTTAGGATCTTGCTGGTTATCCAAGGTGTGAGTTACAGAGTTGGGTCGAATGTCTATTCACTCTTTTTTGCTTTTGGAATAGTTTCAAGTGAACTATCTGTTACCTTACAACGGGCTCGACCTTCGTTCAATAATGTTTAGAGATTGTTATCTTTGTTGACTATCAGATTTATGATGAGTTCTTTGATATAGCTCTTTATGTTTTAGCAGATTAAATAAAAAACAAATTTGAAAGAAAATAAAAAATGGATCATTTAACAGTAGAACAAACAGAGTAGGGTAGGGCAGAAAAGAGAAGCTTATCTAAGTTAGTTGCAGAATCAAAACTGTCAATTTCAATTACACTATTTAACTTCACAATAGAACCAATCAAAGAGGAAGGTGTCCAACTTTCTAAGATCACCTTATACTAAGAGCATAAGATGGAGATAACATAGATTTGAAAGAAAATCATAAATAGAAGGGAAGTCGGTGTTAACTGGTATCTCTCACAAGTAGTCTAGCTCACGCAGTGAGGACAGAGCAATTAGAATAGACCAGAACCTTAAATCTTTAATTTTTCCTAGCATATAACAAACAGAGTGAAGCCTAGCAACATATTCAATCTTGATAACACAGATTTACAACTAAAATAAATAGAACTTTAGTGAGACAAAAACAAAATAAGATGCACTTATCAAAATCTGAAAGAGATTAGGCTCCTGGCCACGCTATCACAGAAGAACGATTTCAGACCAACCCCAGGTCCAGAACAAAGCATTCAAACAAGATTTGCAAGAAATTACTAGAATGTGTTTTATTCCAAGTTTTCACATCCATACTTTACATTCAAGAGAAGTATATATAGACTCAGGACAGACCCTGATATTTTCAAAATATCTTCTTCCAAATATCTAAATCTTATCATAAAAAATCCCACCATCGAAGCTTTACAATATAAGGTATTTTTATATAGAGTTTCGATAAACCCTAATCACTCTGAAAATCTTTGTGTGGATCTTACCATAAATGGAGAAGATAAGATTTATTTTTATCTTCGTCAAATGGGCGCTGCGTGTAAATGTATCTTTATATTTTGGTAAGCTGTCAGAGCATCTCATTAATTCTTCTACAAAATTCGGATGAGTCATTGACTTTCGAGGCCTCCCATCCTTGCATAGCTGCCTTTGTTTGGTTCGAGTCGAGATTCTCTCCCCGCCATTACTTTTGCCATAAATTTTCTCGACAAATGTATCCACCGACAAATTCCTTAAAGTTTGTATTTGCGGCCAGATCTGCAAAATCTGGATGAGTCACTGATTTCCCAGCATCTCTTATCTTTATCTTTCGACAAGCTGTCAGAGCATCTCATTAATTCCTCGCTTGATTTGTGCCAAAATTTAGGTTTGTCTGTCTTTCTCGCCATTACTTCTGCCATGAATGTAATTGTCAAATTACTTTTTGCAAAAGAAAAGCAAATATTATAATTAATTAATTTTCCCATTTAAATATTTCTAGGGTTTGGACTATGTCGAAAAGCTTTCACTTCCTTTGGATGGGTGATGAAAAATTTAAAGAATGGCCAAATTTTGCAAAATGAATATAAATCCAAACATGTCGCGATATCGCGACATTTTCTTCAAGTTACTTCTTCCTTGCTTGTGCCTTCACAAAAATGGAACATGTCGCGATATTGCGACATTTCCTCCACTTTGTCTCTTCTTTGCTTGTGCCTTCACGAAAATGGAACATGTCGCGATATCGCGACATTTCCTTCACTTCATGTCTTTTAAGCTTTTGTCTTCATGAAAATGGAACATGTTGTGATATCGCGACATTTCCTCCACTTACTCTCTTCCAAGCATTGGCCCTCGCAAAAATGGAACATGTCGCGATATCATGACATTTCCTCCACTTAATCTCTTCCAAACATTGGCCCTCGCAAAAATGGAACATGTCATGAAATCACGACATTTCCTTCACCTAGTCTCTTCCAAGCATTGGCCCTCGTGAAAATGGAACATGTCGTGAAATCATGACATTTTCTTCACTTCGCTCTTCCAAGCATTGGCCCTCGCAAAAATGGAACATGTCACGAAATCGTGACATTTCCTTCACTTTGCTTCTTTTAGCTTTCACCCTCGTAAAAATGGAACATGTCATGAAATCGTGAAATTTCCTTCACTTCGCGTCTTTTAGCTTCCGCCCTCGCGAAAATGGAACATGTCACGAAATCGTGACATTTCCTTCACTTAGTCTCTTCCAAGTCTTGGCCCTCGTGAAAATGGAACATGTCACGATATCGTGACATTTCCTTCACTTAGTCTCTTCCAAGCATTGGCCCTCGCAAAAATGGAACATGTCGCGAAATCGCGACATTTCCTTCACTTAGTCTCTTCCAAGCATTGGCCCTCGCAAAAATGGAACATGTCGCGATATCGCGACATTTCCTTCACTTCATGCCTTTTAAGATTTTGCTCTCCAAAAATGGAACATGTCGTGATATCACGACATTTCCTTCACTTAGTCTCTTCCAAGCATTGGCCCTCGTAAAAATGGAACATGTCGCGAAATCACGACATTTCCTTCACTTAGTCTCTTCCAAGCATTGGCCCTCGTGAAAATGGAACATGTCACGAAATCGTGACATTTCCTTCACTTAGTCTCTTCCAAGTCTTGGCCCTCGTGAAAATGGAACATGTCATGATATCGCGACATTTCCTTCACTTAGTCTCTTCTAAGTCTTGGCCCTCGTGAAAATGGAACATGTCGCGATATCGTGACATTGGACTTTAAAATATTTTAGGATACAATTAAATTTGAGAAAAATTCTGACATGTCTGAAAATAGAACATGTCGCGATATCGCAACATTTTCCTCAATATTTTCTTCCAAACTTTTTCTCTCACAAAAATGAGACAGGTCCGAAAATGGAACATGTCGCGATATCGCGACATTTCCCTCAAGCTTTTCTTCCACTTTGCAAATTCTCCAAAAATTGTAGGTTGACTCCAGTGACTTTGTCCATCTGTATTTGGCATTTTTACATATTGGTGAAGGATCTTCCTTACTCATAAATAATTTTAACATTTGAAAAATGAATTTTAAATTGCTCGAGAATCAGCTCCACATGGTGTAGAAAAATGATGAAAAATAAAAGTTCCCAAAATTTGATGAAACTTTACAAGCATCTAAAAAGGCCCAAAGGGTATCCAAATTTGCAAACGGAACTTTAAAATTCATCATGGATTAAGGTAAAATGTATTTAGAAATTTGCTGGCCAAAAATAGAAACGGCTATTGAAATCAATGCCATATGCGAGTCTACTTGAACACTTTGATGTAGGCAAAGTTTGAAAAAGGATGCAAGCAAAATTTGGAATTAAAACCTGAAAAACTCAAGAGGGTCCCTACGAAAAAATGAAAATGAAATATTTTCAAAGGATGGAATTTCATATTTTAGTGGGGGTGTGTTGCTTCTCAACAAAGTCCACATAGGACTTGCTAAAATCTACTCAACAAGTCCACATAGAACTTCCTCAAATATTATCAACAAGTCCACATAGAACTTGCTCAATTCCGCTCAACAAGTCCACACATAACTTGCTCAAATATGCTCAATAAGTCCACATAGAAATTTCTCAACAAGTCCACATAGAACTTGCTCAAATTTTCTCAACAAGTCCACACAAAACTTGTTCAATCTGCTCAATAATTCCTCTCTAGAACTTAACCAAATTTGTATTGTAAGATTCCACAAAAAGCTCACACAAAATCAGTCCACAAGTATCCTCAAAGACTTGCCTAAAATCTACTTAAAAAATCCACACATAACTTTTCCATTATCATAGAAATATAAAGAGAATTGTTAGAGACTCAATATGTTCTATACTTGTCACAATGCTCAATTACTTTCTCAACTCAATTTAAAATATAGAATAGTTTGTTTTATGGAACTTGAACAGTCACTTCACACATACACTTGACTAGGCTCAATCAACTCTACTCAACCAATCACTCAATGAAACAACCCTTGCTCACAAACCCTAGTCCAAGCATATGAACACTCCACTCAAAATATTTTCAACAATGCTCAACAACAAATATCACATAACAATGATACTCATGTTATTTTCAAATCCTAGTTCAAGTTATTTGCACAACAACTCTTTATTTCAGAAAACCTTGAAGCATTAACTCAACACACTCGATAGGAAACCCTAATCAAATCCTTTTCAATCCAAACTTGTTTTCCAGAAAACCAATCAATCAACTCAACTATGGAATAATGTGCTCATACATTTTTATTGATGATGAATAAATCTCATAAATCTATCACAACCACAAACACTTCTATGCCAAGCTCAAAGAGGTTAGAAGATAAATCTTTCTCACAATATAATGTAAATACTCAATTACACCTTATCACTCCACCTTTTAAAAACAACCATCAACATACATAAAATATTTATCCAATAACACCTTATAAACTCCCAACTAAAAATAAATTCAACATCCACCAAAATTACTCAAAACATCTTTAATCAAATTTAATGGCAAAAAGAACTTTGGCAAAAAATCAAATCCACTTTCCTTGTAACTCCAATAACATAAATCACTTCTCAATAAAACAATCTTTCATAAACTCTTTTATCTCCAAATAACACAAATCAATTATGAATAAAATAACCTTTCATAAATCTTTATTACTCCAAATAACACAAATTAATTACTAATAAAATAATCCTTCACAAACTCTTATAACTCCAAATAACCCCTTAGAAAAATTTAGGCAACATAGAATTTTAATCAAAAATTACCTTTGCCACTAGTGGGATTCGAACCCACAATCTCTGCCTTCGCAAGTGCTCTAGCCATGGATTTGACCACCACGTGTGCTAGATGCACATTTGAAAATCCACGAGTACCTCATGCTCTTTCTTCCACACCTAGCACTCAAACTGAATGCGAACCAAAATCTTTCCCCTTGGTGCTCATGTCGAACACGCCAATTAACGTCCACATGAATCGATCATGGACTCTTCCACTCCTAACGCTCTCATGAAACACGCTATACCAATGGACCATCATGTCTAATATGGGTCAGACCTTACGCTCACCCTTTTATTCTTGTTCTTGGTGCTAATAATACAAACAAACTCTTGGTATTCTTCCTCAATGTTCAACGATTGAACGAATTTCTTTTAGATTGGTCGCATGAAAATTAATTTGAAGAGGGATTACTTTTGAATGCCTCTTGGCATATTATTTATACACGAATTCACCATATGGCTTAGACGTCAACGCTCCTTTTAATTAGATGACGTTGACGCATTTTAAAACCTTTTATAATTTATAAATTATTTAAATTCTAAAAGAATTTGAATTTTATAAATTATATTTATAAATCTTTTACTTTAATAAAATGAAAGACTTCCTTGGGATAAAATTTAAACCTTCAAATTGTACTCCACTGATTTGATTATTCTTCCATCATGGTTTTAATAAGAACTTTAATTATGCCATCAGGATGTTTAACAAAAACCCTTGAATAATAATATTTTAATAACCTTTTTCTTCAACTCTTCACATTGCTCCTGGTGTTAATGATGGTGTACTCCATGGTATTAATGACAACTTCATGTGTTCACTTTGGCATCAATGACAACTTCTCACTTTGACATCAATGACAACTGAATGAGCTCAAAATGTCCAACAAAGATGTAAACTATTAAAATGATGAATAATTTACAGTAAAAGAGGGGGGATTTCTCCTTGTATTTATTAATTTATCAATTCCAAAAGGTTACAATACATCCTATTTTATGGATTATCATTTTGATACATTCATATTACAAACTACAAGGGAATGAATCCCTCCATTAGCTTAATGGCGTGTTTCAATGTTATTCTCGCAACCCACACTTGAGAGCTAATATTGGGCTTCTTTTAATCTACCTCTTAGCTCCTACCTCATTCCTAGAATACATGCACCTATACACAATATATTGAATGATGTTAATAGCATATGCATTTAGTGATAAAAACTAGGAAAACCATAGAAAATATGCATCTATGAATATAAAATTAATTTGTGACTATTCTAAACAACTCCAAATGACTTGAAATTCTAGTATGATGTTTAATAGGTGATTTTGGAAGGATCTAAGTAGAAATCACAATGAAATTATTAGCAGAACTTGTGGCCATTCCTATCAAGAACAAGCCTACAATCATGAAAATACTAATTGACCCATCAAATATACTCAAAACTTTACCAAATTTTGATATGATGCTATTATAATGCTATAGAAATGATCTACATAGAAATTAGACCAAAATTGTGGGCCATTTCATGGCCATCCCTAGGAGTTCCAATAAGACTTAATAACCATCCTTGGGATGATGGTCACAAATTGGGGTGGTTTTTGCCACCAATTCCACTTGGATTTGGTCAATAAACCTCCTAGGAGTCTTGTCATTGAATTTGGGAAACTAACTCTCAAAATTGATTGGTTTTGGAATCAATTTAGTGTATTTTAGGATGCCCTTGAAAGTGCCTTCAAATGAAGAGATTTTCAAGGAAAATACTTGGGCAAATGTTGAGGACAAATGTGAGCAGCACTTCGTGAGTAATTCTTGTTATTGTTTCCCTCTTGAAATTGGGTGGGAGCACCTCAATTTATAGCCAAAATAGGGAAAATGTGCAAAGGGGTGAGTTCTGGCATGCAGGGCAAGTGCTGCCACTTGTCCATTTTCTTGCCATGCATAGGAGGGAAGATGCCTTCCATTTGGGGCCTCCAGTTTGCAAGCCTTGATGTTTATGATAGCCTCGCAATACATTTTAGGTGTTTGGGAAGGAGAAATGGTAGTAATTGATTGTCATTTGTCCTAACATTTAACTTTTTTGGGGTCTAGTTCATGGCCATCCCACCTAGGGACGGTTGCTGATGGTCGTACCTGGGTAGGATGACCATGAACTGTGGCCATACCTAGGTGGCATGACCATGGCTACATGGCCCAAAGCCTCACAAAAGTGGGGTAAACCATTCCAAAAGTTATTGGAATCCCTAATTAACCCCTAAGGGTTTCCTAATGGGTCCATATGATATCTATAAGAGTGGCACATAGCAGTCTTATCTGATTTACATGATTTTAGTGTCTACATATACCCCTTTTTGAGATGCGCTATGTGCAACAAAGAGCTGAGCAAAAATAAATGACTAAATAATTAAATGATTGAGGTTATTAATTAACCTAAAAAAATTTATATGCCTTCGTTGTGGAAAGAGCATACATTCTTGGAATCCTTGCTTTTGACATAGTTGAAGGATTGATTGTGGTATACCTTTCAGCCGCCCTATAGTGATAGTTGTACGGGCTTAGGGTATACTTGGTCTTGGTTCCTTGTGTCCTTGTAAGCCTTTTCAAGGGTGAATTCCTAAGGCTTCAAGGAGGCCAAGCCTTTTTTTATTGCATTTGCTGATTTTTTGCCCTAACATGGGTTTGCAAATTTATCTTTGGCAAATATTCTTTTGAATGTATGAAAATTATACTTTTGAGTGTTGATTTGATTATGAAATTGTTATTATGACTACCCCCTCAAGCGATGAGTTGATGAGGGAATGAATAATTATGAAAGCAATGAGTCACTTGACACATATGACTAAATTGGGATAACCATCAGTTTTACCCATTGTAAACCTTATCAATTATGCTAGGATTTTGATCATTTTAATGATGATTTATGGAAGCGAGAGCCTAAATAATTCATTCCAATGGAGTTGTCCAGATATAATAGCATTATTGGGGAGTGAAATAAAGACTTTTCAGAGCATCCATGAATACTTTAGATTTAATCTTGATCCCTTGTTAGTTTGAACCATTTTGATCCTATTTTTGGTGGGTTTTTGGCCCTATTTTTAAACTTTAATAGCTATTTTTTTAGGATTTTTTGGTGGTCTTCCTTGGGTGGTATGGCTACATATTTTATTTCCATCCTAGGGTGGGATTTTCAGCCAATTATCCGACCGTCCCACCACGGGGCAGCCATACTTCTTTGAAGGCTATATAAGCCCAAAATGAGGTAAATGAGATCATTTTGCATTCTCAACTTGGAAAACTGGAGAGGTGAAGAGGAGAGAGCTGATTTTATAAAGTGGAGTGCTGCTAAGAGTACCCCATAATGAGTATGATCCAGAAATAGGAATCATCAAGCGGCGGAACCGATGCAAGATGGGTACAAATTGCATTTTCCTCTCTTTATTTATTTAATGTGAAGTGTTAATTGCTTGTGCTTTTCCATAAAAGACACTAAATCCTAGTTAAGAAACCATAATAATAGGTAAATTTAGGAATGCAAGTAGTTATTTCTAATTTAGATGCATTATTGTGTTATTATTCTGCTATTGTTTTGCATTTTTAAGGCTAATTTAGGGGTCAAAATGAACCTATTTTAGCCATTTTTGGGGGATGTCCCTGGGTGGGACGACTACTGGTGGCCATCCTTGGGTGGGATAGCTACCAAATTAGGGGTCGTCCTTGGGTGGGACGGTCACAAAATTGGGGCAAAAAGGGCCCTTTTTTGGTCATTGTTTGGATAATTTAGGAGTTTTTTTATGTTTTTTGAGTGCATTTTTGACACTTAGCTATTTTGAGTGGTGAAGAGTCAGTATCGAGTTTTGAATATATTTTAGGTCATTAGGTACCTTTTGATAGAATCAATTACATTGGCCTTAAGCATGTGACGTAGTTGGAGCCCATGGTGGGCGATCACGCCTACTTGACTACCTTGATAGACCTTTGGGATCCATGCACCAACACTTTCCATTTACCTACGGGAGAGATGACGATGACCTTAGAGGATATCTATTGGATATTGCACATTTTAATAGAGGTATGCCCTATCAGATCCACTCACTGATATCAGAGGGATGCAGTGATGCAGAGGTACTTTAGGGGAAATTGGGAGGAGGCAATGCGCGACCTACCCAACAGAGGAATATTAGTAGAGCTATGTTTTGGGGATGATGTATTAGGTGTTAGACATGCTTTATAGATGACTTTGATCTCCAACATGTTGATCCTATACTCACAAGGAGCTAGGTTCCCTTGGAACATTTTAGAGTTGGTGTTTTCATTGGTAGCGTGCACCGTAGAGCAGTCTTTAGTGATGGCTTGGGGTACTACCTTATTGGCACATCTATATGAGATCAACTATCATGGGTAGAAGGGCTTGGGCTATAGCTTTATATTATAGGTTTGGGGATGACAACATATTTCTATAGATTGACCATGGAGACTACCATGGATGACCCAAGCATAGCTTACTAACAGAGATATAGGTATGGGATTTTGTGGCAGAGGGTTCAGGAGATAGGTTAGAGTTTTCGCTTTACAGGTGAGGTTGAGCACTATGTAGATATATTTGCATGACTCAGGGTAGAGGAGGCTATCTATAGAGCGTATAGATATTGTCCAGTATGGGATGAGGTGGAGACACAATTGCACTGAGTGAGGTAGGGTAGATGACTGATTGGACAACATGGGACTGAGCGAGAGTACTTTTTTTATGCTCGATTCCTACGAAATTTTGGGCTATGCCAATATTGTCCTAGTGAGCTAATGATCTATCGACATCGAGGGGATAAGCAAACTCTTAATTGGCCTATAATATAGGTATTGGGAGAGAAGTCAGACCCTACAGTAGAGATCTTCAAGTTAGATGATGTTGGTACTATAGAGGAGTATGACTCTTGGTGGGTAATATGACAGTGGTGAGGAGAGGAGCCATTAGGATGGGATACAACTAAGGTGGTAGAGGAGGCACCCAAGGATGCTCTAGAGGAGAAGGTTCAGGATGAGCCTCTAGATAATGAGGAGGTTGACACATGTGAGAAACATGTGCATCGCTGCATAGCAGATGAGTTGATAGAGCTCCTTGACTTAGGGGATCTACAATATAACCTTAGTGAGGTTGACTTGGATGATTAGGTGATGCATGCACAACTAGTAGTATGATATACAATTATTATTGAGCCACGAGGTGAGGTTATTAGAGCTCGATAGAATACCATAAAAAAGCAAGTCAGTTATGTTATAGATATATTATCATGCGTAAAGGATACCGTCATTGCTAGGCAGGCTTGATGCCACCCAAGCTGTTGGCAATTTTGGGTTTGAGATCCTAGATTCTTGTCTATGAGTTGTCATTGATGTCAAAAGGAAATGACATTAATGTTAAGAGGATGTGTTGGCTTCAAAGGTGGAAGATTCCAAGAGAATCTTTTTAAGAGAATCCGAAGAGATTCCATTGGCAATGGTTTTTATTAAAACCAATGGAGGTTCTCTTTATTATTTATTTAATTATTATTTAAAACCCTTTAAGGTTTTAATTAATTAATTATTTAATTAATTAAGGGAGAAATTATTTTTAATTTATTAAAAATACTTTAAGGGTTTTTAAACCCTTTAGAAAGCAAATTTCGATTAAATTCGAAATTACTTTTCTTTGCAGCCGACATGTTCCAAAGTCCACGTATGGACTATAAATATGAGAAGGTTCCTAAGGTTAAATCCTCTTTGAAAATCGAAGGCAATTAATTGGTTTGGCTGCAATCAAATGTTCTGTTTACGCTGCGAAAGAGGAGAGCTCGTGGTTTGAAAAGCTTTCGGAAAGCTTGACCGTTTATGTGGAAGGAAGTCCGTCTTGGACTTTGTAAGCCCCTTGTGGGCTAGTGGTAGTGAAGGCTGTGTTTGGGCCTTGCATAGGCGGAGGTCTACATTTTGATCCCCGTGGAGGGAGCTGTGCATGGATTAGTCACGTTTTTATTAAAACGTGTTTTGTGCCGCGAATTTTGGATTCTTCAAGGGCAGCCATTATAAGGTGTGATTATTTTCTTGATATGATTTTTGGCATTGTTTAGAATTGTTTAAAAGACATAGGAGAAATAAGGGGATATTTCTTTGGTTGTATTTTTGAGATTAGTCTTTTGCTATGTTAAATTTAAAAATGGAGATATAAGGTGTAAGTTTTGGTTGATGTGTTTTTGGCTTCTTTGGTGGTTGTTTTTAAAGAAGAGAAGCTAAAAGGTGTATTAAGGAAAGTTTTTATATATGCTAATTTATCTTGGTTCTAACCCTAACTTGGTTGGAAGTTTGAGGGTTGTGTGTGGTGACAGCTTTAAGGATCAATTTTCTTCTACTCCAAAAAGGTATGGGCACATTTTCCTTATGAGTATGATTGGTGTATGTTTTCTGAAATAAGGTTGGAGTGAAAAGGTTTTCAACTAGGTTTCCTTTGGTTGGGTGTAAATCCTATTTTCTGGTTTGTTGAAGACTTCTTATGCATTGTTATCCTTGATGAGAGTTTTGGTGAATGCATAATTCTGGTTGGAGGTAGTGGAAGCATTGTGCACTAGGGTTTATGTTTGTGAGTCTTGCTACTTGCATTGAGTTGGTGGAACCCTTGGTTGGCTATTTTGAGTTTGATGGTTGAGTTGCTTCCATAGAGGTTGTTTGATCAAGTTATTGCTTTACTTGATTCATGATATTGGGCTTACTCCATTGAGTTGATTTGAGCAAGTTATTCTTTACATTTGGTGATATTGTTTTGGTGGCTGTTTTGTTCAAATATCTTTGGAGGGAAAAGGATTTCTACTTGTTTCATTTTCTTGTGATGGTTGGTTGAATGCTTCAAAGTTGATGTTGAGTTGAATGGTGTTGGTTGACTAAACCTTGTCTGATGAGTATTGTTGTTGAAACCCTAATTGATGGTGAAAAGAACATGAGTATCATTGTTATGTGATTCTTTGCATAGTTGGCAATTGTTGGGGTTTCATGTTCTTGAAAGAAAACATTCTATCCTATCCATTTCAGATATTGAGTTGAGTTTTTAGATTTGAGATTGAGATTGAGCTGAGTTGATTTGAGTTGAGTTTTGAGATTGGGATTTGAGTATAGAACATATTGAGTCTCTAACAATTCTCTTTATGCTTCTATGAGTTTGACAAATCACATTGGGTCTCTAACAATTCACTTTGTGATTTCCTACTAAGAAAGTTTTTCTTGGTGAGCTTGCTAAGTTTTTGGACAAGTTTCGATGGGGACTTGTGAACAGTTTTGGACAGGTTCCAATGGGGACTTGTGAGCAGTTTTAGACAAGTTTCGGTGGGGACTTGTGAGTAGATTTGGACAGGTCCTAGCAGAGGACTAGGGAGCTGAGTTTGATAGTTCTATCAGAGAACTTGAGGACAGAGGTGCATTGGTTCTATGAGAAGAACTCGAGGACAGTTGGCAAGTCTTTGAGAAGGCTTGTATGCAGAGGATTGATTTGTTCAAGAGTTGGATAAATCTGATAGACAGAGGAAGACTTGTACTAGATCGACTGACCGTGTTTGGTATAGGTTGCTGAGCTGTTGTGGAAGTGATCATAGAAGGCGAGAGGTCTCTTAGGCTAAGCATTGAGGATAGGAGGTCTTCGGTGGAAAGGAGTTCCACATGCTTGGCAAGAGGTAGAGGCAGTTGATATTTTGAGGGATCATTTCCAGAGCAGAGGGGAAGGTATCTCCTTTGAGCAGAGGCTCATAAATTTTGATTGGGGGAAGGTATCTCCTTTGGGTCGAGGCTCATAAACATTGTAATTGGGAAGGATTCCCAAAAAACTTTGAGATAACTTTTAGAGAAATGTTTTGTGGACATAGCCCAGCCATTCTGGGTGAACCACATTAAAATTAGTGTCACTTTGTGGATAATATTATGCATTGCTTTGATATTGCTTTGGGTATATTGCTTTACTGTTTTGAAGTATAAAGGAAAAAGTAAAAAGAGGTCTTATACTGTTCACTCCCCCCCTCTCAGTATAATCTTGTGTTCTTCAATTGGTATCAGAGCGGGTGCCTTCGAAAAGTTTAACAACTTGAAGGAAAAGCTAGTAAAGAACACAATGGATCATTCAAGTAGCAATGCAACACCTATTCTTGATGGGTCGGATTTTGGTCTTTGGAGTGCAAGGATGAAGGTTCATCTAATGGCACTTGGTAATGAGGTTTGGGAAGTGATTGAAGATGAGTACACTATTCCCGAACATGGTCCTAATACTAAAGAAGAAAGGCTCCTACATCACAACAATTCAAAAGCAATGAATGCAATCTCGAAAGGCTTACGAAAGCGAGATCTCACCAAAGTGATTCATTACAAGACAACTAGTGAAATGTGGAATCAGTTGAAGGTGGTTCATACAGGTGATACAAATTTCAGAAATGCCAAGTTGAGACACTTCAAAGGTATGTTTGAACAACTCAAAATGAATGATGATGAAAAGATTAGTGACTACATGCTTCGTATGGATGAGGTTGTTAACTCCATGAAAGACTTAGGTCTTGAGCTTGCTGAAAATGATGTTTGTGATAATATTTTAAGATCTCTTCCTAATAGATTTAGTGAAAATATTTTTGCTATTGAGGAAGCTAAATATTTGGATAAGTTGAAAAAGGATGAGCTCCATAGTATACTTGCAGCATTTGAGTTGAGAACTCAAGTGAAGGAGGTAAATGACAGTTTTAGAAGTGCTAGTTACTTTCAAGGGTATTGCTACTTTTGTCAACATTTTGGGCACAAGGAAGTTTATTTCAAGGAAAATAATGAGAACAGGTTTGGTCAGAACAGGTTTGGCCAGAACAGGTTTGGCCAAAATAGGTTTGGTCAGAACAGGTTTTGTCAGAACTGGTGGATTCAAAGATCAGGTTTACCTCAGAGAAACAACATCGTCAAGTGTTTCAAGTGCAACAATGAAGGTCACACAACTAGATAGTGTAGAGCTGAACTTCCAAGGTACAGGAACAAGAACAGTGGTATGAATAGGTCCAAGGATCAAGGCATGGATAAGAACATGAATGATAATAGGAACAGGAACAGTAACAAGAATAGGAACAAGAATATGGACAAGGAGAACAAGAGAAGACATGGTAAGGCAGCTATAGACACTGATGATGATCAGTGCCTATTAGGAGTTTTACTCCCACCCCAAAATTAAACACCTCAACAGGAGGTGGGGAAGGGACTAAGCTAAGAGGATCATTCTTAGTCCCAAGACCCAAAGGTGACCCTTTGCCATTGATGACAAAAGGGGAGAGATATGAGTAAGGGGGAGAGCCTCAAGACAGGGGGAGTTGTTTATGTTGAGTTTCTGTGTTGTTGAGAAGCATGGTTTGCCATGAATGACAAAGGGAGAGATTGTTGGCAATTTTGGGTTTGAGATCCTAGCTTCTTGTCTATGAGTTGTCATTGATGTCAAAAGGAAATGACATTAATGTTAAGAGGATGTGTTGGCTTCAAAGGAGGAAGATTCCAAGAGAATCTTTTAAAGAGAATTCAGAGAGATTCCATTGGCAATGGTTTTTATTAAAACCAATGGAGGTTCTCTTTATTATTTATTTAATTATTATTTAAAACCCTTCAAGGTTTTAATTAATTAATTAAGGGAGAAATTATTTTTAATTTATTAAAAATACTTTAAGGGTTTTTAAACCCTTTAGAAAGCAAATTTAGATTAAATTCGAAATTACTTTGCTTTGCAGCCGACGTGTTCTAAAGTCCACATATGGACTATAAATATGAGAATGTTCCTGTTGGCATTTTTGCCACATTTATTTTGATTGTTGATTATTCATGTTTAAGCTATTGAAATTTTGACTCCTCTATAGGTTTTGACGCAAAAAATGACTAAGTCCAAAAGTTGTCACGAAATCGCAACAAAAAACAGCATGGAGAGCCAAGTCGAAAAACCGTCGCGATATCGCGACATGTCGCAAAATCGTGGGTCGGATAAGGAGAGAGAAAAAAAATGCCAAATTGTCACGATTTCACGACCTGTTGGAAAATCGCGGTCAACGCAGTCAACGATAGCAGGTGGGAAAAATCGTCGCGATATCGCGACGTGTTAGATTTTCATGGTCAAAATGGTCAACGGAGGGCAGAGCGACAAAGTTGTCGTGAAATCACGACAAAACCAAGCCAAGGGCGATGAGACTCAAAGTTGTCGCGAAATCGCGACACAATATGGCACAAGGCACATAAGGCAAAAGACGTCGCGAAATCGTGACGCATCGCATTTTTGCGGCATGGGTAGGCAGAAAGGCTCAAAGAGTAAAATGGTAGCGATTTCGCGTCAGTTAGAGAATGAAGCCAAACAAAGCAAAAAACGTAGTGAAATCGCTACGTGTTTCGTTATCGCGGTCCATTGAATGAAAAGAGTCTAAGGCACAAAAACTGTAGCGATATCGCTACACTTTTGGGAATGAGTTCAAGCAAGACGAAGACATCGCGAAATCATGACAGAAAGTGAGAACCGTATAGAGGGCAAGAAATGGTAGCGATTTCGCGACACATTATTGAAAAGAGACTAAGTGCAGAGAATTGTAGCGAAATCGCGACAGGGTGAAAGTTGAAGAAACACTAAGGCAAGAGTGTCGCATTTTCGTAGCTTAGTAGCAGGACCGTACAGCTTGCAAAAAAGTGGTAGCGAAATCACGACATGTCGGATTTTCGTGATGCAGAAGGGAAGATAGAGCCGAAGACAGAAATTGTAGCGAAATCGCGCAGTGTTGTGTTTTTGCGATGCAAGGTAGCGAAGGAGATAAAGAAGCCGAATATGTAGCGATTTCATGACATGGTTGGTTTTTGCGGTTCAAAAGTGGCAGAAGCATACGGAGCATAAAGACGTCACAATTTCGCGACCTGTCATGATTTCGCAACCTGTCGTGTTTTCGCGACCTGTTGTAGTTTTGCGCCAGAAAGCGGTTCAAACGGTCTGATGCAGTTTTGCAATTTTTGATGATTAAATGCTTTCTAGAATTAAATGTGTTGCTATTTTCTAATGTAGTCAAGGTAGAAGAACGTGCCCAAGCTACCAGAATTGAAGATTTCCATTATTCAAAGTTGTTGTTCACAATTTTTCTAACGGTTTCATGCACATTTCCAAGAACAACCATTTAATGAAGACGACCGACTCTTTCTTATGGCATTTAATTTCTGGTTTCTTCGAGGCTGTTTTAAAGGATATCATCTCCTTGTTTTTGTTGCACAATTTGTAGATCTCGAGGAGGTCCGTTGTAAGTTTTAAATGCTGCAAAGAGGCAAGGCCTCTATATAAATCAATGTAAATCTCAAGAGCAAGTATCGGGAGTGAGAGATACTTTTGCTGAAAGCTTTTCAAGTACTTTGCATGAATATAAGACATTCGACTCTCTGGTTTCACAGGTGATTTTTTGTGTATTGTACCTTCTGCATTCTGCATTTCTAATTTGTGCTCGCGTTTCTTATTTGCTACAAGTTTTAATTCTGTATTGAGTTTTAACATTTGCTAGTAAGGGAGTGAGTTCTGGAATGTTATTTTGGAGGTCATCTGTGCAAGGTTGCGAGTGGATCACATCATTGTCTTCTATTATTTGTTGTTAGCATACTTAGAGTTATCTACTATTGTTCTTTCTTGATCAGATAAATTCAGCCTACGGCCATATTTCCCATTTCTTTCTGCATCATTTTCAATTTCTTTCCTGTAACTTTGATCTAAAAACAAATTTAGAATAGTAAGGGAACCAGCCCACTCTAGATATTGGTCTGGGAGACATTTCTTTCTCCCAACATTTCAATGTTGGCCGGGTCTAGGGTGCATTTTCTATAAAAATCCTTTCCTGTGGCAGATTCGTGACAAACAGTTTTTGGCATGCCCGGTGGGACAAACTTCTATCTCAAAAGATTCATAATCTGTGAGATTGTAACTTTCATTGTTTAACACCCGGAGGTCTCAAGATTTTGATGAGCTGTCTTGACCTCATAGCGGAGATCTGTAAGTTCATCTGGCGACTTTGCTGAGTTGAAGATCTGAATTTCTTGATCATGGACGCCTGCCTTTTTCAAGCTAAAAGAAGATACCCCGAAGGAATCAAGGTTTGGTGAGCAGCCTTGACCTTACAAGCGGAGAGAAAAGAATGTTCACTTGGCGACTCTGACATGGCGATAGCCATGATTTTGCAGACCACTGCTATAATGGTGAGGGTTTGTCCTAGATGGGATGATCCTGGCCCTCTGAATATCCAAATCTGGCATGAGATTCCCAAAGGTGCCCTGAAAGCCCTAACAAAATATGATGGTACCGAGGGCATGGCTCTGGAGCATGTTGAAGATGTTACTGCTTTGTCAACCATCCATGGCATAGATCACGAGGATGTTATGATCTGACTTCTGGTTTTGTCTTTGGAAGGAAGGGCATTGTAGTGGTACAGACTGCTCGGGTGTCAAAGCATCAGCTCATGGGATGATCTAACGGGAGCACTAATCAGAAGATTTGATGAAGATCCCTTTAACGGCTCTCAGGATCCCTTTTAGTTTTTAATGTACATCACAAGAGCACCTCTAGATAGCATCACATATTTCAATGTCTGATTCAGCACAAGCTGGAAGAGAATTCTAGAGAAGATCCGACCAACGCCCACCCAAGCCCACCTCTTCTATGTTTGAGATTTCCATTCTGACATAGGTCTCCTCTTGCTGCAATCAAGTGAACAAAGGTTCCCTCAAATCTTTGAGGAAGCAGTGCGAGTGGAACAAATTTTACTCCTATCAGGAAAATTATCGTGGGAAGAAACTCCATCACCTTATCCGGTAGTTGATGTTCCTATTTATCCAACACAGTATTCATCATGGCAGATCCCACATACTATGTAGAGACCTGAGATGCAGCTATGTGGAGCTCAAGAGCTAGATTTCATCCAAATCCAACGATGGGAATATGCAAGTACTTTCCCAAAAATGAACCATATGGTTGCTTGCAATTTCTATCAGGAGATGGGCCAAGGAGAGAAACAGATTCAAGTTCTAGAACCTGAGCATAAAGAGGGCACTTTGCACAACATGCAAGTATTTAGCCAAAACCTATTGAGTATGCTGCATCAAGAGGAAGAGTCTGAAGAGATACTAGAAAAAGTACTGTTGTTAGACAATTTATATGATCAAATCCAGGAGTTGGAGGAACCTATTCTCAGTTCAAAATCAGGGAACCCTTCAAGATGGTGGCATTGGCTTCAGTCATTACTACAATGGGTACCTACCGGAGCTGTCCATGTGGCAAATTTCTTTGCTACATTATTTGTCAATTGTGTGGGTACTGGCATGCAGAATAACTTGCCCCTGTCTACAACATGGCGAATTTTAGGGAGAGGTCTTCCTAATTTTAAGGATTGACTCAAGTATGATCGAATCTAGTCAGGACATTTTCGATTTACCGGATAACCCTCTGAAACTGGGTTTGTGGTGGCGACATGCCAATCATGTCGTAAACTATTGTATATAGCAAAAAAAAAAAAAAAGGACAAAGAGAAAGAAAAAAAAAAAGTATTGTTTTTTGTTCACTTCGGCTCTTTTTGCATGCGAGCCGTAAGTGCCTATTTTTTTCTTTTTGCTTCTTCTTTCCCAGAAGTTGGTGGCTTTCTATCAATTTCTTCCTTCCCCTTCCTTTTTCTTCCCTTCCTTTCTTCATTTTCTTCCTTCTTATACTTCTTTCTTCTGCAGTAAAGAATAAGCCACTGTTGTTGTTTCTTTCCCCTTTTCCTATTATTCCCGCTTCTTCTTATCCCTTTCTTCTAAGTTCTCTATTGTTTAATGCATTTATTTATAGTTCAATTCATTATCATTCCACTTCCATTCCATTAGTTCATTTACTTCCATTCCCCTTCCATCACAGCTGGTAGCATTCTGTTACTGTATCTACCACATCATTCCGCCATTCCACCATATCATTATTCCATTCGCATTTCACCACCTATGCATCTGCAAGATCTCATTCCATTCATTTCCATTCCATAATTAGTTGAGCCACATGTAGATTCTTTAGGTTTCAGTTATTCAACAAAAGATGTTGCAGCAGTCCATTGAGATGAACCCCAACAGCCAGCTTTCTATTTTAAGTTTTCATGACTCTGTTGCCCAATGGATTTAGGCCTGGGATTCTTGCATACAGTAGAACTGTATACCTCGCGAGCTGCCAAGAATGTTGGTATTTTTGCCACATTTATTTTGATTGCTGATTATTCATGCTTAAGCTGTTGAAATTCTAACTCCTCTACAGGTTTTGATGCAAAAAATGACTAAGTCCGAAAGTTGTCGTGAAATCGCGACAAAAAACAGCATGGAGAGCCAAGTTGGAAAACCGTCATGATATCACGACATGTCACAAAATCGTGGGTCGGATGAGGAGAGAGAAAACAAACGCCAAATTGTCACGATTTCGTGACGTGTCGCAAAATCGCGGTCAACGTAGTCAACGGTAGCAGGTGGGCAAAACCGTCGTGATATCACGACGTGTTAGATTTTCGTGGTCAAAATGGTCAATGGAGGGCAGAACGACAAAGTTGTCATGAAATCACGACACAATATGGCACAAGGCACATAAGGCAAAAGACGTCGTGAAATCATGACGTGTCGCGTTTTCACGGCATGGGTAGGCAGAAAGGCTCAAAGAGTAAAATTGTAGCGATTTCGCATCAGTTAGAGAATGAAGCCAAACAAAGCAAAAACCATCACAAAATCACTACATGTTCCGTTATCGTGGTCCATTGAATGAAAAGAGTCTAAGGCACGAAAACTGTAGCGATATCGCTACACTTTTGGGAATGAGTTCAAGCAAGACGAAGACGTCACGAAATCGTGACAGAAAGTGAGAACCGTACAGAGGGCAAGAAATGGTAGCGATTTCGTGACACATTATTGAAAAGAGACTAAGTGCGGAGAATTGTAGCGAAATCGCGACAGGGTGAAAGTTGAAGAAACACTAAGGCAAGAGTGTCACGTTTTCACGGCTTAGTAGCAGGACTGTACAGCTGATAGTGAAATCACATGTCAGATTTTTGCGATGCAGAAGGGAAGATAGAGCCAAAGATAGAAATTGTAGCGAAATCACGCAGTGTTGTGTTTTCGTGATGCAAGGTAGCGAAGGAGATAAAGAAGCCGAATATGTAGTGATTTTGCGACATGGTTGGTTTTTGCGGTTCGAAAGCAGTAGAAGCGTACGGAGCAGAAATACGTCACGATTTCGTGACCTGTTGTAGTTTCGTGCCAGAAAGCGGTTCAAACGGTCCAATGCAGTTTTACGATTTTTGATGATTAAATGCTTTCCAGAATTAAATGTGTTGCTGCTTTCCAATGCGGTCAAGGTAGAAGAACGTGCCCAAGCTGCCAGAATTGAAGATTTCCATTATTCGAAGCTGCTGTTCATGATTTTTCTAATAGTTTCATGCACATTTCAAAGAACAACCATTTAATGAAGACGACCGACTCTTTCTTATGGCATTTAGTTTCTGGTTTCTCCGAGGCTATTTTAAAGGATATCATCTCCTTGTTTTCATTGCACAATTTGTAGATATCGAGGAGGTCCGTTGTAAGTTTTAAATGCTGCAAAGAGGCAAGACCTCTATATAAATCAATGTAAATCTCAAGAGCAAGTATCGGGAGTGAGAGATACTTTTGCTGAAAGCTTTTCAAGTACTTTGCATGAATATAAGACATTCGGCTCTCTAGTTTCGCAAGTGATTTTCTGTATATTGTCCCTTCTACATTCTGCATTCCTAATTTGTGCTCGCATTTCTTATTTGCTGCAAGTTTTAATTTTGTATTGAGTTTTAACATTTGCTAGTAAGGGAGTGAGTTCTGGAATGTTATTTTGGAGGTCATCTACGCAAGGTTGCGAGTGGATCACGTCATTGTCTTCTGTTATTTGCTGTTAGCGTACTTAGAGTTATCTACTGTTGTTCTTTCTTGATCAGATAAATTCGGCCTACGGCCATATTTCCCATTTCTTTCTGCATCATTTTCAATTTCTTTCCTGTAACTTTGATCTAAAAACAAATTTAGAATAGTAAGGGAACCAGCCCACTCTGGAGATTGGTCTGGGAGACATTTCTTTCTCCCAGCATTTCAATGTTGGCCGGGTCTAGGGTGCATTTTCTATAAAAATCCTTTCTTGTGGGAGATTCGTGACCAACAGTTCCTAAGGTTAAATCCTCTTTGAAAATCAAAGGCAATTAATTGGTTTGGCTGCGATCGAATGTTCTATTTACGCTGCGAAAGAGGAGAGCTCATGGTTTGAAAAGCTTTCAGAAAGCTTGACCGTTTATGTGGAAGGAAGTCCGTCTTGGACTTCATAAGCCCCTTGTGGGCTAGTGGCAGCGAAGGCTACATTTGGGCCTTGCGTAGGCGGAGGTCTACGTTTCGATCCCCGTAGAGGGAGCTGTGCATGGATTAGTCACATTTTTATTAAAACGTGTTTTGTGCCGCGAATTTCGGATTCTTCAAGGGCAGCCATTATAAGGTGTGATTATTTTATTGATATGATTTTTTGGCATTGTTTAGCATTGTTTAAAAGATAGGAGAAATAAGGGGATATTTCTTTGGTTGTATTTTTGAGATTAGTCTTTTGCTATGCTAAATTTAAAAATGGAGATATAAGGTGTAAGTTTTGGTTGATGTGTTTTTGGCTTCTTTGGTGGTTGTTTTTAAAGAAGAGAAGCTAAAAGGTGTATTAAGGAAAGTTTTTATATATGCTCATTTATCTTGGTTCTAACCCTAACTTGGTTGGAAGTTTGAGGGTTGTGTGTGGTGACAACTTTAAGAATCAATTTTCTTCTACTCCAAAAAGGTATGGGCACATTTTCCTTATGAGTATGATTGGTGTATGTTTTCTAAAATAAGGTTGGAGTGAAAAGGTTTTCAACTAGGTTTCCTTTGGTTGGGTGTAAATCCTATTTTCTGGTTTGTTGAAGACTTCTTATGCATTGTTATCCTTGATGAGAGTTTTGGTGAATGCATAATTCTGGTTTGAGGTAGTGGAAGCATTGTGCACTAGGGTTTATGTTTGTGAGTCTTGCTACTTGCATTGAGTTGGTGGAACCCTTGGTTGGCTGTTTTGAGTTTGATGGTTGAGTTGCTTCCATAGAGGTTGTTTGATCAAGTTATTGCTTTACTTGATTCATGATATTGGGCTTACTCCATCGAGTTGATTTGAGCAAGTTATTCTTTACATTTGGTGATATTGTGTTGGTGGCTGTTTTGTTCAAATATCTTTGGAGGGAAAAGGATTTCTACTTGTTTCCTTTTCTTGTGATGGTTGGTTGAATGCTTCAAAGTTGATGTTGAGTTGAATGGTGTTGGTTGACTAAACCTTGTTTGATGAGCATTGTTTTTGAAACCCTAATTGATGGTGAAAAGAACATGAGTATCATTGTTATGTGATTCTTTGCATAGTTGGCAATTGTTGGGGTTTCATGTTCTTGAAATAAAACATTCTATCCTATCCATTTTAGATATTGAGTTGAGTTTTTAGATTTGAGATTGAGATTGAGCTGAGTTGATTTGAGTTGAGTTTTGATATTGGGATTTGAGCATAGAACATATTGAGTCTCTAACAATTCTCTTTATGCTTCTATGAGTTTGAAAAATCACATTGGGTCTCTAACAATTCACTTTGTGATTTCCTACTAAGAAAGTTTTTCTTGGTGAGCTTACTGAGTTTTTGGATAGGTTCCGGTGGGGACTTGTGAAAAGTCTTGGACAGGTTCCGGTGGGGACTTGTGAACAGTTTTAGACAGGTTTCGGTGGGGACTTGTGAGTAGATTTGGACAGGTCCTAGCAGAGGACTTGGGAGCTAAGTTTGATAGTTCTATCAGAGAACTTGAGGACAGAGGTGCATTGGTTCTATGAGAAGAACCTGAGGACAGTTGGCAAGTATTTGAGAAGGCTTGTATGCGAGAGGATTGATTTGTTCAAGAGTTGGATAGATCTGACAGACAGAGGAACACTTGTACTAGACCGACTAACTGTGTTTGGTACAGGTTGCTGAGCTGCTGTGGACATGATCATAGAAGGTAGAGGTCTCTTAGGCTAAGCATTGAGGACAAGAGGTCTTCGGTGGAAAGGAGTTCCACGTGCTGGCAAGAGGTAGAGGCAATTGATCTTCTAAGGGATCATTTCCAGAGCAGAGGGGAAGGTATCTCCTTTGAGCAGAGGCTCATAAATTCTGATTGGGGGAAGGTATCTCCTTTGGGCCGAGGCTCATAAACATTGTAATTGGGAAGGATTTCCAAAGAACTTTGAGATAACTTTTAGAGAAAAGTTTTGTGGATGTAGCCCAACCATTCTGGGTGAACCACGTTAAAATTGGTGTCACTTTGTGGATGATATTGTGCATTGCTTTGATATTGCTTTGGGCATATTGCTTTACTATTTTGAAGTATAAAGGAAAAAGTAAAAAGAGGTCTTATACTGTTCACCCCCCCATCTCAGTATAAGCTTGTGTTCTTCACAAACCTATAATGAGGATCATCTTGTGGTACTCTAATGTTGATAATTCTAGGAATTCAAGTTCAGTACTCTCTTCTTTTCTTTTAAATTTGTATTTTTCAAGGGAGTTGCTTATTTTTTTGTTATGGTGAGCAATGGTTTTTTATAGTGGTGAGAACCACTATTTATTTTACTTTTTACTAATGGTAAAAACCACATTTTCTTTTGAATTTTTCTAAGTGATAATAATAATCATTTCTCTTTTGGATACTTGCCCCAATTTGGTGTGAGGCAAGGGATTTTGAGTTGAGGTAAGGAGTAACTTGTCCTTTTTTTAATTATCAGCATATTTGAACCATTTGCATAGGGGGATGAGCAAGATAACTTTTTGCTTAAGGTAACCTAGACCACTTTATAGGTTTCATCTTTCCTTGTGGTAAACTTTGATTTATTAATGTGAAAATATGTTAGGATTTTGACGTATACAAGGTATAATCTAAATAGGATTCTACCTTCTAAAAATCATGATAGCTTTCTACAAAATTTGAAAAGAAAACTAGATATGGCTGAGTGACTGAAAAACCTAACTATTTCTTATGAACAATGGCTAAGTGATAGGAAACAAACACACAATATGGAGTATAGATGTAAATGATAAGTGTAATATAAATAGGTGATAATATTGACTTATGATAATAGTGAATTTGACAGATGCCTAGTATATAGACTTTGTGCTAGACATGTATGATCAACTTCTAACAATGCACAATGCAATGGTGTATGCCTAATGCAATTGATGTTGTAATGCAAATGATGTGAAGTGCAATGAAGCAATTTTTTTATGTGTTTTTGAGATTTTAATGATGTTTTTGTATTTTTGATAGAGATATATATGTATATGCAGGTTGACCAATGGGATTAATGAATTCCATTGGAACTTTTTGGTTGATCAAAGGGCTTATAGATGCATTTGGGGCATTTTGGGATGACCGATATGGTTGTAGACCACCTAGGGGAGTTTTAGGGTGACCAAAGGGCTTATAGACACCTCTAGGGCATTTTGGGGTGACCTAGATGGTCGTAGACCACCTAGAAATTTTTTAAGGTGAACAAAGAGCTTATAGATGCCATTGGGGCATTTTAGGGTGACCTAGATGGTCATAGGTCATCTAAGAGTATTTTAGGGTGACCAAAGGGCTTATAGACACCTTTGGGGTATTTTGGGGTGACCTAGAAGATCATAGATCACCAAGGGTATTTTATATTGAACTAGATGGTCATAGACAAATTAGAGGTATTTTAGATTGACCTAGATGATCGTAGACTACCTAGGAGAATTTTAGGTTGACCTAGATGGTCATAGACCACCTAGGGGAATTTTAGGTTGACCTAGACGGTCGTAGACTTCCTAGGGCTATTTTAGATTGACCTAGATGGTTGTAGATCACCTAGGGGTATTTTAGGTTGACCTAGATGGTCATAGACCACCTAGGGAAATTTTAGGTTGACCTAGATGGTTGTAGATTGCCTAAGGACATTTTAGGTTGACCTAGATGATCATAGACCACTTAGGGGTATTTTAGGTTGACCTAGACTATCATAGATCACCTAGGGGTGTTTTAGGTTGGGTATGGTGCTCTAAGCATGGAAAGGTCATAGGTGACTGATATCCAAAGGTTCAAGCTCTTCACTTCCTTCAATATATGCTAAGCGATAAGTTCCAAGTCCAATATGACTAGTAATATATATGGACCTAACAAATTTACCATAAATTTATCTCGTAGATGGGGTGGCAAATTTGTGTTTTGCTAGTTCTCTTTTAGAACTAAATCACCAACTTGAAAATATCTATGGTGGACTTTCATGTTGTAAGCTCTCTTAACAAACTCTTGATAAACTCGTAGATACTTAAGGGTATTCACGTATTGCTCATCAAGCAATGTGAGTTGATATAGACAAGATTGCCATGCAGTATTATCATCAATGAACTATTGCATAGATATGCACAATGATGGTATCTCCAACTCTAAAGGCATGATAGCCTCAACACCATACACTAGTGAAAATGGAGTTGCCCCAGTGGGGGTCCAAATACTGGTGCGATAGGCCCAAATGGCAAGAAGTAACTAATTATGCCAATCCTTATGATTTTTCTTAATGATTTTATTTAAGATTGCAACTACTATTTTATAAGATTCCTCTGCTTGTACATTAGCTTGTGGATAATAGGGCATAGAAAATATGTGTTGTATATTATATTTCATTGTTAAAGCATGCACATACTTATTCTTAAAGGATGTCCCATTATCTAGAATTATCTTGTATGGAATACCAAAATGACATATGATGTTATGCAATATGAACTTCATGATATGAGGTCCAGTCGTAGTGGTAAGGGGAATTGCTTCCACCCATTCTGTGAAGTAATTAGTAGTTGTTATAATAAATGTGTGATAGCCTAAGGAGGTAGGTGATATTTTACCAAATAAATCAAATCCCCATTGTGCAAATGGCCAAATCGATTGAATTGGTTATAAGTCTTGTGAAGGTACGTGTGTCAAATTTGCATGATGTTGACACTTTACGCACTTCTTCACATAAGAGCATCAATATTTCTCTAAAGTGGGTCAATAATAGCCCATGCAAATAATGTGCTTTACGATGGCCATGCCGCTAAAATGGCCACCACATGTACCATTTTGTGCTTGGGTAATGGCCCAAGCTGACTCTTGAGAGTCTAAGGAACGAAGGAGGATACCCTCATATCTTAAAAAATACATTATATCTCCTATTAAGACATACTTTATCACATTTTGCTTAAATGCTCACTTTATGACATGTAACAATCCAGAAGGAATACTTCCCAGTTTTAAATAATCTTTTATTTGGGTAGCCCAATCTTGTTTTAAATAAGTCTCAATTGTATGAATTGCATGATCCTTTTGATGTTCCTCTCTCACAAATGTTGATTGAGAGTGAACTTGTAGATATAGCATTATGTTAGTATCAAAAGGATTTTGAGGAAACAAAGTCCCCCAAGGAGAATTATTCAAATAAATTATGTATTTGAGAGAACCGTTCATGTAAAGGCTCAATATGAATCATGTAGACTTCTGGCATAGAGTTAATCTCATCATGCTTAGTCACATATTGCGATAGCGTTTTTACTTGAATGGTCATGATATCATCTGATAGGTTCTGCAAGTTTAAAGAGCCTAAGGAGGCCACTGTATCCACAAAATGGTTTAATGAATGAGGGAGTTCCTCAATATCATACCACTCAAACTTTGCCAAAAGTATGTCCACTAGGGATTTGTAGGCATGCAAGACAAGGCACCTACACTAGAATATTCCTTTGACCTAATAAACTATGAGCAAGAAATCATCGAAAATGTTGAGCTTTGTTATTTTCATGGCAATTGTCATTTGAAGGCCTATGAGAAGGACTTCATACTCAAAATTTTTATTGGTGCATGAGAAATCAAGTTTAAATGAAAGGGGTATTGGAGCCCCTTGTAGTATGAAAAATGATTCTTGTGCCAACCCCTTGCTCGCACTTAGAACCATCAAAAAATAGAGTTATGTCAGCCTGTGACTTAGGCTCTTTAGGATCTAGTGATTTTAAGACATTAAAAACTCTATAATCAGGAAGCTCTATAGTGAGAGGTTGGTCATCCTAGAGAGGAACCTCTGCTAGTTGATTAGCTATGACCTGAAACTTAATTAATTTCTGTCCAACGAACTCTAGGTCAAATGCCATCAACAACATAATCCATTTTACTGTGAGACTACTATGGTAAGTTTGACTCATCATGTAGTGCAATGGATTCTCTTTTGAAACTACATACGTGGTATGATTGAGCATGTAATAGCATAGTTTTTTAGTGGAAAAGACCATTGCTAAGCATAGCTTCTCAACGTATGCATACTTTACCTCATAGCTTACCAAGGTGCAGCTAATATAATATGTAGCCTGTTCTTTATGTAATTCATTATTTTGTGCCAACATGGTGCCCAATGCAAGCTTAGTAGCTGATATGTAAAGGTAGAATAAAAATCGTAGTCACAGAGGAGCCAATACTGGTGATAAAGCCAAATATCATTTTATTTCATCAAAGGCATCTTGAAATTCTTTGTCCCAATGAAATGCAACCCCCTTTGTGTAGTAACTTGTTCATAGGTAAGAACTTATCCGATAATTATGCTATGAAGCACTTTATGGATGCGACCTTTCCTTGCAAGCTATGTGACTTCTTAATAGTTGTGGGGTAATGCAAAGGCAGACATTTATGAGAAAATCATACAAATAGCCTAAGGCAATGCTAAGGCATATTTTTATGAGTGATACCACTAATAGCCTAATTTTAAACCGAATGATAGAATTATGATAAGATTCAATAATAAGGAATGAATCCACAAAGCACACATTAAGCTAAGGTAAATGGAACATCTATTTTCGGTTAAAATTGTCTAATGCCATCCTTTTTGGATGTTGCTAAGTGATTTGCATTTGGCTAGTTTAGGTTTCTTTTTCTTTTTCAAGCTAGGTTCTTTATCCAAATTTCTCCAAGGTATTTTCCAACAGAATCACCATTTTTTGTTGACATTGCACAACTAACCCCAATTTGGGACCCACTTGAAAGTTTTTTAGCTCACATCAAGGTTTTAAATTTTCTAACACCCATGTTTTACACTTGCTTGCATTGAATAATGTTTTAGACTTGCTTACATCAAATATTGTAGAAAGGTGTTACATCTATATTTTTAAGTTTTCTCACAATGAATTTTAATTGCTTTTCAAGGTTTGAAATTTCCATTTTTTAAATTGCTTTTAGGGTTTTTAGAATTCTGCCATAATTGGTACTTGTAAACCTAAAATGACCATAACGTTTTCTAGAGAGATCCACTTGAGGTGATTCAAAGATTGATGGAAATATATTAAAATTATCTTTACAATGGTACCAAAATTTCATACACAACATTAATATTTTGGGACATTCGATAAAAATATCATTCAACAACATTAATTGCCCATAGTAATCCAAGAATTGCAAAAGGCCATATCTTCTTATCCATGATGAATTTTATAGTTCTATAAAATTATTTGGATACCCATTCGGCTGAATTAAATATATAAAAAGCTTAATAAAAATATGGGCACTTTGAAATTTTACCATATTTTTGCACTATTGAATTGTTTTGAGCTCTTAATCACACATTAATTTCATATTTGCAATAAGATAAGGTTTATTCTCCATTAAATCAGGTTTGAAACTAGTGTTTTAATAAATATAGACATGTAAAAATCAAACCTAAGGTGGTATGGAGCAGCAAGGAGGAGGAGCGGGAGGTCTAGGGGCAGCAAACCCTAGGTGTGGGGCTTCAAATGGTAGAATAGTAGGCGTGGCAGGTGGGGGCTCTGGTGGGATAGGAGGGTCCCAGGTGGAGTATGTGGAAAAGGAAATTTCATTGGAACTGGACCTAGGGTGTTGGGCAGATGCAGTCAAATATATCTCTGATGGGGACCAGGACTCTATGCTTCAAGATCAAGGGAAGACCCAGGAAGGAGACAAAGAGAAACCTGAAAATTGGAGACCATATTATCTTAATGCTCTTAATGGTAAGCAAAAACTATCTAACTTTTTTTTTAATCTAAAACTTGTCAATGGTATGCTGGACATCCCAGATACCCTAGCTTAGCATGTGGCTATGGAGCACATAACATCTCTGGTGGCAAAATTTATGGGGATTCAACCAGACTTGGAAGTCATAAGGAGATGGGCCATCTAGAAATGGTGGCCAAGGGTTAGTATGATGATTAGGGATTTACCCAAGATTTTCCTTTTTGTGATATTTCAATGCGACCAGGATATGGAAAGGATTCTTCAAGGAGGTCCTTGGTTTTTTGGAAAAAGGGACTTGTATTTGAAGCGTTGGACCCCTGATTTCAACCCCCAGATCTAGATGTTGTATTTGGATTCTATTTGGGTTAAGATGCCAGGATTACCTCTGCTTTACTGGAATGAGTAAATCTTGGCTAGGATAGCTACAGAAATTGGGTAACTGGTAGCTATCGATCCTGCAACCTTGAGCAGAATAAGATTTCTTTTTGCTTGCATGTGTGTGTTGGTGAACCTGAGTAAAGAAATCTCTAATTCTATTATACTATCATCTATGTATGGCCTTCATACTTAGGACTTTGAATATAAAAATGTCTATTAAGTGTAGTGTTTATGGGAAGGTAGGGCACCAGGGTAGCCACTGCATTTCCAAGAACCAGCTCCCACCCTAAAATACTGTTCCATGAACCCAAAATAATATCCCTCCCTATAAGTCTCCATTCCTAACCAACATGGGCCTCACGAACATGGGGCTCGAAATTTGAATATCAAAGATCCCATTCGGCCTAATGTCAAAAAAAGGCAATGTTATAACCCTTATCCAAGAAATACCTATGCCCTGGAATCCTCTCATAAGGGATTTGGTCCCTTTGGTAGGAACCCTCAAGTACAACCTACTCCAAAGGTGATCCAACAGGCCCCAAAACCAAATCACAAAGGAAAAAACCACATAGATCAATACCCTGGAGTAAGTAAGTTTGATTGGGTAATACGAGATACCTATGGAGGCTCGATGAAAGTGGTCCCCTATACTGTAGAGGAATTTATGGGTTGAAATTCCAAGGAGATCAACATCCCAGTGGAGAACAGTTTTGATGCATTAAATCATATGAAGGGATATCATATGGATAGCCAAGAAGTGAAATTTGAGCTAGAGGCGACCCAAGAAAAGGATTTAGAGGAGCAAAATCAGAGGAAGGAGTTGGAAACTGATAATACAAGTAAGGATACTCAGGAGATAGAGGTGAACCACCAAGATCAGTGTGCCCCCAAAGCAAGGAAAAAATAACATACTAATCAAGAAGCTAAGAGAATGAAATCATATCCACTACTAGAAAGACTAGTTAACTTGGAGATCCAGGTTGTTATCCCAAATGCCAAGATTAACACATCCAATATGGTGATCAGAAGCCAAGTTAAACCCAAGGAACCCCTGCCTAAAGCGGATGTATGGGGATATGGTTCAATAAGAAGAGGGAAACCTAGGAATGATGTATTAAGGCAGAAAGAAGCGAAGCGAGGAGTGGTTGATGGCACTCAAGCAGTATTACACTTTGGGGTGAAGGCTTGGGGATCCAAAGCCCATAAATTAATATTATATCATGGAATATACATAGGAGCAATCTTATAAAAATGAGATCTCGGTATGCTCTTAGACAAGAACACAAACCAGATATGATATTACTACAAGAAACTAAAATGGAGGAGAGTAGAGTGATCCCTTTTAAGAATAGGAAGTTGTAGTAGCCCAGGAGGCCACTGGAATAACAAGATAGCTTTTGGTTATGTGGAACAAGAATGTGATTGATAGTAGAGTGATTTTGATGTCTAGTTGGTTTATTTGTCTCCTATGTTTGGATAAAACCACGTAGGAAGAGTGGATCTTAATGAATGTATATGCTCCAGTTAGACAGGGACTGAGAAGGGTTTTCTAAGGTCAGCTAGTTGAACTGAGGGAGACAATCCCCAACTACCATTGGATTGTGGTAGGAGATTTCAATTGCTACCATAATCTTGTAGATAAATTTGGGGGCTCTCAAAGAATAACTGTTGATATCTACGAGTTTAGAGATTTTGTTGATCAACATGAGCTGATGGATGTGGACCTGCATAGATTCTCCTATACATGGTCTAACAAAATACTAAAGGAAAATAAAATTCAGATCAAATTAGATAGGTTTATTATTTCTTAGGAATGCCTGGAGAGGTTTGGGGACTCTTCATTAATGGCACTACCAAGAATAGGGTCTGACCACAACCCAATTCTATGGGAAACTGGGGAGGACTCTAAGAAAAAATACATCAAACCCTTTCGATTCGAACTTATGTGGCTCCAACACTAGGATATTAAGGATATGATTACCCAATGGTGGGACAAAAATTATAATGGTTCGAAACTGGCACAAGTGACATGTAAACTGAGGAATGTGAAGGTTAACATTAGAGAGTGGAACAAAAATTCCTTTGGCAATATTTTCACAAAAAATATAGAACTAAAAGATAAGATCAATGAACTATAGGAGAATTTGAAGTCAGATCAGCTTACAAAAGATCTGAGAAACCAGGAGAGGGAGTTGTTAGTCGAATACCACACGGTGCTGGGATTTGAATAAACCTTTTGGAGGCAAAAATCTAGACTAGATTGGTTGAAGGAGGGTGACAAAAATACAAAGTTCTTCCATGTATCTATTCTTTGCTACATGAGTCCTAACAAAATTAAGGAGATCAAGATGGTCGATGGGTCTAACACCAAATATATGGAAGACATAAGGAAGGAAGTGACCATGTTCTTTAAATAGTTGCTAGAAGATGTAAATCCTACTATTGAAGAAGAGGACTCTTTGTTGGTGGCCATTCCACCCCTTGTCACAAAGAATCTTAATGGATTCTTACTCAACCCTTTTATAGAGGAGAAAATTAGGAAGGTAGTTTTTGACATGGATAGTAATAGCTCCCCAGGACCGAATGGCTTCCCCATTGCTTTCTTTAAGAAGTTTTGGTATATCCTAGGTGATGATGTAGTGGAAGCCATAATTGAGGCTCAAAAGGACATGGAAATCCTAGAAGGAGTTAATGCTACATTTTTAGTCCTCATCCCTAAACTAGTGGAAGCAATGGAATTTTCCAGTTTCTGCCCTATCAATTTATGTAACACTTTGATGAAGATTCTCATGAAAACAATCACCAATAGGCTAAATGTTATACTACCATTCATCATTGATATGAACCAAGGAGGTTTTGTGAAAGGGCAAAAAATACTGGATGGTATTATCACAATTCACGAATTTATTCATTCAATGGTGGCTAGTAAGGAAGCAGGTATGTTACTAAATCTAGACATGAATAAAGCCCACGATCGGGTCTCATGGCGTTTCCTCACCAATATTTTGGGTAAGTTTGGTTTCCATACCTAGTGGATTAAGTTTATTTTTAGTTGTATCTCTAACACAAGATTTTATGTCATGGTGAATGGGTCACCCTCCTGTTACTTTAAGAGTGAAAGGGGGTTGCGACAAGGAGATCCTTTGTCTCCATACTTTTTTATTATTTTAGCGAAAGCATCAGATAGGAAAATTTCAGAAGCTATGGCAGAAGGTCGATTGGGAGTTTTAAAACCAGCCTCAACAACATAGCCAGTATCTCACCAATAGTTAGTGGATGATACGATCATTGTGTCCAAAGCCTCGGTGCCAAGATAGGAAGTTGAAGAGAATTCTAACCAAGTATGAGACAAAAGTAGGATAATACATAAACTATAAGAAGAGTAGCATCTATTTCTTTAACATGCCTGGTGGGAGGGAGGAAAGAATATCTAACCTCTTTGGAAGTTGAAATGAGATTTTATCAATGATTATCTATGTATGCCTATGTTCAAAGGAAGAATGAAGGCTACATTGTGGAACTCAGTCATTGACAAGATATATAAAAATTTGGTAGGGTGGAAGGGCAGCCTTCTCAGATCCATAGGGAAAGCATTACTAGTTCAAAATACTTTACATAGCATTCCAATCTACTACATGTATCTATTTATAATGTCTTCAAAGGTTCAAGCTAAACTGGAGCAATTCAGTGCAACTTCTTGTGGCTAGTTTCGGAGGAGAGAAAGAGAATTTCATTGGTAGCATGGAATCGGGTGTGTGTAAGCAAAGATCAAGGGGGCATGGGGCTGAAGAGAATGAAAGAAATAATCCAAGATCTAATTGGAAAATAGTTATGGATATTTGTCAATAATGATCAATTGGGATGGGTAAAACTTCTTAAGGTAAAATATATAAAAAATAATTAGTTTTTCTTGAAAGCTAATAATCTCCCTAGAGGATCCTACTTCTGAAATTGTTTGCTTGAATGTCGTGAGGTAGTCAGGAAAGGCACCATATGGAGAATTGGTAATGAAATACAAGTGGAATTTTGGTAAGATCCATGGTTGGAAGAAGGCCCTCTGCAATATAACTTAGACCTTTGGGTCCTCCAACACAAAATTTCAGAGAAAATGGGAGGAAAAGTAGGGGATTTTCTTGCTGTAGCACAGGAAAATTCCTCTTGGAAGAAAATCATAATTTTTAGATCAAGAGAAGGTGGCCCTAACCAAAGTCAATGATGCTTTAAGGGTGTTCTCTATCATTCTAGGGAGAGTAAGAGACAAGATGATTTGGGACAAAACTACAAGTGGGATCTATTTAGTAAAATCTGCCTATAAACTAATCCACTCATGATTTAATGGTTGGACTCTGACTTCTATTATTTGGTTAAAGAATTTAACCCCAAAAATAGATTTATTATTTTGGTTTGCAGTTCAAAATAATATTCTGACAACAGATAATCTGTAGAGGAGAGGTTTCCAATTCATCAATCGATGTATCCTGTATGAGAAAATGACAGAATCTGTAAGTTATATCTTTCTAACTTGTGAATTTTCTTATGTAGTCTTCCAAATGATTCTATCCAAATTTCATATATATTGGGTCTACCCAAATAACATGTCTAACTTCTACATACAGTGGGCTTCCCCCTTTCGGGTGAAACTTTTGACTTGGCTCTGGAAGCTCAGCTTACACCATTTTTTATGGGGGTATGGAATGAGAGAAATAAGAGAGTATTTAAAGGATGGAAGAAATATCCCATGTTATGTGGTAATAAAATAATCAGATCTTTGAAAGAAAATTGGAAAATATTTTTCTTCAAAAATGAGACCCTGTCTCCTAGGGAAAGGAGGATTTTATGGAATTGGGGAGAGGAACCTCCAGACCCAATCATTACAACCAACCCATGGGATGGTTTAAAGTGGATACCTCCCACACAAAAGTGGATTAATTTCAATTTTTATGGGGTAGCTAAAGGAAATCTAGGGGCTATAGGAGCAGGAGGAGTTCTAAGAAATGAGGATGGAAAAGTGATCCTTGCCTTTGTGGAGCCTTTGGGAACTCAAATAATTCATTTTGAAGAAGCTTGAGCCTGCATGCAGGTTAATGAGAATTTCCATACTAGAGGGTTATAAGGAAGTAATATTTTAATGGGATTCACTTAATATAATCAAGGTAATTAAGGAGGATAAAGACCCCAACTAGACCATCTCGGAGCTTATCCTAGAAGAAAATATTCATAAATCCCATTTGGTTAGTGCTCGAATCCAACACACCTTTAGATAAGGGAACTAGGTGACAGATCTAATGGCAAATATTGCAGTTTCTGCTAGGGAGATGCAAATTTGGAAGGATAACTTCCCTCAAGAATTATTGGTGTTGGCTTCTAAAGAAGATCTAAGATCAAACCTGTTAGAGCAACAAGAGATCATAGTGGTTGATGAGGAGTAATCCGATAGATGGAATTAGGTAGAGGGACAAAAGGCAACCCATTTTTTGGGGCCTAGGAAGTGACAAGTGTACGGTACAATAGCCTAGTGTTATGTTTAGTAAGTGCTAGGTGTTGTCTAGTTTTTGTTTTATCCTGAATAGTCCAACGGTAAGTATAGGACTGTGGAATCTAAGTATGGCTTAATGTGGGTCTTTGGAAGATCCATTTTGTATTTTGATTATATGGGCTTGGACATAGAACCATCCCATTTTGACTATGTAAAAGGTTTGTGGACCTTATAACCACCTCTACCTAATACCAAAAAAAATTAATATAGACATGCCTAGGTTATTTTTCCACCTTATTTCTAACATAGTCACCCAAATTTAAATCTTTTTGGTGCCAAAAAACCAATTCAAAGTTTAAACTCAAAATTTGCTTTTAACCGCCAACAATGGCATCACATATCTCTCCAACATCTCATAAACCCATATAGACCATTTTTTAATTAACTAAGGTGTAGTTCTTGAATAACCCTAAGCTTCCCAGTACATGCATCCCCTTTCTTTCATTAAAAGTGAGAAGTCATTAAGATTAATAAAATTCAATTTAAATGTCTTAAAGCTTTTCATGACTAAGGTCTAAACCTTTAAATTCAAATAAAAATTAAAAGTCATTTTTCCTAACCCAAACAAGTTTGCTATTCTAAAAAAACTCTCTCGTTAGCTAAGAAATTGACAACTTAGAATCAAATCAAGGAGATTTGACGGTTCGATAACAAAACTGAGAGATATTAGGTCAAATTCAGGAAGCACTAAGATGTGATTTTATTAGCTAAGAAATAGATGAATCAAAATAAAAATTGAGATATTTGATATTTGGAAAGGTTACTGAAATACACAATGTACTAATCTAACATTTCATTTAAGGTAAAATTAACAAACCAAAATTAGAGTCGTTCGATATATATCCTGAATGAGCCCTAGAAATCAATGGCTCAAAAACATAGCCAAGGGATTAATGGCCTCGAATTCTTCATGAGGAATAAAGTGCTAAAATTTTACTGGTCATGATGATGTCATTTAATTTCATTTAATAAGGTTTGAACTTTAAAAGGAAATTTCCCCTTTTAATACACCAATTATTCTAAGGTTTTAAGTTTTCTTTCTCTATCGACACTAAGGATCAATTTTTTTCCTATGTCCTCATATATCTTTAGTATTAAGATTTAGAAAACCTAAGGAAATAATTTGGCATTGTAGACATGTATTGAATTCTAAAATTTTGTTGCCCTTGTGCTTACATCGACTTTCATAAATTTCTAGCTCTTACTACTCCATGACAAGTTTCATGCCTTGGAAAAAAATAGTATAGCACTACTACAAAATGTTAGATTAACTAGTCTTAGCCAAATTTTAGTTTTGACTAGGTGCTACTAAGTATCAAGCTAATCTGTATTCTTTTGGCTTGTATTTAAATTTTGCTTTATAAATAAATCTTCATTAGGAACCTAATTCAGTCTTTAATTGATGCCCAAAATATGTTTCCAATCTAGTTGTTGTGTTGATGCCTTAAACAAATGATAGAGTTTAATGTAAAATCACTATCCAGCTAAATTTGCATGAATTTATGAATGTGGATGATCAAGTCTACCTACATTAACCTTAGTCATTTGATCCACACATTGAGCGGTACCCCTTATTTACAATCAACACTTGAAATTTGTCTTGGTTTGAAGAAATAATCCTAAAGACTTTGTTATCTTGCTCTCAATAAGGTTGTGTGTATTACTTGAATCAATCAACACATTGATACATTGTTGTTTGATGAATCATTGGATGTTGATGGTATCACAAGCTTAGATTCCCATAATGGTAAAAGTGAAAAGATCCATTATATCATCCTTGTGTTCAACATCAACTAGTACAGTTGGTTGCTCCTATTATAATGAATCTTCATCTTCTAACATCATTGCTTCTTCACCTTCCACTTGCAATTTATAATTTTCTTCGTAGGCTTGATCTTAGGTATAGTGTAGATGACATTTGAAATAGAATAATCCCTAGGGGTACTCTTTATTATGATTTTTGAATTAAGTCCATTGAGGTTTTAAGTCGCATCAAGATTGAGGATAAGGTATTTGGTGTTTCTATTCTGCTACCAAAGATATATAATGAGCATCCTTGAGGGTGTAGATATTAAGCATGTTAACTTCTCACCAAATTTCATCCTTAAGAACATGGCAAAAGGCTATATTGTTAATGCTAGATACAATTAGTTGGTATAGGTGAGAAGACTTGTGAACTTTGCATGATACTCCTCAATCAATCATGTTTGCTTGGTTTGCATAAAATGAACCACATGCAATGTGGAAGATCCTTTGTCAAACTTTTGAAGGAATTGCACTTTGAAGTTAGGCCATAAAAGAGAGGTCTCTAGTTGGCAAATCTCCCATAAAAACCATGGACAAGAATGGATTCCCAACTTATCTAATGTAATACAACCTTATTTAGGAATATGGTACAAATAGATGATGTCCAACCACCAGTGTGGATAAATGCACTCAAAGGTCGAGATGTTGATACATAGAATAAGAAAATCACAAAGCTAGTACAAAAATAGAAGTGCCTCCTATAGAGATATATATATCAAAATAAAATCCTAAGGTATAACCACCTTAGAAGAGTACCTCTAATATGATAGGGAGCTATGTAACTACCATAGAAAATTAAATATCTATAACCAAATGGTAACTTTTTATGGATGCTTGTATCCCTTGGACTTGGTGTTTGTTGCATGCTCGATGGTTAGTACTTAGCAACATGTGAAAACTTGTGGTCAAGAAAATGCATAATAGGGGGCACATTTAGAAATTTACGAATGCTTTTTTTTTTGAAAATTTTGAAAAAACTTGTATTAAAACAAAGATCAATTACAATATGGGAAGAGACTCTTCCCAACCGAATTCAGAGAGAACACAAGCTTACAATAGTAGAAGAAGATTTGCAATGGAGCCAAATCTCCTGAACCATTAACTAGCTAGCAGGGGGTCGGCATGGATAGTTGATGCAGCTTGTCATGAAATCATGACACTATTCTTCTCCTTAGGCCGCAAACATGCAACATGTCGCGATATCGCGACACCTTTCCCCTTTGGCCGTGAAAAAGCAACATGTCACGATATTGCGACATTTTCCTCCTTTGGCCACGAAAATTCAACAAGTCGCGATATCGCGACACTTTTCTCCTTTGGGCATGAAAGTGCAACATGTCGCGATATCGTGACACTTTTTCTCTCTCGGCCGTGATGAAGCAACATGTCGATATCGCGACACCTTTTCTCCTTTGGCCGCAAAAATGCAACATGTCGTGATATCGCGACACCATTTCTCCTTTGGTCGCAAAAATGCAACATGTCACAAAATCGCGACACCTTTTCTCCTTTGGCCGCGAAAATGCAACATGTCGCGATATCGCGACACCTTTTCTCTCTTGGCCGCGAAAATGCAACATGTCGCGATATCGCGACACCTTTTCTCCCTTGGCCATGAAAAAGCAACATGTCGCGATATCGCGACACCTTTTCTCCCTTGGCCGCGAAAAAGCAACATGTCGTGATATCGCGACACCTTTTCTCCCTTGGCCGCGAAAAAGCAACATGTCGCGATATCGCGACACCTTTCCTCCCTTAGCCACAAAGAAGCAACATGTCGTGATATCGCGACACCTTTCCTCTATTGGCCACGACGAAGCAACATGTCACGATATCGTGACACCTTTCCTCTATTGGCCATGACAAAGTGACATGTCGTGATATCACAACTTTCCTCCCTTAGCCGTGACGAAGTGACATGTCACGATATCGTGACAACTTTCCTCCAATGACCACGACGGCGCAACATGTCGCAATATCATGACAACTTTCCTCCAGCGACCGTGACGGTGCAACATGTCATGATATCACGACAACTTTCCTCTAGTGACCATGATGGCACAACATGTCGTGATATCATGACAAATTTCCTCCAGCGACCACGATGGCGGAACATGTCACGATATCGCGACAACTTTCCTCCGACGACAACAATGACGCAACATGTCACGATATCGTGACAACTTTCCTCCAGTGACCATGACGGTGCAACATGTCAAGATATCGTGACAACTTTCCTCCAGCGATTGTGACGGGGCAACATGTCGTGATATCACGACAACTTTCCTCCCATGACCGTGACGGCGCAACATGTTGCGATATCGTGACAACTTTCCTCCAGTGACCGCGACGGTGCAACATGTCGCGATATCGTGACAAGTTTTCTCCCTTTGCTTTTTATTTGATCATTGGCTCAAGGACCTTTCCAGGACCTATCTAATCACCTCATCCTCAATATCCATGTCACTATGCAACTGAACTCCAACCTCCTTTTCTGCACCCATCTTAGCCAGAAAGTCAACCGCTTTGTTCAAATCTCTACTCACATAAACTGGGATCACGTCCTCCAATTCCTTCCATAATTCTTTAATTTGGGTAACAAGAGCCCTCAACCTCCAAGCTTTTAGATCAAAGTTCCTCATGCAGTCTAGAGCTCCAACCATTATTTGCGAGTCTGATTCAAGAATAATCCTGCGATGGCCATGTTTCACTACCCAAACAGAAGTAGACTTGATGGCAATGGCTTCGGCTTCATTGTTAGTGGATCTTCCCAGGCCTTGCAATTCCCAATAGAGCACAGTCCCAGCATGGTTACGACACACCACTCTAATTTTGGCTCTACCCGGATTGCCTTTTGCAGCTCCATCAGTATTGATTTTAATCCAACCTTCAGGGGGAGGTTTCCAACAACTTTTGTCTTATCCCTCTTGCAGTTCAGGGCATTCTTCCAAAGCTCCAATGCCAATTTGAGCTTCCTCCTCAGCATGAATAGCCACAGTTTTAGTAACCTTGCTCCAAATGGTCTGCCAAACCCCATCTAGAGCAGTAAAAGTTTCTCTAAAAATTTTGGCATTTCTTTCCAGCCATACTTTCCACTAGATAAAGCTTAAACCAAGCTCCTAGCAAAAACGAAGAGCTTTAGATTTGAATCTACCTTTCTACCATTTTGCCTAGATATTCATCTAGTTCAGGTCACCACTTGAATTTTAAAGTAAGCAAACCAACGCAGCCAAATCTGTCGGGTGAAAGGGCAACCAAATAGCAAATGGTCAATAGTTTCCTCGCTCTTGTAGCATAGTACACATTGAGAAGGTCCGATGATACATTTTGATCTGAGATTATCAAAAGTGAGGATTCCATTGTGCATGCACTACCAGGAAAAAAAGTTAACTTTCGGCCAGCCTTTAGAGTGCCAGATTTTCCTCCAGTCCTTAACCTGAAAAGTATGAGGGGGGGCTCTAGGAGAATGCTGTCATATTCATAATTTACTATATAGACGCCAAGACTCCCAAAGCCCCAGGCTAATTCATCCTCCACGTCTCCCCCTATAAGAAATATTTTTGTCAAAATTTTAGTCATGATAGGCGACAAATCCGGAGGGATTGAAATGGGCCACTCATCCAACTTCTTGAACTACTTAAACTTACACTCCCCCAGCTGAGTAGTTGTGAAATAAATTTCAATATGGATCCATCCCTTGGCTTCAATGGCTGCTTTTATTGGCAGTAATTTTGGAAATTTAGCAATGATGGGTGGGAACTGATCCCAAGAATCTGTCCAAAAATGAGCCTTCTCCCCTCTTCCCACTTTCCAAAATAAGCGGTATTTAACAACCTGAGACCCTAAATTGAGAGCTGCCAAACTAGGGACCCAGTACCATCCAAGGGGATGCGAGCTACATCGATTAGGTTGGCCTTTCCTAGGTATTTGCTAGTTAGGATTCTACTGAAAAGGGAGGTGGGTTGGGAGATCCATCTCCAGTATAGCTTTCCAACCAAAGCTTTATTATTCAACTTAGATTTTCTCAAACCCAGACCTCCTTTAACCTTGGGCTGGGTAACTTTATCCCAACCCACTAAGGCCCACTTTCTCTCTCCCTTTGCTCCTTCCCATAAAAACTTTCTAGCCATCCTGTCCAAATATTTCCATATTGTAAACAGGGCAGCTAGGATAGAGAATTTGTAAATTGGCATGGCTTGAATGACTGACTGTAAGAACATTAATCTGCCACCATAACTTAACCACTTGTGAGACCAGTGATTAATTCTATCCTTGATACACTCTAGAAGATTCCTCCATGTGTCTAATTTTAGCTTCTTAAAGTGCAAGGGGACCCCCAAGTAAACCATTGGGAGAGAAGTCCTTGTGAATCCTAGGATTTCTAAAATTCTGTTCTGAAGCCTTTGCTCCAGATTAAAAAAAAACACTTTGGATTTCTTGTCATTAATGACCTGTTGAGTAGCCCTGAGATAGACATTAAGAGTATCCCTAATCATTCTTGCTTCCCTGAAGCTGGCCACTCCCACCAAACCAGTGTCATCCATAAATTACAGGTGTGTTAAAACTTCGTCACCCACCCTGATACCCTATAATCTACCTTGCTGTCTTCTCCTCAAGAAAAGTATGCCAAGACTTTCAGCTAAAATGAGAAAAATATAAGGAGAACATGGATCCCCCTGGCGCAGTCCTCGAGTAACTCCAAATGGTTGCGAAGGAAGGCCCTTGATTAGCACAGAGTAAGTCGGGGTAGAGACACAACTCATGACCCACTCTATCCAGTCCTGAGAGAAACCAAAGGCTACCATCATTTTAGCCAAGAAACTCCATTCAACCCTGTCATAAGCCTTTGACATGTCCAATTTTATGAACATCCCTTTATTACCAGAAGTGTGCATTGAATGGATTGCTTCCTGGGCCACAACCACCCCATCCAGAATCTACCGTCCCTCAAAAAAATCCCCTTGCTTAGAGGAGACAATGTTGTGAAGAAGAGGTTTTAGGTGCTCAGCCATTACCTTTGTGATTATTTTGTACAGACATTACATAAGGCAATAGGCCTATAATCTAAAATATGAACCCCCTCCTCCCCTTTTGGAATTAAGGTAATGAAAGTGTGGTTTATAGCTTTAAGCATTCTCTTATTTTCTCTGGACTCTTCTACAATAGCCCTAACATCTTCCTCTAAGTAGTCCCAGAAAGCCTGAAAAAACTCAATTGGGAAGCCGTCTGGACCTAGAGTTTTACTAGTGCTCATTCCAAAGACCACAATTTTCAATTCATATCTATCAATGGGTTTGAGGAGGGCCTAATTTTCATCCTCATAAATAACAACAGGTATGACAGAAATAACTTCATTTTGGGCCTCTACATATTGTACCACACTTTCCTTAAAAAGATTAGAAAAATAATCCATAGCATGGGAATGTATACCTGGAAGTGTATCAAAGGAATGACCGTTCTCATCTTGAAGGGCCTCCATCTTATTCATCTGTCTTCGAGCACAAGCAGTCCGATGAAAGAATTTTGTATTTTTGTCCCCTTCTAATAACCAGGTGGTTCTTGCTCTCTGCTTCCAATAGGTCTCCTCCTAGTTGTCAATGTCCTCAACCGCAGTACGCAAGGCATAATCCTCAGCTTTGAGCTAGTCTATAATTACTCCTTCTCTAAACTATTTTTGGACCTCATCCCATCTGGCCACCAATGGAGCTCTTTGGGCCTAGAAGTCTGTTTTATTAGCAAGCCTCCAATACTTCAACTAAGCTTTGACATATTGTAGTTGTTTGTGGATTCTAAACATTGCTCTCCCATAAGTTGGGCGGCCTTCTTCCCACCACTGTGGAATTTTCTCTTGAAGTTCTTCTTTCTAAAGCCAAAAATTCTCAAATCTGAAAGGTTTGTGATGCTGCCCCATCCTAGTCCCGCCTTCCAACAGAATGGGACAGTGATCTGAAACTGGGCCTTCTAAAATCTAAAAATTTATATTCCATTTTACAAACACCTCCTCTAAAACCAAAAAATGATCTAGCTTAACCTTATTGCTATGTGGCTCCCATCTTTTATTAGTCCAAGTGTAGTTAATGCCAGGACATTTAATGTCCACTAAGTGCAAAGCCTGGACTTGGGCAATCATGAAACGGTCCCCTGGGTCCAAAAATGGTGTTCCCCCTTCCTGGTCTCTAGAATATAATTTAGCATTAAAGTCCCTTGCTATAATCCAGTCTAGATATTCCCTTGAGGTTTGCATGTTATGCACAGCCTTCCACTGCCGCCTCTGACCATCTAGGTTTTGAGACCCATAAAAGTTTGTGATTAGAACGTGTTTCGTAGTGACATTATTCATAAAAAGAGAAATGATAACCCCCCTTCAGGCAATATGTTCTATTGTAGACCATTCAAGAGAGTTCCACAGAGTAACAATCCCCCTTGAGGCACCTTGGGTAGCCACATCCATATGACCAGCACCCCTCCAAATTTTGTTGATTGTTTTGGACATAAGATCTAATGACATCTTAGTCTCCTGTAAAAGCAAAAAATTAGTATTACAATTCTCTAAAAGTCTTCAAAAAATAGATTGATGGGTTCTGCTGTTTAAACCCCTCACATTCCATGATTGTATAATCATTGGTTACCCTAGGAGCAATAAGAGTCTATTGTCCTCACCGATCCTCCCGTGATCAATTTGTCTCCTTGGGCTGCTAGCAACTCCTTATTGGATCTTCTACCTACTCCCCGAGAATTGCTGTTTTTTGATATTTTTTCTACCTGGGTTATCCCCAAAGTTGGCCTTTCCCTGTTCTTCTCTGGTATTCCCATGCTGACATCCTGAGATACTGTCTGCTCCTGGTTATGCACTACTAAAGCCCCTGAACACACTGGCTATGATACCTCACAGAGTTCAACTACCTGCTGTATGATGAGAGGATAAGAGAGAGGGAGTTGCTCGAGAATATTAGAAGTTTCCTTAATACCATCCATGCCCTCCATAAATTGTTCCTCTTCATCAACCAGTGACTTAAATATCTCATACCTATTGGTAGGTCTGAGATGGGATTGCTCCTTTCCCTCTTTTTTCTTTGTCCGTATTTTTCTTCTGGGCTGTTAAAAATCCTCTCTCTAAGCTTCCTAGCCCTGAACGGTGCTATTAGAATCTTTATTAAGTGTTGCCTTATCCTCTTTAGGCAGGTTTGGCATTCCTAAAGGGGCCTCCATTTTAGCATTCATATTATTAGGACAGAAACGGGCCAAATGTCCATGTTTGTGACAAACCCTACATCTAAAGGGTAGGGCCTCATAGTCCAATTGTTGAATCCAGGAGAGACCTGCCAATTCAATTTCCATCTCTATCGACAAAGGCTAGCTGAGATCCATCTCCACACATATTCTTGCATACACCGCCATGCTCCCTTCAAGTGTGTCTCTGGCAACACCTAGATGTCTTCCAATAGAATTGCCAATCCTTGCCAACACCTGCTCACTCCAGAATTCCATTGGGAGAGCATATAGTCGGATCCATACTGGGACAGCAGTAGGTTCAACTCGAGGATCGAATCCCACTCTCCATGGCTGAACAAATAGCCCTGCCAGGCCATGACTTTTCTTCTCTGACTCGAAAGCCTTATTTCTATATGCCAAAGATGAAAAGCTAACAATAAAATATCCATTGCTAATAAACCACAATGAATACTCAACGTGAGGCTCCCAGTTTTGGTGGATCCAAGAGTGCAAAAAATTCAGGGAAGGACATATACCCATGAACTTGCAAATTAAATCGTGATTAGCTCTGTGAATGACTTATTCTTCAACCATACTTGGCTCGATGACAATTTTTGGCCTGGTTTCAGCCTGCGACAAACATCCATTCACACGAGGTGCTGTCGACCTATTCCCAGCAGCCGTGAAGAGCATTTTATATGCCATTTTTTGAGCTTCGTCGTTCTTTGGAGGAGAATTTTCTTTAAACAAATCTACGTATGAGCTGCTACTCCCTGGAAAAGGAGCCGAAGAAGTCCCCATTGGACCCTCCTGGGGCATCGATCTAGCCTTCAGATCCACCGTACCCCAAAGGCACTTCTACAATCTAGCTGATGCCCTAGATTTTTTGAAGTTCCAAAAACCCTAGTTCAGAGGAAAAAATCGCCAGAGCTCATTTTCTCGTCTTTTAAATTTACGGATGCTTACTAAGGCAATATTTTTTTGTTTTTTGAAAGACCATAATGCATTCAACCACTCTTTCTTATTTCTCAAGATAGGTACATAGAACAAACTCAATTGTAATTGGAATAGTATTACCAATTAGAGGGCTAATGGAAGGAGTGATAGGATGAGGCTTATTATGAGGATGAAATGAAGGAGTGATGTGAAAAGGAGATGAAGCCATGGCATTTAAGGAAGAAATAATATGCTAGTCAAAACTATTGATATTTTAGGCATGTTGTGATGTTTACCAATATTTTTTGGGTTGGTGATTCTTTTTGCTCATGCACACATCCTGTCAATGATTAAAGTGTTGAAATTTATTATTGATTCACAACCAACCAATTGGAGCAACATGTTTGTTCATAAACAAGGGGTAAATGCAAAACTTGAAAGAATCATTTGCAACACTTCTAAAATAGTATTATGAGAAATATCCCATACTTTGATTAACTTGAAGAGATAATTGCAATGAGATAGATATCTCACAAGGGTTCTAAAACACCTAATTTTTAAAAAATGTGTTGTTAGAAATACCTCTTATTTTGATTGACTTGAAGAGATGATCCCAATATGATAGGTCTCTTGAAATGGTACTGACATACTCAATACTCTTTTCTTAAAATATCAAGTGTAGAAAAATGAATTAACAATAATGAATTCACAATATTATAGAAGAAAAATATAGTTGAATATTGATCCAAAAAATATATATATAAAATTTACTACAAGACAAGAAGTTTGTTCAATATAGGTTCTTGAATAGTTCATACAACCTTCTACCATACTTTTTCATTTATATAGGGGTCCAAGTTTGATGCTCTAATATCACTTATAATGAAACAACTTCTAAAAATATAGTATTGGTATTAGCAATTAAGTAATGTGCAATAATAAACATCCATTGAGAACAATAAATTCAAATTCAATGCCGCAAAAGATAAAATGCAAGTAATTTAGATTCTGGATTCAAATAAAAAAAATCATAAGCACTTATAGAGGGCGAATTATCATAGTCGCTTGGAGAGGGCGAAGTCTCATATGTGCAACAAAGGCTACTAAGATTTGAATATGAAATATTACTTCAATTGTAACAAATATATTCCTATTTATAGAATAAATCAACATTAATCCAACCCTAGTGCTTAAGGGCCAACTACCTTAACCTAAGAGCTAATATAATAAAAATAAAGATAGCGGATTTGGCTATATTAGAGTTGTTATACAATCCCTTTCTAACCATTAGGGTTGATTATTTGGAGATATTATTATTGCTTTATGATTCAACTACTTTCTCTTTAGATCGACGAACACATTCTAATTACCATATTGCATGTATAAATATTCTCATAAGAAGCTTGACATATTGAAACAAAAAGGTGGAATCACAACTTCATGTTCATAGAAGGGTTGATCTACTCTATGTACCTTGGCAAGAGATGATAACAAGATTTATTGACCCATTTGAGCATTAATTATGGTGGAGCTATACCATCTCTAATGTCTCCTCTCCTTAGCCCCTCAACTTAGATTATGGGGCATGTTGGAATATTTGATCTTATCGGCCAAGGTCGAAAGTGATGAAGTGCCTATAGGTGGTTTTGATGTAGCCTACGATCAAGTGCAACATAAGCCTATATACATCTTCTATGTAAGGCTACACACATCTTTATGTAAGCCTATGGGTAATTTTAATGTTTTCACCCTTAGTGATGTTGTTTAAACCACTTATATGGTTAACTTTATATCATGGGTTCAATATCTTTAATATATTATAATTTAGCTTTCAAGTTAGATTATATTGGCTTGAGGTTAGAATTTAATTGAGGATAGGTATCACTATAAATATCCCTAGTGACAAATCCCCATTATTCTTTATATTTTGATTATCTCTCTATTTATTTTATTTATTTGTTTTTTTTATTTCACTCTTCTATTATTTTGCATATGATTGTGGTGAATATATGTTTCAAAAATTTATGAAAAGTATTCTGAAGTCCAACATTTTTTATCCTTCAAACTTTGCTTTACCCCACCATAACATAACCATTTAGAAGAAATCGGGGTCTTAGAGCCACATAGATTAAAAATAAAATAGTTTTTTATGACCATTATTCATTCGATCACTACTCCAAAAAATTGTTTGTGGTTTGGTCCCACTCACAATAGAGTATCTAAAGAGATTATATACTTTGTTTATAGCCACTAGATATAAAAGTCCCATCCAATATTCCTGCAACATGAGATTCCCCAATATGTTTATTATCCAATATATTGAAATCTTCAAGGAACAATATCACAAAATCAATTTAAATTGACAAAGTAAGCTTCTTTTTATAATATGTTATGATAATCAAGAAGTAGTTGTTTTTCTTGCACATAAATATGCTAGTTCATTCCTTTAGTTTCCATTACCTGTTTTCTTTTGTTCAATTATATAGGATTAAAATAGGCCCCATCCATATTACATCATGACCACATAGTGGTATTTCTACAACTTGGAAATCATGCATGTATCACTTGACAATATTCAAACCTAGTAATTTCCATTATCTATTATAAATCCTTGAGATTAAAATTAATTTACTTTATTTTATTAAATATGTTAAAATTTGATATTCCAAATATTTATCTACCCCTTTAGATATTTTATCATTTGAGTAAACATATATGCGCATGATCCTTTAAACATATTGCTATAACATAAGTATTTGAAAAAAATCGAGGTCTCAAAGCCATATAGACTGAAAATAAAATGTATTCAAATTATTTTCATTTAGAAACTCACATATAAATATAATTCGCTTGTGATTTGATCTGGGTCTCATCAATATTATTTATTTATAACAAACTATTAGAAAAAAAAATTGCCTACTTTTTTTTATCCCAATAATATCTCCCAATATGTCTATTGTCTTTTATATTTTGAAAGCTTGAAGGAAAAAATACAAAAAACTATTTAGATTTTAAAAAAGCCAATCTCTTTTTATTAATATAGACCAAATGGTGATAAAAATTTTAACGTAGCCAATGGTGTTGGCACAACATGTTCTCCGATACTATGAGGTCTGAAGAATTGAAATTACTACCAATATTCTATAAAGAAAACACAATTCTTTTGATTGTCCCTCAAGAATGTAGAGCTCATAATCGTTAATTATCATTGAATTTGACATAGGTAAACTTAGTTTAGTATCTATCTTGAAGAATAACTATATTTAGAGCATATACATTTATGACTCCAATTTTTACATTTTACCCTTTCTTGTCAATAAAGACCAACAAGCCAATTACTTCTTACATTTAGCAATTCTCCATTCCATTTTTTATTGTTTTAGGTAATTGTAATATCTTATAATCTTTCATTACACAACCTGATAGATAATCCTCATCTTCTATATTGTTTTAAAAGCATCCTTACATTTCTCACTAATATTTTTGTTTCCTATATTAAAAATATTTAAGATTATGACAACCTATCATTCCTTTATAACTTTCTAATGGTTTGAATGTTCATAACTCCAATTCTTCCAATATACCATAATTATTATCATTCTTAATATTACTTAAAGGGTTAGTCCCACCTCTTGATAATTTTTGTGGTATTTATGTCTAACTTTCCAAACCAATCCCCCTTTAGGTCTATTTTTTAATCCTACTTTGAAATTTTTTCTCCTTTTTTTTTGCAATTTCCACCAGTATTTTTATCCTTCTTAATGCATTCTAATTTTCTAGATTATTCATGATTTAACTTGTTATCTATAAGGTTATTCATTTTCAAACAACTTAAAGTGCAAGGGAAAACCTTTAAAATACTTTCTTTTTTAAATTGTCCTTTAAACTCTAAATTACAAGGGACAACCTCTATTCTAGTTTTTGATAGTGCTTACTTGGAAACCCAAGAATACAAAGAAAAATCTCCACACTACTTTTGTTTTAACTGGAAGGACATATTTTATATTATCTAACGAAGTGAAGATGGTTTACTAACCTATTCCTTATTTTTCACATTGAAAATTACTTTTGAATCTTACCTCATAGCTTTGGTTCCTTCTAAATTTGCAAGTGCACTCTATAATTGCTCATCCAAGATGTCTTACTTGATTTTTTGTAATGTTTGCTCCAAATGGGTTATGAATTTGACCAATGCCATTTGATAAGGCAAAGTTTTTTTCTTTTGCAAATTTTTAAGAGTAGAAAATATTTGGTTTTAACTAAGTTTATCTTATGACTAATACCATTTATTATTTTGTTGATTGATTTTAGTTAGCTTAAAATACATCTTTATATTTATAATCTATTTTAATCATATACCTAACATAATTGATTAAAAAAGTGGATGTAATGATAAAAGTGGGAGACATATTTTTTCTTGCTACCATCTTATCCTAAAGCCCCATGTTAGCTTAAATACCAAGTGCTCATTATCATTCTAGAAATATTATAACTTTTATCTTTAATAAGGTTCAATAAGATGTAACCCCTTATAACACACTCCACATGATGAGGTAAAGGTTTTTTTTCCCACATTTTAAGAGTAGAAAATATTTGGTTTGAGTCATTTTTTTGTCTTGCCTTATCCCATGCTTGTGTTATGAATTACTCCTATTATGGTTTAGTGGCATGAGGTTAATAAGTGGTTGTAACTACCATTCACAAGGTACAAAAATACAAGTTAGTTAATTTTAATTATTATCCTCACTTGAAACTACCTTTATCACATGGAATATGTTTATTCTATACTAAGCAACGCAAATTAGTATAGAATGTAACCTAATCTAGTAATATAAATACCCAAGCATTAAGGATTAGCAATGATATCAGAGCAAGTTGAGGGCAAAGCCATAGGCTAGTGAGGTCATCCTTCCACCTAATTATATGGAATGCTTTGTAAATTTGATTTTTCCCAACAAGGTGTTCAAAGTGATCACCATTATTGGCTACTTGAGAAAGGCTACAAAGCAACTACAAAAACCATCAAGCAAAGTCATCCTCGACAAGTTTTTTAACTAGCATGAGGTACTGCATCCCTTGCGTTGTTTCAAAAATATTTGAAACTAATAACCCATGAGGTGTACACCAATCCAAAGAAATGGTTTTCTTCTTAACTATAAATAGGTCATATCCAACATTAAGGTATTTCTTGAGTGATTAATGTTTTCAATGATTTGTAAAATATAGCACTTCTGGAGCTTATTCAAGTTGTTAGGGCAGAAGAACTTGGTAGGGGACCAGGAATAACCAGTTGTGAAATTTAACCAAATTCTAACACACATGTTTTTTATAACATACTCCACATCTCAACCTTATCACCTATATTTTAAGGCTTATATAAGATTTAAATGAACTCTATCCATATTACAATAAGGAACATATTACCTTATAAAAAAATAATGTTATTATAATATAACATGTACTATTATAAATCATATTATAATATATATATATATATATTGTTAGGGATTTGACAACACCTTTTGCTCGATGTGGGGTATGAAATCATGTTTCTACTATAACCCTTATCCCATTGGGTAAAAATAAAGTTAAGAGGGTCCTAACTATTCAAGGAATTAAACTGGGATGACACATTGGCAAGCACTCGATCGCTATCAACCAACCTATTTGTTTAGGATATGTTTTTTAAGGTAAAACATAGGTTTTTGGAAAGGATTTAGGTCTTGTATAATGGTTTGAATTTGGGTTTCTTGGATGAGAACCCAAAAACATACCACCATGCTATCCCAACAAGGATGATTTTTAGGGTAAAACATGGGTATTTTAAAAGGGTTTTGGTCTTGTATAGTGGTTTGAACTTGGATTTCCTGGATGAGAACCCAAAGATATATCACCATGCTATTACCATGTTATCCCAACAAGGATGATATTTAAGGTAAAGTACAGGTTTTTTTGAAAGGGTCACAACCCCTTGTTTAGTGGTTTCAACTTGGGTCTTTTGAGAACCCAAAGACATATCACTATGGCATTCCAACAAGAATAATTTTTTTAAAGAATAAATCATAGGTTTTTTTATTTAAATAATCCTAGTCCCTTGTATAATGCTTTGAACTTGGATCTCCTAAATAAAAACCCAAATACATACCATTATGATGTTCCTATAGGGATAAAAAAATTAATATAAAGAACAATTTTACAGGAGAACAATCCCTTGTATAATAGTTTGAACTTGGGTCTCTAAATATTATAACAAATATATTTACTATTAGTAGTAGAGAGTTTGGTAAATGGCACTTACATATTGAAGTCTTGGATTGAAGTTGGAGGTGAATTTGATCACTCCCCTATAATGCTTATTTTAATAAAAGAGGAGAAAAAACCACATTGTCCTTTTAAATTTAATTATGAGTGGTTAAATGAGGAAAACTTTGTAACTCTAGTCAAATCAAAATGGGTGAAGTTTGATTCTAGTCTAAGAGAATATGCTAGTATACAATTTTCAACAAATTTACAAAGGGTTAAGGCAATAGTGGCTCAATGGGCCCATAAAAAAATTGATGGATGAGAAAAACTAATGGATATTTAGGAGGAGGTTGCAGTGTTTCTAATAGATGACTTTGAAAAAAATGGATGAGAAAATAAGGCTTAAGTTTGGAGATTTTGAGATTTTACCAAAGGAAACTAAGCATCTTTGGAGCTTTTTAAGTTTTGACCAAAGAAAACTAGGCATCTTTGGAGCATTTTGAGATTTGACCAAAGGAAACTAGGCATCTTTGGAGTATTTTGAAATTGAGATAGCGAGGCAAAGGGTGCAACCTTTTGAAACCAAGAAATTGATTTGTTGATTTATTGAATGTGAGGCAAAGGGTGCAACCTTTTGAAACCTAGAAATTGATTAGGATTACATGCAAGGCAAAGGGTGCAACCTTTTAGAAACCTAGAAATTGAGTTGATGAATTAATTGTATGCAAGGCAAAGGATGCAAAATTTTGAAACCTAGCAATTGATTGATTAATTTGATGAGGGATTTAATTATACTATTGATTATAAATATGCACTACCTTGATTTACCCCATGTTATTTGATTGTTAAATTGCTTATTTGGGGGAAGTATGATACTAATAATGCCCTAGTTGATGTGTGAAAATGTTTGTGTGATTTGCAATTGTGTGATTTTGGACCATTATATGCATTATGTGTTATGATTTATGAATGCATTAATGGATGTAATGCCTAGATGACATATGTATGGATGCATAGATGTATGTATGCGTAGATGTGAAATCTGATGTTAGATGGATGATTGATATTTGTTTATCTGATTATGAATGTGAATTCATGTTGTTGTTATGATAAATATGATTTGTGTGATATGCATTAATTTTATATGGATGTTCTAATGCAAATGTATTTGTATGCTTTAATAACTTAAAACATAGTTAATGAATCTAACGTGTTCTTAACAGACTAATGGAAGATACCACAACATGTATGAAAATCATGAATGAACATGATAACTCTTATCATAAGAACTAATCATTTAATCATCCATATGTGATATGAGATGATGTGAGATGTATGGGATTTACCTATAAGATTCTACAAACTAAAATATATGCATAAAATAGTCAGTGGTTGTCTAAATATCATTGTTGATATCCATCCCGTATCTATCCTATTTTATGAACACCCCCTTAATAAACAAAATTTCATAAGAAAAAATGTGATTGATTGATGAGATGATTTGTTGCTATTAAGGTATTTTTGAGGTTTTCCATGAGACTCAAACACCCTAGTTGATTGATAAAAATTTGTATAATGACTACACAAGACTCCTAAAAAATATAAGCCTGTTAAGAAGACCAAGATATTCACTATCCCTGTGTGTGCAAAGTGAATACATTAGATGAGGTATAAGACTAACCCATTACCAGATAGGTTTCATTCAACCCATTTTTGTAATGAGGATCACCATATAGTCATCATGATCCTAAGTTTGGATGCAGTTGGACTAGACTACTAGGCAATACAAGCCACCAAAATCTGACTCATCTAAAATTTGATATTGGTCTATATAAAAGAAGGTCACTAATGTGATAGACATATCACCATGTATAATGATACTCCATTTCTAGGCAGGTTTGATTCAACCCATTGTTGTAATGGAGATCGCTCCATGGTGGTTGAATACTAAATATTCCAAGGATTCAAGCTCGTTACCCCCTTCTTTTCATTTGATTGCTTGGGATACTTGCTCATGCTTAGTGATGAAAATCACTATTTATTTTGCATTTTATTTTATTTTGGAGCAAGAGATTTTCTTAGTGATGAAAATCACTATTTATTTTGCTTTGCTTTGGGAATTTTGCTCATTTTGTGTAAAAGCAAGGGAATTATTTGGGTAGGGGGGAGCTTGTCCTTTTGTCAATGATCAAAATTCTAGACCATGTGCATAATAATATGAGCAAGGAAAACCTTTCACTTAAGGTGACTAGGACCACTTTGTAGTGTCATCCTTCCTTGTTTAAACTAGGATTGTTAATGTTTATAATTGTTTTAGGATTTGGGCATATGCAAGGTACTATCAAAACTAGACCTTATCTTAGAAAACCTAGATAAATTTCTACAAAATCTGAAAAGATAACTAGGGGTGGTTGGATGACCGAAAAAACCCTAGTATACATCTTATAGCAACTTTATAAGTTGTGTTAAAAAACACATTTACTCACAATGGAAATATTGATGATAAGGCTATGATGATTTCTTATTGACACACAAACATGGTGCCATTCGTAAGAATGTAAACACAACCTATCCTAATGTAAGTGCAATGGATGAAGATGCCTAATGCAATGCAACTAATGAATGCATATAATGAAATACAAATGTATATGTATTTGTGTTTTGATGTTTTGAATTATTTTTGTGATTTAATATTTTTTGATTTTTTTGGTGTTTTTGATGATTTTGTTGTTTTGATTGTTAAAGGGGAAAAGGTGTGATACCTTATGCATCCCCAATATGTGTGGTGATTGGTGAAAGCAGGAAAGGCACAATACCATCAGAATACCCAATTTTCTTTATCACTTATGATGTGGATGGTGGGGAAGGTGTGACACCTTGAAGACTTCTAGTGTGTATTTTATCTACTACAATGTGATTGGCTTGGCTAGGAGGAGTGGTAGAAATTGAACCCCCCCCATTGTGGCACAAAATTTTGTGCAATTCCAATGTTTTTATGAGACGAAATAAGTGAAGATGAAATGTTGGATGAAGCCATAGGTTGTGTAGATCGATTTTAATATTCCTGGTCCTCTATTACAATACTAATCATTCCCATAAAATATTGGGGAGGTGGATTGATATGCACCTAATTAGGTTGCTCAACTTGATTAGAAGGTGTTGTGTTTGCTTCGTGTGTGGGTAGGGGGTCTTGGAAGACTCCTATTGGTTGGTTGTTTGGAGCAATACGATTGCCCATCTAAAGTTCTTGCTTCTTGATCATATCATGTACTAAATATCTAAAGGGGTAACATGTCTGGATGTCATGGCCTCTTTATCGGTGGTAAACACAATATAAATTTTTCTTGTACCCCTTTGGTATACGCTTATTAGGTTTTAAATCTCAAGAATATGGATTGCTCGTGCCTCACACAATCGATTGAATATCTATGCCAATGTCTTTGATAAATGAGTCTATTTACATGGTGGTCGGCGTTGTTGGCCTTGTATTTGATGTTGTTGCATATGATTTTGGTCCAGTGGAAATTGAGCCTGGTAATTAGGCTACACTGGTAGTTGCGATGGTGTAGCCTGGTTTGAGTATTTGGGGATACTCAAAACAACTTGATTGACTAGGGCTACCTTTTATTGCATGTTGCCACCCTTAATATTCTTGTTTGGCCATTCCCTTTTGTAGAGTTTAATATCACCCTCCTAGACCTTGATGTCCTCAATTATCTTAGCATGTGCTACGGCCTCCTCGAATGTTTGATATTGTTGTAATTGTAAGAAGAGCAAAATCTGCTTCAAACAACTTCTAGTGAAAATTTGGGTGAGCTCTATTGTGGATAAGGTGAAAGGTAATTTTGACAACACCTTCCTCCACCTATTTATATACTCCATTACTGGCTCATCATCAAGTTGATGAAGACTAGACAAGTTAGTCAAGTTTATCGTTTTCTTAGTGCTAAAGGTAAAATATTCCAAAAATGCATCGACTAATTGCTCAAAGGTGTATATGCTATGATGCGGTAGATGATTATACCATTATAATGCACCCCAAACTAATGTTATCAGGAATGTTCTCAACATCAAGGGGTCATTTTCTTGAATACAAAAGCACATATTGATGAATTTTATCACGTGCTCTTGTGCATCTTTATCACCTTTGAACTTTTCAAGTTTATGTATATTGAAATGTGATGGGTATGATGGTGATAGCACAGATGGATGTAAAGGTTGATTGCTAAGTTGCTTTAGTGTGGATTTTTGATAAATTAAACTTTGAGATTGTTTTTCTAATGAATTTAGCCGATCATTTAGCACTTTATATGCCCCTAGTGAAATGATATGATTTGCCTACTATCACCCTTGATTAGATAGAGGAGGTTGATTTTGATGTTGAGGTGGGTGATAAGTATAATCATTAGGTACCTCATAATAAATGGATTTAAGGTAGGTATCTACTTGTTCCTCATGTTTCCATTGGGACTCTTCATATTATTCCTCGTGTTGATCCATAAGTTGTTGTCTATTAAAATTTGGCCTAAGTGCCTGATGAGTATGATTTTGTTGCTCAGTTTTATGGGGTCTATGTACCCTCGTATTTGAAATACGGATAGGTTTTTCATGTCTTTTCTCCCAAGAGGATCTATTACTTGTTTTCAATACTCTCTAAAGGTTGCATTGACCTGATAGTCTAGTTTATAAATGGGCTCTGTATAGTCTGGTGATGTAGAGATGCAATGTGGTTGCACCAAGCACTCTTCATGAGGAGTAGGAGGATGACTTGGGTCCTCTTCCTCATCTATGAGGAATGAATGATATGAAGGATTAAATGTACAATTTATATATTTAGGTTGTACAGAACTACAATGTGCACATGTAGAGTGCTCTCCATGAGGAGTAGGGGGTGACTTGCTCGATTAAACGAGGTGGTTTGCTCATCTAGGCTATGTCATGGTGTATGCTCATGTTCATATTTCAATTGATGTATAGAGAAATATGGGATGTGAACCTATGACATTGACCTACTAGGCCCCTCAGTGGGTGGATTGTTCCTTTTATAAAATTATATCAAGGTATCCAAGTCAAGAAGGTTTTCTAGAGGACCTGTAGGTGCCTCTCAAATAGGTATTTCTCGAAGGTCTGACCCCATATGGATGGTATTGGTGTTATGATAAAAATTGGGATGCCATTTATGGATGGGCATGTCCTTTGGGATGATTTTGAGATGTTTTTTGGTTATGCATTCTCTTTCTCTCCATATTTTGAAGGTCTTTTTTTCAACCGCATTTGGACCAACTCCATGAAAGGGGGGTCCCTCGACTATTTTTTTGTTTTAGAAAATTTTGAATTTAGGAAAAAAAATTGTGGGTGTTATATATTGAAATGATGAATGCGACAAGATGATCACAATGGGCTAGGACTCCAAAAAGTAATTTTTGGGTCAAAATATATATTTTTGGAATATTTGGCCAACCAAGACTCATGGAAAAATGACAAATTTACAGAATTTTATGAAAATAACGATTTAAACCTCAAAAATATTGTGAGAGGTGCAAAGGGGGCTAATTTAAGACAAAAAAACAAATTTTGCAATTTTTGGGGTTTTCTAGGGCTTTTTATGACTATTTTAGTAACATTTTCTCCTATTTTTGGCTTTAAAATGACTCAAAATAGAGTAATGATAAAACCAACATATCTTCTTTGTTATAGCTCTAATTTTGCATTATTTTTGATATTTTGGATGCAAAATAAAAAAGTAGCAAAGTAAATATGGTGGGAATTTTTATTTTCAATTTGCACCATTTTTTTTTAGAGTTTGGTCCTAGATTGGATGGTGGGCTTTTATGTTGATTACATAAACAATTAAGAAAAAAATAAAGTAGACAAAATTATTATCTCATTTAAATATTTCTTTGTGTCTACTAGAAAATTGGCTTGTGTGTTTTGATGCATTGAATATCTTACCACTCTCTTGTACAATTTTGAAAAATGTTGAGGTAATTATCAAATGTTTAAGGGATTTCATCTATACGCTCTCACATACTAATTCAATGATGAAGTCCAAATTGCAAACCCACTAGGATATGGAGATGAAGCCCATATCCAATGAGGGAGCACAGGTCCTACCAGTCCTCACCCAGTTCACTGTAATCAATGATACACCTTCTGAAGAAGAGTGCGTGCATTTTTTTTATAGCTACAATTGTTCTTGGAGTTGGCCTTGCCCACGATCAGGTTTGAAAATCACAATATTCAAGCCAAACAGGTGGTGATGAAGGCCATCGTTGGTCTTGATCAGTGGTTGGATGTCACTTCCAACTCATTTGATGTTAAATTTACAATGTGAAGTGTGTGTGGTTTGTTTTAATTGATGCAAAAGCAAATATGCAAGATACAACACTCCATGATATTCTCTACATGCATGAAAAATATGTTTCAAATTCAAAAATATGTAAGTAAAAACATTTTATCTTTCAGAAACTTGCAATGTAGATTTAAATGAGGTGGCCTTTAAGCAGGCTATAAGTAGGGAAACCCTAACACACAATCTATCAGATGTCATCTCTATGAAAATGGTTAATAATAGTGGTCGTCAGACACAAAGTTGGTTAGAAATCTGGTCATTGGATTTTGGGGTGGTGAATAGTAGAGGTTGTTGTTCCCAATAGTGATGGCCAAAAAATAAATAAAAATCTAAATTTTGCTTTTAAATTTCTCTATGTTGTCTAATTAAACTACTATTCTATCAATTTAGAGAAAACACAGTAGAAAAAAGGGAGAGAACCACTTACAGGTGAATCCCTCATTAGAAGAAGCTGCTACTAATTAGGTTTTTTGTGTTCTATTTTGAGGCTATCAAAGATCAAAACAATGCCAGTTCTGGCTATCAAAGCTGATGGCGATGGCCACTGTTAGCCATGCCTGCTCAGAATGGTGGTAATTGCAATGCAAAAATAGCAAGAAAACTCAAGTTAGCAATAATTTAGGAATGGTCCTATACGTGATCACCACTAATAAGTAGCAAAAACCATGCATCTAACTATGTAACAATGTAAAAAAATTGACAAATGAAATTAAGTAACCATCAAGATAAAGAAAATAGGATGTTATTCTTATTAATAATATGGAACACGGTTACAATAGATATCTCTTAGGGATTCACCAATTTGATGCACAATTACAATATGTAACCCCACAAGGGAAAAATATGCAATTCGTAGGGTTCTTGCTCTTCCAATACTAATTATAGAGGGTTTCTTTAGCGACCTTTGCTTTATGACACTAAGAAAGAGGATCATGGTGATGAATAGCTTCTAATTAGGCCTATAACTTGCACACAAAGAAACTACAAAAGGATCTATAGCAACAAAAACCTCTCAAGATGAGGCTCATTTATTGATAAGTGCAAAATGGAAAGCAAATGAATGTAAATTTTTGAAAACAAGGAACAAATGCATGAAATATGTAATGAAAATATTGCTAAGCTATATCAAAAATCAAAATGAAAGCATCTAAGACTAATATAAATATAAAATATAATAAAATTAGATGTCATTGTATGGTCATCCTCAATCAGAGCAGCTGGCTCTGCTAGTCATCTTCAACATTAGGGATGGCACCTACGAATTGTTGTTGAAAATAGTGATCACCAAATAGAGACTCTGTTCTCTAAGCTTGATGAATGGTGATAGTCAATTTGAATGCCAAATTGATGTTCAAGGATCGTTGTGTCTGGAAATATAGTTTGATTGTAAAATTAGCTTGGTTTGATGATGAATCGATGATGAATAATGATGTAATTGGTCTTCCAAGCTCTCCAAAGCTTCACTGGTGAATGTGCAAACATCATGATGCGATTTGGGCAGCACTTCATTGCACCTCAAAGGATATAAATTCTCTCCTTTTTGTGAAGTTTTTGGGTGCCTTATATATACATCCTAAATTGGCATCCTAGCTTGCTCAAAAAACCAATATCAAGATTCAATTGGGTTGAGGTAGGTAAGGTGACACTTGTGGAATATTTTGGGGAGTAACCACTCAAGAAAAATTGCCTTGTAATAGATTTTACTCAGCTTGGGTATCCCGAGTTTGTTACAAACATGACCATATTTTATAGATACAACTCGATCTATGGCCACTATCAATAGGTGTGGCCCACCTATGGCTATTGTCAACATTAGCAACCATGAGGCCATCGTTAGGAAAGATAACAACCTAGGCTGAATAAACTGGTTTGCCCTGATTGAGTAGTTAGAACTACTATTGGGACTTGGAAAGGTCCAAGATGAGTCATATGGCCTGAAAAATATGTCCACATGAGTAGCCTCCTCAACATGACATGTTTTAGGTGTCTACACATTTACAAAGAAGCATTAGAAGAAAATTTTGAAATATTAGAATGTTATCTGCATGTGAGAATGTTTGAAGCAATTGATAATGACAAAGTGTGTTATGATTCCTTCAAACATTGCTAGTATAATATACATGGCATCTGTTACACTTAAATATCACAAATATAAGAACTTGAAACAAAAGGAGTTGATTGAATCCCTTAAGAAGAAATAAAAAGTGGATTAATTATTTTTAGAAAAAGTGTTTCATTCTTCATGCAACATTGATACTTCAAGTAAATGCTCAGAATGTTCTACATAAATGAAGACTTATGATATGATGGATAAAAGTAAAAAAATATATTTCTGCAAGAATTAAATGATAATGTGATAGCATCTAACAACATAAAGATTGACATTAATGGTTAAGACAAGCAAGAAGAGAAATACCATGATCAAGAAGGCATACAGTACAAAATGAGTTAAAATATGAAGACTATATTGAATACTAAAGTCTTCAATAACCAAATAATGTAATATAGAGGGTTGTTGTGTAAAAATCCTTATTTTTACAACCATCTTGACAGAAAATTTTATTTTATACTCATAAGTATAGTCTATCATCCATTCCTTTGAACATCTCTCTCAAATACATATATAGGGTGTTTATTTAAGTCCATCTACTTAAATAATTTAACATCTATCTCTTCATCAAGAAGTCACTTAAATAATATGCAATCCCTATTTCTATTATTAATCCATAAAACATGATGCCATATACAACATCAAAGTAAAAAGTTGCATCATGCATATTTTGAGCATAATTGGAATTCCATCAATAACATATCCTATAGAGAGTAAAGCAAAATATCCATTCCAGATTTTCAAAATAATACTCATGCTAGAATTATATTTTACAATAAGATTTCCACATGAAAGACTTAATACAACATATTTCAAAGGGATCAATATCTAAATTGAATAAGTCTTCACTAGTCCATCTTACCTCTCCATCGCTTAATTGATGGTGGTAAGGGATCATGATAGCTCATGATATTCATGTAGTTTTCCCCTAAATGCACTTTTGCTAAATAGTCTATCATAAAGCAATGTATTCATTTTATCATTTGAATGCAACCATGCAACAAACATTCACCATAATGTAACCATGTATTTTATATTCATTTCAACAAAGGAAGGAAACCCAATAATTTTCCAAGAAAAGATTCCACATTCGTTCTTTTATCACAGACCCTTTTTCTACAAAAAGATATTCCTTTGTTAGATCAAGTACAATCACAAACACTTCTAGTCCAAGTAAGAGAGAACCCCATAAATTCTGCCAAAGAATAGGTTCCCCACCCATTCTTTCTTGTTCATAACTTAGAAGATGCAATTGTAATTAATTTTTCAAGATTCCTTAATTCAAGCAATCACTTCTAGTCCAAGTAAGAGAGAACCCCATAAATTCCCCCAAAGAATAGATTCCCCACCCATTATTTCTTGTTCATAACTAGAAGGTACTTTTATAAAGCAAATTTCTTTAATTTCCATTCACATAGAAATAACATTTAAACAAATGAATCAAACATTTGATCTTTCCCTAAAATTATGATCTATAAGCCATCCAATTTTTCCACAAAATTGTTTGTAAATATAACATTCAATTTTTCCACAAAACATTCCATTAACTAGCATTCAATTTTTCCACAAAATATTCAATTAACTAGAATTCAATTTTTCCACAAAATATTCCTTTAACTAGCATTCAATTTTTCCACAAAATTGTCCTATCTAACAATAAATTTCTCTAAAAAATTGCCCTAAAGTTTTCTTACAATTTTCTACCAAATTAGATTATAATTTTTCCATAAAATTATTTTATAAAAATATTCAATTTCTCCACAAAATTGTCCTATAATTAACCTACAATTTCTCCAAAAAATTGTTCCATAATTAACCTACAATTTCTCCACAAAATTATTCCATAATTAACCTATAATTTCTCCACAAAATTATTTCATAATTAACCTATAATTTTTCCACAAAAGTGTAATAATGTTAGCCTACAATTTCACCACAAAATTGTTCTATAGTTTCCCTACAATTTCACCACAAAATTGTTCTATAATTCCCTTACAATTTCTCCACAAAATTGTACTATAGTTCCCCTACAATTTCTCCACAAAATTGTACTATAATTCACTTACAATTTCTCCCCAAAATTGTTCTATAATGCTATCAAATTTTCCCCCAAAATTTAAGGATGCATTCAATTATATCACTTATCTGGGATATCTTAAAGAGTTCAAATATCCTTTGAGGCAAAATATAATTTGTCATATTAAAAATATGATTTAACAAAAATATAACTTCTCAAAAGGTTAAGGTTTGTTTCACCAAAATAAGGGTTTAGAAGGTGAAACTAATCATTTGGTTTCCAACCAATCAACCTCCTTAATGCTAAACTACAATACTCAATACCTCCACCAACAAGTCAAACCACGCCTAGCAACGGGTGACCTAGCCTTCTTGGCTATCCTGACCACAACATTATGGTCATGTTAGTAGGGGAATTTCCCCTATTTAGACTTCATGAATGTTCTTGATACGAGCATGTGGGATAAATCCCATAGGTAAACTTAAAATATTTTGGGTTCAAATTTCCCAAGAAATAATCAAACATATTTAACCATTGAAGACCATCAATCAACCAAGCAAATCATACCACATGATGAACATAGGCAAGTCAATGATTCCAATAGTGATCAATAGGTGAGTCAGCAACCAACTAAAAATTTAATGTATCCAAAGCACACCCAACTGATGTGTAGTGGCCCCGCTCGGTGGCCACCTTGACCATCGAGTGGTGGTCACTCTTAAAGGGGTATCATTTACCCTTTAAACCACATTCAATATCCCACACGATTGATGGGGGATAATTTAACTTCTATAGAAGAATTAAAAAAGTGTTTAATCACCCTTACAAACATGTAGGAGCTATTGAATATCAAGAAACCACGTGGTAATAGTGGGGCGAGGACAACAAAAAACCAAATGGTGACATTAGGGCACGATCAAACCACTATGTGGCAACAAAAAACAATACCATGTGTACCTCCAATTAGCACTTAGCCAACCACCAAGTGGCTCAATCTCATGACCACCACTTGGTGGTTGAAAGACATAGGGATCCAAGATCCCTTTATAGTCCTTTGTTAGCCGAGCACATCCCATGTGGGATAATTCTCATGAAAGGCTTCTTAGAACCCTTTCACCTAAGAAAATTCAAGCATTATCTAATGCTTTTATCGCTCAAGGGCTAGCTCCCTAAGGCCTAAATCCTCATAGGTGGGCTCCCAAGGTTCTATAATCAAACCAAGACACCTTGCAGAGCAGCTCTAAAGGCTTATTATATTAGTAGAGAGATGTTTATCATTGGTTCAACATAGCATAGATAAACTGTAATAGAGATATAACATCAATCGAAATAGACTGCATCAAGGATCAAAAGGAAGATTTTAGAAACCACCAAGAAGACTCCAAAGAGACCTTAAATAATTGAAATGCCAATAGGAGGAGTTTTAAAGCTTCAAGACTTGTTATTGGTATCTACAGCCCTTCTAGATGCAGCACATGAGGTTTTACACAAGTATCTATAATAGAGAGGCTTCATATTTATAACAAGTGATTAAGGGGTATTAAAATACCATTTATTTAAGCCATTTCTATTAGCTATCAATGCCTATAGATATCAACTATATTTTAGGGTGTATTTAAAGCAATTACCATGCACAAGGAAGGTTCTAAACCAATTTAAAGGACTTTTAGAACTGTTATCTCCTAAAGTGATTGATGAATAAGACAAATGAAATCCATTGAAATCTTAACACCATAGTTATTGCAAATAATTAGAGCCTCAAAACAAACATAATCACATTTAATTTACAACCAATTAGAGTCTAAAAAATAAGCATAATCACATGCCTTCTCAAGATATAAATCAACCATAAAGGATGTTGAATCAAAGTACTAAATGGAGTCTATAAAAAGTCTCTTATCACCAAGACTTGCATTCAATCAAAAACCCATGAGCAAGAGTAAATCTAGTTCCATCACAAGGGTTAAGAACAATTTCATTACAAGATGTGCATCAAGAAGCATGCAAGGCAATCAAAGCATGGAAGCCCCCAACCTGATCCTCTTGATAGGAATATATTACAAAGCATGCAAGGCAATCAAAGCTATGAGATGTTGAAATATATTACATTATTTGGTACATACTAATGTACCACCTTGGGTACATCTTTAGATTATGAGAGTGTCTTAGTTTAGAGTGTGAGTATTTCCTTTATACAATGTAATAAATGCACAATTGGGCAAAATATTTTAGTAATGTAAATGTGAATAATAGTCCATGTGCACATGAGTCCATAGAGTAGGATAGTTAAGAGTCTCAAGAAGAGTAAAGGCCAAGAGTGATCCATATGAAGATTCACATTCTATTATATATATGTCTATGTGTGTGTGAGAGATATATATATTGGAGAATGAGAGTGTGTGGAAGTATGGTGTATTTGAGATTTGTATTCAATGGAGATATAATTTTTGTACGCATTTTTTAATGGCAATTCTATGAGTTATTGTAGAAGTTATTTATGAGTTTTATATATTTAAAATATTGCCATTATCTTACATTTCATATTGCAACTTTATTTTAGATATTGTGGTTATTTTATCTTTAGTATTTAGCTTTAAAAGCAAACAAGAGATTATAACCCTTTGGATCCAAGAGTAGTAGCTCTAAATTCAATAATAGTAGAAATGTCAAAGGGAGGCACTTCTTGGGTGTGAGTTTTGAAGAGAGGTCAAACTTCACAAGAGGTATTTTTTTTGTCTTTGGATTAGGATGAAAAGGGTTTTACTCTTAAGGTTCCCAAATTTTTTGGCTAACAAAGTGATTTAGAAAGGAAAAAGTTCTTTGATCAAGAATTATTTGAGAAATTGACCAGATTTAAATATAATAAGGATGTGGGTTTGGGATAAATGGAAAATTATAGGATAGGAAGTAGTGGTGGCTTTGCCTAATAATTTTTTTCTATTTAACTTTGCAAATTTAAAGGATATGGCAAATGTTTTGTTGAGGGGACCATGGTTTTTTGGGAGGAGAAGGTTTATAAAAATGGAGTCAGGGCTTTAATCCAACCACAACCATTCTTCAATTGAAACCCTTATGGGTGAGTCTACTATGGATTCTAATGGAATTTTAGGATGACAAAATTATTCTTGAGATAGCTAAAGTGATTGGAAGCATAATTGCTTTTGATTTAGCTACTAAATACCAAACTAAAATTATAGTGACCCATTTTTATGTATAGGTGGATCTGGTTGAACCACTACCTAAATCTATTAGGTTAGTTTTATATTATAGGGAATAGGAACAAGAGATTTAGTATGAAACTCACATTCGCTTATGTAACCTTTACAAAAGGGTAGGGCATATTTGGAAAACATGCCCAAAAAATCCTAAGGAGAAATTTATGAATAATAGAACTAGACAACCTTTGAGGGTTTGGAGGAAAAAGGAAACTAAGCAAGGAGAAGTTTTGGGGTAGAAATAAATTGATGAAAGTAGTGAGGGTCCATCTTCAAATAGCTTTGAGGATCTTGCTACCCTTGATGGGGATGGCATTGTTGGAGAGGAATATTTTATTCCAAACACTCAACCTAGAGGTTTTAATGAACTAATGACTAAGGATTTTATTGAAAAGAATAGAATTCTTCTTTGCATATAGAAGATAATAATGAGAAAGAGTGACACTCCCTAGTAGGGCTGAAGGAAAATAGCATAAAAATGAGGTTTTTTGGGATAAACCACTCAGTAGAATATGACATTGACTAGTTATAAGATAAAAAAATAAAAATATTAATATTATTTAGAATGGGTATAAAGATGAAGAAGATGGAGGAGAATGGACTTCTACTTATGATTCGGAGTTGGAAAAGGAAGAAAATATTATCCAATTTTTTTTGTTTAAAGTAGAAGGAAATCTAAGAAGGTTGATTTAGGAATTTTAGTTTTCCAAGGAAGGCCCAATATTCAATAATTGAGAACCAGAGCCATTGCCAAGGATATAGATAATGAGAAGCAAATAATTTTATCTTTAGGAGGAAAAAAACTTCCTCAACTTGATATAAAGTGAATTTTCTATCTTAAAATATTCAAGGTATGAATGCTCGAGCTAAACATTGAGTGTAGTTGTAGGGCGAGTTACTATTACTATTTCGGTCATTGCACTTTTATTCATAAAAGTTTGTATTGTTAAGAAAATTAAGACTGTTTTTTATTGGTTTAAGGAGGAGGTTTTGAAATAATACCCAAACCTTTTACAATAAAAACACCACAAAAAAGACTATCTCCTATAGATAAACAGAGAATAGCTAAATATCTTCTTTTAGTTGAGGTGTCAGACTTAGAGGATAACCTTCCAGTGATGAAAAATTTTAAGATCTTTGATTCTTCAAAATAACATAAGTAAATGTCTCCTCCTTAGAGCCTTGAGCCTCCTGACCCCTCACCATACCAGAGCATTATTGATGAGAAACACCAGGTATTGTTGGGTGTTCTTCAGGTGGTGATTGCTTACATCCAAGACATCTACAAAATGTCTCATCATCATAAAGAAGATGTAGGCCCCAATTAGGCTCTAGAGATTCATTTATCCTTCTTTCATATTGTCTACTTTGATTGGGCTTTGTGTCCAATGTTTTATGGATTGTTATCCAGTATATCATTTTGCAATTTTTTGGTTTTCCTTAGTAAATATTTCTCATGAATTGTAATCTTAGTCTCAACCTATATATGTTGTGCTCCTTTTTAGCCATGGTTTGGTCTACGTGTTTCTTGAGTGGATGTTTGTATTTGTTAGTTGTGCTTGCTTGAGCTTTAAGGCATGACCTTGAGCTATCTTTGATCCTTTTGGTAATAAGGTTTAGAGTCCCTTCCAAAACCCTTATTATTATCTAATTCAAAAAAATAGAGAACAACCATATTAGGGATACATTCTCTATAGGATCATCTAAAAACAAGATCAGAGAAAGAATAAAAAGGTATTATTGCCTAAATATGGAAATCCTACTCCCAATAGAAAGTGAAAAATTGAATCAAGGGAGTCTTTGTAGAATGGATAAAATAGAGATTCCCATACAATAATTTAAAATTCAAAACAAATTTTCCCACCTAGGAAACATATCAAGCTAAGATTTGAGGCTGACTAGGAAAATATCGACCTTAAGCATAGCCAAGCCAAATTAAAAAACCGAAATAGCAACCAAGAAGTAGATTTCCAAAACCAAAAAATTAAGAACCTTTTCATCCACATGCCTCTTAAAGAGAACAAGGGGTCTTCTTGGCCCTTTATGAGATTTCATAGAAATAGGGGATCGAGGGAAGGTTTGCTCTCAATAAAGGATCTCCCTAGCATGCCCAAATTCAAGATAAACATTTGATTAAAATTAAAAATAATGTTTCTCACACTAGAGAGACTTCACGAAAAGGCTACCTCTAACACCAAGAGACCAAATTTAAAGCATTAAAAATGAAAAAAATTCTCATTCAGGAGAAATTGCACAACCAAACTAGAAACATAAAATCCTTATGAGGAGAAACTACACTAGAATTTCAAAAAAAATGGAATAATTTCTCACCTAGGTAAACCTTCACCAGCAAGCTTCCAGGACACAAGGAAACTTGGCAGATGCCCTCCCTCATAAAATAGCTTAGAAATAAAAAATAGAAGATCCTAAAAATTAGCAAGAAACCACAGACAAAGAAAGTCCTTAATGAAAAAATGGTATGACTACAAATATGCCCAAAAAATATGTGAACCACCAACACACCACCATCCACCAAGGCCCCTCCAAAACCTGACTAGGAAGCCAAAACAAGAACCCCTTCTCTACAACCATCATGAGAGCATAAGGTCCCACCCAGGACCCACTCAAACCTACAAAGAACAAGGTTCAATGGAACAAACTCCTCATTATATGAAACAAAGACCTCCCACCCCCAAGTCTACCTAGGGATCCATCACTAAAACCCCTCTTTTGTGACCATCATGAAAGCACTTGGTCTCTCTGCTAACGAGACCAAAAATATCATAGAGAAAGGCTCACTAAAATTCCCTCAATAGACATGCAAGGTACCAAGGTTGTTTGACCAAGAGATAACCACTAGAACTCCTCCTCTATGACCATCATGGAAGCCCATGGTCTCCCTCTAAGACCATAAAAAACCATAAATAAAAGTGTCCATAAAAACACATCTCAAAAAGATTGCACAGGGCTACACAACCCCCTTCCACCATTACCTGACTAGGAGGTCATCCTTAAAATCCTTTCTCCACGTCATGAAAGTGTCATGACCCCTTGGTAGGACCCTTTTACATGATGAATTAGGACCTAATTCTTAGTTTTTTAATGTTTTGTGAAGTTAATTTATGCTTTTGTGAAAGATATATTTTAGGAAATATGTTTTGGGAAAAATAAAAGCAAATCAATTAATCATGGTTTAATTAATCTAATTGCATGTTTTTTTTTTTTTTACATGGGGGGAAGTGGGCGCCGCCGCAACCGGGGGGGCTGTCCAGATTTTATGGCCGCCAGGTTCTCTTTCTCCCGCGGCCGCCCCCGGGTCTTCACGGGATGGGCATGTTACCTCATTATTTTGGTAGGTTTTGGAATGCAATTAGATGAAATTTGTCTTCACAAAATGTGTCTAATTTTTATTGGAGCAAAAGAGCACTAATATAATATAATAATATAATGATTATTTTATTTAATTAGAGGATTACTCATCCTCCTCCATGGTTTCTTCAAGACGGTTAAATTTAATGGAGATTCCTTTTTTTCTCCTTTAATAGTTTTAAATTTATCAATGTTTTTGAGGGGGCAAGAAAAAATGGATGAATCACCTTATCTCTACTTTTGATTTTATATTATTAATTTTATTTATTCCTCACATGGGGAGGTGGGGAGGAAATTAATAGTTAAATAGAAGAAATCTTGCTTTATCATGGGGAAGAATACCTTTAAAAGAAGCCTAGAGGGGCTTAGGTTAGAGAGAGAAGCAAGGAGAAGAAGGCTAGGAGGTTTCAAGGAGGAAGGAGTCCAACCTATTAGGAGAATCAGGTTGGGGCTTTCTATGCTATGGATTGGTTTTGAAGGTTGTAATGTTGTTTGAATTGCTTGGCCTTTAAAAACCCTCTTCTGATTCTTAATAATGCATTAAATTTATGCTTGATTTGAACCTATAATTGCTTACAAATCCTAAGTGTCTATGCTGGTTTTGAGGCTCTAATTGGTTGCAAATACAATGTGATTATGCTTGTTTTAAGGTTCAAATTTATTGCAAATCCTTTGATGTTAAGGATATAAGGTTTTAAACTTCCTCTTATTAAAATTATGCCTCAGATGATAGAGCTTTTAGCCTCTAATTTAGCCGACCTCTATGCTATCATAAACCTTCCTTATTTGCATGGTGGATGACTCTTGGATCACACTCTCTTAGATTTGTAAGCATTGCTTTAATATGTTGCTTATTGTGATGGGATAGTATACAGGTTAGAAACATAAAACATATTATAGGAGATGTTTGATTTGGCCTATGTTAGCAACATATTCCATATTACAGTCATGCAAAGTATCCTTATGTTGTGTTATTGTGAATGATCAATAGGTGGTGAAATTCTTAATACCAAACCATAATACCTTAGTTATACCTAAATCAAGTGTTTAGATGCCTATATTAGAGCTTCGAGGAACCTTCAATGAAGTTTTAGGCTTCTATGAGCTAGCTCCTGAGCAATCGAAGTGCTGGTTCACGCTTGGATTTGCTCAAGTAGAAGGCTTTTAAAAATCCTTTCATGAGCATTATCCCACATGGGATGTGCTCAAGTGACCGAAAGGCTTAAAGGGAGCTTGGCTCCCTAAGCCTTTTGACCACTACGTTGTGGTCATAAGATTGATCCACTTGGTGGTCATCTAAGTGCCATTTGGAGGTATGCATGGCATGAATTGTTGTTGCCACTTGGTGGTTTGACCTTGCCTTGATGTCATCACTTGGTTGCTTTTTATCCTCACCCAAACATCACCATTTGGCTACTTATTATTCGTTGACTCTTGCATATTTGTAAGGGCAATTTAAAATATTTTAATTATTTTATGGAATAAAATTATCCCACATCGATCATGTGGGAGATCAAATGAGGTTTACAATGGGAGTCACTCCCCTTAATGAGTGACCACCACTTGATGGTCAAGGTGGACATCAAGTGAGGCCAATACGTGCTAGTTGAGGGTACTTTGGACACTTTTGTAGCTTAGTACTACTAGTTGACTCATCTTGTCCTACCACATGGAGTGTTGTGAGTGGTTGGTTATTGGTATTTGGTGGTTGACTATGCTCAATTGTACACCTAGTTTTCAAAGGGGTAATTTGATGCAAACCTTTTAAATCCACATGTTGGATTTACCCCACATGCTCTCGATGGTAGAATTTGAGGGGTTTAAATAGGGGAATCCACCCTTATTAACCTAACCATGACATGGTTGTTAGGCTAGTCAAGGAGGCTAGAGCATCGGTTATTAAGTGCTAATGTTTGACTTGCTGGTGGAGGCTTGAGCATTGTGTCTTAGCATTGTGGTTGGTTGATTGGACATAAACCAATTGAGCAGATGATTTGAAGTTGGGTTGTTTAACCTCCTAAATCGTTCTTTTAGTGAAATAAACCTTAAATTTTGAGAATTTATATTCTTTTTAAACCACTTTTTAATTTATCAACGTTATCTTTTGCCTTTGAAGATATTTGAGCTCTCCCAAATAAGTGGTATAATTAAATGCATCCTTAAGTCAAATTTTAGGGGAAATTTTGATAGCATTTGTAGAATAATTTTGTGGAGAAAATGTAGGTTAACTATGGAATACTTTTATGAAGAAATTGTAGGCTAACTATAGGACAATTTTGTGGAGAAATTATAGGTTAGCTATAGGATAATTTCATGGAGAAATTGAATATTATTGTGAAACAATTTTGTGGAAAAATTGTAATTCAATTTGGTAGAAAAATTGTAGGAAAACTTTAGGCTAATTTTGTAGATATATTGTATTTTAGCTAGGACAATTTTTTGGAAATATTGAATGCTAGTTAAAAGAATGTTTTGTGCAAAAATTAAAGTTATATTTACAAAAAATTTTGTGAAAAAATTGGATGGTTTATAGATCAAAATTTTAGAGAAAGATCAAATCTTTGATTCATTTGTTTAAATGCTATTTTTGTATGAATTTATGGGGAACTCATTATTGGGGGAATTTATGGGGTTCCCTCGTGTTTTTGTATGAACTAGACTAGAAGTGATTGCTTGAAATGAGGAATCTTGGAAATTTAATTGCAAATGCATCTTCTAAGTTATGAATAAGAAATAATGGGTAGGGAATCTATTCTTTGGGAGAATTTATGGGGTTCTCTCTTTCTTGGACTAGAAGTGTTTATAATTGCAATTGTTGTAACAAAGGAATATATTTTTGTGGAAAAAGGGTATGTGATAAAGAATGAATGTGGATTTTTTCTTGGGAAATTATGGGGTTTCCTTCCTTTGTTGAAATGAACATATAATGCATGGTTACATTATGGTGAATGTTTGTTGCATGGTTGCATTCAAATGATAAAATGCATACATTGCTTTATGATAGACTATTTAGAAAAAGTGCATTTAAGGGAAAACTACATGAATATCATGAGTTGTCCTTATCCCTTACTACCATCAATCAAGCGATGGAGAGGCAAGATGGATTAGTGAAGACTTATACAAATTAGATATTAATCCCTTTGACATGTACTATATTAAGGTTTTCATGATGGAAATATTATTGTAAATGAAACTTCTAACATGAATACTATTTCTAATATAGAATGGATGTATTGCTTTACTCTTTATGAAGTATGTAAGTAATGGAAATTCTAGTTATGCTCAAAATATGTATGATGTAGCTTTGTACTTTGATTTATGATGTTGTATAAATCATCATGTTTTATGGTTTAATAATATAAATATGGTTTACATATTATTTATGTGACTTCACGATGAAGATATAAATGTTAAATTTTTTAAGTAGATGGACTTAAATAAACACCCTATTTATGTAATTGAGAGGAATGTTCAAGGAATGAATACTAGAGCAATTATGAAAAGGCAATATCTTGAATGTTTGGATAAGTTACACTTGGGGTGCAAAACTCAAGTGGGGCCTAAAGAAGGTAATATTTGGAAGGTCTAGTTTAGATCTTATCTCCTATTGCAGAGGATAGGAGAGTCTTATAAAAGTAAGTTAGGTATTAGACAATAGATGGTCTATATGAGTTTATCATTAGAAAATCATAACCACCTTAGCTACCCCATTGTGGAGATGAGGGTAACAAAGCACTATAAATAATAGATACCCCCTCTTAGTAATGTGATATCTAATCATTAAAGCATATGCCTAACATCAACCTAGATGGATTTAGGTAGGGACTAACATAGACGAACTTAAGTTGTAAAAAGGAAATAGTTATACCATTCTCAGTGTACTAATAAAAGGAGAATCCCTAAATGTTATGGTAAGGACTTTCCCTATTCATGGAAAATGTAGGAAAGGAAGCATTACCATTTAAGGTGTCCTTCTACTATAGAGGTATGAAGGTAAAGCTACAGGTCTTATAGGAGTTTGACCACTCTTATTCACAAGAGGTAGACATTGACCATGTTATCTCTTAGTGAAGTGTTACCTTAAAAATTAAATTGAATACATTCTTGAATAATCCTTGAACATAGACTATACTTGTGAAGTATATACAAAAAAAAATCTCTCACAAGATGGTTGGAAAATGAGGTTCGTTATAGTTGGTATCAGAGCCCAGGCTAGCAAATGGACTCTAGTATAAGGTCCAGACTAGTAAAATATGCTTGTAAAAGAAGCAACGATTATTCAATATTAAATGTTGCTCAATTAGAGTTTAAGGTTGTTTGAACCATTGATAACAACATTTTAGTTGTTAAATATTTGATATTAGGACTAGAAGCTTCCATGAATAAGTTAAAAATTGTTTTAAAACATTGATCCTAGGAAAGGTAGATTTAATTTGATATAGTACCTTGCATGAAGCAAGGGTGACCATCATTATCGAGGAAGTGATAATGTAAAAATCTACCTAGTCATAGTATCTTGCATGGGGCAAGAATAATCATAGCCATTATCAAATGAAAGATAATATAACAGAAGTTAGTTTGTAGGGATAAAGAACTAACTATAAATAACTTAACTCAACTCCCTTGTAGATAAGGAGGATGACAACTTGTGATGAGGAAAGTGTGACCCATAATACTATCAACAGATGGTTAACAAGAGGATCTTCTTATAATTCATGGTTAGCTAGTCATGATGAAGCTAAATTTAGACCTCGATGGGATAGTTTGAGAAATCCAAATTGAGAGATAGAAAATCTCACCATAATAGTTAGGAATTATAAAAAAAATAGGTGAAAAACAAAAAGAATGTTTTATTTTATTAATTTATCTGCTTAGAAAGACTAAGCAACCTTTGACTAAAAATATGGCCTTTGGCCAAAGAAAGAATTTGAACATCTCAACCATGACAAAATAATATAGAGATAAATCCAACATGAACCTTAAGCATACCCCATCACATCTGATGATAGAGATAAATATAATCTTTACCATGGCTGAGATGACATCAAACATCACCATCTATAAAGTAGAGCAATATGCCACCTAAACATCGGGTGGTGGTCGAGTTTATTAGCATGTTGTGTGCTATTTAAATAATGATGTATACCACAACATAGAGCATATGGTATTATTAATATCTAAATATGAGAGCCTGATGTATGGTTCAAGGTATACACGATAAGAATATATCGTAGGGTATCTTGTGAAGATAAATGGTTGAGAAAGGATTTAAGAAATATCCCAATTCTAAATCTAGATCTTGATCGTTGATTTTGGCTCTATCATAGTTAACTATTTATGATAGTTGAATAAATAGTAGTAAATTCTTATGGTAAATGTTGATACAATGGCATTCTAATATAATTTGTTGTGTGCAACACTTTGTGGCCTTAATTTAGAGAGTGCATTCACTAAGCATATTATAGCCTTGGTAGTTATTATTCTATTATTGGAAAAACTATTGATGCATACTTTGTAAGGAAGAAGCAAGTACTTGAGTCTACTTATGCTCAAGTCTTTTCCGCCCACTATTTGAACCATTGGTGAATCAAAGTGGAAGAGCTAAGTGAACCCTCCACATCTTGTAGGTCTTAAGTGGTGTACCTTAGACTCTTTTGAGGATCTCACTTGGCATATGTGTCTCTTAGCTAAGATTCCTCCTTATTTCTAAGTATGACAACAAGAGTTGCTACAAAGAGCTATGGAGGAACTATAGAACTGGTAGAGGTATGGCTTTTAAAAGTTTTAAGACCTCATCACATATTCCAAGGGATATTTTGAAGAGTAATAAATTTCTTAGATAATGATGGTCATAACCAAGATGGCACCTTGTGGGATGTAGGTGTAACCATGACCATTAATGATTTAAGTTAGCTCTTTGGAAGATATAACTAACTTCTAGAAGCATAAAGAAGATGATATTGATAGCTTAAGCTAACTCATCATGGGGAAGAGAGGTTCTTACACCTAAGTACTAGCTTGAAATATTGATCTTAGTAAAGGAATTAACATCCCTTGTCTCGATTGACTAACGTAGGGTTAATCCTTACGTTGTGGTTGAGTTGTATTACATTCATGGAGAGTTTTAGGAATGGGGAGACCATGTGAAGGTATCCTTTAAGCTGTATGTAAAGTGTACAAGTATAACCCTAGTAAACTACGAGAGAGTGATCACTCTTTTCCACTCAAGGGATTAATTTAGAAACAAATCCTTTCCTTTAGGAATTATTCCTTTGAGACCCAAATAGGAGGGTTACCCTTCATGTAATTGATACAACTTTGGAATGATGAAATGACTTCAAAGCAATCAAGAAGATTCAAGTTATGAGACTTTTATAGATGGTTTGTTCAAACCCTAGTTAGTTCAAAGATGAGCTCCTCTATTGTTATGTAAGTTCTTTTGGTTGTAGGTAGAATTCATATTTGAGGTTTATAATGTGTGAAGATATTTCTAATGTTCAACACAACCATAATGAAGGATGAATCCCAAAAGAAGGTAGGCTTAGGGAATGTTCTAAGCGATGTAGCTTGGACTATGGTAGATACATCTAGTGGTGTTTTAAACATTAAATTGTGCTCTTTACTTATTATGAACATCAACTATGAATCCATGTGAACCTGGAATATGAATATAATAGTAGAGATAATATAGAAATGATTGGAAGGGAATAGGTAGGGAATCGATTCTCGAGAGTATGGGATCCTCTCAGAACAATCTAAATTTTGGGATCAAACTTGATGGAAAAGAATGGAAATGGAATTCTATTCATGTGTTTGGATAATTCTAAATGAAAAATAATATATGGGGAAATCTATTCTTAAGAGGAGTATGGGATCCTCTCAAAAGCCATCTATTCTTAGTTAAGTTGATTTTACTTAATGAGAAGGAATAGATGGGAAAATATATTCTTAGTTAAGTTGATTATACTTAATGAGAAGAAATATATGATGAATCTATTGAACATTATTAATAAGAAAGAATAGATAGGGAATCTATTCTTGAGAGGAGTATGGGATCCTCTCTATAAGATATTTAAGAATGTATCAAATTATAAGACTATATTAATCGTTCAAAGAAAAATTTAATCTTAATAGAAAAATTAAGGTTCCTTGTGGACTCATGGATCCATGGGAAGGGAAATTTCTTAATTTAAACTTAAAATTCATTAAGAATTGGACTGAATTATTCTAATACTTGAGGGAAGTTATGGAAGGAAACACTCAAGTTTTATGGTTTTGAGGGGATTTATGGTAGGTAATGCTCAAATATTCTTGTTTGAGGGGAGTTGCAGTAGGTAAGACTCAAATCTTCTTGAGGGGAGTTGTGGTAGGCAACACTCAAGTCCTATTTTGATATTCTGGGTGGTGTAGCCCAAAGGGTTCCAAAAAGTGGAAAAGATTTTGGAAACTCTTGGACTAATTATCCTACCATGGAGGTACGGGCTATTATCACAAGTTCGTATTGGTACATTAGGATCAGGGAGGCCAAGCTATTTAGTAATAATAGCCTTAATTATCCATATGGTAACTAAGCACTAAGTCCTAGATAAGCACTAAGTCCTAGATAACTCACCATGAAGGAGCATGTATCTAGGCCTAAGGAAAATATGCAAAGATACTACTTAGACCTACTTATGCATGAATAGATAAAAGGTATTCCCTTTATATAGACTAAAAGGGATAATCCTACACTATGGTCAAATGGTCTTACATTCGCAAAAATTGGTATTACAATGTGAGGAGACCATTAAGGTGTCCTTTGTACTTTGGAAGTATATAAAGGTATCCTTATACTATGAAAGTATATAAAGGTAAAACCCTAGTATTACAAGATATGACCACATCCTGAGCACTTGAGTGTCATCTGCAGCGACTAGTTCTCAGTTGTGGTATTCCTTAGAAAAGAAGAAAAATAAAATCTAGGATACATCTATGTGAAACTTAGATAGCTATTCTTAGATAAGTCCTAATGGGAAGGAATAGATGTAGAAATTATTCTTAGTTAAGTATTGAATATTCTTAATGGAAGGGAATAGATAGGGAATCTATTCTAGAGAGGAGTATGGGATCCTCTCTTTAAGCTAAATTATGTACCACTTAGAAAAAGTAGATATCTAAGTAAATAAATGCTTTGTTTGATGCATTTTGATGAGTTGAAATTACATTTTCTTAATGAATTGTAATTTTATTATTGTAGGACTCTATTATAGTTTGACTATGCATTGATAGATGTTTTAATGCTTTAACTCTATGATGAGATTTATGTATTTATGTATGTTTCAATACTTTATGTTTAAGCAATATGAATGTTTTATTGCATTAAGGACATGGTAATGTTGATATTTTGTTAAACTAAAGGTCCAAGTACTCTCGTGGATGGAAGAAGTTGATCGACCATCGAGAACGGGATATTTAAAAAAGGGAAATGATGATGAAGATAGCTCAGGGTAATATGAAATATTATCCTCATGTAGTTTCATTGCATTTTACTTATGATCATGTTTGCACCATTGGACCATGATGTCTAGTGCTTGTCTCTTTAGAGTTGATCGATGGTAGTTGAGTGATAGGTTCTTGAAACCTATCTTATGTATGCAATGAAATAATTGGATTGTAATACTTAAAATATGCAAAAGAAAGATTGAATCACTATTTAAATGAATCATTGTTGCACTAGTAAGGAGACACTTACAATGGATTAAATAAATTATATTATTTATATTCTGATGGATGCTTTCTTACACCCTATTGAATTATATTATATACCTATTCTAGGGTTATGTGTGAAATGACACAATGGTCCATATGAATTAGTAAATATAAGTGAATGATTAATTAATGATAAGGGTTAGGATAGTGAATCCTAACATGCCATCCTCCTTAAAAGGAGCTTTGTACTCAAAGCTTAAAGTGAGGAAATTATTGTGGGCATAGATGAAGTGCTTCCCAAGTAGCATTTGCTCAAGTTCTTGCACTATTTTAATGTCATATTTCTATAAGCATGGACATTGTGAAGGTTGGAGTGTGGGTAGGGGATTGGTAGGAAGAATAGTAGGATCAAAACAACGGTGGGAGGAAACCCTTTTGGTCCATGAAATATTCTAGAATGGCGTGTTAGAAGTTGTAATTTTGGCACCTCTTTTTGTTCCTCATTGGTGGGTTGGATGGAAAATAATTGTGCAATCATACCCTTGCCTCCCTTGCGAATAATTTTCTCCATTTGATGAGAACTTACTATTTGGGAAGGGCTTGATTGTAAACCTTTAAGAGTATATGTTTGATCTTTTATTGTGAATTTCATCCATAATTCCTCAAAATCCCATTGGATTATCCTGAGTGTTCATAACCATTGCACTCCTAAGACAATATCACATCCTCCTAATGGAATTGCATACATGTCATTTTTCATGTTGTAATTGCCCATTGTGGGCTTAATATTTTGAAAATTCCCTTTGCATGCTATCCTTCATTTCCAATTATGACTTCAAAACTATTACAAGGTTGTATAAAGCACTTAGCTTATTTTACCACACGTGGATTGATGAAATTATGGGTACTACCAGAGTCAATAAGTACAATGAGGTTTTGTCATTTGAAAAATCCTAGAACTTTTATAGTTTGGGGAGAAGAATTACCAATGAGGGCATTAAAAGAAATTTCTAGTGGACCTTTAGTGCTATCATCGGGTGTATCCATCACTACTTCTACCTTGATCTCATTTTATTCGTTGGTTAAACTACAAGAATCGATTGCATCCAAAATATATATTTTGGGTGTAATACATTTATGATTGGGTACAAATTTCTCATCGCAATAATAATAGAGGTATTTTTATCATCATTCCTTCATTTCCTCAAAGCTGATATGTTTAATTGGTAATATTTGGTTAGGTGTTGGGTTAGTGGAAGTATCTTGTGATTTCCCCATAGGTGGTTTTCTTAGTTAATGTTGAGAATTGAATTTATCTTCCACCAATGTGGCCAATCCAATGGTTTGCATCATGGTGGTGGGATTGAACATTTGTACTTCTAATCGAATTTCTTTCTTCAAGCCACTGATGAAACAATTTTGAAAGAATGAAGCATCCAACTCTGATGTGCGATTGGCTAATTTTTCAAATTGAGCTTGGTATCCACACACCAAAGTAGTTTGATGGAGCTTGGTAAGGGCTCTTGTGAAATCTTCAAATTTACTAGGGCCAAATCGTACTAATATATTTTTTGTAAATTCTAGCCATGTAGAGGTGCCATTAGTTTTTTCATACCACTGGTACCATTCGGTGGCATCAGTTTCAAGGTGGAAATATTCAATACAAATATTTTGTGCCTTAGGGATCTAGTAGAGGAAGAAGTATTGGTTGACCCGATAAATCCAGTTAGTGGGGTCACCTCCTTCAAATTTGGAAAAATCCAATTTAGTAGTTCTAGATAGGATGGAAGTTTGTGGCCCTCCAAGTGGTGTCTGGTGTGTTGGTCCTCCAATGGGTTGTCCAGCTTGAACTAGTGCCATAGTTTTATGTATCGTATCAACAAAGTGATTGTAGGTGTCTATTTTCAAGTCCATTGTTGTCATTCTTTGCTCAACTTCCTGGATTATTTTTAGATTATATTGAGTAATTTGGTCCTTCCATTGGCAAAAATCCTAGTGGAATTTTTCAAGAGTAAGGTCTTGTGATCTCCTTCCATCAATAATTCGAGGGGTAATTTGCAATTCTTCACCAAAATGTAATTTAAATTTTGAAATTTATTTGAGATTGGTAAAAAATTTGGCACAAATTTGATATATTTTGGCAAACATTTGGTCTAAAAAATGGTTTTAGAAACTTTTTTAGGACCCCCAACGATCAATTTTTTTTATTTTGAACAATTTTTTGATGGGAAGATGACATCATCAATAGACGTGGAGGCAAAAAGTACAGGTAGCGAAGGCGTGTAGGTGACATCAATGACAAATGGGAAGAAGGTCAATGGTGGCAAGCACTACTAGGTGGGTGGAACATGGAGGGCAAAGCATGAGGTATGGCAGGTGGAACACGAAGGGTGAACTACGAGGTGTAGTGGGTGGAACACAAAGGGCAAGTAGTGGGTATGAGACATGAAGGTAGACTAATGAGAGTGAATTTCAATGACAAGGGAACAACTGAGGTGGTGGACATCGTGTGAGGTGCTGAAGGGGGTGCGTGACCTAAGTCACGACCCTATTTATGCATTTTCACATATTTAAACAATAAAATTTCCCTTCCCTTGTAAATGTGGGACTAATGTCCCTTAATTAAAATAATTCTTTTGTGCACATAAATTGATGATGAGGAAATTAAATTGATGGTGATGGAATTATTAAATTGAAACTTAGGTTTATTTTAATTTACTTCACCAGTTTCCTGCTAGCCCCCTGAAAAATGATGTCGTGCAGCAAATTTAAATTTTCCACGATTTGACTATGCCGTTTCGATCTAGGAGTGATTTATTGTAGAAGAATGAATCCCAATAGAGTTTGGAAAAAATATTTTGTTAATTTGTTAGATCTGGAGCTTCATTTTTCACCGAAGACGACATAGTTAGAGATGGCTTGCTTACATAGTTGGCTTTCACAACACGAAATCAAGCTTTCGATCACATGAAGGGTTATAGATGGCATCAATGTTATGGAGGTGAGTGATATTGATGAGCATGATGATAACATCAATGAGCAGGATGGTGATAAGAAAAATGGTGCAGGGGTGAAGACAATTTTTTACTCTTGATCATGAACCGCTCTGATACTAAATGATAGGTTCCTGAAACCTATCTTGTGTATGCAATAAAATAATTGGATTTTAATGCTTAAAATATGCAAAAGAAATATTGAATCACTATTTAAATGAATCATTGTTGCACTAGTAAGGAGACCCTTCCAATGGATTAAATAAATTATATTCTTTATATTCTGATGAATGCCTTCTTACACCCTATCGAATTATATTATATACCTATTCTAGGGTTATGTGTGAAAGGACACAATGGTCCATATGAATTAGTAAATATAAGTGAGTTATTAATTAATGATAAGGGTTAAGACAGTGAATCCTAACATTGAGTCTATCTTAAAAGAGGTTGTCCACTTAAAAATATAACAATGGTGTAAAACATTGAGAATGCATTTGATTCTTGTGATTGTTGATTTTTGAAAGTATATTGTTTATTTGTTAATTTGCAATGCTTATGGAAATATATAGTTTTTTTTTGCTTTCTATTATGAGAAACACAGTGGACTATGTTTAGTCCAAGGGGGGTAGTATGTCTTGACCCGCTTTGGTAGGACCCTTTTACATGATGAATTAGGACCTAATTTTTAGTTTTGTAATGTTTTGTGAAGTTAATTAATACTTTTGTGAAAGATATATTTTAGGAAATATGTTTTGGGAAAAATAAAAGCAAATTAATTTATCATGGTTTAATTAATCTAATTGCATGCCACCTAATTAATTTGGTAGGTTTTGGAATTCAATTAGGTGAAATTTATCTTCACAAAATGTGTTTAATTTTGATTGGACCAAAAGAGCACTAAGATAATATAATAATATAATGATTATTTTATTGAATTAGAGGATTACTCATCCTCCTCCGTGGTTGCTTCATGGTAGTAAATTTTAATGGATATTCTCCTTTTCTCCTTTAATAGTTTTAAATTTATCAATATTTTTGAGGAGGGGGCAAGAAACAAAGGGTTGAATCACCTTATCTCTACTTTTTGATTTTATATTATTAATTTTGTCTCTTCCTCACATGGGGAGGTGGGGAGAAACTTAATAGTTTAATATAAGGAATCTTGATTTGTCATGGGGAAGAATGCCTTTAAAAGGAACCCAAAGGGGCTTAGTTTAGGGAGAGAAGTAAGGAGGAGAAGGCTAGGACATTTCAAGGAGGAAGGAGTCCAACCTATTAGGAGAATTAGGTTGGGGATTTCTATGCTATGAATTGGTTTTGAAGGTTGTCATATTGTTTGAATTGCTTGGCCTTTAAAAACCCTCTTTTGTTTAGACAACATTTATATAGGCTTCTCAGTATTTGCTAGATGACCCTACCTAGATGACAAATAGTGTTGGTACCATAATACTCTTCTTGACAAGTTTTTTTCTTCAACTTGATAACATACAATGTTAGCAACTCTTGCACCAAATAATATTCACTTCAATTCCTTGCTTTGTTGATACTTCCTTAGACAACTTGTGCCAAACATTGTCCACACAAAATAGTCTTTGCATCAAAGACAACCTTTTGCATCTTTGACAACTCTATTACTATGAACATTGCAAATCTCTAATGCCTACTCCACTTGAATTTTTTAATTTTTCTATGAGCAAATATTCTACCAAAACAAAAAATATAGAAATTGTACTCTACATCAACATTTAGTTGGATATTAGATGTCTTATTTTCACAATCAAAATTGTCGAATCAACAAGAGTTTGTTCTCCTCACACAATACAATTGTCAAACTACTTCCTAGAATGGATAGGGAAGTCTTCACCATGAATGGGTCTTTGTTGTCAAATCCCACTTTAAAATTAGCTCTTATCACACCTAGGATAGCCTAGAAGAAATTAAATGATGAATGCAAATTAGTTGCAATAAAATTCTCATTGATATAATTTATGATATATACAATAGACAGACAACTATCCATCCATAACGGATGTAACTAACAACAAAAAAATTACTTCATGAGGGTTATTCATAACATAGGGGACAAATCCAAAAGTAATAATATTAGTTAGAGAAAACTAGATAGCTACCATATACAAGTTGAAAACTCTCTCTCTCTCTCTCACACACACCAACAATATAAGAAGGTTACATTATCATAAATGACATAATTATTTATATCTACTCATATCATGCATGTTCTTCATGCTTAAAAAAATGGTTCACTTTTACAAATGATTAAATACCATGAAGATTGTGTTACCATGTTATGCTTCAAACATAATCAGTGAGGTTCATACCAAAATATGAAGTGCATAATAAACTAGTCTTTCTCTTTCATTGTTTGTAAGTAGTGAAATTTGACTCAATAACTCATATTAAACTACACTTTCAAAATAAAGGTGCATCTCTCCTTTTAGGCTTTCTTGTGACCTCCTTAAATCTATAGAAAGATGATCAAATGAACCACTCAACCATGTGGCAACTAATGCCAAAGGATTTTAATGCAACTTGTCCAAGGACAAACCCTAATAATTATTTTGGATTGGTTACTAAGAGAAGTCTTCATTCCTAAAAGGACCTTCAAAGGACTCATGAACTCAAGGTTGATAGTCCCCACCATAAAATTGGCATATTTAAGATCCAATAAATTAGACAACATTTTTACTCTCATTCCTTACTTAGGAAGCAATTAAAAATACAATTTATTTATATTCTTCTAGTAATAGTTGAGACACCATAAATGAGGAGCCCTACATCTCTCCTCTTGCTCATAATGGTTATCTCCTTCCCATTCTAAGTATGAGACATTATGTGAGCTACATTCTCAGGCAATCTCCTTTAATAACTTACAGTTCCACTGAGATATTTATTGTATCAAAGCAAATTTCTTATATTTAATTCATAGTGAGGTGTTTATATTGTGTGTCTTGATCTTAATATTAGAATAAGATTTATTTAAATATTCCTCTCATGAAAATCCAATTACATATATGGTTTAAATTTATTGTCCCACTAAGGCAAACCAAATTCAATTTGAGCTATTCAAAGGACTAAATCCCTACAATGATTATTATTTTTCAAATCTATAAAATTCACTAAGGTTATCTATAATGTTCTTGCTTGGGACTCTCAATTTCCCAAGCATGGGAGAGTTGTTACTTCACACATAGGTGCCTTTTGATTTGAGATGCAACCCCTATCAAAGTGGGTCATTTGCTTACCTAGAAGGAGCAAAGCATTACCTCCTATTTTATGCAAATTAGGTGCATGGAATCTAATAAAAAATAATGCATATGGAGGCATCAAATATTAAATCTAAACCCCAACTGAATCACTTTTACTTGTCTAACTATAAAATTTGTTGTTAGGATCCTATGATCCTGTATTTAACTAGCTTACAACTAAAGACCAATGAGTATATAATTCTTATGGGCCTCCTTTTTACTAAACAATTCCTTGAAAATATGGGAACTAAGATTAGATTTAAGACCTACCATTTGGAAGTTTATAATCTTAACCTTTATAAGAATATATTGGAAGGGAGCTACCTTGAAATTTCTTTTGCTCTCTTCTAAAGAAGAAATGAGGATGAAAGTTGTGCTTCTTATCTTTTCTAACTATCCTCTTTGCAAAATATCGGGGAGTATTTTGAACAAAATATATTTCCACAAGTAAAGGTGGCCAATGAGCTTTACTACTAATTTTGTTTCAAAGGTTTATGTGCAGGGTTATGCATAAGGGGTCAACCTCGAAATCTATTTATAAATTGAAGGTGAATTATCTTGGAATCTCGACGAAATATGTAGAAGTATACATGGCGAGTTCCAATTATTTTTCTCCATAAATTTTCAAACCGTGGTGAATTGTAATTATTTTTCCCCAAAAATTTTCAAACCCTGGCAATTTTTTTGTATTCGAGGCCATGAATATCGGTTTGCAAACTCTAAAAATGTACGGCAAAGGATTTAGGTCGATAATAAAGGCTTTTAGCCTTTACGATTTATGACGACCGGTCTTAGATGTAAAATTTGATCGGTTGCAGAGATGTCGATCAGCTGTAGATATCTTGATCGGTTGTAAAGATGTCGATCAGCTGTAGACATGCTGATCGGTTGTAGCTAATTAGTTGCAGCTATGCCGATCGGCTGCAAAAATGTTGATCGATTGCAGCCATGACAATCTTCTAGGAGGTATAACTTTTGCTTTGGAGCTTCATTTTCAATTTTTGTTTTTTTAAAACCACCTAGCTCATTTTCAATTTTTGTTTTTTTAAAACCACCTAGCTCGACAAGATCTACTCAAAAAACTAAGTAAAATACTCAAAAACCATCTAAAATCGATCGACATGTTTGCAACTGATTAGTTAGTCGGTTGCAGATATATCGATTAATTTTAGATTATTTTTTGAGTATTTTACTTATTTTTTTGAGTAGATCTCATCGAGCTATGTGGTTTTAGAGAAAGAAAAATTCAAAATAGAGCTTTGAAGCAAAAATTATACCTCCTAGAAGTTTCTATGCAAAAGTGCACCTCTGTAACCGATCGACATATTAGTCAGTCGGTTGCAGATATATCGATTAATTTTAGATTGTTTTTTGAGTATTTTACTTAGTTTTTTGAGTAGATCTCATCGAGCTATGTGGTTTTAGAGAAAGAAAAATTCAAAATAGAGCTTCGAAGCAAAAATTATACCTCCTAGAAGTTTCTGTGCAAAAGTGCACCTCTGTAACCGATCGACATATGTCGATCGGTTGTAGAGGTGCACTTTTGCAGGGAAACTTCTAGGAGGCATAACTTTTGCTTCGGAGCTTCGTTTTCAATTTTTTTTTTAAAACCACCTAGCTCGACGAGATCTACTCAAAAAACTAAGTGAAATCCTCAAAAAAAATCTAAAACTAATCGACATGTCTGCAATCGATCAATTGAAGATGTGTCAGTCAGTTGCAGACATGTTGATCAATTTCAGATGTTCTTTGGAGGATTTCACTTAGTTTTTTGAGTATATATCATTGAGCTAGGTGGTTTTAAAAAAATAATTGAAAATGGAGCTCCGAAGCAAAAGTTATGCCTCTTAGAAGTTTCTTTGCAAAAGTGCACCTCTGTAATCGATCGACATATGTCGATTGGTTATCGGCATATGTCGATTGGTTGTAGAGGTGCATTTTTGCAGGTAAACTTCTAGGAAGCATAACTTTTGCTCCGGAGATCTGTTTTTAATTTTTTTTAAAACCACCTAGCTTGACGAGATCTACTAAAAAACTAAGTGAAATCCTCAAAAAAACATCTGAAACCGATCGACATGTCTACAACCGATCGGTTGCAGATGTGTCAGTCGATTACAAACATGTCAATCGATTTTTAGATTTTTTTTTTAGGATTTCACTTATATTTTTGAGTAGATCTCATCGAGCTAGGTGGTTTAAAAAAAAAATTGAAAATGGAGCTCCGGAGCAAAAGTTATGCCTCCTAGAAGTTTCCCTGCAAAAGTGCACCTCTGTAGTCGATCATCATATGTTGATCGGTTACTGAGGTGTACTTTTGCAGGGAAACTTCTAGGAGGTGTAACTTTTACTCTACAACCGATCGACTTATACCAATAGAAACATCTCTACAACCGATTGACGAATGTCGATTGACACCTCTACAACCGATCGACTTATACCAATAGACACGTCCCTACAATCGATTGATGAATACCGATTGACACCTCTGCAACCGATCGACACCTCTGCAACTGACTAACACAACTTTGCAATTGATCGTCTTATGCCGACAGACATGACTTTGCAACCGATTAGCTTATGCTGATCGTCTTGCACCGATCGAAACTCCTCTACAACCGATCGACTTATGTCGACAGACACTCCTCTTCAACCTTGTCAAGTTTTTCATTGTTTCAGAGCGATGTATGTTTATCGGTACCCACTACAGTATATATACGGGTAGTATATGAGGTGATTTGGGTGGGAAAAATAAAATCATTTATAATTTGAAGGCGAATTGGGCGGGAAAATCAAAATCATTTATAATTTGAGGTCGACGAATTAAAATAAAAATATTTTAATTATTTTCAACGGCAGGCAAATTTACCCCAAAAAAACTTGCACCCCGTAATTTTCGGGCGAATGGGCCCCAGTGAAAGGATCCAAAATTAGCCTTTTAAAAAGTTTAAAAATCCTAAATAGAGCCAATTTACGATATTTCGCACTTATGCATAACCCTGTTTATGTGAGTTTATAGTTTTGGATCTTGAAAATTTGTTACTTCTTAGGAGATCAATTTTAAACCCACAAATCTATGTCAAAAACTTTAAAACTCCAAGAAATGCAAAAAAAACACCCTAGTTTTTTGTGTAAATCTTGACCATATAAAACTTTTTAAAACTTGAGATGTGAGGCTTCTACTTAAAAACCATTTTGGCTTTTCTTTCCAATAATATAGTCAAAGGCCCTATTTTAAAATAAGTTAATTGTTAAAATTATCCTATAAAAGAACATCCTTTAAAGAATTATTATCCTATAAATGAATTATAGAATAAATTTTAGAGTTCTTTGTTTGAACATCATTACTGAGTGCTTGTCTCCAATGCAGAGTAGCTAAACTAATTATTTCTTCTTTCAAAGAAACTATATAAATTAAAAAAAATGTCACATAAATAATGTTGGAAATATGTTGAATATTTTCCATGTTATTTTGGTGGGGTTAACACTAAAAGGTACTAGACGCTATGTACCTATACTTGCCGGGGTTCGGGACTGGGTCGGGCCCCGAATAGGGGTTCGGGGGTGGTAGCCCTCTAAAAAGCAGGGGTCCGGGGGTGGAAAACCCCGATCAAATTTTTAGGGTTTTTAAGTTATTTTTAGACCCATATGGGCTTTTAGGGTTACTATATTTGAACCCATGTTTTTTCGCCCATGATATTGTAAAATTCGTGCATGTGCCTTTGTTATATATATCACACTTGCATTAGGGTTTGAAGAGAGAAAGAATGAGTATATTATTGGAGACGGTCAATTTAATGCAATAATAAGATAATACTATGATGGTTTTTGCCCGGTTGAGGGTTTCCAAGATAAATATTGCGTAATGTGTGAATCTGCAATCTTCTTCTTTTGATTATGTTATTACTACTTTTATGTTTTAGTTTATCAAAGCTCTTTATTTCTCTTCAAATAATATAATAGAGTATATCATATCTCATTTAGGGGTTGCTCCCTAAGGGGCTTGGCAAATGGTCTAGTGCTTTAACAATCAACAAATCTAAAGGCTAAAGGAGTGTGGAAGGTTGGAGGCTGAAGAAGCATGGAAGGCTAGAGGTTGAAGGAGCATGGAAGGCTAGAGGTTGAAGGAGCATGGAAGGTTGGAGGCTGAAGGAGCATGGAAGGCTAGAGGTTGAAGAAGCGTGAAAGGCTGGAGACTGAAGGATCGTGGAAGGCTGGAGACTGAAGGATCGTGGAAGGCTGGAGACTGAAGGATCGTGGAAGGCTAAATACTAAGTTGATATTTGGAGTGTCAAGGCTAAATGAGCATGGAAGGTTGGGTTGGTTGAAGAAGCATGGAAGGTTGGGTTGGTCGAAGGAGCTACAAAGAAAGGCGAGATTGTTGGTTGGAAGGTTGGGATGGCTGAAGGAACGTGGAAGGTTGATAAGGCTAAAGGAGCATGGAAGGATGGACTGGTTGAAGGAACTGCAATAGAAGACTGGGATGCTGAGTGGAAGGCTGGGAAGGCCAAAGGAGCATGGAAGGCTGCTTACAATGAGAAAAATAAAATTGCAAAGTGCAAAGGATTAAGGTTTTTCCTAAAAAATATCTCATCTTTTAGGATCCATATCTTTGCGAAGAGTTATCTGATTCAACTAATTATTGGACCAACTTGTGCAGAATTTGAATAACTTTAAAATGAGTGGTCATATGAAAAAATCTGAGCAATATTGAGGGTTATACAACCCTATGAAGTCAACCATTCAGAACAAGGGCAGTGCTGATTTTCAGTTGCGAAAAATGAAATTGCAAAGTGCGAAGGATTAAGGTTTTTCTTGAATAATACCTCATCTTTGAGGAGACATATCTTCGCGAAGAGTTATCCGATTCAACTGATTCTTAGATCAACTTGTGCCGAATTGAATAGCTTTAAAATGAGTGGTCATATGAAAAAATCTAAGCAATATTAAGGGAGATACAATATTGTGAATTCAACCATTCGAAACAAGGGCAATGACGATTTTTCAAGTTGCAAAATATGAAATTGCAAATATTTGTCAATTAGGGTTTGAATGATGGGAAGAGCAATGAAGAGCTACGAGTTCAACGAGGAAGGAAACTAGCAATTCAGATTTGGCAAAGCGGACTATGATAGTACAATGTTTTAGAAATATTACTCTACTAAGATGTAAGACATAGATAGTAAAGGTGAAGTTTTGACATTGTGAAGGCTGCTATAAAAAAATGTTAAAAAATATGCTAAATTCTAATATAATTGTATTCATATAAAAATTTAAAAAGACCCAAAAAATAAAAATCAAGGATTCAAACATTTTATATAAAATTATCTAGGTTTCTAACTATAAAATCTCAATTGAGATGAGAAGTGTATCTATTTGTAAACTTTCCAACTATAAAAAAAAAAAATGTAATTTATCAAGGATGGAGGACCTTATTATCTAGAAAAAAAAATTGAATATATCATAATAAAAAATTTCCTTTAATTCAAAATTGATACTAAATCTTAATGAAAAAGGAACCTACCGTCACCCCTAATAAAATACCCTACTTGTCCCATTTCGACATGACTAGTCTTTTAAATCAACACAAAAATTATATATATATATAAAAGCTCACTCACACACAAAAACTATTAAAATAACAATTAATTTGATATTGTAATGGATAGCGCAATAATTTAAGATTTGACTCTTTCAAACCAAAAAAAACTGTGGTAAAGATTTCTCACACTAAATAAAAAATAAAAAATAAATAATCCAACGAAGTTATTCATGATGTAATACTCCGCAGCCCTTTAACTGTAGGAATCGAAATCTGAAATCACAGTAGTAAATGGCCATAAGACCAAATTCAATTTGAGCTATCACTTCGCTTTAGCAATCGAAATCTGAAATCACAGAAATAAGACCACCTCCTTAGCTTTTGAACACGATGGTCTTTTCTTGGGATGGTGTTTTGAAGGCGATGGTCTTTTGTTGCTCACGTTTTTCCAATCATACAATCTCATCCATTGCCCACCAAAATCACAATCTCCATATCGATATCAATTTCACTCTCACACAACTCTGTCGCGAGGGGCGGTTGAAGGACGCAATACACATTTTGCTTACTACAAATACAAATACACACCACTCTTTACACTCTTCAACATGTCTTCAACTCCTGCAGACCTGCATCGCCAACAATGCCCTTTCAGAGGGCAAGCTGCTTCACTCACTCATCAACCGCATCGGACATAAATTTGACACCTCCGACCACAAATTTCTACAAGACAGACTTATTCACATGTATGTTCATTGCAGAAGTTTGGCGGACGCTCTCAAAGTTTTCGACTGCATGACTGAACGAAACGTCTTCTCATGGAATATGATAATTTCAGCTTACGAAAGACATGGCTTTCCTCGACAGGCACTGACACTGTTTCACCAAATGCAACAAACAGCAGCAGCAGCAGTCCATCCAAATCAATTCACCTTTCCCAGCGTCCTCAAGGCATGCGCCAAACTGACAGATTCGCAACAGGGTTTATACATCCATCAAAGACTCTTTAAAAGCGGTTTTTCATCGGATGTTGTGGTTGTCAATGCTTTGATTGACATGTATGCAAAATGTGGGAGAATACACAAGGCACAGGAATTGTTTGACAAAATGCATGATGCAGACACAGTTTCATGGACTGCAATGATTGCAGGATATGCACAAAACGGACAAGTTGAAAGGGCCCGCGAATTGTTTGACAAAATGCATAATGCAGTTCATGGAATGCAATGATCGCAGGATATGCACAAAACGGACACGTTGAAAAGGCGCGCGAATTGTTTGACAAAATGCCTCAACGAAGTACTGTCTCATGGAATGCAATGATTGCAGGATATGCACAAAATGGGTTTTCTGAAAAGGCCCTGGAAACTTTTAAACATCATATGCAATTATCAGGTGTAAATCCATTTCTCTATAATTTTGCCAGCATCTTTCGATTGCACAATGTGTTGGGGTGGGTGGATGTGCAAAATGTGGGATAATATACAAGGCACAGGAATTGTTTGACAAAATGCATAATGCAGACACAGTTTCATGGAATGCAATGATTGCAGGATATGCACAAAATGGGTTTTCTGAAAAGGCCGTAGAGACTTTTAAGAAGATGCAATTGTCAGGTGTAAAGCCAGACTCTGTAACCTTTGCCAGCATTCTTCCAGCATGTGCCAACATGGGAGCTCTAGAAGAGGGTATAAACATTCATCAAAAAATAAATGAAAACAGATTTTCAGCAGATGTTGTGGCTGTGACTGCCCTGATAGACATGTATGCAAAATGTGGAAGAATAGACAAGGCCCGGGAATTGTTTGACAAGATGCATGATGCAGACACAGTTTCATGGAATGCAATGATTGCAGGATATGCAATTCATGGCTACAGCAAGGATGCCCTTAAACTCTTTGATCTGATGAAGCACATGGGAACCAACCCTAACAACGTAACCTTTGTATGTGTTCTATTTGCATGCAGCCATGCAGGTCTAGTGGATGAGGGCTGTAAATACTTTAATAGCATGAGTGACTCTTATTGCATTATTCCTGAGATGAATCATTATGTATGCATTGTTGACCTTATTGGCCGTGCAGGCTATCTTGAGGAAGCTTTGAACTTCATTGTCAAAATGCCCATAAAACCTGAATTGGTTGTGTGGATGTGTCTGCTTGGTGCTTGTAGATCACATAAGAATATAGGAATAGGGGAATTTGTGGCAACAATCCTTTTTGTGTTGGAGCCTAAACGTGCTGCATCTTATGTTCTTCTTTCAAATATTTATGCCGAAGTGGGCAGCTGGGATGATGTTCAAAGAATAAGGACATTGATGAAAGATAGAGGAATTAAGAAGACACCTGGTTGTAGTTGGATTGAAGTTCAGAAAAGGGTACATGTTTTTTGTGTAGGAGACAGATCACACCCACAAACACAGGAGATCTATGGAAAATTGGAGGAATTGTCGAGTGAGATGAAGGCAGCGGGGTATATTCCAAATACAATACCTGTGTTGCATGATGTGGAGGCTGAGGATAAAGAATTGCTTGTCTGCCAGCATAGCGAAAAATTGGCAATTGCATTCGGGTTGTTAAAGACTCCCCCTGGAACCATTATTAGAGTTGTGAAGAACCTTCGAGTATGTGGTGACTGCCATACTGCAACCAAGTTTATCTCTAAGATTGTTGCAAGGGACATTGTTGTAAGGGATGCAAACCGATTCCATCATTTTAAAAATGGAAAATGTTCTTGTGGAGATTATTGGTGATGCAAAGTAACACAAGATCTAAAGAGTCTTGCACAATGACATGGTGCATGCTTTCAGATTTCAGTGGTAGAAAATTACCATGTTTCATTTCATTTTCTCAAAAAGTGCTGTTATTAAATATTTGTACAAATAGGCCAACGGGTTCTTGGTTCAACAGTTGGGACAAATAGTTGATGTAGCCCACACCAAGGTTCAAATCTTGACGGCACCAAATAGCTCAATGTGACTAAATTGATGTAAAAGGGAAAGGGTAACCCTTTCAAAACCCTACTTTTAAAATATATATATATATATATATATATATTTATATATATATATTTGTACAAATAGACAATGTTGTTGATTGCTGACATCATATTGTTCGAGTGAATGTAACTGCCTAGGTATATCGATGGGGTATTTGTGAAAGCCTTGTTTTTTAATACTATGAGTGATGGTATTGAACTATTTTTCAGGAATCGTATACAACTTTATAGTGAAGAGCTGGAGAAGGAGGTGGAAGAATCGCGAACATGAAAGGAGAAATACTTGAAGGAAATGGAAAACACTCAACAAACAATAAATGTTAGAGAAGGGCTGATGCAGTCATCACAGACGACAACGTTCCCTTTGAATGGTGATTGTCTCAAGTCAGCGTCCTGTGAGATGGTAAATCTTCTTTGTACGACGATATTCTAGAGTACAACAATCCAATTTGTACAACAGTCAATTCGTACGACACTTTAGTTGTACGACAAAGAAGATCGTTCAATAGTGGGAGGTTGTATGGTGTGCTGGTTTGTACGACAAAATATTGAACGATAAGATTATTTGGAAGTCATTCAATCGAAGTCATCAATTTTGAAGGGCATACTTTTGTTTAATTTGAACGACACTTCTCAGTATTTGACATCTCATTTCAAATACTCGTTCTTTGCGTTTTATTGAGATGGTTATCACATGTCCTTAGTGAATGGCAATCACCCTCGATAAGAATCCCTTTCGGTACTCCCTCAATTGCTTCTCCTGCAACCTTAGGCAGTCACCTGCACTTCTGCATGTCACGTTATGGTAACACACACTCAACAACACAACATAATAGTCTTTTATACAACACAACTAGAATTAAAAAAAGTATTTGGAAATTTTATTAACTTGCCTGTGCGGCAACAACCAAATGGAAATACACAAATAAATAAGAAATCCTATGTTTCTTAAGCTCTTCCCCTACTCATTCCTCCTTAAGTCTGCACTCTTTCATTCCGTCAGTAGTTCTTCTCTTTTCTCTTCAAAGCTTCTCCTCCGCTCTCTTCACCTTTGCCGCCTCTCTTCTAATAGACGTTAAACGACCTTATATATATAATTGTGGAGTGCAGCTATTGAAACGGTTATTGAGAAGGTTAGCCCTCTTGGTTGCTCAATGGTTGGCCACCGGATGGTTGGTCTTCGAGTGCTCCCACATCATACTCATTGGGTAAAGGAAATTTTTCATGAACATTGTTGGGAATCTTCGACAAAAACTCTGTATTTAGCAAGCTTGGAAGCATTTATCCATGTCACCATGTCAACTTCCTGATTCTTCCACTTAACTAGATGCTCAAAATATTCTTTGCCTCTAGTCCTTCGAGCCACTCTAGAATCTATGATTGCCTCAATTTCATCTTGTTCCTTCTTTGGCAACTGTCGTACCCAATCTGCCATCGAAGGATCTAGAGTCGTATTGTCCTGCTCACTTGTTGATCCTTTGTAATAAGGGTATAAATCTGCTACATTGAAGATAGGGGATATACCGACTCCTTCGGGTAGTTCTAGTTCATAAGCATTCGCGACAAACTTCCTCAAGATCTTGCATGGTCCTATCTTTTTCCACTTTAGCTTGTGATAAGTTCCTTGTGGGAACCTTTCCTTTCTTAAGTGTGCTAAAACCATGTCTCCCACATGGAATTCATGTTCTCTCCTCTTGATATCAGCATGTTGCTTGTATCGCATGCCATTTCTCTCACAATCTGACTTAACTTCCCTGTGCAACTTTTGCATATATTTTGCCAAAGCACTCTTCCTTCCCAAACCAGCCGTATTTCTCAACCCGTCAACTCCTTGGGGACTGAATCCATATACAATATGAAAAGGACTCTTGGTGGTACTCCTATTGATCGAGTTATTGTATGTAAATTCAGCTTGTGCTAAGATAGTATCCCACAGACTTGGTTTATCTCCTACCAAACACCTCAATAGGTTTCCAAGGCTTCAATTCACCACCTTCGTCTGTCCATCTGTTTGTAGGTGATACATTGAACTGAAACCCCACTTAGCACCTAGTTTCTTCCATAAGGTTCTCCAAAAATGACCCACAAATTTGCTATCTCTATCTAAAACAATGCTCTTTGACAACTCATATAGTCTTACAATTTCCTTGAAGAATAAGGTAGCAATATGAGTTGCATCATTTGTCTTCCTACAAGGTATGAGATGCGCCATCTTTGAGAGTCTATCAACCACAACAAAAACCATGTCATTACCCCTTTGCATTCTTGGCAATCCAAGAACAAAATCCATGCTTATGTCATCCCATGGCCTCTCAAAAATTGGTAATGGCTGATACAATCCAGTGTTTTGGCTCTTCCCTTTTGCATACTGACATATTTGACAACCTTGCACAAATCTTCCTACATTTGTACTCATTCCAGACCAATAGTAACTTTCTTCAAGCTGCCTTAGGGTTTTATCTATCCCGAAATGTCCTGCAAGTCCTCCATTGTGTTTTTCTCTTATCAAATTTTCTCTCATTGAATTTCATGGTATGCAAAATTGTTGCCCCTTGAATAACATTCCTTCTTGGATGAAATAATCAAGCCATGGGGTCTTGTCTCCTGCAGTAGGATTATCACATGCTACCCAAGCTTCCTTGAAGTCTAAATCATCAGTATAAAGCTCCTTCATAGCATAAAAACCAATGACTTCGATTTGCATCGTGTTCATTAACAAATTTCTTCTACTCAAGGCATTAACTACTCGATTCGACCTACCACTTCTATGTTTCAAGACATGAATATCCTTGCAAAAATTCCACCCACTTCATATGCCTTTGATTCAACTTACGCTAGGTTGTTAATAAACTGCAAAGCATGATTATCTGTGAACAAGACAAATTATTTTGGCAGCAAATAATGCCTCCATTTCTTCAAAGCTTGAACAATGGCATAAAAATTTTGGTCATAGTCTGAGTATTTCCTCTTTGCCTCATTGAGCTTCTCACTAAAATAGGCGATGGGCTTGCCTTCTTGGCTCAAGACTCCTATCGTTGTCCCACTTGCATCACAATCCACCTGAAAGACCTTGTTGAAATCCGACAAAGCTAGAATCGGTTGTTCCGTTATCTTTTCCTTCAGGATTCGAAAGCTCCTTTCTGTTGTACTTGTCCACTTAAACTCATGCCTTCCTCCTTTTAGGGTCTCCATAATTGGTGCACAAATCCCACTGAAATTTTTGATAAACTTCCTATAAAAACTTGCTAGACCATGGAAACTCCTGGCCTCAAACATACTTCTTGGGGATGGCCAATTTACAATGGCCTTGACCTTCTCAGGGTACATTTGTAACCCCTCTTGTGAAATCACAAAACCCAAGTACACCAATTCCTCTTTCATAAAGCTACATTTCTTCAAGTTGACTAGCAACTTTTCTTCCTTAAGTCTTTGTAAGACCAATCTCAAATGTGTCAAATGGTCTTCCTTACTTTTACTGAATATCAAAATGTTCTCCAAATCGACAACCACAAACTTGCCAAGAAATGGTTTCAACACTTCATTCATCAACCCATAAAGGTACTAGGTGCATTTGTCAATCCGAATGGCATAACCAACCACTTATACAATCCATCCTTTGTTTTGAATGCGATCTTCCACTCATCTCCTTCCCTAATCCGGATTTGATGATAGCCACTCTTCAAATCTATCTTTGTGAAGTACTTTGCTCCACTCAAGCAATCCATCAAATTGTCCATGTGTGGCAATGGAAATCTATACTTTATGGTTATCTTGTTAATAGCCCTTGAATCTGTACACATGTGCCATTCTCCACCCTTCTTTGGTGCAAGTACAAGTATTGCACATGGGCTTAAACCTTCCCTAATCAACCCTTTGTCCAATAGCTCCTGGACTTATCTCTTTATTTCCTCAATATTTTCCATTGGCATCATTCTATATGATGCCTTATTGGGCAAACTCGATCCAGGAATGAAATTTATGTGGTGGCTAATACTCCTCAATGGTGGCAATCCATACGATAATTCTTCTGACAAAATTTCCGCATACTCCTCTAGCAAATCCTTTACTTCACTTCGGATTTCATCCTTCCTATTGCTATCCCACCCTTTGTGGGTTTAGCAATCAAAGCAAAACACGCCTTCTTCTTTGTCATCTCCTTCAAAAATTGTTTTCCAGAAATCAAACATACTTTAGGACCATTGTCCTCTCTTTCATCTTTGTCCTTCAACGGACTTAGTATGTACTTCTTACTGTCTTTTACAATAGCATAGGTGTTTTCCCTACCATCATGTACTGCCCTCCTGTCATATTGCCAAGGTCTTCCCAACAACACATGGCAAGCATCCATAGGCATAATATCACATAGGATCTCATCCTTGTAAGATCTTGTGGTTGGGAGATCTTGTGGAGCTATTCCTTTCGGAAGAAGTATTATTGGTGTTGCCCTACCTTAAGGGTATTATCTATCTCTGTCTCATTGTGTGGATTATTATTGTGGATAATTATTTATGGATTAATGATTTGATATTTATGCATATTGGTGAATGATTTATGTTAATGAGAATAAAGTTTCGTAACATAGGACCTCATCCTTGTAAGATCCAATTTGAAATTTCACCTGACATTGTTCACTGACTAAAATTTGGTATCCCTTTTGCAACCAATAGACCTTGTACAGATTGGGGTGTTCTATCCTCCTCAACCCTAGTTTCTCTACCATTTCAATGGATACTAGATTATCCGTACTCCCACTATCTACAATGACTTTGCAACATTTGCCTCCAGACTTGTATACTGTTCTTAAAAGATTTCTCCTTTGGATAGGTTCACATTCTATCTTATCTGGCTTCAGTAGTACTCTCTTCATCATGAGAGATTCTTCCTATTCTGGCTCCTCCGAATGTTTCAAGGAATCAACACTTTCTTCTTCTGCTTGTGCAATATGGTTTTTTTGGTACAAAATCTGCCTTCAGATGTGTGTGTGCATCCAAGACCTTGTCAACATGGAATGAACAGGTGAAAGGAAGTACTACCTAGTTCAATCTCCAGAGAAGTCTGGTTCCATTTTTGTGCAAAAGGAGAGATAATAATAGAGTGCTTAAAGAGAGGGAAATATAGTTGTTGCTAGAACTTTTGTGGGGTATAGATTAGACAACATCAAAGAGGTAAAAAAACTTAAGAACAAAGCATTCATAGAAACATCAAAATAGGGGTAGCTAGTTCTTTATTTTAAACTTTGAATCGTTCATTAATGTATAGAGATTATCAATTCTAGCATTTAATGAAATTAGAAAGCAAAAATCCAGAGAGAATTAATGCAATACACATTCCATGAAACTTCAAATGGAAATATTGATCCATACATACATTAACAACATTGTTGAACCGAAAGCTAGAGTGATGAGCTTGTATTTATTGCTATGTAAAACATGTATACATCATATTTGTAAATGCCTAAGAGCCGACCCTTTCAAGGGTGCGCTCATCCTATATATACATATATACAATTTCCTAATGCAAAATATCAAAATATATTACAAAAAAAAACCAGATGGCCACTTCTGGTAAGAGGCTTAGTGAAACCTCTAACAACATTCGTTTGATATTTGATCCTACAGTTATCTCAGCTCGTGTTGATATTCTCTGAGACGTAATCTCTCAACTATACCCCACTCTTCTTTTGGAGTTGTAGAACCTTAAAAATAGGACTGGTCGTGAAATCACGACCATTCTTCTCTCTTGGCTTCTCTCAGGCTATTTGGTCATGAAATCTCGATCATCTTCATCACTTGGCCTCTCCTAGGTCGTTTGGTCAAGAAATCTTGTCCATATTGGTCACTTGTCCCCTCCTGGACCATTTGGTCATGAAATATCGACCATATTCATCACTTGGCCTCTCTTGGACCATTTGGTTACAAAATCTCATCCATCTTGGTCACTTGGCACCTCCTGGGTCATTTGGTCATGAAATCTTGACCATCTTCATCACTTGGCCTCTTCTGGGCCGTTTGGTCGTCCATCTTGATCACTTGGTCCCTCTTGGGCCATTTGGTCATGAAATCTCATCCATCTTGGTCACTTGGCCCCTCCTGGGCCATTTGGTTGTGAAATCTCATCCATATTGGTCACTTGGCCCCTCCTAGGTAGGCCATTTGGTTGCGAAATCTTGTCCATATTGGTCAAATGGCCCCTCTCGAGCAATTTGGTCATGAAATCGTGATCGCTCTCCTTTCTTGGACCTTGCTTAGCTATTTGGTTGTGAAATCATGACCAACTCCTATACTTCAAAATTTTGATGGTTGGGACCCTTTTATTCTTTCTCTTTGGTGTAGTCAATTTTGAATAATATTATTGGCACCTCTCAGGTAATTCTACTTGGAGTATGTCATAATTCAATCTTCATCCATTGGGTATCAGAGTACAAAAAAAATAAATAAAAATAGAAATAAGGATATGGGTAGGGAACAAAATTTTGACGTAAAATTGAGTTTCACTCAAGGGCCTTCTCTTGGCCATTAGGGTTCTACACTTCTCTTTCTATTTAGCTACTCATAGTTGCCCCTTATTGTTCTCATGTTTTAGCTTGATTCATTGTAGGCATTGCAACTTGATTCCAAGCCTCATCGTCAGAGTCTGAGGTTTCCAAAAATGTTTGGTGTAGATATTCCAATTCTTCTGTATTATCATAAGATAGAACTTTTAACCTCAAAAATAGCTCGTTTAGACAAGAATTAGCCTGTGTGAGATCTTGAGCCATTTTAAGAAACTGGTCCTCTTGGATGGGTTCTTCCCAACTATCAATCTCTGACTCATATTTCATGAAAGCTTTCCAGGAGGCCTGAAGTATGTCTTCACCTAGAATATTGTTATCTTCATCCTAGAAGGTGGGCAACCCATAATTTCTTACTATAGTTATATGTTTCAGTATGCCATTCACTTATTATTTAAGCTCTACGATCAATTTGGTGCTCTAAGCTACTAGTTGGTGCCTTCTAAAGAAGTTTCAGACTGTTATCTTGGCTCAAGACCAGGCTTCGTCACGGGTTACGCTTGAGACCTTTTCTTGTGTGCTTTCAGCCAACACCTTTATCTTTATAGCAATGATTAATCTTGACTGTAAAACGGAAATAGATGCAAAAAATTCATCTTCTACATGGCTCAAAGTTTACTTTACTTTAGCCAGGTAGATCAATGTAGGCCTTACTTTTTGGCCCATTTTCAAAATACTTTGAAACAAATCTTTTCAAACTGCCTTGGCTTTGTCCTTGGAAAGGCCTACGGTTTTCCTCTATTGATCCTGGAGCTGCTACTTTAGATCTTCTACCTGCTTATTCAGAGCCTTAATTTGTTCGACAACTTTCTCAGATTCTTCTTTGTATTAAGTTGCTTCAACAAACTTTTCCTCCCATTTCTTAACCTCTAGTTTTAGAGCTTTCTCAATAGTTCTTTTCTCTTGAAGAGTTGACTCTAATTCCTTGTGGGCTTCTTCAACTCTTATATACTTTTCTTTATAATACTCTGCATTCAAAAAAATTATCCCCATGTGGGCTTGTGCCTTCCCCCATTCATCTACCATTGGAATTTGGGTGATGTCTTATGTGACCACCTCAGCCTGATAATCATCAACAATCATTTATGTCCGAGACTTACTGACCAATGGTGTCAATTTTACCTTTAATTGTTGCATAGTGGTGGGGTCCAAAGCTATCATTTCTTGGGTCCAGTTCAAGCTCTTAGAAGCTTGGGTGGCACAAGACTTCCACCAATCCGATGCACTTTTATTGAATGTTTTCAACTTGTTAAGCATTGACACAATATGGTGAATTTTAGTAGAAGATGAAGTAGATTGCAGCTATGGATAATTGACAGTGGGTAGAAAAGGAAGGGTGACCATCGTAGGATCCATGTTTGGTGGGGCTGAGATAGGGAGTGCAAATATGGTCAAATAGGTTATAGGATCAAATGGCACTTGGGATACAGGAGGAGGTGATGGAGGTGGCGGTAATGATGAAGGTGGGGGCTACTGATTTAAATGAGATGTTCCCTCATATTTAGGAATAGAATGGGAGGGAGATTTTCCTTGGGACTTGGAAGTAGAAGAAGAAGAAGTAGAGATATGAATCATACCTTGGCTTGCAGACAGATAATTTTGACCTTCGCTTCTAGCGGGATATGCCTCTTCAGTAGGCTTTGGTCCTTCAACAAGCATTAATCCTTCGGTTGGTTTATTGGTTTTAGTGGGACCACCTCCTAGCTATGGAGAGTGTTGCTCTCCATGTTTCCCCACATCGTCTACTTCAGTATTATTATCAATCCCTCCTTGCTTTCTTTTATTTTGGCCCTCATCCATTTTAGCTTCTCTTTTTCTTTTTTGCATGATGAGGGGCGTGCTATCAAAGAGGGAGTCTTCGTCAGAGGGTTGACGGGAAATATGTCTGAGTCCCTTTTATAGAGGAACCCCCTACTACTTAGTGGTGATTTTCTTGCCCTTACTCTGATGTGTTTTTCTTTTCTTTTGGACTACTTTATACTTCCCTAGGCTCGAATTTCCCTTTTTTGTGCTCACCTTAGCCTTCTCTTGGCTATCTGATGAGGCCTGGAAATGCCTCCATCATAGCATGTTTTGAAACTCTAAAACTTGCCTAAAACTCTGTGATTTACTTTATATACTAGTTAAGTTGATCTAATATGTTGTGTATTAATTGTTTGCATGATTGATGTGTTTGGAATATTATATGCTGATTTTTACAGTTTTTGTGTAGTTTTATGTCACTTTGCCATGACCTGTTACATAAGGGATATGCTTAGGCTGATAGCAACACTTTACTATTCTTATTTTGATGTTTCTTAAGCATTAATTTCTTTGAATTTAGCAAATAGTGCAAAGAATTATTATTGTGCAGTAGAAACTAGGTTTTCTGTGTAAATTCTAGCCAACTACCAATGAATGGCAAGGCATGGAATTCACACATGAAGAGGAATGAAGGCTATTGCAATCTGATCCTGAGGACTAATCCACCTGAGAAATGCAGCTGAAATAAATTGAAGAGTACATAGTTGGTCATTAAGATTCGGATTGAGAAATACAGTCTCTTCGGATTGAGCGAATATCTTCGGATTGAGCCACTTAGCTCCGGATTGAGAACATAAAGCACTTTTTGACCTGTTGACTGATTTTTGATGGTGGAAAAATGGAAAGAAGGCTGAGGAGGTTAAAGGAAAATATCTCCCATCTAACTTTGTCATCCTTGCCATCCAAAGCCATAATTTATGGAAAAGATCCTCTTCTAGGATAAACCTAGGGAATACTGTAGAATAATAGGAATTGATTTGCAGAGTATATTTTCTGTTGTAATTAGATTTTAGGCATCTATAAAATATAGCTCCCATCCAGGTTGAGCTAATAATAATAATAATAGAAATAGTAGTAGAGAAAATATAGATAGAGAATAAGTGAGAAAACTGAGACTGTTACAGTTTTGTAATAGGTTTTAGCAGCAGATTTGTAATCATGTTCTGAATCAATAAAGTACAAGTTTTTCTATTCATTCTATTATGTTTGAGTGTGAGTAAGATTTAGAGAGAGAGGAACTCATACCTTCTTCTAGAAAAGGAGGCTGGCCACTTCCAGACCTAGGAGGAGGACTAATAGACAGGTTTTGTTCTGATTTTGCTACAGTAGAATAAGTTGTGAAACTTGTCAATTTCATTCTTTTGTAGTAGTTAACATCCATTTCAGTCCTAATAATTTATTTTCTATTCAAGATACTTTTGTGATGTGATTAGCAGTAGATCTGATTAGTCTTTTTGCTTTCCAACAACTTTCCAATTTACTGCAATTTCCATTTCCAGCAATTTATAGTTTTCTGCAATTTTCCTGCATTATTGTTTTTGTTGTCAACCCCTACACAGAATATTGACAACCTTCTATTATAGAGTATTGATAGGACTTAATTTTAGTTTTCATTATTGCAAGAGTAAATAGACTTTCATTTTGCAACTGTAATTAGGTTTCCAATTCTGCAACTGTAACTAGGGTTTTAATTCTGCAATTTAATCAGATTTCATTCTTGCAACTGTAACTAAGGTTTCATTTCTGTAATCAACAATTAGTCTTCATTCTTGCAATTATATTAAAGTTCAATTTATGCAATTTAGAGGTAGAAGAGACCTAAAAACCCCCACACAATCAGTTCCACCAATAAGACTTGTTGCTCCCAATTGACCTTAAATTATAGCCTTGTTCACTCCTTTCGTAGATAGCCTTGTACACTGCCCTGGATTGACAAATTCATTGAGAATTAATGATGTGCTTAATGATAGCATCATTTTGGCACCGTTTAGGAGAGTGTTGTTAGAAGGTGTCAACAGTTCAATAGTTGTTAATTAGACTGAGTTGTGAAAATTTAGGGTAAAATCTGAATATAACAGCTGGTTAAGTAACAATTATTGACTTATAATTTATGTCATTAAGGAGTAGGCATGAATGAGTAGGCCTAGGGATGAAGAAGGTAAAATTATCCAAAGAGATCCTTGGATTATTCCATTAAGAAGATCTTCATGCCTAAGGGGTGAATCACCTGTGTTTGAACTACCAAAAAAACTAAAACAAAAACCACCAGCTTCATCATCATCAGAATCTCCTGAGCAAGAAAAATTACTAGACTCATTATCAATAGAAGGTTTTGGACCTCTTGAGAAAGAAATTTGGATAGGTTTAACTATTTTTGAAGAACAAGAAATTATGGCAGAAAGAGGCAATCCAGATGGGGATGACCAGCATGGCCATGTCCATAATGAAAATGATCAAGATGATCAAGATGTGCTCCAACCTCCTAGAACATTTGAATATCCTATTCTTCTGAATCCCACACAGAACTCTCCCATGAAAATAATCTCACCTTCAGTGCTTCCAACCTTCCAGGGTGTTGCATCTGAAGATCCTGATCAGTTCCTGTTTGAGTTCAAAGTAGTGTGTCAAACCTATGACTATATAAATGATAATCAAAAACTCAAGGTTTTTCCTTCAACACTCAAGGACTCAACATTACGCTGGTTCATGAGCTTACAACCAGATTCCATCCAAACCTGGGATCAAATGGAGACTATGTTTTTAGACAAGTATCAAGAGTATTGTCGAGTAAGGAATAGGAAAGATGAGTTGTTCAGAATTAAACAAGAAGATGATGAAACATTAGAAGATTACCTTGATAGATTTGTGTTTGTTCAAAGAAGGTGTGGACTAGGAGAACCAAAATTATGCAAAACCATTTTTCTAAGAGGATTACAAGATGAATCCAGAGAGGTATTAGATTTGATGGGAAATGGGGATGTAAGTACTCATAATATGGATGATATTGTGGATCTTTGTAGAAATTACTCTCGCACTAGGCAGAAAAGAAAGAAAAAGAGTACAAATGGCACTGATGTGAAGGACCTAATAGAGGAACTTGCAAATTTTAAGATCGATATCCTGGTACAATTAAACACAACTCTGGGAGAAATGTCTGCTAAAGCAAAAACCATAGAACCTTTAGCAATTTATTGCCCAAGATGCAGGAATAAACATGCCTTACAGGAATGTCCTCTAAACAAAACATCCATTTCAGCCATTTGTAGTATTTTCTCAAAAGGACATTTGATTGACAAATGTCATCTGCTACCACAACTAAAAACTGTCCTAGAAACTCAAATAGAAGAACTCAATTATGTGGGACCAAGACAAGGGGGAAACTTTCAATAGTATCAAAATACCCCTCATTTTCCTACAAATTGGGGAAACAACCATGGAAACATGTCTTGGGGATAGTCAAAACCACCCCAACATCCTTGGAATTATTCTCAATGGACAAATTCTCAAGAATGGCCATAGACAAGTTGGAATAATCCATCCTGGAATCAAAACTAGAATAACCCATCATGGAATCAAAATAACCCACCATGGACTCAAAATCAAAGTAATCCATCTTGGATGCAAAATCAATAGTAGTGGGGTCAACAATACCAGTCCTATCCAAGGCAACAAAGAAATCAAGGTCAAACTCAGAATTTGCTGCCTGCACCAAATCAAAATTTTCAAGGAAAACCAAATCAACAAATGCAACAGGTGAAACAACCTCAATTACCAACTCAACCTGTAATAAATCCAAATAACATAAGGCAAGCAGCTCCTGCCTATATGGCTGATTCTAAGGAAATTCAGATATGCAAATTCTGGATTGTAGCAACATACAACTACGTTCAGGGAAAGTTTTACCTGAACCTGTTATAATTGAAGTGAAAGAAGATGAAATTCAAGAACCTATTGAACCAAGCAAAGTCATCAAACCAACAACAAAAGAAGAAGAAGAAAAAATAGAACCATAGGCAGAATAGTTACCTTCATCAGGGATAATTCCATACCCTGAGAGACTTAACACTACAACAAAATTTTGAATCAGAGTTAGTGAAAGAACTCAAAAAATTAACCATATCACTGCCCTTATTGCAAGCCATTAAGGATATACCTATGATTAAAAGAACTATTCGAGATTTGTGCAATAGAAGAGCAGGAAGAAAAAAGAAAGCATTTCCTAAAATTGTTCATGTTGAAGGAAAGATAGTTGATCTCTTGTCAAGAAAACTAGTACCTCCAAAGTATAGTGACCCAGGAAGTCCAGTTATCATAGTGATCATAAGCTCAGTACCAATATCAAACATCTTAGTTGATCTAGGAGCTGCAATAAATATCATGACCAAGGATACAATGGAACAATTACAGCTCAAACATCTCAGCCCCACATTCACAGTTTTAGAAATGGTTGATAGGTCAGTTGCAAAACCTGAAGGTATCATTGAAGATGTCCCTATAGAAGTTTCTTCTTGGGAATACCCTACAGATTTTTTGGTTTTATAGCCAAGAAACTCAGCACATGGCTATCCCATTATCCTAGGAATACCTTGGCTTGCAACTACAACAACCTTTATAGACTACAGATCTAGAAAAATGACAATTTCAAATGGTATTGACCTAAAATAGATTTCTCTATATCCTCCTGCAAGACCTTTAAGCAATTTCATAGGTCGGTTATGGTTTCCTGACTCATATGAAGAACCAGAAGAGGTTATTTCCACACTAGCCACCTTGGTAGTAAGGGAACACACAGAAGACCTCCATGACATAGAAATTTTAGAAAATGAAACTAGTCCTAATGAATGTTCTGCATGAACAAGGGTTAGAAGAGGAAGCAACCAATATCAATCAATTGCTAGTGAGAGAAGAAGGTCAAAGTTCTGAAGAAAGGCCATCTATACCATCACAGGAAACATCTATTTCACTACCACATGGGTGGCACCATCACTTGATCTTCCCTTCTCATTGTTCCATACAGGATATGCTTCCATCAGAAATCAATGAGACAAAAACTTCTTATGTCCTCCCATCTCATCATTGTCCTCTTAATTCCCTAGTCAACAATTGTGAAGAAGTAAATTCAGTCCTTCCAAATACAAAACAAATAGAAGTCCAGCCAGGCAAATTTTTGAACATAAATAGCCAGCTTACTAGGGAAGAGGAAGAAAAATTGATAGCTATTTTGCAGAAGCATATCCATGCTTTTGCTTGGGATTACAAAGATATGTCAGGGATTCACCTTGATGTATGTACTCATAGAATTTATATTGAAGATGTCAAGCCTGTAAGATAGCCTCAGAGAAGACTGAATCCTGCCTTGAGGGATATTGTGAAAGAAGAAATTGAAAAACTTCTGGAAGTAGGATTCATTTACCCAATTTTTGATAGTCGATGGGTCTCTCCATTGGTTATAGTGCCTAAGAAAAATGGAAAAATGAGAGTATGTATAGACTATAGAGAACTGAACAAAGTGACATACAAAGATCATTTTCCATTGCCATTCATAGATCAGGTGTTAGATACTCTTGTTGGAAAGAAATATTTTTGTTTTCTTGATGGATTTAGTGGATATAATCAAATTCAGGTTGCACCTGAAGATCAAGAGAAAACAACCTTTACCTATCCATGGGGAACATTTGCCTATAGGGTCTTACCTTTTGGTTTGTGTAATGCCCCAACAACATTTCAGCGAGCAGTGTTAGCCATATTTTCTGATCTGACTACCAACAATGTTGAAATATACATGGATGATTTCACAGTCTGTGGATAGACTTTTGACTTTACATTGGAACACCTTGATAAAGTTTTAACTCATTGTGAAACCTACCAGTTATCCTTAAATCCAGACAAATGTTTTATGATGATGGAGGAAGGAATAGTTCTTGGTCATCACATCTCTCCTCAAGGGATCCAGGTTGATCCAAAGAAGGTGGAAATTATCAAGAACCTTCTCCCTCCTAAAACTCAGACTGATGTCAGAAGCTTCCTAGGACACATTGGTTTTTACCGTAGGTTTATTCCCAGCTTTAGCATAATAGGCCATCCCATGTTTGCCCTATTGACTAAAGATTCTGAATTCTCCTGGACTGCAAAGTGTCAGGAATCATTTGAAGCTCTGAAAGAAAAATTAGTAACTCCACCTATGTTAAGAGGACCTAACTGGACATTACCATTCCACATACAGACTGATGCTTCCAATACTACAATTGGAGCAACATTGGGACAAATCGACAATGGTGAACACTATGCTATCTACTACATTAGCAAGAACTTGATAGGAGCTAAAAAAATTATACCACAACTGAGAAAGAATTCTTGGCAGTAATCTATGCCATCAATAAATTTAGGCATTACATCATAGGTTATCAAATATTCATTCACACAGATCACACAACCATTAAATATTTGATGAATAAGCCTATGGTGAGTGCAAGGATTATCCGTTGGTTACTGTTGCTACAGGAATTTGATATCACAATAATCAATAAACCAGGAAAAGCTAATGTTGTAGCAGATTTTTTGTCCAAGTTGTAGAACATAGAGGAAGGGGAATTAGTGGAGGACACTTTTCTTGATGAAAAATTATTTGCTATATCTATCCAATCACCTTGGTTTGCAGATATAGCCAACTATTTGGTCATAGGGAAAGTTCCCCCACATTTTACTTCCAAACAAAGAAAACAATTGATCAAACAGAGCTCTTCTTTTGAATGGATTCAAGGTATGCTTTTCAAGAGTAGTCCTGACCATGTGTTACGTAGGTGCATCCGAAAGGATGAGGTATATGATATCCTTAGGGCTTGTCATGATGAACCCTCCGGTGGACACTATTCTGTAAAAAGCACAATTAGGAAAATTTTAGGAACATGATATTATTGGCCATCTCTTCACAAGGATGTGAAAAAGTACATCAAGCATTGTGATGCATGCCAAAGAATGGGGAAACCCACTCACACAAATGAAATGCCACTACAGCCTCAAGTGGTTTTAGAACCATTTGAGAGGTGGGGGCTTGATTTTGTGGGACCTATTGATCCACCTTCTCAAGGAAAGGTGCATATTCTGGTATGCACTGATTACCTAACAAAGTGGGTAGAGGTGCGTGCTTTCAAACATGCTCATGAAGAGAAGGTCATTGATTTCTTGTATAACCAATTTTTTAGAGATTTGGAGCTCCACGGTCTATCACCACAGACCAAGGACCCCAATTTGCATCTAAAGTTATTGAGGCTTTTACAGAGTTGTATGAAATCAAACATAGGAAATCATCACCTTACCACCCACAAGCAAATGGCCAAGTTGAGGTAACAAACAGAGAATTGGAACGGATCTTGATGAAAATAGTAGTTGTTCATAGGAGAAACTGGCTAGATAAATTACCTAAAGCAGTTTGGGCTTACAATACTACTTGGAAATCCACTACTGGATTCACACCTTATGAACTAGTTTTTGGTAAAAAGCCCCTCCTACCTATTGAATTTGAGCTACTAACATTGCGCACAACATTGGAAATTGGAATTGAATTGTCATAGGCATAGGCGGACATGATTCTACAGCTGAATGCATTGGATGAACTTTGGTTGGATGCTCTGCACCAAATTGAAGTAATTCAGGAGTAGAGGAAGTTGTGGCATGATGGCCACCTACAATAGAGAAAATTTTAGCAAGGAGATTGGGCTTTGCTGTTTGATTCTCGCTATGTGGACTTCCCTGGAAAACTAAGGACTAGATGGCTTGGACCGTACCAGATTGAAGAAGTATTTGACAATGGAGCAGCTCGCCTCTCTCCCATTGATGATTCATGGAGAAAGTTGGTAGTGAATGGACATCGCCTTCGAGTGTACCATACACCTCTGACTAAGGAGGAGTTCTTGCAACAACTTGATAGCTTGGATGCACAATAGGTAGAAGAGATTCCCTCTTCCACCACAATTGCCACAGATTGAGCATAATCATGGATTTCAAGAAAATAGAAAAATAAAAAAAAATAGAAAACAAAAATATGAATAAATTCTGGTTGTGAATTCCTTCATGGGCATAATCAGAATAAAAAAAAAAATGAATAACTCAAGTGAAAACCTTTTTCTAAGGCACTACTGAGTTGGTATGCATGAAAACCAGTTTTCTGGCATGCATAACCTTGAAAAATTTTGAGTCACCATTGTACAAATTCACCAACTACATTTGTTTTTGAAGTATTGCAGTAAGCCTCAACAGAGCATCAACAAAAGCAGTCATCTTTCAAAAACTTGCATTAACTTGTTTTAACTAGGTATATGTTTCTTGCACTTTTCTCATTGTAAATATTTGATATATAGTATATGACAATTAACCATTAGTATAAAAGTGTTCATAAGAGTTGGCATAAGCAAAACATGTTTTAAAAGAAGAATGTTGGTTTCTGTTGTATCTTCGGAATGACTGCTGCATTGTATCTACGGAATGATTGTTGCATTGTATCTTCGAAATGAAGCTTTGTCTTTGGATTAAAAATTGTCTTCAGAATGACAAGTCCAGCCTTGTCTTCGGATTGAAAATTGTCTTCGAAATGACAAGTCCAACCTTGTCTTCGGATTGAAAATTGTCTTTGAAATGACAAGTCCTGCTTTGTCTTCGGAGTGAACCTTTATCTTCGAAATGAAATTTAATCTTTGGAATGAGCACTTAATGTTATGTTTCCACGTGGCATCCAAGGAGGGAGAAAAGACACGATCAACAAAATTTTTGACTCCATGTGATCATTGACACATGTCAGCTGGTTCATAGTGAGATTTGTCTCATCTCGAGGAAGTACGAAATCATGGGGAAAATAACTAATAATGTGCCACCACCGTTCGTTGCTGATAACCATGCATGTGGGAAAATCATGTGCAGATCGGATGAGCTAAGGAGATTTGATGGCAAGGACGTCTGTCCAATGATTGATGGATAGGTGTCCAAGTCAAAAATAGGGAAGCGTGCCACTCTTCATTCCAAAGATGTAATCACTGATGCAACATGATTACAAGAATTTATTTTTGAAGAAGAACAGAACATTGCAAATCCAAAGAGAAAACCCTGTAATTCTATAGAAACCAGAAACTAGTGACCTAGCGGATGGCTGTAGCAGCAGAGGTGAGCAGTATTTTTAGCATAACAAGAACAAAAAAATGGGATGAAAGATAAAAATGGAACCAACAGATACTACCATCCTTCGAGAGATTCTAGAAGTGTTGCAAATTTTTGAAGATGGAGGGTTTATGCCATTTTTAGACAAATTCGATGGAAGCTCTGAAGATTTGGCTATCGAATTTGCCCACACATTCAAAAACAATAGGGTGCACATCAATGACATGAGAATTGAGGTAACCCTTGAAGTTCTTAGTCAAATTACTGAACTTCCATTAGAGGGTCTTCAAATTTCTAGAACTGGCAAGAATACACTAGCAAACATAGTTAGTCAATTTTTGGAAGAAGATGATAAAGAACCAGAATACTTGATAAATAACATGTGTAAGGGTGTAAAGAGGACCAACTTGCAAAAACCTTGGGATGAAGTAGCCACATGGGTAATCAAGTTTTTAACCTGTGAAGGGCAGTATGTAGTTTTATCAGGGCATCATTTTAAAATTTTGAACCACCTTAGACATGGTAGGCAACAACCTGAGGTTAGGGTAAATCTTCCCCTATATCTGCACCAAGAGCTGCAAAACATGGCAAAATGCTATCAGGAGGGAAAAGGGAGCCCTCACCACCATGGTCTTATCAAATTGGTCTACAAGCATCATTTTAGAGGAAACCTAAGAAGCTTTGATAGGTTTTACTCTACTCTGACTGATGTAGTCTTTCAAAAAGAGGATGAGGAGGAAGAAGACATAGATGTTGTTGTAGAGGAGGAAATAGATGTTGTTGTAGAGGAGGAAATATATGCTACTGTAGATATTGTTGCAAAAGCAATAGAGTACCTTTCCCTAGAACCTTCAACCTCACAAACTAAGAGAGGGTCTGGAACTAGCAATAGAAAAGGAAAATATAAGAGGGTCCATTTTTTTGAGAATATTGTTGATCTGACAAAATAGGGGAGTGAAGTTCCTAGCAAAATTGGAGAAGAGACAGAAGTGGAAGCAGAGGAAATTCCACTAGAACTTGATACAATTCCTACAACCCCTATTGACACAAGAAAATAGAGTAAGAAGAGAAAGTATACACCAGGAACCAGGAGGTCTACAAGACTCCACCTGAAAGAAATAGAAAAATAGATGATTGAAGAGGAAAACAACCAAGGCAGTCCTGATGTCACATAAATACAACCAGCCACTGTAAATACCACCTTGGAGGATTTTTTAGAATTTCTTGAATAGTTGGTTGAGGAAGAGTCTGGACAAGACAATTTTGAAATTGATGCAAACTTGGATGCAATCATAGATAACCTTATGGAACCTTCTGAACAGGACCGAACAGTTGAAATAGAAAGTGAGATAATGGTTGAGCAACAAACTATAGATAATTTGTCTACATCAGATTCTGAATCAGAAGAAGAGGAGGTGGACATTGCAGAATAGTTGAGAGCAGCCAAGAGTGTGATTAAAACACAAACCAGATGGGTTGAGGAGAAGGAAAATATCATTGAAAAACATGAAAAAAGAATTGTAGAGTTGCAGCAGGAAGTGGAGGAACTAAAGAGCAGACTGTTACAATTTGAAAAATAGTCAACTACAATAGATAATGAGGAAGAGTTGGCTCAATTACTGCTTGGATTATCTAGGGCAGATAATTCTTCCCCCTTGATAGAGGCATCTTTGGATGAAAACACAAGAGCTCATTTCGAAGCAGTGCCCTTCCATTCCGAAGCAACACCTTCTCAATCCGGAGATGCTCCAGAATCGATCAGGAGCCTAGAAAAGAATATCTGTGGAGAGTCACAATAGTTATGTCTGCAAGAAACACCAACATAGGAGCATTTTGAATAGCAAAATGTAAATAATCAAGTAAGTGCTCCTCTGAATAATATTTTTGTAGAAGTAGGGATACAAGTAGAATTGTTGTCAGATGTCCAACTAGTGGAAGTAGCAGAAAAAGGGATACAAGTAGAATTGCTATCAGATGTCCAACCAGTAGAAGTGGCAGAAAAAGGGGTACAGGTGGAACTGTTGCCTAAGTTTCAACCTATAATTAGACCACCCAATACTGTATCCCTGGAGCAGTATAATACAGACATTGCTAACTGGATGATCAAATATGAAAAGCTTGCCACACAGGTTGAGAAATTGAAACTGGTAGGAAAACAACTGGAGACAAAGGACATAGAAATCAGTGCATTGAATGAAAAAGTAACTGACCTATGTCAAATTGCTGAATTTTTGGTTCAATTCAGAAGACCTGCCAGGTTTTACAGTCTCATTCTGAAGGAGAGATATCTGAGATGGCAGGTTATGAGAATTAGCTCAGGTCTCCCCTATAAACTGGAAAAAGCTGAAGAGTTTTTGGAAGCTTACTTCAACAGTCCTACAGAGCAGAAAAACTTGCTATGTGAGTTATTTCTGCACAACTTTTTCATTCTAGAGGATGTAGATTTCCACCCCCATATTTGCATAGGAGATGTGCAATTGAGAGCTTTTATGTCTACCTTACAAAATCAGTTTTACTAGGACCAAGAAAAAAGGTAAAATAAGGAAATTGAATTAAGAGCTGAATTGTTAGTCAGAGCAATTCAGCCAAATCATCCGATTATCACCAGACAACATTTTCTCATGATGAATAGGGATGATATCAAAAGGATGTATTTGAGAAATTTGAGGGACTGTGTAACTAAATTTTAGAATTTTTGTAATGACAATTTTGTTCCAGCATTATCACATTGCAGAAATAGATGGGCAGAACTTTCCATGTCTTTACAGAAAAGGGAGCCTATCTCCCCCATTAATCTGGAATGGTCTAGAAGAAGAGTATAAGGGGTGATACAACTTATTGAAATTATGCAGCATAACTGGGTAGGTCTCAGATTTAGGCCTCCAACCATCATTACTCTAGTTCCCTACTATTTTGAAGAGGATCCTCAACTAGATGAGCAGTTTGAAAATTGGCTCAAAAACCTTCAGGAGAATAGAGGATACTATATAGGCAAAAAGTTGTTCTATAGATCATGGAACTTGAATATGGATATCTGTGATTCTATAGCCCAATAGAATGCATGAGGACATGCATTAATATAAGTTGGGGGAAAATGATGAGGCCTGGAAATGCCTCCATCATAGCATGTTTTGAACAACTAAAACTTGCCTAAAACTCTGTGATTTACTTTATATACTAGTTAAGTTGATCTAATATGTTGTGTATTAATTGTTTGCATGATTGATGTGTTTGGAATATTATATGCTGATTTTTACAGTTTTGTGTAGTTTTATGTCACTTTGCCATGACCTGTTACATAAGGGATATGCTTAGGCTGATAGCAACACTTTACTATTCTTATTTTGATGTTTCTCAAGCATTAATTTCTTTGAATTTAGAAAATAGTGCAAAGAACTATTACTGTGCAATAGAAACTAGTTTTCCTGTGTAAATTCCAGCCAACTACCAATGAATGGCAAGGCATGGAATTCACACATGAAGAGGAATGAAGGCTATTGCAATCTGATCCTGAGGACTAATCCACCTGAGAAATGCAGCTGAAATCAATTGAAGAGTACATAGTTGGTCATTCCGAAGATCTTCGGATTGAGAAATACAATCTCTTCGGATTGAGCGAATATCTTCGGATTGAGCCACTTAGCTCCGGATTGAGAACAGAAAGCACTTTTTGACCTGTTGACTGATTTTTGATGGTGGAAAAAGGGAAAGAAGGCTGAGGAGGTTAAAGGAAAATATCTCCCATCTAACTTTACCATCCTTGCCATCCAAAGCCACAATTTATGGAAAAGATCCTCTTCTAGGATAAACCTAGGGAATACTACAGAATAACAGGAATTGATTTGCAGAGTATATTTTCTGTTGTAATTAGATTTTAGGCATCTATAAAAGATAGCTCCCATCCAGGTTGAGCTAATAATAATAATAATAGAAATAGTAGTAGAGAAAATATAGATAGAGAATAAGCGAGAAAACTGAGACTGTTACAGTTCTGTAACAGGTTTTAGCAGTAGATTTGTAATCATGTTCTGAATCAATAAAGTACAAGTTTTTCTATTCATTCTATTATGTTTGAGTGTGAGTAATATTTAGAGAGAGAGGAACTCATACCTTCTTCTGGAAAAGGAGGCTGGCCACTTCCAGACCTAGGAGGAGGACTAATAGACAGGTTTTGTTCTGATTTTGCTACAGTAGAATAAGCTGTGAAACTTGTCAATTTCATTCTTTTGTAGTAGTTAACATCCATTTCAGTCCTAATAATTTATTTTCTATTCAAGATACTTTTGTGATGTGATTAGCAGTAGATCTGATTAGTCTTTTTTCTTTCCAACAACTTTCCAATTTATTGCAATTTCCATTTCCAACAATTTACAGTTTTCTGCAATTTTCCTGCATTATTGTTTTTGTTGTCAACCCCTGCACATAAGATTGACAACCTTCTGTTACAGAGTATTGACAGGACTTAATTTTAGTTTTCATTATTGCAAGAGTAAATAGACTTTCATTTTGCAACTGTAATTAGGTTTCCAATTCTGCAACTGTAACTAGGGTTTTAATTCTGCAATTTAATCAGATTTCATTCTTGCAACTGTAACTAAGGTTTCATTTCTGTAATCAGCAATTAGTCTTCATTCTTGCAATTAGATTAAAGTTCAATTTATGCAATTTAGAGGTAGAAGAGACCTAAAAACCCCCACACAATCAGTTCCACCAATAAGACTTGCTGCTCCCAATTGACCTTAAATTATAGCCTTGTTCACTCCTTTCGTAGATAGCCTTGTACACTGCCCTGGATTGACAAATTCATTGAGAATTAATGATGTGCTTAATGACAGCGCATCACTATCCTTTGTCTACACCTGACTCGATTTATCCTTTTCTTGGGCTATTTTCCCCTACTTTAGGCTATCAAGGAAGCTAGGAGTAACCTTGTCTACAAGGGTCTATTACCACGTGGCATGATATTAATCATAACGAAGCTTAAATTCCTGGTCATTCTTTATTCTTCAGTTTGAAGTGTGCATTTTAATGTGAACTCTCATCATCCACTAGGCTTGAATTTTTGCCTTCCTCTAGCTTATTCCTTTATTTCACATATTTTTTAGGAGTTTTTTTTCAGAGCATGATCGGGGTTATTTTCAGGCTTGTAATCCTCAAGGTGGTTATAGAAATCATACCACAAGGGTAAAGGTTGCATATGATCAACATGCAATTCCAATGGATCATCCTCCCCATTGTTCATGTATGTCTCAATGACCACTTGGTTGGACAAGTGTCATCTCTTGTAATTCACTTTGCTCAAAGAAGCATACCGCTTTGCAAATACATCGATGGGGTCATATTTCTACCATGGGGGTAGCCTTACCAATTTTAGGTCCAGTAGAACATGAGTAATATTCTCATGTTGTCCCTTCTTGTACACAGCTATGCCTTCATAGTGGAAATATAGTGGATATGTTCTAGCTCTGCCTATTCCTGTTCCATGCTTTAATTTTATATATTTAGCTTGCCTAGAATATTCTAGGGCAAAAAAGTGGTCGATAATGTAATGCAGGAGCAAGAAGGGTTTCTTTGAGAACCCGTAGAGTCTTATGACTACTCCTTAGGTGAGAATCCACCAATCACCTTCTTCCACATACTTCTTTTGCAACTTCTTTTATATATTTTGGGACAACAGATCCATTATTCCATAGATAAGTCATAGAGCTGGCCCCAAAAATGTCCTATTGAAATCATAGTAGGACTCAGTCTTTGAAAGCACTATTGTCCACTCATATACTGACAACTTGTTCCCCTTGTCGTCTTTGTCAACTATTGATATAGAAGAGAGGTTCTTGGTTTTAAAAAATAAGAAAACCAATAATAGGTACGATGAGTACCAGAAAGATGTTTGAGTACCCTTCTGCAATTTGATCAACCCTTTGTGAATTTACTGAGAGAGCTATGAAGACCAGTCAAAGAAAATTGACATCATATTGACATCCATTAAGTAAATATCATAAAATTTAGGGTTGGAGATGCATTGAGCTACTGTAATATTCCACCCATATACCTGTGAATTAGTATTTAGCCCCACCACCATTGCCATCATGGAAAACAACTCCTTATATTTGAAATTAGATAGCGGAATAGGAGCTTATGGAAACATTCCCCCAGTATGGGAGTCCACTAACTGTGACTGTAGGAAATTTTTGATGTTATTGGTGGGAGCAAAGAATTTGGTCTGCTCAACTAGGTTGAATGGTTGTGGTTTCACAATTGGCCTTCTAAGGTAGGAGAAGGCCACTGAGAAGGCACCAAAATCTAGATTAGTGATCACTTCACCTTGGGAATTTATGATACTTCGTTGCTTGGGATCATAGAACTAGAATATAGCTCTGACGAGTTCAGGGTAGGGGTGGACTAGAGTGCAGGCGTACCATGATAACATGGAGTGAAAAGGGTAAGTTACTGGAGAAGACAAAGACATACCTTTGGAAACTTTTGCCATTATGCTCTTTTGAATTTCCTCTGGGTTTTCCAGGTGAAAATTGGGTCTAAAATATTTGCATCTTTATCTGTAAACCATACTTCCTTTTCTTCTTTCTGGGGAGCTACTACATCGACTCAATATGAGGTAACCATGGTGATGCTTGACAATGATACTTTTGCTAGTGTAAATTGCTTCGGAGTGCTTTGTGCAATGCTTGAGGTCTGAAAGTCATTGAGGGTATGGTTGTAGAGAATACTTATTTTTTTATAGATAGAAAAGTGCAAAAATGGAAGCTCCTTATGACATAAATAGGGTTGTACATATGAATTAGGGTATTTTTCATTAATTAAAATAGATTTCACCTGCTATGGAGTAATTTCAAACTTTGCATTAGCTTTGTTTCATGTGCCATTATTTTTTTTTTGGTATAAGGTAGAGGTGGTTATAAGGTCCACAAACCTTTTACATAGTCAAAATGGGCTGGTTCTAGCATCAAGCCCGTATAATCAAAATACAAAATGGATCTTTCTAAGACCCACATTAAGCCATACTTAGAGTCCACAGTCCTATACTTGTCACTTGACTATTCAGGATAAAACAAAAACCAAACAACACCTAGCACTTACTAATACCACTAGGCTGTTGTACTGTACACTTGTCACCTCCCAGGCCCCAGCAAATGGGATGCCTTTTGTACCTCTGCATAATTCCATCTGTCGGATTACTCATCATCAACCCCTCTGATCTCCTGATGCTCTAACATGTTTGATCTTAGCTCTTCTCTAGAAGCCAACACCAATAGTTCTTGAGGGAAGTTATCCTTCCAAATTTGCATCTCCCCAACAGAAACTGCAATATTTGCCATTAGATCCGCCGCCTGGTTCCCTTCTCTGAAGGTGTGTTGGATTCGGACATTACCCAAATGAGATTTATGAATCTTTGCTTCTAGGATAAGCTCAAAGATGGTCCAGCTGGGGTCTTTATCCTCCTTAATTGCCTTGATTATATTGAGCGAATCCCCTTCAAAGATAACTTCCTTATAACCCTAAAATCTGGAAATTCTCATTGCCTGCATGCAGGCTCGGGCTTCTGCAAAATGATTTGTTTGAGTTCCCAAAGGCTCTGCAAAGGCAAGGACCACTTTTACTTCCTCATTTCTTAGAACTCCTCCTGCTCTTACAGCCCCCAGATTTCCTTTGGCTGCCCCGTCAAAATTAAACTTAACCCAATTTTGTGTGGGGGGTATCCACTTGACACCATCCCATGGGTTGGTTGTAATTTCTAGGTCTGGAAGTTCCTCTCCCTAGTTCCGCAAAATCCTCCTTTCTCTTAGAGACATGGTCTCATTTTTGAAGTAGAAAGTTTTCCAGTTTTCTTTCAAAGCCCTGATTATTTTATTACCACATAACCTGGGATCTTTATTATGTCCTTTAAATACTCTCTTATTTCTCTCATTCCATATCCCCCATAAAAAATGGGGTAAGCTGAGCTTCCAGAGCCAAGTCAAAATTTCTGCCCGAAAGGGGGAGTTTCATGTGCCATTATTGCGAAACCAATCGTGCAGGTTTATTTTGCTCTTAGCCAATAAATTTGCATCACCTTTCTATTGAGCCAATAAATTCACATCACCTTTCTACTGAGCCAATAAATTCACCTCACCTTTATGTTGAGTCAATAAAATCATACGAACGCATTTTGGTGGGGGATATTTTGAAATTTTTTAAAATTTTTTCCTACCAATGGTTGAAATAGTCCTTGCTAGCTTTCGACTTGCTAAAACAAGGTCAGTGCAAAATCATGACATTTTTTCAACTTCTAGCCCTTGATGGCTTTTGGCCCACAAAAACAAGGCCGATCGCGAAATCATGATACTTTTTCAACTCCCAGCCCTTGCTGGCTTTCGACCCACGAAAACAAGGCCGATCATAAAATCGTGATACTTTTTCAACTTCTATCCCTTGCTGGATTTTGGCCCACAAAAACAAGGTCAATCGTAAAATCGTGACACTTTTTCAACTTCTAGCCCTTGTTGGCTTTTGGCCCATGAAAACAAGGCCGATCGTGAAATCGTGACACTTTTTTAACTTCCATATATACCTAAAATACATAAAGCACATAAGATATAGGGGAGGGGAAGAGAATTCCCAAACTCACTTATAAAAAAGCTTCAGGTGGAAGCCATTGACAGGGATAGGTTGGGTCTGTCCCTATTCATATTTTAGTTGGAAGGAGTTATGTTGCTTTTCGATAATGATTTTGAAGGGTCCCTCCTAGAAGGCATCAAACTTCTGATGCTTTCCAGGTTTGGCCTTATTCTCATTCCACCTTAGTACCAAATCACCAATTTTGAAATTCTTGAGGGTTGCTTTCTTATCAAACTAACATTTAGTCTTCCCCATATGTTCTTGATAGTGATTTTAGGCTTGTTCCTTTTGGTCTTCTAGTTGCAGAAGTTGTATCAATCTATTTTCCATGGGTTTTGCTTCTTCAGTACCAGTTTGATTGAGAAGTTTCAGAGCCAGTATTTCTATATGCACAGGGAGAATTGCTTCTTTTCCATAGACCAATGAGTAAGGAGATGTGTTAATGGACTTCTTTATCATAATTCTATCAGCCCACAATGCCTAATTTATCAATAAATGCCAAATCCTTTTGTTGTCCTTTAGGGTTCGCTTCAAGATCCTGAGCAAGTTCTTATTTGTAGATTCTACCAAACCATTTCCTTGTGGATAGTAATTCGAAGAAGTTTTCAAATATATCCCATATTTGTTGGAAAAATCGATCATCTTGGCACCCACAA